>OZ020269.1:68064017-69462017 GCA_963971225.1 Melieria omissa | reverse complement strand
TTGTCGACATTCAACTCGGTCAAGGTATTCCCGATCACTTGAGAGCGAACATTGTTAAACATCCCCTCGATATCCAGGAATAGCACAAGCGAGTGTAGCGATGATTTCTCGGTAAAGCACACAAGGGAGTGTAGCGCTGATTCAACAGATCTGCCCCGAGTATAGGCGTGTTGGCATTTTGAAATCAGAGCAGGATCAAAAGTGCTCCTGAGGTGAAGATATAGAATTCTCTCCAGCGTCTTCAGAAGAAAGCATGAGAGGCTAATAAGCCTGAAGTCCTCGGGCTTATCGTGCGTCGCCTTGGGTATCAAAACAACCGTAACGTCTCGCCAGCTAAGAGGGACATACCTTCACTCCAGGCAAGCCCTGAAAATTGGACAGCGATGGCACCACCCATTCCGAGTCTGCCTGGAGTTCTGCAGGAATAAGGCCCTGCTGACTTAATAGGCTGGAATGTCCCGATTGCCCAGATGACTATGTTTCAGTCACCCCTGATGGAAACCTTGAAGCCGGCTCGCCTTCTATATCTCCGCTGACAGATGCGTTCAAGCAACCCCGGAAGTTAGAGTCGCAGAGAGCCTCCAAGGTCTCCTGATGGGACTCTCTCCATCTTCCATCGGCCATCTGAAAAGATGCGGGAATTGTGGGGGAAATTTGTGGGAATTTAGAATCCTGCGGAGTCAGCCGACATCATTTACGCTCTCGATGCTACCGCAGAAAGTACCCCAGTCTCTTTTCGCTTTTCTTACAGCGCTTTTAAAGGCCCGAAGGTACGTATCCCAGATATTTGATCTTTTTGCGGCGTTGAAGGACCTCTTGCATGCCTAACGAAATTCCGCGATTTCCCTTTTCTACCACGGGCTTTGGTTTACCGCGGACGACACGAGGTTTGCAGTACGTCTGAGATGCGTCGTTGATTGCTCTAATTAAAGTGCACACTTGTCTTCAGGAAAACAGAGTAGCGGCGAAGAAAGGTTGAGATTAATTGAATATCAAAACCTATCCCAAGATCTTTTGGTGCTTCATCAAGTCAAAGAAACTCTGCTCGTGCATACCGCCTTCCCTGACTTTCAAGAATAAATTCGCAAATTCAGCCTCCGAGGCCGCAAACCTGTTTGCAAAATTTCAAACTTCATTCCATATATTGCCGATGATAAAACCTGTTTCCCCCGAGCAGATTCGTCACTGAATTTTGGCTTTCTTACACTGTCCTTTGAAGATGTTGCCAAAGGCATTTCGCGCCTAAGTCTTTCAACCCAGACTGATCTCGAAGGATTGTCCGCAATCCTGCTTAAAAATGTGCCTCTTTTGCTTATCCATTAACTGATATGATTATGATTAACTGATTAACTAATTTTGCTTATCCTGGAAACTTGCCTTTATCCCATCTTTAAGAGTGGAAACAAAAATTATGTAGGTAATTACAGGCCAATCTCCAAACTCTCCACAGTCTCTAAGCTTTTCGAATGTAAATTCAAAGACAAGGTGTTCATCGCAGTGAAAAGTTTACTTTGCCCGAGCCAACATGGCTTCATGCCTGGTCTCTCACTGTCTCAAATTTTGCCGTTGTTAGTGAGCATTACATGTCCGCGTTTCATAACTTTAGGTGGACACAGTCTACACTGACTTTTCCAAAGCCTTTGAAAGGGTCTCTCACCCAATCCTAAGTCATAAGTTAGCGTCGTTTGGTTTTCACTCCGTTTTCCTGGAATGGTTCAAATCATACCTAAGTAATCGCCTGTGCGTGGTTGTGCCAGGTGCATTAACCTTCGGCTCCTTTTGTTGCTTCATCAGGTGCTCAGGTAGCATTTTGGGACCTCTGCTTTTTGTATGGTTCATGCACGACATTAGTCACTGTTTCTCGTCTGTCAATTTTCTGCTTTACGCAGATGATCTAAAAATTAGCTATTAGAAGTCCGTCCGATTCTTTGCTGCTCCAAGCCGATCTTGATAATATACACTCTTGGTGTCGTCGTAACTACTATCCTTAAATATAAATAAATGTTTGCATGTCACTTTTTTCGAGTGTACATCAGTCCTACAAAACACATATAATGTATTCAGTACTTCTTTAAAGTCCGTTTCTGAAATCAAGGACTTGGGAGTTATTTTTGACCACAAGTTTTCCTTCTCGAGTCATGTCAATTCTATCAATATCAATCAATTCTGTCAGTATGTAATTTTTGATTGGATTTTTGGGGAAGGGGTATAAATAAATTTTGTTTTTTAGAAATATATGTTTGTGTTAGTGTATGTGCAATGTAATGTGTACATTACCGGGGAGCAGAAAATAGGTGGAAATATTCGTACAAATGGATAAGGAAAGGAAGGGATTAGAGGTGGGATTGACCGATCACTGGACAACCACAGCACTCATTTAGCCAATACAACACCTTAATCCATGATTTGCCCTTTCAGACCCCGAATTTCAAAAAAATCCTTTTTTAACGGAGGTTCAGTTTTCAAGATGTAGGTAGTAGTGGCTGCCTCTGTATGAGACACACTTAGGCCTCTTTATGGGCCCATTGTGATACCACAAATTGTACCCGTATGATATGTGTATACAACACTGTTTTTTTTTCCACCTTTTATTACAACACACATTTCAAACGAATAGGAGAAGGGAGGGAGGGGACCTAAAGTTTAACGCCGAATCCGAACGGCGGTTTTTTGGTAGTTTTTCTTTCACACTTGGAGGTTTTGCCATTCCCTGCAAAGAGCGCAATGTGTGATTCTTGTAATTCTCATCTGCTTCATGTGGATAGCGATAGAAGTAGACGAGTTTTTCACCAGCCCGAGCCAGGAATCGAACCGGGGCACTCGATATAAGAAGCCAGCGTGCTACCTGCTCGACTATCGCTGTAACCACACTGCAAATTTCATGTTTGTAGCTTCAGCGGTTCGACCTGGTTGGAGTGCATATGTTTTACTTTTTATTTTTATTAACATATTGTAACGATGAGACAGTCTGTCGCTGTGCAAAGCAACCCTGCCGCTACGTGCCGTGCTGTAACCCAATCTGGCAACGACGGCCGCGATTGTAACTTTTAGTCCAATCTGGCAGCGACGGCCGCGATAATAACTTTTAGTCCAACCTGGCAATGATGGAAACTTTTAGTCCACTCCGGAATGTGCGGGAACGAACTGCGCGATGGCCTGAGAGGTATAAAAGGCAGCCGGATGCGGCGCAGCGAGTCAGTCTGGTTTTGACAAGTGAAGTTGCCACACGGAGTAATTAAGCAAATACTTAAGTGTACGAACAGTAAAGTGTAAAACTGTGAATAATAAAGTCTGTTGGTTTTGAATTGGCTGCGTTGGAATAATTAAAGTTGTTTCATTTTCAAATTGCACAATCCAGTGATACGTAACAGCCCACTAGACCTAGAATTCGTAACATTTGGTGTCAGAAGTGGGATTGTGGAGAATTGAAAGTAAACAAATTTAAAATAAAATTATAAAAGCACGGACATGGTTAAACTCGAGCTGCTGAAGGTAGACCAGCTGAAGAAGGAGCTGGCTGCCTGGAATTGCCGACGGCTGGTGGAAAGGTGGAGTTGCAGTTGCGCTTGCGAGAAGCATGTGAGGCACGAGGCGTCGATTGAACTGTGCACGAGTTCGGAGCGCAAGAACTAGAGGCGTCGGCCAAGGTGGAGGATTCACCTGCGGGTGCTGCTTCGCTACAAAGTACGGCTGCAGCGGCTGCGCCAGTACAAGCATTGGACATGAGCCAGCTAATGGTTGCACTTAAAGGCATGTTCGAGACTTCCAACCGTGAAATGGCAGCGAAACTGGAATCTTCGAATCAGGAGATGGCAGCGAAGCTGGAAACTACGAATCTCGAAATTTCGGCAAAAGTCGAGACTGCAAATCGAGCAATGTCAGCGAAGCTGGAAACTACAAATCGAGAAATGGCAGCGAAAATGGAAACGGCGACCCAGGAAATATCGGCGCAAGTGGCAGAGCGAATGGAAGTCAAGCTTCAGGAAAATTCTTCGCGCTTGGAGCAGAAAGTGGAGGAAATCTCGGGCAGGATTAATGGGAAAGTCGAGCACCTGGAGACGCGGGTAGAGCACTTGGATAAACGAGTCGACGACCTAGATGATTCCCTGAACAAACGAGTTGGCGACCTGGATGATTCCCTGCACAAACGTGTTGACGATCTTGATGATTCTCTGAACAAACGAGTTGATAGTCTGGAAGTTTCGATTAACAGAAAAATGGACGAGCGGCTTAGGGAGATACAGCCGCGAGAATGGTTACCGCCGGTTCCGGAAAGTGTTGCCACCCGAACAGAAGTGCCTACTTATGATGGGACTACGCCGTTCGATACCTTCAAGCTACAATTCGACCTGGCTGCTCTGGAAAATCAGTGGACCGATGTTAGAAAAGGTCGGAGATTGGCGCTGGCTCTTAAAGGTGAGTACGAGACCGTCATAAGGGCGTTGGCAGCCAAATACAGCGACGAGCACAACAGAACGCTGTACTACTGTGAGCTGAAGAACCGCAGGCAAAGATCCAACGAGGCGCTGCAGACATTGAGCGGCTCGTGCAGCTGTGCTACCCGTCCTTCGGCCCCGAGGATCTCGAGAGGATGAAGATTGAGGCGTTTATTGAAGGTCTTCATGATCCGGAGACACGTTGCAGTGCGTTGATGATGGGAAAGCCGACATTTAGGGAGACGGTGACCAGCGCGATGACATACGAGGCGACATGGATTGGGAGCACTCGGTATGCACCTGCAAGGGTACGCCAGATCCAGCCGGACAACGACATTGCGATCCAGGCCATAGGCTCTGAGCCACCGGGCAGGCCACGGGTGGTCTCCTCTAAAGTTGTTTGCTGGGTATGTGGCAAGCAGGGCCACATATCACGAGACTGCTGCCAACGAAAGAGGCGTTCCCGTTCTCGATCGCAATCGCCTGAAGCGAGGAATACTGACAATCGAGGCTCAGCCAACAAGCGCAGGGCTGAGGACGAGAGCCCTTAAACAAAAACGGGTCAACCCAAAGGGGCGTGAGCTGATCCCCACAATCTGCCGCCCCACCATCCTTGTCTCACAACTGAAACGGCAGCCCAGCAGCTTGACAATTGAAGGAAGGATAGATGGAAAGTTGTTCGTGTTAACACTGGATACTGGAGCGTCATATTCGATCATAAAAACGAAGCTGCTGAAGAACTGGGAACCGCTGCATGGTATACAGCTGCGGACTGCGACTGGCGAGCGCGCGCCGTTGAGAGGGAAAGTTACAAAAACGATTGCTATAGGCACCAGCAGCCTGGAACATGAGTTCATCATCGCGGATATAATGGACGACGTGATTATCGGCATGGATTTCATGATTAGGCACGGCTTTACGCTGGACCTGAAGGAACATGTGCTGAGATATGCCAACGTTGAATTCCTGCTGCACACCGGCTATGAGCGAAGCGTGGCGGTAAGGAAGGTTGTATCGTGTCAACACAGGAGGATACCAGCGAATTCTGAGGCGGTTGTGTGGGCAAAGGTGGACGAGGACGATGGGACGAGTCGGCTGTGGGTAGTAGAAGCACCGAAACGAGGACACGACAACATCATCATCGGACGTACATTAGTGGAACCTAAGAATGGCAGAATACCAGTCAGACCACTGAGCCCCCTGAATGCACCCAGATATGTCTGGAAAGATGAGGTAATTGGCGAGTGTAAGGAAGCTGTAGCAGTGGTGAATTGCGAGAGTAGCCCGCCTGGAGGTAATAAGAAGAGCGGCTTTAACATGGACGCCATACCGCAGGAGAACCAGTGGAGTAGCGAGTTGACGGCCAAGCAGAAACAGAAGGCGAGGTCACTCCTGCAGCACTATGGGTCAATATTTGCGGCGGAAGCAGGCGGAAGAACAGCCATAGTGAAGCACAACATCGACACCGGAAGTGCAAAACCTATTCGCCAACCGCCAAGACGAGTTCCTCTGGCCAAGAGGGAGGAGGTCACAAATTTGATCGAGAACATGCGGAAAGACTAGGTCATAGAGCCTTCTTCGGGCCTCTGGTGCTCGCCGGTCGTGCTAGTCAAGAAAAAAGATGGCAGTACCCGGTTTTGTGTGGACTATCGGAAGCTCAATGATGTGACCAAGAAGGACAGTTATCCACTACCTCGGATCGATGACATCCTGGACACACTATCAGGCACGCAGTGGTTCTCCACACTCGACTTACGCAGCGGCTATTGGCAGGTGGAGCTTGCAGACAAGGACAAGGAGAAAACGGCTTTTAGTGTTGGCGACGTTTTGTGGCAGTTCACCGTCATGCCGTTTGGACTCTGCAACGCACCCGCAACATTCGAGCGGCTAATGGAACGCGTGCTAAAAGGGCTCCATTGGCGGACGTGTCTGGTTTACCTCGACGACATAATCGTGATGGGTAAAAACTTCGACGACCACCTGGGAAAGCTAAAGGAGGTATTCGAGCGGATACGAGAAGCCGGGCTTAAACTCAACCCAAAGAAGTGCTCGCGGTTCCAAAAGGAGGTCAAGTATCTGGGTTATACGGTTTCCGCCCGCGGAGTACATACGGATGAAGGAAAAATCATGGCGGTGAAGGAGTGGCCCCGGCCACGTAATCTACACGAACTCCGCAGTTTCCTGGGCCTGTGCTGTACTTCCGCCGATTTGTTCCGGGATTCGCGAACATAGCCAGCAGCCTGCACAAACTGACGAAAAAGAGCCAAGCTTTCGAGTGGAACGAGAAGCAGGAACAGGCTTATGCACGTCTGAAGGAAAAACTGTGCAGTGTTCCAATTCTGGCCTTCCCCGTGCCTGGGGAGATGTTTGTGCTGGATACCGATGCAAGCGGGAATATTATTGGCGGTGTGCTATCACAGATAATAGACGGCCAGGAACAAGTGATAGCGTACTACAGTAGGGTTCTATCGAAACCGGAACGCAACTATTGTGTGACACGGAGAGAACTGCTGGCGGTATTGGACTGCGTAAAACACTTCCACAAATATCTGTATGGACAAAGGTTTCGCCTGCGCACAGATCATGCGGCATTGAAATGGCTCCTGAACTTTAAAGATCCTGAAGGGCAATTGGCGCGGTGGATCGAGCGACTGCAGAGCTACGACTACACGATAGAGCATCGCAAAGGCAGTCGCCATGGAAATGCCGATGGCTTGTCCCGCCGTCCGTGCAAAGTCGAATGCAGGCAATGCTCGCGAGCCGAAAGCAAAGAACAGATACTGGACGTCCGGTTGGTAAGCGTCATGCCAGAGGAAGAGTGGTCTGCGGAGAGGCTACAAACAGACGAGCGTTAGGATGCGGATCTTGCGAAAATCGTCGAAGGCAAGGAGCAAGGCGCACGTCCAGACTGGCAGGAGAGGGCCGGTGAAAGCCCGATCGCTAAGGCTTGTTTTTTTTTTTTTTTTTTTTTTTTTCCTTTGTCGGAACGATCTAGCAAGCGCAGCACTCAGACAATTATACGTCCATTGTACTACGACTTGTTGTTCCCTGTTAATGTGCTTTAAATCTACCCGATTTCCGAAGAAACCTTGATAGATCCTGGGGTGCCAAGGAGCCAAGGTGGTCGCTTCTTAGCACATCAGTACCAAACGTCTCAAACCTGATACGAGCGAACGCGGGGCAGAGACACAGGAAGTGTTCCGCCGTCTCAACGTCCTCCCCACAGGCAGGACATAGGGCACTGTCAGATATGCCTACCATTTCCATGTGCTTCGCCCATAGGAAATGGCCCGTCATTAACCCGACCATCTGCCTGCAGTCTCTTCTGCCTAGTGACAAAAGAAACTGTGAGCATTTCTCGGATATGGCGGGAAGCATAAGTTTCGTCCACCTGCAGCCGCTCTCAGCCTGCCATGCTCGCTCCTGGGTCATAGTGACCCATTCGTTAACTGTGGCTTTGATGGCTGCAGATGGGAGTGGCAGAACAGGCTCAGGGCCGACAAAATCAGCCTCAAAGCCCATTCTAGCTAGAGAATCCGAGGTCTCGTTACCCACAATTCCTGCGTGTCCCGGGACCCAGGTGAGCATCAGGCTATCGCTAAGGCTTACTGTTCACAGTGGAAAAGTCTGCGGCTGAAGGAAGGCTGCCTGTACCGCCAATGGGAGAGCGCGGATGGTCGGACCAGCAACCCCCTAATGGTAGTGCCGAAATGCAGAATCAACGAGGTCATCGCGGCATACCATAACGACTCCAGTGGAGGGCACCTAGGCATCACCAAAACCGATTCTACTGGGTAGGATGACAGGAGTCTGTTGCCGAGTAGATTAAGAGCTGCGACCGATGTTCAGCCGCGAAAGGGCCGACAAGAAGATCTCGAGGCCGCATGCAGCAGTACAACGTGGGAGCGCCCTTCGAGCGGATTGCTATGGACGTCGCCGGCCCATTCCCAACTAGCACTGAAGGCAACAAATATGTGCTGGTGGTAATGGATTACTTCAGCAAATGGCCCGAAGTGTACCCTATTCCTAACCAGGAGGCCACTACGATCTCGGAAATGCTGGTAAACAACTGGGTGGCCAGGTTCGGAGTTCCGTTGGAGTTGCACTCAGATCAAGGCCGGTATTTCGAATCTGCGGTATTCAAGGAAGTGTGTGAGCTGCTGGGGATAAAGAAAACGCGTACCACTACTTTGCACCCACAGTCCGACGGCATGATGGAACGCTTTAACCGGACACTGGAGGAATACCTGCGGAAAGTGGTAGGCAGGAATCAAAAGGATTGGGACACGCATATCCCCCTGTTCCTGATGGCGTATAGGTCAGCCCCGCACGACACGACATCACTCACTCCAACCCGAGCAGTGTTCGGCACAGAGTTGAGAGAGGATAAATAATTCCGTCCGAAATTTATGCAAAACGCGGGGGGTTTGTATATCGTTATAAAGTTTTTATTCTGTTTAATTCAGTGTCTGTTTAATTCAGTATATAATGTGTGTTCGCTTTAACGTATAATGTGTGTTCACTGTATGAATTCAGTTTTATGTACAATGGTTGTGATACAATGTTTGTGATTTGTGAATAATGTGAAATGTTTCTGTGTGGTACAAATTGAGTGGAGAGGGCGGACTTATTTAGAGTTAAGTGTAGCCCTGTATGTTTGGTGGAGAAAACAGAACTGCCGGCGGCGTGACGCGATCGAAAGTTCGTTAGCGAAAAACCCGACGCAACAACGTGCGAAAAAAGTGTCTAGCCAGCGGCGACTGACCGCATGATGCCGGTTGGAAGAAAAACTGGAAAGGAGTGGACATTGGAAAGGAGTGGAAAAGAAAAGAGAGAGTGTGGAGAGGGTGGAGGAAGAGAGACCGAAGAAAGGATAGAACTTGAATGAGGGGAAATGGGATTCGCCGCCGCCTACTGTTGCTCATCTGAACATCATGGGCCGCCTTGCACTAGTGCAACATCCAATGCATGATGCAGGCGACTCACGGTGTCCAGTGCGGTCCGAAGCAGCGCACACTGTGTGAAATGGTCAATCTAAATTAATAACTCTTGAATGCGTAAAGATATCGTGGTGAAATTTTGTACAGATACTGCTGGTGTTTCACCTGAGAACTGGCATGAATATGGGCATGGTCCGCCTACTTTCAAGTAGGGTTGCCATCTATATATATAAAAGAAAGTGGATGTATGTGTGTAAGCACATCACGCTCAAACCGACCGGCCGATTTCCATGGAGTTTTTTTTGTTGAATTAGTATTGCGGCAGCCGCCGTGGCTCAGTTGGTTAGTGCGCGGTCCAGCGAGTCGCATGCAGAGCGACGCAAGATCGAATACTGCATGTAGTAACACCTAAAAAAAATAACGGGAAACTCGTTTTCTCTTTCGGTGGCTGTCCTCTCAGCTGGAAATGGCAAACCTCTGAGAGTAAAAATTGCCTATGAAAAAGCTCCCAATTCGCCGTTCGGAACCGGCATAAAACTGTAGGTCCCTTCCACCCGCGTACAAAATTCACACGCACAACACGGGTGGTTGCGGGAAGCTAGGCCTTAGTCTCGCGTAAGCGGGCTGTCGTGCCAATCAATTAATTAATTAGTATTGAGTCAGTTCAGGTTCGTGCGAAAAGAAATTTCCGGAAAATCTATTGGAAAAGTCGGAAAATCCCTGCCATATTGCCGTGAATTCTGAAAATTTTCAGACGATAACTTTGGAACCATTAGTCAGACATCAATGAAATTTACTAAGAAGTTACGATTAAGTCATGTCCTTCGACAGGGCGAATTGGGCGAGTATTGGACGAGGGGGCGTGGCACCACCCATACAAGCCAAACCTTAATAATGGAGTATCTTCGAAATTGTAAGGTGCACAGCATTGAAATTTAGTATGGCTTCTGCTGTGAGCTATCTGACTGTTGTTTTTTATAATGAAATACGCGCGATGGCGATTCTAAGGCGATGCAAATTGACGAAAAAAACAACTAAAGGAAGAGGAGGAGCTACTGATTAACGCAATCGAGGCCCACAAATCAGCAATGTTGCTGCTAAGTTTCAGTAAAGAAATGACTGCGCTTGAACAGATTTAAATTATATGGGCGGTGCCACGCCCCCTTATTCAATACTCCCACACTGTTCTCTGCCGAAAGAAAAAATGGTGGGTTCGTACAAAGTTTCAGTTCAAGTTCAGTGAAATATTTGGGTCACAAAAATGTGCCACGCCCTTTGTCCAACGCCCATTAAATCTTACCAGTAGAATGACTCATTTATGGGACGACGCCATACTAAATTTCAATATTGTGCACCTGAAAATTTCGAAGATATTCAATTATTAAGGTTCGGCTTGTATGGATGGTGCCACGCCCCCTCGTCCAATACTCGCCCAATTCGCCCTGTCGAAGGACATGACTTAATCGTAACTTCTTAGTAAATTTCATTGATGTCTGACTAATGGTTCCAAAGTTATCGTCTGAAAATTTTCAGAATTCACGGCAATATGGCAGGGATTTTCCGACCTTTCCAATAGATTTTCCGGAAATTTCTTTTCGCACGAACCTGAACTGACTCAATAGTAATTCAACAAAAACAACTGATGCGCTTACATACATACATCCACTTTCTTTTATATATATAGATGGCAACCCTACTTGAAAGTATGCGGACCATGCCCATATGCATACCAGTTCTCAGGTGAAACACCAGCAGCATCTGTACAAAATTTCACGACGATATCGTTACGCATTCAAGAGTTATTAATTTAGTTCCGCTAGATTGAACATTTCGCACACGCGCGGGTAGCGTGGAGAGACCAAGCAAAAAAAAAAACTTTGTATGAGTGGGGCAAATATGGGCAGCCAAATTTAACTGAATCTTCAAAAACATGAACCAAAGCAGTTATTAAGAGACATTTTAAATCGGATACACGCGGATACATTTTGTAATCTCAAAGCAAAATCACAACATTTGAAAAATTTTTATATGTCCGAATAAAATGCTCTGTAACCACTAATAATATACATAACGGTATTCAAGTTTACCTGATAAGGTGGCGAAAAAGGTGCTGATAGCTAATAACAGAGTTTGTATATGCGCGTTCGCCGTGATAATCCCGAATTACATCTAAATCACAAGTGACTCACAAATTTCAACAATTTTCTTTTATACAAATAGCTGCACATTCAAGATGATCGTTCGCGATGTGATTTTGCCAAACAGAAAATACTACGAGAATCGAATCCTCAATGTGTTAGCTAATTTTGAATTATTAAATTTTTTTTTTTTT
This sequence comes from Melieria omissa, assembly GCA_963971225.1. Taxonomy (NCBI): domain Eukaryota; kingdom Metazoa; phylum Arthropoda; class Insecta; order Diptera; family Ulidiidae; genus Melieria; species Melieria omissa. The sequence continues at coordinate 69,450,309 of OZ020269.1, read as the reverse complement.
TGACATTCGAATTTTTTAATAAAGTTCCGCTAGATATGCAAAATTACACAGTGTGCAGCGCCCTGGTGCTGTGGTCCATGCGTTGGCGGCTGGTCATAGAGTGGCGTGCGCGGCGCCCCAATGGGCCGCTTTGTGCTCTTTGGGTCTGTGGCTGAGAGGGACGCGCTGGGGGTGGTTGCCGGTTCCGTGGGCGTGAGCGACGTGTCGGCCCTGTCTGCTGTCGCGCCTGGCTTCCTTGGCGTGGTACGGCACGTTGTCGGCTCGGACGTTGACGGCGCTGGCGACTGTCGGCGTTGGCTGCGGTTGGACGCGGCGCTTGAACTGGTTGGTGGAGCAGCGTATGGTGCTGCTGATCGCAGTGGCGGCAATGTGTCCGGGAAGTACAGTCCTCAGTGGCATGGGACCGGGCCAGACAGTTGATGCAATAACTGTGGGCCAGAGCGACCACTGCTCGGAACCGGGGCGTCATTGCCAAGAAGGCCGGGCAGTACCGAAGCGAGTGGTACCGGTGGCACACCTGGCATAGGTGGACCTCGTCGTCGCGTTCTGCTTGTGTTCTGGAATAGAAAAGGACTTTAGTACTGGGAAACTAGAATCGGTGGTGGGTGGAGATGGTAATTGTATGCGGAAGATACTTAGTCTTTGGCGTCTACGTCGATGGTAGGACGCAGAGTTTTACGATGGGGCGAGTGAAAATACCAGTTTGCGTTCGTACGTCGGCGACACGGATGTGATTGTCTTTTCCGCGGTAAAGTTTGACGACACGGCCAAGACGCCATTCGTTGGGGGGCAGCGTGTCGTCTTTGATGACGACGAGTTCACCTTCCGGTAGTTCCTTTTGAGGATTCTTCCACTTGTACCGTTTGTGCAGGTCCTTTAGATACTCGTCCTTCCAGCGGCGACTGAATTCCTGGTGAAGGACCTTCAGTTTTTCCCATCTATTGATTAGAGAGATATCCTTTCTGGTTGATTCAGGTAAGGCAAGTAATGGGGCCCCTTTGAGGAAATGGCCGGGGTGAGAGCGGTAAGCTCCTCGGGATCCTGCGACAGAGGTGATAACGGACGAGAATTTAAGACACCTTCGATGCGAGCGAGGAGGGTGGAGAATTCTTCGAAGGTGGGTGCCTGCTACCCTTTTGAAATGGGTTTTAAAACTTTTGACGGCTGACTCCCAGAGGCCTCCCATATGGGGAGCATTGGGGGGGATGAATTTCCACTCTAGGCCTTGAGGACTATATGTGCCGGAGAGGTCAAGGGATATCTCATTGAGAAATTTGGCATAGTCTCTAGAGATGGCACGTTGAGCGCCGACGAATGTCTTACCATTGTCGGTCATCACTTTCTTGGGCAGGCCTCGTCGTCCGATAAATCGGGTGAATGCCGCGTGGAATGCGTTTGTGGTGAGATCAGAACAAACAATTCCAGGTGCACTGCCTTTGTGGAGAAACACACAAATACGGCGACATACCCTTTAAGGAAGCTGGAGGTGCGTAAGGTGGACGCCTTTATTTGGAAGGGGCCAGCAAAGTCGATTCCGGTTACTGCAAACGGGGGGGTCAGAGTGCAGCGCTCAGGGGGTAGAGCAGCCATTATTTGGGAACGCATTCGTTGTTTGTGGATGGTACAGATTTTACAGTGGAAGATGCATTTTTTTATTTGAGGTTTGAGTCGGGGGATATAATATTCGTGTCGGACCATCCGGAACATCAGCCGTTGGTCCGCATGCAATAACAGGCCATGTAAGAACGTGAGATACAAGGAGCTGTACCTGGATGTCTCGGGTAAGATGATGGGGTGGCGCTCATTGTAGCTAAGTGAAGCATGAGTGAGTCGACCATTTACCCTTAGGACCCCCTTTTATCAAGAAAGGGATTGAGAACCAGTAGAGAGCTTTTGGGACTTATCGGCTTTGACTGGGAGAGTGCAAGCGATTGAGTGGGATATGCGCGCGATTGGGCGAGAATAATTAGTCTGGTCTTTACGAGACTTATTTCGCTTTGAGATAGAGCGAGAGTGGAAGTCGGAATTGACGTTCGGGAACGTAATCCATGGTTTAGAAATCTGAAAACGTAGGCTATCACGCGTAGCGCCCGAGGGAAGGACGAGAACCGATCAAGGACATCAATTTCTTCTATGACATGATAGACCTCTACTTTTCTTTGCTCGAGAAGGGGGACTGCACGCGGGTTGGACGTGGGCCACATTTCCGGGGCGGATTGAAGCCATGTTGGTCCGTGCCACCAAAGTGGGCTGACGGACAGTTCCCGTGGGTGGCAGCCGCGGGTGCCTAAATCGGCAGGGTTGTCCGCACTGGCATCATGTCTCCATGTAGCTCCTCCGACAATCTGGAGTATTAGAGATGTGCGGTTGGCCACATATGTTTTCCAAGTGCTTGGCGGCTTGGCAAGCCAGGCCAGCACGATCTCGGAGTCAGACCATAGGAAGAGGTCGCATTTGTCCAAGTTCAGGGCCGAACATGTGGAGCGGACTAATTGAGAGAGCAGTACGGCGCCACATAACTCTAAGCGTGGGAGACTTACCGTCTGTATTGGGGCGACCTTAGTCTTAGCGACTAGAAGATGAGACGAGATAGATTGGCCATCTGAGGTTCGTATGTAGAGGGACGCACAACCCGTGAACCGCAGAACCCGTGTACCTGGGTGGGTACTTGTGGATTGTAATTGACCCATCTAGGAATTTGGATCTTATCAAGTTCGGACAAATTTTGGACAAAGAGGTTCCACTTGATCAGGGAGCCCGGTTTGACGCCTTCGTCCCAATCGGTGCCCTGTAGCCAGAGTTCTTGAAGTAACATCTTGGCTTGAATGAGGAGAGGAGGAGAGAATTTGTCGCTTGGTCACCGAATTAGTGGCCAAAATAGGGGTGACTACATAGGAAAATGTGTCGGAGAGGGCGTTCCACCGAATGCCGAGCGTTTTTGTGGAGCTGGCGTCGTAGAATTTTAAAAAATCGGAGTCTAGAAGATCTTCTTGAGGGATGTCTTCTAAGATTTTAGGGTGATTTGCAGTAATTTTTTTGAGAGGAAATCCTGCTGAGCGGAGAGCTTGAATCACCTGAGATAGGGAATCTAAAGCGGAAGGTATGTCATGGGATCCGGAGAGGATGTCATCGACATATGTGTGTTTGAGAATAATATGTTCCGCGAGTGGGAACTTCTCTTGAGAATCCCTTGCCAATTGATGAAGAGTTCGAATGGCAAGGTATGGGGCTCAATTAACTCCGAAAGTCACGGTTTTGAGCTTATAGTCTCTGACCGGCGATTCAGAAGATTCTCGAAAGAGGATTCGCTGAAAGCTTTGATCGTCTTCGTGAACCATAATTTGACGATACATTTTTTGTATGTCACCATTAAAGACGTACTTGAATAGACGCCATTGCAGGATCAAACCCATAATGTCTGATTGGAGCGTGGGGCCAGTGCACAGAACATCATTGAGAGAAAGCCCTGAGCTGGTGTCCTTTGAGGCGTTGAAGACAACTCGGACTTTAGTCGTAACCTTTTATGGTTTTATTATTAATATGGGGCAAATAGAATGGGGCAAATAGAATGAGAAGTATTTGCCCTCAGAGACTATTTCACGGGGGGTCGTGAGTTCCATGTGATCCAGCATTATATATTCCTCGAGGACCTCGTCGTAGACGGGTTTGAGGTCTGGTTTCTTTTGCAATGTGCGCTCCAGGCTGAAGAACTTCTGGAGCGCTCCAGTGCGGGAGTGACCCAGCGCTAGAGCATTAGGAAAGCTCGGTTTAAAGGGGAGTTTGACCACATAACGACCATCGGGTCGACGGGTGGTAGTTTTGCGGTAATAGTCTTTGCAAAAGTGATCTTCAGCGGAGAAGGGTGGGGTCTCTTTTATTTCTTCCTGTTCCCAAAACTGTTTTAGTTGGGAGCTCAGGAGTTGGTTGGACACTTCTGCGACTTGGGTTGAGAAGGTCGAAATATTTTGAGGGAGGGGACCACTAACTATCCAACCAAAGATTGTGTTTTGGGCAAGGAGATTGTGGTGAATGCCGTCAAGGAGGATCTGGGGGATTAGATCACTACCTATGACGAGGTCTATTTGAGCTGAAACCAAGAAGTTCGGATCAGCGAGCTCGAGGGTGGCAAATTCTGGCCAATTAGGATTGCGGACCTGGAAGGTCGGTAGCAATTTTGTCAATTGCGGGAGAACTATTGCTTGGGCGCTTAGTCGTTTTCCACTTTTAGGGGCTACAAGGGTGAGGGAGCAGACTTTGTTTGCATTTTGTACAATGCGGCCACCCATGCCTGATATTTCGAATTGGGAGAATTGAGTTGGCAGGTGCAGCCGCATCTGAACTTTCGAAGCGATAAAGGTTCTTTGTGAGCCTTGGTCGATCAGTGCTCGGACGGTGAAAAGTTCACCTGAGTGCTCTATTGAGAGCAATGCTGTGGGTAGCAGAGTTTTTCCTCCGTTGTTGGAGTACAACATTTGCACCTGATCGGCTGCCCTTGAAGTTGAGGGGGCTTCCTCTGAAATGGGCGAGTCTCGGGGGGTTCGAGGGCCTTTGAAAGGGTTACTTCTGAGGGCAGTTGTCGACACTTGGGCTAAGGTGGTTTGGGGTCGATTATTGCCCTGACTGTGGGGTGCCCTGTTTGCCAAATGGAGAAGTGAGTGATGGGGCTTTTGGCAATAAACACAAGTGAAATTGCTTGTACAGTCCTTCTTGGTGTGAGAGAAGGCCAAACAATTCACACAGAGATTGTGTTCCCGTACGTATTTAAGTCGGTCGGGAACCGAGAGATTTTTAAATCGAGGGCAGGTCTTCATAGAGTGGTTCACGTTACAGAGCTGGCACTTGAAAGAATTTTTTGATTCTGCCAGATAATTTTGTGTCCGCATTTGGGGTCTAATTTGAGGCGGGTTTGGGTTGGCCATGGGTCTGGGTTTGGTAGGCCTAATGGTATTGAGCCGTTCGACGACTTCGTACCTACTGGTGAGAAAAGCGTTCATTTGTGACCAAGAGGGGAGATCACGCCGGGAGCTAAGAGATTGTTCCCACAATGACAAGGTTACTTCTGGTAAACGCGTCGAACAAATGTACACGAGGAGCGGGTCCCAGTTTTCAATATTGACGTTTTGAGACGTCAGTACGGACAGACAGTTATTTACCGAGGTCTGAAGCCGTTAGATCGCTTCGCTATTTTCGGATGGAATAGCTGGGAGGTTGAGAAGCGTTTTTATTTGGTTGTCCACCAGAATGCGCCGATTCTCATACCGCGATCGGAGCGCTTTCCACGCAAGCTCAAAGTTTTCGCTCAAAGCATATTGCTTGACGATGGCACCTGCTTTGCCCTGGGTTTTATACCTGAGGTGGTATAATTTTGGGGCAGGCGTAAGTTTGGGGTGATTTATATACACCGCCGTAAACATGTCCCGGAAGGACGGCCATTCTTCGTAGCCCCCAGAGAAGGACTCGGTATCGCAGGGAGGAATCTGCAGACAAATATTGGAGTTATTTGTCTGTTCAGGAGGTTGAAATGATTCTTTAGTCTGAGCTGCGCTTTGGGGCTTGGGACCCCGCAAAACCAGCAAGTCAAGTATCATGGCTTTACACGAATGGTAACATTCTAGGCATGCCTGGAACTTGCGCCTCACCGACTCTTTGACGTCTTCGGACAGATCGCTGTCTTCAGCGTTAAATGTCTTGTCATATGATTGCTCCACCCGTTCCCAATTACTGTCAAAAGTTTGACAGGTGACCTTTAACAAGGACTCAGTTTGATCGTCCGGAGAGGCGGACCTGATCCTTGTGCAGAGATGCATGAAATTGTCGGTCTCGAAAATAAATTTGGAAACATAGGGTTGTGGACGCTTCTTGCTTCTTGTTTTCATTTCCTTTGAAGCAGAGGGGAGATCTTCAACGGGCTCAATGGCCTCCAGTTGCTTACCAGTTGCCTTATCGTACGGCATTGCGGAAGCTGGTAATGGGTCGGCTGAGAAGCGGTTTCAAAAAAGTTTTGGGCAGGAGCGTGAGGAAAATTTTAAGAAGAAAGAGGAAAAAAAGAAAAAATCCGAAAAAGTTTTTTTTTTTTTTGAGAAAAAATTGGACTACGAAGCAGAAATTCAAAGCTTGGCAAAATGCGGACGGAAAAGAGATTGGAACAAGATGGTGCAAAACAATTTTTATTTTTTTGTTTTTTTTTTTGAGGAGGACCAGGGAGGCCGTATTCAATTTGGAGACCAATGAAAAAATAATTAATTGCGAGAGGCGAAAAAATAGAAATTTATTAATGGGAAATAAATACAATGAAAATATACACCAATTAAAAAATAAAGAACAGTGATTGGAAACAACGTTCGATTTTATTAAGTCGCGCACAGAGATTGCAACTTTTAACAACCCCCAAAATACCTTTAATGAAAAAAAAAAAAATTTTTTTTTTGGGGTTTTTTTTTTTGAGAAGGCACTTGGATTGATTATAATCTCCACTAATGAGAAGCTTTAAATTTTGAGAAAAACCACGGAAACTATTTATATTTGAAGTTAAAACCCGAGAAATGGGCGTAGAGATCGATAGAAATGAGGGCTAGTTGGTTTCGAATCGAAAAATAATTCGAGTGATTCCAACTGATTTTGCTTATCGGAAAAAGCAAAGTGCCCACTGTACCAATGAGGACCACAAACAACTGCAAGCTCACGGAACGAGATTTAAAAATACCTTAATCGACAAAGAAACTCGATAAAAGAGAGCAAGCAATAAATAGAGATTTTATGACTTACAGCTTTTACCCAATTTAAGGGAAAACTTTTTATTTGGGGGGGACACTGCTTCCCACTCGGCTGCACTGCTAGGTGTTTTTTGTTGTATGTCGATGCTATGCTTGTTGTTTGTTGCTGTCCCAATCTATGCGGCCCCGACTGTGCTGTTCTGCTGTTGTGCGGCTGCACCTGCCAAGGTGTTGTTTGTTGTATGTCGATGCTATGCTTGTTGTTTGTTGCTGTCCCAATCTATGCGGCCCCGACTGTGCTGTTCTGCTGTTGTGCTGCTTTTCTGCTTTCTTTGTTTCCCGTGTTCGTTGTGGCGCTAGAGGTATTTGGGTTGTTGTTGACTGTGCTGTGCACTGTATGTATGTTTGTAGTTTCACACGTCCCGCTAATTGTCCGACCGTTGTCTTCTTTGTTATGTGCACTGTATGTAGGTTTGTAGTTTCACACGTCCCGCTAATTGTCCGACCGTTGTCTTCTTTGTTATGTACTCCTTTTTTGTTGGTGCACTGCGGTTTGGTTGTACTTTAATGTCACCTTATTGAACTTTTAATTTTCGGGAGTTGTGCCATGTATGTAAGTTGTTTATATGTGAGTTTTAGCACTTTAACTTCGCGTGGGGTGGGTTTTATTTATTTTTTATTTTTCGTATCTTTACCTCATTTCCACTGTATCCGGCTCGAAGGACCAATAAATAATTCCGTCCGAAATTTATGCAAAACGCGGGGGGTTTGTATATCGTTATAAAGGGTTTATTCTGTTTAATTCAGTGTCTGTTTAATTCAGTGTATAATGTGTGTTCGCTTTAACGTATAATGTGTGTTCACTGTATGAATTCAGTTTTATGTACAATGGTTGTGATACAATGTTTGTGATTTGTGAATAATGTGAAATGTTTCTGTGTGGTACAAATTGAGTGGAGAGGGCGGACTTATTTAGAGTTAAGTGTAGCCTTGTATGTTTGGTGGAGAAAACAGAACTGCCGGCGGCGTGACGCGATCGAAAGTTCGTTAGCGAAAAACCCGACGCAACAACGTGCGAAAAAAGTGTCTAGCCAGCGGCGACTGACCGCATGATGCCGGTTGGAAGAAAAACTGCAAAGGAGTGGACATTGGAAAGGAGTGGAAAAGAAAAGAGAGAGTGTGGAGAGGGTGGAGGAAGAGAGACCGAAGAAAGGATAGAACTTGAATGAGGGGAAATGGGATTCGCCGCCGCCTACTGTTGCTCATCTGAACATTGCGGTTACCCGCTGACTTGAAGTTCGGGGTAGTCAGCACAACGGGAGGCGCTAAGACGGACTACGTGGTCAATAAGCGGGCGGAACTGGAGGAAATTCACCAGTTTATAAGGAGCCGCACCAAACTCGTCAGCGATAAGGCGAAAGCAAGATATGATCTACGGGCCAACTCAGCAGGGTTCCAAGAAGGCGATCTGGTAATGCTCTACAACCCGCAGCGGAGGAAAGGTTTGTCTCCGAAACTTCAAGCGTCATGGGAAGGACCGTACGAAGTCGTGACTAGGATTAACGACGTGGTATACAGGATTCGACGTTGCAGCAATAGAGGCGCTAAGCTGAAGGTAGTCCATTTGGAGCGCCTGGCGCCTCATCACAGCGGAGCCTCGGCACTTGTTCGGAACGAACAAGTCTAAGTGATGGGCAGTGTAACGATGAGACAGTCTGTCACTGTGCAAAGCAACCCTGCCGCTACGTGCCGTGCTGTAACCCAATCTGGCAACGACGGCCGCGATAGTAACTTTTAGTCCAATCTGGCAGCGACGGCCGCGATAATAACTTTTAGTCCAACCTGGCAATGATGGAAACTTTTAGTCCACTCCGGAATGTGCGGGAACGATCTGCGCGATGGCCTGTGAGGTATAAAAGGCAGCCGGATGCGCAGCGGGTCAGTCTGGTTTTGACAAGTGAAGTTGCCACACGGAGTAATTAAGCAAATTCTTAAGTGTACGAACAGTAAAGTGTAAAACTGTGAATAATAAAGTGACTGTTGGTTTTGAATTGGCTGCGTTGGAATAATTAAAGTTGTTTCATTTTCAAATTGCACAATCCAGTGATACGTAACAGCCCACTAGACGTAGTATTCGTAAATTCGTAACAATATAAACATAAACATAATAAAATAAGTAAGCATAAAAACATGAGGACGAAAGCAGTTTAAAAAAATAATTAATTAATTTACATAAGTCTTTTACAAAGACCATGAAAATGTAGATTTTTCGTAAGCGTGCTAATTGCTTGACCACCCACTGTAAAAAGCAATACAATTATTATCAACTAATAAACTAATTGTAGCGCCTGCCACTTTCTGTTCCCTTTTTCCTCAAATTTATTCGGAATGATTTAATAATTGGATTAATAATTGCACTCTCTCTTTAGTTACATTTCAGTGTCGAATCAATACGTGCACCGGAACTGCTTTTTCAGCCAAACATGATCGGAAGTTCAGAAATGGGCTTAGCTGAGTTAATCGATTTTGTGTTACAATTGTTTTCGGAAGGCGAGCAGCAACGATTGGTAAATAATATACTTGTCACAGGAGGGTGCGCTCAATTTAAAGGTAAAAAATCCAGTCCGGTTGGCCAAAAGTTTACCTAATGTATATAAAAAATATAAAAGTGTGAAGCTGCAATATACATTTATATCTGTGATCGGAAACGATAAACGCTAAAGTCGATTTTAGACATCATTGATTTAAAGGTACTAGTATGTTCCTTTAAAGCGCGCTGCTCAAAATAGTACTGATGGGCTTAACCGATTATTGCTTTTGACCACATAAATTGTAAATGAAGCGCAGTCGATGTAGCGCTACAATTAGAAATGTTGAGCAGATTTCAAACAATGTTCGAAGCATATTGTATGGTTCACGCGGCACATAATTAGTTTAGATTGTGTTATGAGTATTGTTATTGATTTATTGGATCCCCTAATCGTTACATAAAGTCGTTCCCTAGGACCACTGCCCTAATGAAAACTAGAAGTTTTTGTGGGATTAGGTGTTACGGTGTTTCCTACGCTACTTTAAAGACTGTAAGTGGTGTTTTTGTTGTAGTCCAAGCTTGAACAGGATATTTCTTAGTCCATTTCGAGTTGAAATCCTCTAGGAATGTCTTTGAATGCCTCGATTTTAATATTTTGCAAGTTTACTATCGTAAGGTTTTAAGTGGGAAGAACCAATGGATGAAAGACGTTCGAGGTATAGAGGAGAACAGACTAGCAAGGCAAGCTAAGCTGAAGACTCTAACACTTCGTTCAATAATGTGTGTGACTAACTAATTAAAACACATTTTTTTGCCAAAATTCGTTTTTATTCATCAACATAGTCCCCTTTTAGGGAGATACAATCATTCCAACGCTTTTCCAATCTTTCGATACCGCCTTTGTAGAACGATTTTTCTTTGCCTTCAAAATAGGCGTTAGTTTCGGCGATTACTTCATCATTTGAGCCAAATCTCTTACCACGGAGCATCTTTTTGAGGTCTGCGAAGAGCCAGTAGTCGCTGGGGGCCAGATCTGGAGAATACGGGGGATGAGGAAGCAATTCGAAGCCCAATTCATGCATTTTTGCCATCGTTTTCATCGACTTGTGACACGGTGCATTGTCTTGGTGAAACAACACTTTATTCTTCTTCATATGGGGCCGCTTAATCGCGATTTCTTCTTTCAAACGTTCCAACAACGCTATATAATAGTCGCTATTGATTGTTTTCCCTTTCTCAAGATAGTCGATGAATATTATTCCGTGCACATCCCAAAATACTGACGCCATAACCTTGCCAGCCGATGTTTGTGCCTTTGGACACTTTGGGCGGCTTTCACCGGTTGCATGCCACTCAGCAGACTGCCGATTTGACTCTGGAGTGAAATGGTGGATCCATGTTTCATCCATTGTGATGTACCGACGCAAAAACTTCGACTTGTTGCGCGTAAACATGTCCAAACAGCTCTTTGAATCATCGATTCGTTGTTGTTTTTGCTCCGGTGTGAGCAAACGCGGCACCCATTTCGAAAACACCTTTTTCATAACCAAATGTTCGTTATGGTGTGTACACTGCCTGCTGATATCTTTAGAATGTCAGCAATCTCCCCCACTTTCACTTTACGGTCGGACATAATGATTTTCAGTGTTTTTTCAACGTTTTCCGGAATAACAGCGTCATTTGGCCGTCCAGTAGATGGAATGTCATCGGTGTCTGTACGACCACGTTTGAATTCGGCATACCAATAACAAATGGTTCTTTTTGATGGAGCAGAGTCCGAATAATGTTTTTCAAGCCATTCCTGGCATTGAACAGTATTTTTTTTCATTAAAAAACAATGATAAATCAGCACACGGAATTGCTTTGAATTCATTTTTTTTGAAAACTCAAAAGTAGTGTCACTTAAAGCACTGTAACTTGTAAACTAATGGTCGGATTGACATATAATTTTGACAGTAAGCCTAAAAAGGTTGACAATTTCGAAAAAAATATTGATTTAGTATTAGTGCCGCCATCTATGTGTCAGTCACACAAATTATTGAACGAAGTGTTAGCTACGTTTTAAGGGTATTATTTGTAAGATAAACCTCTAAATTCATATTTTACTGCTTGTTTTATTTGTCTTTTTGTTACAGATAAAGTTTTTTTCAAGCTGTATACCTTTTCAATAGGATATTATTATAGTTAATACAATATAGTTAATAGAATAGGATATTGTATATAGTTAATAGAATAGCTCGTGCCAGTCTACCTTAACCAAACAAACTTAACGAAGTTCTCTCTGCTGCTATTTCCACTCAAATATGCAGGGGAGTAATATTGATACGATGAGAAATTCTGTGCCGCACTGTACAGGAGTGCTTTTCTCCGCACGAATGTTTTCCAAGCATTGGTTGGTTGGTTGGTTAAAGTGGCGATGCTCCAGCATCCAATTAGCGCGTTAGCGCCGTTTTGATACCACTATTCCCGGTAGGTACCCTAAGGTATATTGTGTGGTGTCATCTGGACCTATATGTATTTATCCGTACATATCTTTATATCCAGTCCGAGAGGTTAATGAACGAGAGTAGTGAGTTTACGCTGCACTTCGCTATCTCCTCGAAACTTTGAAATATCGGTTTTCCCAGCGTTTTCCATCTCCTTCTTGCTAAGGCCGGACATGCCAAGCATACTTTTAGGCATGCACTGTGAAGTACAGCAAAACTGTTATAAATTCGCTTGGTATAGTCCGATATGGCAAGGATGGTTCTCGAAGAAATGGGCTGTGCGAGAATGGTCGAGCGCTTTCCAATTAGAAGTTGCAAGAAACTTCGGCGCGATAAGAAAACTGGTATAAAAGCAGCAGTGGCAGCGCAAGGGGTCGAGTCTGTGTTGAGCAAGCAATGGGGAAACATGCAATAGTAGTAGTGTAAAGTAGAACAAGTGCAAATTTGTAAATAAAGCGGCGCTTGCGAGAGGCGTGTGAATCACGAGGCATCGATTGGGCTGCACACGAGTTCGGAACGCAGGAACAAGAGGCGTCGGCCAAAGTGGAGGAATCGCCTGCTGGTGCTGCGTCGATGCAAAGTGCGGCTGCAGCGGCTACGCCACCACAAGCAATGGACATGAGCCAGCTTATGGTCGCAATGAAAGGCATGTTTGAAGCTTCCAACCGGAAAATGGAAACTGCGAATCGGGAACTTTCGGCGCAAATGGCAGTGAAAATGGAAACTGCGAATCAGGAAATTTCGGCGAAAATCGAAAGAAATAGCAAGAATGGAAACGGCGACCCGTGAAATATCGGAGCAAATGGAAGCGTGCAACCGGGAAATGGCGACAAATTCTGCGCGCATAGAGCAGAAGGTGGAGGAAATTTCCGATAGACTGAACGGGAAAATTTAGCATCTCGAGACGCGAATGGACAAATGGGATAAACGAGTTGACAGTCTGGAGGAGCGGCTTAGAGAGGTACAGCTGCGAGCAAGAGTGCAGTCGGTTGAGGAAAGTTTTGCCATAGCAGTGCCTACTTATGATGGTACTACGTCATTCGACACATTCAAACTACAATTCGATATGGCTGCTTTGGAGAGTCAGTGGACCGATGTTAGGAAAGGTCGGAGACTGATACTGGCTCTAAGAGGTCCGGCAGCTGAGGTAATAAAAACAGTTCCGGAAGGTTTGAGAGGTGATTACGAGACCGTCATAAGGGCGCTGGCAGCCAGATACAGTGACGAGCACAACAAAATGCTGTATTATTGCGAGCTGAAGAACCGCTGGCAAAGAGCAGACGAGGCGCTGCAGACGTATGCAGCAGACATTGAGCGGCTCGTACAGTTGTGCTACCCGAAATTCGGCGCTGATTATCTCGAGAGGATGAAGATTGAGGCGTTTGTTGAAGGTCTTCATGACCCGGAGACACGACGCAGTGCATTGATGATGGGCAAGCCGACATTCCGTGAGACGGTGACAAGCGCATTGACGTATGAGGCGGCCTGGAGGGGAAGTTTTCGACATTCATCTGCGGAGATGCATGGGGTCCAATCTGGACGTGTCACGCAAAGCCAGACAGTGAGCTCGGAGGCACCAGCGGGGCTGCGGGCAGTATCATCTCGAGTCAGTTGCTGGCGATGTGGCAAGCAAGGCCACATATCACGAGACTGCCATCTGCGAGAAAAGCGTTCCGGACAAAAGACGTCGCCAAGAAGGGATGACGCCCTGCCACACCATTCGTACGAGACCGAACGCAGGCATAATTCGCAGGCCGAAAACGAGGGACAAATTGTGGATGTTCGGTCGGTAAGAGTTCTGCAAGAGGAAGATTGGCTTGCGGAAAGGCTACAGAAGGACCAGCGCAAGGATACGGATCTCGCGAAGATCATCAAAGGCAAAGCGCAGAGATTACGGCCGGACTGGCAGGAGATGGCTGGTGAGAGCCCGATCGCGAAGGCTTACTGGGCACAGTGGCAAAGTCTACGTCTGCAGGATGGCTGCCTATACCGCGAGTGGGAGAGCAGGGATGGCAGGACCAGAAAATCCCTAATAGTGGTCCCGAGAGGCCGAATCGACGATGTCATCGAGGAAAACCATAACGACTCCAGTGGAGGGCACCTAATAATAATTAATAATTGATTGGCACGACAGCCCGCTTACGCGAGACTAAGGCCTAGCTTCCCGCAACCACCCGTGTTGTGCGTGTGAATTTTGTACGCGGGTGGAAGGGACCTACAGTTTTATGCCGGTTCCGAACGGCAGGTTGGGAGCTTTTTCATAGGCAATTTTTTGCTCTCAGAGGTTTGCCATTTCCAGCTGAGAGGACAGCCACCGAAAGAGAAAACGAGTTTCCCGTTATTTTTTTTAGGTGTTACTACATGCAGAATTCGATCTTGCGTCGCTCTGCATGCGACTCGTTGGACCGCGCACTAACCAACTGAGCCACGGCGGCTGCGGCGGTGGAGGGCACCTAGGCATCGCAAAAACTGTCGCCAAGATAAGAAGGCGGTTCTATTGGGTAGGATGCCAGGAGTCTGTCGCTGAGTGGATCAGAGGTTGTAATCGGTGTTCGGCTGCGAAAGGGCCGAGGAGAAGATCGCGGAGCCGCACTTTACTAGTTGAAAGCAGGATGAAAGCGAGCTATGGTCTACGGGCTAACCCAGAGGGGTTCCAAGAAGGCGATCTGGTAATGCTTTACAACCCGCAGCGCAGGAAAGGTTTGTCTCCAAAGCTTCAAACGTCATGGGAAGGACCGTACAAGGTCGTGACCCGGATTAATGACGTGGTGTACAGGCTTCAACGCTGCTGCAGCGGAAACGCCAGGCTGAAAGTAGTCCATTTGGAGCGCCTGGCGTCTTACTCCGGCGGAGCCTCGGTACTTGTTCGGGACGAACAAGTCTAAGTGATGGACAGTGATACGATGAGAAATTCTGTGCCGCACTGTACAGGAGTGCTTTTCTCCGCACGAATGTTTTCCAAGCATACTTTTAGGCATGCACTGTGAAGTACAGCAAAACTGTTATAAATTCGCTTGGTATAGTCCGATATGGCAAGGATGGTTCTCGAAGAAATGGGCTGTGCGAGAATGGTCGAGCGCTTTCCAATTAGAAGTTGCAAGAAACTTCGGCGCGATAAGAAAACTGGTATAAAAGCAGCAGTGGCAGCGCAAGGGGTCGAGTCTGTGTTGAGCAAGCAATGGGGAAACATGCAATAGTAGTAGTGTAAAGTAGAACAAGTGCAAATTTGTAAATAACGCGATTGTTAGTTTTGACTACGTGCGCTGGATAACTGAAGTTGTTTTATTTTCAAATACAATCAAAACGAACCGTCGATAACGAACTGGGGAATTTCGTAACAATATTCAAAATAACTTCCAACACTGTCTTTAGAGAGGCACTCATTGCTCGGACATGCCAATTTTTGGAACTCAAACAGCCTTTTCCTCATTGTGATTAGTTTGGCACTGGAGGCTCAACCCACAACAACAAATATATGTTTGCAAACCCAAGCTTCACCATGATGGCCTTGGTGAACTTGTGATTGCGTATGCTTGTTCCAAAATAACTTAGAGTCCAGGATGACACCTAGGAACTTCACCTCCGATTTGCTTTCAATGTGCTTCCCAAGCAAACTGATAGCTTGCATGCGTAGCAAACTTCTCCTCAAAACAAACGGCAGCACGATAGTAGTCTTGTCAGGGTTTATGTTTAGACACGCTCCTGTACACCATTCCTGAGTTAGCCCCAGAGTTAGTCAGAGAGTATCCCCTCATACCCCTCAGCAGTTATAATGGCGACATCGTCAACATAGCTTTCATTCTTTATTCTTCTTCTCGAGAGTATGTCGAGGAGTTCGTCAACGACTAGCCTTCTAGAGCAGAGATGAAATAACGCCTCCTTCAGGACGGCCTCTCTTGGTTAGCACTTTGAAAGTAGAGAAGCTGACTTTCATTTCCGCCGATCTCACTGTTAACATGGACTAGATCTATCGAGATGTGGTGCTCTCGTTCATTTTAGGCGTGAGTGCCTCTTCAATTGCCTCATGAGAGGTGTTGTTTAAAGCACTATGTCAAAGAAAGCACAGGCTACAACCTCCTAGTTCTTTAGTATACATTGTGCACGTCTATTAATATAGGACAGCCTCCGTAGTTCAACCTTCTCTATACAGACGCTACGAAGAATGAAGAGGCATTCTTTCTTGGACGACATACCGGCATAAATGCTGTATAACGAACCCTCGTGACAAAAATAAATAGGTATGCTCTTACATAAAGGTTTGGCTCCTTAATCTAACTAACTAAGGAACTGCCTGGGAAATGCCCACAAAAGGCTGGGCTTGGGGTCAAAGTTCAAAGTTGGTATCAAAATAACTCAATCAATTCTCAATCGATTTACGCGATATGGGTATCAATTTCATACCTTTCTATTGATGTGCAACATTAAATATGTAATATGAACTAATAAGAAGTTTTAAGCGAAAAATAGTTTTTTGTACGAGTTTTTAAAATTGTTTTCAAAATTTTTCCATTGCGGTATAAAAAGTTTGTCACCGTTTTGTACCCTGTAAAATTCCCTTTATAAGGAAATAAAAAACATTTTGTTTTTGAATATTTAAATTTAAATTGAGTTAAAGGCATATTTGCAATATTGAAATGGCGCTTATGAAGATTATTGCTTTGATACGATCTTTTGCAATCATAGGATTTGAATACAGAAATACTGTAAGCACGTTACTGATCCCGATACCCTAGTTACTCCCATGAGGGTTATTTTTTTGCAGCCCGGCCGAAGGCAGGCAACACAATAGGTATTTAAATGCAGAAATACTTTTTGCCGCGAAGCCGAAGTTACGATTATATATAAAGGTTATTGCTTAGGAGCGATCGACCGCACTTTAAGGTTTCGAATACAAAAATACTGTTAAAACTTTATTGATCCCGATGCGTAAGTTACTCCCATGAGGGTTATTTTTTTTAAGCCCACCAAGGCCGGTCCCACAAAAAGTATTTGAATACAGAAAAACTGCAGTTTACTATCACCCTCCATGTAACCGAAAAATACTGTTACTGTGGCGAAAATTCCAAGCTCGTCTTCCAAGGTTCGTTTTGATTGTGTGTGAAAATAAAACAACTTCAATTATTCAGCGCAACGTAGTCAAACTAACAATCGCTTTATTTACAAATTTACACTTCGCTTGTATCTACACTTGTTACCACATTGCTTGCTCAACACAGATTGCTTTTACTGCTTTTATACCAGTTTTCTTATCGCGCCGAAGTTTCTTGCAACTTCTAATTGGTAAGCGCTCGACCATTCTCGCACAGCCCATTTCTTCGAGAACCATCCATGCCATATCGGACTATACCAAGCGAATTTATAACAGTTTTGCTGTACTTCAAAGTACATGCCTAAAAGTATGCTTGCAAAAGCGTTCATGCACAGCAAAGAATGCCTTTTCGTTTCACTGCCCATCACTTAGACTTGTTCGTCCCGAACAAGTACCGAGGCTCCGTCGGAGTAAGATGCCAGGCGGTCCAAATGGACTACTTTTAACCTGGCGTTTCTGTTGCCGCAGCGTTTAACCCTGTACACCACGTCATTAATCCTGGTCACGACCTTGTACGGTCCTTCCCATGATGTTTGAAGCTTTGGAGACAAACCTTTCCTGCGCTGCGGGTTGTAAAGCATTACCAGATTGCCTTCTTGGAACCCCGCTGTGTTAGCTCGTAGATCATATCTGGCTTTCATCTTATCGCTGACCAGTTGGATACGGTCCCTTATAAACTGGTGGATTTCTTCCAGCTCCGATCGCTTATTAACTGCGTAATCAGTCTTAACGCCTTCCGTCGTGCTGACCACTCCGAACTTCAAGTCAGCAGGCAATCTCAGCTCTGTGCCGAACACTGCTCGGGCTGGAGTGAGTGATGTCGTTTCGTGCGGGGCTGACCTATACGTCATCAAGAACAGCGGAATATGCGTGTCCCAATCCTTTTGATTCCTGCCTACTACTTTCCACAGATATTCCTCCAGTGTTCGATTGAATCGTTCCACCATGCCGTCGGACTGGGGATGCACAGGACAGGTGCGAGTATCCTTATTCCTAGTAGCTCACACACTTCTTTTAATACAAGAGACTCGAAATTTCTGCCTTGATCCGAGTGCAACTCCAGTGGAACTCCAAATCTGGCCACCCAGTTGTTTACCAGCATTTCCGCGACCGTGGTGGCCTCCTGGTTAGGAATAGGATACACTTCGGGCCATTTGCTGAAATAGTCCATCACCACCAGCACATATTTGTTGCCTTGAGTGCTAAGTGGGAATGGCCCGGCGACGTCCATGGCAATTCGCTCAAAGGGCGCTCCCATGTTGTACTGCTGCATGCGGCCCCGAGATCTTCTTGTTGGCCCTTTCGCAGCCGAACATCGATCACAGCTCTTAATCCAATTGGCGACAGACTCCTGGCATCCTACCCAGTAGAATCGCCTTTTTATTTTGGCAACAGTTTTTGTGATGCCTAGGTGCCCTCCGCTGAAGTCGTTATGGTATGCCTCGACCACCTCGTTGATCCTGCATTTCGGGACTACAATTAGGGAATTGCTGATCCGGCCATCCTCACTCTCCCACTCGCGGTTTAAGTAACCATCAGACAGCCGCAGACTTTGCCACTGCGCCCAGTAAGACTTCGCGATCGGGCTCTCACCAGCCATCTCTTGCCAGTCTGGACGTGCACCTTGCTCCTTGCCTTCAATGATTTTTTTAAGATCCGTATCCTCGCGCTGGTCCTTTTGTATCCTCTCCGTAGACCACTCTTCCTCTGGCATAACGCTGATCAATCGTACGTCCACTATCTGCTCTTTGCTTTCGGCTCGCGAACAATGCCTGCATTCGGTTTTGCACGGACGGCGTGACATGGCATCGGCATTTCCATGGCTGCTACCCTTGCGATGCTCTACCGTGTAGTCGTAGCTCTGCGGTCGTTCGATCCACCGCGCCAACTGGCCTTCCGGATCCTTAAAGTTCAGCAGCCATTTCAATGCCGCATGATCTGTGCGCAGGCGAAACTTTTGCCCATCCAGGTATTTATGGAAGTGTTTCACGCATCCCAATACTGCGAGCAACTCCCTTCGGGTCACACAGTAGTTGCGTTCAGGCTTTGACAAAATTTTGCTGTAGTAGGCTATCACTTGTTCTTGGCCATCTATTATCTGTGACAGCACACCGCCAATACTATGCCCACTTGCATCTGTATCCAGCACAAACATCTCTCCAGGCACGGGGAAGGCCAGAATTGGAGCAGTGCACAATTTTTCCTTCAGTCGTGCAAAAGCCTGCTCCTGCTCTTCGCCCCACGCGAAGGCTTGATTCTTTTTCGTCAGTTTGTGCAGGCTGTCAGCTATGTTCGCAAATCCAGGAACGAATCTTCGGTAGTATGTGCACAGGCCCAGGAAACTGCGGAGTTCGTGTAGATTGCGTGGTCGGGGCTAATCCTTCACCGCCGTGATTTTGCCTTCATCCGTATATACTCCGCGGGCGGAAACCGTGTGACCCAGATACTTGACCTCCTTTTGAAACAGCGAGCACTTCTTTGGGTTTAGTTTAAGCCCGGCTTTCTGTATTCGTTCGAATACCTCCTTTAGCTTTCCCAGGTGGTCGTCAAAGCTTTTCCCCATCAATGCCAATGCAGTCCTTTCAACACACGTTCCAATGTTGCTGGTGCGTTGCAGAGTCCAAACGGCATGACGGTGAACTGCCACAAACCGTCGCCAACACTAAAAGCCGTTTTCTCCTTGTCCTTGTCTGCAAGCTCCACCTGCCAATAGCCGCTGCGCAAGTCGAGTGTGGAAAACCACTGTGTGCCTGACAGTGTGTCATCGATTCGAGGTAGTGGATAGCTGTCCTTCTTGGTCACGTCATTGAGTTTTCGATAGTCCACACAAAATCGGGTACTGCCATCCTTTTTCTTGACTAACACGACCGGTGAACACCAAGGGCCTGACGACGGCTCTATGACCTTTTCTTTATGCATGTTTTCAATCAAATTTGTGACCTCTTGGCCAGAGGGACCCGTCTTGGTGGTTGACGGATTGGTTTCGCACTTCCGGTGTCGATGTTGTGTTTCACTATGGCTGTTCTTCCGCCCGCTTCTGTTGCAAATATTGACCCATAGCGCTGCAGGAGTGACCGTGCGTTCTGTTTCTGCTCGGCTGTCAATTCGCTGCTCCGCTGGTTCTGCGGTATGGCGTCCATGTTAAAACCGCTTTTCTTACTTTCTCCGGGTGGATTGCTTTCGCAATTGACAACTGCTTCAGCCTCTCTACACTCGCCAATGACCGCATCTTTTCCGACAGATCTGGGTGTGTTCAGTGGGTTGAGTATCCTGACTGGTATTTTGCCATTTTTGGGTTCCACTAATGTACGTCCGATTATTATGTTGTCGTATCCTTGTTTTGGCGCTTCTAAAACCCACAGCCGGCTTGTCCCATCGTCCGCGTCCACCTTTGCCCACACAATCGCCTCGGAATTCGCTGGTATCTTCTGGTGTTGACACGAGACAACTTAGCTTACCGCCACGCTTCGCTCATAGCCAGTGTGCAGGGGGAATTCAACATTGGCATACCTCAGCACATTTTCTTTCAGGTCCAGCGTAAAACCGTGCCTAATCATGAAATCGACGCCGATAATCACGTCGTCCATTATATCCGCGATGATGAACTCATGTTCCAGGCTGCTGGTGCCGATAGCAATTGTTTTTGTTACTTTCCCTCTTACCGGCGCACGCTCGCCGCATGCACCAGCTCCTTGCTGGTGCATACCGATTGCCTCCAATCCATGTCGCCTCATATGTCATCGCGCTGGTCACCGTCTCCTTAAATGTCGGCTTGCCCGTCATCAACGCACTGCGACGTGTCTCGGGATCATGAAGACCTTCAATGAACGACTCAATCTTCATCCTCTCGAGATCATCAGCGCCGAATTTTGGGTAGCACAACTGTACGAGCCGCTCAATGTCTGCTGCATATGTCTGCAGCGCCTCGCTGGCTCTTTGCCTGCGGCTCTTCAGCTCACAGTAGTACAGCGTATGGTTGTGCTCGTTGCTGTACTTCGCAGCCAACGCTCTCATTACGGCCCCGTAATCACTTCGCGAACATTCCGGAACTGCTTTCATTACCTCAGCCGCAGGACCTTTCAGCGCCATTGCCAGTCTCCGACACTTCCTGATATCGGTCCACTGATTTTCCAAAGCAGATAAGTCGAATTGCAGTTTAAATGTATCAAACGGCGTAGCACCATCATAAGTAGGCACTTCTGTTCGGGTGGCGAAACTTTCCGGAACCGGCGGCAAACATTCTCGTGGCTGTACCCCTCTAAGCCGCTCGTCGATTTTTCTGTTCACCGAATCTTCCAGATGGTCAACTCGTTTATTTAAGGACTCATCCAGGTCGTCGACTCGTTTTTCCAAGTGTTCCACTTGAGCTCCCAGGTGCTCCACCTTCACATGTAGCTTGTTGGAGATTTCTTTCACTTTCTGCTCCAAGCGCGCAGAATTTTCCTGAAGGTTGGTGGACAACTCGCAATTCGCACTTTCCAGTTTCGCTGACATTTCTTGATTCGTCGTTTCCATTCGTGCCGAAATTTCCTGATTAGTAATTTCCAATTTCGCTGCAATTCGCGCCGAAAGTTCCTGATTCGTGGTTTTCAGTTTCGCTGCCATTTGCGCCGAAAGTTCCTGATTCGTGGTTTCCAGTTTCGCTGCCATTTCGCGATTTTCATTTTTCATTTTGGCTGCCATTTCGCGGTTGGAAGTCTCAAACATGCCTTTAAGTGCAACCATTAACTGGCTCATGTCCAATGCGGCGCAGCCACTGCAGTCGTACTTTGCAATGACGCAGCACCAGCAGGCGATTCCTCCACCTTGGCCGACGCCTCTTGTTCCTGCGTTCCGAACTCATGTGCAGCCCAATCGATGCCTCGTGATTCACACGCCTCTCGGAAGCGCAGCTGCAACTCCACCTTTCCGCCAGCAGTCGGCAAATTCCAGGCAGCCAGCTCTTTCTTCAGCTGGTCCACCTTCAGAAGCTCGAGTTTAACCATGTCTGTGTTTTTATAATTTTATTTATTTATTTATTCTTTGTTTATCTTCAGTAACAAAATCCGAACTTCTGACACCAAATGTTACGAAAATTCCAAGCTCGTCTTCCAAGGTTCGTTTTGATTGTGTGTGTTAGTCAAACTAACAATCGCTTTATTTACAAATTTACACTTCCCTTGTATCTACACTTGTTACCACATTGCTTGCTCAACACAGACTCGACCCATTGCGCTGCGCACTGCTGCTTTTATACCAGTTTTCTTATCGCGCCGAAGTTTCTTGCAACTTCTAATTGGAAAGCGCTCGACCATTTTCGCACAGCCCATTTCTTCGAGAACCATCCATGCCATATCGGACTATACCAAGCGAATTTATAACAGTTTTGCTGTACTTCAAAGTACATGCCTAAAAGTATGCTTGCAAAAGCGTTCATGCACAGCAAAGAGTGTCTTTTCGTTTCAATACAATCAATATACAAATAGAATTGAAGGTTTGAGTCGTCATGTAAAACGTTCAATGCCACAATACCATAAAAGCAATAAGGTTTTAACGGCTGTTTGGCAAACTTTCAAAATAATGCAAAGCTAGAAATTTAGATCTTCAAAAATGTTTTTTAATATGGCAGGTACTTTGTACAATCCCTTTCAGCCCCCATTGTCCGGAAGTGATGGCGAAGGTGAATGCGAAATAGCCTCGAATCAAGAGTCGAGCTATAAAAAAGAAAAAAAAATATATATTCATAAAAAACAAAAGTATACATTTGAATATTTCATTGTAAAATGAAATCTGCGGGTTTTAATATGGTAATAAATTTATTATAGCTTAAAAATGGGGTTTTCGAAAAAACATCCGTTTTCAAAAATTGTGCATATATAAACAAATATTTTTTGCGTATAAGTTCTTATTAGTGTATATATTTTTTTTATTCCTTGTTCACTCCTCACTGGAGCATAGGGTCTCAACAAGACTCTTCCATCGTACACGATTCTGGGCTGTTGTTTTTGTGCCGTCTCATGTGGTATTGACATCGGCTAGCTCGCGTAGGGTCGACCTTCTCCAGGTGTTTTTTGGTCGACTTCTACTCCCTTGCGGGTGCCAGTCTAGTGCCATTCTCGGGATGCTGTCGGGAGGTTTTCTTAGTGCATGACCTATCCATTTCCATTTTCTCAGAATGGGTTCCTCATTTGCAATCTTCCACATTGCGTCGTTACTAATTGTCGTGGGCCAGAATATCCTGCAGATGATTCGCAGGCATTTGTTGACGAAAGTTTGTAGCCTCTGGGTAATGGCATTCGAGACTAGCCATGCTTCGCTTCCGTACAATAATGTCGACTTCACACATGCGTTGAATATTCGTAGCTTCGTGTGTCTGGAGATTTGCGAGCTTACCCATACTGAATGCAGCTGTCCGAACGCAGCCCTGGCTTTACTCAGTCTGCAGTTGGGATCTTCTTCCGCTCCGCCATCCGCCTTGATTGTGCAGCCGAGGTAGCAGAAGCCAGCTTGCTCATATCTTAGGGAGTTTTCGACACATTGCAGTCTTATTTGAATGATTGTGGCTATTATCTTGTAGATGGTGTTATTCCTCTCCAGTTGCCGCAGTCCCGCAAGTCGCCCTTCTTCGGCCTTATTAGTATATACAACATATCTAATGTTGTTGTGTTGTTTTTCATGAGGGTTCGCTATACTGCATTTGTTCCGACATACCTAATCATAAACGTTTTGCATTGCCTTAAGGGCAAACGAACTGACACTAATAAGTCAGGAGGATTACAGCGTAAGGAGTCATTTTGACTGGAACACGACTGTGATTCTTCTTCACCTATTAAGGTCAAACTCCATGAAGCGCGTTTC
This sequence comes from Melieria omissa, assembly GCA_963971225.1. Lineage (NCBI taxonomy): Eukaryota > Metazoa > Arthropoda > Insecta > Diptera > Ulidiidae > Melieria > Melieria omissa. Next base: position 69,426,654 of record OZ020269.1, on the reverse strand, counting down.
AGGCGTTCAGGGTTTGTCGCGTTATGGCGTTTCACGCGTTATTCGCGTTGCAATGTTGTATGCTCCATAACACGCGTTTCACGCGTCAGCCTCTTCTTCTTACGTCAGCTGATGCTAATTTTTAATTGGCAAACTGCTGATTGATTTCGTTGCGAATTGTGAAAAAGAACGAAATGAAATTGCTATACGACGTTATAGACTTAATAGAATTTACTGATTTCATTTTAAACACAATAAATCCATATCAAGCATTGCAAAAAATAAAAAAAAGATTTAGTTGAATTCAATTTGTAGCAATTTATCTCACAGGAATGAGCAAAATTCGATATACACCGAATAAGCTATCGAATTTCCAATACAGCGAAGACTAAGTTTTGTCTGTCAAAGAATTATGTTAATTTTCAGGAATTTCCCCACATTTTATGTTAAAATGTTGAATTTCAAATGTTTCTTAAATGTATTTAATAGCTTTCGTGTAAAATAAATGCTTTCGACTTTTGCGATAACACAAGTTTGTTATCGGCATTACCATTTAACCACATAATTTATGACATCTTTAGGAGCTCTGTCAGCTGTTTGACGTCGTTAAGCGCGAAACGCGTGAGAAAGTTGAAAATAGTTCAACTTTTGAGGCGTTTCGGGCGTATCGACGTCAAGTCATGTAGTTTGCTTCATACAAATACACTGATTCTACTTTTTCTCGAAACGCGAAAAACGACGATACGCTTGAAACGCGCTTTATGGAGTTTGGGCTTTACAGATACTTTATAGTTAAGACAGATTAAGCCCGCCGTACTGGCTTAAGCTCTCTTAACTATCCAGACTTTGCAGTGCCACGTTGAGTAAGCACAGCCGTGACCTTTGATACCCCCCGAGGCTTTAGATAAATTGGTCTTTTGTCGTGCGACTCTTCAATTTCACCATGGATAACTTTTTTCGCAAGCCCGGTGTACATTGTAATGGTACGATCTTCACTAACAGTGTCCAGTTCCTTGCCATCGCTAATGACATTGACGCCATGGTAGTAACAAGCAAGCGAGCACCGTTGCCTTTAAGGCAACCGAAAAATAACATTACTCGACACGAAAAATTCACTTAAAACTAATAGCGTTTTCTAGACTAACATTTGGTCTCTGAACACGAAACTGAAAATCAACAATTTTTTTTTTTTAAAAACCTTGTCGAGAAATCTACGAAAAAGCAGTTTTTTTTCTGCTGTTTCAGTTCTGTACACATGTCTCGTAAATGAATCATTCGACTAACACAAGCGATCCGTCGAACAAAAAACCTTAGCCTTTCAGCAATATTTAGATTGACTAAATCAGATGAGATTTGGGAATGTTACTGACGGTGAAAGTTTAACAAAAATGAAAGAGATTTGTGTAAATATTAAGCCTAACATAAATAGAACCGAAAGAAAAATGACAAAGTTGAGACCGTTAGACAAAAAAAACAACATTCTTTCGAGACCCATCCAAATCTTGACATAGACGTGAAACTAGAGGTCATTTTTAGTAACTTGTCATAGTCAGTTCTTTATTTTCTGACCCAAGGCTCTTTTTAAGAACTATAAAATTTTAAAAACATACACATTTCAAATATTTGTCCACATATTTGCGATTGTGCAATGATGAAGATATGGGTATCAAATGAAAGAGGAAAATTATTTCCTTTTAACTAAATGTTCGAATACCAAGATCTGATCTTTCAGCATAAAATTATGGTGTATGAATTTACAGACTGATATCCAAAATATGTATGTTTTCCTTACCTGACATATTTTGGTCCTGAAAGTTCAATGTAGAAAATTAAGTCGGATTTGTTGTGTCGCTTGTGTTAGTTGGATGATTCGTTTACGAGATATGTGCTCATAACTAAAACAACAGGGGAAAAAATGGGGTTTCGAAGAAAGGAAGGTACGTCGCAAAATCTTTATCGTGATCGTAGTGGCAAAGCCTCTCGAATACAGACGAACGACGAGTTGTATGAGCTGTTTAAAAACATGGGCGTAGCACAGCAAATCAATATTGAATGGCTACGCTAACTTGGCCATGTCTGCCGTATGGACGATGGAGCCCCTCGGTGTTCGATGCGGTAGTTAGAGGTTGACGACGACCGCAGCTCTTGGTGTGACTAATTGGAGACGGTGCGCGCAAATCAGATGCAACAGTTCCCAATGATGACAGTACTAGTTTTGTCACTTGTTCCATTTGTACTGTGCACCTATCAAAGTTTATCTTTGACTCTGCTACCGGTTTTAGAAGTCTTTGCTTCACCACAATAGACCTCCTGCCTGCGCTCAAAGACGAAGTATGCTTACGTCTAAAAATGCTTGCAGGGAGGGGTGATTGTCCATGACAGGTTGCGCATACCATGGCAAGGCCATTTTCCTTACCGTTAGCCGTTACACCCCCTGACTGCAAACCACCCATGGCACGGTCCGTTAACACCCATCCCATCCCGCTCTCGGTTCGTTAACACCCATCCCATCCCGCTCACATTTTCTGGGTGGAGTAATTTTCGGCATCCTTGCATCCAGCAACCTACAGAAGAGCTAGACATTGAACTTAAAACGACTACGAAAGATGCCCTTTCTAGGTGCCCTCTACTACTCATTATAGTACGCCTCGATGACTTTGTTTATCCTGCGTTTCGGTACTACGATTACGGATTTCGTAATTCTGACACTCTCTCCTCACTCTCCTACTCGCGATATAAGCAGCCATCCTTCAGTCGTAGGATTTGCCACTGTGCCCAGTAGGCATTCGCGATCAGGCTTTCGTGAGCCATCTCCTACCAGCTCGGCCGTACTCCTTACACCTTTCCTGCGATAATTTTTGTAAGAGCCATATTCTCGCGCTGGCCCTTTTGTAGCCTCTCCGCGAACCAATCTTCCCTGCATAATGAACAATGCCTGCACTTGGTTTTTACACGGACGGCATTTCTATGGCTACTGCCCTTGCGATGTTCTTTCGTATATTCATAGATCTACAGTCGCTTAATACCCCACGCTAATTGGCCCTCAGGATATTTAAGGTTCAGTAGCCGTTTCAACGCTGAATGAACTGTACACAGTTGAAATTTTGGTCAATTCAAGTATTTGTGGAAGTGTTTCACGCACTCCAATACTGCGAGCAGTTCTCTGCTTGTCACACAGAAGTCGCATTCAGGTTTGGCAGGATCTTGTTGTAGTATGCTATCACTTGACCTTGACCTATATTACCCGTATTAGGATTTTTTTATCTGTGCCCAAGGAAGGCCAGAATCGGGGCCGCGCAAAATTGTTCCTTCGGTCACGCGAAAGCCTGCTCCTGCTTTTTGCTCCACTCGGATGCTTTATTCTTTTTCGTCAGTTTGTGCAAGCTGCTGGCTATGTTCGCAAAAACAAAATATGTGCACAGGCCCAGGAAGCTGCGGAGTTCATGTAGATAACGTGGTCAGGCCCACTCCTTTACCCCCGTAATTTTGCCATCAGCACTCCGCGTGCGGAAACCGTGTGGCCCAGGCACGTCCGCCAATATAACCTTTTTAGCACACGTTCAATGAGCCGCTCGAATGTTGCTGGTGCGTTGTCAAGTCCAAACGGCATGATGGCAAATTGTTACAAACCATCGCCAACACTGAAAGCCGTTTTTCTGTCCTTGTTTGCAAGCGAAAGGTGCCAATATCCGCTGCGCAAGTCGAGCGCGGAAACCACTGTGTGCCTGACAGTGTGTCCAGGGTCGCGTCGATCTAAGGTAGTGGGTAGCTGTCCTTCTTGGTCACGTTGTTGAGCTTCTACAGTCCACACACAACTGGGTACTGCCATCCGTTTTCTTGACTAGCACGATTGGTGAGCACCAGGGACCTGACGATAGTTCTATGACCTTCTCTTTTCGCATGTTTTAGATTAAATTTGTGACTTCTTCCCTTTTGGCCAGAGGAAATCGTCTTGGCGGTTGGCTGATCGGTTTCGCACCTCCGGTGTCGATGTTGTGCTTCACTATGGAGGTTCTTCCACCTGCTTCTGCCGCAAATATTAACCCACATTTCTGCAGGAGAAAGAGAAGTTCTGCTTTGCTGTCAACTCGCTGCTCCTTTGGTCCTCCTGCGGTATTGCATCCATGTTAAACCCGTTTTTTGAGCTTCTTCCGGATCGGCTACTTTCACAATTGACTACTGCTACAGCTTCTCTACACTCGCCAATTACCGCATCTTTTCCGATATTTTTGGGTGTATTATGCAGGTTCAGCATTCTGACTGGTATTTTACTGTTTTTTGGTTCCACTAACGTACGTCCTATGGTTATGTTGTCGTATCCTTGTTCCGGTGCTTCTACAACCCTCAGCCGAATTGTCCCATCGTCCTCGTCCACCTTTTCCCACACAATCGCCTCGGATTTCGCAGGTATCTTCTGGTGTTAACATGAGATAACTTTTGTTACCGCCACGCTTCGCTTATAGCCGGTGTGCAGCGGGAATTCAACGTTGGCATATTTCAGCACATTTTCCTTCAGGTACAGTGTGTTCAAAAATAAACGTTATTCGCTTTTTCGGTTAACTTTTAAGTAAACATTTACTGGTTCTGTTTTTACATAAGTGCACATTGTTGCGGTTCCCGACGCATACATTTTTATCAATTCTCTTTGTACTTTCCGCTGGACACGTGTTACCAAAATGATTGTGCTATTTAAGAAATGTTTCGAAGCAAGTTTTTTGACGAAGTATTCTAAGAGGCCAAATAGTCAGTTTAAATATCTTAAAACCACTTCCACGTTTGTTAAGTACGTTATGAACGTTCCTCGTCTGAACGTTATGAACAAACAGGAAACGTTGACGACGAACCAGGAAGAGGCCGAAAACCCACCACTTCCAACCGGCGGGAAAAAGTCATCGTTGGGCTTTTTAAAAGAAACCCAACGGTCAGTCTGAGAATAGCAAACAAAATATTATCGGAGAAAGGCTTGGATATATCCTTAAATATGATTCGCGACAAGCTTCAACAATCAGGCATAAAACCTAGCGGTACTTTGTCGGAACCGTTGCTTTCAAAAAAGCATATTGAAAAGCGTCTTCAGTGGTCTTAAGCAAATATCGACCGTGATTGGACCAAACTAATATTTATAGATGAATCAACTTTTGTGTTGTTTAATACAATTAGGCTTGTTTGATTGAAAAAAGGTGAAAAAATTATTCAACGAAGTGAAAAGCATCCCAGAAGGTTAATGTGTATGGATGCTTCTCTGCCCAAGGATTTGGCGTTCTAAAGTGTTTCACCAAAAATTTAAATGCAGTTAGAATGCTGTAATTGTGCAAGTATTGATCATTAAAGTCTGCTAAAAAATTATATTGGAAAAATAACACCGATTGGATACCACAAGAAGATAACGACCCGAAACACAAAAGAAAACTATGAACTAAGTGCAAAGAGAATCACGATATTGCAACTTTGGATTGGCCCTCACAGTCACCAGATGCAAATCCCATAGATAATGTTTAGGCTATAATGAAAGCTAAGATATCAAAAAGGAATATAAAATCATCAAAACATTTTATTCGACTTCTCAAAAGAACGTAGAGGTCTCTTTACGTGGAATATGCTGAAATTTTGGCTGCCAGTTGTCGCCAAAGATGGCACGCTATTATAGACAATGCAGGAGATTAGACCCCGTATTAAGCATTCTGTTGAAACCTATAACAATATGTATTTCTTACAACTAACATTTTTTTAAATAAATGTAATGTACACTCTGTGAGAGAAGAACGTTTTTTTGTTGAACACACTGTACAGCGTATATCCGTGCCTAATCATGAAATCAACGCCGATAATCAATTCGTCCATTACATCCGCGACGATGAACTCATATTACTGGGTGCTAAAGCCGATAGCACTCGTATTTGTCACTTTTCCTTTTACCGACGCGATTTCCTCAGAAATTTCTTTTTAATGATTGAATACGATGCGTCAGTATCCAGTGTCAACAAAAACTACTTTCCATCTATCTTTCCTTCAATCGTCAAGCTGCTGGGTTGTCGTTGAAGCTGTAAGATACTTTAACGCCTTCTCAGCCCTGCGATTGTTGGCTGAGTCCCGATTGTCACGATTCCTCGTTTCGTTTGTCACGCCTCGTTAGCTCTCTGCCTACGGTTCTTCAGCTCGCAGTAGTACAGCGTTTTGTTGTGCTCGTTGCTGTACTTTGCTGCCAGCGCCCTCATGACAACCTCGTAATCACTTCTCAAACATTCCCGAACTGATTTAACTACATCAGCCGCAGAACCTTGAATGAAAATGAAATTAATGAAGAATGAAAATAAGATGCGAACATATTGTGACGGTACTGCACGCTGTCGCTGTACAAGGCACTGGAATGCGTTTACTTGGCATGCTTTTAGAGGCGTACTTTTAGAATATGACCGACTTGCGTGGCATACTTTAAGGGACCTGATAATTTCGTTAGAGCTTCAGCAAAGATAATGCGCGATGATACTGTAAACTTTGCGCCCAATTGGAATGTGCGAGAACGATCTGCACGACAAGCGAAAGGCAGCCAGGTGCAGCACAGAAGGAAAAGTTTGTTTTGGCAAGACAAGGGGCAACACGGAGTTGTTTAATAAGTAACAAATCTCCACAGAGACGAATACGCCTGCAGAACTAATTTTTGTAACATTTGGTTTCAAAAGTGGGATTGTGCTGATTAAATTAAAACAAGAGAAAAGAATTATAAAACGCAGGTGGTTAGGCAGCGCACGAGCTAGAGGCGTCGGAAAAAATGGAGGGATCACCTGCTGGTGCTGCGTCGCCGCAAGGAATGGATATGAGCGAGCTGCTGGTAGCAATAAAGGGCATTTTCCAAGAAACTTCGGCAGAAATGGAGATTGAAAATCGTGAAATGGCAGTCAAACTGGTTACTACGAATCGAGAAGTAGCAAAAATCGAGGATGGGAATCGGGAATTGTCGGCAGAAATTTCGGCGAAGGTGGAAACGGTGAACCGAGGAGTGGTAGAGCGAATGAAATCTAAGCTTCAGGAAAATTCGGTGCGCTTGGAGCAGAAAGTGGAATAAATTTCCGACTGAATGTGAAAGTTGAGCACCTAAAGACGCGAATGGACAGCTAGGATAAACGAGTTAACGAGTTGAGTCTGGAAGATTTGATGAACAGAAAAATGGATGAGTGGGTTAGAGAACCACAGCCGCGAGAATGGTTGCCGCCAGTTCAGCAAAGTTTTTCCACCAGAACAGAAATACCTGCTTATGATGTTGCTACGCCGTTCGATATATTCAAACTGCAATTCGACCTGGCTGCTCTTGAAAATCAGTGCACCGTTGTCAGGAAAGGTCGAAGATTGGCACTGACTCTTAACCTTCACACTGTCACCAATTTTTATATACGGAAACCGTCACTATTAACATATGTTAATATTTTTCTTCTCATCCGTTTTATAAAGACAACTTTCATTTTTTGAGCTAAGTTGGTAAGCAAAAACATAAAATGGACTGTGCTAAAGAGATTTTAGGTTCACGTGTGGAAGGGGGAAAAGGGATGAATGGGGTTTCAGCCCCTACAATGTGGGCGAATTTATTGCTTTTTTTAAAGAAATGCCGTAAAAAGTGCATTTTCAAATATATTTTCATCAAATTTCGCATTTAAGACTTTTAGGTAATACTACATCACATATCCAAATTTGAACGAGATCGGCCAACTATATCATATAGCTGCCATAGAAACGATCGCTCGAAAATGTGTTGCATTGCGATTTATACAAAAGGGCTAAATTGGTAACAATTGGTGCATTTGAAAACTGATAGTTGGCCGATCTCGTTCAAATTTGGATATGTGATGTAGTATTACCTAAAAGTCCTAAATACGAAATTTGATGAAAATATATTTGAAAATGCACCAATTGTTAGCAATTTAGCCCGTTTGTACAAATCGCAATGCAACACATTTTCGAGCGATCGTTTCTATGGCAGCTATATGATATAGTTGGCCGATCTCGTTCAAATTTGGATATGTGATGTAGTATTACCTAAAAGTCTTAAATACGAAAGTTGATGAGAATATATTTGAAAAAGAATTTATGGCATTTCTTTTAAAAAAGCAACAAATTCGCCCACTTTGTAGGGGCTGAAACCCCATTCATCCCTTTTCCCCCTTCCACATGTGAACCTTAAATCTCTTTAGAACAGTCCATTTGATGTTTCTGCTTACCAACTTAGCTCAAAAAATGAAAGTTGTCTTTATAACACGGATGAGAAGAAAAATATTAACATATGTTAATATGTAACCAAAATAGGGGTAAAAATTTTCATTTGTAAAAAAAAGATGGAAAAAATTAAATTTTTAGTTTTCTGATTACATATATAGAAAGAGGTTGACAAATTGGCCACTGAGCCGAAGCCGCATGAAAATCGGACTTAAACCCAAAAAGTTATAGCAAAATCAAAATTGAAATATTAACATATGTTAATAGTGACAGTGTGAAGGTTAAAGGTCCTGCGGCTGAGGTAATAAAATCAGTGCCGGAATGTTTGAGCGGCGATTACGAGGCCGTGATGAGGGCACTGGCAGAGAAATACAGCAACGAACACAACAAAATTATGTACTACTGCAAGTTAAAGAACCGCACGCAAAGAGCCAACGAAGCGCTGCAGGCATATGCGGCAGACAGTGAGTAACAAGTACAACTGTCCTACCTGGAAGTCATTTTCTCTAGATAAAGAAAATCGTGGCGTTCATCGAAGGTGTTCATGACCCGGAGACATTACGCACTGAGTTGATAACGGGCAGGCCGACGTTGAAGGAGATGGTGACAAGCTCTATGACGTATGAGGCGGTATCGGTGGGGAGTTCTCAGTATGCATCTGCAAGAATATGCCAATTCCAGCCTAAAGGTGACATCCCGATCCAGAGCTGAAGCTCCGAAACACCGACCAGACCATGGGCACTTTTATATAGAGTCGAGCAGTCCTCCGTCCTCGTTTTGCAACTGTTGCAACCTAACGATTAAAGGAAGGATGGACAGAAGGACGTTTGTTTAAACACTGCATACTGGCGCGTTTTATTAGCTGCTGAGGTATTGGGAACCACTGCATTGCGGAAAAATATCACCATCGGTACTGACACAAGAAGATATCAGCGAATTCGGAGGCGATCCTTTGGGCAAAGGTGGACTAGGACAATGGGACAAGTCGGCTGTGGGTTGTAGAAGAATAAGAACAAAGACAAGACAACATCATAATAGGATGTACGCTATTGGAACACGGGAATGCAAAAATACCAGTCAAAATGTTGATCCCGCTTGTTGCATCCCGGTATGGAAAAGGAGTGGTAATTGGTGAGTGTTAGGTGGCTATAGGTCACTCTTGCGGAAATACGGGCCAATATTTTCAGCAGAAGCAGACGGAAGAACAGCCATAGTGAAACACAACATCGGCACCGGAAGTGCGAAGCCGGTCCTCCAACCGCTGAGATGAGTTCCTTTGGTCAACAAATTTGGTCAAAAATATGCCGAAAGAAAAAGTCATAGAGCCCTCGTCAGGTCCTTGGTGCTCACCAGTCGTGTTAGTCTAGAAAAATATGGCAGTACCCGGTGTTGTGTGGACTATCGAAAGCTCAGTGATGTGACAAAAAACACATCTTCCACTACCCCGACTCGACGACACCCTGGACGCATTGTCGGGCTCGCAGAGGTTTTCGACGTTGACTTGTGCATCGGATATGGTTTATTAATTGTTTATTAAATTAAGTCTAATCAAATTACAGACTTTGAGAAATGAGGGGTGTAAATTCAAACAAATTCGAAAAATATTCTTAAAGATACTTATAATTAGATAACAAGGTACAAAATACGCTTAAAGGTAATGCGAGATCAATATCCAAAGAATTTGAGAGGCTATTGAATTCAATCAGAACTCTTGTAATAGGAGCATTTTTGGCATAATTGGTCTTGTTAAAGCCAACATTAAAAAGATCAGACCGCCGTAGAGATCTGGCAGGAATATTAAAATTAATTTTTTCAAGAAGAGACGAGCAGTCAATAAGTCCATTCACGATATTATATAAAAATTTTAATGAGAGAAAAGATCTTCTATTAAGTAGCGATTTCAAGTTTAGAAGCTGACAACGTGCGTCATAGGAGGGAATCGGTTCTGCAAAATTCAGGGAACGAAGGGCAAAGCGAATAAAGACCTTCTGCACTCGTTCGAGTCGATTTATACTTAAGGCATAAAATGGCCTCCAAATGACGGCTGCATATTCTAGCCTGGAACGAACAAAGGCGGAATAAAGTATCTTGAAAGTGTTAGGGTCAGAGAAGGGAGAACAGTTGCGACGAATAAAGGCTAACATAGAATACGATTTGGAAATGATAGAGTCGATATGTGCAGAAAAAGAGAAGTTAGAATCGAAGAAGACACCTAGGTCTTTGATCACACTGACCGCTTTAAGCCCCGAGTTTGAAATAAAGTAGGAGGCAGGAAAATAAATACGTTTTTTAGCGAAAGTCAGTTGGAAACATTTGTTGGTGTTAAGAAAGAGACGATTTCGGACACACCACTCATTTAAGATGTTAAGCTCAGATTGAAGCGCAGAGGAGTCCTCAGGGGTTCTAATCTCAGAGTAGATTTTAAGGTCGTCTGCATACAATAGAAATTTGGAGGTTGAAAAGCACGTACAAACATCGTTAATAAAGAGCACAAATAATAGCGGACCTAAAATACTACCCTGGGGAACACCGGAGGTCGCCGTAAAAGGCTGGGAAGAGGTGTTGTCAAATGACACAACACAGAGACGTTCACTAAGATAGGATTTTAACCATTCAAGAAACAGAATGAAAACCAAGACTAGACGGCTTGGCAAGTAAAATTTTATGAGAGACTCTATCAAATGCTTTAGAAAAGTCAGTATAAATAGTATCAATTTGTAAGCCCTTCTGAAAAGCCGAGATGCAGTACTCAGAAAAAACCGCCAGGTTGGTTACGGTGGACCGACCAGATACAAAACCATGTTGATTTGGAATAATTATATTTTTAACCGCAAAATAAACCTTATCTTTAATTATGGTTTCAAAAAGTTTAGAAACCGTGGATAACTTTGAGATAGGTCTATAATTTGACACATCATTTTTGTTACCACTTTTGAAAATTGGGGTAATTGAGGCTTTTTTCCAATCTTCGATAAATACTCCAGATATAAGAGACTTATTGAAGATAATTTTCAAAGGTTCCACAAGGGAAGGACAGTTTTTTAGCAGGACAGAGGAGAGACCATCAATATCAGTTTGCGACGAAAGCTTTACATCGCGAATACCCTTTGCTACATCGTCTGAAGATAACACCAAAGAGCCAAAGTCAAGAGATGCATTAGTATTGATGGACTCATTGACTTCGAACGCGTCATCAGTAACAAAATTAGAACGAAAAAATTCTGCAAAGAGGTTTGCAGCATCCTCCAATGAGTCAGCTGATTTCCCTAAAAGGGAAACAGAGGATGGAATATTGGAACACGTTTATTTAGATTTAATAAAGCTCCAAAAATTCTTTGGATTGCTTTTAATATTTCGTTCGAAACTCTGTATGTAATTATTATATAGCATTTCATCCAGGTTTCTGCATTAAGGTATTGAAGATATTTGTCATAGAAAACAAGGTTCTTTGTTAGTTTAAACTTTTTGTGGAACTTATTTCTCAGATTCTTAAGATGCATTAATTCTTTTGAGTACCACGGGAGCTTATACGTTCGAGTAGCAAAAATGGGGACATTAGAAAGATTTAAATTTGCTATAACAATTGGAGACATCAGCATTCAAAAAAAGGGCGACCCAGTCAGTATTAAGAAAAAAAGAATCAAGAGAAGCGAAGTTACACAAATTGAAATTGAAAGAAATTTTCCTGCTGGCAGAAGGCACTTCAAAAAATTTATAAAACTCGATGTCTAAAGTTAATGGAAAATGATGCAAGTTCGACGGGGAAATTGCAGAGGAACTACGAGATAACTTAAAATTTACATTATTGCTAATAAAAATTAAATCTAAAATACGATTGAAGTTATTAACAAAGCCGTTAATCTGAGCCAAATCAATACTTAACATATTATCAATAACAAATGTTTCGAACGGCCTATTTACATTAGACGGTGTGAGAGAAAAGTTATTATCCAAATGAGACCAACAGATACCGCTTAGATTAAAATCACCCAGAACACACAGTTAGTTATCAGCGACAAGGTCCTGTAACGCCAGCACATTGTTCACGTGCGATTTGTAGAGCGATTCATTGGCTGCAGGTGGGATATAGGAGCAGCACAGGAACAGCAAGCCAGACGAACCTTGCAAGCTTACACAGAGTTGATCCAGGATAGTGTTATCATTAGCAAGTGGGATGAAAGTCGCCCGAAGTTTACGGCGAACAGCGATCATTACACCACCACCTCTACTACACCCAGTCATAGTAGCATCTCGGTCTTTGCGAAAGACGTCAAATAAATTAGGATCAAAATATTCCGAGTCAAAGAAGTTCGCAGTCAGCCAAGTCTCCACAATGACATAAATGTCGTGGTCCGATTGTGTGCTAAATTTTCGGACATATTCAGCTTTAGTTCTAAGTCCAGAACAATTTTGAAAATACAGCTTAACTCCATTGCGCACAGGACCAGCCTTAGATGATGAAACTATCCTGTTGCCGGTTGTTGCCCTTGCTTTAGAAAAAACTGGAAAGGGCGCACGGTCACATTTGCTGGCCACAATTCAGGACTAAGCAGTTTTTCAATTGCGTTTTCAGGAACACCCAGCTTAAAATTTATTCGTCTTAAAGATTCCACAGAGGTGTCTTTTTTGACAAGACTGTAACACGAAATAACGCTCTTCTTGATGTTTGCATGCTTCATAACATACTCAATGATGTTATCAGCAGTAACAGTGGGCAAGAAAGAAGAAAGGTGCAGCCACTTAAGTCGAACAACAACGCCAAGTTCGGAGTTGGCATTAGATCCAACAACACGCAATTGCTTAAGTCTGTTGTTTTTCTTCCCAGCAGTAACCCAGCCAGGTGTAGTGGGCTGTCTGGGAGGCGAGGAGACTTCACGACGCACGGCAGCGGAATCAGCAGAAGGCAGAGCAGCACCAGAATCAGCGGAGGCAGCGGTAGCGGCGGCAGCAGTGGCAGCATAAGAGCTAGGAAGCTTTGAGTGGCCAGTAGAAACAGCAGGAAGAGAACGGTCAGCAGGAATCGAAGAAGCAGCAAGTAGAGCTTGCAGAAAAGGATAAGGGGAAAATGGCGTTCACTATTGGTAATGGTTTGTGGCAGTTCCCCGTTATGCCGTTTAGTTTCTGCAACGCACCGACGACATTCGAGCGACTCATGGAACGTGTGCTGAAAGGACTACATTGGAGGACGTGCTTGGTGTACCTCGAAGACCACTTGGAAAAGTTAAAGTGTTCGAGCGCATACAAAAAGCAGGCCTTCACCTCAATTCGAAAAAATACTCGCTTTTCGAAATAAAGTTATTTCGCTCGAAATAAAGTACACTTTAAGATCAATAAAGTATACTCAAAGTCAATTATAATCGAGTTAGAGTATACTTTAAAGCTTAAAGTATACTCTAACTTTAAAACAAGCAAAAGCTGTTGCTAAACCAGTTAGCAATGAGTCAAAATCAGCAGAAATTTCACTTTTCAAAATACTCTAAATTCAAAAAACCAAATAAATCGAAAAAAGTTTAAATGGTTCATTTCGAGGAAATTGAAAGTATTATTGACTGGCACGACAGCCCGCTTACGCGAGACTAAGGCCTAGCTTCCCGCAACCACCCGTGTTGTGCGTGTGAATTTGTACGCGGGTGGAAGAGACCTACAGTTTTATGCCGGTTCCGAACGGCAGGTTGGGAGCTTTTTCATAGGCAATTTTTACTCTCAGAGGTTTGCCATTTCCAGCTGAGAGGACAGCCACCGAAAGAGAAAACGAGTTTCCCGTTATTTTTTTTAGGTGTTACTACATGCAGAATTCGAACTTGCGTCGCTCTGCATTCGACTCGCTTGGACCGCGCACTAACCAACTGAGCCACGGCAGCCGGAAATTGAAAGAGATTTCAATATTATGAACAACGATATTGTGCTGAGACGGCGAAAAGTACATAAAAGCCGGATCGATCCCTTCGGGTTCGATGACGAGGACTTCTATAGTCATTACCGGCTCGATAAAGTTGCTGCTCAGTTTGTAATTGATGTTTTGAACATTCAAGAACCAAGCAGCAATAGATTACAATTGTTTTCTTTACCCCGCAAAGGAGGCAATAATTTTCAAATCTATCAGCTGTTTGTTCTGTTTATGTGTGAGAGGTGCAGATTAATCCTCTGAAAATTGTGCAGTCGATTTTTGTAGGCTTCCGTCTGCTTTTTTACATGTAGTCGCCCGTAGTCGTCCATATTTAACTGCTAATTAGTGTTGAGGAAAACAAATACACCCATACCTCACTTTGCGTCGTGGTTACGTTCCAAAAAAACACGACGCAAATTGAAACGACGCAAAGTGAATTATGATTTCCTATAGCAAACCATGTAAAGATCGAAGATAGGTTCCAGGGTTACGAAAATACTACTTTTTAAAAAGAAAATTGAACAAAGTAAACATTTAAAAAACAAAAATAACATAAAATTTTATTACATACATACAAAAAACAAAAAAAAAACAAATTCAATTAAAACAAAATAACCTATTCAATTAATTTATAAAAACAAAATAGAAATTAATCACTGTCTGATGAGTCCATAGTGGCTGTTGTCGTAAGTCGGCTTTCTTTCACAAAAGTTAGAAAGGGAATCTCCGAGTTTTGATAGCATCGCGTAATTAGAAACAAAAGACGTGCTATCTTTTAGAAAAAAAAAGATAACACAGGCCGACAAAATTCGAACAAATTTCAGAACCAGAAACCAGAGTATACTTTTCCGAAGGTTTTTGGTGCGCTGAACAAGAATCTGGCCAAAGATATTAAGATATCCAAAATTGAAGTTTGAAATACACATTGTGGCTCCGCCTAGTCGCCGGGCAAATAAGGTGGCAGCGCCTTTGGGTATCCCAATTGGATATCTCAAAGACGAAAAATGACTTTTGAGCAAACTAAGGCGCATTTGAAAGGGAAAGGCTTGTACTTTAAGATGCCAGCAGTTATTTTACAAAAAAAGTTAAAATAGCTATGCTACATAACCTCAAATATAGGCAAAAACCGCAATGTTCGCACTTTTAGGTTAGGATATCTCGAAAACCTGACGTGATGGAGCAATTCTGTGGCCAGATTCTTGTTCAGCGCACCAAAAACCTTCGGAAAAGTATACTCTGGTTTCTGGTTCTAAAATCTTGTCGGCCTGTGTAACTAAAAAAAAAATGTAAGACTCGAACCCAAAACAACGCAACATCGAAAACCTAACGACGCACAGTGAAAATTAGTACTAATTCAGCAGCGACGCAACTTCGAAACAACGCAAAACGAAACGACGCAAAGCGAGGTATTGGTGTATTGCAAAATAATTGATTACGAAATAAATCGATGTGGGCATTGTTCCAAAAGCAAAGTCTCATTTGTTACTCCGCATTCTAGTTTTTGTAGAGTTGCCGTTGCTTTCGTTTGCTTTTTCAAAAAGACGCTGCTACGTAGAAGGATGTTCTAAACTGACTATTGTAACTGAAAAATTAAAGTCGATTTTATCTTTTTAGTATTTTGCTAACTAAAGCCGGTTTTTATGCGGGACTATGATTATGCGCCGTAGCTCATCTGGCTAGTGCGTTGGGCCGCGACTCAAATGCGACGCACGAACCTAGGTTCAAGACTCTGTTGCTGCCAATACCGAAAAAGAAAAACAAATATTTTACTTTCGGCGGCTGTCCTCTCAGCAGAAAATGGCAACCCTCTGAGAGTAACTCCAACTCGCGCTTCGGAATCGGCATAAAACTGTAGGTCCCTTCCAACCGTGTAAAAATTCGCAAGCACAACATGGAATTATTGCGGGTAGCTAGGCCTTAGTCGCGATATCGGGCTGTCGTGTCAGTCAATTATTATATTATTATTATTATGATTATGTGCCATAGTTACAATGGTAAAGGAGTGGCCCCGACTGCGAAATCTACACGAAATGTAGTGCAGTTTCCAGGGCCTGTGCACGTATTACAGACTATTTGCCCCTGGATTCGCCTACACTGCAACCAGCTTGCACAAACTGACAAAAAAGAATCAGGCACAGGCTGAAGGAACAAATTTGCACGGCCCTGATACGGCCCCCGAGAGATGTTGTGCTGGACACCGATGCAAGTGGACACAGTATTGGTTGTGCTCTCTCAGTGATTGATGGTCAGGAAAAGGTGATAGCATACTACAGAAAGACCTTGTTAAAATCTAGACGCAACTACTGTGTGACTAGGAGAGAGTTACTAACAGTACTGGAACGCGTGAAACACTTCCGAGTGGCTGCAGAGTTACTTCTAACGATAGAGCATCGCAAGTTTAACAGTCATGGAAATGCTGATGCCTCGTCACGCCGTTTCGGAGTTCCGTTGGAGTGACACTCGGTACGGGGCCTAATTTCAAATCTGTGGTATTCAAGGAAATGTATGAACTACTAGGTATGAACAAAACTCGCCCCACTCTTTGGCATCCACAGTTCGACGTAATGGTGGAAAGGTTTAATCGGACGCTGGAATAGTATCTGCGGAAAGTGGTAAGCAGGAATCAAAGAGATTGGGACACGTATATCCCTCTGTTCCTATTGACGTATAGGCCAGCCCGTACGACACAACATCACTCACTCCAGCCCGAGCAGTGTTCGGCACAGAGTTGAGGTTGACCGCTGACTTGAAGTTCGAATTGGTCAGTCCAACGGAACTCCAGCCGCCGCATCCAACTGGTCAGCGACAAAATTAAAGCCAGATATCATGTACGAGCTAACACAGCAGTGTTCTAAGAAAGCAATCTGGAATCAAGGAAGGACCATACAGGGCCGTAACCAGGATCAGTGATGTAGCATACCGGCTTCAACTCTGCAGCGGCAGGTAACACTTCGTTCAATAATGTGTGTGACTGACACATAGATGGCGGCACTAATACTAAATCAATATTTTTTTTTCGAAATTGTGAACCTTTTTAGGCTTACTGTCAAAATTATATGTCAATCCGACCATTAGTTTACAAGTTACAGTGCTTTAAGTGACACTACTTTTGAGTTTTCAAAAAAAATGAATTCAAAGCAATTCCGTGTGCTGATTTATCATTGTTTTTTAATGAAAAAAAATACTGTTCAATGCCAGGAATGGCTTGAAAAACATTATTCGGACTCTGCTCCATCAAAAAGAACCATTTGTTATTGGAATTCAAACGTGGTCGTACAGACACCGATGACATTCCATCTACTGGACGGCCAAATGACGCTGTTATTCCGGAAAATGTTGAAAAAACACTGAAAATCATTATGTCCGACCGTAAAGTGAAAGTGGGGGAGATTGCTGACATTCTAAAGATATCAGCAGGCAGTGTACACACCATAATACACGAACAGTCGGTTATGAAAAAGGTGTTTTCGAAATGGGTGCCGCGTTTGCTCACACCGGAGCAAAAACAACAACGAATCGATGATTCAAAGAGCTGTTTGGACATGTTTACGCGCAACAAGTCGGAGTTTTTGCGTCGGTACATCACAATGGATGAAACATGGATCCACCATTTCACTTCAGAGTCAAATCGGCAGTCTGCTGAGTGGCATGCAACCGGTGAAAGCCGCCCAAAGCGTCCAAAGGCACAAACATCGGCTGGCAAGGTTATGGCGTCAGTATTTTGGGATGTGCACGGAATAATATTCATCGACTATCTTGAGAAAGGGAAAACAATCAATAGCGACTCTTATATAGCGTTGTTGGAACGTTTGAAAGAAGAAATCGCGATTAAGCGGCCCCATATGAAGAAGAAAAAAGTGTTCTTTCACCAAGACAATGCACCGTGTCACAAGTCGATGAAAACGATGGCAAAAATGCATGAATTGGGCTTCGAATTGCCTCCTCATCCCCCGTATTCTCCAGATCTGGCCCCCAACGACTACTGGCTCTTCGCAGACCTCAAAAAGATGCTCCGTGGTAAGAGATTTGGCTCAAATGATGAAGTAATCGCCGAAACTAACGCCTATTTTGAAGGCAATGAAAAATCGTTCTACAAAGGCGGTATCGAAAGATTGGAAAAGCGTTGGAATGATTGTATCTCCCTAAAAGGGGACTATGTTGATGAATAAAAACGAATTTTGGCAAAACAATTTGTTTTAATTAGTTAGTCACACACATTATTGAACGAAGTGTTATTCCATTTGAAGTGCCTGGCGTCTCACTACCGTAGTTCGGGACGAACAAGTTTAAGTGGAGCGCAGTGTGACGATAATTTATTTTGCACTGCGTAATACGCAATTGCGTAACTTGAAGCAATGACGCATTCCGCGCAGCTTATGTCGGTGGCGTATTTCGCTCAGCGTAACACACGATTGCGCTGCAGAGTAAGGATGATGTATGGATTGCCCAGTCTAACTGAATGTAACAATACTTGTGAATAGTATAAAACATGCGGTAATAATGAAAAAATGGTAATAATAACAAATGCATTTCGTTCTAAAAGCTGTTTTTTCTCCTAACCGATTAACTTTGGTCTGTATTGATAACAGTATTATCTTCGCATGTGTAAAACAATTGTTTAACATATTGATCTTTGATTGTTTTGTATTTTTGGTTACACTCGTTACATTGTGCCGTGACATACATCATGATATGCCGTAGATAGTCAGTTTCACATCCTTTCTAGGTCTCATTAAAGATTCTGAAATTATTTTCAAAAGTACATTTAATTAGTTTTCCTTGTGAAGCGCTCGTGTTAGGGTAACAAATATACAGTCTGTGCAGTAGAAGCGTGATCGACCAAGTTTTCACGTAGAGTACCGTTATCAAAACAATTTGAATGCACTTAAGTAGCCTCATCATTTTTGTACTTCGCACTGCAAAAATTGTCAGTTTCGTGAAACAATTATTTGTACACGGTGTTTTAACAAGATGAGTTCCACGTGAAAGGAGGCACTTGAAACCGTATTACTTTGTCTACACCCTAGAGGGTCGTAAATGTCAGGTTTAGCTGCAGAAAAATATATGAAGAAGTCGAAGTCATTCGTAACGAGGTGGACGAATCGGTATATGGAAGCAAAAAATGTCGACGATTTGGCTGGGCGGGGCCTTGAAAAAAGACCTCTCCAAAACAGGACAAGAAAATCATTGATTTGTTTACGACGAAGACGGGCTTATTGTTGCGTAAAGCTAAAGCAGTTTAAGAGAAAAGTGGTGTTCAAATATCAAAAGAGACGATTCATGGGCGTTTAAGATCTAACGACGTTAAATACCTCAGCTCTTTCAAAAAACTGCTCTCATCTTCACACATTAAAAAATGGCTTGCCTGGGCTTATGCCAATTCAGATCGGATTTGGAATAATGTAATATTCACGGATGAATCCTAATTTCGGGGAAATAATAGCATAAATCGATCTTTGTGTACAGCTAACAACCGATTGATCCAACGAACTGTTAAGGACCCAGTAAAGATCCATGTTTGTGGCTGTTTTTCAGAAAAAGGATTTGGGTGACTTTTCGTTATAACCACCAACTTGAACGCGGTTTTGATGAACAAAATTTACGAAAAAGCTTTATTACCATCAGCTGCGAAGATGTTCAGGAAAAGAGGACTCTCTTGGATTATACAAGAAGACGACGACCCCAAACATCACAGCCGAATGTGTGCTGAGTGGAAACAGCAAAATGGGGTAGAGGTGTTAGATTGGTCCTCGCACTCGCCTGATCCCAACCCGATAGAAACTGTGTACGGAATAGTAAAGCAGAAACTCAGAGGAAAAACTATAAAGACAGCAAAATCGTTATCGAGACAAATTCGGCGGATTTGGAGTCGATTGCCTCGGCAACTTGCTCGGAACTTCGCGAAAGTATGGGTCGGAGGTTT
Source organism: Melieria omissa (assembly GCA_963971225.1). Classification (NCBI taxonomy): domain Eukaryota; kingdom Metazoa; phylum Arthropoda; class Insecta; order Diptera; family Ulidiidae; genus Melieria; species Melieria omissa. Next base: position 69,406,660 of record OZ020269.1, on the reverse strand, counting down.
GAGGCCATAATAGCGAATGGCGGCGACTATGCCTGTTATTAAAAGTATTGCGTACAATAAGTTGCGTTGTTTCCCCGAAAATACTCACAAGCTACTTAGAAGCTATATAAGCTGCAGAAAATTCAGAATAAAATACAACACTTTCCTGTCTAGAGAGTTTGACATAGAAGCCGGTGTCCCACAGGGCAGTGTATTAGGCCCGCTCCTGTATTTAATCTACACAGCCGACCTTCCACAAATCGAGAACAACGTCATTACTACATTTGCGGACGACACTGCTATTATTAGCACCCACAATGACCATAGAATTGCTACACAAAAATTATCACAGCACCTCAAAGCGTTAGAAGGCTGGCTGGCAAAGTGGAGGATAAAAGTGAACGAAACAAAAAGCGCTCACGTCACTTTTACGCTCAAAAGAAAAACGTGTCCCCCAGTAATATTAAATAACATTATAATTCCCCAGACCAATGACGTGAAGTACTTGGGCATCCGTCTGGACCGAAGGCTGACGTGGAAAACCCATATCGACGCAAAGATAGTTCAAATTAGATTGAAGATACAAGAGCTCACCTGGCTAATAGGCCATCACAGCAAACTAAGCCTTGACAACAAATTATTATTATATACGTCTGTCATTAAGCCAATTTGGTTATATGGCATCGAGCTATGGAGCTCTGCCTGTCCCTCTGCCATCGAGCGAATCCAGAGAACGCAAAATAAGATTCTTCGTTTGATTACTGGCGCACCGTGGTACTTGAAAAACGAGCGCATCCATCGGGATCTAAAAACTCCAACGATCTCCGAAGTTATTACCACCCTTCTACCGAATTACATGGCAAAACTCAGTCAACATCCTAATCCGAATGCTCGGAAGCTCCTAGTACAAGCTTCACGTTCCCGGCTTAAGAGGAACCCATTATTGCCAAATCATATTCAGCACCAGAAAGATTAGCATGTTCAGCAGAGATAGATTTTGTTTTAATAGTCATTAATACTAAATTGTAACTAGGTTAAGATTTGAAAACTATTTGTCAATTTCTAATAAAGAAAGATACATTTAATAAACACGAAAAAAAAAAACAAAAAAAAAACAATAAGTGACACAGAAGTCAGAACAGTTGCATAATTGAGTTACCAGGATTACATGTCGCCAACGACGCTGTCGGAAGGGGCGTGAAGCTCATCAGAGACTATAATGACGCCTTGTGACATAGAAAACAAGTTTTGCTCCAAGCTGCTTACCGGACTACCTATACCGGCTAAATAAAAAATTTACATTTTCTCACGAAAATCTAATAATTTCTTTTAAACACTCAATTACTCAATTAATGGCACATCTTGACATAGTAAAGGAAGAAGAAGCAGAAAAAATAAGATAACTTTTTAATTTGACGTTTTCTTTCAATTTAGATACTTTGAAAAAAAAATGTTGGCTGAAGTAAATGTAGCAATATTAAAATTTTCGTTATGCGTAAAAAGTTTTATGTTTAAGTAATTATTACAGCCACAACGATGTGGTTGCTCTCATAGAAAAACACTCTAAAATACATGCTCCGAGTAAAAAAATGAAAAAATTTCTCATGAAATGTTGCTAATATAACCACATAGAAGCCTAAAATGTAAAATTAAAAAATTAAATTAATTAAATTTTAACTTTCCCCAGTGAAAAGCTGTGGCGAAAGTGTTAACTACTACATTTGCAAGTTGGGAGCGAATGGCATAGAAAATGGCGAGTTTTGTATGGCAGCCCCCTCAAGACTTGGAGTTAGCGGCTAGGTATGTTTGGAAGAGATATTCGGAAGAGAAAATAAATTGGTGTCGGTCACACATTTGATACATCTGGGAGCAATGGGAGCCGATTTTATAAAGACGATCATTTTATATGGGAGCCCCATCAAGGGTTGAAGATAGGGTAAAAATATGTTTGAAAGAAATATCTAATATTTATACAAATATAATATATAATATATATAATAATATATATATAATATATATATATATATATATACAGTTGCGGTCAAAATAATAGTAGTACGCGTACAACGAAAAGAAAATTAAGAAAAAATAATCTGCTTTTCTTTACAAATATTTATTTTGTATTTTTTTTAACAAGTTATATGTGTTAACAATGCAATCATAAAAGAAAACTTAAGAATTAAACTCAGTTTGGTTTGATTTAAATTAAATGCGTCAAAAGCTCCAAAATATGGACGGTCAAAAAAATAGTAGTTCGCTTTACTTTCATAAAAATGAAGCAAAAATTGTGTTTCATTTTAAAAGATTTAGTGGTTAAATAGTAATAACGTAATTTTTCTTCAAATTAATATTTAGTTGCGTGACTGTTGTTTGACTATTACTGCAGCACAGAGCCGATGCATTGAAATAACCAAATTTTCATATCTTTCTCTAGGGGCGTGGTCTACTGCTTCTCAAAGTTGATTATTATTTAAAAGATTATTGTGAGCATCTGCTCTCTTCACGTCACACCACAAATTTTTAATTATATTGAAGTCTGGTGATTGTGCGAGCCATTCCATAACCCTAATCCTGCTTTTGCGAAGCTCCTTTCATGCGACCTTGCTTGTATGCTTTCGGTTATAATCCTGTTGGAAGATCCAAAGCATTGGCGTTTTTTCACGGACATACGGTAGCACGATTTCCCGCAAGATTCGTACACATACACATCGATCCATCGTTTTCTTGATCAAATAAATAGCGCCACCCCCATACAACGTAAGACATGCTCAATAAATAAATGCATGTCTTACGTTTTATGGAGGTGGCGCTATTTATTTGACATACGGTAGCACGATTTCCTGCAAGATTCGTACACATACACATCGATCCATCGTTTTCTTGATCAAATAAATAGCGCCACCTCCATAAAACGTAAGACATGCTGAATAAATAAATGCATGTCCTACGTTTTATGGAGTGGCGCTATTTATTTGATCAAGAAAACGATGGATCGATGTGTATGTGTACGAATTTTGCAGGAAATCGTGCTACCGTATGTCAGTGAAAAAACGCCAATGCTTTGGGTCTTCCAACAGGATTATAACCTAAAGCATACAAGAAAGGTCGCACGAAAGGAGCTTCGCAAAAGCAGGATTAGGGTTATGGAATGGCTCGCACAATCACCAGACTTCAATATAATTAAAAATTTGTGGTGTGACGTGAAGAGAGCAGTTGCTCACAATAATCTTTTAAATAATAATCAACTTTGAGAAGCAGTAGACCACGCCCCTAGAGAAAGATATGAAAATTTGGTTATTTCAATGCATCGGCTCTGTGCTGCAGTAATAGCCAAACAACAGTCACGCAACTAAATATTAATTTGAAGAAAAATTACGTTATTACTATTTAACCACTAAATCTTTTAAAATGAAACATAATTTTTGCTTCATTTTTATGAAAGTAAAGCGAACTACTATTTTTTTGACCGTCCATATTTTGGAGCTTTTGACGCATTTAATTTAAATCAAACCAAACTGAGTTTAATTCTTAAGTTTTCTTTTATGATTGCATTGTTAACACATATAACTTGTTAAAAAAAATACAAAATAAATATTTGTAAAAAAAAGCAGATTATTTTTTCTTAATTTTCTTTTCGTTGTATGCGTACTACTATTATTTTGACCGCAGCTGTATATATATATATTGAAATATATATATATATTAAGAACTGGAGTGTTATAGAACATTATATTTTATTTAATACCTATATAACACTAAAATGTTGGACTAAAAAATCATTGTTTGGATATTACATGACAACCGAAGTGATCGCCCTTGGTGGAATTGATACTTAGGTCACGGTTGCCACTGATCTGCAATTGTATGGTACACAGAATATTGGGACAACTACCACCTTTGCTTTCACCACCTTTGTGGTTTTAGTGTTTTCTGAAAATGAAAAGTTGGCAACCGTGCTCTCACCACATGCGTGTGTGGAACGTGTGGGCTCCATGCACGATTTTGTTTGTTTGCATATTCCCATCTTCTTGCTCCAGCGCACAGCTTTTTGATTGGATCTGATAAAAACGTAAAGAGCAATGATGTTTCCGATAGGGAAATTAGTACAACTTTCGATGCTAATATTTCCAGAAAGGCTTTATCAATTTACATTTTGAAGTTTGTGCAAATATGCTCATCAAGACCTTTAAAATGATGTATCATATGATATTGTACGATGTGTTGATAGCGAGATCTCAGCGCCCTTATTCAAATAAATATATAGATATAATACAGGGTTATCCATTTAGTGGTCTCAAAACCGGCGGTCTGGCAAGGCTGTCAGCTGTAAAATATCTGTCATTTGAAGTGTCACTTATTTAGTGAAAAGTTTGCCATTTAAGAATACAAATGGTTCGACAACCGAAGAACGCGTAAATATGGTTAAAACTTACTACAAAAGTGGTGGTACAAACGTGGCCACTTTTCGAGCATTACGGGGTGATTATGTCGTCATAATTGACTAACTGTGCAAGGAATTGGCAAGATTATAAAGACATTTACAGCAGCCCCCGTGGCTCAGTTGGTTAGTGCGTTGGACCGCGAGTCGAACGCAGCAACTCCAGGTTCAATACTGCCTGTAATAACACCTAAAAAAAAAATAACGGGAAAAAATCGTTTTCTCTTTCGGTGACTGTCCTCTCATCTGGAAATGGCAAACCTCTGAGAGTAAAGATTGCTTATGAAAAAGCTCCCAACCTGCCGTTCGGAACCGGCATAACACTGTAGGTCATAACTGGCATAACTGTGCCTGAAAAACCACACGCGATGCGATATTAGCGAAGTCAAGGGTTAGGGACCTACGAACAGAAAGTGCCGGTCGGAAGCAAAAGAAAAAATAGCGAAGACGCGGGCTCGAAAACTGTATGACGATTACGTAACCAAGTTTGTTTGCGTGATTCTCGATGATGAAACCTGCTCTAAGGTGGACTTCAAGCAGTTGCCTGGGAATGCCTATTTCACTACAACCAATAAGAATGGAACACAAAGAAAATACTCCGAAGTGAAATACACCAAATTTCAAAAAACGCTTCATAGTTTGGCAAGCTCTTTGCTCCTGCGGTCTACGGAGCAAGGTTTTCATTACGACAGGAACAATTAACTCTAGAATTTATGTAAAAGAATGCCTGCAAAAACGTCTTCTACAATCTATTGAATAGACAAAGGAACCGTTTTATTTTGAATATGAATAGACAAAGGAACAGTTTTATTTTGGGCCAGACCTAGTGACAAGCCACTACTCCAGGTCTACTATGGAATGGTATGAAGAAAATTGTGTCACGGTAGTCCCAAATGAGGCAAATCCTCCCAAATGCCTGGAACTTCGGCCTATTAAAAGATATTGGGCTGTAATGAAGAAAACTTTAAGAAAAACAAACAAAGTTTGCACAAATTATGTACAGTTCAGAAATCGATGGAAGCAAGCCTATGCAATAGTCACCGAACGTACTGTCCAGTATCTAACTAAAAACGTTAAGAAAAATATTGTAACGATAAGACAGTCTGTCGCTGTGCAAAGCAACCCTGTCGCTACGTGCCGTGCTATAATTCAATTTGGCAACAACGGCCACGATAATAAGGAAAACTGTTAGGCCAACCTGTCAATAATGGAAACTTTTAGTCCAACCTGGCAATGATGGCAACTGTTAGCCCAACCTGGCAATGATGGTCGCGATCATCATGGAAACCTTTAGTCCACTCCGGAATGTGCGAGAACGTTCTGCGCAATGGCCGGACAGGTATAAAAGGCAGCCGGGTGCGGCACAGCGGGTCAGTCTGATTTTGACTAGTGAAGGTGCCACACGGAGTAATTAAGCAAATAACTAAGTGTAAAGACAGTGAAGTGTAAAAGTGTGAAATAAAGTGATTGTTGGTTTTTATTGACTGCGTTTGGATAATTAACGTTGTTTCATTTTCAACTTGCACAATCCAGTGATACGTAACAGCCCACTAGACCTAGTATTCGTAACATTTGGTGTCAGAAGTGGGATTGTGGAAAATTGAAAATAAACAAAATTATAAAAGCACGGACATGGTTAAACTCGAGCTGCTGAAGGTGGACCAGCTGAAGAAGGAGCTGGCTGCCTGGAATTTGCCGACTGCTGGCGGAAAGGTGGAATTGCAGTTGCGCTTGCGAGAAGCATGTGAGGCACGAGGCGTCGATTGGACTGTGCACGAGTTCGGAGCGCAAGAACTGGAGGCGTCGGCCAAGGTGGGGGAGTCGCCTGCTGGTGCTGCTTCGCTACAGAGTACAGCTGCAGCGGCTGCACCAATACAAGCGTTGGACATGAGCCAGCTAATGGCTGCACTTAAAGGCATGTCGGCGCAAATGGAAACGGCGAATCGAGAAATGGCAGCGAAAATGGAAACGGCGACCCATGAAATATCGGCGCAAATGGCAGCGAAGCTGGAAACTACTAATCTCGAAATTTCGGCAAAAGTCGAGACGGCAAATCGCGAAATGTCAGCAAAACTTGAAAATGCATATCGGGAGTTGTCCAGCAAGCTTCAGGAAAATTCTGCGCGCTTGGAGCAGAAAGTGGAGGAAATCTCAGACAGGATTAATGGGAAAGTCGAGCACCTGGAGACGCGGGTAGAGCACTTGGATAAACGAGTCGACGACCTAGATGATTCCCTGAACAAACGAGTTGACGACCTGGATGATTCCCTGAACAAACGTGTTGACGATCTTGATGATTCTCTGAACAAACGAGTTGATAGTCTGGAAGTTTCGATGAACAGAAAAATGGACGAGCGGCTTAGGGAGACACAGCCGCGAGAATGGTTACCGCCGGTTCCGGAAAGTGTTGCCACCCGAACAGAAGTGCCTACTTATGATGGGACTACGCCGTTCGATACCTTCAAGCTACAATTCAACCTGGCTGCTCTGGAAAATCAGTGGACCGATGTAAGGAATGGGCGGAGATTGGCGCTGGCTCTTAAAGGTGCTGCGGCTGAGGTAATAAAATCAGTTCCAGAATGTTTACGAAGTGAGTACGAGACCGTCATAAGGGCGTTGGCAGCCAAATACAGCGACGAGCACAACAGAACGCTGTATTACTGTGAGCTGAAGAACCGCAGGCAAAGAGCCAACGAGGCGCTGCAGACATATGCAGCAGACATTGAGCGTCTCGTACAGCTGTGCTACCCAAAATTCGGCGCTGATGATCTCGAGAGGATGAAGATTGAGGCGTTTATTGAAGGTTTTCATGATCCGGAGACACGTCGCAGTGCGTTGATGATGGGCAAGCCCACATTTAGGGAGACGGTGACCAGCGCGATGACATATGAGGCGACATGGATTGGGAGCACTCGATATGCACCAGGAAGGATACGCCAGATCCAGCCGGACAACCACATTACGATCCAGGCCATAAGCTCTGAGCCACCGGACAGGCCACGGGTGGTCTCCTCTAAAGTTGTTTGCTGGGTATGTGGCAAGCAGGGCCACATATCACGAGACTGCTGCCAACGAAAGAGGCGTTCCCGTTCTCGATCGCAATCGCCTGAAGCGAGGAATACTGACAATCGAGGCTCAGCCAACAAGCGCAGGGCTGAGGACTAGGAGCCCTTAAACTAAAACGGGTCAACCCAAAGGGGCGTGAGCTGATCCCCACAATCTGCCGCCCCACCATCCTTGTCTCACAGCTGAAACGACAGCCCAGCAGCTTGACAATTGAAGGAAGGATAGATGGAAAGTTGTTCGTGTTGACACTGGATACTGGAGCGTCATATTCGATCATAAAAAGGAAGCTACTGAAGAACTGGGAACCGCTGCATGGCATACATCTGCGGACTGCGACTGGCGAGCGCGCGCCGGTAAGAGGGAAAGTTACAAAAACGATTGCTATCGGTACCAGCAGCCTGGAACATGAGTTCATCGTCGCGGATATAATGGACGACGTGATTATCGGCGTGGATTTCATGATTAGGCATGGTTTACGCTGGACCTGAAGGAAAATGTGCTGAGATATGCCAACGTTGAATTCCCGCTGCACACCGGCTATGAGCGAAGCGTGGCGGTAAGGAAGGTTGTATCGTGTCAACACAGGAGGATACCAGCGAATTCTGAGGCCATTGTGTGGGCAAAGGTGGACGAGGACGATGGGACGAGTCGGCTGTGGGTAGTAGAAGTACCGAAACAAGGACACGACAACATCATCATCGGACGTACATTAGTGGAACCTAAGAACCCCCTGAATGCACCCAGATATGTCGGGAAAGATGAGGTAATTGGCAAGTGTAAGGAAGCTGTAGCAGTGGTCAATTGCGAGAGTAGCCCGCCTGGAGGTAATAAGAAGAGCAGTTTTAACATGGACGCCATACCGCAGGAGGACCAGTGGAGCAGCGAGTTGACGGCCAAGCAGAAACAGAAGGCGCGGTCACTCCTGCAGCACTATGGGTCAACATTTGCGGCAGAAGCAGGCGGGAGAACAGCCGTAGTGAAGCACTACATCGACACCGGAAGTGCAAAACGGATTCGCCAACCGCCAAGACGAGTTCCTTTGGCCAAGAGGGAGGAGGTCACAAAGTTGATCGAGAACATGCGGAAAGACAGGGTCATAGAGCCTTCTTCGGGCCCCTGGTGCTCGCCGGTCGTGCTAGTCAAGAAAAAAGATGGCAGTACCCGATTTTGTGTAGACTATCGGAAGCTCAATGATGTGACCAAGGAGGGCAGTTATCCACTACCTCGGATCGATGACACCCTGGACACACTGTCAGGCACGCAGTGGTTCTGCACACTCGACTTACGCAGTGGCTATTGGCAGGTAGAGCTTGCAGACAAAGATAAGGAGAAAACGGCTTTCAGTGTTGGCGATGGTTTGTGGCAGTTCACCGTCATGCCGTTTGGACTCTGCAACGCACCAGCAACATTCGATCGGCTAATGGAACGCGTGCTAAAAGGGCTGCATTGGCGGACGTGTCTGGTGTACCTCGACGACATAATCGTGATGGGTAAAAACTTCGACGACCACCTGCGAAAGCTAAAGGAGGTATTCGAGCGGATACGAGAAACCCAAAGAAGTGCTCGCTGTTCCAAAAGGAGGTCAAGTATCTGGGTCATACGGTTTCCGCCCGCGGAGTACATACGGATGAAGGAAAAATCACGGCGGTGAAGGAGTGGCCCCGGCCACGAAATCTACACGAACTCCGCAGTTTCCTGGGCCTGTGCTCATACTACCGCCGATTTGTTCCGAGATTCGCGAACATAGCCAGCAGCTTGCACAAACTGACGAAAAAGAGCCAAGCTTTCGAGTGAAACGAGGAGCAGGAACAGGCTTTGAAGGAAAAACTGTGCAGTGCTCCAATTCTGGCCTTCCTTCTGGCCACGAAATCTACACGAACTCCGCAGTTTCCTGGGCCTGTGCTCATACTACCGCCGATTTGTTCCGAGATTCGCGAACATAGCCAGCAGCTTGCACAAACTGACGAAAAAGAGCCAAGCTTTCGAGTGAAACGAGGAGCAGGAACAGGCTTTGAAGGAAAAACTGTGCAGTGCTCCAATTCTGGCCTTCCCCGTGCCTGGGGAGATGTTTGTGCTGGATACCGATGCAAGCGGGAATAGTATTGGCGGTGTGCTATCACAGATAATAGACGGCCAGGAACAAGTGATAGCGTACTAGGGTTCTATCGAAACCGGAACGCAACTACTGTGTGACACGGAGAGAACTGCTGGCGGTATTGGACTGCGTAAAACACTTCCACAAATATCTGTATGGACAATGGTTTCGCTTGCGCACAGATCATGCGGCATTGACATGGCTCCTGAACTTTAAGGATCCTGAAGGGCAATTGGCGCGGTGGATCGAGCAACTGCAGAGCTACGACTATACGATAGAGCATCGCAAGGGCAGTAGCCATGGAAATGACGATGCCTTGTCACGCCGTCCGTGTAAAGTCGAATGCAGGCAGTGCTCGCGAGCCGAAAGCAAAGAACAGATAATGGACGTCCGGTTGATAAGCGTTATGCCAGAGGAAGAGTGGTCTGCGGAGAGGCTACAAAAGGACCAGCGTGAGGATGCGGATCTTGCAAAAATCGTCGAAGGCAAGGAGCAAGGCGCACGTCCAGACTGGCAGCAGATGGCTGGTGAAAGCCCGATCGCTAAGGCTTACTGGGCACAGTGGAAAAGTCTGCAGCTGAAAGAAGGATGCCTGTACCGCGAATGGGAGAGCGCGGATGGTCGGACCAGCAACTCTCTAATGGTAGTGCCGAAATGCAGAATCAACGAGGTCATCGAGGCATACCATAACGACTCCAGTGGAGGGCACCTAGGTATCACCAAAACCGTCGCCAAAATAAAAAGACGATTCTACTGGGTAGGATGTCAGGAGTCTGTAGCCGAGTGGATTAAGAGCTGCGACCGATGTTCAGTTGCGAAAGGGCCGACAAGAAGATCTCGAGGCCGCATGCAGCAGTACAACGTGGGAGCGCCCTTCGAGCGGATTGCTATGGACGTCGCCGGCCCATCCCCAACTAGCACGCAAGGCAACAAATATGTGCTGGTGGTAATGGATTACTTCAGCAAATGGCCCGAAGTGTACCCTATTCCTAACCAGGAGACCACTACGATCTCGGAAAAGCTGGTAAACAACTGGGTAGCAAGGTTCGGATTTCCGTTGGAGTTACACTCAGATCAAGGCCGGAATTTCGAGTCTGTATTCAAGGAAGTGTGTGAGCTGCTGGGGATAAAGAAAATACGTACCACTCCTTTGCACCCACAGTCCGACGGCATGGTGGAACGCTTTAACCGGATACCTGCGGAAAATGGTAGGCAGGCATCAAAAGGATTGGGACACGCATATCCCCCTGTTCCTGATGGCGTATAGGTCAGCCCCGCACGACACGACATCACTCACTCCAGCCCGAGCAGTGTTCGGCACAGAGTTGCGGTTACCCGCTGACTTGAAGTTCGGGGTAGTCAGCACGACGGGAGGCGCTAAGACGTTCTACGTGGTCAATAAGCGGGCGGAACTGGAGGAAATTCACCAGTTTATAAGGGGCCGCACCAAACTGGTCAGCGATAAGGCGAAAGCCAGATACGATCTACGGGCCAACTCAGCAGGGTTCCAAGAAGGCGATTTGGTAATGCTCTACAACCCGCAGCGGAGGAAAGGTTTGTCTCCGAAACTTCAAGCGTCATGGGAAGGACCGTACGAAGTCGTGACTAGGATTAATGACGTGGTATACCAAATTCAACGTTGCAGCAATAGAGGCGCTAAGCAGAAGGGTGTCCATTTGGAGCGTCTGGCGCCTCATCACAGCGGAACCTCGGCACTTGTTCGAGACGAACAAGTCTAAGTGGTGGGCAGTGTAACGATAAGACAGTCTGTCGCTGTGCAAAGCAACCATGTCGCTACGTGCCGTGCTATAATTTAATCTGGCAACGACGGCCGCGATAATAAGGGAAACTGTTAGGCCAACCTGGCAATGATGGAAACTTTTAGTCCAACCTGGCAATGATGGCAACTGTTAGCCCAACCTGGCAATGATGGTCGCGATCATCATGGAAACTTTTAGTCCACTCCGGAATGTGCGAGAACGATCTGCGCAGGTCAGGTATAAAAGGCAGCCGGGTGCGGCGCAGCGGGTCAGTCTGATTTTGACTAGTGAAGGTGCCACACGGAGTAATTAAGCAAATAATTAAGTGTAAAGACAGTGAAGTGTAAAAGTGTGAAATAAAGTGATTGTTGGTTTTTATTGACTGCGTTTGGATAATTAAAGTTGTTTCATTTTCAAATTGCACAATCCAGTGATACGTAACAGCACACTAGACCCAGTATTAGTAACAATATAATAAAATTTTGCAACCGCTAATTATATTTCATTAATTTTTTTTGTGAATTAGAGTTTAGGAAATTTATAATAAACTGCAGTTTATTTTAGTAAAATTAGACTATTACTTTTTTTTAATGTCTCCTTAAAAATTCGAAATTTTTTCTGGTTCACTCCTTATGTTTGTGCCATCGTACAAAACTTAGCATCGAGCAGAGAACCAATATTAACTTTTGCTTTAAAATTGTTTAAACTGGCACCGAAGCATTTAAATTGATGAAAAAAGTTTATGGTGATGATTGTTTATACCGTGGTAGAGTTCATAAGTGGTAAACGCGATTTAAAAACGATTGTCAGGAAATAAATGATGACCAACGTGTTAGCCAACTGAAATCCGCGATCACCGTAGATTCCATCAAAACTGGGTGGTCACTCATAAAAGATTAGCCAAAATCATCATTGAAATTCTTAAAATTGGACTTAATCTTCGCTTTACTTATATCCACCCGGGTGATCTTTTAAATATTCATGTTTAATATCTGCCAGAGTATTTAGCTTTGATATCGGATAGCTGCACAAATTTGAAGGTAATTTTGAATAATATGAACAAATATTTTTTTGGAAATCTTGTTCATGTTACACTCGAATTTTGGCATTTTGTATAAAAAATACCTACCCGGTTGATCCCAGGCGCTTTCGCTGCCATTTTGAATAAAACTCTTTTTTTGCGTACGTCATTATGCGTTCAATAAAACCTCTGGAAAGTAGATTTGTAATATTTTCCAAAGTTGCAAAATAAATCATTAAAGTTAGGCCTTTTTCGGAAAACGAACTGTCGCCAGAGGAAGCTACTAAATACTGAGGTTGAAAAACATTAAATTTTTTTGTGAGTTTCCAAGTGAACGACATTGGTAAACGACGTATACAAAAATCGTTGATAAGGTGAAAGTGAACATTTGGCGATCGAAGGATGCCATCTCATCGATCAACACTTGTTTTGACTTTTTTTGTTTACTAAACGTTGAATTTTAACCATCAACCATTGCTCGTTTTCACCTGATGCGGCACAGTACGACTCTCACGTTTTCAAACAATGCATTTGCCGATGAAAAAAGCGTCGTAAGAACGTAGAAACCATCTAAAAGACTTGTACCGACATCCTAAAGGACATTCCGGTCGACAAACTAAACTACTCTTTATACCAGTTTTTAGATCATGCATATCGCTGTATTGAGCCTAAACGGGTCTATTAAAAAAATTAGTTTCGCCCAAAAAATTGTGTTATTATTGTTCTAAATGTTTAATGATGTAGACATTTTTGCTAATGTGGGAACGTACATACGATGCTTAGTGATTGAAAATGTTGACAAATTATAGGCCATGGGGGGTTCTGACACCCAAAACGCGTCCCTTTCTACGCCCCTGATCCTAGTACAAATGTAGTACGAAAGCCAGGTAGTTCATAACCCAGCGCCCACAGTGATTCACAGCCCAACCACGATGCCATTTTGGAAACTTTTAAAATAACGACACTTCTAATCATATTTCAACATACCCAAACACTGGATCGTAAAATAAAATCAAAACCCTAAATAAATATGTATTACGCTTAAATTTTTGGAATAAATTCAGTCACTTGGATAGTGCTTAAAAAAAGCAACAAAGTTTTCGCAGGCGATTTTCAAACACGATGTCTGTAGCTGCCATAAGCAATACGTGTTTACACGGTGTAACCACAAAAGCAGAGTCATATCAAAAGACCAACTTGACAGTTGAAAGATTGGTGATATGTCAATTAGGGGAAGAAAAAACAGTAATGGCTGACAACCCAGCCTGGTTCACAACCCAGCCCTTTCCCTTACTTATATTTTTTTTAAATCGCTAAATGTCGACATTTTTCTTTTTTTTAATTGTTTTGAATATATCTGAAGTGAATATATATATATATATTTTTTTATATTTTTATATTTTATATTATGTTTAATTGTATGTCCGCCCAGGAATGGGTTAAGGCAATAATTGTTAACACTGGAGTGCCCAAGAAAGCAAAAATATTAAAAAAAAATGAGAATTCATCTAATTGGATCGACAATAAACATTATGCAGTATAAATATATATTTATTTATTTATTTCTGCATACTTTATAAATAAAAAATAGGGAAGCTATAAAATATATATTGTACATATTTTTAATTCCAATTTTTTTAGGTTTGGAGGAGCGTCTCTCAAAACAACTTTACGAAATTCGACCTTTTCAAACTACTCATCGGATATTTAAAGCAAAATCACCAGAACTTGATGCTTGGTTGGGAGCGAGAGACTTTGCAAATACAAACGAGTTTCGCAATTATGTAGTCACCAAAAAGGATTATGACGAGAGAGGATCAGAATATTTCAAAACACATCCAGCTAGTAATAATTTTTCTGCATCTCCGCCACAAAATTGATTCCTGTACAATGAAAGTAGAAGAATTTGAATTGCCTACATACATATGTACATAACTTGCCCAACAGCAAGAGGGACAAATGCTTAACTTTCCGCAACAATTTATATTGTGCACGTAGAATTTATAAACACATTAATAAACTTAAGTATGATAAATAGTTTTTTGCCAAGATGGGTTGGTCATAAATGCGGTGTTAACATTATTTCATCCGCTGTGTTATATAAATTCAGTGATTCCGTTCGGCGATTAAAGACCGAAATAAACTGTTTTTGAACGGAAAGGTGTTACAAATTTTGAGCTTCATACTTCCCTTCATTAGAAATCACATTATTCAAGCTTATATTTATGAATGTATTTTAATAAAAAACATTAAATTTTCATCTTTTTTAGCTGTTGGTTACAGTTGATTTGTATGCCTGATGAGGTGTTAACTAATTTAACTGTATAGGTATACACTACAGGGGGCTGGTGTGAACTGAAACAACTTAAAGATGCTCTTGAAATTGTATTTTCGAGCGCTCTTTTCTCGTATAGAGCCAAAAAGATTCCTTATATCCTTTATTATTATTTTACATTATAACATTTCAATATACCCGCCTTTCGCTGCGATAATTTTGTCCAATCGGTGGAAAAATTATTCGCACGCTGCCCGTACGTGCTTTTGTGAGACTCGGTTCCATTCCCGGACAAGTGTGGATCTGAGCGCGTTCAAACTTTGGTGGTTTTTAGTGCAAACCTTGATTCTCCAAAATACTCCAGATTGAGAAGTCCATTGGATCCGCATCTGGTGAATTTGACATCCACTGTTGTGCAGAAATGAAGCGAGGAGCGTTGTTTTTTAAGCATTCTTGGTTAACACGTGCTTTGTGTGCTGGTGCCGAATGCTGCTGAAACGGCGTGCAGCTCATCACCACTGATTGGACTGTGAAGGATAGGAACTTACGACAAAATAATGAATTGGACTGGATTATGTTGACGGGATGGAAACTACAGATTAGTACCACTGAATTATGAACACTAACCAATGATGCTGAGATAATACGTCGCGCTGCTTTTCTTGACAATTTTTATTTGCAAATGGAACTGTGGTGAGCAGCAGCTTTTAAGGAAATAACAAGGGTGTTTACGTCGGTGGAGCGGGGGAAATAAATACACGGTTGATTTTCGAGTTTGTGGGGTCTTTATTAACCGCCGTACGAATAACGACTAACAAGGATTACAGTAAACGTTAAAACAGAAAATAGGGGGAACATGAGTATAAAGGGAGAAGGAAAGATTGGGATTAGAGATGGGATCGACGGATCACTGAAGGCAGGACTCATCTGAACATCGCGACGGCCATTGCAGATTGCAATTAAATTTAGTGGGGGTTGCTCGTCCCCGCGTTCTCGGATATAAGGAAGAGTTGCGGCTGACGGCTAGCTGGCGGTAACTGTACGGCTGTACGGTGGGCTGACGACTGGAGCGCTGGGGAGTGCGCTGAGGGCCTCTTTGCTGTCGATACTCGGTGCGGACATGCGGGGTAGTCTGGGGGGGCAACTGCTGGGGTGGCTGCTAGCCCCGCATCTGCAAAAGAGGAGATGTCAGTTGTGAGAAATAATGATATTGACATCGTTGATGTGGCGTGTGATCGGATTGTCAAGCGATAGGCTTTGCTTGAGTTACCGTCGGAGTAGTAAAGGCGCTTAGGACAGGTCGCACGGGAATGGCGACTGACTCAGACCAGGTATGGGTGCGCTCGAAGTTTTTGGTATGGGGGTGCAATGACGAAATGCAAGGGGGCTGCAGTTTCCATCAATTGCTGTGCATATTGAACGCGTGGCGTCGAGCCAGCGCTTTCGTCGTACCCTTTTTCGCGGTTTCATTGGTGGCGAAAGCCATCCTGCGGGGCCGAAACGTTGGCAACGAAGGGGGGTGTTTGCCGTTTCGAGTTTGATGTGAATCGGGTTGAGTTTAAGTGTGCAGGGATGGTGGGTTCCGAGTGATTTGCCTTTATTTCCTTGGGTGGAAACCCTTCGGGGTTGAGGACGGCAATCACGTCAGAAAGGGCTTCCTTCGGAGTAATTAATTAATAATTGACTGGCACGACAGCCCGATACCTCGACTAAGGCCTAGCTACCCACAACCATCCATGTTTTTACAAGGTTGGAAATGACCTACAGCTTTATGCCGATTCCGAACGGCGAGTTGCGAACGGCCATTTCCTCCTGAGAGGACAGCCGCGTCACATTTGACTCGCGGCCCAAGGCACTAGCCAGCTACGGCGGCTGCTCCTTTGGAGTAGGAAGGTTTTTTCGAAGGGCCGGACCAGTGTCCGTATGGTGTTTTGGCACCGTGGCGACATATGTCAGAGGGGATGACAGGGGTACTAGACCGCTTAATATCCAACCGAATACTGTTGAGCAAGTAAGCTGCTACATACAGGGTAGGCCATTGGAAGTGGAAGCATCTGGTAACCCTATAACTTTTGACAGAGCTGTCAGATCGACTAATGACATAGCGCGTTGAAGGCGTCATTCCAAGACAATTTATACGATGGAACAGTACACTCCAAAAGAACGTGCTGAAATTGTTCAGCTTTACATTCAAAATAACTGCTCGATTATGAGTGGCCACCGAGATCACCCGATTTGACGCCGCCAGACTTTTTTTTATGGGGCTACTTGAAGTCCAAGGTATACACCAACAAGCCAAGGACACTAGCTCAGAGCCAACATACGCCGCGAAATAAGAGCCATATCGGCCGATACACTGGCAAAAGTGATGGAAAATGCCGAAAAAGGGCACATTTTGCGGCCAAAGCTAATGGTGGCCATTTACGCGAATTCATTTTCAAAAACTAACTAACTCCTTGGACCAAAATAAATGAATATCGAGATGAAAACAAAAAAAAAACATTTTTTTCCTCTTTTTTTTCAAAAACAAGAATGGCCTTCCACTTTAAATGGCCTACCCTGTACATTTCGGTTGAAACCTTCGAGCAGGATCTGCGGAATGAGATCACTGCCAATCACTATATCGATCTGCGCTGTCTCGAAAGTGTCGGGATCAGCGAGATTTAGCATGGCGAAATCGTTCAAATTGCGGGGTTTATTCTAGAAGGGGGGAGCAATTCCGTTCTTCCGCTCTTGAGGCACGATTGCTTGCACTTGTAGGTTTGAGCTCGTTTTAGGAACTGCCAATGTCAAGAAGCATATATGATTGGCGTTTTGCACAATCTGCCCGCCCATGCCCGAGATCTGGATGTAGATTTCTCGATTGGCAATTTTAGGCGTCTCTGGACCTTCGAGGGGATGAAGGTGCGCTGAGAACTTTGATCGATCAACGCTCGAACTTTGAACAACTTTCCGAAGTGTTTAACCCTTTCGCTATTTTGTTGCCATATGGCACATGCTACTTTGTGGACGTCTGAACCCTCTATGGTTCCAAGGATATATTTTTTTATTAGTCCTTAAAATAGTTCGAAGTTTTAGGAAATATACGAAATTAATAAACACTGAATATTAAAGTTTAAAGAAGAGAAGTATACGAGAAGTAGTTTTTATTGGTATATCCTGACATAGTAGAGGAAGAAGAAGCAGAAAACTTGAGATAAATGTTTAATTTGACGTTTTCTTTCATTTTAGGTACTTAATTTTTTTTGTATTTTGGCATAAGTTAATGAAATATTCAAATTTTCGTATGCGTAAAAAGTTGTATGTTTAAATAATTATTACAGCTACAACGATGTGGTTGCTCTCATAGAAAAACAGTCTAAAATACAGGGTCCTAGTATAAAAATTAAAAAATTTCTTATGGAATGTTGCTAATATAACCACATAGAGGCTTAAAATTTAAAATTTTAACTTTCCCCAGTAAAAACCTGTAGCGAAAGGGTTAATGGACACCAGTGCCGTAGGCAGAAGGGAGTAGGTGCCATTATTTGGATGATGGGCTGGTACTGAGAGCGTACTTTGCCTTGAAGATTTACTGGATTCCGCATCGAAAAGGGGGTAATAGGTGATGGAGTTGTTGTTCGGTTGTTGGAGAACCGTTGAGACCAGAAAAGTGGTTGAAAGTGATCGATTGGGGGAGTGAGTGTGTTCCGTATTGCCTTTGGCGAGATGAAGCAAGAAATGGTGCGTCTTTTGACAATATGCGCATGTGAAATTGCTTGTACAGTCCTTAGTTAGGTGAGATGTAGCAAGACAATTTACGCAGATCTTGTGCTTCTTCACATATGTTAATCCACTCTGGGGGGTGAGCCTTTTAAAGCTTTGGCAAGCCCGTATGGGATGATTTGCGTTGCATAGTTTGCACGCGAAGTCCTTTTTCACTTCACTGTAAAAATTTAGGAATCTGCCGATTTTTGAGGACATTGGAAAATGAGGATTGTGGTTTCGACTTGGTAGGCCGAAAGAAATTCAGCCGTTCCACTACCTCGTATCTGCAGGTCAGAAACTCATTCATTTGTGACCAGGGTGGCAGATCCTTCCGGGATGTCAAATATTGTTCCCATAAAGCTTGGGCTGCTTCGGAAAATTCGGTAGAGATCCAGCAGCGGATCCCAATTAGTGTCTACGGCCTGTGACTTGAGAACAGATAGACAATTGTTTATAGAGTTCTGGATCCGCTGTAGTGGTTAACTATTTTCGGTGTAGGCAGGAGCGATATTCAATAAAGATCGAATTTGGTTGTCAGCGAGGATGCGTTTGTTTTCATAGCGGGATCTGAGGGCTTCCCACGCGAGTCCGAAATTTTCATCTGTTAATGCCCCCGAACAATGTTTCGGTGTCGCAAGGTGGAACTTCGAGGCAAATATAGGAGGTATTTGCTGGTTCTAGAAATTGAACCGGTTCCATATGCGTTCCATATGAGGGCTGGAGGGCTAAGGCTGGTGCATCTCAATGGTGTCCGACATCTGAGCCATACACAACTCATACTGCTCTGTGCAGGCGTCGATTTTTTGCCTAGCCGACTCTTTGAAACCGTCGGGCTGGCTGTTGTCTTCGGCTAAAAAGACTGCATGATGTGCGCGCATAAGCCTCTCCCATTGGGCTTCGAGATTTTTCTGTTTAATGCGGACCAGAGATCTAGTCAAATCTTCAATGGGAGTTGATAAAAATATTGTGCATAATTGCACGAGTCTCTCAGACTCAAAACCAAATGGGGCAACACTAGGATCGGTTGCTTTGGGACTAGGGGCGTGGAGCAAGTTTTGAGTGCTTCGCGAGTGACAGGAACTGCCAAATGTGCCTCGATCGACTTTGGATATCTTGGAGACTCCTTTTTGTTAATTCGACGCTAGCAACAGGCTTTGAAATGGGTTAAAAAAAGCTCGAAAGGGGTCTGAAATTCGTTAGAATATTAATATTAGGCTTATGAGGAGGGCTTAGTTCAAAACTGAGGAAATGTACACGAAAGTGTAAACAATTTTCAATACGAATTTGATAAAAACAAAAACATCAGAAAAAACAAAACATGTAGAAAACATTCGGAGGAAGATTTATACACACATAAATAATAGATATATGTAACCCCTTTGTTCAGATGTACTGTGCTGTATTTAGTGATCTGTCAATCCCATCACTAATCCCAATCTTTCTTCTCCTCTTGTATTTTCTTCTCCCCGGCTTCAGCTGGTCGTATCGTTTAATGTTTCGTGTACTCTTTTGTTACTTGTAACTCATACGTTGTCAAATAAACACCGAAACCCGATTCGACCGCCTTTTTATTTTATCCGCTCCGCCGCGAACCTAAAAATAAACATGGTCCTTCGAGCCATCGCGAACTCGCGCCGCGATACACAAAACACAAAAAACAGTGAACATAAAACAATTTCAAATACAAAACAATTACAAACAGTGACAACTAAAAGGTGCGAAAACTAAAAGTGAAAAGACACTCACAACCAAAAAAAAACAAACATAGTTACAACAAACAATTACAAGGGAACAAGTGACAAACCCAAAATAATAAACAAACAGTGACTACACAATCAAACAAAAAAGTGCAATAAGAAATTCAAACAGTGCACAAATTATACAAAATTAAAAACAAAAATTCTAAACAAAACAAATACAGTGCAGTGCAGTGCAAGACAGCAAAACATATAGTGCAGTGCAATAACGAAGCTGAAAAACATCAAACAACAACAAACACAACCACATGAGAACACAAAGCAGCAAACAAAAAGTGCAACGAAATATTGGACAGTGCAGTGAACTACAAAGACAAGAACAAAAACGCGCACAAGAACCAAAACGCGTACATCACCAAACAACAACACACACCCACAACGCAGAGAAAACAAAGGAAACAAAGGAGAACAGCCCAAACTACAACAGCACAAACAACAGCATTTAAGCACAGTAGCGGACATACAGCAGGAGATCCCCAATCTCGGGCACGCGGCCCAAAACAGATAAGCGAGACATTATTTAAATATAATTAACACATACTCACAAACATATATTATACCCCAAATATATACCAACTCCTCAAAAATCCAGAGTTAATTTTTATATTCTGGTACCCCGCCACTGCTCACTTATCGTGCATATTTCCCACGTACAAAACAGCGCAGTGCAGTAAGCCATCCCGCTTCTGCACATAATTCGGCGCTTTGTACATTTTCGCCGTCTCCTTTGTGCGACCTTCGCTGCCGAAGCAGCAAAAACTCCGCTGCAGCCAGCACCCAAAACGCACTATTCTCCTTGTGCAGTAAATAGGCACGCAGCATTTCTCCCGCTGCATTCCCACTCACCCACTTGCACGCATTTTCGCGTTTTGCTTTGTGCGATATACGCAAGCACTGAGCAGCAAGCACTCGCGCTACTGCTCTCAAGTGCAATTGCAATTTCGCACTTCGGTCTAGCCAATTTTTCCACTCTCGCTGGCAGAAGTAAGCAATCGCAAATGCAGTGGGCCGAGTAGCCTGTTTTCGCAGCACTTTGAAAAATTTTCTGGGACTTCGAAAAGTTTCAATAGTGCTGCACATACACATTTAGTGTACAGCTGGTGTCACCCCAAGCGAATACAGTGGGACAAAAACATCCCACCTGTACTCAAAATTTTTTAATCGTTCACTAAATATAATAAGAATTAATTATTATACCCGCAACACTAATACACTAATATTTATTTATTTATTTATTACCCATAGGGGAATTCTTTGTAAGGTGCCACTCTTTGTAAGGTGCCACCCCTGCTAGATTTCGACGTTCCAGCAATCCAAGAAAAAACAATCGTATTGTCATTTAAGGTATATATGTCAACATCAATTTTAATGTGGTTTTTGAGGGAACAGACTCAATAACACGGTCTGGGTAAATAGAAGTGTCAAATTAGGTTAAGAAAAAACATAAAAATGAAAACTGAAGGTTTTTCTTGTGGTGAAAAAGTAACCAAAAACTTATAAAAAACTAAGGTAAATATCAGTGGTGGACTTAATTTTAAATGGTTTTTCATAATCCGAAATGATATCCGAGCATATCGTAAAAGGATCAAATTTATTCAATGATTTCTAAAATGGCGTGAAAATGTAAAGTGCCACCTTTTTTTCTTTGTAAGGTGCCACCCCCCTTTTTTCATTGTTTTTTGATCCTATATCGGTAAAATGACTTTTTATTGCTCGGAGCCGTCATTACGATGAATTTAAAGTGTTCTTAGTCAATTTTTCTCGAATCCTATCATGAGGAATAAATTGGCTCAGTTTTGTTTATTAATTTCCATACAATTATTCGTTTTATTCGTTACCATTCAATTTCGGTTTGCTATCAGTCATTTTCTATTCAATTCAAATTAAATTCAATAATCTTTTGTCAATTTACTAAATCATGAATTTTTACTTGAGATTTCTACGTTTTAAGCGGTTTTTTTAGGGGGTGGCACTTTACATTAAAAAATTTTAGGGTGTCGATTTTGAACACTTTGGGAAATTGCCTGTAAAATTCGTATTTACGCAAAACTCAAATGAAGTGTTACTTTGGATCATAGCTCTTTAAACCCTCTTTCCAACGGTATATTAACTTTGGCGATAAGTTAATATTCTAACGAGTTATGCGCAAAAAAGCTATGGGGTGGCACCTTACAAAGAATTCCCCTACATATTTGACGAAAATTGGTGTTTAATAATAATTTCCCCCATTCTTATTTACATATTTCTCGTTTTTCCCCAATTTATATATACCAATTTCTCGACACAGTTGTAAACTTTTATCCTCAACAGAAATACAAATTCGTATTAAAAATTTTCTACACTTTCGTGTAGATTTCTCCATTTCCAAATTATCGTTCGCGCGGACGCGGTAATATTTCTGGTTTATTCCCCATAAGCCTAATATCTGTATTCAAATGAATTTTAAACCCCCTTTCGAGCGATCCCCCAAGCGTCAAATAAACAAAATGGAGTCTCCTTCTCCAAAATATTCAAAATCGACTGAGACAAATTTGACAGTTCCTGTCACTCGCGAGGCACTCAAAACTCGCTCCAAGCCACCTAGTCTCATAGCAACCGATCCCAGTGTTGCCACTTTTGGTTTTGAGTCCGCGAGACTCGTGCAATTATGCACAGCGTTTTCATCGGCTCCCATTGAGGATTTGACCAAATCACTGGTCCAAATTAAGCGCGCATATCAGGCAGTCTTCCTTGCTGAAGACAACAGCCAGCCCGACGGTTGTAAAGAGTCGGCGAGGCAAAAGATCGATGCCTGCACAGACCAATACGAGTTGTGCATGGCTAAGATGTTGGACATCATTAAGATGCTCCAACCTCAGGCCCCCCAGCCTGCTACGCATATGGAACCGGTTCAACCCCTAGAACCAGCAAATACTTCCTACATTTGCCTCCAAGTTCCTCATTGCGACACCGAAACATTCTTCGGGGGCTATGAGCAGTGGCCGTTTTTTCGGGACATGTTTACTGCGGTATACATTAACCACCCCCAGCTCACTCCAGCCCAAAAATTGTATCACCTCCGATACAAAACGCAAGGCCAAGCTGGTGCTATTGTTAAACAATACGCGTTAACCGATGAGAATTTCAGACTCGCGTGGGAAGCCCTACGATCCTGATATGAGCACAAACGCATCCCCGTTGACAACCAAATTCTTACTCTATTGAATATCACTCCTGCCCACACCGAAAATAGTGAGACACTACAGCGGATCCAGAATTCTGTAAACAATTGTCTGTCTATTCTCAAGTCTCAGGCCGTAGACACTGACAATTGGGATCCGCTGTTGGTATATATATGCTCTACCAAATTGCCTGAAGCAACCTTAGCTTTATGGGAGCAGTCATTGACATCCCGGAAGGATCTGCCCCCCTGGTCACAAATGAATGAATGTCTGACCTGCAGATACGAGGTAATGGAACGGCTGAATCTCTTTCGGCCCAAGTCGAAACCACAATCCTCATCTTCCAATGTCCGACCCCCCAGATCCCTAAATTTTCACACTGAAGTGAAAAAGGACTTCGCGTGCAAGCTCTGCAACGCAAATCATTCCGTACGGACTTGCCAAAGCTTTAAAAGGCTCACCCCCTAGAGTCGATTAGCATATGTAACAAAGCACAAGATCTGTGTAAATTGCATTGCTACATCTCACCACATTCAGGATTGTACAAGCAATTTCACATGCGTATATTGCCAGAAAAAGCATCATTCCTTGCTTCATCTCCCCAAAGGCAATACGCAACCCACTCAATCCCCCAATCGATCACCTTCGACCACTTCTCTGGTTTCAACGGTTATCCAACAACCGAGTAACAACTCCACCACTCATTCTCCCCTTTCCTATGCGCAACCCAGCATATGTTCAAGGCAAAGTACGCTCCCAGTACCAGCCCTTCACCCAAATAATGGCACCCAGTCTCTTCTGCCTACGGCACTGGTGTCCATTATACATTTAGGAAAGTTGTTCAAAGTTCGAGCGTTGATCTATCAAGGCTCTCAGCGCACCTTCATTTCCTCGAAGGTCCAGAGACGCCTAAAGTTGCCAATCGAGAAATCTAACCTCCAGATCTCGGGCATGGGCGGACAGATTGTGAAAACCGCCAAACATATATGCTTGTTGACATTGGCAGTCCCTAAAACGAGCACAAACCTCCCCGTGCAAGCAATCGTGCTTCCAAAATTAACGGAATGTCTTCCCTCTTCCAAAATAAACTCCCCAAATTTGAACGGTTTCGCCATGCTAGATCTCGCTGACCCCAACCCCTTCGAGGCAGCGCAGATCGATATAGTGATAGGCAGTGATCTCATCCCGCAGATCATGCTCGAAGGTTTCCACCGAAATGTATGCGGCAGCCTACTCGCTCAACACATAGTTTTCGGTTGGATATTAAGCGGTCCAGTACCCCTGTCATCATATTTGACATATGTCGCCGCGGTGTCAAATCACCATACGCACACTGGTCCCGCCCTTCGAAAAAACCTTCCTACTCCAAAGGAAGCTCTTTCCGACGTGAGTGCCGCCCTCAATCCCATAGGGTTTCCACCCAAGGAAATAAAGGCATATCACGCAGAACCCACCATCCCTGCACACTCCAACTTGAAATGGCAAACACCCCCTTCGTTGCCAAACGTTGCGCCCCCCGCAGGATGGCTATCGCTCCCAATGAGACTGCGAAAAAGGGTACACAGCAAGCGTTGGCTCAGCGCCACGCGATATGCACAGCAATTGATGGAAACTGCAGCCCCCTCGCATTTCCATATTGCACCCCCGCATACAACAGACCTCGAGCGCACCCATCACGGGTCCGAGTCAGTCGCCATTCCCGTGCGACTTGTCCCAAGCGCCTCACTCACTCCTCCAACGGCAACTCAAGCGAACCGCATCGCTTGACGAACCGCTTACACCCCACACAAACGATGTCAAAATTATCATCTCTCACAACTGACATCTCTTTTGCAGGTCCGACGCTAGCGAAGCCCCCAACAGTTGCCCGCCAAAAGCATCGACAGCAAAGAGTCCCTCAGCGCACTCCCCAGCGCTCCGGCATCGCGGAATGGCAAAAACCTCCCAGCCGTCAGCCCATCCAACAGCCAGGCAGCCGCGCATCACCGCCAATCCATGACCAGCCATCCGTCCGCCGCAACCCTGGACGATACCCCGGCACCCCCACAAAATATAATTGCAATCTGCAATGGCGGGCGCGATGTTCAGATGTACTGTGCTGTGATTTAGTGTATTTAGTGATCTGTCAATCCCATCACTAATCCCAATCTTTCCTTCTCCTCTTGTTTTAATGTTCCCACTATTTTCTGCTCCCCAGCTTCAGCCGGTCGTATCGTTTAATGTTTCGTGTACTCTTTTGTTACTTGTAACTCATACGTTGTCAAATAAACACCGAAACCCGATTCGACCGCCTTGTTATTTTATCCGCTCCGCCGCGAACCTAAAAATAAACACCCTTTTTAATTTTACAGTACGTATTATTTTTGCACATATTGTAACGATAAGACAGTCTGTCGCTGTGCAAAGCAACTCTGCCGCTACGTGCCGTGCTATAATCCAATCTAGCAACGACGGCCGCGATAGTAACTTTTAGTCCAATCTGGCAACGACGGCCGCGATAATAACTTTTAGTCCAACCTGGCAATGATGGAAACTTTTAGTCCACTCCGGAATGTGCGGGAACGATCTGCGCGATGGCCTGACAGGTATAAAAGGCAGCCGGATGCGGCGCAGCGAGTCAGTCTGGTTTTGACAAGTGAAGTTGCCACACAGAGTAATAAAGCAAATACTTAAGTGTACGAACAGTAAAGTGTAAACTGTGAATAATAAAGTGACTGTTGGTTTATTTTATTGTCTGCGTTTAAGAAACCGACTGTGTTTTATTTTCAAATTACACAATCCAGAGATACGTAACAGCCCACTAGACTTAGTATTCGTAACATTTGGTATCAGAAGTGGGATTGTGGAAAATTGAAAGTAAACAAATAAATAAATAAAATTCAAGAAGCACGGACATGGTTAAACTCGAGCTGCTGAAGGTAGACCAGCTGAAGAAGGAGCTGGCTGCCTGGAATTT
This sequence comes from Melieria omissa, assembly GCA_963971225.1. NCBI lineage: Eukaryota > Metazoa > Arthropoda > Insecta > Diptera > Ulidiidae > Melieria > Melieria omissa. The sequence continues at coordinate 69,380,405 of OZ020269.1, read as the reverse complement.
GCCGACTGCTGGCGGAAAAGTGGAGTTGCAGCTGCGCTTCCGAGAGGCGTGTGAGGCACGAGGCATCGATTGGGCTGCGCACGAGTTCGGAACGCAGGAGCTAGAGGCGTCGGCCAAGGTGGAGGAATCGCCTGCTGCTGCTGCGTCGCCGCACAGTACGGCTGCAGCGGCCGCGCCACTACAAGCATTGGACATGGGCCAGCTAATGGTTGCACTTAAAGGCATGTTCGAGACTTCCAACCGGGAAATGGCAGCCAAAATGGAAAATGAAAATCGCGAAATGGCGGCGCAAATGTCAGCGAAGCTCGAAACTACGAATCTCAAAATTTCGGCAAAAGTCGAGACTGCAACTCGAGAAATGGCGGGAAATTCTGCGCGCATAGAGCAGAAGGTGGAGGAAATTTCCAGTAGGCTGAACGTGAAAGTTGAGCATCTCGAGACGCGAATAGACGATTGGGACAAACGAGTTGACGAAATGGGTGAATCCCTGAATAGACGAGTTGACAACCTGGATGAGTCCTTGAACAAACGAGTTGACAGTCTGGAAGATTCGATGCACAGAAAGATAGACGAACGGTTTCGAGAGGTACAGCCACGAGAATGTTTGCCACCGGTTCAGGACGGTTTTGCTGCCAGAACAGAAGTGCCTACTTATGATGGTGCTGCGCCGTTCGACACATTCAAATTGCAATTCGACTTGGCTGCTTTGGAAAATCAGTGGACAGATATCAGGAAAGGTCGGAGGTTGGCACTGGAGCTGAAAGGTCCTGCGGCTGAGGTAATCAAATCAGTTCCAGAATGTTTAAGAAGTGATTACGGTGCCATCGTGAGAGCGTTGGCAGCGAAGTATAGCGACGAGCACAACCATGCGCTATACTACTGTGAGCTGAAGAACCGCAAGCAAAGAGCCAACGAGGCGCTGCAGACATATGCAGCAGACGTTGAGCGGCTCGTACAGTTGTGCTACCCAAAATTTGGTGCTGATGATCTCGAGAGGATGAAGATTGAGTCGTTTATTGAAGGTCTTCATGATCCAGAAACACGTCGCAGTGCGTTGATGATGGGCAAGCCAACATTAAAGGAAACGGTGACCAGCGCGATGACATATGAAGCGGCATGGATTGGGAGCACTCGGTATGCTCTGCAAGGATACGCCAGATTCAGGCGGACAACGACATTCCGATCCAGGCCATAACCTCTGAGAGACCGGACAGGCCAGGGGTGGTCTCCTCTAAAGTTGTTTGTTGGGTATGTGGCAAGCAGGGCCACATATCACGAGACTGCCGCCAACGAAAGAGGCGTTCCCGTTCTCGATCGCAATCGCCTGAAGCGAGGAATACTGACGATCGAGTCCCAGCCAACAAGCGCAGGGCTGAGGACTAGGAGCCCTTAAACTAAAACGGGTCAGCCCAAAGGGGCGTGAGCTGATCCCCACAATCTGCCGCCCGACCGTCCTTGTCTCACAGCTGAAACGACAGCCCAGCAGCTTGACAACTGAAGGAAGGATAGATGGAAAGTTGTTCGTGTTGACACTGGATACTGGAGCGTCATATTCGATCATAAAAAGGAAGCTGCTGAAGAACTGGGAACCGCTGCATGGCATACAGCTGCGGACTGCGACTGGTGAGCGCGCGCCGGTAAGAGGGAAAGTTACAAAAACGATTGCTATCGGCACCAGCAGCCTGGAACATGAGTTCATCGTCGTTGATATAATGGACGACATGATTATCGGCGTGGATTCCATGATTAGGCACGGTTTTACGCTGGACCTGAAGGAAAATGTGCTGAGATATGCCAACGTTGAATTCCCGCTGCACACCGGCTATGAGCGAAGCGTGGCGGTACGGAAGGTTGTATCGTGTCAACACAGGAGGATACCAGCGAATTCTGAGGCGATTGTGTGGGCAAAGATGGACGAGGACGATGGGACGAGTCGGCTGTGGGTAGTAGAAGTACCGAAACAAGGACACGACAACATCATCATCGGACGTACATTAGTAGAACCTAAGAATGGCAGAATACCAGTCAGTATACTGAACCCCCTGAATGCACCCAGATATGTCAGGAAAGATGAGGTAATTGGCGAGTGTAAGGAAGCTGTAGCAGTGGTCAACTGCGAGAGTAGCCCACCTGGAGGTAATAAGAAGAGCGGTTTTAACATGGACGCCATACCGCAGGAGCACCAGTGGAGCAGCGAGTTGACGGCCAAGCAGAAACAGAAGGCGAGGTCACTCCTGCAGCACTATGGGTCAATATTTGCGGCGGAAGCAGGCGGAAGGACAGCCATAGTGAAGCACAACATTGACACCGGAAGTGCAAAACCGATTCGCCAACCGCTAAGACGAGTTCCTTTGGCCAAGAGGGAGGAGGTCACAAATTTGATCGAGAACATGCGGAAAGACAAGGTCATAGAGCCTTCTTCGGGCCCCTGGTGCTCGCCGGTCGTGCTAGTCAAGAAAAAAGATGGCAGTACCCGGTTTTGTGTGGACTATCGGAAGCTCAATGATGTGACCAAGAAGGACAGTTATCCACTACCTCGGATCGATGACATCCTGGACACACTATCAGGCACGCAGTGGTTCTCCACACTCGACTTACGCAGCGGCTATTGGCAGGTAGAGCTTGCAGACAAGGAGAAAACGGCTTTCAGTGTTGGCGATGGTTTGTGGCAGTTCACCGTCATGCCGTTTGGACTCTGCAACGCACCAGCAACATTCGAGCGGCTAATGGAACGCGTGCTAAAAGGGCTCCATTGGCGGACGTGTCTGGTGTACCTCGACGACATAATCGTGATGGGCAAAAGCTTCGACGACCACCTGGAAAAGCTGAAGGAGGTATTTGAGCAAATACAGAAAGCCGAGCTTAAACTCAACCCAAAGAAGTGCTCGCTGTTCCAAAAGGAGGTCAAGTATCTGGGTCATACGGTTTCCGCTCGCGGAGTACATACGGACGAAGGCAAGATCACGGCGGTGAAGGAGTGGCCCCGGCCACGCAATCTACACGAACTTCGCAGTTTCCTGGGCCTGTGCACATACTACCGCCGATTTGTTCCGGGATTCGCGAACATAGCCAGCAGCTTGCACAAACTGACGAAAAAGAGCCAAGCTTTCGAGTGGATCGAGGACCAGGAACAGGCTTTTGCTCGTCTGAAGGAAAAACTGTGCAGTGCCCCAATTCTGGCCTTCCCCGTGCCTGGGGAGATGTTTGTGCTGGATACCGATGCAATCGGGAATAGTATTGGCGGTGTGCTATCACAGATAATAGACGGCCAGGAACAAGTGATAGCGTACTAGGGTTCTATCGAAACCGGAAAGCAATTACTGTGTGACCCGGAGAGAACTGCTGGCGGTATTGGACTGCGTAAAACACTTCCACAAATATCTGTATGGGCAAAGGTTTCGCCTGCGCACAGATCATGCGGTATTGAGATGGCTCCTGAACTTTAGGGATCCTGAAGGCCAATTGGCGCGGTGGATCGAGCGACTGCAGAGCTACGACTACACGATAGAGCATCGCAAGGGCAGTAGCCATGGAAATGCCGATGCCTTGTCACGCCGTCCGTGCCAAGTCGAATGCAGGCAGTGCTCGCGAGCCGAAAGCAAAGAGCAGATAGTGGACGTCCGGTTGATAAGCGTTATGCCAGAGGAAGAGTGGTCGGCGGAGAGGCTACAAAAAGACCAGCGTGAGGATGCGGATCTTGCAAAAATCGTCGAAGGCAAGGAGCAAGGCGCACGTCCAGACTGGCAGAAGATGGCCGGTGAAAGCCCGATCGCTAAGGCTTACTGGGCACAGTGGAAAAGTCTGCGACTGAAAGAAGGATGCCTGTACCGCGAATGGGAGAGCGCGGATGGTCGAACCAGCAACTCCCTAATGGTAGTGCCGAAATGCAGAATCAACGAGGTCATCGAGGCATCCCAACTAGCAGTCAAGGCAACAAATATGTGCTGGTTGTAATGGATTACTTCAGCAAATGGCCCGAAGTATACCCTATTCCTAACCAGGAGGCCACTACGATCTCGGAAAAGCTGGTAAACAACTGGGTAGCCCGGTTCGGAGTTCCGTTGGAGTTGCACTCAGATCAAGGTCGGAATTTCGAGTCTGCGGTATTCAAGGAAGTGTATGGGCTGCGGGGGATAAAGAAAACGCGTACCACTCCTTTGCACCCACAGTCCGACGGCATGGTGGAACGCTTTAACCGGACACTGGGGGAATAGCTGCGGAAAGTGGTAGGCAGGAATCAAAAGGATTGGGACACGCATATCCTCCTGTTCCTGATGGCGTATAGGTCAGCCCCGCACGACACGACATCACTCACTCCAGCCCGAGCAGTGTTTGGCACAGAGTTGCGGTTACCAGCTGACTTGAAGTTCGGGCGGAACTGGAGGAAATTCACCAGTTTATAAGGGGCCGCACCAAACTGGTCAGCGATAAGGCGAAAGCCAGATACGATCTACGGGCCAACTCAGCAGGGTTCCAAGAAGGCGATTTGGTAATGCTCTACAACCCGCAGCGGAGGAAAGGTTTGTCCCGAAACTTCAAGCGTCATGGGAAGGACCGTACGAAGTCGTGACTAGGATTAATGACGTGGTATACCGGATTCAACGTTACAGCAATAGAGGCACTAAACTGAAGGTAGTCCATTTAGAGCGTCTGGCGCCTCATCACAGCGGAGCCTCGGCACTTGTTCGGGACGAACAAGTCTAAGTGGTGGGCAGTGTAACGATAAGACAGTCTGTCGCTGTGCAAAGCAACCCTGCCGCTTCGCGCCGTGCTATAACCCAATCTGGCAACGACGGCCGCGATAGTAACTTTTAGTCCAATCTGGCAACGACGGCTGCGATAATAACTTTTAGTCCAACCTGGCAATGATGGAAACTTTTAGTCCACTCCGGAATGTGCGGGAACGATCTTCGCGATGGCCTGACAGGTATAAAAGGCAGCCGGATGCGGCGCAGCGAGTCAGTCTGGTTTTGACAAGTGAAGTTGCCACACAGAGTAATAAAGCAAATACTTAAGTGTACGAACAGTAAAGTGTACACTGTGAATAATAAAGTGACTGTTGGTTTATTTTATTGTCTGCGTTTAAGAAACTGACTGTGTTTTGTTTTCAAATTACACAATCCAGAGATACGTAACAGCCCACTAGACTTAGTATTCGTAACAATATTATAGAACGCACAAATCGCTCTTCAGTCCGGTGATATTTCTGTTGTTAGGCTTTCCGACAGCAGAAATACCAGTGGACTTAAGAGCGGAGGTATTTATAACGCCAACACTAAGGGCCGTTGTCTCAACTTACCTTTAACTTTAAAGTTCACTCAACCGCTTGTTAAAGGGGGACTATACCCTTTCGAGCGTTTTTTGAGGGCATTTTTGACAATTTTTTACTTGTAAATGAATACCAATAGACGGATGAGGTTTTTTGTAAATGAAAGAACTTGTATTAGTGTACAAAAGTTTTTCATCCATCCAGCCCTCACCCCTCTCCTCCCACAGCTCCACGAAGTTACGGTCTCCTTGTTACAGCGTTCCGCGGTGGTCACAATGGAGCCTTTGGGAATCTGAAAGTCAAAATTGTTTCACCATTTTGAACTATAGGCTTGTCGCTCGTCATTAACGAATGGGATTTTTAAATTTCAAATTAAAAAAAATGGCGGCCGTTTAAAGTAAAATTCTCAATTTTTGACTGAAAATTTGATTTCAGTAAGGCGGAAAAAATTTGCAAATTGAGATATCAAAAAAAGCATCCGTTAATGACGAGATACTACCCTTAGCTTGGAATATATGAAATTTCAAGTGAATCCGTTGAATTGATTCTGAGAAATCATGACCACCGACTTTGAAAACATAATAATAATAATAATTGATTGGCACGACAGCCCGAGACTGACACGAGACTAAGGCCTAGCTTCCCGCAACCACCCGTGTTGTGCGTGTGAATTTTGTACGCGGGTGGAAGGGACCTACAGTTTTATGCCGGTTCCGAACGGCAGGTTGGGAGCTTTTTCATAGGCAATTTTTACTCTCAGAGGTTTGCCATTTCCAGCTGAGAGGACAGCCACCGAAAGAGAAAACGAGTTTCCCGTTATTTTTAGGTGTTACTACATGCAGTAACTTTGAAAACATGGTTTCGAGAACAAACGGGTTTAAAGTTTTGGAATCAGTTTACACTGGCATAATTTTTTTTCTTATGACTTACATATAATCATCGATTCCTGGACCATAACAGGAATCCTCCTCTGTCTCTAAAACTTCCATTGTTAACGATGCGGCTAATCGCCGAGCCGTTCGAGCCTCTCGTGTCATATGCTGCGCTCGGATATCGGCCTTGCTGCAGCGTTGCCTATTGCTCGTAGCAGCAAACTGTGCTGCGTTTCGTCCAATTGTGACTCCCATTGTAGTAAAAATTCTCAAAAGAGATGTTGTGCCTTCATTAAATATCCCAACTGCGATGAAAGTTGCGGATTCTACAATCTCCCTGCTGGTGCTGTTGATCTTTGGCGCTATTTTCCATATCAAATTATTGAAACTCTCATTATTATTCTGAGGGTATCCACCAAGGCAGCGGTGTAATAAATTTTCATTTGAGAGATCCTCATATATTGGACGAATCGCTGTTAAAACATCTATGGGTAAAGGGTGTTAACTTTGTTGGAAATTCTTCAACTCTTTGTTCGCCTTCGCTTTCTGCCACTCGCACCACGAATCAGGTCCTTCACGACAGAAGTGATGCTGTGGTTTGTTCTTCGTCGAGCTGTAGTGATAGTATGTCGTCCAAACTGCCTTTTTCATTGCCTCCACCGATTCAAAATTTCTCCTTATCGCTAGTCCATAATAAACTGTCAGTTTATCTATTATTTTCGCAGTTAATTTTCCTCTTCCTCCTAGACCCTTATTTTCTTTTTTGCACTTACGAAGACGGGATCCCATTCTTTTTTGCACGTGGCCTATACATTATTTTTTCACAATCTCGAAATCCTCTTTATATGGTTTGGATTCCACAAGGCCTTTGTAAGTTTTCGTGTCGCCGTCTCCAATATAATTTTTATTTTTCCTCTTATCGTGAGTACATGTCTTTAATGGCATCCACCTCCATTTTTCCCGCCGAGGCTTCATGATTATTTTGGCACAGACTTTGGTGATTTTCTTTCCACTCGTCATATTCTTCAGTTCCTTCTTTTTTTCCAAACTGTACTTTCTTGACAGTAACTGGATTTGATTTGAACGTCAAGAATTTTATTACTAAGCACGCCGGAGAGACTGCAAACGCCATAATGAGAGGAAAAACCTCGTTTGTGCCATGTTCCATCCCCTGATACTGTCAAATCCTTGGCGCTTTCGATCTCACTCTCGGCACTGGCCCGCAATTGTTCTTCCTGCACCGCATATTCCATAAGCAACTCTGCAACAGCTTCGGACGCGGTGTGATTTTTTGCAGAGATTCTTTTCTTTGTTTTTCTTGTCAAAGGAGGAGGAAAATCCATCAAGCCACAAAATTTCTGTTCAGAAATGTGTCCTTGTCCAATACACCGCATAGAAAATGAAAATCTGTAATTCACTTCGTAGGAATTTCCAATTTTCGGACACGACGAGATCTTGGTTGGCTGGCACTTATCACAAACGATGGAAATTTCAAACCCAAGACCGCGAGTATTTTCTGTTTGGAACTTGGCATTGCCACCGTAACTCTTACATTGCACATTTTCAGAAATACTTTTGAAAACTTTATTGAAATTTATAATACGGTACTGCAGCATATCATTTTCCGGCACGATTATGTCGTCCAAAGACATTGCTTTTAGTTTTTCTTTGAGCTTCCAACTAAATCTTTTTCATTTTCGCGATCCCACTTGGAAGGAATACTTGGACGTTTTCGCGATCTATCTTTGCGAATGTGACTTTTTGATCTCTTATCACGCGATATGTTCTTCGGATTCATTATGAAGCGTGCGTCCAGCGGAACGATCGAAAAACAATGCCTATAAACATGTTAAGACATGTCAAACGCTCGCGCGTGCAGGATTTTTCGGAGCGCGTCAGATCGCGCGCGCCTGACCACGCTAGGGAAAAGCCTCATATCTCAAAAGATTTTGCGAATTTTGCCAAATCGCTTTGCAAACACATTCTCAAGGGTTTACTCTAATGAATTAAGTACATGCATATTGTTACGAATACTAGGTCTAGTGGGCTGTTACGTATCACTGGATTGTGCAATTTGAAAATGAAACAACTTTAATTATTCCAACGCAGCCAATTCAAAACCAACAGTCACTTTATTATTCACAGTTTTACACTTTACTGTTCGTACACTTAAGTATTTGCTTAATTACTCCGTGTGGCAACTTCACTTGTCAAAACCAGACTGACTCGCTGCGCCGCATCCGGCTGCCTTTTATACCTGTCAGGCCATCGCGAAGATCGTTCCCGCACATTCCGGAGTGGACTAAAAGTTTCCATCATTGCCAGGTTGGACTAAAAGTTATTATCGCGGCCGTCGTTGCCAGATTGGACTAAAAGTTACTATCGCGGCCGTCGTTGCCAGATTGGGTTATAGCACGGCGCGAAGCGGCAGGGTTGCTTTGCACAGCGACAGACTGTCTTATCGTTACACTGCCCACCACTTAGACTTGTTCGTCCCGAACAAGTGCCGAGGCTCCGCTGTGATGAGGCGCCAGACGCTCTAAATGGACTACCTTCAGTTTAGTGCCTCTATTGCTGTAACGTTGAATCCGGTATACCACGTCATTAATCCTAGTCACGACTTTGTACGGTCCTTCCCATGACGCTTAAAGTTTCGGAGACAAACCTTTCCTCCGCTGCGGGTTGTAGAGCATTACCAAATCGCCTTCTTGGAACCCTGCTGAGTTGGCCCGTAGATCGTATCTGGCTTTCGTCTTATCGCTGACCAGTTTGGTGCGGCCCCTTATAAACTGGTGAATTTCCTCCAGTTCCGCCCGCTTATTGACCACGTAGTCCGTCTTAGCGCCTCCCGTTGTGCCGACTACCCTGAACTTCAAGTCAGCTGGTAGCCGCAACTCTGTGCCAAACACTGCTCGGGCTGGAGTGAGTGATGTCGTGTCGTGCGGGGCTGACCTATACGCCATCAGGAACAGGAGGATATGCGTGTCCCAATCCTTTTGATTCCTGCCTACCACTTTCCGCAGCTATTCCCCCAGTGTCCGGTTAAAGCGTTCCACCATGCCGTCGGACTGTGGGTGCAAAGGAGTGGTACGCGTTTTCTTTATCCCCCGCAGCCCATACACTTCCTTGAATACCGCAGACTCGAAATTCCGGCCTTGATCTGAGTGCAACTCCAACGGAACTCCGAACCGGGCTACCCAGTTGTTTACCAGCTTTTCCGAGATCGTAGTGGCCTCCTGGTTAGGAATAGGGTACACTTCGGGCCATTTGCTGAAGTAATCCATTACAACCAGCACATATTTGTTGCCTTGACTGCTAGTTGTGAATGGGCCGACGACGTCCATAGCAAACCGCTCAAAGGGCGCTCCCACGTTGTACTGCTGCATGCGGCCTCGAGATCTTCTTGTCGGCCCTTTCGCGGCTGAACATCGGTCGCAGCTCTTAATCCACTCGGCTACAGACTCCTGACATCCTACCCAGTAGAATCATCTTTTTATTTTGGCGACGGTTTTGGTGATACCCAGGTGCCCTCCACTGGAGTCGTTATGGTATGCCTCGATGACCTCGTTGATTCTGCATTTTGGCACTACCATTAGGGAGTTGCTGGTCCGACGCTCCGCGCTCTCCCATTCGCGGTACAGGCATCCTTCCTTCAGCCGCAGACTTTTCCACTGTGCCCAGTAAGCCTTAGCGATTGGACTTTCACCGGCCACCTCTTGCCAGTCTGGACGTGCGCCTTGCTTCTTGCCTTCGATGATTTTTGCAATCTGTATCCAGCACAAACATCTCCCCAGGCACGGGGGAGATGCTCCTCGTTCCACTCGAAAGCTTGGCTCTTTTTCATCAGTTTGTGCAAGCTGCTGGCTATGTTCGCAAATCCCGGAACAAATCGGCGGTAATATGTGCACAGGCCCAGGAAACTGCGGAGTTCGTGTAGATTGCGTGGTCGGGGCCACTCCTTCACCGCCGTGATCTTGCCTTCGTCCGTATGTACTCCGCGAGCGGAAACCGTGTGACCCAGATATTTGACCTCTTTTTGAAACAGCGAGCACTTTTTTGGGTTGAGTTTAAGCCCGGCTTTCTGTATTCGCTCAAATACCTCCTTCAGCTTTTCCAGGTGGTCGTCGAAGCTTTTGCCCATCACGATTATGTCGTCGAGGTACACCAGACACGTCCGCCAATGGAGCCCTTTTAGCACGCGTTCCATTAGCCGCTCGAATGTTGCGGGTGCGTTGCAGAGTCCAAACGGCATGACGGTGAACTGCCACAAACCGTCGCCAACACTGAAAGCCGTTTTCTCCTTGTCCTTGTCTGCAAGTTCCACCTGCCAATAGCCGCTGCGTAAGTCGAGTGTGGAGAACCACTGCGTGCCTGATAGTGTGTCCAGGGTGTCATCGATCCGAGGTAGTGGATAACTGTCCTTCTTGGTCACATCATTGAGCTTCCGATAGTCCACACAAAACCGGGTACTGCCATCTTTTTTCTTGACTAGCACGACCGGCGAGCACCAGGGGCCCGAAGAAGGCTCTACGACCTTGTCTTTCCGCATGTTCTCGATCAAATATGTGACTTCCTCCCTCTTGGCCAGAGGAACTCGTCTTGGCGGTTGGCGAATTGGTTTTGCACTTCCGGTGTCGATGTTGTGCTTCACTATGGCTGTTCTTCCGCCTGCTTCTGCCGCAAATATTGACCCATAGTGCTGCAGGAGTGACCTCGCCTTCTGTTTCTGCTTGGCCGTCAACTCGCTGCTCCACTGGTTCTCTTGCGGTATGGCGTCCATGTTAAAACCGCTCTTCTTATTACCTCCAGGCGGGCTACTCTCGCAATTGACCACTGCTACAGCTTCCTTACACTCGCAATTACCTCATCTTTCCCGACATATCGGGGTGCATTCAGGGGGTTCAGTATTCTGACTGGTATTCTGCCATTTTTAGGTTCCACTAATGTACGTCCGATGATGATGTTGTCGTGTCCTTGTTTCGGTGCTTCTACTACCCACAGCCGACTCTTCCCATCGTCCTCGTCCATCTTTGCCCACACAATCGCCTCAGAAGTCGCTGGTATCCTCCTGTGTTGACACGATACAACCTTCCTTACCGCCACGCTTCGCTCATAGCCGGTGTGCAGCGGGAATTCAACGTTGGCATATCTCAGCACATTTTCCTTCAGGTCCAGCGTAAACCATGCCTAATCATGAAATCCACGCCGATAATCACGTCGTCCATTATATCCGCGACGATGAACTCATGTTCCAGGCTGCTGGTGCCGATAGCAATCGTTTTTGTAACTTTCCCTCTTACCGGCGCGCGCTCGCCAGTCGCAGTCCGCAGCTGTATGCCATGCAGCGGTTCCCAGTTCTTCAGTAGCTTCCTTTTTATGATCGAATATGACGCTCCAGTATCCAGTGTCAACACGAACAACTTTCCATCTATCCTTCCTTCAATTATCAAGCTGCTGGGCTGTCGTTTCAGCTGTGAGACAAGGATGGTGGGGCGGCAGATTGTGGGGATCAGCTCACGCCCCTTTGGGCTGACCCGTTTTAGTTTAACGGCTCCTCGTCCTCAGCCCTGCGCTTGTTGGCGTGGCGCTTGTTGGCTGAGCCTCGATTGTCAGTATTCCTCGCTTCAGGCGATTGCGATCGAGAACGGGAACGCCTCTTTCGTTGGCAGCAGTCTCGTGATATGTGGCCCTGCTTGCCACATACCCAGCAAACAACTTTAGAGGAGACCACCCGTGGCCTGTCCGGTGGCTCAGAGCTTATGGCCTGGATCGTAATGTGGTTGTCCGGCTGGATCTGGCGTATCCTTCCTGGTGCATATCGAGTGCTCCCAATCCATGTCGCCTCATATGTCATCGCGCTGGTCACCGTCTCCCTAAATGTGGGCTTTCCCATCATCAACGCACTGCAACGTGTCTCCGGATCATGAAGACCTTCAATAAACGCCTCAATCTTCATCCTCTCGAGATCATCCGCGCCGAAGGACGGGTAGCACAACTGTACGAGCCGCTCAATGTCTGCTGCATATGTCTGCAGCGCCTCGTTGGATCTTTGTCTGCGGTTCTTCAGCTCACAGTAGTACAGCGTTCTGTTGTGCTCGTCGCTGTATTTGGCTGCCAGCGCCCTTATGACGGCATCGTACTCACTTCTTAAACATTCTGGAACTGATTTGATTACCTCAGCCGCAGCACCTTTAAGAGCCAGCGCCAATCTCCGACCTTTTCTTACATCGGTCCACTGATTTTCCAGAGCAGCCAGGTCGAATTGTAGCTTGAAGGTATCGAACGGCGTAGTCCCATCATATGTAGGCACTTCTGCTCGGGTGGCAACACTTTCCGGAACCGGCGGCAACCATTCTCGCGGCTGTATCTCCCTAAGCCGCTCGTCCATTTTTCTGTTCATCGAAACTTCCAGACTATCAACTCGTTTGTTCAGGGAATCATCAAGATCGTCAACACGTTTGTTCAGGGAATCATCCAGGTCGCCAACTCGTTTGTTCAGGGAATCATCTAGGTCGTCGACTCGTTTATCCAAGTGCTCTACCCGCGTCTCCAGGTGCTCGACTTTCCCATTAATCCTGTCTGAGATTTCCTCCACTTTCTGCTCCAAGCGCGCAGAATTTTCCTGAAGCTTGACTTCCATTCGCTCCGCCACTTGCGACGATATTTATTTAATTTTTGCGACGATATTTTATAATTTATATTTTAATACTTAAATACCTGAACAAGAAGCCTCCATCATCAGTTTTACAGGGCTAATCTGGCAAAGACTGTTAAAACACTTTCAAAAGATTATTGAAAGATAGTTTGAAAGACTGAATGAAAGATTTTGGCTATTCCAACGAAAAAATCTTTCGGAAAAAGCTCTAAAATTCAACACTCGAGTTGAAAAGCTGTTTTCGGCGAACAGCATTGCCAGCCAACTCTTTTTCTGTGAAATTTGAAGCATTTTTGCAATGATGAAAGAAAATTATTTTTCCAATTTTCGTTATGATTTTCTTTTTAATTACAGATGTGTTTATCATGATTATTTTTTCAGTTACGTATTTCTTTTTAGAAAAGACAAGAACTGGTGTAAAAATATGAATTCAAATTAATTGTTTTATTTTTTATGTGATGTTAATGATGTTATCAGATTTAACCTTAAGGCTATGAACAGCACATGAAGACAAACACTTTCGGCCAATTTATATTATGTACTTTTGCTGTTAATTGGTGTACATTTGTAAACCAAGTGCTCTATTCGATGCAGGCAATACTGTTGGCAAACGAACCGTCCTTCGTGAAATGAAAAATTCAAACAAAATTTCAAAAATTTCAATCAATGGCTGAAGAAATCAAGCTGAAATAAAAATTAAAAAAGTAATTGCATTCTTTTATAAAATATGTCCATATATATTATATATATACGTATATCGTTTCTTTTCATATTACAAACACAACGTACGTACTTTTTGCATGCTGAAAGACGACCCCAAGAGCACATCTTTCAAACTGTCTTTCATGTTACGGAAAAAAGCTTTCAAGATAGTTGCTAGAATAGCAAATTGTCTTTCGAAAGATTTTTGTACTTCGAAAGATTGAGGTGAGTTGAAAGATAGTTGCCAGAATAGCCCTGTTATGCTACTTTAAAAACTTGTAAAACAAAGTTGATTTAAATAATTGAAAAATTCACGTTTCACGCTGTGCGCACGTCAACTGAAAATAAATGTCAACTTACAGAGTGCTTTGCGGGAAAACGGTAAACTATTTTGCAACAACTCTTCCACGTAGTGATGCAGAATTGTATCCACTTTAACCCGGTATCAAAAACATATATGTATCTTCATTTTTCGTTTTTGAATTAATCGCCACTTTACTTATATATTACCCCAGTGTGCGACGCCTAAAACAATAACGACGCCCGAAACTACGACGGCTCCCGCAACAAAAACTACACCCGAAACTAAAACGGTACCCGCAGCAAAAACGTCACCCGTTTTCCTGATCGCCTGTGTCTCTAGGCCGAGCCACATGCTGGAGGTGGGCTGGTTGTGGCGGCACATACGGTGCCAGCGTACATATCAGCATCGGTGCCAGCGTGGCGGATAGCATGCAACGGCATAATGGACCGCAGATGTGCTACGACGACAGCATAGCGGTCTACGGCAGCGACAGCATAGCGGACCGCAGCTGTGCCACGACGACAGCATAGCGGTTCACGGCAGTGACAGCATAGCGGACCGCAGTTGTGCCACGACGACAGCATAGCGGTCTACGGCAGCGACGACATAGCGGGCCGCAGCTGTGCCACGACGACAGCAACGGCATAGCGGACCGGCAGAACGGACCACGGCCGGCTCGCTGCTATAAAAGAAGCGGTCCTGACACCAGCAATAGTCAGTCAATCGATCAGTCAGCCACCGTCAGGACGCGACACCGGCGGCAGTTGCATTGTTAAAATTGTGAAATAAAAGTTGTTATTTTAAAAGTGCAGTGCGTTTCATTAAAAAGTGCTGGTGGACACTAAATCCACCAAAATACCATCAAAGCATCTTCTTGCTGCTTCGCTATTTTAGAAAATTGTCCTTTGCACTTTTCTTCCGTTTTGCCATTCTTCTTCGTTTAGACCTAAAGGTCACTTTAAAGTGTCCGGTAACTATTTTCGTTTTCTCAACTGCCTGATAAATATAAATTTAACAATTCTGATTTTTTGGAAACTCTGGTCTACGATGGGCAGCACTTGGTGGCGCAATTAGCTGTTTTTGAAAAATTAGAATTATTTTTTAAGGAAAAAAAGAAAAATTTCCCCATTTGGCTTTTACTGCCAAATGGGGCGTGTCCCGACGTTGAAAATCGTTGAGGGATAAGGTCGACAGCTTGAAGCGCAAGTCCAAGCTGGATCTTGCAGCGGAGAAGACCGAGACGTTTCGCATAGGTGAAGGGTTAGCAGCGATTGGAAATGTCAACAGTGCAAAGCAGTGAATTGGTCTAATCGGCTGTTATATGTTCTATTTGCCGCATTTTGCGACTCAGTACCTTCAAAAGCGTCTTCCAGTGCATGAATATAAAAAACACGCATATTTTCCATACCGAAGGATCTCAAATTTCATTTCAAATTATAATTTCATAACCAGCTGTTTTTTGTTTGTAAACAAACATATTGTAACGATAAGACAGTCTGTCGCTGTGCAAAGCAACCCTGCCGCTTCGCGCCGTGCTATAATCCAATCTGGCAACGACGGCCGCGATAATAACTTTTAGTCCAACCTGGCAATGATGGAAACTTTTAGTCTACTCCGGAATGTGCGGGAACGATCTGCGCGATGGCCTGACAGGTATAAAAGGCAGCCGGATGCGGCGCAGCGAGTCAGTCTGGTTTTGACAAGTGAAGTTGCCACACGGAGTAATTAAGCAAATACTTAAGTGTACGAACAGTAAAGTGTAAAACTGTGAATAATAAAGTCTGTTGGTTTTGAATTGGCTGCGTTGGAATAATTAAAGTTGTTTCATTTTCAAATTGCACAATCCAGTGATACGTAACAGCCCACTAGACCTAGAATTCGTAACATTTGGTGTCAGAAGTGGGATTGTGGAAAATTGAAAGTAAACAAAAAAAAAATATAATTATAAAAGTACGGACATGGTTAAACTCGAGCTGCTGAAGGTAGACCAGCTGAAGAAGGAGCTGGCTGCCTGGAATTTGCCGACTGCTGGCGGAAAGGTGGAGTTGCAGTTGCGCTTGCGAGAAACATGTGAGGCACGAGGCGTCGATTGGACTGTGCACGAGTTCGGAGCGTAAGAACTAGAGGCGTCGGCGAAGGTGGAGGAATCGCCTGCTGCTGCTGCGTCGCTGCAAAGTACGGCTGCAGCGGCTGCGCCACTACAAGCATTGGACATGAGCCAGCTAATGGTTGCACTTAAAGGCATGTTCGAGACTTCCAACCGTGAAATGGCAGCGAAACTGGAATCTTCGAATCAGGAGATGGCAGCGACACTGGAATCTTCGAATCAGGAGGTGGCAGCGGAGCTAGAAACTTCGAATCAGGAGATGGCAGCGAAGCTGGTAACTACGAGTCTCGAAATTTCGGCAAAAGTCCAGACTGCAAATCGAGCAATGTCAGCGAAGCTGGAAACTACAAATCGAGAAATGGCAGCGAAAATGGAAACGGCGACACAGGAAATATCGGCGCAAGTGGCGGAGCGAATGGAAGTCAAGCTTTAGGAAAATTCTGCGCGCTTGGAGCAGAAAGTGGAGGAAATCTCAGACAGGATTAATGGGAAAGTCGAGCACCTGGAGACGCGGGTAGAGCACTTGGATAAACGAGTCGACGACCTGGATGATTCCCTGAACAAACGTGTTGACGATCTTGATGATTCTCTGAACAAACGAGTTGATAGTCTGGAAGTTTCGATGAACAAAAAAATGGACGAGCGGCTTAGGGAGATACAGCCGCGAGAATGGTTGCCGCCGGTGCCGGAAAGTGTTGCCACCCGAGCAGAAGTGCCTACTTATGATGGGACTACGCCGTTCGATACCTTCAAGCTACAATTCGACCTGGCTGCTCTGGAAAATCAGTGGACCGATGTAAGAAAAGGTCGGAGATTGGCGCTGGCTCTTAAAGGTGCTGCGGCTGAGGTAATCAAATCAGTTCCAGAATGTTTAAGAAGTGAGTACGATGCCGTCATAAGGGCGCTGGCAGCCAAATACAGCGACGAGCACAACAGAACGCTGTACTACTGTGAGCTGAAGAACCGCAGACAAAGATCCAACGAGGCGCTGCAGACATATGCAGCAGCTGTATCGTGCAGCTGTGCTGCCCGTCCTTCGGCGCTGAGGATCTCAAGAGGATGAAGATTGAGGCGTTTATTGAAGGTCTTCATGATCCGGAGACACGTCACAGTGCGTTGATGATGGGCAAGCCGACATTTAGGGAGACGGTGACCAGCGCGATGACATATGAGGCGACATGGATTGGGAGCACTCGGTATGCTCTGCAAGGATACGCCAGATTCAGGCGGACAACGACATTCCGATCCAGGCCATAACCTCTGAGAGACCGGACAGGCCAGGGGTGGTCTCCTCTAAAGTTGTTTGTTGGGTATGTGGCAAGCAGGACCACATATCACGAGACTGCCGCCAACGAAAGAGGCGTTCCCGTTCTCGATCGCAATCGCCTGAAGCGAGGAATACTGACGATCGAGTCCCAGCCAACAAGCGCAGGGCTGAGGATGGCGAGTTGTTAAACTAAAACGGGTCAGCCCAAAGGGACGTGAGCTGATCCCCACAATCTGCCGCCCGACCGTCCTTGTCTCACAGCTGAAACGACAGCCCAGCAGTTGTTCGTGTTGACACTGGATACTGGAGCGTCATATTCGATCATAAAAAGGAAGCTGCTGAAGAACTGGGAACCGCTGCATGGCATACAGCTGCGGACTGCGACTGGTGAGCGCGCGCCGGTAAGAGGGAAAGTTAAGAAAACGATTGCTATCGGCACCAGCAGCCTGGAACATGAGTTCATCGTCGTTGATATAATGGACGACATGATTATCGGCGTGGATTCCATGATTAGGCACGGTTTTACGCTGGACCTGAAGGAAAATGTGCTGAGATATGCCAACGTTGAATTCCCGCTGCACACCGGCTATGAGCGAAGCGTGGCGGTACGGAAGGTTGTATCGTGTCAACACAGGAGGATACCAGCGAATTCTGAGGCGATTGTGTGGGCAAAGATGGACGAGGACGATGGGACGAGTCGGCTGTGGGTAGTAGAAGTACCGAAACAAGGACACGACAACATCATCATCGGACGTACATTAGTGGAACCTAAAAATGGCAGAATACCAGTCAGAATACTGAACCCCCTGAATGCACCACGTTATGTCGGGAAAGATGAGGTAATTGGCGAGTGTAAGGAAGCTGTAGCAGTGGTCAATTGCGAGAGTAGCCCGCCTGGAGGTAATAAGAAGAGCGGTTTTAACATGGACGCCATACCGCAGGAGAACCAGTGGAGCAGCGAGTTGACGGCCAAGCAAAAACAGAAGGCGAGGTCACTCCTGCAGCACTATGGGTCACACTTGGCGGCAGAAGCAGGCGGAAGAACAGCCATAGTGAAGCACAACATCGACACCGGAAGTGCAAAACCGATTCGCCAACCGCCAACACGAGTTCCTCTGGCCAAGAGGGAGGAAGTCACATATTTGATCGAGAACATGCGGAAAGACAAGGTCATAGAGCCTTCTTCGGGCCCCTGGTGCTCGCCGGTCGTGCTAGTCAAGAAAAAAGATGGCAGTACCCGGTTTTGTGTGGACTATCGGAAGCTCAATGATGTGACCAAGAAGGACAGTTATCCACTACCTCGGATCGATGACACCCTGGACACACTATCAGGCACGCAGTGGTTCTCCACACTCGACTTACGCAGCGGCTATTGGCAGGTGGAGCTTGCAGACAAGGACAAGGAGAAAACGGCTTTTAGTGTTGGCGACGGTTTGTGGCAGTTCACCGTCATGCCGTTTGGACTCTGCAACGCACCCGCAACATTCGAGCGGCTAATGGAACGCGTGCTAAAAGGGCTCCATTGGCGGACGTGTCTGGTGTACCTCGACGACATAATCGTGATGGGCAAAAGCTTCGACGACCACCTGGAAAAGCTGAAGGAGGTATTTGAGCGAATACAGAAAGCCGGGCTTAAACTCAACCCAAAGAAGTGCTCGCTGTTTCAAAAAGAGGTCAAATATCTGGGTCACACGGTTTCCGCTCGCGGAGTACATACGGACGAAGGCAAGATCACGGCGGTGAAGGAGTGGCCCCGACCACGCAATCTACACGAACTCCGCAGTTTCCTGGGCCTGTGCACATATTACCGCCGATTTGTTCCGGGATTTGCGAACATAGCCAGCAGCTTGCACAAACTGATGAAAAAGAGCCAAGCTTTCGAGTGGAACGAGGAGCATCTCCCCCGTGCCTGGGGAGATGTTTGTGCTGGATACAGATTGCAAAAATCATCGAAGGCAAGAAGCAAGGCGCACGTCCAGACTGGCAAGAGGTGGCCGGTGAAAGTCCAATCGCTAAGGCTTACTGGGCACAGTGGAAAAGTCTGCGGCTGAAGGAAGGATGCCTGTACCGCGAATGGGAGAGCGCGGAGCGTCGGACCAGCAACTCCCTAATGGTAGTGCCAAAATGCAGAATCAACGAGGTCATCGAGGCATACCATAACGACTCCAGTGGAGGGCACCTGGGTATCACCAAAACCGTCGCCAAAATAAAAAGATGATTCTACTGGGTAGGATGTCAGGAGTCTGTAGCCGAGTGGATTAAGAGCTGCGACCGATGTTCAGCCGCGAAAGGGCCGACAAGAAGATCTCGAGGCCGCATGCAGCAGTACAACGTGGGAGCGCCCTTTGAGCGGTTTGCTATGGACGTCGTCGGCCCATTCACAACTAGCAGTCAAGGCAACAAATATGTGCTGGTTGTAATAGATTACTTCAGCAAATGGCCCGAAGTGTACCCTATTCCTAACCAGGAGGCCACTACGATCTCGGAAAAGCTGGTAAACAACTGGGTAGCCCGGTTCGGAGTTCCGTTGGAGTTGCACTCAGATCAAGGCCGGAATTTCGAGTCTGCGGTATTCAAGGAAGTGTATGGGCTGCGGGGGATAAAGAAAACGCGTACCACTCCTTTGCACCCACAGTCCGACGGCATGGTGGAACGCTTTAACCGGACACTGGGGGAATAGCTGCGGAAAGTGGTAGGCAGGAATCAAAAGGATTGGGACACGCATATCCTCCTGTTCCTGATGGCGTATAGGTCAGCCCCGCACGACACGACATCACTCACTCCAGCCCGAGCAGTGTTTGGCACAGAGTTGCGGCTACCAGCTGACTTGAAGTTCAGGGTAGTCGGCACAACGGGAGGCGCTAAGACGGACTACGTGGTCAATAAGCGGGCGGAACTGGAGGAAATTCACCAGTTTATAAGGGGCCGCACCAAACTGGTCAGCGATAAGACGAAAGCCAGATACGATCTACGGGCCAACTCAGCAGGGTTCCAAGAAGGCGATTTGGTAATGCTCTACAACCCGCAGCGGAGGAAAGGTTTGTCTCCGAAACTTTAAGCGTCATGGGAAGGACCGTACAAAGTCGTGACTAGGATTAATGACGTGGTATACCGGATTCAACGTTACAGCAATAGAGGCACTAAACTGAAGGTAGTCCATTTAGAGCGTCTGGCGCCTCATCACAGCGGAGCCTCGGCACTTGTTCGGGACGAACAAGTCTAAGTGGTGGGCAGTGTAACGATAAGACAGTCTGTCGCTGTGCAAAGCAACCCTGCCGCTTCGCGCCGTGCTATAACCCAATCTGGCAACGACGGCCGCGATAGTAACTTTTAGTCCAATCTGGCAACGACGGCCGCGATAATAACTTTTAGTCCAACCTGGCAATGATGGAAACTTTTAGTCCACTCCGGAATGTGCGGGAACGATCTTCGCGATGGCCTGACAGGTATAAAAGGCAGCCGGATGCGGCGCAGCGAGTCAGTCTGGTTTTGACAAGTGAAGTTGCCACACGGAGTAATTAAGCAAATACTTAAGTGTACGAACAGTAAAGTGTAAAACTGTGAATAATAAAGTGACTGTTGGTTTTGAATTGGCTGCGTTGGAATAATTAAAGTTGTTTCATTTTCAAATTGCACAATCCAGTGATACGTAACAGCCCACTAGACCTAGTATTCGTAACAATATGCATGTACTTAATTCATTAGAGTAAACCCTTGAGAATGTGTTTGCAAAGCGATTTGGCAAAATTCGCAAAATCTTTTGAGATATGAGGCTTTTCCCTAGCGTGGTCAGGCGCGCGCGATCTGACGCGCTCCGAAAAATCCTGCACGCGCGAGCGTTTGACATGTCTTAACATGTTTATAGGCATTGTTTTTCGATCGTTCCGCTGGACGCACGCTTCATAATGAATCCGAACAACATATCGCGTGATAAGAGATCAAAAAGTCACATTCGCAAAGATAGATCGCGAAAACGTCCAAGTATTCCTTCCAAGTGGGATCGCGAAAATGAAAAAGATTTAGTTGGAAGCTCAAAGAAAAACTAAAAGCAATGTCTTTGGACGACATAATCGTGCCGGAAAATGATATGCTGCAGTACCGTATTATAAATTTCAATAAAGTTTTCAAAAGTATTTCTGAAAATGTGCAATGTAAGAGTTACGGTGGCAATGCCAAGTTCCAAACAGAAAATACTCGCGGTCTTGGGTTTGAAATTTCCATCGTTTGTGATAAGTGCCAGCCAACCAAGATCTCGTCGTGTCCGAAAATTGGAAATTCCTACGAAGTGAATTACAGATTTTCATTTTCTATGCGGTGTATTGGACAAGGACACATTTCTGAACAGAAATTTTGTGGCTTGATGGATTTTCCTCCTCCTTTGACAAGAAAAACAAAGAAAAGAATCTCTGCAAAAAATCACACCGCGTCCGAAGCTGTTGCAGAGTTGCTTATGGAATATGCGGTGCAGGAAGAACAATTGCGGGCCAGTGCCGAGAGTGAGATCGAAAGCGCCAAGGATTTGACAGTATCAGGGGATGGAACATGGCACAAACGAGGTTTTTCCTCTCATTATGGCGTTTGCAGTCTCTCCGGCGTGCTTAGTAATAAAAT
Source organism: Melieria omissa (assembly GCA_963971225.1). Taxonomy (NCBI): domain Eukaryota; kingdom Metazoa; phylum Arthropoda; class Insecta; order Diptera; family Ulidiidae; genus Melieria; species Melieria omissa. Next base: position 69,358,618 of record OZ020269.1, on the reverse strand, counting down.
TCTTGACGTTCAAATCAAATCCAGTTACTGTCAAGAAAGTACAGTTTGGAAAAAAAAGAAGGAACTGAAAATCACCAAAGTCTGTGCCAAAATAATCATGAAGCCTCGGCGGGAAAAATGGAGGTGGATGCCATTAAAGACATGTACTCACGATAAGAAGAAAAATAAAAATTATATTGGAGACGGCGACACGAAAACTTACAAAGGCCTTGTGGAATCCAAACCATATAAAGAGGATTTCGAGATTGTGAAAAAATAATGTATAGGCCACGTGCAAAAAAGAATGGGATCCCGTCTTCGTAAGTGCAAAAAAGAAAATAAGGGTCTAGGAGGAAGAGGAAAATTAACTGCGAAAATAATAGATAAACTGACAGTTTATTATGGACTAGCGATAAGGAGAAATTTTGAATCGGTGGAGGCAATGAAAAAGGCAGTTTGGGCGACATATTATCACTACAGCTCGACGAAGAACAAACCACAGCATCACTTCTGTCGTGAAGGACCTGATTCGGGGTGCGAGTGGCGGAAAGCGAAGGCGAACAAAGAGTTAAAGAATTTCCAACAAAGTTACAACCCTTTACCCAAAGATGTTTTAACAGCGATTCGTCCAATATATGAGGATCTCTCAAATGAAAATTTATTACACCGCTGCCTTGGTGGATACACTCAGAATAATAATGAGAGTTTCAATAATTTGATATGGTGTGGTGTGTTAGGCCCTATGAGTGGTGCTAAAGTCCGTCTGAGTCCGGGTTCTCCTTTTTTATAGCGGGAGTGCGCTGAGAGTTTTGGCCACAAAGGCCGCAATGTTTTCCCGAGGTAAAGAAAAGCAGACAACAGCGTCGCTTGATCTCTGCACGAGAAGTTCCTGTTTATTTCCAAAAATCCGTCTTAAATACTAAATTGACAAAGTGTTATACGGAGGGGCCATTCCAGTGCTCCTCCCTCTATTTCCAATGCATTCGCGTCGCGCCAATCACAACGCGAGTCAAATCTGACGATGCGGCACTTTCCCAAAGTGGGCCAGCGCACTGCGTTGACCTGCGGTAGGTCGGGTCGTATTGCATGCGCGATCGGCGCAAGCGCCCACATGTGTTGTGACATGTGTCGCTTGTGCAAGTGCAGGCCACTTGAGTGACGCCAGCGTTCTTGTGCATGCGACACTTGACACTTGTAATGTAAACAAAGTGGCGCGCGCACTGCTCGCTGTACGTCGGTCTTGCTGATTGGCTTGAGCGCTATGCTGTCGGCATTAGTGGTCACGCGGTACCGCTACACCCTTACCCTTAAGCGAAAAATTATTCCTTGGAAAAATTTTTTGAATTTCGGGGGGGCATTGGAATTGCTTTACAATGTTGTAGTAGCTGTTACCAAATAAATTTACAATATGATGTTTATCTTATAAAACGAGTTTGATTTTGTTGATAGCGTATTGGTTATGTAGTTAATTTATATTCTTATAATAATTGTATGTTTTCTTAGAATGTATTTTATTTTTGTTGTCTTAGATTAATGTCTATATTTAGTCTTTATATTTAATGTTTATCTCCTAAGTATTTTTTTAGATTGTTGTTATGTAATTCTTTGTGTTTTCCATTAATATCTATTACTGTATTTACTGCTTTCCTCTCAACTATTTTGTACGGTCCGTGGTATGGACTTTGTAGTTTCTTACGCGTCTCTAACTTTACATATACTAAATCTCCTACTTCTAAGTTAGTTACATTAATGTTGGTGTCGTATTTTAGTTTTCTTTTATCTTTGGCTAATTCTATCATATTCCTAGCCTTATTTATTGATGTTCGTAACCTAATTTTTAGCTCATTTGCATAATTTTCAATGTCATAGGTTTTTTCATTTATGTTTATTGTGTCACTTGGCAATTGTGGCAATTTACCAAACACTAGTTCATATGGTGAATATAGGGATTCGACGTGTGGTGTCGTGTTGTACGCGAATGTGTAGTACGGTACCCACTTGTCCCATTCATAATCGTTCGTAAAAGCAAGTAAGTATTCGTGTAATGTTCTGTGGTTGCGTTCAAGTGCGCCAATTGTTTGGTGGTGGTAAGGCGTAGAAAAAATTTGTCGCGTGTCAAGTAGCTTGCATATGTTGTGCATTAGCTCGTTTGTAAATTCGGTGCCTCTGTCTGATTTCAACGTGTTGAAGCAACCGTACTTGAGTATGAATTGTTCTACTAGTGTTTTTGCTATTGTTTCCGCGTCTTTTGTTTCTATCGGGTGTGCTATGACGAATTTCGTAAGGTCACATTGCATTGTCAGTATGTATCGGTATCCGTTTGATATACGTAACGGTCCGACTGTGTCAATTGTTATTGTTTCGAAGCTGGGTTTTGGTGTGTCTGTTTTAGTCAGTGCTTCTTTTGTGTGTCTCGTTATTTTGCACTTACAAACTTACAAACTCTTTAACCATTTGTCTCATATTTTTCCACACGTATCTTTGTTTTAGTTTTAGTATGGTTTTTCTTATACCCAAGTGTCCTGCTGTGCATGAGTTATGGAATTCGTCAATCAGTTTATATTGTTGTATTGGGCTTAGTACTTGGAGTGGCGAGTGGTAAATTAATATTTTTATGGGCGAATATTTTACATGTAGTTCATTGTACTTTCTTTTGAACTCATTCATTTCAATATTTTCAAATATAAATTTTTGTCTGCAATGGGCTAGCTCCTTTATCTGCAGCTTATTTAGTGAACTGTGTAGCTTCTCCAACATTGGATCTAGTTCCAAAGGGTCATCACTACAAGTCACGTGCACTTCATTATTACATATTTTGATCGTCGGCCGACGCTTCTCAATAATAAAATTCAATCTTTTCATATTCTTCACGTCAGTCATAGAGGTGCATTCCCAAATGTGGAGTTGATCAGGCTCCTTTGGAGATATGTCCGTCTTGTTGATGCGTGTATTTATTTCTTTCTTCTTATTTTGCCCTTTTTTACATTTTTCTTGCCCTTTCTCAATTTGTTATTGTGTTCCTATTTTTGTTGCATTGCTCCGTGTTATAGCTAGTACTTCTTGTGTCGGTATCATTGCTTTTAAGTCGTCACTGTCTAGTTTGATGCGTGATAGTGCATCTGCGTTCGCATTAATTTTGCCTTGTTTGTAGATGATTTCGAAATCATAATCGGATAGATCTAGTCTAATTCGACGATGGGTTTTTATGTGAAAATAGTGAAACTACTGGTCTATGGTCAGTTACTACAATGAATTTTCTACCGTAGAGATATGATCTGAAATAATTTATTCCCCAGTGTATTGCTAAGAGTTCTTTTTCTATAATTGGTTTATTTACATCGTGTTTTTGTAGTGATTTGCTTGCATAAGAGATTGGTAAGTCATGTCCTATTTCACCTTGTGATAGTACTGCGCCTAGTGCAAAGTCTGATGCGTCTGTCGTTAGTATGAAGGGTTTGTTAAAATCTGGATATTGGAGTACCGGTGGATTGATTAATTTTTCTTTTAAATTTTTAAAGGCTTGTTCGCACTCGTCTGACCAAATGAAAGGTGTCCCTTTCTTGAGGAGAGAGTTTAAACATTTGACGATATTCGCAAAGTCAGGTATGAAACGTCTGTAGTAATTGCAGAAGGCAATGAATCTTCGTACGTCATCTGCGTTTTTTGGCGTGGGGTATTTCATAACTGCTTCGCATTTGGTTGGATCTGTCTTAACGCCTTTGTCGGTGATTAAATGGCCTAAATAAATAACTTCTGGTCTAAGAAAGTGGCATTTGCTTGCGTTTAGCTTCAGGTTGTATTGTTGTAAGCGGTCAAATACTTTGATTAAGTTTGCGTTGTGATGCTTCAGTGAGCATGTAGTGTTTGGATGCTCATATGTCGTCAACATGGATGTTTGAGGATATCTTGAGGGGTTTGTTTTTTTTTGTTTTTTTTGTTTTTGTTCTTAATGTACAATGTAATGTACTAATGAGTTTCAAAAGTTTTCGGGTGTGTTTGTTGGGTTTGATGTTATAAGTGTTGTTATAATAATGTTATTACTTATTCTTGTGTACATATTTATTTATTTATTTTTTTTTTTTTATTTTTGTATTGTAAAATTATGAAAATAATTGTAAATGTATAGGAGACTGTTGTTGATGATTTAGGTGCAATTTTCTTGGATCTGGCGGCAGCTTAGTTGATTTCCTGTGGTGACGATTTTTACATAGAACCTTTGCGTCTGGGGTTAGCTGTTGGCGTAGCGCTTTGCTGTCTGTCAATCTATGAGCACAATGTTTGGAACGGGTCATCGTGGTTGTCCATGAGATCGTGGTCGGTGCCATTGTCATCGGAAATGTTTTTCGGTTGGGACCAGTGTTGGTCAGTTCGTGTTTGCAGGATCGGTGTTGGTGAAATCGGCGGGTTAGCCTGTTGCAGGTTTGGTCGGCAGCTTAGTCTGTTGCAGGTTTGGTCGGCAGGATCGCCATGTGGTGTGTTAGGCCCTATGAGTGGTGCTAAAGTCCGTCTGAGTCCGGGTTCTCCTTTTTTATAGCGGGAGTGCGCTGAGAGTTTTGGCCACAAAGGCCGCAATGTTTTCCCGAGGTAAAGAAAAGCAGACAACAGCGTCGCTTGATCTCTGCACGAGAAGTTCCAGTTTATTTCCAAAAATCGGTCTTAAATACTAAATTGACAAAGTGTTATACGGAGGGGCAATTCCAGTGCTCCTCCCTCTATTTCCAATGCATTCGCGTCGCGCCAATCACAACGCGGGTCAAATCTGACGACGCGGCACTTTCCCAAAGTGGGCCAGCGCACTGCGTTGACCTGCGGTAGGTCGGGTCGTGTTGCATGCGCGATCGGCGCAAGCGCCCACATGTGTTGTGACATGTGTCGCTTGTGCAAGTGCAGGCCACTTGAGTGACGCCAGCGTTCTTGTGCATGCGACACTTGACACTTGTAATGTAAACAAAGTGGCGCGCGCACCGCTCGCTGCACGTCGGTCTTGCTGATTGGCTTGAGCGCTATGCTGTCGGCATTAGTGGTCACGCGGTACCACTACAATGGAAAATAGCGCCAAAGATCAACAGCACCAGCAGGCAGATTGTAGAAACCGCAACTTTCATCGCAGTTGGGATATTTAATGAAGGCACAACATCTCTTTTGAGAATTTTTACTACAATGGGAGTCACAATTGGACGAAACGCAGCACAGTTTGCTGCTACGAGCAATAGCCAACGCTGCAGCAAGGCCGAGATCCGAGCGCAGCATATGACACGAGAGGCTCGAACGGCTCGGCGATTAGCCGCATCGTTAACAATGGAAGTTTTAGAGACAGAGGAGGATTCCTGTTATGGTCTAGGAATCGATGATTATATGTAAGTCATAAGAAAAAAAATTATGCCAGTGTAAACTGATTCCAAAACTTTAAACCCGTTTGTTCTCGAAACCATGTTTTCAAAGTCGGTGGTCATGATTTCTCAGAATCAATTCAACGGATTCACTTGAAATTTCATATATTCCAAGCTAAGGGTAGTATCTCTCTCATTAACGGATGCTTTTTTTGATATCTCAATTTGCAAATTTTTTCCGCCTTATTGAAACCAAATTTTCAGTCAAAAATTGAGATTTTTACTTTAAACGGCCGCCATTTTTTTTAATTTGAAATTTAAAAATCCCATTCGTTAATGACGAGCGACAAGCCTATAGTTCAAAATGGTGAAACAATTTTGACTTTCAGATAAATCCCGAAGGCTCTATCGTGACCACCGCGGAACGCTGTAACAAGGAGACCGTAACTTCGTGAAGCTGTGGGAGGAGAGGGGTGAGGGCTGGATGGATGAAAAACTTTTGTACACTAATACAAGTTCTTTCATTTACAAAAAACCTCATCCGTCTATTGGTATTCATTTACAAGTAAAAAATTGTCAAAAATGCCCTCAAAAAACGCTCGAAAGGGTATAGTCCCCCTTTAACAAGCGGTTGAGTGAACTTTAAAGTTAAAGGTAAGTTGAGAAAACGGCCCTTAGTGTTGGCGTTATAAATACCTCCGCTCTTAAGTCCACTGGTATTTCTGCTGTCGGAAAGCCTAACAACAGAAATATCACCGGACTGAAGAGCGATTTGTGCGTTCTATAATATTGTTACGAATACTAAGTCTAGTGGGCTGTTACGTATCTCTGGATTGTGTAATTTGAAAACAAAACACAGTCAGTTTCTTAAACGCAGACAATAAAATAAACCAACAGTCACTTTATTATTCACAGTGTACACTTTACTGTTCGTACACTTAAGTATTTGCTTTATTACTCTGTGTGGCAACTTCACTTGTCAAAACCAGACTGACTCGCTGCGCCGCATCCGGCTGCCTTTTATACCTGTCAGGCCATCGCGAAGATCGTTCCCGCACATTCCGCAGTGGACTAAAAGTTTCCATCACTGCCAGGTTGGACTAAAAGTTATTATCGCGGCCGTCGTTGCCAGATTGGACTAAAAGTTACTATCGCGGCCGTCGTTGCCAGATTGGATTATAGCACGGCACGTAGCGGCAGGGTTGCTTTGCACAGCGACAGACTGTCTTATCGTTACACTGCCCACCACTTAGACTTGTTCGTCCCGAACAAGTGCCGAGGCTCCGCTGTGATGAGGCGCCAGACGCTCCAAATGGACTACCTTCAGCTTAGCGCCTTTATTGCTGCAACGTTGAATCCGGTATACCACGTCGTTAATCCTAGTCACGACTTTGTACGGTCCTTCCCATGACGCTTGAAGTTTCGGAGACAAACCTTTCCTCCGCTGCGGGTTGTAGAGCATTACCAGATCGCCTTCTTGGAACCCTGCTGAGTTGGCCCGTAGATCATATCTGGCTTTCGCCTTATCGCTGACCAGTTTGGTGCGGCTCCTTATAAACTGGTGAATTTCCTCCAGTTCCGCCCGCTTATTGACCACGTAGTCCGTCTTAGCGCCTCCCGTTGTGCTGACTACCCCGAACTTCAAGTCAGCGGGTAACCGCAACTCTGTGCCGAACACTGCTCGGGCTGAAGTGAGTGATGTCGTGTCGTGCGGGGCTGACCTATACGCCATCAGGAACAGGGGGATATGCGTGTCCCAATCCTTTTGATTCCTGCCTACCACTTTCCGCAGGTATTCCTCCAGTGTCCGGTTAAAGCGTTCCACCATGCCGTCGGACTGTGGGTGCAAAGGCGTGGTACGAGTGTTCTTTATCCTCAGTAGCTCACACACTTCCTTGAATACCGCAGACTCGAAATTCCGGCCTTGATCTGAGTGCAACTCCAACGGAACTCCGAACCTGGCTACCCAGTTGTTTACCAGCTTTTCCGAGATCGTAGTGGCCTCCTGGTTAGGAATAAGGTACACTTCGGGCCATTTGCTGAAGTAATCCATTACCACCAGCACATTCGTTCATTACGACAGGAACAATAGGCCAGGAACAAAGTTTGCAAAAATGATGTACAGTTCCGAAATCGATGGAAGCACGGCTACCGAAAGTACTGTCCAGTCTCTAACTAAGACCGTTAAGGAAAATATAAAAAAATGCTGCAACCACTAATTATATTTCATGAAATTTTTTTGTAAATTCGAGTTTTAGAAATGTATAATAAACTGCTCAATAAACTCAATTTCATTTTGTCGATGCAACTTTTTTGATGGTGATGCTGAAATGTCAATTAAACCGTTATTTTTAAATAGAATCAAATAATTTTTGGTACATATAATAAGCATATTCCTACATTTAATTTGACATATAATTCTTTTCCATGGCTCATTTTCTTGTAACGATAAAAGTTCTCAAAGTTTGGGCAAAAACGAACATTTTTTTTAGGAAAATGTCCTACTTTCGTGGCGTATAACTTTTATGGATAATCATGGATAATCGAAAATCTTTAGGGAAGGTAAGTAAGAACCTTCATAAAACAAAAGATTCCCAACTTGTCTGCGGAAAGCTGCGGAATGGTTAGATTTTTGGACATTGATTCACTTCTCTTAGTAAGAAAACAAATATATATGAACTGAAAACTTTTTAACGCGCGTATGGGTCGGTACGTTTATAACACTTGGTGCATATATTGGGTGTACAAATTAGTTCGGTCTGTTTTCAAAAGATGGTTCTGGCTGTTATGAAAATTGAATAGTAATATATAGTATTAAAAAAATAAATAAAGTACAAATAGATGTGATTTATCACCTGAATTAATAAATATGCTAAACAAAATATTTTGTATCAATTTTTTCGGCGGGTACGCAGGTGCCGGAATTTACGAGTGCCCTAACTAAAGTCTGACGTAAAAATGGGCATGGAACGCCCACTTTTAAGTAGGGTTGCCATATAAGCATACTTGGTTAAATTGGGAAAATTTATTATATTTATATACTTACCAACGTCATCTGCCCTTTTGTGGTTATTTATAACGGTGAGTGGGCGTGGTACTCCCCATTAACCCGTTATGAGCCGTATCAACCCGTATCAAATGGTTTTTGTTTAAATACGAATTACCCTACATGTATGTGTTTTATGTGGGTGTTTAATGAAATGAGGCGAAAAATCGGGGCGTGGCTACAATCTAGAGTATTCATAATTCAGTTTGGGTCGATTTAAATACTTTAACTTTGGTTTTGTTTTTTACTAATGAAGAGTGCCTTTAAAAGTGCCTTATTGCCGACTGTAGGGTTCCGGTGCACGGCACAGTAAATAAAATAAAATTATGGTGAACAAATCTCTGAAGAGTCCTGAAGGAGATGTCCAAATTTGAGGTATTGATCTTTAACCGTATAGATACTATAGCATAAAATAGGCAATGCGCGGGTTTTTGGCATGTTTACCCCATTGTGCACCGTGGCACAGTTTCCTTCATATCTTTCCATAGTTGACCTGGAGTAGTGGCTGGTCGCTAGGTCTGGCCAAAACAAAACTGTTCCTTTGTGCTATTCAATAAATGGTTATAGGGTTTTTACAGGCATTTTTCTATTTAAAACCTAGAGTTCATTGTTGCTGTCGTAATGAACGCCTTGCTCCGTAGGCCGCAGCATCAAATAGCTTGCCAAACCATGAAGCGTTTTGGAAATTTGTTTTCGAGCCCGCGTCTTCGCTATTTTTTCTTTTGCTTCCGACCCCACCCAACTCATATCAGCGCATGATGACTTTTCTTTCAGGACCTGGTAGTCCTGGGATGCTCCGAAAAACATATGCTAAAAAATTGATCCGACTTTTTTATTGTGTAAAATACACAACCTTAAACTCAATCCAGACAAATGCACATTTTTTATGCGTGAGGTAACATACTGTATTGGTGAGGCACTCTGGCGCATGAATGCTTTTACGGGTATACCTTTAGGCACGCAATTTAGAGTACGGCAGACTTGTTATAATTTCGATATGGCAAGGATGGCTTGCGATGGTAATGGGATGTGCGAGAACGATCGAGAGATAGCCCAACTGGAATGTGTGAGAACAATCGGGGCGATAAGCAGGCAAGTATAAAAAGGGGAAACATGCAATAGTCCAATAAGTAGTAGCAAGTGTAAAGACAAACAAGTGTAAATTTGTAAACAAAGTGATTGCTGGTGTTTTTTTATTTGCGTTTGCGCATAATAATGGAAGTGGTTTTATTTTCAAGCACAATCCAGAGACGAACTAAGAGAAGTCATTTTTGTAACATTTGGTGTCAGAAGTGGGATTGTGCTACTGAAAATAAACAACAACAAAAATTATTAAACGCAGACATGGTTAAACTCGAGCAGCTGAAGGTGGACCAGCTGAAGAAGGAGCTGGCTGCCTGGAATTTGCCGACTGTTGTCGGAAAGGTGGAGTTGCAGCTGCGCTTGCGAGAGGCATGTGAGGCACGAGGCGTCGATTGGACTGCGCACGAGTTCGGAACGCAGGAGCTAGAGGCATCGGCCAAGGTGGAGGAATCGCCTGCTGGTGCTGCGTCGCTGCAGAATACGGCTGCGCCACTACAAGCGTTGGTCATGAGCCAGCTAATGTTTGCACTTAAAGGCATGTTCGAACCTTCCAACCGTGAAATGGCAGCCAAAATGGAAAACGAAAATCGCGAAATGTTGGCGCGAATGTAAACGGCGAATCGAGAAATGGAAACGAAACTGTAAACTACGAATCAGGAAATTTCGGCAAAAGTCGAAACTGCGAACCGAGAAATGGCGGCGAATTCTGTGCGCATAGACCAGAAGGTGGAGGAAATTTCTGATAGGCTGAACGTGTAAGTTGAGCATCTTGAGAAGCGAGGGGCAATTGGGACAAACGAGTTGACGACCTGGATGATTCCCTGCACAAACGAGTTGGCAGTCTGGAGGAGTGGCTTAAAGAGGTACAGCCGCGTCAATGGTTTCCACCAGACCAGGTACTGCGGCTGAGAAAACCGAAACGGGTCCAGAATGTTTAAGAAGTGATTACGATGCCATCATGAGAGCGTTGGCAGCGAATTACAGCGACGAGCACAAAAAACACCGTACTACTGTGAAATGAAGAGCTGCAGGCAAAGAGCCAACGAGGCGCTGCAGACATTGAGCAGCTCGTACAGCTATCCTACCCGGAAGTCGGCACTGATGTTCTCGAGAGGATGAAGATTGAGGCGTTTATTGAAGGTCTTCATGACTCGGAGACACGTCGCAGAGACGGTGACCAGTGCGATGACGTATAAGGCTGCATGGATTGGAGGCACTCTGTATGCACCTGCAAGGATACGCCGAATCCAGCAGGGCAGCGAAATTGAGATCCAGGCCATATGCTCTGAGACACCGGCCAGGCCGCGAGCGGTTTCTAAACTTGTTTGTTGGGTATGTCAAAAGCAGGGTCACACAGCACGAGACCGCCATCAACGAAATATGCGTTCCCGTTCTCGATCGCAATCGCTCAGCCAACAAGCGCAGGGCTGAGCATGAGGAGGCGCAAAGGGTCAGCCCAAAGGGTCGTGAGCTGATCCCCACAACCTGCTGCCCCACCGTCCTTGTCTTGCAGTTGAAACGACAACCCAGATAGAAGGATAGTTATTTGTGTTGACACTGGATACTGGCGCATCATATTCAATCATAAAAAGGAAGCTTTTGAGGAATTGGGAACCACTGCATCGCATACAGCTGATAAGGGGAAAAGTTACAAAAACCATTGCTATCGGCACCAACAGCCTGGAAAATGAGTTCGTCGTTGCGGATATAATGGACGATGTGATTATCGGCCTGGATTTCATGATTAGGCACGGTTTTACGCTGTACCTGAAAGAAAATGTGCTGAGGTATGCCAACGTTGAATTCCCGCTGCACACCGTCTATGAGCGAAGCGTGGCAGTAAGTAAGGTTGTCTCGTGTGAACACCGGAGGATACCAGCGAATTCCGAGGCGATTGTGTGGGAAAAGGTGGACGAGGACGGTGGGAGAAGTCAGCTGTAGGTTGTAGACGCACCAGAACAAGGACACGACAACATAATTATTTGACGTACATTAGTCGAACCCAAAAACGGTAAAATACCAGTCAGAATACTGAACCCGCTTAGTACACCCAGATATGTCGGGAAAAATTTTGTAATTGGCGAGTGTAGAGAGGCTGTAGCAGTAGTCAATTGTGAAAGTAAGTAGTCCACCCGGAGGAAGTAAGAAACGCGATTTTAACATGGACGCAATACCGCAGGAGAACTAGTGGAGCAGCGAATTGACAGCTAAGCAGAAACAGAAGGCGCGGCCACTCCTGCAGCAGTATGGGTCAATATTTGCAGCAGCAGCAGGCAGAAGAACAGCCATAGTGAAGCACAATACCGACACCGGAAGTGCGAAACCGATCTGCCAACCGCCAAGACGAGTTCATCTGGCCAAGAGGGAAGAGGTCACAAATTTTATCGAAAACATGCGTAAAAAAGGTCATAGAGCCTTTGTCAGGCCCTTGGTGCTCGCCGGTCTTGCTAGTCAAGAAAAAGGATGGCGATTGTGTGGACTATCGGAAACTCAATGACGTAACTGTCAAGCACACAGTGGTTTTCCCCGCTCGACTTACGCAGCGGCTATTGGCAGGTGAAGCTTACAGACAAGAAGAAAACGGCTTTCGGTGTTGGCGATGGATTGTGACCATTCACCGTCATGCCGTTTGGACTCTGCAACGCACCAGCAACATTCGATCAACTAATGGAACGTGTGCTAAAAGGGTTGCATTGGCGGACGTGTCTGGTATACCTCGACGACATAATCGTGATGGCGAAAAGCTTCGACGACCACCTGGAAAAACTGAAGGGGGTATTCGAGCGAATCCAAAAGCCGGGCTTAAACTCAAACCAAAGAAGTGCCAAAAAGAGGTCAAGTATCTGGGTCATACGACCACGACCACGCAATCTACACGAACTTCGCAGCTTCCTGGGCCTGTGCACATATTACCGAAGATTTGTTCCTGGATTTGCGAACATAGCCGGCAGCTTACACAAACTGACGAAAAATAATCAAACCTTCGCGTTGAGCGAACAGCAGGAGCAGGCTTCTGCACGACTGAAGGGAAAACTGTGCACTGCTCAAATTCTGGCCTTCCCCGTGCCCGGGGTGATGTTTGTGCTGGATACAGATGCAAGCGGGCATCGTATTGGCGGTGTGCTTTCACAGATAATAGATGGTCAAGAACAAGTGATAGCATAGTACAGCAAAATTTTGTCGAAACCTGAATGCAACTACTGTGTGACACGAAGACATTTGCTGGCAGTATTGGAATGCGTGAAACACTTCCAGAAATACCTGTATGGGCAAAAGTTTCGTCTGCCTACAGATAATGCTGCATTGAAATGGCTACTGAACTCTAGAAATCCTGAGGGCCAATTAACGCAGTGGATCGAGCGGCTGCACAGCTACGACTACACTATAGAGCATCACAAGGGTTGCAGTCATGGAAATGCCGATGCCTTGTCACGCCGTCCGTGTAAAACCGAATGCAGGCATTGTTCGCGAGCCGAAAGCAAAGAGCAAATAGTGGACGTCCGATTGGTAAGCATTATGCCAGAGGAATATTGGTCTGCGGATAGGATACCAAAGGACCAGCGCGAGGAAACGGAACTTATAAAACTCATTGAAGGCAAGGAGCAAGGCGCACGTCCAGACTGGCAGGAGATGGCCGGTGAGAGCCCGATTGCGAAAGCTTACTGGGCACAGTGGCAAAGTCTGTGGCTGTCTGATGGCTGCCTATACCGCGAGTGGGAGGGTGAGGATGGCCCGACCAGCAATTCCCTAATTGTAGTCCCGAAATGCAAGATCAACGAGGTCATCGAAGCATACCATAACGACTCCAGCGGACGGCACCTAGGCATCACAAAAACTGTCGCCAAAATAAAAAGACGATTCTACTGGGTAGGATGCCAGGAGTCTGTAGCCGATTGGATTAAGAGCTGTGATCGATGTTCGGCTGCGAAAGAATATCTGCGGAAAGTAATAGGCAGCAATCAAAAGGATTGGGTCACGCATATACCACTGCTCCTGATGTCGTATAGGTCAGCCCCGCACGATACGATATCACTCATTCAGCCCGAGCAGTGTTCGGCACGGAGCTGAGGTTGCCTGCTGATTTGAAGTTCGGAGTGGTCAGCACGACGAAAGGCGCTAGGACTGATTACGTAGTCAATAAGCGGACGGAACTGGAAGAAATCCACCAGTTTATAAGGGACCGTATCCAACTGGACAGCGATAAGATGAAAGCCAGATATGGTCTACGGGCTAACACCGCAGGGTTTCAAGAAGGCGACGTGGTAATGCTTTACAACCTACAGCGGAGGAAAGGTTTGTCTCCAAAACTTCAACCGTCATGGGAAGGACTGTACAAGTTCGTGATCAGGATTAATGGTGTGGTGTACAGGGTTCAACGCCGCGGCAACAGAAACACGAGGTTGAAAATAGTCCATTTGGAGCGCCTGGCGCCTCTTGTTCGGGACGAACAAGTCTAAGTGATGGGCAGTGTAACGCTGAGGCACTCTGTTGCTATGCATGAATGCTTTTACGGGCATACTTTTAGGCACGCACTGTAGACTACGGCAAACTTGCTATGGTCGAGAATTGTCCAATTGGAATGTGCTAGAACAGTCGGCGCGCGAAAAACTGACAGGTATAAAAGGCAGCAGCGTGCAGCGCAGAGGGCGAGTCTTAGTTGAAGAAGCAAAGTAGTAACAAGTGTAGATACAAGCAAATTGTAAATCTGTAAATAAAGTGATTGTTGTTTTTTTACTGCGTTTGCGTGGAATAATATAAGTGGTTTTATTTTTCAAGCACAATCCAGATACGAACTTAGAGAGGTAATTTTCGTAACAATAAATACAAGTTTCGCAGAATGAGGACGTGTTTTTTTAGTGCTCCGTTGTGAAACCCTTTTTCATCAATTTTCAACACTCGAAAACCTTTAAATTTGTGAGCGAACGCTGGTGGTGGTGAATTAAATAATTATAATAATTGATTGGCACGACAGCCCGCTTACCCGAGACTAAGGCCTAGCTTCCCGCAGCCACCCGTGTTGTGAGTGTGAATTTGTACGCGGGTGGAAGGGACCTACAGTTTTATGCCGGTTCCGAACGGCTGGTTGGGAGCTTTTTCATAGGCGATTTTTACTCTCAGAGGTTTGCCATTTCCAGCTGAGAGGACAGCCACCGAAAGAGAAAACGAGTTTCCCGTTATTTTTTTTAGGTGTTACTACATGCAGTATTCGAACTTGCGTCGCTCTGCATTCGACTCGCTGGACCGCGCACTAACCAACAGCCACGGCGGCTGCCAGGTGGTGAATTACGATCGGTAAATACGCTACTTGTGGCTGTCCAATGAGAAGTCTGGTATATTTTTCTGTTGTCTCAACGTCTTGCCACGGGCTGTGGTCTGTAGGAAGGTAAGAGATAGCAGTAGTAAGCACGGGCGGCAATGAAGAACGACGCAAAGCAGTGGCCGAAAGTTCACCAAGGAACTAGTGAGAGAGGAGGTCAGCAAGCTGAATCTCATCTAACTTCACTGCACTGCTCTGGCACGCGCAAAATTTGATTTGGGAGCTTTGGCAAGAGAGTCTCCACCCATCGACAACCGAACTCACCACACCAGATAGCAGGGGTGACGCAAACCACTGAGTATAACAGGGCCACGGCGAATTTGGCGGAGCGGCCACAGGTAGTCCATGTAAATGGTTTAATGTCGTGCAAATCTCCAAACAAAATTCGCGCAGCTAGCGGGAAAGTGTCGGCGGCTGCAAACGATGACGGGCAGAATCCATTTAGGAAGAGCGCAAAGACGGCTAAATCGCACTAGGTGCGCAACCCGTGAGCGCCAACGACGACTGCAGCTCTCCGAGCGCGCTTGTACCGCGAAATGCAACACCAACGATGAGAGAAAGGCAAACTGCGCGTGGTGAATCACAACAGTGTGCAGAAGGCAGCGCTCTCAACTGTGGTAAGAATGGTACTGCTTTGTCACTACTGGCAAGGAAGATCAGAGAGCTGGCAAGTATGATGGAGAGCCGGAGGCACATCTACCAGCCAATGAGATCTGTCGTCAGCTGCATTGCTGAACTATATGAGCACGTGGTGGTGCCAAACAACAACACTAACAGCGTTAGCATTGCTGAAAAGGCTACCCAAACTGCTTAGCAGAAACCAGCGGGGTCTCGCGGCAAGAGGCTGAGAGCATCGGTTGACGACGAGTGCAGGGCTGAGGGCCGACTACAACCAACAAACAAGCGTACGCGCTTTCTATCGCCAAAGCTCAAGACCAAAAACAAGCACATAGGCACTCCAAGCACAATGTTACCAAGGCAGCAAGTGTAGGGCAACGGCGCGAATAAAGAGGAAGAAAGCAAACAAAACAAAAACGATTGGGTCAAGGTCCAAGCCAATCGGCGGGTTAGGAAGAAGCAGATCCGATCTGACGCCGTAGTAATAGGAGCGCCTGGTCAATCATCTTACGCGGATATGTTGTGCAAGGTGAAAGCTGCGGCCGAGGTAGAGACGCTGAGCAAAAACATTACGCATGTGAGAAAAACTGCTAAAGGCGATCTGATTTTTGAGTTGGCCAAGTCAGGCGAAAAATGCACTACCGAGTTGCAAAAAGGAATAGCGGGAGTGCTATTGCATGAAACGGAAGTGAGGACAGTGAGCCAAGTCTCAAGGCTCCGTAATCTGGTCTGCAAAAAAATGTTGTTTGCACTCCTTCTTATTATTGTGCACGATTATTATAGATGTGATATTTCTCAACAGAAACTGGGTTTTAAAAAATTTGTATCACGTATATATTTTTTGTGAGGGAATTTTTAAGAAAATAATTTTTTGTTCGAAAAATCAATAATGGTTTTAATAATTATGATAAAATATTACATATAATCACACTAAAAACATTAAAAATCATAAGACAATGTAATTACATGTTGTTTCTATCATTTTACTTAGTAGTTTTTTTTCTTTTCATATTTTCTACTGGAGTTTCGCGACGAATCGAACAACAAAAGTCGGCAAGCATTGCTTCCGACCATTTTCCGTTGTAGCGCCTCTCAATGTGCGATATATCCTGATGAAATCTTTCACCGTGTTCATCAGATACCGCTCCAAGATTTTCGGGAAAGAAATCTAAGTGAGAATCTAAAAAATGAATTTTAAGTGACTTGTTGCATTTTGCATAAAAAAAATACAGAATTTCAAGGTATTTAAAAAAAAAATTTTTAAAGTTTTACGTGATAGCAAAAAATAGGAAGCAAATCTAGATTCTGCATGTTAAGCTCTTCATATTTATCATATTTTTATTTAAAGGAGGATTTCGTTGCAGACCAGTGTTATTAGGGACCTCGACGGACTGACAACCAGGGAGGATGTAATGGCAGCAGTACATGCAGAGTTTCCTGAGGCTGGCGCACTAACGCTGGACTCGGTTAAGCCTTTAAAAAGCTGCTATGCAGGCACGCAGGCTGCAAAACTGCAAAAAATGGTGGAAGCAGGCAAAATTCGCATCGGCAGGGTTCGCTGTCGCATAAGAGAAAAGCTGCGCCTTCTGCGCTGCTATAAATGCCTGCATTTTGGCCACATCGCGAAGGACTGCAAATCAAACGTGGACCGCTCCGGTTGCTGCATCAAATGCGGCAAAACTGGCCACAAAGTGCGAGAGTGCGTGGAAACCCCAAATTGCATGCTCTGCCAATCCGTGATGGTAGACTCAGAGCATATTGCTGGGAGCTCTAAATGCCCAGCGTACCAGAGAGCAGTCTCAAAAAAGCAATGAAGATCCTGCAAGTCAATTTAAACCACTATCAAGCCGCTTACGACATGCTCAAACACATGGTGATAGACCTTGAAATTGATGTGGCGATCATAAGTGAGCTATGCAAGCTTCCACAAGAAGGCGGATGGGCAAAGGACTGTACAGGCAAGACAGGCATTTGGGTGTGTGGTTCTTTCCCTTTTGAAAACGCACCAACGCCAGGAACTGGGTTCGTGAAAGCAAGAATTTCGGGTATTCATGTCTGCAGCTGCTATGGCTCACCTAGCATGACTGCAAGCGATTATGTGAGCATGATCAATGAGCTTGTAAATGACGCAAAAAATCGTGGCCAAACGGTGATACTGGGCGACTTTAATGCCTGGGCGAAGGATTGGGGCTCACGGGGGACAAACGCAAGAGGCGCAATATTGCTAGAAGCATTCGCTTCACTCGACGTGGTACTGCTGAACTCGGGTGAGGAACCGACATTCAGCAGAAAGGGCCGCGTATCCTTTCATAAACCTTACATTTTTTAGTGCATGTCTGGTGAGAGGCGCAAATTGGGAAGTCCACGAAAGCTTCACGTATAGCGATCACCAGGCAATAGTGACGCAGTTACAAGGACACCAGCCTACGCCCACACCGAGGAACCAGCCAACACTGAGATGGAAGCAGCGCTCCTTTAACAAGGACTTGGTCCAGCCGACGTTGAACGGCTTGCCGCTAACGGCACAGCGGAAATCATGGTGTCACAGCTAAACTACAGGCTGACGCATGCATGCGATGCAGCAATGCTGCGCCGCAGGAACTTAGTCCACTGGCAACCAGTATACTGGTGGAACGGGAACATTGCCGATTTACGCAAGAAGTGTGTAAATGCGAGACGTAAGTTTCAGCGAGCAAGAGAGGATTGCAGGAGGCGTGCGCTCGGCGTATTATACATACAAGGATGCAAAAGAGCAAAACTAATGTATGAGGATACGTACTAACTGTGAATACTAGTGCTCATAATTTAATAAAAAAATTAACAAAATGCATTTAAAATGTATTTGAAATGCATTTTATAAATGATTTATTTTGAAACAAATTGTTTAAGAAAAATGTATGCGTTTACTTTGCCGTTTATGTTTTTGGTAGGTGTCACGGCACAGCGAACAATAACATATTTAAATTCCGTTAACAACATATTTAAAATAAGGTAAGCACGAGTAGGTTGTGAAACAAGTGCCATTTCAAAAGCGAGACAATTTATCGCCGGTAAGCAAAATCGTATCGACAGGGTAAGAAGCAGAAATGCAGTGCCCGAATCGGAATAAATTGTGTGTAGTTTGTGGCTTATTCGTGAGCATAAAGAAGTCGCGAAATATAACAAAATTGTTGAAATAGTGCTAGGAAACAGATTTTGTAGTAAACTTTCCGCCGAAGGTATAGTATGTGCCGGGAGTAGTTTGCACCTACTGCTATTGTGGTTTACTTAAATCGAAAAACCAAACCCGAAAACTACATTCAATTAAATACGTACAGCCAGTGATTTGGATGCGTCGCACTGAACACTCCACGTAGTCGTGCTATTTTTGCGGCACGGTCAAACGGAAGGAAGGGAGCGGACATACAAGGTAAAGTCTCTGATTGCGTTCAACCTGGCGAACGCCAGAACGATCCTTGTCCCTGTCCAATCCAAGCTGATGCACAGCCTCCGCGCGGCCCTTCTGGATAGCTATTTGGCATCCGCTGAATAGTGAACTAATGTGTGCAGCGAGTCCTATCCCCAGGACTTAAAATTTGGGTTGTGCGCAGGGTTTGGTGCCCGCCACGGAAAACCAAATACCAATGAAAGCCAAAAAGCAAGCCTCGGAAGGAACCCACAATGTTGACGACCACAGCAAACGATTCAAGGACCATGATTTGAGGATATGCACCTGGAATGTCCGGACCCTCTATAGGGAAGGTGCCTCTATCCAACTGGCGGAAGCCCTCACGAAATGTAAGGCTGACATCACCGCCATCCAGGAAATGCGATGGACAGGACAAGGTTGCTCTAAGCGAGCAGACTGCGATATCTACTACAGCTGCCATGCGGAGAAGCGCGAATTTGGCTGCGGATTTGTGGTCAGCAAGAGACTTCGCCACCACGTCTCTCGGTTCACTCCGGTGAACGAACGGCTGGCTTCGATCCGCATCAAAGCTAAATACTTTAGCATCAGCCTGATTTGCGCGCACGCCCCGACGGAAGAGAAGGACGATGCGACCAAGGATGCCTTCTATGCGAAGCTCGAGGACGTCTACGACAGGTGCCCGGCCCATGACGTCAAAATTGTCCTCGGGGACTTCAACGCAAAGGTCGGGCGAGAAGGCGTCTTTGGCCCCACAGTCGGGCAGTTCAGCCTCCATGGGACCACTTCGAACAACGGTCTGAGGCTGATCGATTTCGCCGCGGCACGAAACATGGTAGTTAGTAGCACCAGATTCCAGCACCTCGATATCCACAAGGCCACCTGGTTATCCCCCGATCAATCCACACGCAACCAGATTGATCACATTGTGATTGATGGAAGGCATGCTTCTAGCATTCTAGATGTGCGCACGTTCCGAGGACCCAACATCGACTCGGACCACTACCTTGTTGCAGCCAAGGTACGCATGCGTCTTTGCGCAGCGAAGACCGCACAACCTAGTTTGCGAAGAAAGCTGGACATCAGTAAGCTGCGATCACAAGGGGTAGCCGAAGCCTACTCCGCTCAACTCTCCAACCAGCTCGGTCGCTCCCCCTCTCCACCTGATGACATCGGCGGATTATGGGCTCACTTATCCCACTCTATGCGCGCCGCCGCAGAAAATGTCCTTGGTTTTCGACGCCCACCACCAAAAAACCAATGGTACGATGAAGAGTGTCGCGCAGCCACTGCAGTGAAGAATGCTGCATACAAGAAGACCCTGCAGTCGGCCGCCACGCGAGCCATGACAGAAAAATACCGGGAGGAGAGGAAGAAAGAGAGGTGCCTTTTTAGACGCAAGAAACGGGAGCAAGAAAGGCGCGAGCGTGAGGAAATCGAGGAGTGCAGGAGCAGGAATGACGCCCGAAAATTCTTCCAAAAAGTTAAGCGTCTTACGGAAGGATTTAAGCCTGGGGCATCTTCTTGCAGAGACGAAAACGGGGATCTGGTTACGGATGCGCAGGGTGTGCTGAGGTTGTGGAAGGAGCACTTCACCAAGCTGCTCGCAGGCGACGAAAGGAACAATACCGCCAGTGGTGAAGATGTCCAGATGGCACCAATCGACGTCGACGGTGTGGATGTGCCACCGCCCAGCCATGACGAGGTACGGGTCGCTATCCAGCGACTCAAGAACAACAAAGCTGCAGGGCCGGATGGGCTACCAGCTGAATTGTTCAAGGCCGGCGGCGGTGAGCTGATTGGGTGCATGCATCAGCTCATTTGCAAAATATGGCTGGAGGAACGAATGCCCAACGATTGGAACCTCAGTGCCCTTTGTCCTGTGCTGAAGAAAGGCGACCCAGCAATATGCGCCAACTACAGGGGTATCAGCCTACTTCCCATTGCATACAAGGTCCTGACGAGCGTATTATGTGAAAGACTAAAGCCACTCGCCAAGGCGCTGATTGGACCTTATCAGTGCGGCTTTAGACCTGGTAAGTCCACCATCGACCAGATATTCACTCTACGCCAAATCCTGGAGAAGACCCATGAGAACCAAATCGATACACACCATCTCTTCATCGATTACAAGGCAGCATTCGATAGCCCGATAAGGGATCGCCTATATGCCGCATTGTCTGAACTTGGTATCCCTGCAAAGCTCGTGAGACTTTGCAGAGCGACGTTGAGCAATACGCGCAGCTCCGTCAAGGTTGGAAGTGACTGCGACCTCTTCAACTTCACCATGGAGAGTGTTCTGCGCAAGGCCGGTGTACATCGTAATGGCACAATTTTCAACAAAAGTGTCCAGCTCCTTGCTTACGCTGATGATATTGATGTCATCGGACGTAACAAGCGAGATGTCACCGCTGCCTTTGCGGCTATCGAAAGAGAATCTGCCAAAATGGGTCTGGTGGTAAATGAGGGCAAGACGAAGTATATGCTGTCTACACGCAGGGACTCGCAGCGGCTAGGGTCTCACGTCGAGGCCGACAGGTATGCTTTTGAAGTTGTCAAGGAATTCGTCTACCTTGGCACCGCCATCAACAGCAGCAATGATGTCAGTCTGGAGATAAAGCGAAGGATAACTCTTGCCAACAGGTGCTACTACGGTCTCGGTAGGCAATTGAGAAGTAGAGACCTCTCTCGACCGACAAAACTTTCACTCTATAGGACGCTTATCTTGCCCGTGCTCCTCTATGGCGCTGAAGCATGGACAATGACACGAAACGACATAGCGGCCCTTGGAGTGTTCGAGAGGAAGGTGCTTCGCAAAATCTTCGGCCCTGTTCGGGTTGGTGACGACTATCGCATACGAACCAATAACGAGCTGTATGAGCTGTATAAGGACATGGACGTAGCGCAGCGAATTAACATCCAGCGGCTACGCTGGCTCGGTCATGTCTGCCGCATGGACGACGAAGCTCCGGCGAAAAAGGTATTCGATGCGATGGTTGGAGGTCGACGGCGAAGAGGGAGGCCGTGTCTCCGGTGGAAGGACCAAGTGGAAGAGGCCCTGGTATCTCTTGGTGTGACCAACTGGAGAAGGCGCGCGCGAAGCAGAGGCGCCTGGAGAGAAGTTTTGCGGCAGGCCGTAACCCGATAACGGGTTGTTATGGCCAGTTAAGTAAGTAAGTAAGTAAGTAAGGTCAAACATAACATTGGGATGCATTATTGCTCACGCAATAATCCTCCTACTCTTGGATGAGTTGGTGTGGTGTGGTGGAAACAAATTACGTTACTGGTGTGGTGGGGTATGACATACCCCAAATCTTTATATAGCAGCAACCTCACGAAGGTCGGCAGAAATTCACTTAGCTTAACCCTCCTCGCGGGTGCCGACCGGGCAATGGGCATCGCCTTGTCTTTGTGCAGGCTAAACTGGCAAGGGAAGGCGATGTCTAGCTAAGAGTGAAGTAGGGCTCCACATGTCGTGCCTGAGGTCCAACTTTACATGCCGTTCCCGAAGGCCGGTCTGTGGAGTCATACTTCATTCATGTTAAGTGGTGGGCGGGTAGGCCCACGCTAAGGGAGGAGTCCCTGAAATAAAAACCAGTCTGGAGTCGGACAAGGGAAAGGAGCGGGTCAGGATATTGACCCAAACGTCGGTGGGAGAAGTTACTGCCACCGCGGCGGGCACGGCGGGGAACTTGATTCCCCTCTGCGTGTCGCCAGCGGTAACACCTCTGCTAGAGTGGTTGCAGGCTCTAGCAGTCGTCATGCGACTGCAAACCTTACGAAAGCAAGGTTAGCCACTGCGGTCGATACAGGCTCAGACCCCGACAGCGTAAGCAGCGTGGCAACTGTAAACACGATCGCTGAGGAGGAGCTGATAAAGTCCCCAAAGGCTCTCGACCCGAGCATCGCATCCACTAGCAGGAGCGAGCAGAAGCCCAATAAGGAAGGGCTGAAAGCGCTTGCTCAGTATAAGGCGGCAATAAAAATAAAGTTGCGCCTGGAAAATAAGGCCACTCTTTCGCCGACGGAGCGAGAGGACCTTCGATGGATAACGGAGACGGTCACGAAAGGCAGGGAGCACTTTTCGCAAATCAAAAGGTTTGCGAGTACACATCCCACCTACGTGAACCAAATTGAGGAAAACGTTGCGAAGGCTATGAAAGAAACGGAGGCGAAAAGACAGAGGTCCACAGGGAGAAACCCGTGACCAAGCGTCCTCGTACTCACACCACAGCTACTTCAATTGACCAGCCGACCACGTCCAAGAGAGTGGCGACGACCAGCGAAGTGGCCAAACGGCACCTGACCGTGGCGCTCGTTGATCGGCGACACACGAATGGTCAGATGACGGCGGAACAATGGAAGCAGGTGGATAACAAAATTCTCGAGGCCATTCTTGCACAGGCGATTGACGAACCGCTAAACCTTCACCCTCTTTTTAAGGAGCGGGGTGGTACAGGGGAGTCAAAATCCTGAAATGCAACGATGACCTCACGCTCAAATGGGTCAAGGAGGTGGTCCCGAAGTTAGGAGGACTGTGGGAGGGCGCCAACCTGGATATCGCGGATAGGGACGATATTCCCGACTCACCGCGGGCTAAGGTACGCGTGCCTTGCGCGGTGAAACCGGAAAACGCCCTACTACTTTTCCAGCGGCAGAATCCCGACATCCCGACGACGGACTGGAAACTGATCCACGCGGGGAAACCAAACGCCGATGGTAGTCTTGACCTGATCCTCCAAATCAATAAAGAGAGGACAAGTTGTACCAGCGATTCAGAAAGATGTCTTGGGGGACAGGTGGTGTTTACCTGCGCCTCAAAAAACGTCATCCGAAGGACGGAAACAAAAATACGCTAAAGCCAGGTGAAGTAGAAAAGGATCTTGGGCTGGAACTCATGACTGACGCTAATGCTTCGGCTGGATGACGGGGGACGAAATGGAGGTTGAGACTGGTGGAGTATCGGCGGCGGCAGCCACACCTACCCTGAAGGACACTGTACCTTCTGAAGGGGAAGGTCCTGCAAATCAACCTCCACCACAGTAAGGTGGCCTTAACTGAGCTCCTCCTTACATTAGAGGAGGGCAGCTACGACGTGGCCCTAATTCAAGAACCCTGGTTTTACTCCGGGAACAAGGTTTCAGGATTGGGGCCCGCGAACTTCAACCTTTTCTACGCGACAACGGTAAGGAAGACTTGATCTGCCATCCTTGTTAGGAAGAAAACTAACGCATATCTTTTACCTAATTTCAGTTCTGATGACCTGACGGTGGTCGCCATCGAAGGGGTCGACAAGCCTAGACTTGTCGCCTCGTGCTACATGGCCCATGACGTCGAGGCACCCCCCTCAGAGCTGCAGTACCTCATGGAAGCAGCCACCAGACGAGGATTCGACATTGTGGTAGGTGCGGACGCGAATTCGCACCACTCTCAGTGGGGAAGCAACGACACCAATGAACGGGGTGAGTCCCTCATTAATTTTATACGACAGAATAATGTAGAAATAGCTAACATCCCAACTTTCAAGGGTCCGACGTCGGAAGACGTACTGGACATTACTTTCTCTTACGGTGTAGATGGATCTCAGATTGGAGAGTGTTGAAACAACCCTCCTTCTCTGATCACAATTACATACATTTTATAGTCAACTTTAAGCCATTGCGCATAGAAAGGGTCTTCAGAAATCCGCGGAATACGGACTGGGATCTGTATGCTCTCCAGCGTGGAAGTTGAGGCTAAGGCGAAACTCCTAACGGCCAAGATTCTCCTTGCATGCCACGAATCCTGCCCGCCCTCAAGGCCGGTAGGACGAAAATCCAAGCCGCCTTGGTGGAGCAAGGACATTGGTAAGCAAAGAAGGGAACTTAGAGAGTTTTTCAAACTAGCCAAACTTGCCGACTGTTTGGAGTGTTGGAGAGAGTACAAAACACTACTTCATTCTTACAAACAGGAGATACGGAGGGCCAAAAGAAGTTCCTGGCAGAACTTTTGTGGAAGCATGGACAAGACCTCCGAGGCATCCAGACTTCGGAAGATACTCGCCAAATCCCCCCCTATACCATCTGCAAAGAATCTGGAGAATGGACCAAGGACGGCCAGGAGACGCTCGAGGCACTTATAGAAGCCCACTTTCCTGCCTGTTCTGAGGTTTCCAACTCGGTCTCAACCACACTTGGCACAGAGCAAGCGAACTGAGGGCTTAATCACCACGTCTAGACTGCGATGGGCTTTGGGCTCTTTCGATCCCTTCGAATCCCCGGGTCCGGATGGCATTCTGCAAAAGGGAAGTGCTGTTCTGATACCGTGGCTCAAGGACGTATTCAGGAACTGTTTGAGGCTGAACTATGTACCGTTGGACTGGAGATTATCAAGGGTTGTATTTTTACCAAAATCAAGTAAAAGCAGCCACTTGTATCCGATCCGATGGGTCTATCGGCCCATCAGCCTCACCTCGTTCATACTGAAGACCTTTGAAAGACTGTTAGACTCGTTTATTAAGGAAAGGGTTCCACCTTGCCTAATATCCACGGACCAACACGCCTACATGAAAGGCAAGTCAACGGAGACGGCCGTAGTGTCGCGTGCTATCGCCCCGTCGCAGTCGCAGGCACCGTTTGAAATGGCTGTACCAGGCACGCTAGCCCTGACGCCACCATCGTCCGTTAACGTATTTCCCTTGACACAGCAACGAGAACCGCAAGCTTTCAACGATAACGCCTACGCTGCGTATGCAACAACGTACACGCACACTACCAACGCAAGATTCATTGAATAGAAGATTGCGCCTTCCGGGAGAAAATAATTTTGAAACCGCACCAGTGACGTCATACAAAATTGCTTCCTATTGGCTGAAAATGTTGACTGAATTTTGGAGAGAGAAACAGAGTGGGGCAAAATTAAATATTTGTGACTTCATTATTTTTTTCCATTTTCAATTCCCTTCTTAATTCCAGTAAATTTACCCTTACCGATAAATATTGAGTATTTGCCGTTCGAAGTCGTTTTGGGTGAAGTGCAGCGAGCAAACTCTTGCCGTTTGAACATTCAAATAAGTCTCCCGGCCACAGAACTTCACTCAACGCTGTATAAGGCTTGCATCCTTGGGGAACCGGAAGAAGTGCACTGCGCAATCTAAATCATATATATGCATTAGGGATCGCAATTTTTTGCCATTTTGCGATCCCGGGATTTTCGGGATTGAAAAGTCAAATCCCGGGATTCAAATAACAAATTTTTTAAATAAAACAATTTTACCAAATTGTATAAATACTTGTTTATAATATATTTACCAACTATCTGCCAATATAACCTCCCATACTACAGTTCAATATACTCAGCAGAAATCATAGTCATTCACACAGCCCTTAATCTGACTAATAATGCAAACAAAAAATATATTATATGCACAGACTCGTTGTCATCAATAGACGCCATCAAAAATATAAACAATCAGGAGCTATATCCCAGTCAAATTAGAAACTTGCTTATACACCTCCATCCTAACGTTAAAATCCTATGGATACCTGGACACTCCAAAATCACAGGAAATGAATTCGCAGACAAAATAGCTAAATCCTCCTTATCATCGCCTCTACTAACAAAACCAAATCTAAACTCCCACGATATTAAACACACTATAAAAACACTCGTCTACTCCAAAGGTCTAGCACTTTTTGAATCAACATCCCCCTGGTATAAAAACACCAACACAAATAAAAATTCAATATACGACTACTTACGCAGCGAAAAAACAATGGAAATCTCAAGAAATATTATAACAAAACTTACACGACTACGACTCGGTCATACAAGAACAACACACGAACACTACATTAATAAACAACTAACCGGAAATTGCTCCATTTGTCAAAATAGCCACACCTCTGTTGAGCACATTCTCAATAACTGTCCAATATTCCACCGCTACCGAACCAATATATTTGCTGAAACTACCCCATCATTACATCTACAACTCAAATCGACCGAGGACATATTACAAATTACCAAATACCTACAAGAAACTAAACTACACAAACTTATTTAAACCTACTCACACCCATTACATTCCATTGAGCTTAAGGCCATGATGCCATAGCCTATATAATAATTTTAGCCTATAATTTTAATTATAAGTTAATATTAATAAATAAATAAATAAATATATTTACCATAAAAATGGACGCAGTTTAATCACATTTGGGGTAGTTTTAAGATTTTTTATCTTGAATTTAATCAGATTGTAAGGCGGAAAGGGAGGCAGTCGGTGTTGAGTCGTCGAAGTGGTTGGTTGTGCGCGGCACATCACCAAAATCCAGTTGTCATTTACAATCAGTTGTCAATTACATTCAAAATTGTCAGTTTAAATTTAAATCAAATAAATAAACATAGTCATCCTTGACAACATTTTGTTTAACTTAAAAGTTTTTCATTTGACATTTAACTTCAGTTTGATAACAATTTGTTTTATTCAAAAAATGTTGAATCTGAAAGATGTTTTCTCTCAGCAGGGTTTATTTTCAATAAATTTCGCTCTAGATTAGAGGGCAAAACATTTAATGCCTTAGTATTTTTAAGATCTCAGTTTTTAGTTAATCACAACGCTTAACTTTTTTATCGAAATAATCGAAGTAAAACTAAAAGTACTAACAAATTAACTATGATATTTTATTTTTTTATCAAATATGCGTATATATGTACTTTATGATACATTTGATGCAAAGCAATAAGTTATGTTTAAGTGTCATTTTTGGATAAAACAAAATGTTATCAAACTGAAGTTAAATGTCAAATGAAAAACTTTTAAGTTAAACAAAATGTTGTCAAGGATGACTATGTTTATTTATTTGATTTAAATTTAAACTGACAATTTTGAATGTAATTGACAACTGATTGTAAATGACAACTGGATTTTGGTGATGTGCCGCGCACAACCAACCACTTCGACGACTCAACACCGACTGCCTCCCTTTCCGCCTTACAATGTGATTAAATTCAAGATAAAAAATCTTAAAACTACCCCAAATGTGATTAAACTGTGTCCATTTTTATGGTAAATATATTATAAACAAGTATTTATGCAATTTGGTAAAATTGTTTTATTTCAAAAATTTGTTATTTGAATCCCGGGATTAAATCCCGGGATCCCGGGATTTGACTTTTCAATCCCGAAAATCCCGGGATCGCAAAATGGCAAAAAATTGCGATCCCTAATGTATATATAGGGGCTTAAGTATAAAGAAAGCCATATATTTGCTCAAAAGAGTAAAGCAAAATGTAAGCTCAAAATAAAAGAGTTTAAAAAGTACTGATGGAAACCCTACATATTCTCCGATGACTTCACTGGTGCGGTTTAAAATTGATTTTCTCTCGGAAGGCGCAATCTCTGTATTCAATGAATCTTGCTACCAACGTGCCCGTGGTGTCGCGTGCCATCACCCCGTTGCAGTCGCGCGCACTGGATGCTGCGACTTCGGCAGGTCACACGAGTATGTCACGCGCACACCGGCTGCCACGTTTACTTACACTACCACAGCACCGATAGTGTCGCCATTGTATGTGCCGAGCGCCGCACAGTGGCTGATTCTGCCGTAGGTTGCAAAAGTCGATTTTGTCATGTTCGATTTGGGGGAAACTGTTATATTTTTGTCCGATAGATAAATGATTGGACCTACGAAATCCGAAAACCTTAACTAAATTGGACAAATATTTTTACTTGTAGAGCCCGTCAAAGTTGAGCAATTTTTAGAGTGTGAAATAATATCAGCAATTTGCACTTTTTCGGCAATGCTGAAGTTTTAAAATACGGAAAGGAGCAAATTAGTTGAAACTTTTTGCACCAGCATCGTAAAAGAAGGCATTTGTAGTAAATAATTAAATATAGAAAAAAAAAGTTGGTTGTTGTTGTTGTCTTTTCATAGGCACTCACTTGAAGCATTGTTTTTATCACTCTTTTTGAACTTTCGATAGACTTTCAAAAAAAAGGCCATACTTGCCACGGTTCCGTCTTTGGGAAAATTGTTCACTAGTCTTCTGTGAGTTCTGCCATGAAGAGATCGGGTGCCCGATTTTGCCCGACTGGATTTTAGAGCGATATTTCTGTGGCCACCTCGCGCAATTTTGTGCTTTCGGGTGCGTACGTTCAAACAAGTTCGTCAAGGTTTTGAAAGTGAATCAATTACACGCGATTATACTTGTTGCCAGGGCATGCAAATTTGGATTTTGGCTTCATTTAAGATGTGGTACAAGCTTGCAATTCAATATTAAGTCGACTTTTTTTTGGCGTATATTGCTGTAAGCTCGAAGTAAAGAATACTTTTACTAGATGCGCAGTTCGCACATACGAAAAACAAGTTGGCTTTCATTTCCGGCAACCAGTCAATCATCAATGTATCCTTTGATTTTGTTTTTAACAAAATACTAACACTGTGTCTGTCATACAATTTTTTTTTTTAATTTGAGCAAAACTCAGTCAGTCGCCATTAGTCTTTGAGTTGAACCGCGCCAATGAAACAGTTATTGAAAAACAAAAAGCAGACTTATATCTATGTGTACTGTCTAAAGGTAAGGTCCCACGATTGCCGCAATGCGTAGAAATTTTACGCATTTTGAAAAAATCCTAATGCCAATCGTGTGAACTCGATTCTTTTTCGGCGCAAATGTCAAAAATACTCGATCTGCCTCCTGTTGCGCCGAACGAAATTGGTACAATAGCGTCAATCGTGTGAACAGTTGAAGCCAGACAAAAAAATAAAAATTGAGCCGAATTTTGTCGGCAACTCGAGCGCCAACCATAGGGGCCGACAAATTTTGTCGGTGCTTTGAAATTTTTTGAAAATGTATTTCAATTTTTGTTTCGATTCGGGCAATCGTGTGACCTACCTATGAAATCGTTCGGCGCAAGATTTCTGCTCGCTAGGTTGAGCCGACAAAATTTGTCGCAATTGGGTCAATCGTGTGATCCAAATAAAAAATTGTTTGCTCAATAGACAATTTTTGCGTAGTCATTGCCCGACCAGATCGGCGCATTTGCGGCAATCGTGGGACCTTAGCTTAAAACCGACTTATGTGTCTGGGCTGTTCAAAAATCCCACAACGGGTAAAAACCTAAGAACTGCAGGTACCTGCTAGTACTAGAAGCTTAGTACCTGTTATTTGAATGCATATGCAAATCCTACTTATAAATAAAAGAGTTTAGAGTAAGTAAAGTTAGTTTCGATTTTAATTTGAACTAAACATCACTTTAATTCCGCCACTGCAACTAAACCGAAGAAGAAGCACAAAAATGTTTCTGAAAAATTCGAAGCCGTTTGAAATATTTACTATTTCGAAGACAAAGAAGTTCGTTCTGGCTGTCGCTAAAGAAATTGGTTACGTCGAAAAAAGTTTGCCTGCATCCAACGTATCTACGACTAAAGAAAAGATATCCAGGACTTATCGTACTATAAAGTGGAAATGGATTGCGGCAAACCGTACCCAATTCAATTTTGTCCAGAATAATGAGGAGTGGTTGGAAAAAACAACTTACTTCGATGCAGGAGATGCATGCAGCATAAGCGATGACCAACCATCGACATCAAAGGCGGCAATAGGAAGGCCGAAAAAGTCAACTGAGGTCGGTGCGTCATTCACTAAAACAAGGAAGCTTATGGAGGCAACAGGAAAAATAACTACCATCCACTTTTCAGAAGCTTTGACCATAAAATAAAATAAGGATCAGGAGAAAATTAAAGGCATTATAGTGAAAGCAGTTTTACCAGCAAACTCGGATCGTGTTAAAAGAATTAAAAACAGTATTCCCACCCCACGCAATGTGCTCCCGATCAAATATAGTCCTAATGAAGCTTAAGCATTGTTTTTGAACTTAGGATTGTCCAAAAAAATTGACTTCTTACGTAAATTTTTCGAATTCTGGTTCTAATTTTGAAAGCGAAATTTATTAATTTTTATCTTTAAATTTGACTCTTTCAGCTTATTTCTTAAATTTCTTATTACTTTTCATCTTTTTTAATGAATTTTCATTAATTTTGCAACTAAAAGTTAACATTGTTGCTCGCATTATTCTTATTTACAGTAAGCCGAACTTTGACAAACTATTACGTAGCACCCTGTAAATTGATTGAGTTTATTTTTGAGAATACAATAGCCTGATGAATTTCTAATCAACAGCAAAAAAAATTTCCAATTATCTCTATTCGTTCAGGAGTTATTAATTTTGCAACCTGAAATGACAAATTGAGCCACTGTGCGCCGCCATGTTGACGGTTGCGCATGTGCCGTGTGGTATGGCTCCGCGAACCTACAACGATACAGTAGGATGAGAAGAGTATTCAGTGCGCGAAATTGCGGAAACGATTCCGGAATTCGACCCGACAAAAGATACGTCACCAAGCGCGGAGCAATTTGTTGATCGGGTGCGTGTGTTTGATGTTGGCCGTTTTCAGCCGGTTAAAAGGCGTGTCGCCAGGGGCGGATTTAGAAAAATATTTCGGGGGGTTTCAAAAAGTAATCCTTTGATATTCATAAATTGGCTTTTAATTTGTATGTAGTTTTAATGTCGATCCTAATATTTCGGGGGGGGGGTTTCAACCCCCAAAACACCCCCCTGAATTCGCCACTGCGTGTCGCGCATGTGTACGACGCAATGCCCAATACCTGTTTGAATTGGGGCGAATTTTCGCGAAAATTAGTTGAAGAATTCGGTCGTAATTATAATGTAGCGGAAGTGTACGCGAAAATGACACGAATCAGACGGCAACAAGGTGAAACGATAACTGACTATTGTTACAGGGTGTGCACGATCGGTCGCGGGTACAATTTAAGTGAGGCCGCGATTATGAAACATATCCGTAACGGGTTAAACCACAGAGAATTGCAAGCTGTAACGGCAGCATTGCAATACGCCTCAATAAAAGAAATGCGTACAAGTTTCGAAGAGTTTATGCAAAACATGCCGGCGGTCAATGCCGCGACGGCCGCCAGACCACGTGAAAAAGGAAAAAACGAAAAGCTGCCAGCTTGTGAAGAATAGGACAAAATGGCTAAAGTGAAATGTTACAACTGCGGTGAAGTTGGCCATTTTTCAAGCAAGTGTGCAAAGCCACAAAGGCGTACGCGATGCAGTGATTGTGACAAAGTGCACGGTAAAAATGAGCCGGTCAATTGAGGGAAACGAAATGTTGACATTCGACACGTAGGGCTCTCGAACATGGACGAATGGTTTACGAAGACGATACGTATAGACGGGAGAAGCGTTAGTGCTTTTGTAGACACTGGAAGTCAATGCAACATGGTGTGCCAATCGGTAGCCGAAGGCTTAAAAGGCAAACGTGAGCCGTGTAGTGTGCACATTCGAGGTGTTGGCGGCGGGTTAAGTCACACCAACCAAAAAATACTATGCACGGTCGGAATCGATGACTATAGACGCGGAATTTTATGTCGTGAACGATGGGCTTATATCGGCTGACGTCATTATAGGACAGACATTGTCCGGTAGCAATGACGTTTGTTTTACGTTTGGGAACGGTAAATGTATGTTTAAAATGAGTGGTGTCGCGAAAGGCGAACGCAACGTGCGGCGTGCGGAACTGGTGGCGGAAGACATGCGGATGTGACAGTGACCTGGCCGAAAAGCAAGTGTTAGGGCAGTTGCTCAATAATTATCGGGACGTATTTGCGAAAGACATTAGTGAAATTGGTAAGACCAACGAGATGGAAATGGAAATCGAGCTGGACACGGATAAGTCAATCGCGCAAAGGCCTTATCGTGTGCCAGAGCCTAAAAAGGCCACGGTGTCGCGCCTGATAAACGAACTGATCGAAAATGACATTATGACGAAGTCGCAGTCGTCAGAAAAAAAGACGGTTCGGACCGCCTCTGTGTCGACTATCGATGGCTAAACCAGTTTACGCGCAAACAAATTCATCCGATGCCGAACATCGAGGAGCAGTTACAGAATGCCAAGCAGTTTCGATTTTTCATAAAGTTGGATCTGAACAGCGGTTATTACCAGATTCCAATCAGTAAGGAAAGCCGTAAGTAAACCACCTTTATCACGCCAGAAGGTTTATATGAGTTTAAGAGGATGCCATTCGGCCTCAAAAACGCGCCGGTAACCTTCAATCGCTTGATGGACAGGATACAAGAAAGGACGCAGTCGGGAGATATGATCAACTATATGGATGACATCTCCATCGGGGAAACACCACAGCAGAAACGTTGGACAAGTTGGAGAGGGTGCTGCAGGTGTTACGCGAAATGAAACTAACACTGAATGTTGCGAAATGCGAGTTCCTGAAGACGACCATCGACTTCCTGGGTCATCAACTGACGCCGCACGGTATCCGTCCTGGGCTAGTCAAAACCGAAGCAGTGGCAAGTTTTCTAACGCCAACAAACGTTACCGAGATACGTCGGTTCTTGGGTCTGAGCGGCGACTTCAGAAAATTTGTTGCCGGATACGCGCTGATCCGAACCGCTACGAAAGTTGCTGCAAAAGAATGCAACGTTTAACTGGACGCCGAACCACGAGAAAGCATTCAACGAGCTTAAAGCAGCATTGTCGACAAAACCGGTGCTCGCCGCGTACAAAGTGGACGCGTATCACGAGGTGCATAGTATGCAGTGCTCAGACTACGCTACACCTCAAGCTAATTTTAACTTCAAACCCTACGTGGTTATAGAACCGGATGGGTGGCGACAGGGGCTTGAATTCAGCCGTCAATCCTACAACTTGTTCACGGACGGATCCAAGATTTCAGAGGGTGTGGGATCTGCAGTTTTCTGTTCGGAACTTGACCTCCAACAGTCTTTCTGGCTCCCGGATTACTGCAGCATTTTCCAAGCAGAGCTATACGCTGCCACAACTTAACTCCTAACTCTTGAATTAATATCTATATTGACAGTCAAGCAGCCATAAAAGCGGCAGCTGGGGTAATATCAAACTCGATATGCGTACGGAACTGTAGAACTAAATTGGACGAACTCTGTCGCAACAGAGTAGTCACTATTTATTGGGTACCGGGTCACAAGAGAGTTGAGGGAAATAAAAAGGTTGATGCACTCGCCAAAGCCAGGGCACGACTGCATGCGGTTAGCGTGCCAGACATCCATCCACCCGGACGGAGATTGACGAGACAATGATTCATGAGGCGGCGTCCATGTGGGAGAGATCTACATCTCACAGGACAGCAAAAATCATGCTTCGCGCGCATAATATCAAAAACACAGAGTTTGTACTATCACTCCAAAGAGAGGATTGCAAACTACTAGTCGGGGTACTCACGGGACATTGTCTCACACCGTCCCACTTGGACTTAGGCCAAACTTGGCCTAGTACCAAGTGATGCATGCACAAGATGTAGTGAAGACAATGCTAAAGGTACCCTGAAGCACTTGCTATGCCACTGTCCTGCTCTCCACAGATCACGGGTCAGCTGCTTCGGATCCGCGTCGTTCCCTTCCTTGGAAAGAATTGCGGAGCAAAAAAGCGGCGATTTACTTAGGTTTGCCAAAACGTTCTTAAAAAGCTACATATAGGTCTGGAACTCTAGAATCTTTGGTACCACTATGGACCACTACTTGGTCTATGTGAGACCCCTCCGCGGGTCAGCCAGCAGCCAACCTAACCTAACCTAACCTCACGAAACAACACAAATATAAAAGATAGCAATTATGTATTATTTTTCATTTACTTTTACGTAGATAAAATATAAAAACACTTCATGTGCAAGCAATTTGTAAAAGAAAATACCAAATATAACAACAGTAAACGAAAATTACTGATATTTATAAGTTGACTTCATATAATGGGGTTTAAAAAAATTGCTTTATATAATTTTCCAAAAAACATAGTCTGTTTTTAAAACAAAATACGTATAGTCATGTGACATTAAATTTTGTGTAGCTACCCTGAAAGCGTATCGAATTACAGGGTCTCAAATTTAGTGCATTTTTCGTAAGTCGTATAAGGTTTTTGCTCTTGGATAAACCGAACATCGTGTGCTGTACTGACGACGTTTTGGTACAGCTTCGCCTTACCTCGAGGATTTTCAGAATCGATGATGTAGAAAAATAATGATATTTTTTAACATATGATACGATGAAAACGATTGTCGTATGTGCTATTAAATTCGATGGAACATACGACATACGATTGTCGTATGTGCTATTAAATTCGATGGAACATACGACATTCGTTTTCTACGGCGACGAAATGCGAATACTATTTATTATTATTTATTATTATCTAATATATAAAATTCTTGTGTCACAATGTTAGTTACCATACTCCTCCGAAACGGCTTCACCGATTTTTATGAAATTTTACATGCATATTCAGTAGGTCTGAGAATTGGCTACTAAGAGGCGTGGCAGCCGCCGTGGCTCAGTTGGTTAGTGCGCGGTCCAACGAGTCGCATGCAGAGCGACGCAAGATCGAATACTGCATGTAGTAACACCTAAAAAAAAATAACGGGAAACTCGTTTTCTCTTTCGGTGGCTGTCCTCTCAGCTGGAAATGGCGAACCTCTGAGAGTAAAAATTGCCTATGAAAAAGCTCCCAACCTGCCGTTCGGAACCGGCATAAAACTGTAGGTCCCTTCCACCCGCGTACAAAATTCACACGCACAACACGGGTGGTTGCGGGAAGCTAGGCCTTAGTCTCGCGTAAGCGGGCTGTCGTGCCAATCAATTATTAATTATTAAGAGGCGTGGCACATTTTTATGACCCAATTATTCTGCTGAACTATAAGTCACACAGCAATGAAACTTAGCATGAACCTATCATGTACTCATATCTTTCGACAGACGGAACAAGGCGTGTTTTGGACAACAGGGCGTGGCACTACCCATACAAGCAAAATCTTTAAAATATAATATTGTTACGAAAAACTCAAGTTTCCCAGGTTCGTTTGATTGTGTTTGAAAATAAAACAACTTCAGTTATTCAGCGCAACGCAGTCAAAACTAACAATCGCTTTATTTACAAATTTGCACTTGTTCTACTTTACACTACTACTATTGCATGTTTCCCCATTGCTTGCTCAACACAGACTCGACTCACTGCGCTGCAACTCTGCTGCTTTTATACCAGTTTTCTTATCGCGCCGAAGTTTCTTGCAACTTCCAATTGGAAAATGCTCGACCATTCTCGCACAGCCCATTTCTCGCGAACCTTGCCATATCGGACTGTACCAAGCGAATTATACCAGTTTGCCGTACTTCACAGTGCATGCCTAAAAGTATGCTTGCAAAAGCGTTCATGCACAGCACAGAGTGCCTTTTCGTTTCACTGCCCATCAGTTAGACTTGTTCGTCCCGAACAAGTATCGAGGCTCCGCCAGAGTAAGACGCCAGACGCTCCAAATGGACTACTTTCAACCTGGCGTTTCTGTTGCCGCCGCGTTGAACCCTGTACACCACGTCATTAATTCTGGTCACGACCTTGTACGGTCCTTCCCATGACGTTCGAAGCTTTGGAGACAAACCTTCGTTCCGCTGCGGGTTGTTGAGCATTACCAGATCGCCTTCTTGGAACCCTTCTTGGTTAGCCCGTAGACCATAGCTCGCTGTTAACCTGCTTTCGACTCGTTGAGTGCGGCTCCGCGATCCCCTCCTCGGCCCTTTCGCAGCTGAACACCAATTACAACTTCTGATCCACTCAGCGACAGACTCCTGGCATCCTACCCAATAGAAACGCCTTCTTATCTTGGCGACAGTTTTTGCGATGCCTAGTTTTTGCACGAATGGTGTGGCAGAGCGTCAGCCTTTCTTGGCGAGGTCTGTTGTCCGGAACGCTTTTCTCGCAGATGGCAGTTCCGTGATATGTGGCCTTGCTTGCCACATCGCCAGCAACTGACTCTAGATGACACTGCCCGCAGCCCCGCTGGTGCGTCCGAGCTCACTGTCTGGCTTTGCGTGATACGTCCAGATTGGGCTCGACGCTTTTCCGCAGATGAATGTCGAAAACTTCCTCTCCAGGCCGCCTCATACGTCATCGCGCTGGTCACCGTCTCCTTAAATGTCGGCTTAACCATCATCAACGCACTGCGACGTGTCTCTGGGTCATGAAGACCTTCAATAAATGACTCAATCTTCATCATCTCGAGGTCATCAGCGCCGAATTTCGGGTAACTCAACTGTACGAACCGCTCAATGTCTGCTGCATATGTCTGCAGCGCCTCGTTGGCTTTTTGCCTACGGCTCTTCAGCTCGCAATAATACAGCATTTTGTTGTGCTCGTCACTGTATCTGGCTGCCAGCGCCCTTACAACGGTCTCGTAATCACCCCTCAAACCTTCCGGAACTGTTTTTATTACCTCAGCCGCAGGACCTCTTAGAGCCAGTATCAGTCTCCGACCTTTCCTAACATCGGTCCACTGACTCTCCAAAGCAGCCATATCGAATTGTAGTTTGAATGTGTCGAACGACGTAGTACCATCATAAGTAGGCACTGCTATGGCAAAACTTTCCTCAACCGACTGCACCCTTGCTCGCAGCTGTACCTCTCCAAGCCGCTCGTCGATTTTTCTGTTCACCGAATCCTCCAGACCGTCCACTCGTTTGTCTAAATGTTCTACTCGCGTCTCCAGGTGCTCAACTTTCACATTAATCCTGTCTGAAATTTCTTCCACTTTCTGCTCCAAGCGCGCAGAATTTTCCTGAAGCTTGTTTTCCATTCGCTCTGCTACGTCCCGGTTCGTAGTTTCGATTTTTGCTGAAATTTCCTGATTCGTAGTTTCCAGTTTCACTGCCATCTGCGCCGACATTTCGCGATTTTCACGACTGACATTCTCAATTTTCGCAGAAGTTTCCTGAAACATGCCTCTCATTGCAATCATAAGCTGGCTCATGTCCATTGCTTGTGGTGGCGCAGCCGCTGCAGCCGTACTTTGCATCGACGCAGCACCTGCAGGCGATTCCTCCACTTTGGTCGACGCCTCTTGGTCCTGCGTTCCGAACTCGTGCACAGTCCAATCGACGCCTCGTGCCTCACATGCTTCTCGCAAGCGCAACTGCAACTCCACCTTTCCGCCAGCAGTCGGCAAATTCCAGGCAGCCAGCTCCTTCTTCAGCTGGTCCACCTTCAGCAGCTCGAGTTTAACCATGTCTGCGTTTTTATAATTTTGTTTTACTTTCAGTAACACAATCCTGACAGCCGCCGTGGCTCAGTTGGTTAGCGCGCGGTCCAGCGAGTCGCATGCAGAGCGACGCAAGTTCGAATTCTGCAGGTAGTAACACCTAAAAAAAAATAACGGGAAACTCGTTTTCTCTTTCGGTGGCTGTCCTCTCAGGTGGAAATGGCGAACCTCTGAGAGTAAAAATTGCCTATGAAAAAGCTCCCAACCTGCCGTTCGGAACCGGCATAAAACTGTAGGTCCCTTCACACGTCCATTCACACGCACAACACGGGTGGTTGCGGGAAGCTAGGCCTTAGTCTCGCGTAAGCGGGCTGTCGTGCCAATCAATTATTAATTATTAACACAATCCTGACTTCTGACACCAAATGTTACGAAAATCTCAAGTTTCCCAGGTTCGTTTGATTGTGTTTGAAAATAAAACAACTTCAGTTATTCAGCGCAACGCAGTCAAAACTAACAATCGCTTTATTTACAAATTTGCACTTGTTCTACTTTACACTACTGCTATTGCATGTTTCCTCATTCCCTACAAGAACAGTGACGGTCATATGACCGACATGCCTGACCGAAGTTTCGGTCAGCTCTCCGAACAAAGTTTCTATCATTTTTGTACAGGCGGTGTGAAAAAACTGACCGAAACTCTCGTGTACGTGTGATTTTTGGTTTCACTCTTACACACACCTTTTGCATATTAAGAAAACTGTGTTTGCTCTGCTCTAGTAGCTCAGCGGCTAGTGCGTTGGCCGCGAGTCAAGACTCCGCGAGTTCAAATCACCGTTGCAGCAAACTTTTTTTTCGGTGTTGCAGCAAATACCGAAAAAAAATGGAAATGCCAGTCAGTTGACCGGTCATGTGCCGAAATTACTGACTGAAGTGCTGATGCAAATATCGGTCACAATGTGATGTATAAATCGGTCATTCATGACCAATACTCAATATTGCAAAAATGCAGGTTTTTATTGAAATTTTTTGGAAAAACCGTTTGCTTTTACTTCTGTCTAAATTTATTTTAAATTAATTTAAGTAAAATAATATAAACAAAAATTGAATTTAAAAAAAAATTCATTTGCGGTCCTGCTTGGACCCCATATTGTCGCAATCGAAGGCGTTTGCTTAGCGCGACATCATTGGCATCGGCTTCTTTGGTCTTGCGCTTCGGTACTTGTTATGGCCCAATATTGAAGTTACTGAAAAGTGCAGAGTTATTTAAATATTCAAATAAATATTATTTAAATTAAATTTCAATTCGATTTCTTACCTTCTTTCTGTTTTTCTTTTTTTCGGCGTTTGAAACAACGGAGTTTGAACTTGGGCTCGCGCGTCGTATTTGACGTTGGCGCGCGCGTTATATGGCGTTCAAACTGACGACTTAAACGTGTTTAATGTGCTTAAACAAGTTAAATGAACAAAACCAGTTCGAAAACCTGTTCATTCACATGCAATTGTTGTTGGAAATTAAACGTGTTAAACCATTTAACATGTTTTGAAACGAGTTTAACGCAAGGTTGCATCCGAAAGCTTTCTATGAAAAAGCTTTTTTGTCAACTGAATACAGCGCACACCCTAAACACAAACCAGAAAAAACATCCCTACAGATTCAGCTGTCAATTTATCACAACAAGACCAAAGAAACATTGAAAATGTGAACATTTTGAAATATATAAAAATTATCGTTTTGCTCGCACTGCTTTCATTCCATTCATCGCCTTTTTGTGGCATCTGAATACAAGGCGTCTAATATTGAATGAAGTTGAGTACGACGCCGTGGTTTATGAAATATGCGCCAATATTTCGCTCGAATTATGCTCCCAGCACATCAGTTTACAAAAATATTTGTTTGTTGTGTGTAAACAAACTGCTGTCAAATTAAACTTCATTGAGCAGTCTGGACGGTTGTGTTCAACAAAAAGCTCTTTTTACTTAAACTAGTTTAAATGAGTCAGTTTGAACGCCATATTAGCCAGCTGAGCTACGTAACTATGGCAGCCGACGGCTCTTAATCATTTATATTAACTCCGATGCGCGTTCTTGTCAGCAGTTGTTTCTATTGTTGTCTCATTCTTACACATGCGTGTATAAGCAATTAATGTTTCTATGGTTGTCAAATGGTTTGTTTCAGTTTAAATGAAAGACAAATTGCAGCGATATGTTTTCTCATATGGGCCAAATTTCATGCAAGTGTATTGGTAAATTCAAAAAATGTTGCGAATGTAGTGGAGTTTCGGTCAGTCGCGTCTTGTAGGGTTGCTTGCTCAACACAGACTCGACTCACTGCGCTGCACACTGCTGCTTTTATACCAGTTTTCTTATCGTGCCGAAGTTTCTTGCAACTTCCAATTGGAAAATGCTCGACCATTCTCGCCCAGCCCATTTCTCGCGAACCTTGCCATATCGGACTGTACCAAGCGAATTATACCAGTTTGCCGTACTTCACAGTGCATGCCTAAAAGTATGCTTGCAAAAGCGTTCATGCACAGCACAGAGTGCCTTTTCGTTTCAATATCTTCCAAATTGTAAGTTGTACTACACTGAAATGTTGTATCCCGTCGTCCCATAGATGAGTCATTCTACTGATAAGATTTGATGGGCGTTGGACAAGGGGCGTGGCACATTTTTTATGACCCAAATATTTTGCTGAACTATAAGTCGCTCAGCAATGAAACGTAGTACGAACCTACCATTTATTCATATATTTCGACAGAGGGAATGTGGCAAGTATTGGACGAGGGGGCGTGGCACGACCCATACGAGCCAGATCTTAATAATAGAATATATTCCAAATTGTAAGTTGTAAACACTGAAATTAAGTACCCCGTCGTCCCATAGACGCCCCACAAGAGGCGTGGCACATTTTTTGTGACCCAAATATTTTGCTGAACTATAAGTCGCTCAGCAATGAAACTTAGTACGAACCTACCATTTTTTCATATATTTCGGCAGAGGGTATGGGGCAAGCATTGGACGAGGGGGCGTGGCATCAGCCATACGAGCCAGATCTTAATAATAAAATATATTCCAAATTGTAAGTTGTAAACACTGAAATTAAGTACCCCGTCGTCCCATAGATGAGTCATTCTAATGATAAGATTTGATGGGCGTTGGACAAGGGGCGTGGCACATTTTTTGTGGCCCAATTATTCCGCTGAGCTATAAGTTGCACAGCAATGAAACTAAGCACGAACCTACCATTTATTCATATCTTTCGACAGAGAGAACGGTGCAAGTATTGCACGAAGGGGCGTGGCACCACCCATACGAGCCAGATCTTAATAATGGAATATCTTCCAAATTGTAAGTTGTACAACACTGAAATATAGTACCCCGTCGTCCCATAGATGAGTCATTCCAATGATAAGATTTGATGGGCATTGTACAGGGGGCGTGGCACTTTCTTTGTGACCCAAATATTTTGCTGAACTATAAGCCGCTCAGCAATGAATCTTAGTACGAACCTACCCTTTTCTCTTTCGACGGAGGGCATTGAATAAGGGGCAGGTATTGAATAAGAGGGCATGGCACCGCCCATATAATTTAAATCCGGTTCAAGCGCAGTCCATTTCTTTACTGAAACTTAGCAGCAACATTGCTTATTTGTGGGCCTCGATTGCCTTAACCAGTAGGTCCTCCTCTTCCTTTAGTTGGTTTTCTTCGTCAATTTGCATCGCCATAGATTCGGCATCTCGCGTATTTCATTATAAAAAAAGCCACAAATGTCGTGCGAGACAAAGTTCGGGGGGTCAGCTAGTTATATTATATATTAGTACTTGCCTCTTTTATTTCTGTACGGTAAATTTTTGAATAAATCGATGACTACTAGACCATTGAAAATATTAATTTGAATTCAAAATCATTTACACAAAAAGTTACGTTATTGGTGTGGTGGGGTATGTCATACCCCAATGAACTTTAGCGGGATGTGACTGAAATTTGGTCACACTCAAGTTGCTTTAGGATAGCAAATGTGTGGTTGGAGTGTTATAAATAGCTACTGGAAGTAATAGTGACCAACTGATATCCGTATTATAAACAAAAACACAACCTCTGGGGTACGGTATACCCCACCACACCAATGCCGGGTTAAAGAAAGCTCTATTTCTTAGTTTTCAATGTCTTGTGAAAAGAAATCTTTAGGTTCAAAGCCAATTCTAAAATTACAGAGTTATTAGCGCATAGTCATAGTCGAAATAAAGTACACTTTAAATTCAATAAAGTATACTTTAAAATAAAGTAGGCTCTAAGTCAATCATAGTCGAGTTAGAGCATACTTTAACGCTTAAAGTATACTCTAACTTTAAAACAAGCAAAAGCTGTTGCTAAACCAGTTAGCAATAAGTCAAAATGAGCAGAAATGTCACTTTTATAAAATTCTCATTTCGTTGTAAATGTGTTTTTGTCTGTGTTTTGTGTAAAAAGTGAAGCAAACGAAGTGAAATGTTTAATTTTGAACAAATTGAAAGAGACTTTAATATAACAAACGAAGACATTGTGCTGAGACGGCGAAAAGTATACAAAAGCCGCATCGATCCATTCGAGTTCGATGACGAGGACTTCTATAGTCGTT
Source organism: Melieria omissa (assembly GCA_963971225.1). Classification (NCBI taxonomy): domain Eukaryota; kingdom Metazoa; phylum Arthropoda; class Insecta; order Diptera; family Ulidiidae; genus Melieria; species Melieria omissa. Next base: position 69,316,141 of record OZ020269.1, on the reverse strand, counting down.
ACCTGCTCGATAAAGTTGCTGCTCAGTTTGTAATTGATGTTTTGAACATTCAAGAACCGAGCAGCAACAGAGGCCTTCCGGTACCGATAAATATACAAGTCCTCTGCACTTTGCGATTCCTTGGAAGAAATGTTCATCAAAGTGATATTGGTAAGTTGCTCCAATACAATTGTTCCCTTGTCCAGTTTGTACCTTAAATGTTTAATTTTATCAATGCATTACAGCTGATCTGCCAGACTACCGTTGGAAGAATAATAAAAGATATGTATTCATGCATTTTATTCGATTTCCAAACAGCAATGAACTAAATGAAGTAAAAAATAAATTATACCAAATAGCTGGATTTCCGAAAGTTATTGGAGCTATCGACTGCACCCACGTGCGCATTAAATGTCCAGCAAGATATGTTGGACCAGTGATGGCAGGCCATTATCTCAATAGAAAGGGATATTATTCCCTGATTGTGCAGGTATTTCTTCATTTCTGCATGCTGCTCTGCTAGAGTTAAAAAAATTGCATAATGCTTCAGATTGTTTGCGATGCAGACTGCAGAATTCCACACATCGTCGCAAGGTCTCGTGGTTCAATACACGATGCCCGAATTTGGGACAGCTGCAGTCTAAGAACCAGATTGGAGGCCAGCAAACCTCAACACAATGGGGTACTGGTTGGAGATGCAGGCTATCCTAATTCACCAATATTAATAACACCAGTCAGAAATCCTTCAACATCTAAAGAAGAAAGGTAAATTAAAATGCTTTCCAATTATTCTTTCGACTTAAAATCTTCCCGGTTTTAGGTATAACAGAAGCCAGATCGCGACACGAAGCAAAATTGAGTGTTTAAATGGACAGCTGAAATCTAAGTTCCGGTCAATATTTGAACGATTAAGGGTTGACTTAGACACAGCTAAAAATATAGCTGTAGCTGTGCTTCACAACATTGCCAAAGAACGAAATATTTCATGTAGGTCTTTGTTATTACGTTACACTGCACTTACCTAACATATTTTAAACAAATATCCTACAGTCTTGGACATTTCATCCTCTGTGGAACAAATTTCAGTCGTAGAAAGCAGTGATGGCATAGAAGTACCTGTATCAAATTCTGGCAGAGCGTACAGAGCTGCATTTATTAATACACATTTCTAAACATAATTCAAACGTTTTTATATAGGGTGTTTTTTTTTAGAGGTATAGAACTTCGAATTGAAATAAAACACAAGAAAATCGTTTTAATGTCCATCAATTTGGCTTTATTGGAAGGATAATTTTATGCCATTAATGTTTAAATATGATTTCGGGCATGTGGCCGCCGCGGCTGGCTCGAATAAAGCCAATTCTACAGGTCCAATTTTTAAAGTTGATGGACAAAGCTCCAATTGCTGTGCACGGTGGCAAATCGATTCATTCGGGTCCTCTTCAACATTTTGCTCTACAGCGGCAATTGTTTCTTCGGTGCGCACTGTTCGACGTCTCTGCGGATGCGTATTATCACATAGAGTAAACGTAGTGCGAAAACGACCCATGGTTAACCGATGGATGGACCGATTTTGCTCTGATGGACGATTATGTCGACCATAAAATGGACGGAGCTTGCGGTAAACTTCGCGAACTGAACCATTATTTTCGAAATAAATTTGCACGATTTGCAAGCGTAGTTCTTTTGTCAACCTGTTCATGATGAAATGGCAAACCAAACTGAACATAAATGACATTAGAGTTGCCAGATTTGACCACAAAATGCCAGTTTTATCTCTATTCGAAAAACAAACCTCTAAAAAAAACACCCTATATTTGCTATTCATAGAATATAATTCATTTTCATATTTTCATATTAGAAAAATGCGTGCGACACGCTGTTTGTCGCATTGAACGTCCTTAAAATCTACAAAACAAAAACTCTGTAAGGCACGTGAATAAGTAAAACTAAGTGCGTACTGCAAAAACTGCTTAAACTCTAAATATTACAAGAATAAATCACATGCTCTCCATGAGCGATACCAGTCTTAACTCAAAAGTTTCTTCACATTAAATTACATTGATCAATCACAAAATGACACTTCTGGTTCTGACATCAGATCTAATGCAATAAGGGGTCGCTGATTTGGAATGCGTAAACCGTTTGTAAAACTTAAAAAACAAACTGGCGTGTCGCTTTTCGAATTCGCCCATATTTCTTATCGTAATTTCTAAACCAATAATAAATATGAATATATTTTCCTATTTTGAAGCCTTATTACCAGCGCAAGATGCTGTTAGTGCAAAAACATGAAAATTATGTCGATAGGATTATTGGCTTAGAAATTACGATAAGAAATATGGGAAAATTCGAAAAGCGACATGCCAGTTTGTTTTTTAAGTTTTACAAACGGTTTACGTATTCCAAATCAGCGATCCCTTATTGCATTAGAACTGATGTCAGAACCAGAAGAGGTTAGAAAAATTATAAATTTGTTGCCCTGTGTTTTCAGATGTTAAGCGTTCGTTGATCAATTCCTGATGCTTTATTTGAAGGCGAAGATGGTGGCACTTTAGGGCGTGCAGCTCATCCGACTGCTCTTCCTGACGTTTTTGCATCCGGGACTGATGAGCAATTTCAGCCTGGAGTTGTTCCATCCGAAGCGAATGAATTTCGTCGGTGTGCTCCGATTCCCTTGCAATTTGCTGCTTTTCTTTGGAAGATTTCGCTTGAGCAGACCTTCATTTCCTTTAGGTACGCTAGCAGCTGCAAGCGTAGTACTGCAAGCATATATGTAATACTTCTATATTGGCACTAACGTATCTTCACAATGTGTTTTCATTCGGAAATCAAAGGGAGACAAGCGATGAGAAAGAAAACACGAAATTTTGTGAATATATTTCTATGCGTGTATACATGTGCACTTCTACACATGAACAACTGTCAAACTGCTCCTGGGGCGGTTGAAAAAATTTCAGTTAATTTCGACAAATTTATATTTTTTTCCAGTCAATTTTTTTCCCGTCTGAACGCACCTGACTTCTTGCCACTTTTGAAATATGTCAAGGTACATTCGTTTATACGCTTTCTCGCTCATATTTCACTATTGCTGTACTGTGATGTTGGCGAATGTACCTTGAGCTTAGTGCCAATATAGAAGTACTACATATATGACTGCAAGCAGCGCCATCACCAGCTGTCAGAGATGCCTGACATAAACGGACTGGGCTGCATGTAGGGATATGCGTGGATGTTTCGCTATTGCTGTCGATAAGAATAGTGTCCTCTTGAAGGTCGAACAAAATCATCGACTGAATTTGTTCGTCCTCTTCATTTATTGTCGGAATGGGGACAACATTTCCTGTGGCCACAGTCGCTCTCTTCACTTGTGCCACAGATTTTTGGCACCCATTTTCATGCGCATCCACTGCTGCTTCAGTCGGGGTATATCCCAATTGAATCCGGATGCCAGCATATCCATCCGGATACTCTCCCAAGCATCCTTCTTCTTTCTGATGAGCGACATATCGTTGCGTTTGCTCTCAACGACGTTAATGTGGCTGTTTATTAACTCCCGCAAGCAGTCTTTTTCTGCGGCCGTCCAATTAGGTTCCCATGTTCTTCCCTAATTTAGATAGATGTTTAGATAAATGGTATAATAGCTGTTACATGCAAATTGTACTAATTTACTTACACTGCTTACGTCTGCCATCCTACTTTGTCGCTTTCGAAGTAAACAAAAATTCAAATTCAAAATCAATCAACTGTTTGTTTATGTCAGAGATGGGCAGATTAATCCTCGGAGAACTGTGTAGTCGATTTTTTTGTGCTCCCGTCGGCTTTTCACAAGTAATCGACCGTAGACATTTACTTATAACTGATTACACTGCACAACACAAAAAAAAATAACAAGGTTCTGACAACGGATTCTGGTAGAGGGGACCAAAAAAAAATATACGTGTATCGGCGTTTTGAAAATTTACGTCTGAATTTTTTTTTAGGGGGGGGTCAAAGTTTTCCCCTTTTTGCTCATTCTTATGGTGATTCGGCATACGAAAACCATGTAACCTCACATTTTAGGTATGTGATGTGTTCAGCAATTTGATGTAAAATACTACGAAGAACATTTTTGTGGAGCATTTTAACCCTGTAACTCCTATTTGTATGGGTCAATTTGACCCTTCTTTTCTAAAATGCCAAAAATGTCCTGTAAAACAGGACTTTTTAAGGACAAAAGGTACCACGAAAATATTCGTCATAAAATTCTACTATAGGTCTCTGAATACATCAAAGCACAGAAATTAACTTGAACGCCAGAATTAAGCCAAAACTGAAAATGTGTTTAAGTGTTTATTTCATACTTAATCAAAATTGGTACTAAAATCTCCTACAAAACTTGATTTTTGAGGATTAGTGTGTATGAAAAAATGTTGAGTGCAAATTTTCACTATGAGTCACCGTACAAAAGAAAGAAAGATATAATATATACAAATAGAAAAAGGAGAACAATTTTGGGTATTTATATTTTTACGTTATATTTTTCGTTTAGCTCTTGGCAATTTAACACCGTTATCAAGTAATGTCTAGCATACATCAGCCTTTTTACCGTTCCTCTATGGGGGCCCGTGGCGGATTCAGGGGGAGGGGTGAACCCCCCCCCCGAAATATTAGGATCGACTTTAAAACTACATACAAATTAAAAGACATTTTATAAGTGTTAAAGAATTACTTTTTGAAACCTCCCCCCTTAAAATATATTTATGAATCCGCCCCTGATGGGGGCACATGTCTGATGAAATCGTTCCCCATGTTTATCGGATTCTGTTGCCAACTGATGTTCGAAGTAATCCATATGAGAATTCAGAAAATGATTTGTTGGGGACACATGAACACCTAGTTTTTCGAATGCACTCATCATGGTGTCGACGTGCATTCGAGCAGCAGGATAACAATTTTTACCTACACCATTGTCAATGACTCCTTTAATGCTTTTCCATGCGACAATCTCATTTGGTGAGAGCATTTGATCGAATTCCGCGCTAGTCATAAGCCTTTTTATTTCAGGACCAACAAAAACACCTGTTGTAATGAAAACACGAGAGTTTTTATATTTATTGGTATGAAACCAATATAAAAAAAGTAAAGTTTTAGCATTCATACCTTTTCGTATCTTTGCTTTGCTAAGTTTTCGAAACAATGTCTTCAGAAAGTTAAATGCCGATCCATTTGTATCCAAACACTTAATAAAATTGTTTACCACACCAAGTTTTATATGTAATGGTTGTAAAACAATTTTTTTTATTGGCACAAGTGGTGGATGGAAAATATTATGCTCGCCTAATGTCCCTTCAGCTCTCGGCTCCCATTGTTTTTTGGTTGCCCTTTCATCTGCTATTCCACGTGCAAGTTTTGTAGGAGATTTTAGTACCAATTTTGATTAAGTATGAAATAAACACTTAAACACATTTTCAGTTTTGGCTTAATTCTGGCGTCCAGGTTAATATCTGAGCTTTGATGTATTCAGAAACCTATAGTAGAATTTTATGGCGAATATTTTCGTGGTACATTTTATCCTTAAAAAGTCCTGTTTTACAGGACATTTTTGGCATTTTAGAAAAGAAGGGACAAATTTACCCATACAAATAGGAGTTACAGGGTTAAAATGCTCCACAAAAATGTTCCTAGTAGTATTTTACATCAAATTGCTGAACACATCACATACCTAAAATGTGAGGTTACATGGTTTTCGTATGCCGAATCACCATAAGAATGAGCAAAAAGGGGAAAACTTTGACCCCCCCTAAAAAAAAATTCAGACGTAAACTTTCAAAACGCCGATACACGTATATTTTTTTTTGGTCCCCTCTACCAGAATCCGTTGTCAGAACCTTGTTATTTTAAAAAAAGTTTGATTTTGTTGTGCAGTGTTATTAGTGTTCAGGAAAACAAATATTTCAAAATAATTGATTACAAAATAAATCGGTATGGGCACAATTCCGACAATAAATTCTCATTTGGAACTCCGAATCGCTAGTTTTTGTAGAGTTGCCGTTGCTTTCGTTTGCTGTTTCAAAAAGTCGCTGCTACGTAGAAGCATGTTCTAAACTGACTATCGTAACTGAAAAATGAAAATCGACTTTATCTCTTTAGTCTTTTGCTAACTGAAGCCGGCTTTTATGCGGGACTATGATTATGCGCCATTGCATTTAACCTCTAGTTATAGCAGTATTACGACTTATACATGAGTTTATATCTTTGTTTTATAATGAGAAATATTAACCCTTGTGTGCGCACCCACTTAAAACCTCATACTAACCTCATACCCCTTAGTATGTGTGAGTGTTTGTCTGCGTATGTTTTGTGTGTGTAGCCCTGTCAAAAAAACAAAAACAAAGTGTGAATACAATAATTTCTGTTGCTTGTTAATTTTTATTTAGGTAAAAAGGTAAAATTATGCTTGATTTATAAAATACACAGCGAATTTTAACTTCAATAAATAAATTTTGAAATTAAAAATATACGAAAAAAGGAACAAAAATTTAAAAAATTACAAATTTTTATTTCTGGATTCCTTTCACTATTGACAATTATGCTTTGAAGTTGAAAAGGTAGCTGACTAATACCAAAGAATATGAAGTAATATAGAACGCGCATGTGGGCACAAAAGTGTTTTCGGTTGCTATGATGCGAGCGGGAAGAGCGAAGCGTAGGCATTTGAAAATGTTAGGTTCATAACATTTTCTGTTAGATTTGCGTAGGACAACAGCAAAAAGCTATGTTATTGTTCGCAACGGCTTCACTCGTCTAAATTGTGTTCTAAAGTGTTCGCTCAATCATTTTTTGCATGCATGTTTCTTGATCTTGTTTGCCGAAGCGCAAGCAAAAAACAAACAACGAACGAAGGCATCGTCATCATCGTTTCAACGAAGATGACTCGGGATTCGCGAATGTTTTTGTTGTTGTCGTTTATTGTGTGTATGCTTTTTTTGTTTTGCTGTAATGTCACTATCAATCGAAGCTTTGTTGTGTATTTGTTTGCTCAAATGCTGCGCTTTGATTGATTTTTAAAACCTGCAAATATTTAGACGTGGTTGAATCCAATTTGAAATTTTCACAAATATTTTTACGTGGCGAGTTCCAAGTAAAATCATTTGTTTATATTTTAACGTGGTTGATACCAATTTTGAACCTTTTGCAGCGGTTTTTTTCTGACGTGGTTGAATCCAATTTGAAATTTTCACAAATATTTTTACGTGGCGAGTTCCAAGTAAAATCATTTGTTTATATTTTGACGTGGTTGATACCAATTTTGAACCTCTTGCAGCGGTTTTTTTTTGACGTGGTTGAATCCAATTTGAAATTTCTATAAATATTTTTACGTGGCGCATTCCAAGTAAAATTATTTGTTTATATTTTGACGTGGTTGATACCAATTTTGCATTTTTTTAAGAAGTATTTTAACGCCATTGTCCAACACAGGGCCGTAGCTAGGGGGGGGGGGGTTAGGGGGTTCTGACCCCCCGAAATGTTAGAACATTGTTTTAATTTATAATATTCTAAACTAGTTACTAATCACACCATGCATGGCTACGTTTACATTGAGCCCAAGTGCCTAATTAAGTTAAATTAGTAATTTAATTTTGCTTGGAAGCTTGTTTTCAGTCAGCTGTCGGGTTTTGATTTGAGTAACCCCCCCGAAAAAAAATCTTGTCTACGGGCTTGGTCCAACATTGTAATTCTATTTTGTGTTTCGGCTTGTTACAATATGGCTACAAATATAAAGACAAATAGAAATTCCTCAACGTCTGGAATTCAATGTTGTGTTCGCAGTTGTCGAGACGACAATGCGAGAATCTTAGATTATTTAGATTCCCCGCTGCTGATTTCGTGTTTGGCCAAATTTGGCGCGAAAAATGCAATATATCTTATGACGACTATAACCGAAAACTGTATATTTGTGAAAATCATTTCTCCAGTACTTATGTAGGAAAAAGGTTTCTAAAAAAGGATGCGATTCCAACCTTAAACTTAGACGAAGATCATGAGATTTCGGATGAAGAATTTTTAGAACCAGATTCTTCATTGAAACGACCACGTTATGACGACATAGTATGCCGTAATTGCGAAAAAAAACGTAAAAATAACCCATTATTACAAAAAGATATACAGCGACCTATTAAAAAAGTTCAAAAAAATTAACGAAAAATTGCGAAAAAAGCGCTTTATTTTAAAATCCAAGAATTGCTGTTCAAAGACTTTAAAAAATTCAATTGATTCTTTATAACATATCAACTTGGAATCCAAAACATTTTGTAAACTTTTACTTAGCACCCGGCCAAAGGAATATTCTGACGAAGTGAAATATTTAGCGCAAAATATTTTTTATATTTCACAATCAACATATTCTTTCCTAAGAGATAAGCTAAATTTCAATTTGCCACATATCAGCACCTTAAATCGGTGGGCTCCAATAAAGTTCCTTCAGCCCGGTATCAACAATGTGGCTTTTGAATTCATTAAAAAGATGTGCTTAGAGTTGAAGGAAAAAAATGAAAATAATATGGTTCTTTTAATGGACGAAATGGGAATAAGTAGAGAATTACGATACAATCAAAAACTAGATTTAATTGACGGATTTGAATGCACAGGCTTCGAAAGAACAAACAAAATTGGTAAGCAATTGTATTTATGTTGAAGTCCATGTTCTCGAGTTGGTGTTCAATTTTAAACTATTTTGTGTCAGAGAATGGATTAACAGCAGATACGTTGTGCAAAATAATTAAAGAAAATCTTAAAATTTTAAGCAATTTTGGTATAGTAGTGAACGTTTTGGTTTGTGATCAGGGGTCTTCTAATAGAAAGTGTTTCTCCGACTTAGGCGTATGTATAGAGAAACCATACTTTCAATTTCAAAATCAAAAAATTTATTGCATGTTCGATTTCCCACATTTAATCAAGTCATTGCGAAATGGTTGGCTTAAATGCGACTTGAAAACGCCTGATGGTTTAGTTAGCTTTACAGTAGTTCAAGAGCTTTGGGAGAGGGAAGAAAATTGTAAAACCAAAATGTGCCCAAAATTAACTAGACAACACATATTTCCAAATTCATTTGAAAAAATGCGTGTTAAATTTGCCACGCAAGTGTTCAGTAAAACAGTTGAAGCTGCTATCAGAACAATTTCAGACATAAGTGGATTTAAAAAAATCTCACAAGAGGTAGCGTTATCCACAGCTGATTTTATAGCAAAAACTGATCAAATATTTGATTGCATGAATAGTGGATCTTTGTATGCAGATAACTGCTACCGATCTGCTCTTCAGATTAAGAAAGAATCGTACACATTTATTCAAACATTTTTATATTATCTAGAGGAAGTGAAATTTGTTGATGAAAAAAAACGAGTTTTCTTCCTAGATGGCATGAAACTATCCTTAAAATCGGTCCTTCTACTTGTAGATGAAATATTAAAAAATAATTCAGACAAGTTTTTTATTATGACAAAGGCCTTTAACCAGGACAAGTTGGAGAATACGTTTGCTGTGTTAAGGCAAAAAGGAGGTAATAACTGTAACCCCTCTGTAGCCGAACTTAATAATATCTTAGCCAGGTTATTAGCCTTTAAAATAATAAAGTTAAGCTCCTCTACCAATTGTGAAGAGACGCAAGATTCAATGACTAATTTAATTTCAAGCGCTTCTTTTAATGAGGATGTTTTGCAGACTAATGGCGATGATAATGACAATGAAATCCTGGAAAATCTTGATCTAAGTAATGAGATGCACGAGGCGTATTTTGTAGGTGACACCTTTTGTAATCCGAAAGATATTAACTTAGAGCTGGTTTCCATAAGGTATTTTGTTGGATACGTAAGTAAGATATACGTAAGATCCAAGTGAAATTTTTATTTTTCACAAAAATTACACTGTGCGACAGCTTTTTCTAACCCAGAACTGACCAAGACTAATCGATAGTACTCTTATAGAGTACCAAAACCCTAGCTGGGTTTTGCAAAGTTAGTTGCCGTTTACAAGTTACAGCCGTGTAAAGTTTGTGTGTGTTAGTATTTTTTCAACCAGGTTTTTCTTTATAAGTCTTAAGATATTCAAAATATTGAATTGCTGTCTTCAGCAAACTTGCTGCTAATTCTTAGATGAACAAATTCTCTGAAGACTGTGTAACAAAATTATTACACCTTATCGAAATTTTGAGGGTCAATGTTAAAGAAATCTATTTTTTTTTTATTGTAATAGAAAAAAAACGTGTTTTTTATTCTATTAATATAAATGCAAAATCGCATTTGTGTTGAGAGATGTTTTTTTGCAAAATAAAGTGAAAAAATTTTCAAGTCTAAATTTGAAATTTTATTGTACACATATTTTAGTCTGTTCGTTTTCTTCTAAAAATCCTCCGGGTACGTTTGCTGACAACACCAACTAATTTCGATGTACGGGCCAGAAACTAACTTTATCTGTACATCGTTTCGAGACATCGTTTCAACGTGGAATGCATGGGCGCCAGTGTTCAAAAGGGTTGCCCGGGGAATACCCGGAGTGACGGCAGCAAGCTGCTCATCTTAACTGAGCAATTACCGAAAAAGTATCGGTAAAATAACACCACACGTGCCATAATTCGACGATGTTCTAAGGAGTCAATAGAGCTGGATGCCCTACTGTCCCCTATAAGCTTGACCACTCGGTTTTGCACCCGGTCCAAGCTCCAAATGGGTTTTTGAAGCCCCCGCCCATAGGTGCGAATTAAACTCCATTTTAGGTCGGATATAGGTAGTGTAAATAATGCGGAGATCAGACGGAGTGAAATATTTTTTGCACCGCTTTAGGAAGCCGAGGCACTTGGGTGTTTCTTTCGACACGCCAAAAATATGATCGTTCCAACGAAGTTCGTTCTTAATGGACATTCCCAGAACATCAAGAGCTGCCGATTCCGCAATACTCACACCACCCATAACCAGGGATGTTGGGAGACTCGTTTGTGGGATGACAGGCAACATTGGGTCTTGTGAGGATTACAATTTACCTGTTCGCTTGACCCCACTTGGAGATTGTTTGCTATTGAGTGTGTCAATCATACTGCGCCGTTCTCTCTAAATCTTTTCATACGCTGTACTGAACTCTTATAGATTTCAGAACGATATTTGCCCAAAAATCCATTAACAACTTTTTTATCGATTGCCATGCTTTCAATTCATCACCAACTAACACCAGATCAAATGTCTCTGTTTTCATTCATTTCCGTATATCTGTACCATTAACAACTCCAGGTATAACTACAATTAAGGTAGGTTAAAAGACACTTACCACAAAACTTTTCAAACAGACTGAAATATGTGTACAACAAAATTTCAAATTTAAACTTGAAAATTTTTTCACTTTAGTTTGCAAAACAACATCTCTTTGTGAAGTTAGAGGGTAAAGCATATATTTTTTTTATTTTTGGCAACACAAATGCGATTTGGCATTAATATTAATAGAATAAAAAACACGTTTTTTTTCTATTACAATCAAAAAAAGTCGATTTCTTTAACATTGACCCCCAAAATTTCGATAAGGTGTAATAATTTTGTTACACAATCTTCAGAGATCTTGTTCATCTAAGAATTAGTAGCAAGTTTGCTGAAGACAGCAATTCAATATTTTGAATATCTTAAGACTTATAAAGAAAAACCTGGCTGAAAAAATACTAACACACACAAACTTTACACGGCTGTAACTTGTAAACGGCAACTAACTTTGCAAAACCCAGCTAGGGTTTTGGTACTCTATAAGAGTACTATCGATTAGTCTTGGTCGGTTCCGGGTTAGATTCCATGACTCCAAAATTGTCGCACAGTGTTATCAGTCAATTTCTGATTTTGGTGATCTTTTTGCTCCTTCGAATTCCCTAATGAATGTATGCATAAAACATATTTTAATTTTTCATAAAATCTTCGAAGCAGAACCTGAAAAAATTGGTATTAAAGCACACGTTTTACAATCTTGTAAAAATGCTACACCTGAATGGTTCTATGGTGAGTGCTGTAACCATAGAGTCCAAATTTTAGATTTTCTTATTTTAGTTCTTCTACGAAAACACTGCATGTGGGCTGTGCAAAAAGGAAGTTCGAAAGAACGAAAATTGAAAATAATTGTTGGCAAATAAAAAAATTTTTATTAAAAATTATTATTTATGAAAGATAAATTTAAATGAAAGTAAAACAATAAGCATAAAACCTTACAATAATATTTTTAATAAATAACTATAAACGCTCTTGTGCAACATGTTTGCACCCATATTTTACTACACCAAGTTCACGCATTTTTTTTGCTAATTGTAATTTGCTTATGATTATAAAAAAGAAAGCAGAAATAGCGACGCAACAATTACCAACAACAATGCTATCCCGCCTGCACGGCACAGCGCAAAAAACAGTATACCGCTAACTTTTTTTTGTTTGCCAATATTATAATGCAGGGAATACGACAACAAAAGCAGCGTTCATCGTCATGTTTATCAAGTGGCGCAACAGCAGCGAGAATACGAATGAGTACAGAAGCGACTTCAATTCACATGTTACGCCGAAGTTACAGAGATTTCTGCTGTTAGTAACAGAGATTTCTGCTGTCAATAACAGAGGGTACTACCAGCAGTACCCACCATACAACGCGTTTGCTTGTATGAGATGCGCGTTCTATATTACTTCATATTCTTTGCTAATACAGAACACTGCGAACTATTGGCTGTCAATAAGACAAAATATCTTCTATTGACTACTTAGTTCCATCTATCTAAAAAAACCTTCCGTTCAAGCATAACATGCTCAACATGTTATTGTTCATGCTAAACTGGTCGGATATCGTCATCGCTATCTCCACGTTGAACTATCATATTGTATTTTCCATCAGTAGCGAAGCATCATATTGTTCAGGGTACAAAAGATAATTTGCAGCACCGTTATTATTACCTCCAGCAACGAACGAATCCTGCATAAACTTTAAAAAGTGCAGGTGGTTCATTCAATTATCCCACAGAACTATGTATTCATTCAATGAGCCAATTGCAAGAATTATTTGCCTGTGTAATTTGTATGCTTCCGAGTAAAACTTTAGTGATAAGTATTCAACATTTAAGCTTATTCAAACTATTTAATTAATGACTTAATAATAATTAAAATAATAAAAAATAAAATTAAAATTAATAAAAAAAATAATTAAATATCTTAATTCTGTTGCTCTAAAGCATTGGTTTTCGCTACTGCTTAAATTATTTTTTTTTTATAGAAACCGTCCTTTCTGATTATACTCCAGCGTTGAAGTTCAAAAATAATATACACCTTATCTTCGAAATAGCATTTGCTTCCTTCAATCTCCGTCACAGAAAACATACAATCCAATTGATTAAAGGGATGTAACGCAGGTCGCCTCCTCGCGGTGCACCCTGGGTAACGCTAAATAACCTGCCTGACCCCCCCCCGATATACGTATCGGTTGTCACGACCTTGCTTTCGTCTCCGGACCTCTCTCACCTCTATTTGGACTATGTTTGCTTTGGGCCGGTGATCGTGGTATTCTGTTACCTGAGCACACTGAAGTGACACCCAGTGGAAATGGCTTCCAGGCTAATGCCACGGCTGCCTCCGTCCCGTTAAAACCCTTGCAGGCCTCGTGGTACGTTCAATGCCCGTCGCCGTTAAGTTGGTGGTGTAGGCGTCAGTTGAGTTTCACTTCTGACTTGCACTGGGTCTGGTTCTGAGCAGCTGACCCCATAAGGGCATCTGCCAACCCTTCGCATGGCCTCACTGCTTGCAAAGATAACCATGGGATCCTACAGTGACTACGCAATCGGGCGGCGATAGCGGCCACGAGTGGGGACCCAACAGCCATGAATACCAATTATTCAAAATAGATGCCCAATCCACAGGGGACGCGCGCGCCTAGCCTGAAAGGGGGGCGCACGTCGATTCCCCAGAGGAAACCCGCCTCTGCAGCTAGGGCCCCAGTAGCTACGCAGCCACCCCTGCTCTTCGGGCAACGCGATCGTTACCAGGCAGAAGCCGCCGGGCGACCGCGTTCTGCCCCCAAAGCCCGCACTTGCTCAGGGCGGCAGACCTTCGGCGAAAAGCCCTGCTTAGCCTGCCCCTGTAGCCTCCCACAGCGCCGCCCCCCTTCAGGCGCTAGTTCCAACGTCGCCCCTCTACGCGGGCCTACAGGACTAGGAGGACGGCCTACAAGGTCCTGCGCAGGCTAGAGAAGATCCCTCCGGGAGAACTCTCGGAGAGGGATCAAGCCTCCTTGGGATGGGCGAGGAAGAACATTCACACCAGGAATACCTCGCCTCATTCCCTCCAAGCGACAGAGATCGCAGGAGCAACTGCCATTCCGCAAGTGGCTCAGGCCAACAAGAGGCCGAGGCTAGCGGCACCGACTCCGACGTCTGGTCGGACCTTCAGAGGCCACCAAGGGTAGCTTGGTGTGGGCTCTCGTTGACGCTAGCAACGCGGACGGGGCTATCTCTGCGGACAAATAGCGGACAGTCAGGTTGGCCCAACTGTCTGTCTATGACGAGGTTCTGGCAGTGAACCCGGGTACTCCTCCCAAGTGTAGGGACGCAGGCTGGCACCAAGGCCGTGTAAAGCTGATGGCTTGGTCCGACCAGCGCTCTGCGGACTTGATCCGGTTGGCAGTGAGCAAGCTGGGAGAAGTCTGGCCAGGAGCCTGCGCGCGGTGCCCCGGGACGAGATTCCAGCAGACCGCGCTCCAAGACCTGGGTTCCGGCTGAGCCATCAGACCCGGCAGCAATTTTGCACTACCTTCGGACCGGCAATCCGGAGCTCCCCACCCAGAGCTGGAAGGTTGCGTGGGTCAGCGAACCGCGTGGCTCTCTGAGGGAAGTCATGATCATCCTTAACAAGGAATCCCTCAAGCCACTTGCCGCTACCGGAGGAGTTGTCAGTTACGGCCTTGACTCGGTCACACTGCGGCTTTACCGAGGTGACCAGTCCCCCTCTGATCCGCAGAACCTACTAGGGGTTACACCGGGGCCTTCTGCGGCGCCCCTGTCCGGGACACCGCTTCCGAAGACGGCGCTGACAGTGCTGTATCCGCTTCGGAAATGATCGGTGACTTTTTCTAAAGCCTTGAGGTGAGGACCGATTGCGATCCCGAGGGCGAGAACATCTCGCTGTCCGACCTGGTTGATATATTAGCTGGGAAGGAAAACGGCGACGTCACGATAGTCGACGCTCCTGGGGATGGTGGGGATACTTCAAATGAATCTCCACCACTCCAAGGCGGCTTCGGCTGCCCTTCTCCTCCGATTGGCATCCAGCAAGGAGGACGTCGTGCTAGTCCAAGAGCCATGGATCGTTGACGATCGGGTTCGAGGGCTCAGGCTCAACGGGTACAGGACTGTATCCCACCACGGCGCAGGTAAAATTAGGGCCTGCACCCTCATTAGAGACACCATTAATGGCTCCCTTCTTCCTAGGTACTGCGACGGGGACTGCGTGGCCATAGCTACTGAGATACACTCCCGGATCTACTGGATCGTATCCGGCTATATGGCACACGACCACGGGCCTACACCCCTTATGGACCACTGAGGGAGGTGACTGCAGCAGCCAGCGAGCGAGGCATTCCACTCATCATCGGGGCGGACGACAACGCGCACCACGATGCCTGGGGAAGCAGCGACCAGAATGAACGGGGTGAGTCGCTTTTTCAATTTATATTGAACACTAACCTAGGCATTGCTAATAGAGGTAGGGAACCAACATTTCTTACCGCTACTCGGAGGGAGGTTCTGGACGTCACACTGACCAACGCGCTCTCTGGGCACCTGGTCAGGGACTGGCGGGTTTTGGAGGAGTCCACCACCGGTACATCAGTTTCCGTTTGGATCTGAGTACACCGGCTAGACCCCCCTTCCGCAATAAGCGTAGGACAAATTGGGAGATTTTCCATTTGTCCATATATTCTAGTTTATCCTTATCTCCCCCGCGGCTCCTGTGTCCTGGAGACATTGAGACCGCGGTGGCCACATTAACTGATTCACTTAGTCGTGCTTCGCCTGCTGCTTGTAAGCCTAGGACATACCGGGGCAAGACAAAACCACCTTGGTGGAACGCCGAAATCGCTAGATTACGGCGTGCATGCAGACACTCTTTTAACGCGGCCAAGATGTATAACACCTGGGACGCGTACAGATCTGACCTCAGAGCCTTTAAGCAGGAGGTCAGGCGGGCAAAGAGGGAATCGTGGGAATCCTTTTGCGGCGGTATCGAAAAAGTCTCTGACATCGGCCGACTCCACAAGATTCTCAGCAGCTCCCCGTCCATTCCCACCACCATTCAGAAGGCAAGCAGTGACTGGACGGAGTCCTGTGGGGAAACCCTAGAAGTGTTAGTGGACGCGCAAGTTACATCTCAGGTTGCGTCTACTGACGGCATGCAATTGTGCACCATATCGCATGAACCGCCAGTACGTAACTTAAGCCGCAAAGTCAGCATTTTTTGAGTATGTGAAAATGTACGATACCGCAAGGTGCCGAACATGGAAGCAGAATCGAGGTGGCTGAGTTTGGAAGGCAGTCTGAAGCTAGACATAAAGCAAATCGGTTGTTTGCATTTAACTGGCGCAGTCGCGGAGCCGAACAAAAACAAAAAAGTGACAAAGTGAAGAAACATAGAAAATTAAAGAAAAATTTACTAATTTTCGCAGACACTTCACAGTCTCGTGGTGCTTTAAAATCGCAATAGACATTTAAAGTAAAACACAAAAAATACAACAACAACGAAAATGGCAAATAATATTGAACAGTGCCCAGTGGCTATAACCCAGCTTCTGCAACAACAATCAATTCAAAACTCTCCAAGTTGGGCAAGCATCATCGAAAAGGAGTTGAAGTATGTTCAACCATTTGACGGCGAAAGGAAAAACCTTACATCCTTCATCAGAGCTGTGGAGCGAGTAATTGGCAACCATCCCCAAAGGAGTGACCTGGTGTTTCAAATTGTCTACAACACCAAATTTCAAGGATCAGCCAGGAGCGTTTTAGACGGGGATGAGCCCGATGTTTGGGAACAGTGCAAGTCAAGACTTAGGCAGCACTATAAGTCGTCCAAAGACCAAATGCAGCTGACCAAAGAAATTTCACTGTTAAAGGTAAGCAGCGTGAAGGACTTAAGCGAAAAAGTCTTAAAGTTAAAAGAAGACATTGCCGAATATGGCACAACAAATCAAAATGGGGACGTGATGAAGAACATTCTGTCAGGAATACTGATTCAACGAGTCAAACCCCTTTCGGCAGGCACCTTAGCCTTTGCAATAACTTTTTTCTTTTCTTTCAATAATTACAGTTTCATCTAACTCTTGGTTAGGTGCTTGAATAGGTTTAGAAATTAATTTATTGGCTTTTATCCCCTTAATAAGAGACAATAACAACTTATCAACAGAAGCCTCATTAAAGTACTTCCTAACTCAAGCTTTAGCTTCAGCTGTTTTATTGTTTGCAATTATTACTATATTATTAAATAATCACCCAACAGACCAAAATTCCTACTATATTAAAACAATTATTTTATCTGCTTTATTAATGAAAAGAGGAGCGGCCCCTTTTCATTTCTGATTTCCTAATGTTATAGAAGGGTTATCGTGAACTAACTCGCTAATCTTAATAACATGACAAAAAATTGCACCACTAATGTTAGTATCCTACGTGATATGCCCTCTATTCCTAAATACCTCAATTATTTTATCAGTAATTGTTGGGTCACTAGGAGGGTTAAATCAAACCTCTTTACGTAAATTAATGGCTTTTTCGTCAATTAATCACTTAGGCTGGATACTAACAGCTATACAAGCCAGAGAGTCTCTATGGCTTGTATATTTTGCATTCTATTCCCTTCTATCATTTAGATTAATTTTTATATTTAATACCTTCAAAATTTCACATATTAATCAGCTGTTCTCCTCTTTCTTTAATTCAAAGGTTATAAAATTCGTTCTATTCTTTAATTTATTATCTTTAGGGGGGTTACCCCCATTCTTAGGATTTCTTCCAAAATGACTAGTAATTCAACTATTAGTATCAAACAACCAATTTATACTAATGACTATTCTTACAACAATAACCTTAATCACACTCTTCTTTTATCTACGATTAGGCTTTGCCGCCTTCATACTAAACTACTACGAAAATAACTGAATTATTTCTATACAAATAAATAACTTCTCGTTTAAACTGCTTTTAATTTTTTCATTCATTTCAACGACAGGGTTAATATTTGTTTCAATAATTTTTACTTTCATCTAAACTAAATCTGTAAAGCTAAAGGCTTTAAGTTAAAAAAACTAATAGCCTTCAAAGCTGTCAATATAAGAAAATCTTTTAAGCCTTAGTAAATTTTACTCCTTTAGAATTGCAGTCTAATATCATTATTGACTACAAGGCCTTAATTAGAAAGAACATTTCTTATATATAGATTTACAGTCTATCGCCTAAACTTCAGCCATCTAATCGCGACAATGGCTATTTTCTACAAATCATAAAGATATTGGTACTCTTTATTTCATTTTTGGTGCTTGAGCAGGAATAGTAGGGACTTCCCTTAGAATTCTAATTCGAGCAGAATTAGGGCACCCCGGAGCTTTAATCGGAGATGACCAAATTTATAATGTAATTGTTACAGCTCATGCTTTCGTAATAATTTTCTTCATAGTTATACCCATTATAATTGGGGGGTTTGGAAATTGATTAGTTCCACTAATACTAGGAGCCCCTGATATGGCATTCCCACGAATAAATAATATAAGATTTTGGCTACTTCCTCCTTCTTTAACCCTCCTGTTAGTAAGTAGTATAGTAGAAAACGGAGCTGGAACTGGTTGAACTGTTTACCCTCCTCTATCTTCCGTGATCGCTCACGGAGGTGCTTCTGTTGATTTAGCAATCTTCTCCCTACATTTAGCAGGAGTATCTTCTATTTTAGGAGCAGTAAATTTTATTACAACAGTTATTAATATACGATCAACAGGAATTTCTTTCGACCGAATACCCTTATTTGTATGATCAGTTGCTATTACAGCTCTACTACTACTTCTTTCACTTCCAGTTCTAGCCGGAGCTATCACAATACTTTTAACAGATCGAAATCTAAATACATCATTTTTTGACCCAGCAGGTGGAGGAGACCCAATTTTATATCAACACCTATTCTGATTTTTTGGCCACCCTGAAGTTTACATTCTAATTCTCCCTGGATTTGGAATAATTTCACATATTATTAGTCAGGAATCAGGGAAAAAGGAGACATTTGGGTCTTTAGGTATAATTTATGCTATACTAGCAATTGGATTACTAGGATTTATTGTTTGAGCCCATCACATATTCACAGTAGGAATAGATGTAGATACACGTGAGCAGTTCTAGGACTTCAAGATAGTGCTTCACCCCTAATAGAACAACTAACATTTTTTCATGACCATACACTAATAATTCTAGTAATAATTACAGTTTTAGTAGGGTACTTAATATTTATACTTTTTTTTAATTCTTACACCAACCGTAATCTTTTACACGGACAAACTATCGAAGTAATTTGAACTATTCTACCCGCAATCGTTCTTTTATTCATTGCATTTCCTTCCCTTCGGTTATTATATTTACTAGATGAAATCAATGAGCCTTCTATTACTTTAAAGTCAATTGGACACCAATGATATTGATCCTATGAATATTCTGATTTCGTAAATGTAGAGTTTGACTCTTATATAGTCCCCACCAATGAATTACCTACAGATGGCTTTCGACTTCTTGACGTTGATAATCGAGTAGTTCTTCCGATAAATTCACAAATCCGTATTCTAGTCACAGCAGCAGATGTAATCCATTCATGAACGGTACCTTCTTTAGGTGTAAAAGTGGATGGAACCCCTGGACGGTTAAATCAAACTAACTTTTTAATTAACCGTCCTGGTTTATTCTATGGGCAATGCTCAGAAATTTGTGGGGCTAACCACAGTTTTATACCTATTGTAATCGAAAGAATCCCTGTAAATTACTTCATTAAATGAATTACTAACAATGTTAATTAATCATTAGATGACTGAAAGCAAGTATTGGTCTCTTAAACCACTTTATAGTAAATTAGCACTTACTTCTGATGAAAAAATTAGTTAAAGTTATAACATTAGTATGTCAAACTAAAATTATTAATCTATTAATATTTTTTAATCCCACAAATAGCACCAATCGGTTGATTAAGCTTATTTATTACATTCTCAATTATTTTTATTTTATTTAACGTCATAAATTATTATACAACAATTCCTTCTTCACCTAAATCTAAGGTATCCCAAAGAAAAGGGGCTAATTCACTTAACTGAAAATGATAACTAATTTATTCTCTGTATTCGATCCATCATCAAGTATTTTTAATCTTTCTTTAAATTGATTAAGAACTTTCATTGGATTATTATTAATCCCATCAACATACTGACTTATACCATCACGTCACCACATTTTATGAAATTAAATTTTACTAACCCTACATAAAGAATTCAAGACCCTACTAGGGCCATCTGGCCACAATGGGTCAACATTTATCTTCGTATCTTTATTTAGATTAATTTTATTTAATAATTTCATAGGGCTATTCCCATATATTTTTACAAGTACAAGTCACTTAACTTTAACACTTGCTTTAGCCTTACCTTTATGGTTATGTTTTATAATTTATGGATGAATTAATCATACACAACATATGTTTGCACATCTAGTTCCACAAGGGACGCCTGCAGTACTTATACCTTTTATAGTATGTATTGAAACTATCAGAAATGTAATCCGACCAGGAACATTAGCGGTACGACTTGCTGCTAATATAATTGCAGGTCATTTATTATTAACCCTTATAGGAAATACTGGCGTGTCAATATCACATGTAATAGTAAGCTTATTAGTAATTGGTCAAATTGCACTTTTAGTCCTTGAATCAGCAGTTGCAATTATTCAGTCATATGTTTTCGCTGTTCTAAGAACTCTATACTCTAGAGAAGTTAATTAATGTCAACACATGCTAACCACCCATTTCATCTAGTAGACTATAGCCCATGACCACTTACAGGAGCTATTGGAGCTATAACAACAGTTGCAGGGCTAGTTAAATGATTTCATCAATATGATATTTCATTATTTACTCTAGGTAATATTATTACAATTTTAACTGTTTATCAATGATGACGGGATGTCTCTCGTGAAGGTACTTACCAAGGACTTCATACATACCCCGTAACAATTGGTTTACGATGAGGAATAATTCTATTTATTTTATCAGAAGTACTATTTTTTGTCTCTTTCTTTTGAGCATTCTTTCATAGTAGTCTATCCCCAGCAATTGAATTAGGAGCCTCTTGACCCCCCGCTGGAATTATTCCATTTAATCCGTTTCAAATCCCCCTTCTTAACACAGCTATTCTATTAGCCTCAGGAGTAACTGTAACTTGAGCCCACCATAGATTAATAGAAGGAAATCATTCTCAAGCAACTCAAGGACTATTTTTTACGGTATTACTGGGAGTATATTTTACAATTTTACAAGCTTATGAATATATTGAAGCCCCATTCACAATCGCTGACGCAGTCTATGGGTCTACCTTCTTTATAGCTACAGGGTTTCATGGGCTACATGTGCTAATTGGAACAACATTTCTTATAGTATGTTTAGGTCGACACTTAAATAATCACTTTTCTAAAACACATCACTTCGGTTTTGAAGCAGCTGCCTGATACTGACATTTTGTAGACATTGTCTGATTATTCCTCTATGTATCAATTTATTGATGAGGAGGATAAACTAAATCTATATAGTATAAAAGTATATATGACTTCCAATCATAAGGTCTATTATTAATAGTATAGATAATTTTTTCAATTATCTTAATATCAATAGTTTTGTTCATCATCACAATTGTAGTGATATCTCTAGCTTCAATTTTGTCTAAAAAGGCAATAGCTGACCGAGAAAAAAGATCACCATTTGAATGCGGGTTTGACCCCAAATCCTCCTCCCGTCTACCTTTTTCCCTTCGGTTCTTTTTAATTACAATTATTTTCTTAATTTTTGATGTAGAAATTGCATTAATCCTCCCAATAATTATTATTGTAAATTATTCAAATCTAATAATTTGGTCATTCACATCAATTCTATTTATTATTATCTTAATTGTAGGGTTGTACCACGAATGAAATCAAGGAATACTTAACTGATCAAACTAGGGTTGTAGTTAATTATAACATTTGATTTGCATTCAAAAAGTATTGATTTATCAATCTACCTTGAATAAGAAGCGATATATCGCAATTAGTTTAGACCTAATCTTAGGTAATTTTACCCTTATTCTATTAATTGAAGCCAAAAAGAGGCTTATCACTGTTAATGATAGAACTGAGGGTTCCTCCAATTAAGGAAGTATGACGTTCAAGAAAAAGCTGCTAACTTTTATCTTTTAATGGTTAAACTCCATTTATACTTCTATTTATATAGTTTAATAAAAACATTACATTTTCATTGTAAAAATAAAATTATTTTTTTATAAATTACTTATTTTAGTTCACTATATTCAAAGATTCATTAACCACCCTAACATCTTCAATGTTATACTCTCTAATTTAAGCTATTTGAATAAAATAATAGAAAAAAACTAAATACAAAGATAACCCATAAAACAAATACTAATAAATAAATTTTTAAGTTATTATTTTGTGCTATATGACATAATTGAGAATAACGGATTAATTTATTGTAAATCCCTTGGCCCCCTCAAAATTCTGATCAACCTTGATCAAAAGATTTAACAACAATTCTACCCATTATTAAAGGATAATTAACAATACCATAAGTTGAAATATAAGGTATAAATCATATTGAACCAAAATAGTATCTTCTTAAATAATTATCTATTGACTTATTTGTATAAAAAAGGGATACATTAGAAATTAAATAACCTGTGACACCCCCCACAATACAAACAAATAATGTAAGAAACTTCAAATAATAAGGTAAACAAACTATTAAAGGGGTTGGAAAAATTAATCATCTTAGTATACTACCGCCAATAATTCTCATTATTAACAAGCCTAATATCCCACGCAACATTACCCATCCTTCATCATTTAATAAATTCAAAGCCCCACAGTTCAGGTCACCAGTTATTGTGTAATAAACTAAACGAAATGAATAACAAACAGTCAACCCAGTAGAAAAAAAATAAAGAAAAAAAGAAAAGGTATTAACATAACTCAAAGAAACAACTTCTAAAATTATATCCTTAGAGTAAAACCCTGCTAAAAAAGGTATCCCACACAAAGCCAAATTTGCTACATTAAAACAAGTTCTAGTCAAAGGTATATGAATTCCTAGTCCACCTATCAAACGAATATCCTGAGAATTATTTATATTATGAATAATAGCTCCAGCACACATAAATAGTAAAGCCTTAAATAATGCATGAGTTAATAAATGAAAAAAAGCCAACTTATAAAACCCTATAGAAAGAATTCTCATTATTAACCCAAGTTGACTCAAAGTAGATAAAGCAATAATTTTCTTTAAGTCAAACTCGTAATTAGCCCCCAACCCAGCCATAAATATAGTTAAACCAGACAATAAAAGTAGTAATTGTCCTCTGAAAGACTCAAATAACAAAAAATTAAATCGAATCAATAAATAAACTCCAGCTGTTACCAAAGTCGAAGAATGAACTAAAGCAGAAACTGGGGTAGGAGCAGCTATAGCTGCTGGCAATCAAGAAGAAAAAGGGATTTGAGCACTTTTAGTTATAGCCGCAAGAGTAACCAAACCTCCAATTAATATCATCTCTCAGTCAGTTTTCATCATTTCCAAATAAAAAATATAATTTCATCTTCCATAATTTAGTATCCAAGCAATAGCTAATAATAAAGCAACATCCCCAATACGATTAGACAAAGCAGTAAGCATACCTGCATTATAAGTCTTAACATTTTGAAAATAAATAACTAAACAATAAGAAACAAGCCCAAGACCATCCCAACCCAAAAGAATTCTAATTAAATTTGGGCTAATAATTAATAATATCATAGAAGCTACGAAGGCTAAGACTAATATAATAAACCGATTAATATTTTCATCAGAAGATATATATTCCTCTCTGTAAAAAATTACTAAAGAAGAAATTAATAAGACAAAGGACATAAAAAGTAAACTTATCCAGTAAAATAAAAATGTTATTAAAATACTTATGGAATTTAAAGAAACAACCTCCCACTCTAAAAAATAACATAAATCATTTAATAAAAATCATAAACTTATAACAAAAAAACTTGAACTTAAACAAAAAAGAACTAAAAAGCTAATTCTACAAATTGATAAATTTTTCACGATCTAAGATAACAAATTATATCACTGACACCACAAATCAATATTTTTTTTAAACTACCTAGATACAATCAAAGTATACATATATCTCTTTTCATAATTAATAAATTTAAAGGAAACCAATGCAAAAATAATAGTAAAAATTCACGAATTTTACCCCCTCTAAAAGAGTAAACTCCAGAAAATACCTTACCATGCTGACTATAGGCATATAAATACAAAGTATAAGCAGCACTAAAAAAAGATAAAAAAGCTAAAGAAACTATAGTTACTCAAGATCAACTTACTAATCTATTAAATAAAGAAATTTCACCAAGTAAATTTAAAGAAGGAGGAGCAGCTATATTACAAGCACTAAGCAAAAATCATCATAAAGCTATAGAAGGCATAAAATTTAGTAAACCCTTATTAATTAAAAGGCTTCGTCTACCTAATCGTTCGTAGGTAATATTGGCCAAACAAAATAAACCAGAAGAACAAAGACCATGAGCAATCATTAAAGTATACGAACCACAAAGACCTCAATAAGTCAATGTTATAAATCCACCTAATACAATACCTATATGAGCGACAGAAGAATAAGCAATTAAAGCCTTTAGATCAGTCTGCCGCAAACAAACTAAACTAATTAAGACCCCTCCGACTAATCTAATTCTAATTCATACAAAATTAAATTTCATTGCTACAAATTGCAAAAAAGATAAAACACGTAACAAACCATAACCTCCTAACTTAAGTATAATTCCTGCCAAAATTATAGACCCTGATACTGGAGCTTCAACATGAGCCTTAGGGAGTCATAAATGAACTAAAAATATTGGTATCCTAACTAAAAAAGCTAAAATTAAAGAAAAATATAACAATTCATAATTAAATAAATAATTTCTAAGTAGATAAAAATTCATTACTCTAGTTTCAACATATAAATAAAAAATACCAACTAATATAGGTAAAGAAACTAATAAAGTATAAAAAAGTAGGTACACCCCGGCTTGAAGACGTTCAGGTTGATACCCCCAGCCTATAATAAGAAACAGTGTAGGGATTAAGCTACTTTCAAAAAATAAATAAAATATAAATAAATTCATTCTACCAAAAGTCAAAACTAAAAAAATTAATAAAAACAAAACATTAATCAAAAATAAATTTTGATAATTATTATACTTAACAACAGACTCTCTAGAAGTAAGTATTAAAGAACAAATTCATAAGCTTAACAAAATTAAACCATAAGAGATTATATCACAACCTAAAAAATAAGAAATATTTACAAAAAAATTCGCGTAATAGTTAAAAATAATGAAGAAAAAACTAATTATAAACAATATACACTGTACCATTCAAAATACATTATTTATAAAACAAATAGGAATAACAAACAAAAGTATAAAAATTAATTTTAACATTATAAAGTATTAAAAGATTGAAAATAATCATTACCATGAGTACGAATTATAGAAACCAAAATTGATAGACCTAAGGCCCCTTCACAAACACTGAAAGTTAAGAATATCATTCTAAAAAATCCTCTATAATCTAACAAACTTAACTACAAAAATAAGAAAAAGAATAGTCTAAGTACAATATACTCTAATCTCAACAACATTGATAATAAATGTTTACGATTAGATACAAAAACAAAAATGCCTATTAAAAACAAAATACTAGGTAATCCTCAATATAAAACTATTAACATTAGTTTTAATAGTTTAATAAAAACACTGGTCTTGTAAATCAAAAATAAGAAAACTATCTTTTAAAACTTCAAGAAAAAGAAAAACCTCCTTTCATTAATCCCCAAAATTAATATTTTTTATAAACTACCTCTTGATATTATACAAAGAACTCTTTATATCTTAACTTTTATTTTCAGATTAATCTTCATCCAAATGAACCACCCCCTAGCTATAGGGTTACTACTTCTAGTCCAAACCCTAATAATTTGTTTACTAACAGGACTAACAGCTAAAAGATTCTGATTCTCATATATTCTATTCTTAATTTTCCTAGGAGGGATACTAGTTCTATTTATTTACGTTACTTCCCTAGCTTCAAATGAGATATTTTCATTATCATTAAAACTAACAACTATTTCAATTATATTATTTATCATTTTAATGATTACATCAATATTTATTGACAAAACATCATCAATCTGATTCTACCAAAATAATGAAATAGAATCAATTTTCAATTCATATTCGTACTTTACAGAAAATGTATTAAGTTTACAAAAACTGTATAATATACCAACTAACTTAATAACAATTCTACTAATAAACTATCTATTAGTAACCTTAATTGCAATTGTAAAAATTACTAATTTATTCTATGGCCCTTTACGACTAATAAACTAATGAACAAACCTTTGCGAACCCAACACCCCTTAATAAAAGTTGCAAATAATGCATTAGTTGATTTACCTGCACCTATTAACATCTCAGCCTGATGAAATTTCGGATCACTATTAGGATTATGTTTAATTATTCAAATTTTAACTGGGTTATTTTTAGCTATACACTATACAGCAGATATCAATATAGCATTTAATAGAGTAAATCATATTTGTCGAGATGTAAATTATGGTTGATTATTACGAACTTTACATGCTAATGGAGCATCATTCTTCTTGTTAAAGTTTGAGTTTATTGCGCAGCGTGGTTAATAAAAACGACCAGTCCTTTGGAACGGAAAACGGAAAAGTGGGAAGTTTTATTTTGACACTTGTTAACTTGATGTACAGAGTTGTATTTTGAGAGCATTCAAAAAGGGTTGTTCAACTTTATATTTCAACACTCTTTCTGAACAACACTTTAGTTTAAAACAAATATAATTAAATTTAAATTCAATAGACGAAAACGTTAGTTAATGCTTGACAGACCAAGTGCCTTAGAGAGATAGTTGTGCTTAACTTTAGGAACACCTTTCGTTAATATATCAGCCAACATGTTGTTCGTTGGTACATAGGATAATTTGATCTTTCCGCTCTCGAGGTTTTGACGAATAAATTTACCCTTAATGTCTACGTGTTTAGTACGAGGCGAGTATGAATTATTTACTGCGACTTGGATGGCGCTTTTGTTGTCGCAATAAAGTACAATTGTCTTAGTGGCATTCGGTGTCAGCTCATCCTGCAATCGTTGTAGCCACGTCGCTTCTTGAATAGCTGCTGTCATAGCCATGAACTCGGCTTCAGTTGATGAGAGCGCCACAGTTCGCTGGCGGCGGGTGCACCAAGAAATAGGACTTCCTTGGAGCTGGAATACGTAGCCTGTCGTAGAACGTCTTTCGTCTAAGTCGCTACCCCAGTCTGCATCACAAAAGCCAGTGATATCAGTTGCTTCTTTGTTGAACACAAGCCCACAATGCATTGTTCCTTTTAAGTAGCGCATTACACGTTTTATTGCAGTCCAGTGCGCTTTGCCAGGATTGGAAGAAAATCGGCTTAATAAATTTACGGCGAAACTTATGTCCGGGCGCGTAATTTGCGATGCGAATAATAAGCACCCAACAGCCTGCATGTAGGGAACGTTCGCCATTTCACGTTTTTCGGCTTCGTTGACGGGACACATATCTGAGCTCAAATTTTGATTTAGGTCAATTGGTGTCGCCACTGGATTACAGTCAGTCATGCCAAAGCGTTTCAGCATATCGTCGATATATTGCGATTGATCGATCTCAATCGTGCCTTTCACCTTATCTCTAGTTACACGCATGCCAAGCACAGATGAAACTTCGCCAATGTCTTTCATTCTAAATCGGGATGATAACTCTGCTTTTAATTCGTTCATGCTGTCTATGTTGTTTGAAAACAGGAGTACATCGTCGACATAGACGGCTACAAATAGTATATCGGCGCCTAATATGCGATAATATACGCACTGATCGACCTCACTGCGTGTCAAACCGATGCTTAGGAGGACATTGTTAAAACTTTCATTCCACAATCGGCTGGATTGCTTCAATCCGTACAACGATTTTAGCAGTTTGCATACACGGCCTGAGCCATCATCGAATCCGTCTGGCTGCGTCATATATATTTCGTCTTTCAGCTCGGCATTAAGAAATGCGGTAACAGCATCCATTTGATGTATGATTAAATCATATTTGGCTGCTAATGCAAGCAAGAAACGGAGAGACGTGTATCTGACCACAGGAGCGAAAGTTTCTTCGTAGTTAACTCCTTTTTTCTGACAAAAACCTTTAACCACCAATCTAGCTTTTCGGCGGATGAGTTGACCATTTGCATCAACTTTTGTCTTAAATACCCATTTAGACCTAATGGCTTTTTGACCAGGCGGTAAATTTGTCAGACGCCATGTTTTATTTACGCAAAGAGAGTTCATTTCTTCGTAAACTGCATGTCTCCAATCGTCTGCATTTTCATTGCTCATTGCTTCTTCGAGGGTTTGAGGGTCGTCGGAAACGAAGTCTGTTACGCAAAAATTGTAACCCTCCCTTTTACCTGCGATTCTCTTTGAGCGCCTCAACACGTTCTCACCTTCCGCTTCAAGTTCGTCGGAGTCATCCGCACTTTCGAAATCGGTGGACGTTATAGCCGGCTTTTCGTTGTCAGAGGAATCGCTGTTCTCGTTCTGTTTCTCAGCAAAATCTGCATCTGTCTTTTCGATGTTTGATGAATCGTTACGCTCACTTTCAAGCTGCTGCTCAGGAATCAAATGCTCTTTCTCAACGTGCGATAATTCTTCACATTGCTTCTCTTCTGAATTGAGGACGTTGTTTACTCCACACACCATGGGTATTTCGAACATACAGTCTTTTTGATCAGCAGTAGTATTTTGTGTTTCGACAAAAACCACATGACGGCTTATTATAATTTTCTGCGTCTTTTGATTAAACAAGCGATATGCTTTCGAAGCCGTGCAATATCCGAGCATAATGCACTCAACCGATTTCGTGTCTAATTTTCTGCGCTTTTCTTGCGGTACGTGAACCATGGCTTTACTGCCAAATACTTTAAAATGTTTTAAATTTGGTTTTTTATTTGTCCACTTTTCTTCGGGACTCTGCTTGTTTGACCCGAATGGTACATGATTCAGTAAATACGCTGCGGTGTTTGCGGCTTCAGCCCACAATTTGTTATTCACACCCGAATCTATCAGCATACAGCGCATTTTCTCAACTATCGTGCGGTTCAGCCTTTCTGCCACACCGTTCTGTTCAGGCGTGTACGGCGACGTGGTTTGATGCACTATACCGGCGTTCGACAAAAAGTTTTGAAATTTCGCGTTAGTATACTCCGTTCCATTATCAGAACGAAAAACTTTTATTTTTCGCCCGCACTGATTCTCTACGAGATTTTTAAACTTCACAAATTCTTCGAAGACTTCGGACTTGTTCTTATTTGGCACCAAGAAAACCTTGTGCGAAAAATCGTCGATAAATGTCACCACGAAACGCGCTCCAGAAAACGATTTCACGGGGAATGGCCCCATCACATCTGAATGCACTAAGTCAAGCAGTCCTTCTGCGCGTGTACCACTTTCTTTAAACGAAGCCCGTGTTTGCTTTCCTTTGACACATACAATGCATTTTTCGGTCTTAGTTTTACCGAATTCAACGCCATTAGATGCATTTTTTACTTTTTTCAGATGTTCGTCGCAAATATGTCCCATTCTTCTGTGCCATAGGTTATAGTCATCGCGCACCACTAGCGCCTTCTTGCAGTTGGCTTCGTGATTAAATGGAATTTCACAATTTAGTCGGTACAGATCGTTTACAACACTTGCGCTTCCAATTAGATTTTTCTGCGCATCGTAAATCTTGCAGCCTTCGTTTTCAAACACAATTTTATTGCCGTTTTTCGTCATTTGGCGAACCGATAACAAATTTGCACAAAGATCCGGCACGTATTCAACGTTTTTCACAACAGCATCGACTTTCGATGTTCCGTCCGATAACTCAATATTCACATCACCTTTGGATTTCACAGGAATTGTTTTATTATTCGCAATTAGAATGTTTTTATTTTGCACCGGCACTTCTTTGACAATTATTTCCTTGTTCTTAGTCATGTGCGATGTTGCGCCTGAATCGATAAACCAGTCATCTTTGCGAATGTCATGTGAAAGAAGAGATGCGAAAAGTACTTTTTTGTTCTTGTTGAAAGTGTTGCCATCTTTTTTGCCTTTGTTCGGACATTGCTTTGCAAAATGCCCGATTTGCTTGCATGAGTGGCACCGAAATTGCTTCGCCTTCTTTTCTTTTGAATAAAGTGCATTTTCCGAACATCTGTTATCAAATTTCACGTCTTGTAGCAAAAGCGTTTTAACACTGTCGATTGTCAGCTTTTCCTTGGAATTTTCCACAGCGAGTACAAGAGCACGAAAATCGTCTGGTAGCCCTGCTAGCATTAGCGATGCAGTGAGCTCCTCGTCAATGTTCAGCCCTGCGTTTTGGACTTTTAGCGACGTCATCACTACCGAATTTACATATTCTTGCATAGATACGTAATCTGTTAATTTACACTGCACTAGCTGCTTCAGCAATTCAACTTTACGCGTAAGACCAGTGTCTTCATACGCCGCAAGCAGCGCCCTCCATGCCGCACTCGCCGTCGTAGCGGTGGCAATGTGCGAGAAATTGGTCGGCTCAATCATAAGCGTAATTTCGGCTAATGCGCGTTCATCACTTTCTTTATCCTTGTCTTTGGGTTCCGGCGGTATCCCATTTTCGACTATTCTCCAGCAATTTTTAATTACTAAATACGATTTCGCGTGTCGCTGCCATACGTCAAAGTTTTCGCGACCTTTTAATTTCTCAAATGGAAAAGTTAACGCGCTTGCCGCCATTTTCGCAAATCCTCGATTATTCGATTAGTAACAATCAATCCGCGTTTAGAACTTATTTCACCACTTCCTTATCGCGTTCTTTTATACGATGTCGATTTTATTTCGCGACATAAAGGCCCATAACCTGTTAAAGTTTGAGTTTATTGCGCAGCGTGGTTAATAAAAACGACCAGTCCTTTGGAACGGAAAAGTGGGAAGTTTTATTTTGACACTTGTTAACTTGATGTACAGAGTTGTATTTTGAGAGCATTCAAAAAGGGTTGTTCAACTTTATATTTCAACACTTCTTCATTTGTATTTATTTACATGTAGGACGAGGAATCTATTATGGATCTTATTTATTTACCCCCACATGATTAATCGGTGTAATTATTCTATTCCTAGTAATAGCAACGGCATTTATAGGTTACGTATTGCCTTGAGGTCAGATATCTTTCTGAGGAGCAACAGTAATTACTAATTTATTATCAGCTGTACCTTACTTAGGGATTGATTTAGTTCAATGAGTATGAGGAGGATTCGCAGTAGATAACGCAACTCTAACACGATTTTTCACTTTTCATTTTATTCTTCCATTTATCGTACTAGCAATAACCCTAATTCATCTATTATTCCTCCACCAAACAGGTTCTAATAACCCCATAGGTGTAAATTCTAACCTAGACAAAATTCCATTCCATCCATATTTTACATACAAGGACGTTGTAGGATTTGTTATTATAATTGCAGCTTTAATTATACTAACTCTAATAAATCCGTATTTACTAGGAGACCCGGACAATTTTATCCCAGCTAACCCCCTAGTAACCCCTGTACACATCCAACCAGAATGATATTTCTTATTTGCTTATGCAATTTTACGATCTATCCCTAACAAATTAGGAGGAGTAATTGCTCTAGTATTATCAATTGCAATTCTTGCGATTCTTCCATTCTACCACTTAAGAAAGTTTCAAGGAATCCAATTTTATCCAATCAATAAAATTTTATTTTGAACAATAGTAATCACAGTTATTCTACTAACATGAATTGGAGCCCGACCAGTAGAAGACCCTTATGTTCTAATTGGACAAATCTTAACTGTTATTTATTTCTTCTATTACTTAATTAACCCACTAGTAGTCAAATGATGAGATAAATTAATTAACTAGTTTATGAGCTTGAACAAGCACATGTTTTGAAAACATGAGATAGAAATAACCCCTTTCTATAAACTTTACTATAAAGAATTCATAACATCAAAAAAATCAATGACACCTTCAACCCAATAAAAAATAATAAAGAATTTAAAGAAAAAGGTAAAAAACATTTTCAAGCTAAATATATTAATTTATCATAACGAAATCGAGGAAGGGTCCCCCGAGCCCAAATAAAGACAAAAGAAATAAATGTCAACTTAAGATAAAATATAAAATTAAATAAATCACAACCCAAAAAAATTACACAAAATAATATACTCATAAATAAGATACTCGCGTATTCAGCTATAAAAATTAAAGCAAACCCTCCTCTTCTGTATTCTACATTAAACCCAGATACTAATTCGGATTCACCTTCAGCAAAATCAAAAGGAGTTCGATTAGTTTCAGCTAAACAAATCATTAATCAAACTAAAGCTAAAGGAAACAAAATAAAAAAAATCAGATATAATTCTGATAATAATAAAACCCCACAATATTGTATCCTCCAATTAAAAAAATAAAACAAAGTAAAACCAGAGCTATTCTAACTTCATAAGAAATTGTTTGAGCAACAGCTCGTAAACCCCCTAACAAAGCATAATTTGAGTTAGAAGATCATCCAGCTACCATAACAGTATAAACTCCTAGACTAGTACAGCATAAAAAAATAATAAACCTAAATTAAAAGAAAATAACTTCACAAATATGGGTATACATAGCCAAACTACCAAAGAAAAAAACAAAGAAAAAATAGGAGAAAAATAATAAGAGATATAATTAGATAACAAAGGATAAGTTTGTTCCCTAGTAAATAATTTAATTGCATCACAAAAAGGTTGGGGAATCCCCATTAAACCCACTTTATTTGGTCCTTTACGAATTTGGATATAACCAAGAACCTTACGCTCCAGTAAAGTAAGAAAGGCAACTCTAACAAGAACACAAATAACTAAAATTAAACTACCCACAAAAAATAAAATTAACTCTATAAAAATCAAGTACTATTTGTGATATAAATCACATAAATAAATTCTAAATTTATTGCACTAATCTGCCAAAATAGCAATTAATCATATTCTTAACAAAAATTAAATAATTCTAATATTTGGTCCTTTCGTACTAAAATATTATACCTTATTAAAGATAGAAACCAACCTGGCTTACGCCGCACACTGGGGTAATTCATGCCGATTTTGGCGATTAATTCACCCGGACTACTAAGACATGAAAAAAGTATTAGGTTTAGTTAATTATAGATAAAGAAGTAGAAAATAAATGTATTTGACCATACTTTAGTGGATTTATTTTTATTTATGACCAAAAATGCAAAATTGTTACAAAAGGGTATTATACAGAATTCCTCGCTTATTTATTAATTACTATCGGAATCATCATCGTATTAACCCACGCTTTCACCTTCGCATCCATTGTTATCATCATCAGCATAATTCGCGTTCTTCTTCCGCAATTATCAACAAATCCAATGGTTCCCTTGGCATGCGCGTAACTGCTTTATGAGGCAATTTCATTTCTGTCGATATAATGGGATCAGAATTTATAAGCAGTCTTTTTAGAACGTCTTCGTTGGTTTTTTCTCGGCTACTTTTTCGAGAAAAATATTTCCTGAAAGCCTTAAATTCTTTATTTCTCGCTTCCCTCGCTTCTTCAAATAATTCACCGATTCGCAACAAGGCGTGAGCTATGACCTATGGTCCATTAATTAAATATTTATGAACAGTCGTAGGCATGTTATACCAGGGATAGTACTCAACGAAAAATTTGGCACAATTTAAGGCAAAGAGTTGGTCATTAGGTAATAAAGACTTAAACGAGTATACCAAATAACATTGGATTTCGTTCCTAAATGAAAACAACCACCTTTTTTAATATCTTGAAAAAGTAGTCTTTTGCAGTTACCCTTTACCTAATTAGTTTAATGCACATCACTGCGGTTATTTCAATCGATTACTCATAAGTAATACAAACAACAATGCCCAATACTGCAACTTCTGATAAATAAGGTCAGCTGACGTTTTTTTTTTTTTGCACACACCGTACAACAAAGTCAAGTTAAATAATCTAAGATATTGAAATTTTATTTGGTTCTGCATCATTTGAGATTATTTTGTATTGTGTTTCATAAATATCTTAAAAACCAAAAATCCTCACGTGTCCCGATATCCCGCCTAATATGTCGTCTAATATGCTGGTTAATATAAATCTAACATGCCGGCCTCCCGTAATGTAGGTTAAAAAGCATAAAGAAATACTAAAAACCATACATTGAACAACAACAAAACTAACATAAAACATATCGCTTGTGGCTTTTCTCATATTTTTTGCATTTACATTTATTTTTTGTCTTTCCTTTCACGGACGGCGTGCATATTTTGCCAAAACTTCACATACAAAAATCGAAATGCTGCAAAAGTGCGCAACAATAGCGCAACTTTTTTTTTCATAGAAAGTTGCTAGAATATCCACAGATTACGACTATGACAATATTTTAGGTGAACATCACTGAACAAACAACTATATGTTTATGAATAGGGCCAAAATAAGGCAATTTTTAGGCTTTTTAAAAATAAAATAACAAAAATATTTACGAACACTTAAAAAACAAAAAAAATGTGTATTTTAATACTTAAATACCTGAACAAGAAGCCTCCATCATCAGTTTTATGCTACTTTAAAGACTTGTAAAACAAATTTGATTTAAATAATTGAAAAATTCACGTTTCCCGCTGTGCGCACGTCAAATGAAAATAAATGTCAACTTTCAGAGTGCTTTGTGGGAAAACGGTAAACTATTTTGCAACAACTCTTTCACGTCGTGATGCAGAATTTTATCCACTTTAACCCGGTACCAAAAACGTATCTGTGTCTTTATTTTTCGTTTTTGAATTAATCGCCACTTTACTTATATATTACCCCAGTGTGCGCCGGTCTGAACTCAGATCATGTAAGAATTTAAAAGTCGAACAGACTCAAAATTTAAGCGGCTACACCTAAAATTATATCTTAATCTTTTATCGATATGAACTCTCCAAAAAAATTACGCTGTTATCCCTAAAGTAACTTAAACTTATAATCGCTAATAACGGATCAAATATTCATAAATTAATGTTATAAAAAATTAAAAGTTATCTAAATTTTAATATCACCCCAATAAAATATTTTAAATTATAAAAATAAAATAAATCTTAAAAATTAAAATAAAATAAAATATAAAGATTTATAGGGTCTTCTCGTCTTTTAAAAAAATTTTAGCTTTTTGACTAAAATATAAAATTCTATTAAAAATTTAAATGAAACAGTTTATACCTCGTCCAACCATTCATACCAGCCTCCAATTAAAAGACTAATGATTATGCTACCTTTGCACAGTTAGTATACTGCGGCCATTCAATTTGTTCATTGGGCAGGTCAGACTTTAAAAATAACTCAAAAAGACATGTTTTTGTTAAACAGGCGGGCATAAATTTTGCCGAATTCTTTAAGTAAACTTTCCATATAAAATTAAATTTACAATAAAATATACTAATTCTCTCATTATTACTTAATTTAAAAAATTGAAATAAAAACTTCTATAAATAATTAAAGCTAAATAAATAATATAAATAATAAGATAATTTATAACAAACTTAAAAATGGTTGCAAATTCTATACATACATCTCATAAAATAATTATTAACTTTTAATAATTTTCCCCAAAGCTTATCCCCTAGGAAATTATAATTAAAAAAATTTTTACTTAATATAAATAAACAAAAAATTTAAAATTATTAAATTAAATTTATTTCTAAAAGAACTAGATACCTTTATAAACGAATAACATTTCATTCCTAATAATTTATTCAAAATAATTTTGATACATTAACTTTAATAAATTATTAACTCTTATAAAATCGAGAAAAATAAATAATTATTGTTTAATTAATAAACCCTGATACACAAGGTACGATAAATTAAATCTTCTTATAAAATAAAAATTTTTCAAAATATTTCAATATTCACTCACGTTACTAATCAACTATAATAAAATCTATTTATCCATTACAAATTACTTAAACAATCCATTTTATAATTATTTTTAATAATTTAAACTAATCAAAAAAATATAAATAAATAAAATCTAATCAATTTATATTGATTTGCACAAAATCTTTTCAATGTAAATGAAATGCTTTACTTAATAAGCTTTAAACTGTCATTCTAGATACACCTTCCGGTACATCTACTATGTTACGACTTATCTTACCTTAATAATAAGAGCGACGGGCGATGTGTGCATACTTTAGAGCTAAAATCAAATTAATAATCTATTTAATTTTACTATCAAATCCACCTTCATTAAACATTTCACATTTAATTCCGTTTAAATAAATTTATTGTAACTCATCTCTACTTAAATATTAGCTACACCTTGATCTGATATATATTATGATAAAAAATCTAGAAAATTATTATTCTAATAAAATATTCTAATAACGACGGTATACAAACTGAAAAACAAACTTAAGCGAGGTCCATCGTGGATTATCGATTACAGGACAAGTTCCTCTGAATAGACTAAAGTACCGCCAAATCTTTTAAGTTTCAAGAACATAACTATTACTACCTTAGTAAATCAATTACATTTTAAATAATAGGGTATCTAATCCTAGTTTTATACTAAAATTTATAAGCTTCAACTAACTAAATACAAAAAATTAATGAATTTAAAATTTCACCTAATAAATTCAATTTCATTTTATAAACAAAAATTTAACTTCTACTGAAACAAATTTATTTGTATCATAAGTATAACCGCGGCTGCTGGCACAAATTTAGCCAATACTGTAAAAAAATTACTATTTCTAAATTCCTTTAATTAATAATACTAACTACTGCGGCTCCAATAAAAACTATTTATTATTCAAATAAATAATAACTCACGCTAAAACTTACATATAAAATAATCTAATAACAAACCTTAAAGCCAAGATAAAACTTTACAAATAAAATAAAACAAAAACATAAAATTAAAAGAACTTTAATAAAATATAAATAGATAACTAAAATAAATCAAAATTATAAAATAACTAATTATTAACCCTCAATAATATCACTTCGTAATTCCTCCCATCATCTCCTCGAAGGTCCCCTTAACCTTGAGAAGTACCTAGAAATAAAATTTAACCAGTAATTCATAAAAAATTATTTTCGTTATTTATAGTTATAAACAAAATAGATCAATTAATAAAAGTATTAAATATATAATTCATATTAATAAGTAAAAATAATCAATAAAATAAAATAGAAAAATTATGATTAAGTAAATTAATTATTAATAAAACAATGTAACCAAAAGTTCTTTTAATTTTAAGAAATTAGTATTTTTTTTTTTTTTTTTTATATAAAAAATTTAAATTAATATAAGTTAAAATTCATCTTTTCAATAATTTTTATAAGTCGTTAAATTATAAAAATAATAAATTTTGGAGTTTATAGATATTTATATGTATATAAATGTTTAATATGCATATAGATCATATATATTAAAATTTCTATACAATATAAATATTTAATATGCATATAAATATCTATATATTATACAAAAAAAATTTCGGGGTATATAAATAATTACGCACTTATTAAACATTTATATACATATAAAGGTTCTATTATTCTTATTCATTTGTATAAATTATTAAAAGTTTATAAATTTATTATTTATTTATTTATATCTATATAAAGTTGTACTTTTAACTCTCTGTTATATCTATATAGGCTTTTTAAGTACACTAATAGTGTAAAATCAAGTAAAATTTTATTAATTAAATAAAATTATCTTAATGTATTAAACTAGACATTAATAAATAATTAAAGCTTAATAAAACTTACAATAAAAAAAAAAAAAAAATTCGCGTAATAGGTTACTTATTATGTAAATTCTAAAAGATAAAAATTCATTCTAATGAATTGCCTGACAAAAGGGTTACCTTGATAGGGTAAATTATGTAATTAAAATTACATTCATTATATTTAACAGAATTAAACTGTTCCCTAAAGTATCAAAAACTTTTGTGCTTCATACACCAAAATATAAAAAGATAAGCTAATTAAGCTACTGGGTTCATACCCCATTTATAAAGGTCCAAGTCCTTTTCTTTTTAATTTTTAATAATACATCAAAAATTATATTTTTCTTAATTTTAATAAGAAAAAAAAAGTTTTTTTTAAGTGTTTCTTTAAGAGAATTGTCCGACACTATTTATAACTTCATCGGAATGGATGAAGGAAATTTAAACACCAATTTTCTAATTAAAAATAGTAATAATTTTAAGTTCGATAAAAGCAAACCAAGTAGACAAAGTGGCGGCACAGGACAAATAAATCTGTCACATAATTATAGTGGTTATTTTAGTAGCAATCGGAATAACAACAGCAATAATTCTCGCCAAAACACCCCCCAACAAAGTTCATTCAATTCAAATAATCATAAAAGATATTACAACAGACCACATAACAACCAAAATGGGCAAAACAGATCTAACTATAACCCAACACAGCAAACAAGACAATCCGCTATGGATGTTGACACAATGAGTGACATTGAACATAACAATACTTTAGGGCAAAACGTAGAGGTAGAGGAAAATTTTTTTATCAACTAGCCTCGGACTCGATAAAAATTTATTTAAGCTTAACATTATATGGTGAAAAATTTACAACATTAATCGATACTGGATCTACAATTAGTCTCCTTAATAAAAAGATATTTCACAAATTTAATCTCCCAATAATAGACTCAAGCCCCAGAACGATTTTAAGAACAATTACTGGAGAAACTAGTAAGCCATGCCAAGTAGTAGCTACCCCTTGTCCAGTAGAATTCGGTCAACCAGAAAAGGCAAGAATGAGGTTTCTACTTGTCAATTATGATAAACCTTTTGATGTACTTTTAGGTATGGACTGGATAGCAAAAAACGTTGAAACAATTAATTTGCAAAGTCAAAACGTTATTCTCAATAATGGAATAAATCTTCCATTTTCAAAGACACCTTTGGAAGAAATTCAGGTTTTAGAAATAAATGAGGTGCAAAATATACATTTGGGCCATTTAAATGAGCCAGAAAGAAAAATGATTAAAAACCTCTTAAAAAAATACAATAAACTGATCTACAAAGAGGGTGATTTTCTCACAAATACCAAGTCCGTCGTCCACGAAATCAAAACTGTTAATGATCAACAAATAAAGTCAAGAATTTATAGACTAGCACCTTATCAAGAAGAAGAAATTAGAAGAAAGGTTTTTGATATGGAAAAACAGGGTATAATTAGAAAAAGTAGGAGCAAGTACAGCTCACCGGCTATTTTAGTTCCCAAAAAAATAGACAACTCTGGAGTTCAAAAATCTAGACTCGTTGTCGATTATAGAAGACTAAATCAACTAACCGTTGATGACAAAAATCCATTGCCAAATATTGACGGGATCCTTGATAAGCTGGGCAAAGCACAATATTTCAGTACTTTGGACCTAGCTAAAGGTTATCACCAGATTCTTATGGCAGAAAAGGATATTGAAAAAATTACATTTATTACTCCAGCTGGCTTATACGAATATGTCCGAATGCCGTTTGGGCTGAAAAATGCCCCTGCAACATTCCAGCGATTAATGAATGAAATATTGAGAGAATTTATAAATAAAATTTGTGTGGTCTATCTTGACGATATTCTGATATTCTCCACATCCCTCGAAGAACATGGAAACAATTTTGAAAAAGTATTTAAAAAATTACACGGGCATAACCTAAAACTGCAGGCTGATAAGTGTTCATTTCTAAAAAAGGAAACCCAGTTTTTAGGTCACATTCTCACAAAGGAGGGAATCAAACCAAACCCTGAGAAAATAAGAACAATCCAAGACCTAAATATACCCAAAACAGAAAAGCAATTAAAAGGCTTTCTAGGAGTTACCGGATACTATAGAAAGTTTATAAAAAACTACTCAGCCATAGATTATCCTATGATTAAATACTTAAAGAAGGGTTGCAAAATTAATATAAACGATCCACAGTATATCGCCAGCTTCGAAAATTTAAAATCCTTAATATCGACGCACCCAATATTGAAATTTCCAGAGTTTGATAAGGAATTCACCATAACTACGGACGCTAGTGATTTTGCTATCGGGGCGGTATTGTCCCAACATGGTCAGCCAGTATGTTACACTTCTCGAACACTGAATAGTCATGAGCAAAATTACGCAACCACCGACAAGGAATTTTTAGCAATCATATACGCTATTACATATTTTAGGCCCTACATACACGGAAAAAAATTTAAAATTGTTACAGACCACTGCCCAATAAAATATCTGAATAGCAAATATAAGGGAAAAGAATTATCACAACGGCATAACAGATGGCTCTTAAAGCTACAAGAATACAACTATGAAATCATATACCTTAATGGAAAAGAAAACGTAGTAGCAGATTTTCTGAGTCGTATAGCAAATGCACCCAAAATAAACGAAGAAAATGACAAAGAATCAAATTTTGCAATGTCCCAAAGTATTTACTCACTACGAAATCAAAATTGCGAGTCAAATTTCGAGGTATCTGACACGGTTCACTCAGCTGAAGAAGAATTGCGAGAGCATATTATTATAAAAGAACATATCGTTAACAAATACCAAACTCAAATCATAATAACTTATAGTCCTGAAAATAGTATGACAACCTGTCACAAAAGAGTTATAATCGAAATTAACCCTACTGAAAGTGAATCCATTATCAAAAACACATTAATGACCTATATTAAAACTGGAAGAGTAGGTATTTATTCAGATGTCACAGAAGCAGATTATCACAAAGTACAACTTATAATAATTTCAACATTCCCTCAGCAGAACAATTTAAAATTTGTCAAATGTACTAAAAGAGCAAAGGAAATAGTAACTGAAGAAGAATTGCATAAACAAATCTCTTTGTATCATAGTAACGAATCAATGCACAGTGGAATTAGCGAAACATACAATTCATTGAAAGATAAGAACTATTTTCCAAAACTTAAAAACCACGTTCACTTAATAATTAACAATTGTCAAAAATGCCAAAAGATCAAATATGATAGGAAGCCAATAAGACCGAAATTTCAATTTACAGAAACCCCAAACGAGAAAAACGAAATTATACATCTAGATATCTTTCACTTCAAAAAACAATCCTTCGTCACAAGCATAGATAAACTTACAAAATTTGCAGCTGCCTATAATATTGTAGATAGAAATTGGCGAACAAAAAAAGCAATAGTAATCGAACATTTTTCAAAATTTGGCAAACCAAAAAAAATTATTATGGACAACGAATTCAGAGCTGAACAACTACTTGAATACTTTAACAATGAGGGGATAGAAGTCCATCTTACTAAACCTAATAACCATACGGGAAATGCTGATATTGAGAGGCTACACTCAACCCTGTTGGAAAAACTAACAGGAATTGAGGATCCAAGTCTCTCAACAGGAATGAGGATACAGATCGTTATAGGAAACTATAATGATCGATATCACTCAACCATCAAAAGTACCCCCCGATCAGCACACAATGAGGTTCCCCCCGACATTTTACACAATAGAATAAACACAGTTAAACATAACATAATAAACAAAAGAAATAGAGATAGGGAAAATTACTCAGAAAGGAGAGCAATAGGACCAATCAGAAATTACAGAAGGGTACGACACAAGGACGAACCATATTTTAGAATAACTTCATTAAGAAATGTTCACCATGCCAATGTTAAGCGACCTTTAAAATTTTCAGATGCTCAAATACCTAATGGTACTCCTGATGATGACCAATTTAGCACAAGGGCATTTGCAGGCGACTCCAATATTGGATGAGGCAGGATATACAATGATTCACATGGGCCAAGCAGAAATAGCAAATGAAACTAGTACTATTTTACACATTATAGAACCAGTCGAAATTTTAAAAGTAGTAAAACAATTCAAGGAAGATATCGAAAAAGCAAAAATCAACCGAAAGGAGTTACTCCTAAACGAAATACAAATAATAGAAGCAACAATTAGAACAATATGTCCAAACCAAATAAATAGAAGAAAAAGAGGATTAATGAACTTTGTTGGAAGTACATACAACTGGCTGTTTGGGGTGATGGATGATAATGACAGACAAGAAATTTTAAAGTATTTAGATATTTAACACAAAAATGATCATAATATTATTCAAACTGTAAACCAACAAATTTCCATTAATAATCATTTTAATGATACTATAAATCTTTTAAAAAATACTATCGAAGAAGACAGAAATAAATTTAATATAATCCTAAATGATGTCACAAAAGAAAATCGAGACATTGCTAACCAATTATTATTTAATGACATAATGAATAAGTTAAGATATTTAGAGAATAAAATTAATGAAATTCAAAATAATATTGCCGCTGCAAGACATAATTTAATTCACCCTGGAATATTAACTAAGGAAGAAATTGATTACTATCAAATAGACTTCTACAAACTAAAACTATCAAAAATTGGTGTCTTATTGTGCAAAAACCAATCAATTGTAATCGCAGTGAAAATACCAAAAAATTATATATTATCAGATTTAAAACTTGTCGTGCCACTACCTAATAAAAATAATTTAGAAATCGATGCAGAAAATGAATTCATTGTGACAATTAATAATAAGAATTACAAATATGAAAAAGACCTAGCTATAAGCGACTTAAAATTTAGTCAAAACTGTATCTTTAAAAATAACTGCATATTCAAATTTCACAATACAACTAAATTAGAAATATTGGAAGAT
Source organism: Melieria omissa (assembly GCA_963971225.1). Taxonomy (NCBI): domain Eukaryota; kingdom Metazoa; phylum Arthropoda; class Insecta; order Diptera; family Ulidiidae; genus Melieria; species Melieria omissa. Next base: position 69,272,948 of record OZ020269.1, on the reverse strand, counting down.
GATACAATATTAATTACAAATGCCAACGAAGAAAAACTTATACAAAACTGTGACAATAGGGATTTAACGATTAACAAAAATTACTTAATTAGCTTCACCAATTGTAAAATACATATACATAATCGATCCTTTAAAAACCAGAAAATCGAATTCACTGAAAAGTATCACTATCCGGCCACAATGATAAACACAAGTTATGTACATCCACTGCACTTTAATGATATTAATATAACGAGTTTTAAAAACATTGAAATGATAAAAGAGCTACAGTACCATAAAAATGTATCGTATGGTATTGACATACTTCTAATCATAAGTCTCATTATAAGTATTCTTATTATTGTAATGTGTAGAAGAAATAAAAACATGAGCTTCAAAATTATTAATAAAAGAAGTCAGGAGACTTCTCAGACTGGCCCTGGTGGAGTTACATCTCAGGTTGCGTCTACTGACGGCATGCAATTGTGCACCATATCGCATGAACCGCCAGTACGTAACTTAAGCCGCAAAGTCAGCATTTTTTGAGTATGTGAAAATGTACGATACCGCAAGGTGCCGAACATGGAAGCAGAATCGAGGTGGCTGAGTTTGGAAGGCAGTCTGAAGCTAGACATAAAGCAAATCGGTTGTTTGCATTTAACTCGCACTTCCCGGGGAGCACCCCCCCTTTCTGCCGAAGCGGTAATTCCGGAGGAATCACACTCATGGTCCTTAACGGACGTCCGCATTGATAACACCATGGTTACGTGTGCTATTAACTCCTTCGAGCCTTTCAAATCTCCGGGACCGGACGGCGTCATTCCAGCTGAATTACAGCAAACCACGAAATCGACGGTGCCGTGGCTCGTTGCGATCTTTAGCGCATGCTTGGAATGGGGTTACATCCCCCTCCCATGGCGGGAGGTGGATGTCGTCTTCATTCCCAAGGCCGAGAAGACCTCGCACGTCAGGGCAAAGGACTTCAGGCCAATAAGCCTGACATCGTTTTTCCTGAAGACCCTCGAGAGGATACTCGACGTCCATATCAGGAGCCTTATTGACCCAGTTCTTCTCTCTGAGTCGCAACATGCCTACACAAGGGGTAGGTCGGTTGAATCTGCATTGCACTCCCTAGTCGATTACATAGACAAGTCGCTAACATACAAGGAGTACACCCTGGTGTCTTTTATAGACATAGAGGGCGCATTTAATAATGTCTGTCCTCTTGCCATAGGGGTGGCTCTTTCGGATCTCGACGTCGATAGAAAATTGGTAAACTTCATCGGTGCCCTTCTCGGCAGCTGTTGTATTAACTCCACGTTGGGGACGGCGCATCTTCGCAAGTCAGTCACCAGGGGAACCCCCCAGGGGGGCGTTCTGTCGCCACTCCTGTGGAATCTAACCCTGAACAGATTGCTTGTCAACCTATCGGCTGTTGGCTGCAAGGTCGTTGCCTATGCCGACGATGTTGCAATGGCCATAGCTGGCAAATTTCCGAGTGTGCTCTCCGAGCGGATGAATCACTTCCTGGGCATTCTCTCCTCATGAAGCAACTCCTGCGGCCTTATGTCCAACCCAGAAAAGACGGATCTTGTTCTTTTCACAAGGAGATATAAGGTCCCGTCTTACAGACTTCCCGCCCTAAATGGAACCCCGCTCAAATTGAGTAAGGAGAATAAATAACTGGGGCTCATACTTGACTCCAGGCTAACCTGGAGCGCGAACATTGCTGAAAGGGCGAAACGAGCCTCCAGGGCGATCTACTGTTGTAAGCGGGCAGTGGTTGTAAGATGGGGGCTTCAGCCTCGCTTTGTTACGTGGCTTTATGAGGCAGTGGTAGAGCCCATCCTCCTCTATGGCGCTGTTGTATGGTCGCCTGCGGCGGCTAGCCGAGCTAACCTGAAACAGCTCGACAGAGTCAGGAGACCTGCTGCCACTCTCATAATAGGAGCCATCCGCTCCACGCCTACCAAGGCGCTTTCCACAATACTCAATTGGGTCTCTTCGACCCTACTAGTAAGGCAGTCCGCCAAAATTGCCGCTGTACGGTTGAATGCCATACGCAGTTGGGCACGGGCGGATTTAGGCCACTCTAGAATCCTCGGGCTGGATCTTCCAACCCCGACACATATCGACTACACAGTCCTTCCCCCTAGCTTCGAGCATAAGTTCACTATAGGGATCCCCAGCAGGAGCGACTGGTCAGAGGACCGTCGCTCACTGCCAAACGCCGTCGAAATCTTCACACACGGCTCTAAACTCGAAAATAGAGTCGGGTGTGGGGTTTTCTGCGACCAATTGGGGGCCAGCATTACTGCTCGGCTCCCGGACCACTGTAGCGTCTTCCAAGCGGAGACCATGGCCATATTGCTGGCAGTGGATCGGTTGCGATCGCAACCCCCATTCCCTCGGCTATGTGTATTTTCTCAAATAGCCTGCAGCCTGGCTCAAATCCTTGAAAGGTACTGGTACTGGTAGCAAAGTGCCGGGCCGCTCAGGATGACCTAGCGGAGCATGCCAGGGTTCACTTGAGTTGGGTCCCTGGGCATCGCGGCATCTCTGGCAACTGCGTGGCGGACGAGTTGGCCAGAAAAGGCACTCTACTTCCAGCACCTACTACGCAATGTAGCATCCCCCTTGCGACCGTCAAATTGATGGTCAGGCAGGCGTATCTCCGCCTGGCTAATCGACTCTGGGCGGAGGAGTGCCTCTGCAGGATCTCCAGAGAAACCTGGCCGTCGCTTAACCATGGCAGAACACGCGAATTACTGCGACTAAAGCGGAATTCCATCCACTCTACAGTTTCTGTGCTGACGGGACACTGGACGAACGGCGAACACGCCAGGAGACTCGGTCTCCCCTTCAACGACCATTGCCGCAGCTGCGACGATGCGGGCGAGGAGGAGAGCGTTGAGCACCTGATGTGCCACTGCCCAGCACTAGCGAGGAGGCGAATCCGGGTGCTGGGAGCGCCGTTCTTCAGCGGTCTGGCCGACCTTACAGGACCCAGCATCGGCCGCATTGCCCGATTCATCACGGAATCGGGATGGCTCCTGCCTGACACCCGGGGGGAGTGTTAGCCTGAAGGGCGGTCACGTCCTTCTCGTGGTACCACAACGGTCCGTATTATGGCCTAAGTGAGCTCTTCTAGCTGCCACCCTAACCTAACCTAACCTAATTGATTAAAATCAGACACGACAAGAGCACAAATACTTCCTTCGCTTCAGAAATGTAATTAAATTGACACCAAAAACACGAATATAACCGTGTGAATGTGTTCAGACATTCTTTTCTAACAAAAATTATAATTTACTAACCTAAAAGAAAATAAAAGCCAAGGCGAGTGAAAAACATTTGGACCAGGTACAATTTGCGCTAGCTAACTCATGTCACTATTAACGAGATGGCACGAAAAAGTGCTTCAAATCGGGTCAGATGGAAAAAGCTAGTTGCAGCCCTATGCTCCGTAGAGGACTGAATAAGGAACAAACGAAAAAATATTTATAAACAATTATGACACTAATTACGTCGAAAATACCAAAAAATCTGAAAATAACAGGCAACTTTGTATGAAAATACACCAGGTCTGGCCAGACCATAAGGGGTTCAACTAAGGGGTATAAATACGGTTTTCACGATTCTCGCCTCGTTTTTGTAAAAATTTTGTTCATGTATTGGTTTTTGTGCTCAGAAAGGATCAGTTGAGGATATCATGAAATATGAACCCGATAGCTTTATTACAACCTTACTAAAAGTGGACCCAAAGTTCAATATGGTCTGGCCAGACCTGGGTGCGCACACAAGGGTTAAATGTTTTATATCCTTAACTAATAAAGTTAAAAGGACGAAATTAGAGGATGTGGTAGTGTACATATTAGTCCTTAAGATATATTAAAACAAAAACAAACCATTGGAAATTTTCAAGGATATGCAAGGATAAAGTTTTAGAAGGACATTTTCAATACCTCGTTCTTTTGCACCAAAACATTAAATTTTCTAAGATTCTAAGGATTTTTATCTTTCATTTGATACCCATATTGTTATTCTACAATACGCTCAATTTTTAAAATAATTTTTTGAAATAAACATGTTTTTCAAATTCCAAAGTCCTTAAAAAAAATCCTGACGTCAGAGAGAAAAACTAAAAACGCAGCTTTACTGCATTTGACCCCTAGTTTCGCGAGTATACCCATTTTGTCGTGGGTTTTGAAATTTTTTGATTTTTGTCGTACGGCGATATAAGTTCGGTTTCAGGAAGAAGCACGCGACAGCTGAAGCAATCGGGATGGTGAAAGTTATTGCCGAAAAAGCCACCAACGGCAGGCGCTGGCTGGGCGGGTGTAAAGAATACTGCCTAGTAGTCACATTGGATGTCAAGAACGCCTTCAATAGCGCTAGCTGGAAGGAAATGTTCAAAGCTCTGAGCATATTCCAGGTACCTGGCTACCTACACAATATTGTGTCTGACTACCTCCGTAACAGAACTCTCTGCTACAGCAGCGACAAAGGCATCGTACACCGGAAGGTCACAGCAGGGGCGCCACAAGGGTCCGTGGCATGAAGTCGACATACCGTTGATGCGCTCTCAGAGTGTGCTCAGCGTACAGAACAGTGTCGGAGGACGCTGCACTGGTGATAGCTGGGCTACTCCCACTCGACCTGGCTGCGAACCAGCAAACTATAGCGTTGACGACAAGACGTGAGCACCCAGACAAGGAGATAAACGTACTCAAGCGCGAAACTTGGAAACAATGCGCGCCAAACGGAAGGTGGACGCACCGCCTTATCCCCAAATTGGCCACATGGCTATGCAGGGCACACGGCGAAGTGGACTTCTACTTGAACAAAATCCTCAGCGGCCATGGGTGCTTTAAAGCGTACCTGCACCGATTTGGGCACGAAGTCGACCCATGTCCGCACACATCCTACACCTGCTACGCAGAAGCGAGCAGCCACGACGGACTTACGAACGTAAACAAGCTGCCGCGTAATGCGACACTAACGCATAAAACACGTACAGAGAACAAGAACGGAGCCCCGATGTACTGACAGGAAGGACAACTGACGATAGTGACATAGACGCTTCGAGCAAATTGCTCAATCCACCTTCCGACGAAAAACGTGACGGTAGTACCGGGGGGGTAATACGGATACGAGAGAGATGTTTTTAGTTAGTTAAAGCAAAAAGTATCGAACATAAAGAGTGAGCGTCACATACAAGCAAAAATTTGAATGCGGGTGCTGATATCGCCACCCGTCTTCATGATGCGGGGGGTAGGCAACAAGAGGGAGAAACACTTGAAATGAGAGCACAATGCTCTGAGCGCAAATCATAGCAACACGAATACAGCGTCTGTGCTCACTCGTTCATTCTCGCACAATTGTGCGAAGAGGAGGAAAACGATGTTGTTGTTGTTGCGATGGCGAAAATCTGTAATTGTAAAACGATTTATATTTTCTGGCTGGCTTTTGTTCTTCTTCTATAAGCCTGTACGGTGTCGCATATTGGTCCTGAACTCACTGCCGACTGTAGTGTGCGCAAAAAGAACTAAAATAAGAAAATTTAATATTGTAAATTTATGGTCACATCTTTCGCCAGGGAACCATTCAGGTGTAGAAAATTTTTACTATTTTTAAACCTAGGCATGCCTTAGTAACATTTTTTTTATGACAAAATACTTTTCTTATTATTTATTTCGATATTTAATGCTTTAGTAGTGCTTTCGCCCTATTGAAAGTCAATAGACCTATTCAATTGTGTTTTTCCATACAATCTTTTAACCCTTGGTTTGTCCGTTAGATTTCGATTTTCAAGAATACAAAATTAAAACACGTATCTAATTACACTGGTCTGCAAAAAAAAATTTTTTGCCATGTGGAAATATAAACAAATAATTTTACTTCGAACTCGCCACGTAAAAATATTTGTAAACATTTTAAATTGGGATCAACCACCAAATTGTTAAATCAGCAGACACAAAACACATAAAGAAGATCCCCGTTCTCGGGCACTGTGCCTCCTAAGATAAGCCCACAAATTTTTATTAAAAATACATAAAAGCACATATTACAGATACACTATCATACACGACCATTCCCCAAAAATCCAAAAAATTATATACAGGTATCCCGCCACTGTTCGCTTATCGCAGTGAGCAGTCCCGCTACTCGCTTTTTTGCTCTTTTTGTGTTCGCATTCTCCTTTGTGAGACCTACGCAGGCAAAGAAGCAAAAACTCCCGCACATTTACCCTAATTTTGATTTGTGCATATTTCAAATCAAAAGCAAGCACTCCAGCTGTTGATACCCACTATTCAACTTGTAACCATTTTTGCTTTTTTTTTGTGGTATCACCCCTGGCAAGCAGCAAAAATTCCCGTTGCTGCCAGCATCCAACAGCACGCCCTTCCTCTCGTTTTGCGTTCCGCATTGCACTCTCCCACTTGCATACATTTTCGCGTTTCGCTTTGTGCGATATACGCACGCACCAGCAGCTAGCACTCCCGCTTCTGCCTCCAAGAGCAATTATATTTTCGCGCTTCTGTCTAAGCAAACTTCTCCACTCTCGCTAGCAAAAGTATATAAAGGCAAGCACAGTGGGGCAAGTAGCCTTTTTTTGCAGCAGATTGAAGAATTTTCTAGGCCTAACACAATTTGCAATAGTGCTGCACATATACATACACTGCACATCTGGTGTCACCCCAAGTGCATACAGTGAGACAAATGTCCCACTCGCACACAAAAATTTGTTTGGATACTCTGTTTATGTACACTAACACACTAATACAAAAAAAAATCACATACGCATATACGCATATACATTGTGACCGAAAAGTTTCCGGAAATTCTCATTTAAAATTCGCGCGCTGTATATTTTTCGATATTTTAAGTTTCTGTAGTTTGGTAGCACTGTCCTTAATTACTATGCCAAAAATGAGCGCGATCTGTCAGTTTGTTTACGGCAGCTGTTGAAACCAGTTCACCTCAGTAGTGCGTTGCGATTTTGTTGAGAATTTTCTTCAAAATGAGTACCGTGAACAGGTCTCTTTGGACGTGCTTGATCGTGCCAATTCCGATCCAACTTTCATGGAACGCATCATAACTGGTGACGAGACATGGGTCTACGAGTACGACATGCAATCAAGCCAACAATCATCGGAATGGAGAGGAAAAGCCGAAACCGAAAAAACCACGCCAAAGTCGCTCGAAAATCAAGGTAATGCTGATTGTTTTCTTCGATATTCGTGGTGTGGTGCATCATGAATTCGTCCCTGAAGGACAAACAGTCGGTAAAGACTATTTTTGACTGTTTTCAGACGTTTGTGTGAAAATATCCGCCGTAAACGGCCTCATTTGTGGAAGGATAATTCATGGATTTTTCATGACGATAAGCTCCCTCGCACCGAGCCAACATTATCAACGATTTTAAGGCCAAACATTCAATAAATACCATCGAACAGCCACCGTATCCACCTGATCTTGCACCGTGTGACTTTTTCCTGTTCTGTTTCCCAAACTTAAATTACCACTCAGAGGAACGCGTTTTGAATCCATATAAGACGTACAACAGAATTCGCAGAGGGAACTCAAAGCCATACCGGAAAGCGCCTATAAAAAATGTTTTGATGATTGGAAGAAAAGTTGGCATATGGGCATCTCCCAGTGGCACGAACGCGACATTCGCACGCTTTCAATTACACCAAAAACAAGAAAGAAACACAAAAAGTCGATATGTTTTTTAGTGTTCTAACGCGCTGAAATGGTGCTACATTTTAGAAATATATTGGAAAGATTTAGTACAAATTAGTACAAAATAAGAAGCAATTATGCAATGAAACGGACGCGACAAAAAAAAGAAGTTTTTTTGAAGCTCTTATAGAAATATACAAAATTTAGCGATTTTTGGGAACTTTTTTTTATATATATAGATGCAAATGAAGGTCAAAGGATAACTTTTCTTCGTAGACTTATGAAACATGAGAATTTTGTTTTATCTTTTTTTAATTTGGTATATCATGAATACGGACGCGACATCACGGACGCGACAAATTTTTCCAAGGGTATTCCCCTTATTAAATACAGTAATGGTTTTCATTATAACACTTCAGCTTTTAATAAAAAATAACACATAACAAGTTAAATTCAAGTTACAGCAATCAAAATAAGGAAAAAATAAAGTTAAAAGTTCTTAGTGTGGTTTATTTAATTTTCCTGAGGAACTCTATTGGAATTAGATCTTGTTTAATATCGTGCAAACAGCTCTTAGATACATTAGCAATGCACCTTTCATTCATCACATCGCAGCAAACTGGTTTTATAAATAACTTAATAAATTAATTAAATTAAATTAAATTAATTAACTAGCTGAACATATTTGTACAGTATTTTTCATTAACCCTTTCCGGAAATTTGTATGATATATCGTACAATTTTTTTTAAAGATTTTTTTTACAGCGAACGTATTTTTATGAAACGGCTTTTTAATTCTTATTAAGTTATGTTTTACCATTCTGTTTGAAAATATAAATCACAATAGCCGTGTGATACAGTGTGAGTGCGTTTTGTAAGAAGCTCTTTGCAAGAATTTGGCGATGCGATGCTTCTGAGGAGGAATTTTTAAATATGTAAAACTTTTTAGTAGCAAAAAGACAAACAATTTCAAAGTTTGAATCTCAGTTCATTTATAAAACTTATTAAATTTAACAATTTTTGCTTCTAAATATTTTTCCCGAGCCTTTAAAAAATTGGACTATATATCGTACAATACGATATACGAATGAATATACGAATACGATATACGAATACGATAGTATTGTACACAAGGGTTGCAAAGCTTTGTACGATTTACCGTACAAATGGCAGGCAAAGGTTGCAAGTGGTGTAGCATTTTTTTTTAAGTTATGGAATTGGTAACAGTTTGCCTGAATGCCACGCCCATCACTAAATCGTATGACTAATAAAATTCGACTGTTTGACTATTTCTATTCAGAAATAACAATTACTTAACGATTTTGTGTTTCACTGGGCAGACACAGATTATGTAAGGTTAGACATGAGTACTTGCCACTCCCACTACGATAATAAGAATCGGCTATATTCGGTATCTTTCTACAAAGCTATATGGTGTTTAGTTGATTCTGTGCTTTATTGAGGGGGAAAAGGGCTTTGCAACAGCAGTAACGGTTTTATAAGGCCTGATAAATGTTACTCAATTGTTTATATATATAATTTATATAGTTTTCGATCAAAATGAAATCACGTTTTGATTTTTGTTGTTAAATTTTTATTTTCTTACCAAATAAGCCAATGAATTGTTCATAAAATTAAAAAAAACGAAAAAAAAGTTTCATGCATTTTTACTCCTTTGCGCACCATTGTACGATATATCGTACAAAATTGATGAAGCTGTTATTCTCAACTAAAATTATTATTTTTTTTTATATTTTCTTGTATTTTATTGCTAAAATGTTCAATGAGAGTCGATATTTTGAAAAAAAAATTTTATCTCAAGAAATGCGGAAATTTACCGGAAATCGAAAAACAATCGAATCGATTCAGAGCTTCCGGTTACGGACGCGACAAATTTTAAACACCCATAAAATTTTTTTCCGATTTTGCCGGGAACCAATTATTATATTTTCCTAACGGGAACAATGCACCTATTTAAAAACTGACAGCTACTTGCATTTGAAAAGTTTGTCCACTAATGGCAACAAGTAATAAGGTTTTTTGGGCACGGACGCGACAATAGGATACAGGAAGAAGCAAACTAAACAAACTTCCGTTCTTCGAACTCCACTTTCTCTCGCTTTCTCTAATACATAAGATTGTTGTTAGTAGAAAACTTTTGCATTACAAGAAAAATATAATATTACTTGAATAAGACAAAAACGCAACGACAACATGTGCATATAATTCGTCAAAAGGCTCAGAAAATTTTTTTTCTTTTACAGTAGTATATTTCGGTCAAAAATTAAAAAAAATTAAAAATTCTTTTACATTTATAAAATATAGATATTTAAGCTGTATTATTGGATAATAAAAAGTTTTTCTGAGCAATTTGAATTTTTCACTCGTGGTGGACCTTTTTTGGGAGATGCCCATATGTGTATCGCTTGTAATGGAGCATATTTTGAAGGAGATAAAATAAATATTGATGAAGATTAAGAATTTTGCGTTTTATTTAAAATTTCCGGAAACTTTTCGGTCACAAGGTATATACAGGGAAAGAGGTCGTCTTGGAGTGAGGACGTGTTTTCACTGCGATCCGCGTAAAGTCTCTTTTAACCCATTAAGCCCTGAGCGTTGCGTTTGCGCAACGTTTGGGAATTTCGCTACATTAAGTAATTCATAAAGATATAAGACTTGAAAATGGGTAGAATTGGATTCGAAGTGATCGTTTTATTTATTTATTTATTTAAGTCTATGAACAGATTGTTCTTACAGACATTACAAACTAAACTTAAAACTAGAGGACATGTTTTAGATCATTTTTAAAAACATCTTTTGAGAGAAACAAGTCTAACTTGAATTTAGATGATACAGTGTTATACACGTTTAAAGCTCTGTATAAAGGGGAGTTTAAAGCATAATTAGCTCGGCAAGTGCTTAAGTAGAATGTGCCTGCCTGTCGTAGCGCTCTTGAAGGAACATTGAAGTTAATTAACTGCAGCAAAGACGGGCAGTCAACCCTTCCCACCACGATGTCAGAAACGAACATCAGTGCCAAGGTTGCTCTTCTGTTTTCCAGAGACTTTAGGTCAATTAGCTTGCAACGTGCCTCATAGGATGGTAAAGGATCTGTGAACCTGAGAGACTTCAGAGCGAAGCGAACAAACGACTTTTGGATTCGTTCAATTCGTGAGACATGAGATGCATAAAATGGATTCCATATGAAAGAACCATATTCTAGCCTAGAACGAACCAGACTTGTATAAAGCGACTTAAGCGTGTATGGATCAGAGAATTCCGCACCATTACGGCGAATGAACGCTAGCAAGGAGTAGGCTTTAGGTATGATGTAATTCAAGTGGGGTACAAAGCTGAATTTAGAATCAAAAATTACCCCAAGGTCTTTAACTTCCATGATTCGACCAAGCGGGGAGTTTGCCAGGGAATACGAAGTGTTTATAGGATTGGTTGACTTCGAGAAAGTGGCAAAGTGACACTTTGAAACATTAAGTTGGAGTTGGTTTTTAACACACCAACGAACGATTGAGTTTATATCCGACTGTAAATTAGAAACGTCCGAAAAATCCTTAACTTTAGTGTAAAGCTTTAAGTCATCAGCAAACAAAAGGCACTGAGAATTTCTGACGTCGTATGAAATATCATTGATAAAAAGAATGAACAACAGTGGACCAAGGATATTGCCTTGTGGTACACCAGAAGTTGCTACAAATGGTCGAGAGTTGACATTTTCAATACTAACAAAACTTTCTCTATTTTTAAGATAGGATATAAACCATTTTAGATTCTGCCATACTCAAATTTCAAAATTTTTTAAATATTCATATCTTTTTTTCGATCCAAAGTCAAAGGTTTTTTTTGGGGAATTTTTGAAATTCAATTAAAAATACTTATTCTTCAAACCTATCAAAATCCCCTTGTGGGCTGCATTTTGTAATGCTAAACTATTTAAAAATAAGTTTTAAAAAATTTTTTTTTTTTTAATTTTATGTTTTGTATGTGACTAAGGCCCAAATTGCGTTTGCGCAACGTACCCTCCTGGTTCAGGGGGTGGGGGTATGAATTATTTTCTTGATTTTTTTTCTTGATTAGGTCAATTACTAAGATTGTGTAAAATTTTATGGAAATCGCACAAGCCTTTGTGGGGTCAGGTTTTAATGGGTTAAGTTAGGACAAAGTGTAAATTAAATGTCCAAAGTGAGTGTAAAGGCGCGATTGACTCCATGAAGCGATACAGGCTTTATTCTTCGCACCGCCGCACTTTGGCAGCTGAAGTTTTCAGCGAAGGCGAAGGTAAGGGATAACAAAAAAACACCGCTCAGGCAAATTGAGCGCAGCTCAGGAACGAAGAACGGAGGTGAGCAGGACGTACGTCTTCTACAACGAATAGGTGGGAGGAGCACGAAGCTCCGCCTACAACGTAGCACAGACGACAACCTTTCACCCGACTGTCGCTTGGAACCAACTACGGCAAGAGATCAGAGTGAAAGTTAAGCAAATACACCAACTCTGTGTGCACAAAGCTAGCTTTCAGCAAAAGCACAAACCAAAAATGCTCGCAGTGCATTTGTGCTTCTTAAGCTCACCATCCGAGTGAAGCGGTGTGATTGGCTACGGCGAACTGAAAGACAGAACCGGTGTTGCTCAGCCATATTTTTATTACGAACTGAGCAGCGACCAATCAGAAGGCGAGTAACATAGCAGCACTCAAATGAAAGACAACCGATCGCCCCAATGGGGGCGAAGCACCGAAAATGGCGGAAGCGCAACGCCGCTCATTGGTCCAAAGGCGGGCAATAGTACGGTAAGGCAAACTGATGTGCGCTTTACAGAACGGGCCGGCAGAATGGCGGCAAATGATTTGTCGGCAGCAAATCCTTTTAAGAGCGGTGCGAAATGGGCACGATCACCCACTCGCAGGGATGAAAGGGCAAACTCATCGCCACCTAGCCTACAACTAGAACAGAGCGGCACTCCAACCTCAATCGGCTCGCAAGCAGCGCAAACAAGCGCCGGAAATGGGCGACGTGGCAGAGATACTGGCAACAATGGGCAGAAAAATCGCAGAGCTCCAAAAGATGATAGATGCGCAGAGGCACGTAAATCAGCCGATGAAGAATCTTGCTATCGGCATAGCAAAGCTGCGTAAGTGCGTTGCCAACAAAATTGGATCCAGCAAGGCAACAACAACGGAACATAGCACGCAAACAACCGATGGTAGAGAAAAACGGCGACAAACAGGAAAAGACATCGCCAAAGCACCTGGCGCTCGGAGGCAAAACGCAAAAGCAGCAACAAGGCGTTAGTACATCGAACGCAGCAAACAAGAGAGCGACAGGCTCAACAACAACAGAAGTGCAGCAGCAACAACATACAAGCGGCCCAGCGCAGCCATCACTGACACAAGACCGGACAGTGGTTGGAACGGCCAGCCACCTAGCGAGAAGAGTAGCGAAATCCGGACCAGGCCAGATGCGCTTATTATTTCTGCAAAAGGAAGTCTGTCCTACGCGGACATCTTGCGCAGGGTAAAAATGAGTGAGTCGCTACTAGATCTCAGCGGAAACGTTAAATCCATTCGCAGGACTGCCAAAGTCGAACTGCTGCTGGAACTAATGCGCGCTCAAGAAAATAAAACTGCGGACTATCAAACCGCGCTAGAAGGGTTGCTGAAAGATGAGGTGCAAGTAGCAGCCAAGACGCACATGATCACGGTCCATTGCAGGGATTTAGATGAAATCACCTCAGCGGGAGAGATTTGCGATGCGCTGGACGATTCATCTGTGCGTAGCCTGCGAAAATGCCCAAACGGCACGCAAACTGCCTATATTAGCGTGCAGGCAGAAGACGCGAAAGAGGTGCTGAAAGTGTCACGCGTACGTATTGTATGGGTGGCATGCCGCGTGTGCGAAACGGCAAATGTTATGCTGCTTTAAGTGCTGGGGTTATGGTCACTTGGCACAGCAGTGTAAAAATACTGTCAACCGTTCAGCGCTCTGCAGAAAGTGCGGTGAGCCAGGCCATGTAGCTGCCACGTGCGCAAATCAGGAAAGGTGTGCGCTATACCAAGGAACATGCCGCCGGCAGCTTTAAATGTCGGTTTTACCAGGAGGCGTTGAAAATAATGCAACTAAACCATAACCACTGCGCCGCAGCACAAGACTTGCTGATACAAACTGCCGCCGAGCAGGACTTCGACCTAGCGTTGCTCTGGGAGCAATACAAAAGAATGGATGGTCACGGGTGGACAACAGATGCTGACAATAGGGCTGCAATTTGGACCCCTAACAACAACAGTAGTTTTCAGTGCAAAATGTTGACGCAGGAATGAGGCTTCACCTGGGGTTAGTTCAATGGCGTTGCGCATGCTACGCCCCACCCAGCTGGAACTGTGCGGCCGGGCTCTAGGCTAACATGGGGGTCGCAGGTGGCGGATAGCGAAACGACCCAGAGATATCTGGGTTAGCTGCGAATAAGTCATCAGACAAATAAACAGTCCCCGACCAGGAGCGGCATATTCGGAGGGCGCGGTAAAAATGCTAGCAGGACCCAAAGATGAATCTGCGACAGAGGCGAGTCGACACCGCCTCTTAAATCAAGGTGTCCCCCCACTCTGCGTAGGCATAGTAGGGCAAAAATAAACCCAAGAAACGTCAGCCTCGTAGGAGCAGGTATCTTGGTCAGCGTCTGTCTCCAGGTTAGGAGCGGCTGCGACTAAAGCCTGGCAGTAGGCATAAACTGCATTAAGACCGAGCCCAGTTAGGTCTTAATTATGGCATAAAGGAATAAATGTATAGGACACAGAAGTTATTGGGCCGGCGATTATGGCATTCTGTGTAATATTCGATTTCGCGCTGAACAAAAATTTTCTTCTTTTAATTTGAATTGTAATGTACTGATCAATATAAACAAAGAAATGTTGCAGATATGAGATCTTGGCAACAATGTTTCCGCAACATTTTAGAACTTGTAACCGATGACCAGTCAGGATAGGCAACCGTTTAAAACGACTGACGAACTCAGCGACCGTCGTAGGCAGACGAGCAAAAGGTCAGATAGAAAGTCACGATCGAATGATCTGCCTTTCTATCATCCGACTCGGTCTAGAGCAGACCTACTCAGTGAAGTGCAAGTTCAAAGTTAGAACTCCAGTGCAGTGTGTGTGATAGCCGCAAAGCCGGCAGTGGTACAAATTGTATAAGTGGTGAAAAGTTTATAAGTTTAATTCGTAGCAGCAGCTTTTTAAAGTTAGCCCAAGACACATTAATAAAATTGGTAAGTTTTGGCTACCACAAGTATATATTTTAATAGGCTAGATAGATTTAGAAGTGAAATTTTATTTCACTCATTTTTGTTTAGAGTTGTAAGCGGCCAAGGAACAAGATCATCAGCCTGCATGTAGAGGTGGAGCACAGCTCCCAAAAATCGAGCAAACAACCGAGGCCGCAGAAATCTCCTATTTTGAACGAGGCCGCAGAGATTATACCATTTTCACCAGAAACAGCAGCAAATCAAGGCCCAGCAGCATCACCCCTCCAAAAGATCACCACTCCAAAAAGATCAGCAACCACCAGAAATCACCACTCACCACTGAAAGAAAGAAGCACGGACGGACGGAAAGCACAGAAAGAGCGGACCGACGAATTGCAAAACCAGCAGCCAGAAACCGTCACCTGGAAGGAAGAAAAAAAATCATGACCAGCAGCTAAAAATTGGAAAGTCGAACAAATACTTACCTGAAATTATACTTACCTCAAAATTTTACCTACCAGCAACATTTGTGTACTTACCCGCAACATTTTCCCAAATTTATTTGTTAAATTTTAATTGAATTCTAATTATAATTAATTACGTCAGGTTTATTAGAAACAAGATTGTTGTTAATCATGTAAATAGTGAAAAGCAAATTCGTTTTTGTAGTATAAGTCAAAAGAAAAAAAAACTATTCATGCATATTTAGAAATGACCTTCAAGAGCGTTTATGCGAACGCCAAAAAAGCAGCATAATAACAACAACAATTTCACAGTCCAGCAGCAACGAACGAGAAAAGTGAGGAGCATCCACGATTAAGGGCCCTTCTTCGCGACGAGATGCATGTGAGTAAGAACAAAACACTTTTACACTAACAACTATAAGTGTGGCGAGAGAGAGTAGTGGAACTCTTATACGCATGCACTCTGCATAAACGGTCAGCAGATCATTTTTGCGGTGGGCAATGCGTATTCTCATTTCTACCTCCAATTGTTTCGCTTCGCAGCTGCACTGCGCTGCATTCCTTATATTATTGCTGTTGTTGCACTTTGCAGCAAACGGGTTTGCATTGTGCTATTGTTGTAAAACAGCCAATGTCACTTGGAACTTTTTGTTTTTTTCTTTTGAATGCGAAATTTTGCTTTGCCAAAACGCGAATAATATTGGACAAATATTTGCGAAAATGATTAAAATTGATAAATTAAGAAAAATAATGATTTAAAAATTGAAATGAAAGAAAAGAACTAAAGCAGAAGACTTAATTCCTGCTACAATTTGCGAGGAAAAAACTGAAAAAAAAAAATTAACGCGAAATTAGAATAAGGTTGATTTAAAAGAAAGAAAGAAAAGAAAACCAAAGCAGAAGATGTAATTCCTGCAAAAATTTGCGAAAAGAAAACTGAAAAGAACACAGATTAAAGTGAAATTAGAATAAAGTAAATTTTTAAGACCGAAAAATGAAAGAAAACTAAAGCAGATGAAAGAATCCCTGCAACAAATTGCGAAAGCTGAAAAGAAGGCAAAGTAAAACGAAATGAAAATAATGTAAAAGTTGGAAAGGAAAAGAGAATGAAAAACAAATACTTACCGCGATACTTACCGAAACACTAAACTATTAAAACGAGTTCCTTTATTTCTATAATACTTACCTTTAATATTCGATTATGTTTACTTAAAAATGTATAAATTACTTAATTAGTATTTAAGTGATATACATAATTACATACTTACCTGTTAGTTGAACCATACTTACCTTGAATGGTTGTTGTGAACTATTGACACTGGAAAAGAAGTGAGGTTTGCATAGCATTGACTGCAGTTATGTGCTGGCGAGTCCGCGTGTGTTAGCACACAGTTCTTTTTGCTTAGTTTATTATTTTTGTTATACAGTTTTTTGGTTGTTAGAATCGAGCCCCTTCTGCATTCCCTTTTGTGCGACAAATTTGCGCGTCGCTAATATTGAATTAAAACTATGCTGAATGCAGGGAGGTTTAATGGAAATTGTTTTGGTTTAAGGTTTAAAATTTTGTGAATCATCATGAATTTACTTAAATACATTTGTTATATTTTGGGTTAAGATAACCATGGAAATTTGAGAGTTTATATTGTACAGGTGATTAGATGAAAGGGTAGGGACCCATACTAACAACAACAACATGGGTCATGGTTGGGAGGGTAAGAGACAGGGCGAGGCGCACTCCACCTTAGCGTCGCCCCAAAACACAGCGAAGAGGAAGAACGGCCAGCGCGGCTATTTTGAAGTTTATTGTCCGTCCGATATTTTGTATTGTCGTGTTGAGTTTGAATATTTAGATCAATCAAGTGGCTGGGACTCATATTGAGTTAATTGTAGTGCAGGTTGTGATGATTTGGTCCCGAATCCCCCCACCAGCCGTAAGAGCTAGCTTTATTTAAGGGTCCCGCACGAAAGTGGCCAAAGGAGCGCATTGCAACCTGGGGTGGTTCCACTTTACGATTGTCGGGAAGCAACAGCCCAAGGTTGGGTGTTTTGTTTTCCGTGCGTTGTGTTTCAATTTGTATCGTACAATTTGTACACAACGTAGGGCAATATAGATGCTTTGCAATTTGTTCCTTAAAGGATCGGGAGCGTGGAGCATATATATTGAGCCCACATTTTGTACATTACAGAACTGGCGCCCAACGTGGGGCCTCTCACGTAAAAGGGGTTTAAGCCTCACGGAATTGTGCTTTGAGTCAAGGCTTTTGCCTCTCACGAGAAGTGCCTCTAGGCCTCAATGACTTTTAGGCAACGAGGGGTCACACCTTTCCAAATTGAAATTTTTCGCTCGGTTCACTAATGTCAGAGTAGTTGTTTCTATGGAGGTTTAGTGTACTTTTGTTGGATCTCACTAAATGGCATTTCAGTCTTAGACCATTGAGCTGACCACGAGATACATCTAAGCTATTCCATGTTTCATTGCTTTTACATTCAGTTGATACCTCACTTTTTGACTTTGCTAATGCATCCTTCGGATGGCAACTTTGAAGTTCTTGGAATTTAGATTCGGAAACGAGTTTCGGATGCTAACCAAAGACATTTTAGAGTCCTTGCGTTCGAGTTCATCAACTCAGCCAGTATTGACGTGTGATGTGATTACAAGATTATCGCTTGCGTTGAGCTATACATTTCTTGTCCATTCAGGTCAGCTGGAAACTGAAGAGATAGGATTGATTAATTTGGCAATGCTCAAAAGGGGAAACATATTTGAATATCCATTCCTTAAATTTTGTTTTGTTTTCTTACTCTTCTCTGTGGTGAAGGAAACCAACCCCAACATCTAATCACCTAAATTAAGAATTTTGTACGAAAAATTTAAGTTATTGTGAGAATGATTATTGCTAGGAGCAACGAGAATTTGGCGTCAGGCGTGACGGACGATGAGCCAAATTGCTCTATTTGTTTGCAAGCACATAAATCAGACCAGCCATCGGTGGTCACACCGTGCAAACACAAATTTCATAGAAATTGTATTGAGACTTGGTTAAAGACCAATAACGAATGTCCTTCATGCAGGAAGTTGATTCACATTCGAGATTTGAGGCCAGTTGAGACAGATTTTCGAGACACTCATGTTACACGATCCTCAGCAGGACGAGGTCGAGATGATTACATTTCGCAGATTATTGAACAAAGTGTTCAACGTTTAATGCATTTGAGACTTGATTCGAGACCAAACAGTAATCAAAATACGGTTCAACAGAACGCTGAGGAGCGACAATTTGACCAGCGACAAAATAATAATAAAATAGAAACGACCAGCGACAAAATAATGAAAATAGAAACGACCAGCGACAAAATAACGCAAATACAAACGTCTTAAGTTCAGCCAAAGTTACGTCGATGATCCAAAATTGGAATATCAAATTTGACGGGTCTACTAACGGGTTAAGAGTGGAAGAATTTCTTTATAGAATTCGTTCCCTAACTTCGGACTGCTTAAACAATGACTTTTCAGCCTTGTGTAAAAACTTACACATACTGTTGACAGGTAAAGCTCGCGAATGGTATTGGAGGTACCACAAACAGGTTGAGTCAATTCAGTGGCAAGATTTTTGTACGGCCATACGTTACCAATACAAGGATTATAGGTCTAGTTACGAGATCAGGGAACAGTTGCGTAGCAGAAAACAGAAGCCATTTGAATCATTTGAAGCCTTTTATGATGATATTTGTTTGATGATGGACAGGCTACCTGAACCCATTCCGGAAGAAGAGCTTATTGAAATTTTGACAAGAAATTTGAGACCAGACATTAGACACGAGTTGTTGTATGTGCCAATCCATTCGATTGCACATTTGAGACGCCTTGTGCAGGATGCGGGAAAACTTATTGAGTGAAGACACTTTTCGGAGAGCGCAGCCAAAAGCAACAGCTACGGTGCTGCCACCGAATAAAAGACACGTTTACGCATTAGACAGCAGGACATCACCGGAAACAGATGAAGACGAATCCGATTTCGCGGTGGAGGCTATGCAAGCCACCCACATACAACAATTGAAATGTTGGAATTGCCAACAACAAGGACATTTTTGGGAAGACTGTTTAGAAGAACGGACTATATTTTGTTATGGATGCGGTACTCCTAAGGTTTACAAGCCACAGTGTGCCAAATGTCTATCGAAAGGGACGGGAAACTCCAAGAAGGGGGTATTCTCCAAACCCCGAGTACCCCCGCAGTAACAAAAATAGTTACACGCCCATGCAGTACGCAACCGGCTAGCTCAGGAAGTTCGACAGCACCAGCAGTAAATGCGCTGCCAAATATAAGAGATGTTACTCTCACACCTATACCTACCGCCTGCAACTCCTCTGAGTTAGACACCGAAAACCTAAAATTTCCATCTTCGACTTACCACGAGCACTTACAAAAGTATCTGCAAGCTCGCGATAGAATTTTTAAAGATGCACCAACACCAGCATTTTCGCAGCGAAAGCCAAAGCTCATCTCGACAATTGTTAATGCAAATGATCAACGTTGCTATGTGCAAGTAAAGTTTTTAGGAAAAACAGAATACGGACTGTTAGATACCGGCGCAAACATTAGTTGCGTGGGTTCGAACTTAGCCGAAGAATTCGCTAGGCATGCCAATTTTAAGAGACTATCCTCTTTTGTCAAAACAGCAGATGGTTCTCCACAAACAGTTTTAGGATATCTCGATGTGGATATGAAATACGAAAACCAAACGCAAAAACTTAGGTTGTATTTAGTCCCATCGATAGCACAACATTTAATCCTTGGGATAGATTTTTGGCGAATTTTTAAATTAGCTCCAGGATTGATAAGTTCAATTTCCGAAATTAATTCTGTTCCCTCAACCAACACAGACGAGGAAAAATATCCGCTCACCCCTCAGCAACAAAAACGGTTGGATGCGGTTAAAAATGTATTTCCTGATTTCGAATCATAAGGTTTAGGCAGAACAAAACTGATTCAGCATGACATTGATGTAGGCAATGCAAAGCCCATCAAGCAGCGCTGTTACCTTGTATCTCCAGCGGTAGAAAAATTAATGTTTGAGGAAATTGATAGAATGATCAAGTTAGGAGTAATTGAAGAATCATCAAGTGCATGGAGTGCATCAATGAGGCTAGTTTTAAAACCCAATAAAGTTCGTTTATGTTTAGATGCACGAAAGCTTAACGAGGTCACTGAGAAAGATGCATATCCGATACAGAGCATTGAAAGGATATTTTCACGTTTACCAAAAGCGAACATTATCACAAAGTTAGACTTGAAAGATGCATATTGGCAGATAGGGTTGACAGAAAAGTCAAAAGCTCTGACAGCTTTCACAGTGCCAGGTCGTCCGCTTTATCAATTCGTTGTTATGCCGTTCGGCTTGTGCAACGCGCCAACGACAATGTGCAGACTAATGGACCAGCTCATACCACCTGAGCTAAGTGAATGTGTTTTTGGTTATTTAGACGATCTTTGTATAGTTTCGACAGACTTTGACAGCCACCTCAATTGTTTGACCAAAATTGCAGCACGCTTTCGTGAAGCGAATTTGACGTTAAATGTCAAAAAGAGCAGCTTTTGCGTCACTTCGACCAAGTATCTTGGCCATATAATTGGAAATGGAGGTATTGCGATGGACATGGAAAAAATCCAAGCGATTCTTTCTTGGCCAACACCGAAGACGCGCAAACAGGTCAGAGCATTGATGGGTTTAGCTGGCTGGTACAGACGGTTTATTGAAAATTTTGCTAGTATAACGACTCCTATTACTGACACACTTTCGACCAAGAAAAATTTCGTATGGACAGATGAGGCGAACTTAGCGTTCGGAAAGCTCAAACAACTTCTAACTTCAGCACCAGTACTTGCGAACCCAGATTTTGGAAGAAAATTTTATATTCATTGTGACGCCAGCGACACAGGCATAGGCGCAGTACTTGTGCAAAAGAATGAAAGCGGGGATGAAAAACCCATAGCTTTTATGTCCAGAAAACTGAACTCGGCTCAGAGAAATTATAGTGTGACAGAAAGGGAATTTTTAGCGGCTATAGAGGGGGATCAGGGTTTGGATCCACAAGGCAAAGCACCTGACTGCACGGATGTAGACGTGGTCCACATCTTCGGCTGCGATCCTTGTGGGTACCAGGCCAAGTGGACTCAACGCCTTCACGAAGGTTGCTTCTGGTGACCGGGCGGTCCCCGGGCGGCTGTTGAAGCTTGTCTTCTCAGCTGGCGAAGTTTGAGATGCGGAAATCCAGGAGCGTCTGACCCACAGTGGGCGGCTCCCTGGTCAGCGTCTGATCTCCATGTTAGGAGCGGCTGTTTTCTTATCATCTTTTGGTGGCGTGATAGATGTCAAAGAAACGCCACAGGGGAAGGCGACCCCCTTCATCAAAACCATTCTGGAGGGCTCCCATAAGGACTCTTTTACGGTGCAGGGAGTCGGATCCCCAGTACCGGCGGTAGACAGTGGGCGAGCGGGCTGTCTGGCGTCGTTATCCAATGACCGCTTAGGCTGCGCAGCGGGACCCCAGGCTGCGCGGTCTACTAACGCTACTGGGAAGCAGGAGGCGCCCAAACCTGCCTTAAGCAGGCAAGGAGCGCAGGACACCACCGCTCAGGCCAGTCCCTCAATTTTCGGGGTGGTGCCTCAGTTTCAGGGTCTTCGGCTCGACGTTGCTATAGAAGAGGGATCGACGATTCTCTCGCAAAATAGCGGCGTCGAGTCTGCTGACTCTGACATGGAGGCGGCACTCCTAGAGGAGACGGACGAACCTACGGCCACCGGTTCCACTCCTGGAACGTCCTTGGCGGGGGAAAGTAAGGCGAGCAGTGCTGCGAAAAAAGCCAGAAATGGCTACCGGCGCTCACTTGCTTTCCTTCGCAAAGTGAACAAAGGTTCAGTACCCTTGTCTGACAAGGAGAAAGACCTAGTTAAGAAGCACCAGAAAATCGTTGCAAAATACGAAAAGAAGCAGGCGGCGATTTCTGGTGCTACGACATCGACTACTGCAGCAACGCCTGGAGACAGCGCCACTGCTGCACAGTCGACTAGTGGTACAGCAACGGCGGCAAAGCCTGGTATTAGGGCCACGGCCGCTACAGCTGTACGACCGGACAGAGGAGGGGCGGCGAAGCCTGGAAACAGTGCCACGGCTGCCTCGTCAGTACGGAAGGCTGATCAGAAGCCATCCACCTCGACAAAGCCCACTTCCACCGCAGTGGAAAAGGCGGTCAAACGAGGTAGATCGGGGGACGATCAGCCTACAGGGGAGGGGAAAAGGCTGAAACCCTCAGCGAGCTTCTCCTCTCCACAGGAGCTACAGATTGCCGTAGTGGACCGGAGCGATCCCGATGGGAAAATTCGTCCGGAAAACTGGCTCTCTGTTGAGGCGCGCATTCTGCGAGCGATGCTCGGGGCGGCGGACGACGAGATCGACTTCGACGGCGCTGGCTGGCAGAGGGGCGTAAAGATCGTCGGTTGTGGCAACAGGCAGTCACTTGACTTCCTGGTGCGCACGATCGGCGGTCTTGAGCCTCTCTGGCAGGGGGCAAAACTCGAGGTTATACTTCGCGACCGATTGCCTCTCCGACCTATCGTAACACTGTGGGTC
Organism: Melieria omissa; assembly: GCA_963971225.1. Lineage (NCBI taxonomy): Eukaryota > Metazoa > Arthropoda > Insecta > Diptera > Ulidiidae > Melieria > Melieria omissa. The sequence goes on along the minus strand of OZ020269.1, from coordinate 69,249,932 downwards.
CCCCCTCCAGTCATGGAGGATGCCGACACGTTGAAGCTGATAGGTCGGCAGAACAGCGGCCTTAACACTGGAGAGAGGAGAGTAATTTCCTCCACTACTAGCAAAAACGAGACGGGTAAGGACCTCGTGGTCGCTGTTGACCAACCGTCCTTTAGTCATCTACGAGACTCCTCTGGTATTGTCAAGTTCGGTTTGGGTTCCTTGAAAGCTCGTTTCCCCAATAAGGAGCGTGCCACACAGGGAAAGGCTGAAGGTAGTGCAGATAAACCTGCACCACTCTAAGGCCGCCACCCACGATCTTATGCAATTCCTGGAGGAGGAGGAGGTTGACTTGGCCTTAATCCAGGAACCCTGGCTCGTCAGAGACAGTGTTTGTGGATTGGGGTCAAGTCAATTCAGAGTACTTCATTCGCGTGGTGAAGGTAAGATACGAGCCTGTATTGTTTATAGAAAGTACATTAATATGTTTCTCTTGTCTCAATACAGTACTGGTGACCTGTGTGTGGCTGCATGTGAGCGAATGGAGGGGCATGACCTTATCCTTTCGTCCGCATACATGCCATTCGAAGGAGAGGAACCACCGCCAAAGGAGGTCCGGGACCTTGTTGCGCACGCCCGATCACGGAGACTTGATCTCATCATCGGGTGTGACGCCAACGCTCATCACGTTCAGTGGGGAAGTTCCGGCACCAACAGCAGGGGTGAGTCCATTTTTGAGTTTCTTCTTAATTCTAACCTTATGCTATGTAATAGGGGCAATACGCCAACCTTCCATAACAGGGTTAGGGAAGAAGTTATAGATATAACCTTGGTTACCGGCTCTAGTACCATCTCTGTGGTCGACTGGAAAGTACTGACGGAATGTTCGTTTTCGGACCACAACCGGATAGTCTTTTCCGTGGCCATGAAGGTGGGGAGTCCACCAGCCTATAGGAATCCGAGAAAGACTAACTGGCCTAGATTCAGTGCACTAGTTTCCGAAAAACTGTCGTCGCGCAAGGCGACAGCTACCTTTGAAAGAAACAACATTGACAGGTCAGTTAGTCTTTTAACGAAAGTTCTTAATACATCTTTCAAGAAATCGTGTCCAAAAAGTCGAGCTCCACGGAAAACCAACGCAGTTTGGTGGACCCCAGAGCTAAGACAACTGAGGACAGATACTAGGCGTCTCTTCAATAAGGCTAAGCTTAGTCAAACTGAAGAAGACTGGGGAGCCTACAAGGCTAGCTTTAATAAGTTTAAGAAAACTATTAGGGCGGCTAAGCGGGATGATTGGAGGAATTACTGTGAATCCCTCGACAATGTTAACGAGGCCGCCAGACTCCGTAAGGTGCTAGCCGGGGTTTCACACACCCCTGGCAGCATCAGGAAATCTGATGGATCATGGACGGAGTCGAGGGAGGAACTTCTTGAGATCCTCATGAACACTCACTTTCCTGGATGCACGGATGTTGCTGAGGCGACCACGTCGCATAGGCAACAAACACCGCAACCGGATGGTCTAGTTCAGAGGATAATTAGCGAAGCCAAGGTGGCATGGGCAATTGACTCCTTCAGCCCGTATAAATCCCCGGGCCCTGATGGTGTCATTCCTGCTATGCTACAATGGTCTAAGGAGGCGGTGGTTAAGGTCCTGACGAGAATCTTTCGTGGATCTCTCCAACAAGGATATGTCCCACGTGCCTGGAAGGAGGTTAGGGTGGTGTTCATTCCCAAAGCAGGGAAAGTGAACCACTTAACAGCAAAAGATTACAGACCGATCAGCCTTTCATCGTTCTTACTTAAGACTCTTGAACGGCTGGTAGACGTCTATATTAGAGAAGTGGCACAGTCCAGAGGACTCTGCAAGGCGCAACATGCGTATTACAGGGGAAAATCTGTCGACAGCGCCCTGCATGAGGTCGTTCAGACGATCGAAAGATCGCTGAACTCTAAGGAGTACACGTTAGCCGCTTTCCTCGATATCGAGGGAGCCTTTAATAACGTTACCTTGGAGGCTATAATCAACGCACTTAGAAAGTTCGAAGTTCATGAGAAGGTGGTAAAGTGGACCAGTGACATGCTCAGTAGCAGAAGGGTCCACTCTAACCTAGGCCTGTGCTCAGTGAGAAAACTTACTACAAGGGGCACACCACAAGGAGGTGTTCTTTCGCCTCTGCTGTGGCTCCTTGTAGTAAATAGCATCCTCGAGATCTTCGAAACCAGGAGGCTACGAGTAGTAGCATATGCAGACGACGTCACTATCCTGATCCCTGGAAGATTCCTGTCCACAATCAGTGCTCTCATGGAGTCTGCTCTAAAGGAACTTTCCAGGTGGGCAGAGCTTAACGGTCTAGGGGTTAATCCCTCTAAGACTGTTTTGGTACTGTTCACCCGGAAATACAAAATACCGAAGTTTGAGCTGCCTAAACTTGGCGGCACTACTCTCACCCTATCACCCGAGGCTAAATACCTTGGCACCATACTTGACTCCAAGCTCTCTTGGGGGCGCAATGTGGAAGAGCGGGTGAAAAAGAGCCTGAATGCTTTTTACATTTGTAAAAGGACTTTCGGGAAAAAGGGGATTGCAGCCGACTATCGTTCATTGGATGTACACTGCGATTATACGGCCGATCCTAAGTTACGGAGCCATTGTCTGGTGGCCGGCTACGGGCACCAAGACCGTGGTAACGAAACTGACGAAGGTGCAGAGACTAGCGGCTATGGGAATAGCAGGCACTGTCAAAAGCACCCCCCAGGCCGGGCTGGAGGTGATCTTGCACCTCCACCCGATTGAGCAGTTCATTAAGTGTTGCGCTGCTAAAGGCGCTCTCAGATTGAGGGAAGCCAACTTGTGGAGGCAACACGCTTATGGGCACTCTGGAATTCTAAAGTCTTTCGCGAAGCCGGATATCGGTTATCAGGTGGATTCCTGCACGGACTATCTGATCCCATACCTGGATTTCGACACGCGAGCACTAGCCTCATATCCCACAAGGGAGGAATGGGAGGTGACAGGTGCGATGAGAGACGCTTCTATCACCGTTTTCACCGACGGCTCCAAAATGGAGGAAGGTACTGGAGCTGGTCTCTACTCCGATGTACTGCAGACACGCATGTCATTCAGACTGCCGGACCTCTGCAGTATTTTCCAAGCAGAGATCTATGCAATTTGGAAGGCTGCCGAACTTATCCGTGACAGTGGGTTACCACCCACAGATGTCACAATTTTCGTGGATAGTCAGGCGGCGCTTAGGGCGCTGGAATCAGTTGTTGTGAAATCAAAGGTAGTGCAGAGGTGTCGCACCGCACTTCAAGGCATTGGGCACCACCAGGTCACTCTCTGTTGGGTTCCGGGCCACTCAGGAGTGGCAGGGAACGAAGCAGCGGACGAGATGGCAAGAAAAGGGGTGGCTTTGTCTGCCACCGAAGTGGATACCTCTGTGTTTCCTCCGATATCTGCCCTGTACATGTATATTGACAGGTTGACCAAAAAGGAAATTGAGTCGTCATGGCGTACCAGGACCGACTGCGGCACCTGCCGGGCACTGTGGCCCTCCCTCTCTTTGACGAAAACACGATTCGTACTATCCCTGAGTCGTACCTCTATTCGACAGCTCGTTGGAGTCATCACCGGACACTGCGCTATTGGATCTATGCTTACCAAATGGCGCCTCTCGTCCGGTGATGTCTGCCGTAGCTGTGGAGATGAAGAAGAAGTAGAAACGATACAACACTTCCTGTGCCACTGCCCGGCTCTGCAGGAACGCCGACTCCGCACCTTGGGGTCAAGGTTCCTGACAGCCCTGGCTTGCGCAGCGAAAGTCGAAATCTCGAATCTGCTCTCCTTCATTAAGAGGTCGAACTGGTTTCCCCTTGACTGAGACTATTGGTTGGCTCCAGAACACCATAAGAAGGGATTCACAATGGGCCATTGTGGCCTCCGAGTGGAAGTGCGGTCCTGCCGCACACACCCTTCCCTACCTAACCTAACCTAACCTAACACCGAAGACGCGCAAACAGGTCAGAGCATTGATGGGTTTAGCTGGCTGGTACAGACGGTTTATTGAAAATTTTGCTAGTATAACGACTATTACTGACACACTTTCGACCAAGAAAAATTTCGTATGGACAGATGAGGCGAACTTAGCGTTCGGAAAGCTCAAACAACTTCTAACTTCAGCACCAGTACTTGCGAACCCAGATTTTGGAAGAAAATTTTATATTCATTGTGACGCCAGCGACACAGGCATAGGCGCAGTACTTGTGCAAAAGAATGAAAGCGGGGATGAAAAACCCATAGCTTTTATGTCCAGAAAACTGAACTCGGCTCAGAGAAATTATAGTGTGACAGAAAGGGAATTTTTAGCGGCTTTAGAGGCCATAACAAAATTTCGTTGCTATGTTGAATTGCAAGAATTCAAAGTAGTCACCGACCATTCCAGTTTAGTTTGGTTGATGAAGCAGCCAAACCTAAGCGGCAGATTGGCCAGATGGGCTCTGAAATTACAAGGGTTTAAATTTACAATTAGTCACCGGAAAGGCAAAGATAATGTAGTACCCGATGCACTCTCGCGTTTGCATGTAGATGCACTAACAGCGACAGCTGAAGTTTCACCGGAAATAGATTTGAATTCGACACATTTTTCTGATACAGACTACGAGCAGTTGAAAGCTAAAGTTCGAGCAGAGCCAAGTAAATTGCCCGACCTGAAAATTGTTGACAAGTTTGTCTATATCCGTACTGAACATGCAACAGGCGATGAAATGCAAGAAGAACAGAGTTGGAAGCTATGGATACCGATTGCAATGCGCACCGAAGTTCTAAAAAGAGTTATCAGAGTCAGTTATCAGCACAAAACCCTGGAACTGTTAAGACGCAATTTTTATTGGCCAAGTATGGTGAAAGATGTGCGAAACTATGTGCGTAACTGTGACGTTTGCAAATCCACGAAAGCTCCAAACGTACTTCTTCGTCCACCAATGGGAAATCAACCGATTTCTTCACGACCGTTTCAGCGACTATATGTAGACATATTAGGTCCTTACCCGAGGAGCAAAAAGGGAAACATTGGCTTGTTGATAGTGTTAGACCATTTTTCGAAATTTCACTGGCTTTGTCCGCTGAAAAAATGTACTTCTTCAGTCATTCAAGACTTTTTATGGCATCACCTATTTCATACATACAGGGTACCAGAGACACTAGTTAGCGATAATGGAGTGCAATTCAAAAGCAAGGAGTTTAACGAATTTTTGACCAAGCTAGGAATAAATCACGTTTATACCGCACTTTATGCACCACATGCAAATGCGTCAGAACGCGTTAATCGTTCACTAATTGCAGCCATCCGTGCATATATCAAAAAAGATCATAAAGAGTGGGATATAAACTTAACCAGCATCTCTTGTGCGTTGCGAAACTCATACCATCAAGCCATACAGTGTTCACCTTATCGTGCATTATTTGGCTTCAATATGATCACGCATGGTTCTAGCTACGCACTGTTGAAGGATCTCCGACTGTTAGACGAACCTTGTATTGAATTGAAACGTGAAGATCAGCTCGAGTTAGCGCGACGTACAATCACGAAAAATCTCCGTACCGCATACGAACATAACACCGAACAATACAATCTGCGAACCAGACCCGTAACATTTCAAGTAGGTCAAGAAGTTTTTAGGCGAAACTTTGCTCAAAGCAATTTTGAAAAAGGCTTTAATGCCAAACTAAGCCCAATGTTTATAAAACCTCGCGTTCGTGAAAGACTTGGTAACAACTATTACGTCTTAGAAGATTTGCAAGGTCGACTAGTTGGTACATTTAGCGCCAAAGACATCCGCCAATGACAAAACGAATTCCTCCGTCTAAGCTGTTAGTTTAGGAAACTACATCTTATCCGCTTTGTAATATTCGATTTCGCGCTGAACAAAAATTTTCTTCTTTTAATTTGAATTGTAATGCACTGATCAATATAAACAAAGAAATGTTGCAGATATGAGATCTTGGCAACAATGTTTCCGCAACATTTTAGAACTTGTAACCGATGACCAGTCAGGATAGGCAACCGTTTAAAACGACTGACGAACTCAGCGACCGTCGTAGGCAGACGAGCAAAAGGTCAGATAGAAAGTCACGATCGAATGATCTGCCTTTCTATCATCCGACTCGGTCTAGAGCAGACCTACTCAGTGAAGTGCAAGTTCAAAGTTAGAACTCCAGTGCAGTGTGTGTGATAGCCGCAAAGCCGGCAGTGGTACAAATTGTATAAGTGGTGAAAAGTTTATAAGTTTAATTCGTAGCAGCAGCTTTTTAAAGTTAGCCCAAGACACATTAATAAAATTGGTAAGTTTTGGCTACCACAAGTATATATTTTAATAGGCTAGATAGATTTAGAAGTGAAATTTTATTTCACTCATTTTTGTTTAGAGTTGTAAGCGGCCAAGGAACAAGATCATCAGCCTGCATGTAGAGGTGGAGCACAGCTCCCAAAAATCGAGCAAACAACCGAGGCCGCAGAAATCTCCTATTTTGAACGAGGCCGCAGAGATTATACCATTTTCACCAGAAACAGCAGCAAATCAAGGCCCAGCAGCATCACCCCTCCAAAAGATCACCACTCCAAAAAGATCAGCAACCACCAGAAATCACCACTCACCACTGAAAGAAAGAAGCACGGACGGACGGAAAGCACAGAAAGAGCGGACCTACGAATTGCAAAACCAGCAGCCAGAAACCGTCACCTGGAAGGAAGAAAAAAAATCATGACCAGCAGCTAAAAATTTGAAAGTCGAACAAATACTTACCTGAAATTATACTTACCTCAAAATTTTACCTACCAGCAACATTTGTGTACTTACCCGCAACATTTTCCCAAATTTATTTGTTAAATTTTAATTGAATTCTAATTATAATTAATAACGTCAGGTTTATTAGAAACAAGATTGTTGTTAATCATGTAAATAGTGAAAAGCAAATTCGTTTTTGTAGTATAAGTCAAAAGAAAAAAAAACTATTCATGCATATTTAGAAATGACCTTCAAGAGCGTTTATGCGAACGCCAAAAAAGCAGCATAATAACAACAACAATTTCACAGTCCAGCAGCAACGAACGAGAAAAGTGAGGAGCATCCACGATTAAGGGCCCTTCTTCGCGACGAGATGCATGTGAGTAAGAACAAAACACTTTTACACTAACAACTATAAGTGTGGCGAGAGAGAGTAGTGGAACTCTTATACGCATGCACTCTGCATAAACGGTCAGCAGATCATTTTTGCGGTGGGCAATGCGTATTCTCATTTCTACCTCCAATTGTTTCGCTTCGCAGCTGCACTGCGCTGCATTCCTTATATTATTGTTGTTGTTGCACTTTGCAGCAAACGGGTTTGCATTGTGCTATTGTTGTAAAACAGCCAATGTCACTTGGAACTTTTTGTTTTTTTCTTTTGAATGCGAAATTTTGCTTTGCCAAAACGCGAATAATATTGGACAAATATTTGCGAAAATGATTAAAATTGATAAATTAAGAAAAATAATGATTTAAAAATTGAAATGAAAGAAAAGAACTAAAGCAGAAGACTTAATTCCTGCTACAATTTGCGAGGAAAAAACTGAAAAAAAAAATTAACGCGAAATTAGAATAAGGTTGATTTAAAAGAAAGAAAGAAAAGAAAACCAAAGCAGAAGATTTAATTCCTGCAAAAATTTGCGAAAAGAAAACTGAAAAGAACACAGATTAAAGTGAAATTAGAATAAAGTAAATTTTTAAGACCGAAAAATGAAAGAAAACTAAAGCAGATGAAAGAATCCCTGCAACAAATTGCGAAAGCTGAAAAGAAGGCAAAGTAAAACGAAATGAAAATAATGTAAAAGTTGGAAAGGAAAAGAGAATGAAAAACAAATACTTACCGCGATACTTACCGAAACACTAAACTATTAAAACGAGTTCCTTTATTTCTATAATACTTACCTTTAATATTCGATTATGTTTACTTAAAAATGTATAAATTACTTAATTAGTATTTAAGTGATATACATACTGATACGATGAGAAATTCTGTGCCGCAGTGTACGGGAATGCCTTCTCCGCACGAATGTTTTCCAAGCATACTTTTAGGCATGCACTGTGAAGTACAGCAAAACTGTTATAAATTCGCTTGGTATAGTCCGATATGGCAGGGATGGTTCTCGAAATGGGCTGTGCGAGAATGGTCGAGCGCTTTCCAATTAGAAGTTGCAAGAAACTTCGGCGCGATAAGAAAAGTAGTATAAAAGCAGCAGTGGCAGCGCAAGGGGTCGAGTCTGTGTTGAGCGAGCAAAGTGGTAACAAGTGTAGATACAAGCGAAGTGTAAATTCTGTAAATAAAGCGATTGTCAGTTTTGACTACGTTTTGCTGAGTAATTGAAGTTGTTTTATTTTCAAATACAATCAAAAACGAACCGTCGATAACGATCTGTGGAATTTCGTAACATTTGGTGTCAGAAATTGGGGATTGTATTACTGAAAGTAAAATAAAATTATAAAAACGGAAACATGGTTAAACTGGAGCTGCTGAAGGTTGACCAGCTGAAGAAGGAGCTGGCTGCCTGGAATTTGCCGACTGCTGGCGGTAAGGTGGAGTTGCAGCTGCGTTTGCGAGAGGCGTGTGAATCAAGAGGCATTGATTGGGCTGCACACGAGTTCGGAACGCAGGAACAAGAGGCGTCGGCCAAGGTGGAGGAATCGCCTGCTGGTGCTGCGTCGATGCAAAGTACGGCTGCACCGGCTGGACCACTACAAGCATTAGACATGAGCCAGCTAATGAGTGCAATAAAAGGCATGTTCGAGACTTCCAATCGTGAAAATCGTGAAATGTCGGCGCAGATGGCAACGAAACTGGAAACCGCGAATCAGGAACTTTCGGCGCAAATGGCAGCGAAACTGGAAACCACGAATCAGGAACTTTCAGCGCAAATAGCAGAGCGAATGGAAACAAAACTCCAGGAAAATGCGGAAAAATTTGAAAATGCGAATCGCGAGTTGTCCAGCAAGCTTCAGGAAAATTCTGAGCGCTTGGAGCAGAAAGTGGAAGAGATTTCAGACAGGATTAATGTGAAAGTTGAGCACCTGGAGACGCGAGTAGAACATTTAGACAAACGAGTTGACAGTCTGGAGGATTCGGTAAACAGAAAAATCGACGAGCGGCTTAGAGAGGTACAGCCACGAGAATGTTTGCCGCCGATTCCGGAAAGTTTCGCCACCCGAACAGAAGTGCCTACTTATGATGGTGCTACGCCGTTCGATACATTCAAACTGCAATTCGACTTAGCTGCTTTGGAAAATCAGTGGACCGATATCAGGAAGGGTCGGAGATTGGCACTGGCGCTGAAAGGTCCTGCGGCTGAGGTAATGAAATCAGTTCCGGAATGCTCGAGAAGTGATTATGAGGCCGTCATGAGAGCGTTGGCAGCGAAGTACAGCAACGAGCACAACCATACGCTGTACTATTGTGAGCTGAAGAACCGCAGGCAAAGAGCCAGCGAGGCGCTGCAGACATATGCAGCAGACATTGAGCGGCTCGTACAGTTGTGCTACCCAAAATTCGGCGCTGATGATCTCGAAAGGATGAAGATTGAGTCGTTCATTGAAGGTCTTCATGATCCCGAGACACGTCGCAGTGCGTTGATGATGGGCAAGCCGACATTTAAGGAGACGGTGACCAGCGCGATGACATATGAAGCGACATGGATTGGAGGCAATCGGTATGCATCTGCAAGGATACGTCAAATCCAGCCGGACAGCGACATTTCGATCCAGGCCATAAGCTCTGAGACACCGGGCAGGCCACGGGTTGTCTCCTCTAAAGTTGTTTGCTGGACATGTGGCAAGCAGGGTCACATATCACGAGACTGCCGCCAACGAAAGAGACGTTCCCGTTCTCGATCGCAATCGCCTGAAGCGAGGAATACTGACGATCGAGGCCCGGCCAACAAGCGCAGGGCTGAGGACGACGAGTCGTTAAACTAAAACGGATCAGCCCAAAGGGGCGTGAGCTGATCCCCACAACCTGCTGCCCCACCGTCCTTGTCTCGCAGTTGAAACGACAACCCAGCAGCTTGACGATTGAAGGAAAGATAGATGGAAAGTTGTTCGTGTTGACACTGGATACTGGAGCGTCATATTCGATCATAAAAAGGAAGCTTCTGAAGAACTGGGAACCACTGCATGGCATACAGCTGAGGACTGCGACTGGCGAGCGTGCGCCGGTAAGAGGGAAAGTAACAAAAACAATTGCTATCGGCACCAGCAGCCTGGAACATGAGTTCATCGTCGCGGACATAGTGGACGACGTGATTATCGGCGTCGATTTCATGATTAGGCATGGTTTTACGCTGGACCTGAAAGAAAATGTGCTGAAGTATGCCAACGTTGAATTCCCCCTGCACACTGGCTATGAGCGAAGCGTGGCCGTAAGGAGAGTTGTCTCGTGTCAACATCAGAAGATACCAGCGAATTCCGAGGCGATCGTGTGGGCGAAAGTGGACGAGGACGATGGGACAAGCCGGCTGTAGGTTGTAGAAGCGCCAAAACAAGGATACGACAACATAGTAATCGGACGTACATTAGTGGAACCCAAAAATGGCAAAATACCAGTAAGGATACTCAACCCACTGAACACACCCAGATATGTCGAAAAAGATGCGGTCATTGGCGAGTGTAGAGAGGCTGAAGCAGTTGTCAATTGCGAAAGCAGTCCACCCGGAGGAAGTAAGAAAAGCGGTTCTAACATGGACGCCATACCGCAGAACCAGTGGAGCAGCGAATTGACAGCCGAGCAGAAACAGAAGGCGCGGTCACTCCTGCAGCACTATGGGTCAATATTTGCGACGGAAGCGGGCGGAAGAACAGCCATAGTGAAGCACAACATCGACACCGGAAATGCGAAACCAATCCGCCAACCGCCAAGACGAGTTCCTCTGGCCAAGAGGGAAGAGGTCGCAAATTTGATTGAAAACATGCATACAGAAAAGGTCATAGAGCCTTCGTCAGGTCCTTGGTGCTCGCCGGTCGTGCTAGTCAAGAAAAAGGATGGCAGTACCCGATTCTGTGTGGACTATCGGAAGCTCAATGACGTGACCAAGAAGGACAGCTATCCACTACCTCGGATCGATGACACCCTGGACACACTGTCAGGCACACAGTGGTTTTCCACACTCGACTTACGCAGCGGCTATTGGCAGGTGGAACTTGCAGACCAGGACAAGGAGAAAACGGCTTTTAGTGTTGGCGACGGTTTGTGGCAGTTCACCGTCATGCCGTTTGGACTCTGCAACGCACCAGCAACATTCGAGCGGCTAATGGAGCGTGTGCTGAAAGGGCTGCATTGGCGGACGTGTCTGGTATACCTCGACGACATAATCGTGATGGGCAAAAGCTTCGACGACCACCTGGAAAAGCTGAAGGAGGTATTTGAGCGAATACAGAAAGCCGGGCTTAAACTCAACCCAAAGAAGTGCTCGCTGTTCCAAAAAGAGGTCAAGTATTTGGGTCACACGGTTTCCGCTCGCGGAGTACATACGGACGAAGGCCAGATCACGGCGGTGAAGGAGTGGCCCCGGCCACGCAATCTACACGAACTCCGCAGTTTCCTGGGCCTGTGCACATACTACCGAAGATTCGTTCCAGGATTTGCGAACATAGCTGGCAGCTTGCACAAACTGGCGAAAAAGAATCAAGCCTTCAAGTGGGGTGAAGAGCAGGAGCAGGCTTTTGCACGACTGAAGGAAAAACTGTGCACTGCTCCAATTCTGGCCTTCCCCGTTCCTGGAGAGATGTTTGTGCTGGATACAGATGCAAGTGGGCATAGTATTGGCGGTGTGCTGTCACAGATAATAGATGGCCAAGAACAAGTGATAGCGTACTACAGCAAAATTTTGTCAAAGCCTGAACGCAACTACTGTGTGACCCGAAGGGAGTTGCTCGCAGTACTGGAATGCGTGAAACACTTCCATAAATACCTGTATGGGCAAAAGTTTCGCCTGCGCACAGATCATGCGGCATTGAAATGGCTACTGAACTTTAAAGATCCGGAAGGCCAATTGGCGCGGTGGATCGAGCGGCTGCAGAGCTACGACTACACGGTAGAGCATCGCAAGGGTAGCAGCCATGGAAATGCCGATGCCTTGTCACGCCGTCCGTGCAAAACCGAATGCAGGCATTGTTCGCGAGCCGAAAGCAAAGAGCAGATAGTGGACGTACGATTGGTCAGCGTTCTGCCAGAGGAGGAGTGGTCTGCGGAGAGGATACAAAAGGACCAGCGCGAGGATACGGATCTTAAAAAAATCATTGAAGGCAAGGAGCAAGGCGCACGTCCAGACTGGCAGGAGATGGCCGGTGAGAGCCCGATCGCGAAGGCTTACTGGGCGCAGTGGCAAAGTCTGCGGCTGTCTGATGGTTGCCTATACCGCGAGTGGGAGAGTGAGGATGGCCGGACCAGTAATTCCCTAATTTTAGTCCCGAAATGCAGGATCAACGAGGTGATCGAGGCATACCATAACGACTCTAGCGGAGGGCACCTAGGCATCACAAAAACTGTCGCCAAAATAAAAAGGCGATTCTACTGGGTAGGATGCCAGGAGTCTGTCGCCGATTGGATTAAGAGCTGTGATCGATGTTCGGCTGCGAAAGGGCCAACAAGAAGATCTCGGGGCCGCATGCAGCAGTACAACATGGGAGCGCCCTTTGAGCGAATTGCCATGGACGTCGCCGGGCCATTCCCACTTAGCACTCAAGGCAACAAATATGTGCTGGTGGTGATGGACTATTTCAGCAAATGGCCCGAAGTGTATCCTATTCCTAACCAGGAGGCCACCACGGTCGCGGAAATGTTGGTAAACAACTGGGTGGCCAGATTTGGAGTTCCACTGGAGTTGCACTCGGATCAAGGCCGGAATTTCGAGTCTCTTGTATTAAAAGAAGTGTGTGAGCTACTAGGAATAAGGAAAACTCGCACCTGTCCTTTGCATCCCCAGTCCGACGGCATGGTGGAACGATTCAATCGAACACTGGAGGAATATCTGCGGAAAGTAGTAGGCAGGAACCAAAAGGATTGGGACACGCATATTCCGCTGTTCTTGATGGCGTATAGGTCAGCCCCGCACGATACGACATCACTCACTCCAGCCCGAGCAGTGTTCGGCACAGAGCTGAGATTGCCTGCTGACTTGAAGTTCGGAGTGGTCAGCACGACGGAAGGCGCTAAGACTGATTACGCAGTTAATAAGCGATCGGAGCTGGAAGAAATCCACCAGTTTATAAGGGACCGTATCCAACTGGTCAGCGATAAGATGAAAGCCAGATATGATCTACGAGCTAACACAGCGGGGTTCCAAGAAGGCGATCTGGTAATGCTTTACAACCCGCAGCGCAGGAAAGGTTTGTCTCCAAAGCTTCAAACGTCATGGGAAGGACCGTACAAAGTCGTGACCAGGATTAATGACGTGGTGTACAGGGTTCAACGCTGCTGCAACGGAAACGCCAGGCTGAAAGTAGTCCATTTGGAGCGCCTGGCGTCTTACTCCGGCGGAGCCTCGGTACTTGTTCGGGACGAACAAGTCTAAGTGATGGGCAGTGATACGATGAGAAATTCTGTGCCGCAGTGTACGGGAATGCCTTCTCCGCACGAATGTTTTCCAAGCATACTTTTAGGCATGCACTGTGAAGTACAGCAAAACTGTTATAAATTCGCTTGGTATAGTCCGATATGGCAGGGATGGTTCTCGAAATGGGCTGTGCGAGAATGGTCGAGCGCTTTCCAATTAGAAGTTGCAAGAAACTTCGGCGCGATAAGAAAAGTAGTATAAAAGCAGCAGTGGCAGCGCAAGGGGTCGAGTCTGTGTTGAGCGAGCAAAGTGGTAACAAGTGTAGATACAAGCGAAGTGTAAATTCTGTAAATAAAGCGATTGTCAGTTTTGACTACGTTTTGCTGAGTAATTGAAGTTGTTTTATTTTCAAATACAATCAAAAACGAACCGTCGATAACGATCTGTGGAATTTCGTAACAATACTTACATACTTACCTGTTAGTTGAACCATACTTACCTTGAATTGTTGTTGTGAACTATTGACACTGGAAAAGAAGTGAGGTTTGCATAGCATTGACTGCAGTTATGTGCTGGCGAGTCCGCGTGTGTTAGCACACAGTTCTTTTTGCTTAGTTTATTATTTTTGTTATACAGTTTTTTGGTTGTTAGAATCGAGCCCCTTCTGCATTCTCTTTTGTGCGACAAATTTGCGCGTCGCTAATATTGAATTAAAACTATGCTGAATGCAGGGAGGTTTAATGGAAATTGTTTTGGTTTAAGGTTTAAAATTTTGTGAATCATCATGAATTTACTTAAATACATTTGTTATATTTTGGGTTAAGATAACCATGGAAATTTGAGAGTTTATATTGTACAGGTGATTAGATGAAAGGGTAGGGACCCATACTAACAACAACAACATGGGTCATGGTTGGGAGGGTAAGAGACAGGGCGAGGCGCACTCCACCTTAGCGTCGCCCCAAAACACAGCGAAGAGGAAGAACGGCCAGCGCGGCTATTTTAAAGTTTATTGTCCGTCCGATATTTTGTATTGTCGTGTTGAGTTTGAATATTTAGATCAATCAAGTGGCTGGGACTCATATTGAGTTAATTGTAGTGCAGGTTGTGATGATTTGGTCCCGAATCCCCCCACCAGCCGTAAGCCGTAAGAGCTAGCTTTATTTAAGAGTCCCGCACGAAAGTGGCCAAAGGAGCGCATTGCAACCTGGGGTGGTTCCACTTTACGATTGTCGGGAAGCAACAGCCCAAGGTTGGGTGTTTTGTTTTCCGTGCGTTGTGTTTCAATTTGTATCGTACAATTTGTACACAACGTAGGGCAATATAGATGCTTTGCAATTTGTTCCTTAAAGGATCGGGAGCGTGGAGCATATATATTGAGCCCACATTTTGTACATTACAGAACTGGCGCCCAACGTGGGGCCTCTCACGTAAAAGGGGTTTAAGCCTCACGGAATTGTGCTTTGAGTCAAGGCTTTTGCCTCTCACGAGAAGTGCCTCTAGGCCTCAATGACTTTTAGGCAACGAGGGGTCACACCTTTCCAAATTGAAATTTTTCGCTCGGTTCACTAATGTCAGAGTAGTTGTTTCTATGGAGGTTTAGTGTACTTTTGTTGGATCTCACTAAATGGCATTTCAGTCTTAGACCATTGAGCTGACCACGAGATACATCTAAGCTATTCCATGTTTCATTGCTTTTACATTCAGTTGATACCTCACTTTTTGACTTTGCTAATGCATCCTTCGGATGGCAACTTTGAAGTTCTTGGAATTTAGATTCGGAAACGAGTTTCGGATGCTAACCAAAGACATTTTAGAGACCTTGCGTTCGAGTTCATCAACTCAGCCAGTATTGACGTGTGATGTGATTACAAGATTATCGCTTGCGTTGAGCTATACATTTCTTGTCCATTCAGGTCAGCTGGAAACTGAAGAGATAGGATTGATTAATTTGGCAATGCTCAAAAGGGGAAACATATTTGAATATCCATTCCTTAAATTTTGTTTTGTTTTCTTACTCTTCTCTGTGATGAAGGAAACCAACCCCAACATCTAATCACCTAAATTAAGAATTTTGTACGAACGTTGCTAGGAGCAACGAGAATTTGGCGTCAGGCGTGACGGACGATGAGCCAAATTGCTCTATTTGTTTGCAAGCACATAAATCAGACCAGCCATCGGTGGTCACACCGTGTAAACACAAATTTCATAGAAATTGTATTGAGACTTGGTTAAAGACCAATAACGAATGTCCTTCATGCAGGAAGTTGATTCACATTCGAGATTTGAGGCCAGTTGAGACAGATTTTCGAGACACTCATGTTACACGATCCTCAGCAGGACGAGGTCGGGGTAAAACCATAACACCGAAGAAACATTTTACCAGATCTTTTACGCGCAGCGATGACAATTTAGTTGAGCCTTTAGTGGATGTCCAAACTGAGAAGGACTCACAAAGGTTAAGCACTACTTTGCCAAGTAGCAATGAAGTGACAGATACGGAAAATATAAATGATAGAGATAGAGAAATGCCGATTGACTACGATTACATTTCGCAGATTATTGAACAAAGTGTTCAACGTTTAATGCATTTGAGACTTGATTCGAGACCAAACAGTAATCAAAATACGGTTCAACAGAACGCTGAGGAGCGACAATTTGACCAGCGACAAAGTAATGAAAATAGAAACGACCAGCGACAAAATAATGAAAATAGAAACGACCAGCGACAAAATAACGCAAATACAAACGTCTTAAGTTCAGCCAAAGTTACGTCGATGATCCAAAATTGGAATATCAAATTTGACGGGTCCACTAACGGGTTAAGAGTGGAAGAATTTCTTTATAGAATTCGTTCCCTAACTTCGGGCTGCTTAAACAATGACTTTTCAGCCTTGGGGGTCGTCCATAAATTACGTAACGCAATTTTTAGTATTTTTTGACCCCCACCCCCCCCCTGTGTCACAAACTGTCACATTGGCTTGAACCCCCCCCCCCAAAGGTGTAACGTAACGGAGTCTTCAAAAGCATAATAAAAATACTAAAAAAAATTGTTATTTTGATCAAGATTATATGAATACGTTTAAAATTTGTTACGTCACATTCTGCTCGACCCCCCTCCCCCCCGGCGTCACAAACTGTCACATCGAGCAAGACCCCCCCCCCCCCCCCCAGGAGCGTTACGTAATTTATGGACGACCCCTTGTGTAAAAACTTACACATACTGTTGACAGGTAAAGCTCGCGAATGGTATTGGAGGTACCACAAACAGGTTGAGTCAATTCAGTGGCAAGATTTTTGTACGGCCATACGTTACCAATACAAGGATTATAGGTCTAGTTACGAGATCAGGGAACAGTTGCGTAGCAGAAAACAGAAGCCATTTGAATCATTTGAAGCCTTTTATGATGATATTTGTTTGGACAGGCTACCTGAACCCATTCCGGAAGAAGAGCTTATTGAAATTTTGACAAGAAATTTGAGACCAGACATTAGACACGAGTTGTTGTATGTGCCAATCCATTCGATTGCACATTTGAGACGCCTTGTGCAGGATGCGGGAAAACTTATTGAGTGAAGACACTTTTCGGAGAGCGCAGCCAAAAGCAACAGCTACGGTGCTGCCACCGAATAAAAGACACGTTTACGCATTAGACAGCAGGACATCACCGGAAACAGATGAAGACGAATCCGATTTCGCGGTGGAGGCTATGCAAGCCACCCACATACAACAATTGAAATGTTGGAATTGCCAACAACAAGGACATTTTTGGGAAGACTGTTTAGAAGAACGGACTATATTTTGTTATGGATGCGGTACTCCTAAGGTTTACAAGCCACAGTGTGCCAAATGTCTATCGAAAGGGACGGGAAACTCCAAGAAGGGGGTATTCTCCAAACCCCGAGTACCCCCGCAGTAACAAAAATAGTTACACGCCCATGCAGTACGCAACCGGCTAGCTCAGGAAGTTCGACAGCACCAGCAGTAAATGCGCTGCCAAATATAAGAGATGTTACTCTCACACCTATACCTACCGCCTGCAACTCCTCTGAGTTAGACACCGAAAACCTAAAATTTCCATCTTCGACTTACCACGAGCACTTACAAAAGTATCTGCAAGCTCGCGATAGAATTTTTAAAGATGCACCAACACCAGCATTTTCGCAGCGAAAGCCAAAGCGTTCGACTTTGCGCATTCGTAGATTTTTTCAGGCTCGGCGTCAGCAGAAAAGAATGCTCATCTCGACAATTGTTAATGCAAATGATCAACGTTGCTATGTGCAAGTAAAGTTTTTAGGAAAAACAGAATACGGACTGTTAGATACCGGCGCAAACATTAGTTGCGTGGGTTCGAACTTAGCCGAAGAATTCGCTAGGCATGCGAATTTTAAGAGACTATCCTCTTTTGTCAAAACAGCAGATGGTTCTCCACAAACAGTTTTAGGATATCTCGATGTGGATATGAAATACGAAAACCAAACGCAAAAACTTAGGTTGTATTTAGTCCCACCGATAGCACAACATTTAATCCTTGGGATAGATTTTTGGCGAATTTTTAAATTAGCTCCAGGATTGATAAGTTCAATTTCCGAAATTAATTCTGTTCCCTCAACCAACACAGACGAGGAAAAATATCCGCTCACCCCTCAGCAACAAAAACGGTTGGATGCGGTTAAAAATGTATTTCCTGATTTCGAATCATAAGGTTTAGGCAGAACAAAACTGATTCAGCATGACATTGATGTAGGCAATGCAAAGCCCATCAAGCAGCGCTGTTACCTTGTATCTCCAGCGGTAGAAAAATTAATGTTTGAGGAAATTGATAGAATGATCAAGTTAGGAGTAATTGAAGAATCGTCAAGTGCATGGAGTGCATCAATGGGGCTAGTTTTAAAACCCAATAAAGTTCGTTTATGTTTAGATGCACGAAAGCTTAACGAGGTCACTGAGAAAGATGCATATCCGATACAGAGCATTGAAAGGATATTTTCACGTTTACCAAAAGCGAACATTATCACAAAGTTAGACTTGAAAGATGCATATTGGCAGATAGGGTTGACAGAAAAGTCAAAAGCTCTGACAGCTTTCACAGTGCCAGGTCGTCCGCTTTATCAATTCGTTGTTATGCCGTTCGGCTTGTGCAACGCGCCAACGACAATGTGCAGACTAATGGACCAGCTCATACCACCTGAGCTAAGTGAATGTGTTTTTGGTTATTTAGACGATCTTTGTATAGTTTCGACAGACTTTGACAGCCACCTCAATTGTTTGACCAAAATTGCAGCACGCTTTCGTGAAGCGAATTTGACGTTAAATGTCAAAAAGAGCAGCTTTTGCGTCACTTCGACCAAGTATCTTGGCCATATAATTGGAAATGGAGGTATTGCGATGGACATGGAAAAAATCCAAGCGATTCTTTCTTGGCCAACACCGAAGACGCGCAAACAGGTCAGAGCATTGATGGGTTTAGCTGGCTGGTACAGACGGTTTATTGAAAATTTTGCTAGTATAACGACTCCTATTACTGACACACTTTCGACCAAGAAAAATTTCGTATGGACAGATGAGGCGAACTTAGCGTTCGGAAAGCTCAAACAACTTCTAACTTCAGCACCAGTACTTGCGAACCCAGATTTTGGAAGAAAATTTTATATTCATTGTGACGCCAGCGACACAGGCATAGGCGCAGTACTTGTGCAAAAGAATGAAAGCGGGGATGAAAAACCCATAGCTTTTATGTCCAGAAAACTGAACTCGGCTCAGAGAAATTATAGTGTGACAGAAAGGGAATTTTTAGCGGCTTTAGAGGCCATAACAAAATTTCGTTGCTATGTTGAATTGCAAGAATTCAAAGTAGTCACCGACCATTCCAGTTTAGTTTGGTTGATGAAGCAGCCAAACCTAAGCGGCAGATTGGCCAGATGGGCTCTGAAATTACAAGGGTTTAAATTTACAATTAGTCACCGGAAAGGCAAAGATAATGTAGTACCCGATGCACTCTCGCGTTTGCATGTAGATGCACTAACAGCGACAGCTGAAGTTTCACTGGAAATAGATTTGAATTCGACACATTTTTCTGATACAGACTACGAGCAGTTGAAAGCTAAAGTTCGAGCAGAGCCAAGTAAATTGCCCGACCTGAAAATTGTTGACAAGTTTGTCTATATCCGTACTGAACATGCAACAGGCGATGAAATGCAAGAAGAACAGAGTTGGAAGCTATGGATACCGATTGCAATGCGCACCGAAGTTCTAAAAAGAGCGCACGATTCAGTTATCGCAGCTCATGGTGGAATGCACAAAACCCTGGAACTGTTAAGACGCAATTTTTATTGGCCAGGTATGGTGAAAGATGTGCGAAACTATGTGCGTAACTGTGACGTTTGCAAATCCACGAAAGCTCCAAACGTACTTCTTCGTCCACCAATGGGAAATCAACCGATTTCTTCACGACCGTTTCGGCGACTATATGTAGACATATTAGGTCCTTACCCGAGGAGCAAAAAGGGAAACATTGGCTTGTTGATAGTGTTAGACCATTTTTCGAAATTTCACTGGCTTTGTCCGCTGAAAAAATTTACTTCTTCAGTCATTCAAGACTTTTTATGGCATCACCTATTTCATACATACAGGGTACCAGAGACACTAGTTAGCGATAATGGAGTGCAATTCAAAAGCAAGGAGTTTAACGAATTTTTGACCAAGCTAGGAATAAATCACGTTTATACCGCACTTTATGCACCACATGCAAATGCGTCAGAACGCGTTAATCGTTCACTAATTGCAGCCATCCGTGCATATATCAAAAAAGATCATAAAGAGTGGGATATAAACTTAACCAGCATCTCTTGTGCGTTGCGAAACTCATACCATCAAGCCATACAGTGTTCACCTTATCGTGCATTATTTGGCTTCAATATGATCACGCATGGTTCTAGCTACGCACTGTTGAAGGATCTCCGACTGTTAGACGAACCTTGTATTGAATTGAAACGTGAAGATCAGCTCGAGTTAGCGCGACGTACAATCACGAAAAATCTCCGTACCGCATACGAACATAACACCGAACAATACAATCTGCGAACCAGACCCGTAACATTTCAAGTAGGTCAAGAAGTTTTTAGGCGAAACTTTGCTCAAAGCAATTTTGAAAAAGGCTTTAATGCCAAACTAAGCCCAATGTTTATAAAAGCTCGCGTTCGTGAAAGACTTGGTAACAACTATTACGTCTTAGAAGATTTGCAAGGTCGACTAGTTGGTACATTTAGCGCCAAAGACATCCGCCAATGACAAAACGAATTCCTCCGTCTAAGCTGTTAGTTTAGGAAACTACATCTTATCCGCTTTGTAATATTCGATTTCGCGCTGAACAAAAATTTTCTTCTTTTAATTTGAATTGTAATGCACTGATCAATATAAACAAAGAAATGTTGCAGATATGAGATCTTGGCAACAATGTTTCCGCAACATTTTAGAACTTGTAACCGATGACCAGTCAGGATAGGCAACCGTTTAAAACGACTGACGAACTCAGCGACCGTCGTAGGCAGACGAGCAAAAGGTCAGATAGAAAGTCACGATCGAATGATCTGCCTTTCTATCATCCGACTCGGTCTAGAGCAGACCTACTCAGTGAAGTGCAAGTTCAAAGTTAGAACTCCAGTGCAGTGTGTGTGATAGCCGCAAAGCCGGCAGTGGTACAAATTGTATAAGTGGTGAAAAGTTTATAAGTTTAATTCGTAGCAGCAGCTTTTTAAAGTTAGCCCAAGACACATTAATAAAATTGGTAAGTTTTGGCTACCACAAGTATATATTTTAATAGGCTAGATAGATTTAGAAGTGAAATTTTATTTCACTCATTTTTGTTTAGAGTTGTAAGCGGCCAAGGAACAAGATCATCAGCCTGCATGTAGAGGTGGAGCACAGCTCCCAAAAATCGAGCAAACAACCGAGGCCGCAGAAATCTCCTATTTTGAACGAGGCCGCAGAGATTATACCATTTTCACCAGAAACAGCAGCAAATCAAGGCCCAGCAGCATCACCCCTCCAAAAGATCACCACTCCAAAAAGATCAGCAACCACCAGAAATCACCACTCACCACTGAAAGAAAGAAGCACGGACGGACGGAAAGCACAGAAAGAGCGGACCGACGAATTGCAAAACCAGCAGCCAGAAACCGTCACCTGGAAGGAAGAAAAAAAATCATGACCAGCAGCTAAAAATTTGAAAGTCGAACAAATACTTACCTGAAATTATACTTACCTCAAAATTTTACCTACCAGCAACATTTGTGTACTTACCCGCAACATTTTCCCAAATTTATTTGTTAAATTTTAATTGAATTCTAATTATAATTAATAACGTCAGGTTTATTAGAAACAAGATTGTTGTTAATCATGTAAATAGTGAAAAGCAAATTCGTTTTTGTAGTATAAGTCAAAAGAAAAAAAAACTATTCATGCATATTTAGAAATGACCTTCAAGAGCGTTTATGCGAACGCCAAAAAAGCAGCATAATAACAACAACAATTTCACAGTCCAGCAGCAACGAACGAGAAAAGTGAGGAGCATCCACGATTAAGGGCCCTTCTTCGCGACGAGATGCATGTGAGTAAGAACAAAACACTTTTACACTAACAACTATAAGTGTGGCGAGAGAGAGTAGTGGAACTCTTATACGCATGCACTCTACATAAACGGTCAGCAGATCATTTTTGCGGTGGGCAATGCGTATTCTCATTTCTACCTCCAATCGTTTCGCTTCGCAGCTGCACTGCGCTGCATTCCTTATATTATTGTTGTAGTTGCACTTTGCAGCAAACGGGTTTGCATTGCGCTATTGTTGTAAAACAGCCAATGTCACTTGGAACTTTTTGTTTTTTTCTTTTGAATGCGAAATTTTGCTTTGCCAAAACGCGAATAATATTGGACAAATATTTGCGAAAATGATTAAAATTGATAAATTAAGAAAAATAATGATTTAAAAATTGAAATGAAAGAAAAGAACTAAAGCAGAAGACTTAATTCCTGCTACAATTTGCGAGGAAAAAACTGAAAAAAAACAATTAACGCGAAATTAGAATAAGGTTGATTTAAAAGAAAGAAAGAAAGAAAAGAAAACCAAAGCAGAAGATTTAATTCCTGAAAAAATTTGCGAAAAGAAAACTGAAAAGAACACAGATTAAAGTGAAATTAGAATAAAGTAAATTTGTAAGACCGAAAAATGAAAGAAAACTAAAGCAGATGAAAGAATCCCTGCAACAAATTGCGAAAGCTGAAAAGAAGGCAAAGTAAAACGAAATGAAAATAATGTAAAAGTTGGAAAGGAAAAGAGAATGAAAAACAAATACTTACCGCGATACTTACCGAAACACTAAACTATTAAAACGAGTTCCTTTATTTCTATAATACTTATCTTTAATATTCGATTATGTTTACTTAAAAATGTATAAATTACTTAATTAGTATTTAAGTGATATACATAATTACATACTTACCTGTTACTTGAACCATACTTACCTTGAATGGTTGTTGTGAACTATTGACACTGGAAAAGAAGTGAGGTTTGCATAGCATTGACTGCAGTTATGTGCTGGCGAGTCCGCGTGTGTTAGCACACAGTTCTTTTTGCTTAGTTTATTATTTTTGTTATACAGTTTTTTGGTTGTTAGAATCGAGCCCCTTCTGCATTCTCTTTTGTGCGACAAATTTGCGCGTCGCTAATATTGAATTAAAACTATGCTGAATGCAGGGAGGTTTAATGGAAATTGTTTTGGTTTAAGGTTTAAAATTTTGTGAATCATCATGAATTTACTTAAATACATTTGTTTTATTTTGGGTTAAGATAACCATGGAAATTTGAGAGTTTATATTGTACAGGTGATTAGATGAAAGGGTAGGGACCCATACTAACAACAACAACATGGGTCATGGTTGGGAGGGTAAGAGACAGGGCGAGGCGCACTCCACCTTAGCGTCGCCCCAAAACACAGCGAAGAGGAAGAACGGCCAGCGCGGCTATTTTGAAGTTTATTGTCCGTCCGATATTTTGTATTGTCGTGTTGAGTTTGAATATTTAGATCAATCAAGTGGCTGGGACTCATATTGAGTTAATTGTAGTGCAGGTTGTGATGATTTGGTCCCGAATTCCCCCACCAGCCGTAAGCCGTAAGAGCTAGCTTTATTTAAGAGTCCCGCACGAAAGTGGCCAAAGGAGCGCATTGCAACCTGGGGTGGTTCCACTTTACGATTGTCGGGAAGCAACAGCCCAAGGTTGGGTGTTTTGTTTTCCGTGCGTTGTGTTTCAATTTGTATCGTACAATTTGTACACAACGTAGGGCAATATAGATGCTTTGCAATTTGTTCCTTAAAGGATCGGGAGCGTGGAGCATATATATTGAGCCCACATTTTGTACATTACAGAACTGGCGCCCAACGTGGGGCCTCTCACGTAAAAGGGGTTAAGCCTCACGGAATTGTGCTTTGAGTCAAGGCTTTTGCCTCTCACGAGAAGTGCCTCTAGGCCTCAATGACTTTTAGGCAACGAGGGGTCACACCTTTCCAAATTGAAATTTTTCGCTCGGTTCACTAATGTCAGAGTAGTTGTTTCTATGGAGGTTTAGTGTACTTTTGTTGGATCTCACTAAATGGCATTTCAGTCTTAGACCATTGAGCTGACCACGAGATACATCTAAGCTATTCCATGTTTCATTGCTTTTACATTCAGTTGATACCTCACTTTTTGACTTTGCTAATGCATCCTTCGGATGGCAACTTTGAAGTTCTTGGAATTTAGATTCGGAAACGAGTTTCGGATGCTAACCAAAGACATTTTAGAGACCTTGCGTTCGAGTTCATCAACTCAGCCAGTATTGACGTGTGATGTGATTACAAGATTATCGCTTGCGTTGAGCTATAGATTTCTTGTCCATTCAGGTCAGCTGGAAACTGAAGAGATAGGATTGATTAATTTGGCAATGCTCAAAAGGGGAAACATATTTGAATATCCATTCCTTAAATTTTGTTTTGTTTTCTTACTCTTCTCTGTGATGAAGGAAACCAACCCCAACATCTAATCACCTAAATTAAGAATTTTGTACGAACGTTGCTAGGAGCAACGAGAATTTGGCGTCAGGCGTGACGGACGATGAGCCAAATTGCTCTATTTGTTTGCAAGCACATAAATCAGACCAGCCATCGGTGGTCACACCGTGTAAACACAAATTTCATAGAAATTGTATTGAGACTTGGTTAAAGACCAATAACGAATGTCCTTCATGCAGGAAGTTGATTCACATTCGAGATTTGAGGCCAGTTGAGACAGATTTTCGAGACACTCATGTTACACGATCCTCAGCAGGACGAGGTCGGGGTAAAACCATAACACCGAAGAAACATTTTACCAGATCTTTTACGCGCAGCGATGACAATTTAGTTGAGCCTTTAGTGGATGTCCAAACTGAGAAGGACTCACAAAGGTTAAGCACTACTTTGCCAAGTAGCAATGAAGTGACAGATACGGAAAATATAAATGATAGAGATAGAGAAATGCCGATTGACTACGATTACATTTCGCAGATTATTGAACAAAGTGTTCAACGTTTAATGCATTTGAGACTTGATTCGAGACCAAACAGTAATCAAAATACGGTTCAACAGAACGCTGAGGAGCGACAATTTGACCAGCGACAAAGTAATGAAAATAGAAACGACCAGCGACAAAATAATGAAAATAGAAACGACCAGCGACAAAATAACGCAAATACAAACGTCTTAAGTTCAGCCAAAGTTACGTCGATGATCCAAAATTGGAATATCAAATTTGACGGGTCCACTAACGGGTTAAGAGTGGAAGAATTTCTTTATAGAATTCGTTCCCTAACTTCGGGCTACTTAAACAATGACTTTTCAGCCTTGGGGGTCGTCCATAAATTACGTAACGCAATTTTTAGTATTTTTTGACCCCCACCCCCCCTGTGTCACAAACTGTCACATTGGCTTGAACCCCCCCCCCCCCAAAGGTGTAACGTAACGGAGTCTTCAAAAGCATAATAAAAATACTAAAAAAAATTGTTATTTCGATCAAGATTATATGAATACGTTTAAAATTTGTTACGTCACATTCTGCTCGACCCCCCTCCCCCCGGCGTCACAAACTGTCACATCGAGCAAGACCCCCCCCCCCCCCCCAGGAGCGTTACGTAATTTATGGACGACCCCTTGTGTAAAAACTTACACATACTGTTGACAGGTAAAGCTCGCGAATGGTATTGGAGGTACCACAAACAGGTTGAGTCAATTCAGTGGCAAGATTTTTGTACGGCCATACGTTACCAATACAAGGATTATAGGTCTAGTTACGAGATCAGGGAACAGTTGCGTAGCAGAAAACAGAAGCCATTTGAATCATTTGAAGCCTTTTATGATGATATTTGTTTGATGATGGACAGGCTACCTGAACCCATTCCGGAAGAAGAGCTTATTGAAATTTTGACAAGAAATTTGAGACCAGACATTAGACACGAGTTGTTGTATGTGCCAATCCATTCGATTGCACATTTGAGACGCCTTGTGCAGGATGCGGGAAAACTTATTGAGTGAAGACACTTTTCGGAGAGCGCAGCCAAAAGCAACAGCTACGGTGCTGCCACCGAATAAAAGACACGTTTACGCATTAGACAGCAGGACATCACCGGAAACAGATGAAGACGAATCCGATTTCGCGGTGGAGGCTATGCAAGCCACCCACATACAACAATTGAAATGTTGGAATTGCCAACAACAAGGACATTTTTGGGAAGACTGTTTAGAAGAACGGACTATATTTTGTTATGGATGCGGTACTCCTAAGGTTTACAAGCCACAGTGTGCCAAATGTCTATCGAAAGGGACGGGAAACTCCAAGAAGGGGGTATTCTCCAAACCCCGAGTACCCCCGCAGTAACAAAAATAGTTACACGCCCATGCAGTACGCAACCGGCTAGCTCAGGAAGTTCGACAGCACCAGCAGTAAATGCGCTGCCAAATATAAGAGATGTTACTCTCACACCTATACCTACCGCCTGCAACTCCTCTGAGTTAGACACCGAAAACCTAAAATTTCCATCTTCGACTTACCACGAGCACTTACAAAAGTATCTGCAAGCTCGCGATAGAATTTTTAAAGATGCACCAACACCAGCATTTTCGCAGCGAAAGCCAAAGCGTTCGACTTTGCGCATTCGTAGATTTTTTCAGGCTCGGCGTCAGCAGAAAAGAATGCTCATCTCGACAATTGTTAATGCAAATGATCAACGTTGCTATGTGCAAGTAAAGTTTTTAGGAAAAACAGAATACGGACTGTTAGATACCGGCGCAAACATTAGTTGCGTGGGTTCGAACTTAGCCGAAGAATTCGCTAGGCATGCGAATTTTAAGAGACTATCCTCTTTTGTCAAAACAGCAGATGGTTCTCCACAAACAGTTTTAGGATATCTCGATGTGGATATGAAATACGAAAACCAAACGCAAAAACTTAGGTTGTATTTAGTCCCACCGATAGCACAACATTTAATCCTTGGGATAGATTTTTGGCGAATTTTTAAATTAGCTCCAGGATTGATAAGTTCAATTTCCGAAATTAATTCTGTTCCCTCAACCAACACAGACGAGGAAAAATATCCGCTCACCCCTCAGCAACAAAAACGGTTGGATGCGGTTAAAAATGTATTTCCTGATTTCGAATCATAAGGTTTAGGCAGAACAAAACTGATTCAGCATGACATTGATGTAGGCAATGCAAAGCCCATCAAGCAGCGCTGTTACCTTGTATCTCCAGCGGTAGAAAAATTAATGTTTGAGGAAATTGATAGAATGATCAAGTTAGGAGTAATTGAAGAATCGTCAAGTGCATGGAGTGCATCAATGGGGCTAGTTTTAAAACCCAATAAAGTTCGTTTATGTTTAGATGCACGAAAGCTTAACGAGGTCACTGAGAAAGATGCATATCCGATACAGAGCATTGAAAGGATATTTTCACGTTTACCAAAAGCGAACATTATCACAAAGTTAGACTTGAAAGATGCATATTGGCAGATAGGGTTGACAGAAAAGTCAAAAGCTCTGACAGCTTTCACAGTGCCAGGTCGTCCGCTTTATCAATTCGTTGTTATGCCGTTCGGCTTGTGCAACGCGCCAACGACAATGTGCAGACTAATGGACCAGCTCATACCACCTGAGCTAAGTGAATGTGTTTTTGGTTATTTAGACGATCTTTGTATAGTTTCGACGGACTTTGACAGCCACCTCAATTGTTTGACCAAAATTGCAGCACGCTTTTGTGAAGCGAATTTGACGTTAAATGTCAAAAAGAGCAGCTTTTGCGTCACTTCGACCAAGTATCTTGGCCATATAATTGGAAATGGAGGTATTGCGATGGACATGGAAAAAATCCAAGCGATTCTTTCTTGGCCAACACCGAAGACGCGCAAACAGGTCAGAGCATTGATGGGTTTAGCTGGCTGGTACAGACGGTTTATTGAAAATGTTGCTAGTATAACGACTCCTATTACTGACACACTTTCGACCAAGAAAAATTTCGTATGGACAGATGAGGCGAACTTAGCGTTCGGAAAGCTCAAACAACTTCTAACTTCAGCACCAGTACTTGCGAACCCAGATTTTGGAAGAAAATTTTATATTCATTGTGACGCCAGCGACACAGGCATAGGCGCAGTACTTGTGCAAAAGAATGAAAGCGGGGATGAAAAACCCATAGCTTTTATGTCCAGAAAACTGAACTCGGCTCAGAGAAATTATAGTGTGACAGAAAGGGAATTTTTAGCGGCTTTAGAGGCCATAACAAAATTTCGTTGCTATGTTGAATTGCAAGAATTCAAAGTAGTCACCGACCATTCCAGTTTAGTTTGGTTGATGAAGCAGCCAAACCTAAGCGGCAGATTGGCCAGATGGGCTCTGAAATTACAAGGGTTTAAATTTACAATTAGTCACCGGAAAGGCAAAGATAATGTAGTACCCGATGCACTCTCGCGTTTGCATGTAGATGCACTAACAGCGACAGCTGAAGTTTCACCGGAAATAGATTTGAATTCGACACATTTTTCTGATACAGACTACGAGCAGTTGAAAGCTAAAGTTCGAGCAGAGCCAAGTAAATTCCCCGACCTGAAAATTGTTGACAAGTTTGTCTATATCCGTACTGAACATGCAACAGGCGATGAAATGCAAGAAGAACAGAGTTGGAAGCTATGGATACCGATTGCAATGCGCACCGAAGTTCTAAAAAGAGCGCACGATTCAGTTATCGCAGCTCATGGTGGAATGCACAAAACCCTGGAACTGTTAAGACGCAATTTTTATTGGCCAGGTATGGTGAAAGATGTGCGAAACTATGTGCGTAACTGTGACGTTTGCAAATCCACGAAAGCTCCAAACGTACTTCTTCGTCCACCAATGGGAAATCAACCGATTTCTTCACGACCGTTTCAGCGACTATATGTAGACATATTAGGTCCTTACCCGAGGAGCAAAAAGGGAAACATTGGCTTGTTGATAGTGTTAGACCATTTTTCGAAATTTCACTGGCTTTGTCCGCTGAAAAAATTTACTTCTTCAGTCATTCAAGACTTTTTATGGCATCACCTATTTCATACATACAGGGTACCAGAGACACTAGTTAGCGATAATGGAGTGCAATTCAAAAGCAAGGAGTTTAACGAATTTTTGACCAAGCTAGGAATAAATCACGTTTATACCGCACTTTATGCACCACATGCAAATGCGTCAGAACGCGTTAATCGTTCACTAATTGCAGCCATCCGTGCATATATCAAAAAAGATCATAAAGAGTGGGATATAAACTTAACCAGCATCTCTTGTGCGTTGCGAAACTCATACCATCAAGCCATACAGTGTTCACCTTATCGTGCATTATTTGGCTTCAATATGATCACGCATGGTTCTAGCTACGCACTGTTGAAGGATCTCCGACTGTTAGACGAACCTTGTATTGAATTGAAACGTGAAGATCAGCTCGAGTTAGCGCGACGTACAATCACGAAAAATCTCCGTACCGCATACGAACATAACACCGAACAATACAATCTGCGAACCAGACCCGTAACATTTCAAGTAGGTCAAGAAGTTTTTAGGCGAAACTTTGCTCAAAGCAATTTTGAAAAAGGCTTTAATGCCAAACTAAGCCCAATGTTTATAAAAGCTCGCGTTCGTGAAAGACTTGGTAACAACTATTACGTCTTAGAAGATTTGCAAGGTCGACTAGTTGGTACATTTAGCGCCAAAGACATCCGCCAATGACAAAACGAATTCCTCCGTCTAAGCTGTTAGTTTAGGAAACTACATCTTATCCGCTTTGTAATATTCGATTTCGCGCTGAACAAAAATTTTCTTCTTTTAATTTGAATTGTAATGCACTGATCAATATAAACAAAGAAATGTTGCAGATATGAGATCTTGGCAACAATGTTTCCGCAACATTTTAGAACTTGTAACCGATGACCAGTCAGGATAGGCAACCGTTTAAAACGACTGACGAACTCAGCGACCGTCGTAGGCAGACGAGCAAAAGGTCAGATAGAAAGTCACGATCGAATGATCTGCCTTTCTATCATCCGACTCGGTCTAGAGCAGACCTACTCAGTGAAGTGCAAGTTCAAAGTTAGAACTCCAGTGCAGTGTGTGTGATAGCCGCAAAGCCGGCAGTGGTACAAATTGTATAAGTGGTGAAAAGTTTATAAGTTTAATTCGTAGCAGCAGCTTTTTAAAGTTAGCCCAAGACACATTAATAAAATTGGTAAGTTTTGGCTACCACAAGTATATATTTTAATAGGCTAGATAGATTTAGAAGTGAAATTTTATTTCACTCATTTTTGTTTAGAGTTGTAAGCGGCCAAGGAACAAGATCATCAGCCTGCATGTAGAGGTGGAGCACAGCTCCCAAAAATCGAGCAAACAACCGAGGCCGCAGAAATCTCCTATTTTGAACGAGGCCGCAGAGATTATACCATTTTCACCAGAAACAGCAGCAAATCAAGGCCCAGCAGCATCACCCCTCCAAAAGATCACCACTCCAAAAAGATCAGCAACCACCAGAAATCACCACTCACCACTGAAAGAAAGAAGCACGGACGGACGGAAAGCACAGAAAGAGCGGACCGACGAATTGCAAAACCAGCAGCCAGAAACCGTCACCTGGAAGGAAGAAAAAAAATCATGACCAGCAGCTAAAAATTTGAAAGTCGAACAAATACTTACCTGAAATTATACTTACCTCAAAATTTTACCTACCAGCAACATTTGTGTACTTACCCGCAACATTTTCCCAAATTTATTTGTTAAATTTTAATTGAATTCTAATTATAATTAATAACGTCAGGTTTATTAGAAACAAGATTGTTGTTAATCATGTAAATAGTGAAAAGCAAATTCGTTTTTGTAGTATAAGTCAAAAGAAAAAAAAACTATTCATGCATATTTAGAAATGACCTTCAAGAGCGTTTATGCGAACGCCAAAAAAGCAGCATAATAACAACAACAATTTCACAGTCCAGCAGCAACGAACGAGAAAAGTGAGGAGCATCCACGATTAAGGGCCCTTCTTCGCGACGAGATGCATGTGAGTAAGAACAAAACACTTTTACACTAACAACTATAAGTGTGGCGAGAGAGAGTAGTGGAACTCTTATACGCATGCACTCTGCATAAACGGTCAGCAGATCATTTTTGCGGTGGGCAATGCGTATTCTCATTTCTACCTCCAATCGTTTCGCTTCGCAGCTGCACTGCGCTGCATTCCTTATATTATTGTTGTAGTTGCACTTTGCAGCAAACGGGTTTGCATTGCGCTATTGTTGTAAAACAGCCAATGTCACTTGGAACTTTTTGTTTTTTTCTTTTGAATGCGAAATTTTGCTTTGCCAAAACGCGAATAATATTGGACAAATATTTGCGAAAATGATTAAAATTGATAAATTAAGAAAAATAATGATTTAAAAATTGAAATGAAAGAAAAGAACTAAAGCAGAAGACTTAATTCCTGCTACAATTTGCGAGGAAAAAACTGAAAAAAAACAATTAACGCGAAATTAGAATAAGGTTGATTTAAAAGAAAGAAAGAAAGAAAAGAAAACCAAAGCAGAAGATTTAATTCCTGAAAAAATTTGCGAAAAGAAAACTGAAAAGAACACAGATTAAAGTGAAATTAGAATAAAGTAAATTTGTAAGACCGAAAAATGAAAGAAAACTAAAGCAGATGAAAGAATCCCTGCAACAAATTGCGAAAGCTGAAAAGAAGGCAAAGTAAAACGAAATGAAAATAATGTAAAAGTTGGAAAGGAAAAGAGAATGAAAAACAAATACTTACCGCGATACTTACCGAAACACTAAACTATTAAAACGAGTTCCTTTATTTCTATAATACTTATCTTTAATATTCGATTATGTTTACTTAAAAATGTATAAATTACTTAATTAGTATTTAAGTGATATACATAATTACATACTTACCTGTTACTTGAACCATACTTACCTTGAATGGTTGTTGTGAACTATTGACACTGGAAAAGAAGTGAGGTTTGCATAGCATTGACTGCAGTTATGTGCTGGCGAGTCCGCGTGTGTTAGCACACAGTTCTTTTTGCTTAGTTTATTATTTTTGTTATACAGTTTTTTGGTTGTTAGAATCGAGCCCCTTCTGCATTCCCTTTTGTGCGACAAATTTGCGCGTCGCTAATATTGAATTAAAACTATGCTGAATGCAGGGAGGTTTAATGGAAATTGTTTTGGTTTAAGGTTTAAAATTTTGTGAATCATCATGAATTTACTTAAATACATTTGTTATATTTTGGGTTAAGATAACCATGGAAATTTGAGAGTTTATATTGTACAGGTGATTAGATGAAAGGGTAGGGACCCATACTAACAACAACAACATGGGTCATGGTTGGGAGGGTAAGAGACAGGGCGAGGCGCACTCCACCTTAGCGTCGCCCCAAAACACAGCGAAGAGGAAGAACGGCCAGCGCGGCTATTTTGAAGTTTATTGTCCGTCCGATATTTTGTATTGTCGTGTTGAGTTTGAATATTTAGATCAATCAAGTGGCTGGGACTCATATTGAGTTAATTGTAGTGCAGGTTGTGATGATTTGGTCCCGAATTCCCCCACCAGCCGTAAGCCGTAAGAGCTAGCTTTATTTAAGAGTCCCGCACGAAAGTGGCCAAAGGAGCGCATTGCAACCTGGGGTGGTTCCACTTTACGATTGTCGGGAAGCAACAGCCCAAGGTTGGGTGTTTTGTTTTCCGTGCGTTGTGTTTCAATTTGTATCGTACAATTTGTACACAACGTAGGGCAATATAGATGCTTTGCAATTTGTTCCTTAAAGGATCGGGAGCGTGGAGCATATATATTGAGCCCACATTTTGTACATTACAGAACTGGCGCCCAACGTGGGGCCTCTCACGTAAAAGGGGTTAAGCCTCACGGAATTGTGCTTTGAGTCAAGGCTTTTGCCTCTCACGAGAAGTGCCTCTAGGCCTCAATGACTTTTAGGCAACGAGGGGTCACACCTTTCCAAATTGAAATTTTTCGCTCGGTTCACTAATGTCAGAGTAGTTGTTTCTATGGAGGTTTAGTGTACTTTTGTTGGATCTCACTAAATGGCATTTCAGTCTTAGACCATTGAGCTGACCACGAGATACATCTAAGCTATTCCATGTTTCATTGCTTTTACATTCAGTTGATACCTCACTTTTTGACTTTGCTAATGCATCCTTCGGATGGCAACTTTGAAGTTCTTGGAATTTAGATTCGGAAACGAGTTTCGGATGCTAACCAAAGACATTTTAGAGACCTTGCGTTCGAGTTCATCAACTCAGCCAGTATTGACGTGTGATGTGATTACAAGATTATCGCTTGCGTTGAGCTATAGATTTCTTGTCCATTCAGGTCAGCTGGAAACTGAAGAGATAGGATTGATTAATTTGGCAATGCTCAAAAGGGGAAACATATTTGAATATCCATTCCTTAAATTTTGTTTTGTTTTCTTACTCTTCTCTGTGATGAAGGAAACCAACCCCAACATCTAATCACCTAAATTAAGAATTTTGTACGAACGTTGCTAGGAGCAACGAGAATTTGGCGTCAGGCGTGACGGACGATGAGCCAAATTGCTCTATTTGTTTGCAAGCACATAAATCAGACCAGCCATCGGTGGTCACACCGTGTAAACACAAATTTCATAGAAATTGTATTGAGACTTGGTTAAAGACCAATAACGAATGTCCTTCATGCAGGAAGTTGATTCACATTCGAGATTTGAGGCCAGTTGAGACAGATTTTCGAGACACTCATGTTACACGATCCTCAGCAGGACGAGGTCGGGGTAAAACCATAACACCGAAGAAACATTTTACCAGATCTTTTACGCGCAGCGATGACAATTTAGTTGAGCCTTTAGTGGATGTCCAAACTGAGAAGGACTCACAAAGGTTAAGCACTACTTTGCCAAGTAGCAATGAAGTGACAGATACGGAAAATATAAATGATAGAGATAGAGAAATGCCGATTGACTACGATTACATTTCGCAGATTATTGAACAAAGTGTTCAACGTTTAATGCATTTGAGACTTGATTCGAGACCAAACAGTAATCAAAATACGGTTCAACAGAACGCTGAGGAGCGACAATTTGACCAGCGACAAAATAATGAAAATAGAAACGACCAGCGACAAAATAATGAAAATAGAAACGACCAGCGACAAAATAACGCAAATACAAACGTCTTAAGTTCAGCCAAAGTTACGTCGATGATCCAAAATTGGAATATCAAATTTGACGGGTCCACTAACGGGTTAAGAGTGGAAGAATTTCTTTATAGAATTCGTTCCCTAACTTCGGACTGCTTAAACAATGACTTTTCAGCCTTGGGGGTCGTCCATAAATTACGTAACGCAATTTTTAGTATTTTTTGACCCCCACCCCCCCCTGTGTCACAAACTGTCACATTGGCTTGAACCCCCCCCCAAAGGTGTAACGTAACGGAGTCTTCAAAAGCATAATAAAAATACTAAAAAAAATTGTTATTTCGATCAAGATTATATGAATACGTTTAAAATTTGTTACGTCACATTCTGCTCGACCCCCCTCCCCCCCGGCGTCACAAACTGTCACATCGAGCAAGACCCCCCCCCCCCCAGGAGCGTTACGTAATTTATGGACGACCCCTTGTGTAAAAACTTACACATACTGTTGACAGGTAAAGCTCGCGAATGGTATTGGAGGTACCACAAACAGGTTGAGTCAATTCAGTGGCAAGATTTTTGTACGGCCATACGTTACCAATACAAGGATTATAGGTCTAGTTACGAGATCAGGGAACAGTTGCGTAGCAGAAAACAGAAGCCATTTGAATCATTTGAAGCCTTTTATGATGATATTTGTTTGATGATGGACAGGCTACCTGAACCCATTCCGGAAGAAGAGCTTATTGAAATTTTGACAAGAAATTTGAGACCAGACATTAGACACGAGTTGTTGTATGTGCCAATCCATTCGATTGCACATTTGAGACGCCTTGTGCAGGATGCGGGAAAACTTATTGAGTGAAGACACTTTTCGGAGAGCGCAGCCAAAAGCAACAGCTACGGTGCTGCCACCGAATAAAAGACACGTTTACGCATTAGACAGCAGGACATCACCGGAAACAGATGAAGACGAATCCGATTTCGCGGTGGAGGCTATGCAAGCCACCCACATACAACAATTGAAATGTTGGAATTGCCAACAACAAGGACATTTTTGGGAAGACTGTTTAGAAGAACGGACTATATTTTGTTATGGATGCGGTACTCCTAAGGTTTACAAGCCACAGTGTGCCAAATGTCTATCGAAAGGGACGGGAAACTCCAAGAAGGGGGTATTCTCCAAACCCCGAGTACCCCCGCAGTAACAAAAATAGTTACACGCCCATGCAGTACGCAACCGGCTAGCTCAGGAAGTTCGACAGCACCAGCAGTAAATGCGCTGCCAAATATAAGAGATGTTACTCTCACACCTATACCTACCGCCTGCAACTCCTCTGAGTTAGACACCGAAAACCTAAAATTTCCATCTTCGACTTACCACGAGCACTTACAAAAGTATCTGCAAGCTCGCGATAGAATTTTTAAAGATGCACCAACACCAGCATTTTCGCAGCGAAAGCCAAAGCGTTCGACTTTGCGCATTCGTAGATTTTTTCAGGCTCGGCGTCAGCAGAAAAGAATGCTCATCTCGACAATTGTTAATGCAAATGATCAACGTTGCTATGTGCAAGTAAAGTTTTTAGGAAAAACAGAATACGGACTGTTAGATACCGGCGCAAACATTAGTTGCGTGGGTTCGAACTTAGCCGAAGAATTCGCTAGGCATGCGAATTTTAAGAGACTATCCTCTTTTGTCAAAACAGCAGATGGTTCTCCACAAACAGTTTTAGGATATCTCGATGTGGATATGAAATACGAAAACCAAACGCAAAAACTTAGGTTGTATTTAGTCCCACCGATAGCACAACATTTAATCCTTGGGATAGATTTTTGGCGAATTTTTAAATTAGCTCCAGGATTGATAAGTTCAATTTCCGAAATTAATTCTGTTCCCTCAACCAACACAGACGAGGAAAAATATCCGCTCACCCCTCAGCAACAAAAACGGTTGGATGCGGTTAAAAATGTATTTCCTGATTTCGAATCATAAGGTTAAGGCAGAACAAAACTGATTCAGCATGACATTGATGTAGGCAATGCAAAGCCCATCAAGCAGCGCTGTTACCTTGTATCTCCAGCGGTAGAAAAATTAATGTTTGAGGAAATTGATAGAATGATCAAGTTAGGAGTAATTGAAGAATCGTCAAGTGCATGGAGTGCATCAATGAGGCTAGTTTTAAAACCCAATAAAGTTCGTTTATGTTTAGATGCACGAAAGCTTAACGAGGTCACTGAGAAAGATGCATATCCGATACAGAGCATTGAAAGGATATTTTCACGTTTACCAAAAGCGAACATTATCACAAAGTTAGACTTGAAAGATGCATATTGGCAGATAGGGTTGACAGAAAAGTCAAAAGCTCTGACAGCTTTCACAGTGCCAGGTCGTCCGCTTTATCAATTCGTTGTTATGCCGTTCGGCTTGTGCAACGCGCCAACGACAATGTGCAGACTAATGGACCAGCTCATACCACCTGAGCTAAGTGAATGTGTTTTTGGTTATTTAGACGATCTTTGTATAGTTTCGACAGACTTTGACAGCCACCTCAATTGTTTGACCAAAATTGCAGCACGCTTTCGTGAAGCGAATTTGACGTTAAATGTCAAAAAGAGCAGCTTTTGCGTCACTTCGACCAAGTATCTTGGCCATATAATTGGAAATGGAGGTATTGCGATGGACATGGAAAAAATCCAAGCGATTCTTTCTTGGCCAACACCGAAGACGCGCAAACAGGTCAGAGCATTGATGGGTTTAGCTGGCTGGTACAGACGGTTTATTGAAAATGTTGCTAGTATAACGACTCCTATTACTGACACACTTTCGACCAAGAAAAATTTCGTATGGACAGATGAGGCGAACTTAGCGTTCGGAAAGCTCAAACAACTTCTAACTTCAGCACCAGTAGGGGAGAGTGGGGCGAATCGTTACGCTTTTTTGTAAGCCCAATATTTTTTATCTGCGAAAAAATTGTCGACCATGTCATATATCGTTTTGAAGTTGTTATTTTGCGCAACTTTTGATTATAAACACTTAGGTGTAGGACAAATACGAAATAAGTTATGTCGATATTCCCAAAGTGTCCAAAAAATGGCATATTAAAAAGTGTGGGGCGAATCGTTACGCAGTATGGGGCGAATCGTTACACTCGCTATTTTCAAATGTTGAGGCGCTGAAATCAAAATATGTATACACAAATAATATTTCAATTATTTACTTCATTTTTATTAAGAAAACGAATACATGTTTGATGGTTAAATTGACCAACATGCCAAAAGAAAATGGTGGAAAAATATATGAAAAAATGAAAAAGGAAAAATTTGATTTTTAATCAGAATCTGACTCAACATCAGCATAATCAATCGCAACGATGGCGCTTGGACGCTGGCTTATGCGTTTCGGTGCTGCCTCAGATGATTTTTGAAAAGTTGCAATAAAGTAATGAAAAATAAAAAAAAATCACGAAAATGATAAAAAACATATCATGACGAACAACACAGATGATTTTTCTACAAACACAAGCAATAACGCAGTCTTCAAAATTGCGTCAGACGCTTAAATGCATAAAAAATGACCGTCACGATTCGCCCCATACGAAATGTAACGATTCGCCCCACTGTGACATGTTTGCTATGGAATGGCTTAGCAAAGACACGGTAACAATATTTGCGAATTTTCTTTTTTTACGCGAAAGGCAACACAATAAAGATAAAAAAAACATACACTTTCGATTGATCACAAAATTATTTAGCACTCAAAATTGAAAGATTGTAGACATCCAAATATGAATTTTACAAGTCACAAAACACATTTTACCCTGTCAAGCGTCAGTTTTCTACTGAGAATTGGAATGTCACCGAACCAAATGAGCGGCTGAAGGTGACGAACATTTAGCTATGCGACATTTGATATATGGTGGCGTAATTTTTAAGATATCGCTCTGTAACGATTCGCCCCATGTAACGATTCGCCCCACTCTCCCCTACTTGCGAACCCAGATTTTGGAAGAAAATTTTATATTCATTGTGACGCCAGCGACACAGGCATAGGCGCAGTACTTGTGCAAAAGAATGAAAGCGGGGATGAAAAACCCATAGCTTTTATGTCCAGAAAACTGAACTCGGCTCAGAGAAATTATAGTGTGACAGAAAGGGAATTTTTAGCGGCTTTAGAGGCCATAACAAAATTTCGTTGCTATGTTGAATTGCAAGAATTCAAAGTAGTCACCGACCATTCCAGTTTAGTTTGGTTGATGAAGCAGCCAAACCTAAGCGGCAGATTGGCCAGATGGGCTCTGAAATTACAAGGGTTTAAATTTACAATTAGTCACCGGAAAGGCAAAGATAATGTAGTACCCGATGCACTCTCGCGTTTGCATGTAGATGCACTAACAGCGACAGCTGAAGTTTCACCGGAAATAGATTTGAATTCGACACATTTTTCTGATACAGACTACGAGCAGTTGAAAGCTAAAGTTCGAGCAGAGCCAAGTAAATTGCCCGACCTGAAAATTGTTGACAAGTTTGTCTATATCCGTACTGAACATGCAACAGGCGATGAAATGCAAGAAGAACAGAGTTGGAAGCTATGGATACCGATTGCAATGCGCACCGAAGTTCTAAAAAGAGCGCACGATTCAGTTATCGCAGCTCATGGTGGAATGCACAAAACCCTGGAACTGTTAAGACGCAATTTTTATTGGCCAGGTATGGTGAAAGATGTGCGAAACTATGTGCGTAACTGTGACGTTTGCAAATCCACGAAAGCTCCAAACGTACTTCTTCGTCCACCAATGGGAAATCAACCGATTTCTTCACGACCGTTTCGGCGACTATATGTAGACATATTAGGTCCTTACCCGAGGAGCAAAAAGGGAAACATTGGCTTGTTGATAGTGTTAGACCATTTTTCGAAATTTCACTGGCTTTGTCCGCTGAAAAAATTTACTTCTTCAGTCATTCAAGACTTTTTATGGCATCACCTATTTCATACATACAGGGTACCAGAGACACTAGTTAGCGATAATGGAGTGCAATTCAAAAGCAAGGAGTTTAACGAATTTTTGACCAAGCTAGGAATAAATCACGTTTATACCGCACTTTATGCACCACATGCAAATGCGTCAGAACGCGTTAATCGTTCACTAATTGCAGCCATCCGTGCATATATCAAAAAAGATCATAAAGAGTGGGATATAAACTTAACCAGCATCTCTTGTGCGTTGCGAAACTCATACCATCAAGCCATACAGTGTTCACCTTATCGTGCATTATTTGGCTTCAATATGATCACGCATGGTTCTAGCTACGCACTGTTGAAGGATCTCCGACTGTTAGACGAACCTTGTATTGAATTGAAACGTGAAGATCAGCTCGAGTTAGCGCGACGTACAATCACGAAAAATCTCCGTACCGCATACGAACATAACACCGAACAATACAATCTGCGAACCAGACCCGTAACATTTCAAGTAGGTCAAGAAGTTTTTAGGCGAAACTTTGCTCAAAGCAATTTTGAAAAAGGCTTTAATGCCAAACTAAGCCCAATGTTTATAAAAGCTCGCAACAAAAATTTTCTTCTTTTAATTTGAATTGTAATGCACTGATCAATATAAACAAAGAAATGTTGCAGATATGAGATCTTGGCAACAATGTTTCCGCAACATTTTAGAACTTGTAACCGATGACCAGTCAGGATAGGCAACCGTTTAAAACGACTGACGAACTCAGCGACCGTCGTAGGCAGACGAGCAAAAGGTCAGATAGAAAGTCACGATCGAATGATCTGCCTTTCTATCATCCGACTCGGTCTAGAGCAGACCTACTCAGTGAAGTGCAAGTTCAAAGTTAGAACTCCAGTGCAGTGTGTGTGATAGCCGCAAAGCCGGCAGTGGTACAAATTGTATAAGTGGTGAAAAGTTTATAAGTTTAATTCGTAGCAGCAGCTTTTTAAAGTTAGCCCAAAACACATTAATAAAATTGTTAATTTTTGGCTACCACAAGTATATATTTTAATAGGCTAGATAGATTTAGAAGTGAAATTTTATTTCACTCATTTTTGTTTAGAGTTGTAAGCGGCCAAGGAACAAGATCATCAGCCTGCATGTAGAGGTGGAGCACAGCTCCCAAAAATCGAGCAAACAACCGAGGCCGCAGAAATCTCCTATTTTGAACGAGGCCGCAGAGATTATACCATTTTCACCAGAAACAGCAGCAAATCAAGGCCCAGCAGCATCACCCCTCCAAAAGATCACCACTCCAAAAAGATCAGCAACCACCAGAAATCACCACTCACCACTGAAAGAAAGAAGCACGGACGGACGGAAAGCACAGAAAGAGCGGACCGACGAATTGCAAAACCAGCAGCCAGAAACCGTCACCTGGAAGGAAGAAAAAAAATCATGACCAGCAGCTAAAAATTTGAAAGTCGAACAAATACTTACCTCAAAATTTTACCTACCAGCAACATTTGTGTACTTACCCGCAACATTTTCCCAAATTTATTTGTTAAATTTTAATTGAATTCTAATTATAATTAATAACGTCAGGTTTATTAGAAACAAGATTGTTGTTAATCATGTAAATAGTGAAAAGCAAATTCGTTTTTGTAGTATAAGTCAAAAGAAAAAAAAACTGTTCATGCATATTTAGAAATGACCTTCAAGAGCGTTTATGCGAACGCCAAAAAAGCAGCATAATAACAACAACAATTTCACAGTCCAGCAGCAACGAACGAGAAAAGTGAGCAGCATCCACGATTAAGGGCCCTTCTTCGCGACGAGATGCATGTGAGTAAGAACAAAACACTTTTACACTAACAACTATAAGTGTGGCGAGAGAGAGTAGTGGAACTCTTATACGCATGCACTCTGCATAAACGGTCAGCAGATCATTTTTGCGGTGGGCAATGCGTATTCGCATTTCTACCTCCAATCGTTTCGCTTCGCAGCTGCACTGCGCTGTATTCCTTATATTATTGTTGTTGTTGCACTTTGC
Source organism: Melieria omissa (assembly GCA_963971225.1). Lineage (NCBI taxonomy): Eukaryota > Metazoa > Arthropoda > Insecta > Diptera > Ulidiidae > Melieria > Melieria omissa. The sequence continues at coordinate 69,208,620 of OZ020269.1, read as the reverse complement.
AGCAAACGGGTTTGCATTGTGCTATTGTTGTAAAACAGCCAATGTCACTTGGAACTTTTTGTTTTTTTCTTTTGAATGCGAAATTTTGCTTTGCCAAAACGCGAATAATATTGGACAAATATTTGCGAAAATGATTAAAATTGATAAATTAAGAAAAATAATGATTTAAAAATTGAAATGAAAGAAAAGAACTAAAGCAGAAGACTTAATTCCTGCTACAATTTGCGAGGAAAAAACTGAAAAAAAACAATTAACGCGAAATTAGAATAAGGTTGATTTAAAAGAAAGAAAGAAAGAAAAGAAAACCAAAGCAGAAGATTTAATTCCTGCAAAAAGTTGCGAAAAGAAAACTGAAAGGAACACAGATTAAAGTGAAATTAGAATAAAGTAAATTTGTAAGACCGAAAAATGAAAGAAAACTAAAGCAGATGAAAGAATCCCTGCAACAAATTGCGAAAGCTGAAAAGAAGGCAAAGTAAAACGAAATGAAAATAATGTAAAAGTTGGAAAGGAAAAGAGAATGAAAAACAAATACTTACCGCGATACTTACCGAAACACTAAACTATTAAAACGAGTTCCTTTATTTCTATAATACTTACCTTTAATATTCGATTATGTTTACTTAAAAATGTATAAATTACTTAATTAGTATTTAAGTGATATACATAATTACATACTTACCTGTTAGTTGAACCATACTTACCTTGAATGGTTGTTGTGAACTATTGACACTGGAAAAGAAGTGAGGTTTGCATAGCATTGACTGCAGTTATGTGCTGGCGAGTCCGCGTGTGTTAGCACACAGTTCTTTTTGCTTAGTTTATTATTTTGTTGTTTGTCGCTAATATTGAATTAAAACTATGCTGAATGCAGGGAGGTTTAATGGAAATTGTTTTGGTTTAAGGTTTAAAATTTTGTGAATCATCATGAATTTACTTAAATACATTTGTTATATTTTGGGTTAAGATAACCATGGAAATTTGAGAGTTTATATTGTACAGGTGATTAGATGAAAGGGTAGGGACCCATACTAACAACAACAACATGGGTCATGGTTGGGAGGGTAAGAGACAGGGCGAGGCGCACTCCACCTTAGCGTCGCCCCAAAACACAGCGAAGAGGAAGAACGGCCAGCGCGGCTATTTTGAAGTTTATTGTCCGTCCGATATTTTGTATTGTCGTGTTGAGTTTGAATATTTAGATCAATCAAGTGGCTGGGACTCATATTGAGTTAATTGTAGTGCAGGTTGTGATGATTTGGTCCCGAATCCCCCCACCAGCCGTAAGAACTAGCTTTATTTAAGGGTCCCGCACGAAAGTGGCCAAAGGAGCGCATTGCAACCTGGGGTGGTTCCACTTTACGATTGTCGGGAAGCAACAGCCCAAGGTTGGGTGTTTTGTTTTCCGTGCGTTGTGTTTCAATTTGTATCGTACAATTTGTACACAACGTAGGGCAATATAGATGCTTTGCAATTTGTTCTTTAAAGGATCGGGAGCGTGGAGCATATATATTGAGCCCACATTTTGTACATTACATCTGTTACCTCAGTATACAAGAGTGAAATCTTGTAGAAATGGCTTCCAGGCTAATGGCATAATCGCCTCCGTCCCGTTAAAACCCTGGCAGTCCTCGAAATACGCTCAATGTTCGTCACCATTAAACTGGTCGTGTAGGTTCAGATGTAATATTCCTGATTAGCGCTGACCCAGCTCTGCACACAAGTTCTCATAAAGGCTCGTGTCAACTCTCGCATGGACCTCACTGCTTGCAAAGGGACCCATGGGGTCTTAAGGTGACTATACGCATGAACAAAGATAACGACTTCGAGTTGGGACCCATTAGAAATGAATAGTGTAAACTCAGACGACAGGGCAGAAGGCAGTACAGCTGATATAGATCCGTTCAAAAGAAGCGGCAGAATCCCCCGGTCTCCAAGCCGGGTGGCAAGCGATGAGGTTATACTAGCCTCTCAGAAAAGCAGTGCAACGAGCCAACCAGAAAAGGCACCGTAAACAGGAGAAGGAGGTGCAGGAGGGTACCAATCATTCATCAAACTGGGCGAGCAAATCAGTAGCCTGGTTGGTATGTTGCGAAATGGGAAAAGGCGCTCCGTCCACCAGCCGATGCGCGACGCCATCGACAGCATTAGAGCGCTGTATGAACTCTGCGCAATTGAGCAGAGAGACGATGTGGAAGGAAGTTATAAGGAAGAATAATTTCTCCCAAACCTCACCATGGCTCAAGCCAAGGGAAGAGCAAAAGAAGAGGCAGCCAAACCACCTGGAGACACCACCCTCGAAACGCAATCTAACATAAAAGCAGGAAATAGCACGTCTGCCGCAAAGGACCGAACCCGCAGGCAATGTAACACCAGCAGCAGCGAAGTCGATCACGGAGAAAGTTGCAACAGATCGCACCACATCGCAGCAGAAACCAAAAGCACAGCAGAAGCAGGGTTGGACAAAAGTGCAGCCGAAGAAGAAGAACAGAGAACGAGGCGTGAGGGTCAAACCCGACGCCATAATCATTGCTGCAACGGAAGGTACGACGTACGCAGACATCCTGCGGAAAATTAAAAGCGTTGATGCACTAAAGTCCCTTGGCGAAAGCGTTAAGGCCGTGCGGAGGACGGCGAAGAACGAGCTGCTGCTACAACTGAAGCGTACACCGGAACGAAGCACGGCAGAATTCCAAACAGATGTAGAGGGTGTACTGGGCGGGGCTGCTAAGGTGTCGGCGAAGACCCACTCTGTGACCATACAGCTGAGAAATCTTGATGAAGTCACGACTCCGGCAGAAGTGTGCGATGCATTACACGAGCAATGTGGCATACGGCGCCCGGACATAGCTTCGATCCGTAGTATGCGTATGGGACGGCAAGGCACACAAACGGCCTACGTAAACCTACCAGCATAGGACGCCGCTAAGGCGCTGAAAACGCAACGGATACGTATAGGCTGGGTATCCTGTCGTATACGCGAATGTTCGTCGCCAATGCGGTGCTTTAAGTGCTGGTATAATCACGTAGCACAACACTGTAAGGAAGACGTGAATAGGAGAAAACTGTGCAGAAAATGTGGACAAGAAGGCCATCAAGTGGCAAATTGCAGGAACGCGCAAAACTGCGTTCTATGCGGCACGAAACTCCAGGTGCCCTGAGCACCAAAAGGCGATAAGGAAAAGCGGGCGATGAAAATCGTTCAGTTAAACCTAAACCACTGTATCGCGGCGCAGGATATCCTGCAGCAAACTATTTTCGAGCAACATTTCGATCTTGCTATCCTGTGTGAACAACGCCACAACGTAGATGGCTGCGAATGGACAACAGATGCATCGAGCAAAGCGGCAATATGGACCACCAATGGCAAAGCGTACCAGAGTAGCGCGTCAATAGCGTACAACGGCTTCACATGGGCCAAAATAAATGGCGTTTATTTCTTCTCGTGTTACGCTCCTCCAAGCTTGGATTTAAACCAATTCGAACAGATGATCGAAGAGATGGTCTCAGAGGCTAGAACGAGACAACCGGCTATAATAGCCGGCGACTTTAACGCCTGGTCAATATCGTGGGGTAGCAGAAGCACAAACCCTAGAGGTAGGGTGCTTATGGAGTGTATGGCCACACTAGAAGTTGAACTCCTAAACGACGGACAGCACACCTTCGAGGCTGGGGACAGACAATCAGCTATTGATTTGACCTTCGCTCACAGAACGATCGCGCGTCACACAGCTTGGAAGATCGCCGACTTCTATACGCATAGCGACCATCGAGCTATTATCATCGAGCTGCAGATAGCGAAACGACAACGAATAGCAATGGCACAGACAAGGGGCTGGAAGCATCGTCTCTTTGATGAGGATGTATTCCTACAGGTGTGGCATGACGGCGAAATCATCGAGAGTGAACCCGAAATTGTGGCAGAAGGGATCTCAAGGCGTATTAGTAAAGCCTGCGATGCAGCAATGCCAAGAAGGTTGCGAAAGCCGAGTCGTAAACCAGTCTACTGGTGGAATCAAGACATCGCCGAGTGTAGGAGGTGCTGCAATCATGCGCGCAGGAGAATGCAGCGATCGCGAATTACGAGACGCTTCGCTTCGAATATAAAAAATGCCGCAACCAGCTTAAGAAAGCGATACGGAAAAGCGAGGACTCGTGCTTCAAAGATCTGCGTGATGGAGCACATATAGACCCTTGGGGTACAGCCTATAAAGTGGTCATGAGCCAAGTGAGAGGCACTAAAGTACCGCAGCCCTCAGACCCAGCACTTCTAGAAGCTGTAGTCACTACACTATTCCCTCCAGAAGGCGAAAGACCGATGTATGTTCACCAACCCACGGAAGAAAGTGATATTCCGGAAGTAACGACAGAAGAAGTGCTCGTAACCCTGAACAAAATGGGTGACAATAAGGCACCAGGATTAGACGGCATCCCCAACATAGCGTTGAAATCCGCCATCCGAGCGAACCCTACCACCTTTGCGGCGATGTTCACCATGTGTTTGAAGAAGGGTGTCTTTCCAAATATGTGGAAACGACAGCGACTAGTTCTTCTACTCAAACCAGGCAAGCAACCGGACCAACCATCAGCATATAGACCATTGTGTATGCTCGACTCCATGGGCAAGATACTCGAGAGGATAATCGTCAACCGCCTGCAAGACACTCTGGAAGGCCCGTATGGCTTATCCGATGCGCAATTTGGTTTTAGACGAGGCAAATCCACCGTTGACGCGGTTAAAACGGTCATGGATATTGCGCGAGTTACAGGATTTGTGACTTGGGTCACACTTTCCAAATGAAACAATTCTAAAATTCAAATTTATAGAATCTTTATTTCCAACCGTATTGGTTGAAGTGAATCTTAAGACTAACTTTATTTTTTCCGCTTAACTCTAACTTGGCTTAGCTGGTCGTGTTCAATTATGCTGAGCTAGCATAAGCAATGCCGGGGTCGTTGATACCGTTCATCGACCGCCGAAACGCTACGGATGTCGACTCAGCTGTTTGCCAATTGTTATTCGATACAAAGTTGGAAGGTTTGTTCAACTTTGTATCGAATATTTGTTTGTGTGTGTGTGTAGGTATGTAACTCCTCCACCCTTTGATTGGTGACACTCCTGAGTCACCATTTTTGTATAAGTTTGTGTGTCTTAATAGTACTTAGGTGTAGATTAGCTATTTATACCGTACTTAATTTTTAACATTTCAATTTCTTCTGCATTGGGGTTTTTGTACCGCTTCATCTTACTTTCTCTAAATTCATTATTTACCTTAATTTTTAACTGTTTTTGTTTCTGACAAATTTTTAATATTACAACTACTATTATTACTAGCATTATAGTAGTAACGGTGCCTAGCCCATAGTTTACAGATTTGTGAAATTTAAGCTCTTTAATCGCCTTGATATTTTCTTCTTGAGTTAGTGCGATTTCGTCAAAAGATAGTTCTTCTTCCATTGTAAATGACGTATTTTTCTGTGGAACTACGAATTTTTCTTTGTATATGAAAATTTTGTTTGTATATTGGTTATAGGCTATATTAATCGAACAATTATTAAAAGTTATAAAGTAGTTTCCATTGAGATCTAATTTTCTCTCGTCACAAGTACTGTTTAATGGTTTATTTTTTGCATTTTTAATAATTATCATGTTGTTCTCCGCTTCAATTATTTCCTCTTTTGTATTTCTTTTTAGGAAGCATTTTCCTTGGTAGATACAGGTTTTGCTAAGTTTAAGTTCATAGAATTTTTGACTTCATATCTTCCCACGAAGCACCGTTTTGTAATTCCCTCACCCTCCTGCCAGCGTTGCCTAGGATTTTCTCATCTGCCACAATTCTGAGGCAAAACTCCGTTAAGCTCACATTTGTTCCACATAGCGCTAGACTTGCCTCCACAGCATTAATGAATGCCCTGGCGTTGTGATTCTCCGATAGGGGCTTTAACCGACGAAATTGCTCAATTATGTCCCTCGGCGCTAACTTGAACTCGTCATCTTGGGATTGTTGTTGTTGTTGTTGTTGTAGTAATTGTTGTTGCAGCGCTTCATAATTAGCTGCTGCTGTCACCAACTGCTGATTTTGTTGCTGAATTTTTTGTTCCTGCTGGCGAAGTATCGCCTCCAATTCTGCGACTTCTGACATATCTTCGATTTGTCTGTTACTGTCGAAACGATTCTGTCTTTTCATAAGGCAAAAGTTTGTGCTTTTTGTAATTTTTTTTTTTTTTTTTTTTTAATGTATCTTAATGGTCCAGCTCAGAGTATGGTGGACAGCGGTGCGTCGACAATGGCCACGAAATTGAAAAAATAGATATGTATATGAAGGATGGCAGTAGATTCAAATTGTCTTTTTTTTTTCTATGTTTTGTTAGCACTTCACTTAGCACTTTAGTTTTGTTTCGATTTTCGCGATGTTAAAAAGTTTTTTTTTTTTTCTCTGTAGGTTTGATTAATTTCTTCAGAAATTAATTACCGCGACTGCGCCAGTTACAGGATTTGTGACTTGGGTCACACTTTCCAAATAAAACAATTCTAAAATTTAAATTTATAGAATCTTTATTTCCAACCGTATTGGTTGAAGTGAATCTTAAGACTAACTTTATTTTTTCCGCTTAACTCTAACTTGGCTTAGCTGGTCGTGTTCAATTATGCTGAGCTAGCATAAGCAATGCCGGGGTCGTTGATACCGTTCATCGACCGCCGAAACGCTACGGATGTCGACTCAGCTGTTTGCCAATTGTTATTCGATACAAAGTTGGAAGGTTTGTTCAACTTTGTATCGAATATTTGTTTGTGTGTGTGTGTGGGTATGTAACTCGCGCGATGCTACTAGTGGAACAAGGTGGAGATGGGGCGACAAGAAGTACTGCGCGGTAGTAACACTTGACGTGAAAAACGCCTTTAATACAGCAAGCTGGCCCATCATAATAGAAGCACTCACGAAGATCCGGACACCGACGTATCTTATACGAATGATTGTCAATTACTTTGAGAATAGGTTATTGTTGTATGACACCGATGATGGCGTCAAGCAGTATTGCGTTTCACGAGGGGTACCACAGGGCTCGGTACTGGGCCCGGCCCTGTGGAATGCCATGTATGATGGAGTATTGAGGATCGGACTTCCGGCGGACAGCAAACTAGTTGGCTACGCGGATGATATTGCGCTGGTAGTAGTCGCCAAAACTATAGCTGAAGTACAGCAGCTGTGTAATGAATCCATAATGCTAGTCATGCAGAACTAAAACTAGCAGCCGAAAAACAGAGGCAGTTCTCTTGAGTACTCGGAAAATACGAGAGACATTCACTTTTAAAGCTGGCGATCACGAAATAACCTCCCAGCCGCACATCAGATACCTTGGCGTACGTATCGACACCCGAATGTCCTTTAAAGATAACCTGGCTGCGGTCAATGACAAGGCTGCAAAAGTAGGCGGTGCGATATCACGCATTATGGCGAATCTTGGCGGACCACGCGCTAGCAGAAGGAAGTTACTGGCAACGGTTACTACTTCCATCCTACTTTACGCAGCACCGATCTGGGTAGACGCAACCTTTAAAGCCACGTACATGTCTGGCATCAGGGCGACATACCGCTTAAGCGCATTACGAGTAGCCAGTGGCTTTCGTACAATATCTGACGACGCGACAGCGGGTGCTAGGGCATCGAAAGCGGACGAAAGGCGGTGCAGCGTAAATGAATGGCAACAAAGGTGGAACAAATCGGTGAAGGGAATCCCTCACATTGAGGTCTGGATCAACTGCAAACACGGAGAGGTAGATTTTTATCTCACGCAGCTGTTAAGGGTTGCATGGGTGCTTTAAGCAATACCTTCACCGTTTCAAACATGAGGACGATCCTTTCTGCCCTCAGTGCCCCAATGAAATCGAAGACGTTCAGCATGTCCTGCTATGCTGCCCACGCTTCGCTAACGAGAGAGGCTCTATCACGGAAGTCTTCGGTGAAGCTCCAACGACAACCAACCTTGTGCCCCAATTGTGCGATTCACCCGAAAAATGGGAAGTTGTACAAACGGCGGCAGCACGGATCATGACGGCACTTCGGTGGATTGAGCGCCAACGCGCTGCGCGACGACGCGAAATCATGGGTTCAGTGGCCCAACCCCATAACGAACAGTAACGGACTTGACAGACCAACAACAGACGATTAATGCTCAGACGGCCTCCCGACGAAATACTTAGCGGTAGTTCCGGGAGGAACTTTCCGTCAGACAAGGGGAGATGTTTAGCGGGTTAAAGTCTCGCACTGACCTCGGCTTTTGATGCTTTTACTCCTCGTTAAAAAAAAAAAAAAAAAAAAACCCAGCTGGAACTACAGCGACTTCGAGCGCATGTTGACAGCACTTGTCCTGGAAACGCAGGGTAAATTTCCGCTTGTGGTTGCGGGCGACTTCAACGCCTGGTCAACGACTTGGGGCAGTGCACGTACTAACCGTCGCGGCAAAATACTGCTGGAATGCCTGGCGCCGCTGGAGCTCGACTAATATGGCGTTCAAACTGGCTCATTTAAACTAGTATAAGTGAAAAGAGCTTTTTGTTGAAAACAACCGTCCAGACTGCTCTATGAAGTTTAATTTGACAGCTGTTTGTTTACAAACAACAAATCAATATTTTTGTGAACTTTTTGTGCTGGGAGATTCATGATTCGAGCGAAATATTGGCGCATATTTCACTATCCACGGAATGAAAGCAGTGCGAGCAAAACGATTATTTGTATTCATTTCAACATTTTTAATTTATGTTTGGTTTTGTTTTGATGAAATGACAGCTGAATTTGTAGGGATGTTTTTTCTGGTGTGTGTTTAGTGTGTGCGCTGTGTTCAGTTGACAAAAAAGCTTTTTCATAGAAAGCTTTCGGATTCAACCCTGCGTTAAACTCGTTTCAAAACATGTTAAATGGTTTAACACGTTAAATTTCCAACAACAATTGCATGTGAATAAAACTGTTTTCGAACTGGTTTTGTTCTTTTAATTTGTTTAAGCACATTAAACACGTTTAATACTACGTTTACATTGAGTCCAAATGCGTAGTTTGAGATGAGTCATTTCAAAGTGTTTACATTGCCTCATTCGCATTGCATTTTGTTTGGCAGCTAATGTCAAATGCTCAATGCTCATGTCCTCTTGCCGCAGCACATAGATCAGCGCTTCTCCGGCTACTGACTAAAGAATTTGTTGTTTTTTTGCTGCCTCTATGTTCCACACACTGCCATATTTGAATACAAATATATTACATAGCTTACATGCTAAGCATATTCTACATATTTGAAGCAGACGAAAATTTCCATTCAAAATTTCCATTTTGATCATTTTCGTTTGTTTTGATTTTGCACTGTCAAAAAGAACAAAAGCTTTTGAAGCTTTTGAAAGAGCTTTCATTTTGTGATGCGTTCGATAAAATTGGTCATGTTTTATCGCATTTGCTTCGTCGTTTTGTTGAAATGAGTCATTTCGTCGATTTGAATTTGTATGAGGAAATGCGTGATTTGGCTTCGCATTTGAGAATTTTTGCCCAAATCACGCATTTGGGCTCAATGTAAACGTAGTATAAGTCGTCCGTTTGAACGCCATATTACTCAATCACGGTGGGCAACACACGTTCGACTCTGGCAGAGGCAGATCAACGATCGAACTTACCTTCGCGCACAACACAGTGTCAAGAAACTAGAGTGTCCCAAAAAAATAAAAGTAGTTTTTTTCCAAGGCATACACTCTTATTTTGTTTCAATGATGTCAAAACTATTATAAATAAAATTTCACGTATTTAGAACCACGGCACCCCGTGCCGACTTGCATCCAAATATGTCGGTACTTGTTTACTAAGGCGCGCGAGAGCCAACGTACTGATTTACTTGTTTTTTACTTGTTTGTTTGATTAGTAAACGCATTGTTTTCATTCAGTTAACATGTCAGTGGAATAACGCACTTCTTAAAAGTGGACATTTTTGACAGGGGACGTAAAACATCAAATTACCGGTTCAAAGCTTCCCTCTAATGGACAGGTTCTGGCAGTTATGTTATATAATATTCAGAACTTAATTTAAGTGTCAATGAAAGCGCCAATGTTACTATTCGTGAGTGCATTATTTACTGGGAAAAGGCACGTATACCAACTAAATCTTTACCGAACTGTGTTAAAAAACTAGTTAACTTGTACCAAGTTTGGAGAGTTACAATGTAAATAAAGCTCAAGGCGTGTTTGAGCAGCGTTGGCAAAAAAAAAACTGGCCGAAAAGGAGGAAAAGGGTTACGTTTGAAACATTGACGAGCAAACGCGACGTGATAAATACCTGGCATCGTTAACTCCTTCAACACCTTCTTATGAACCACTACCAGAAAATTTGTCTTTTGAATCTGAAACAGGGGATTTTCAAGAAAACTTGCCCACCTCTACCGAGAGCACATAGTCTAACACTCTATGAGCAAAAATTTCATAACTCCGAAATTAGTGGCAGCTTTGGATAGGTGTCAGTTAAGTATGCGAAATTCCGTATTTATTATTGAAGCGCTTGGACATAAGACTGACGAATATCCTAGAAGTCGTCAATTCAAAGAATTCGTACAGAAAAGCGAAAAGAGCGCGCAGAAGCTATAGCGGCCTTTAGACGGTCGCACATGTTTGCAGTCATGTGCGATGGGGGAAATGTACGATGAGCGTTTACACGGTCACACATGTGCGCATACTTCAGTTGTCTCGCTGCTGCCAACGAAGCAACATGGTATGCGCTTTCGCATCAATTTCTTTAAATTTGCATAAAAGCACCTCTATGCTACGTTTCTTTTAATTTTTATTTTTATATTCTTCACCTTTTACTTTTCACAGTTCGGGATTGTGTTTATACACCTCAAAGAACTCCTTCCATAATATTTGATTTTTTTGCGACGCCATCCTCACTGCTCGCTGTCCACCGATCGAATGAAAAAATGCACTATGTGTGTCACACAGCCGTTTACACGGTCGCACTCGCTGTCCACCGATCGAATGAAAAAATGCACTATGTGTGTCACACAGCCGTTTACACGGTCGCACATGTGCGTCGCGCCGACAGAGAAATCAAAAAATTTTGAAAACCGTCGCACATGTCCGACGACACGAATTTCTTGCGTTTACACGGTCATTCTTCTCGTCGCGCCGCACATGATTGCGGACATGTGCGACCGTCTAAAGGCCGCTTATACAAGTTGATTTTCAAAACGAGATCCCGGGTACTGTAACTGTCCACTGGGATGGCAAACTCTTACCAGCTTTAGATGCACGAAAATCTAAAGAAGAATGTCTACCGATAGTTATTTCATACGATGATAAGCGGCCTTTAGACGGTCGCACATGTTTGCAATCATGTGCGATGAGCGTTTACACGGTCAAACATGTGCGCACACTTCAGTTGTCTCGCTGCTGCCAACGAAGCAACATGGTATGCGCTTTCGCATCAATTTCTTTAAATTTGCATAAAAGCACCTCTATGCTACGTTTCTTTTAATTTTTATTTTTATATTCTTCACCTTTTACTTTTCACAGTTCGGGATTGTGTTTATACACCTCAAAGAACTCCTTCCATAATATTTGATTTTTTTGCGACGCCATCCTCACTGCTCGCTGTCCACCGATCGAATGAAAAAATGCACTATGTGTGTCACACAGCCGTTTACACGGTCCCACATGTGCGTCGCGCCGACAGAGAAATCAAAAAATTTTGAAAACCGTCGCACATGTCCGACGACACGAATTTCTTGCGTTTACACGGTCATTCTTCTCGTCGCACCGCACATGATTGCGGACATGTGCGACCGTCTAAAGGCCACTATAAAGACCAACTCACCGCTGTGCCACAATTAGAGAACTCTTTAGGAAGCGAACCAGCACAGGCAGTTTGGAACGCTGATTGGAATCTTGAAGGTAAAGTGTAGTTAATGGTGCCTGTGTGCACCTCGAACAGAAAATGAATAGAGAAGTGCTTGTTTAAGATTCGGCCATGCACCAAGGTAGATGGATGGGAAAAGCCAGTGGCGGATCCAGGGGGGTTTGGGGGTTGAAAACCCCCGAAATATTTGGATTGACTAAAAAACTACATACAAATTAAAAGGCATTTTATAAGTATTGTTACGAATACTAAGTCTAGTGGGTGGTCACGTATCTCTGGATTGTGTGATTTGAAAATAAAATACAGTCAGTTTCTTAAACGCAGACAATAAAATACACCAACAGTCACTTTATTATTCACAGTTTACACTTTACTGTTCGTACACTTAAGTATTTGCTTAATTATTCCGTGTGGCAACTTCACTTGTCAAAACCAGACTGACTCGTTGCCCGCATCCGGCCGCCTTTTATACTCTGTCCGGCCATCGCGCAGATCGTTCCCGCACATTCCGGAGTGGACTAAATGCTTCCCTGCTGATCGCGACTATTGTTGCCAGATTGGACTAAAAGTTATTATCGCGGCCGTCGTTGCCAGATTGGGTTATGGCACGGCACGTAGCGGCAGGGTTGCTTTGCACCGCGACAGACTGTCTCATCGTTACACTGCCCACCACTTAGACTTGTTCGTCCCGAACAAGTGCCGAGGCTCCGCTGTGATGAGGCGCCAGGCGCTCCAAATGGATTACCTTCAGCTTAGCGCCTCTATTGCTGCAACGTTGAATCCGGTATACCACGTCGTTAATCCTAGTCACGACTTCGTAAGGTCCTTCCCATGACGCTTGAAGTTTCGGAGACAAACCTTTCCTCCGCTGCGGGTTGTAAAGCATTACCAAATCGCCTTCTTGGAACCCTGCTGAGTTGGCCCGTAGATCGTATCTGGCTTTCGCCTTATCGCTGACCAGTTTGGTGCGGCCCCTTATAAATTGGTGAATTTCCTCCAGTTCCGCCCGCTTATTGGCCACGTAGTCCGTCTTAGCGCCTCCCGTCGTGCTGACTACCCCGAACTTCAAGTCAGCGGGTAACCGCAACTCTGTTCCGAACACTGCTCGGGCTGGAGTGAGTGATGTCGTGTCGTGCGGGGCTGACCTATACGCCATCAGGAACAGGGGGATATGCGTGTCCCAATCCTTTTGATTCCTGCCTACCACTTTCCGCAGGTATTCCTCCAGTGTCCGGTTAAAGCGTTCCACCATGCCGTCGGACTGTGGGTGCAAAGGAGTGGTACGCGTTTTCTTTATCCCCAGCAGCTCACACACTTCCTTGAATACCGCAGACTCGAAATTCCGGCCTTGATCTGAGTGCAACTCCAACGGAACTCCGAACCTGGCTACCCAGTTGTTTACCAGCTTTTCCGAGATCGTAGTGGCCTCCTGGTTAGGAATAGGGTACACTTCGGGCCATTTGCTGAAGTAATCCATTACAACCAGCACATATTTGTTGCCTTGAGTGCTAGTTGGGAATGGGCCAGCGACGTCCATAGCAATCCGCTCGAAGGGCGCTCCCACGTCGTACTGCTGCATGCGGCCTCGAAATTTTCTTGTCGGCCCTTTCGCGGCTGAACATCGGTCGCAGCTCTTAATCCACTCGGCTACAGACTCCTGACATCCTACCCAGTAGAATCGTCTTTTTATTTTGGCGACGGTTTTGGTGATACCCAGGTGCCCTCCACTGGAGTCGTTATGGTATGCCTCGATGACCTCGTTGATTCTGCTTTTCGGCACTACCATTAGGGGGTTGCTGGTACGACCAACCGCGCTCTCCCATTCGCGGTACAGGCAGCCTTCCTTCAGCCGCAGACTTTTCCACTTTGCCCAGTAAGCCTTAGCGATCGGGCTTTCACTAGCCATCTCCTGCCAGTCTGGACGTGCGCCTTGCTCCTTGCCTTCGACGATTTTTGCAAGATCCGCATCCTCATGCTGGTCTTTTTGTAGCCTCTCCGCAGACCACTCTTCCTCTGGCATGACGCTGACCAACCGGACGTCCACTATCTGTTCTTTGCTTTCGGCTCGCGAGCATTGCCTGCATTCGACTTTGCACGGGCGGCGGGACAAGGCATCGGCATTTCCATGGCTACTGCCCTTGCGATGCTCTATCGTGTAGTCGTAGCTCTGCAGTCGCTCGATCCACCGCGCCAATTGCCCTTCAGGATCTTTAAAGTTCAGGAGCCATCTCAATGCCGCATGATCTGTGCGCAGGCGAAACTTTTGTCCATACAGATATTTGTGGAAGTGTTTCACGCAGTCCAATACCGCCAGCAGTTCTCTCCGGGTCACACAGTAATTGCGTTCCGGTTTCGATAAAACCCTACTGTAGTACGCTATCACTTGTTCCTGGCCGTCTATTATCTGTGATAGCACACCGCCAATACTACTCCCGCTTGCATCTGTATCCAGCACAAACATCTCCCCAGGCACGGGGAAGGCCAGAATTGGGGCACTGCACAGTTTTTCCTTCAGACGTGCAAAAGCCTGTTCCTGCTCCTCGTTACACTCGAAAGCTTGGCCCTTTTTCGTCAGTTTGTGCAGGCTGCTGGCTATGTTCGCGAATCCCGGAACAAATCGGCGGTAGTATGTGCACAGGCCCAGGAAACTGCGGAGTTCGTGTAGATTGCGTGGCCGGGGCCACTCCTTCACCGCCGTGATTTTGCCTTCATCCGTATGTACTCCGCGGGCGGAAACCGTATGACCCAGATACTTGACCTCCTTTTGGAACAGCGAGCACTTCTTTGGGTTGAGTTTAAGCTCGGCTTTTTGTATCCGCTCAAATACCTCCTTCAGCTTTCCCAGGTGGTCGTCGAAGCTTTTACCCATTACGATTATGTCGTCGAGGTACACCAGACACGTCCGCCAATGCAGCCCTTTTAGCACGCGTTCCATTAGCCGCTCGAATGTTGCTGGTGCGTTGCAGAGTCCAAACGGCATGACGGTGAACTGCCACAAACCATCGCCAACACTGAAAGCCGTTTTCTCCTTGTCCTTTCTGCAAGCTCTACCTGCCAATAGCCGCTGCGTAAGTCGAGCGTGGAGAACCACTGCGTGCCTGACAGTGTGTCCAGGGTGTCATCGATCCGAGGTAGTGGATAACTGTCCTTCTTGGTCACATCATTGAGCTTCCGATAGTCCACACAAAACCGGGTACTGCCATCTTTTTTCTTGGCTAGCACGACCGGCGAGCACCAGGGGCCCGAAGAAGGCTCTATGACCTTGTCTTTCCGCATGTTCTCGATCAAATTTGTGACCTCCTCCCTCTTGGCCAGAGGAACTCGTCTTGGCGGTTGGCGAATCGGTTTTGCACTTCCGGTGTCGATGTTGTGCTTCACTATGGCTGTTCTTCCGCCTGCTTCTGCCGCAAAAATTGACCCATAGTGCTGCAGGAGTGACCTCGCCTTCTGTTTCTGCTTGGCCGTCAACTCGCTGCTCCACTGGTTCTCCTGCGGTATGGCGTCCATGATAAAACCGCTCTTCTTATTACCTCCAGGTGGGCTACTCTCGCAATTGACCACTGCTACAGCTTCCTTACACTCGCCGATTACCTCATCTTTCCTGACATATCTGGGTGCATTCAGGGGGTTCAGTATTCTGACTGGTATTCTGCCATTTTTAGGTTCCACTAATGTACGTCCGATGATGATGTTGTCGTGTCCTTGTTTCGGTGCTTCTACTACCCACAGCCGACTCGTCCCATCGTCCTCGTCCACCTTTGCCCACACAATCGCCTCAGAATTCGCTGGTATCCTCCCGTGTTGACACGATACAACCTTCCGTACCGCCACGCTTCGCTCATAGCCGGTGCGCAGCGGGAATTCAACGTTGGCATATCTCAGCACATTTTCCTTCAGGTCCAGCGTAAAACCGTGCCTAATCATGAAATCCACGCCGATAATCACGTCGTCCATTATATCCGCGACGATGAACTCATGTTCCAGGCTGCTGGGGCCGATAGCAATCGTTTTTGTAAATTTCCCTCTCACCGGCGCGCGCTCGCCAGTCGCAGTCCGCAGCTGTATGCCATGCAGCGGTTCCCAGTCCTTCAGCAGCTTCCTTTTTATGATCGAATATGACGCTCCAGTATCCAGTGTCAACACGAACAACTTTCCATCTATCCTTCCTTCAATTGTCAAGCTGCTGGGCTGTCGTTTCAGCTGTGAGACAAGGATGGTGGGGCGGCAGATTGTGGGGATCAGCTCACGCCCCTTTGGGCTGACCCGTTTTAGTTTAACGGCTCCTCGTCCTCAGCCCTGCGCTTGTTGGCTGAGCCTCGATTGTCAGTATTCCTCGCTTCAGGCGATTGCGATCGAGAACGGGAACGCCTCTTTCGTTGGCGGCAGTCTCGTGATATGTGGCCCTGCTTACCACATATCCAGCAAACAACTTTAGAGGAGACCACCCGTGGCCTGTCCGGTATCTCCGAGCTTATGGCCTGGATCGGAATGTCGTTGTCCGCCTGAATCTGGCGTATCCTTGCAGGTGCATACCGAGTGCTCCCAATCCATGCCGCTTCATATGTCATCGCGCTGGTCACCGTTTCCTTAAATGTTGGCTTGCCCATCATCAGCGCACTGCGACGTGTTTCTGGATCATGAAGACCTTCAACAAACGACTCAATCTTCATCCTCTCGAGATCATCAGCACCAAATTTTGGGTAGCACAACTGTACGAGCCGCTCAATGTCTGCTGCATATGTCTGCAGCGCCTCGTTGGCTCTTTGCTTGCGGTTCTTCAGCTCATAGTAGTATAGCGCATGGTTGTGCTCGTTGCTATACTTCGCTGCTAATGCCCTCATGATGGCACCGTAATCACTTCTTAAACATTCTGGAACTGATTTGATTACCTCAGCCGCAGGACCTTTCAGCGCCAGTGCCAACCTCCGACCTTTCCTGATATCTGTCCACTGATTTTCCAAAGCAGCCAAGTCGAATTGCAATTTGAATGTGTCGAACGGCGCAGCACCATCATAAGTAGGCACTTCTGTTCTGGCAGCAAAACCGTCCTGAACCGGTGGCAAACATTCTCGTGGCTGTACCTCTCGAAACCGTTCGTCTATCTTTCTGTGCATCGAATCTTCCAGACTGTCAACTCGTTTGTTCAAGGACTCATCCAGGTTGTCAACTCGTCTATTCAGGGATTCACCCATTTCGTCAACTCGTTTGTCCCAATCGTCTATTCGCGTCTCGAGATGCTCAACTTTCACATTCAGGCTATTGGAAATTTCATCCACCTTCTGCTCTATGCGCGCAGAATTTTCCGCCATTTCTCGATTTGCAGTCTCGACTCTTGCCGAAATTTCGAGATTCGTAGTTTCCAGCTTCGCTGACATTTCTCGATTTGCTGTCTCGACTTTTGCCGAAATTTCGAGATTCGTAGTTTCCAGCTTCGCTGCCATTTCACGGTTGGAAGTCTCGAACATGCCTTTAAGTGCAACCATTAGCTGGCTCATGTCCATTGCTTGTGGCGGCGCAGCCGCTGCAGTCGTACTTTGCATCGACGCCGCACCTGCAGGCGATTCTTCCATTTTGGCTGACGCCTCTTGTTCTTGCGCTCCGAACTCGTGCACAGTCCAATCGACGCCTCGTTCCTCACATACTTCTCGCAAGCGCAACTGCAACTCCACCTTTCCGCCAGCAGTCGGCAAATTCCAGGCAGCCAGCTCCTTCTTCAGCAGCTCGAATTTCACCATGTCCGTGCTTTTATAATTTTATTTCTTTAGTTTTTGGTTTTATCTTCAATTTTCCACAATCC
Organism: Melieria omissa; assembly: GCA_963971225.1. NCBI lineage: Eukaryota > Metazoa > Arthropoda > Insecta > Diptera > Ulidiidae > Melieria > Melieria omissa. The sequence goes on along the minus strand of OZ020269.1, from coordinate 69,190,940 downwards.
CACTTCTGACACCAAATGTTACGAATACTAAGTCTAGTGGGCGGTCACGTATCTCTGGATTGTGTGATTTGAAAATAAAACACAGTCAGTTTCTTAAACGCAGACAATAAAATACACCAACAGTCACTTTATTATTCACAGTTTACACTTTACTGTTCGTACACTTAAGTATTTGCTTAATTATTCCGTGTGGCAACTTCACTTGTCAAAACCAGACTGACTCGTTGCCCGCATCCGGCCGCCTTTTATACTCTGTCCGGCCATCGCGCAGATCGTTCCCGCACATTCCGGAGTGGACTAAATGCTTCCCTGCTGATCGCGACTATTGTTGCCAGATTGGACTAAAAGTTATTATCGCGGCCGTCGTTGCCAGATTGGGTTATGGCACGGCACGTAGCGGCAGGGTTGCTTTGCACCGCGACAGACTGTCTCATCGTTACAGTATTAAAGAATTACTTTTTTAAACCCCCCCCCGAAATATTTTTCTGGATCCACGCGTGGCAAATGCAATTTATTAATTGAGAATAACTTCACTTAGCTCAATTCAGAATTTCGAACAAGGACGTGCGCTTGTTCGTCGTGACATCCTACGTAAAGCCTTGGCTGTAATACACTTTAACGGTACAGGCACCAGGATTTATGCTTTTTGAAGACCATGAAGACTTACGAAAGAATCGACAGAAGCATCTCAAAAGCAGCACACAACAGCCCACGGTAAACGCTACATCTCATCGAAGGAAGAACTGTGACCCCTTTTCGGTTAGTAGATCTAGTAAAAATATTTGTTTCCTATCTTTTTCAATTTCAGAGAAAAGCATTGATGATTTTTTTTCAATCAAAAGCAAGGTCGACTCGACAATCGACTCAAAATTGATGACAGTTTCCTCAACGAGTGTCCTGCTTCATGGTCAAATAATACCCAGTGTTGAGACTTATTACTTTTGACAGTAACATATTATTTATTACACATTACTGACATTTCAAAGTAATATCGTTACATTACTTATTACTGGAAATTTCAAGTAATGTATCACAAAAAGTAATATACTATTTTCCTTCAAAAAATCAAAATATTTGCGGAATTTCCAGCTATTAAAAGTAGTCATTCAGCAAAAACACAATCACGTTAAATGTTTATTTCATTTCGAATTACAATTTGCATTTCGTTAACTTTTTTTGTTAAAAGCGCTTGAATTTGCTTGTAATTGTTAATTGTTTCTCCAAACTCAGTTGGAAATGAAAGACGCGACCTATGTGTAGTATGAACAAGTGCAGCGTTGTATAATTGTAATAGATCTTATCATGTTATCAGTGCTGTTTTTTACATGAAAATTAGAACTTTATAGACTAAAAAGTTATATGTAATAAGTAACTTGAAAAAAGTAGTAATACTTATTACTGAAGGTGATTACTTATGGGAAAAGTAACTAGTTACACTACATTTTTAAAGCAAAAGTAATATACTACGTAATTAGTAATATATTAGCCACAACACTGATAATCAGCCCTGTTCCAGAATCCGAATCGGATCGGAAATGGATTTGATTCCGACCGTCGCACACTGGGGTAATATATAAGTAAAGTGGCGATTAATTCAAAAACGAAAAATAAAGATACAGATATGTTTTTGGTACCGGGTTAAAGTGGATACAATTCTGCATCACTACGTGAAAGAGTTGTTGCAAAATAGTTTACCGTTTTCCCGCAAAGCACTCTGAAAGTTGACATTTATTTTCATTTGACGTGCGCACAGCGTGAAACGTGAATTTTGCAATTATTTAAATCAAATTTATTTTACAAGTTTTTAAAGTAGCATAAAACTGATGATGGAGGCTTCTTGTTCACGTATTTAAGTATTGAAATACAAATTTTTATTTTTTTTAAAGTGTTCGTAAATATTTTTGTTATTTTTTTTTAAAAAGCCTAAAAACTGCCTTATTTTGGCCCTATTCATAGACATATAGTTGTTTGTTCAGTGATGTTCACCTAAAATATTGTCATAATCGTAATCTGTGGATATTCTAGCAACTTTCTACGAAAAATAAAGTTGCGCTATTGTTGCGCACTTTTGCAGCATTTCGATTTTTGTATGTGAAGTCTTGGCAAAATATGCACGCTGTCCGTCAGCGACATGTTTTATGTTAGTGTTTTTGTTGTTCAATGTATGGTTTTTAGTATTTCTTTATGCTTTTTAACCTACATTACGGGGGGCCGGCACGTTAGATTTATATTAACCAGCATATTAGGCGACATATAAGGCGGGATATCGCGACACGTAAGTATTTTTGGTTTTTAAGATATTTATGAAACACAATGCAAAATCATCTCAAATGATGCAGAACCAAATAAAACTTCGATATCTTAGATTATTTTATTTGTCTTTGTGGTAGGGTGTGTGCAAAACTAGGTCAGCTGACCTTATTTATCAGAAGTTGCAGTATTGGGCATTGCTATTGTTTGTATTACTTATGTATAATCGATTGAAATAACCGCAGTGATGTGCATTAAACTAATTAGTTAAAGGGTAACTGCAAAAGACTACTTTTTCAAGATATTAAAAAAGGTGGTTGTTTTCATTTAGGAACGAAATCCAATGTTATTTTGGTATACTCGTTAAAGTCTTTATTATATAATGACCAACTCTTTGCCTTAAATTGTGCCAAATCTTTCGTCGAGTACTATCCCTGGTATAACATGCCTACGACTGTTCATAAATATTTAATTAATGGACCAGAGGTCATAGCTCACGCCTTGTTGCGAATCGGTAGAAGCGCGGGAAGCGAGAAATAAAGATTTTAAGGCTTTCAGGAAATATTTTTCTGGAAAAAGTAGCCGAGAAAAAACCAACGAAAACGTTCTAAATAGACTGCTTATAAATTCTGATCCCATTATATCGACAGAAACGAAATTTCCGCATAAAGCAGTTACACGCATGACAAGGGAACCATTAGATTTGTTGCTAATTGCGGAAGAAGAACGCGATGATATGAACAATGATGATCATGATGATAACGATGGATGCGAAGGTGAAAGCGTGGGTGAATACGATGATGATTCCGATAGTAATTCATAAATAAGCGAGGAATTCTGTATTCCCTTTTGTAACAATTTTGCATTTTTGGTCATAAATAAAAAAAAATCCACTAACGTATGTTCAAATACAATTCTTTTTTACTTCTTTATCTATAATTAACTAAGTCTAATACTTTTTTTATGTCTAAATAGTCCGGGTGAATTAATCGCCAAAATCGGCATGAATTACCCCAGTGTGCGTTGGTGTTCTACATTCTGATTATCGGAAATATTTTCCGATGCAACCCTGTTCTCAAATCCGATTAATTTCGAACGAATTTGGATCGGAATTTTGGTTCTGCATTCCGATTTTTTGTCGAAAATAATCCGCTAAACAAAAAGCTGGTGGGATTGAAATCGGAAAGCAGCAAAAAGAAAACAAATAACGAAAATGTAAGCAAATAAATGAAACATCGTGTTAAATAAAACTAATAAATTATTTTTTAATCACGGGAAAGCATAAGACTGCTGACCAGAGCAAAATGGTCTTGGATTTTATGGAGGAGAATGCGGACATCGCGAAAGGTTTCTGCAAAGGCGGCAAAGTAGATTTTGAAAATAAATGGAAGCATTTAACGCAGTCGCTGAACGGACAAGGACCACCAACAAAAAGTGTAACGGGATAAAAAAAGGTGAGAAGTAAATTATATCAATTAATTTTATAAAATTTTCTTCAATCATACAGTTGAGTTGATTGGAAAAGTGAAGTAAGAAGGAAGCTAGCGCATAATAGAAGAGAAGCTTTAGTGACCGGCGGTGGACCTTTTAAGAAGCACACACTTTCCGAAATGAAAGAGGCGGTTGCCTTTGCTACCGATCGTTGATAGCCTCCTTCGGCAAGAAATTGCAAAGCCGTCGCCAATTTCAATTCTGGCGGAATGGAGCATTGCCGAAGAAAAGGTTTCACTTCGGTCAAGATCATGTTGAATGCTGCTTTGTTTAGGCGGTACTGAGTAATAAACCTTAAATAGGAAATTTTGAACATAACTGAAATGACTCAAATGCATGCATGTTGAATGCTGCTTTGTTTAGGCGGTACTGAGTAATAAACCTTAAATAGGAAATTTTGAACATAACTGAAATGACTTGTACTAGTAACGACGAATCTGGCAATTCCATGGGATTGCTGTGGTCTCGCAAAATACTGCGCTCGTTCTCAAGCAATACTGCCAATAAAATATCCCAACTCATTAAATAAAATAAAAAATCTTACAAAATTTTACAATTGCCTTTTTCATCTGAACATTAAAAGCAAACAGCTGATTGAAGCTTTGTTTAATTTGCTAACAATCGGATTCGAAATAAACTTCGAATGTGACAATTCCGCTGGGATTGCAGAACACCTCTTCAAATCGGAATCGGATTTCATTCCGATTCCGACTCGGATTCTGGAACAGGGCTGAACACCTCGTTTCAATATGATAAGAAAAAGGTGCTGGCATTGAGAGCAGTTAACGATACGACTAAACGAGCGGTTAAGTCAATGCAAGACTTCCATGGCTTAATTACTGTGGAAGAGGAAAAAAAAGCAATTTTTATTACGTTGCGTACAAGAACAAAGACAGATATATCCGGTCGGCAAAAAGCATACCTTAAAAAGAAAATTTAGTAAGTAATATTCTTTTAATGATAAATATTTTATACAGGTAAAACAGTGTTTCATTTAGTGTAATACGTATTAAGTTCTAAAACCTCTCTACGGCTTCTATACTAACTTTTCATGTTAAAGTTTGATATCAAGTCAGCACGGGTTATCGTTATCCGATCGCCATAATATTTATTATTTAGGTCCTTAGGGTCAAATGAAAAAAATAAGGTATATGGTTAGCCCCATTCGCAAAAAAAAAAATGTGTCCTTATAGACTGGGACACTCTAATGTACATAATTCTATATTCTTTTCTATTCTATTCGAATTTAATATTCTGAATTTTCAAATTAAGTTATGTCTCCCCTCTTTGATTTGTTGCTGGGTACGCCCAGGCTCTTGCTTTTTGCAAACAAGTATGAACCGACCGACAAAATTTGCCAATACGAATTGAATTGTTCAGCGGTCACTACATTGTCGCAATACAGTTACGCCGACGCAAAGCATAGAACTGCTGGCGCCGCAGCTACTAGCAATGCGTCACCTTGGCAAAGATGTGTAAGTTATCAGAAACAAGTCCCGCTAAAAGCTGACGGCGCGTAACTTTTCATTCATTGTTGAATGCTGACGGTGCATCTAGCCGACACAAGACACTCGGGCCGTTCACCACCCAAAAGCACGGAGCGCTCGGGCTATTGACTGCACCAGTTCGTACGCTAGCGCTAGTGAAACCCTATACGGCACGCAAGGCGCGGAGTCAGCTTGTTCAGATGAGCAACAGTAGGCGGCGGCGAATCCCATTTCCCCTCATTCAAGTTCTATCCTTTCTTCGGTCTCTCTTCCTCCACCCTCTCCACACTCTCTCTTTTCTTTTCCACTCCTTTCCAATGTCCACTCCGTTCCAGTTTTTCTTCCAACCGGCATCATGCGGTCAGTCACCGCTGGCTAGACACTTTTTTCGCACGTTGTTGCGTCGGGTTTTTCGCTAACGAACCTTCGATCGCGTCACGCCGCCGGCAGTTCTGTTTTTTACACCAAACATACAAGGCTACGCTTAACTCTAAATAAGTCCGCCCTCTCCACTCAATTTGTACCACACAGAAACATTTCACATTATTCACAAATCACAAACATTGTATCACAACCATTGTACATAAAACTGAATTCATACAGTGAACACACATTATATGTTAAAGTTACAAACACACATTATACACTGAATTAAACAGAATAAACCCTTTATAACGATATACGAACCCCCGCGTTTTGCATAAATTTCGGACGGAATTATTTATTGGTCCTTCGAGCCGGATACAGTGGAAATGAGGTTAAGATACGAATAAAAAAAAAAAAATTAATAAAACCCACCCCACGCGAAGTTAAAGTGCTAAAACTCACATATAAAACAACTTACATACATGGCGCAACTCCCGAAAATTAAAAGTTCAATAAGGTGACATTAAAGTGCAACCAAACCGCAGTGCACCAACAAAAAATGAGTACATAACAAAGAAGACAACGGTCGGACAATTAGCGGGACGTGTGAAACTACAAACCTACATACAGTGCACATAACAAAGAAGACAACGGTCGGACAATTAGCGGGACGTGTGAAACTACAAACATACATACCGTGCAGAGCACAGTCAACAACAACCCAAATACCTCTAGCGCCACAACGAACACGGGAAACAAAGAAAGCAGAAAAGCAGGAGAACAGCACAGTCGGGGCCGCATAGATTGGGACAGCAACAAACAACAAGCATAGCATCGACATACAACAAACAACACCTAGCAGTGCAGCCGAGCATCAGCCAGTGGCGCTAGTCCAGCATCGTGGGAAGCAGTGTCCCCCCCAAATAAAAAGTTTTCCCTTAAATTGGACAAAAGCTGTAAGTCATAAAATCTCTATTTATTGCTTGCTCTCTATCATAGAGTTTCTCTGTCGATTCCGGTATTTTTAAATCTCGTTCCGTGAGCTTGCAGTTGTTTGTGGTCCTCATTGGTACAGTGGGCACTTTGCTGTTTCCGATAAGCAAAATCAGTTGGAATTCCTCGAATTATTTTTCGATTCGAAACCAACTAGCCCTCATTTCTATCGATCCCTACGCCCATTTCTCGGGTTTTAGCTTCAAATTTATAATCAAACCAAGTGCCTTCTCAAACAAAAAAAAAACAAAAAAAACCAAAAAAATTTTTTTTTTTTTTCATTAAAGGTATTTTGGGGGTTGGTAAAAGTAGCAATCTCTGTGCGCGACTTAATAAAATCGAACGTTGTTTCCAACCACTGTTCTTTATTTTTAATTGGTGTATATTTGCATTGTATTTATTTCCCATTAATAAATTTCTATTTTTTCGCCTCTCTCAATTGATTATTTTTTCATTGGTCTCCAAATTGAATACGGCCTCCCTGGTCCTCCTCAAAAAAAATAAAAACAAAAAAAAATTGTTTGGCACCATCTCGTTGTTCAAATCTCTTTTCTGTCCGCATTCTGCCAAGCTTTGAATTTCTGCTTCCTAGTCCAATTTTTTCTCCAAAAAAAAAAAACTTTTTCGGATTTTTTTTTTCTCTCTCACATTGAGCGTTCCCGTTTATTTTCTTAAAATTTTTCTCACACTCCTTCCCAAAACTTTTTTGAAACCGCTTCTCAGCCGACCCATTACCAGCTTCCGCAATGCCGTACGATAAGGCAACTGGTAAGCAACTGGAGGCCATTGAGCCCGTTGAAGATCTCCCCTCTGCTTCAAAGGAAATGAAAACAAGAAGCAAGAAACGTCCACAACCCTATGTTTCCAAATTTATTTTCGAGACCGACAATTTCATGCATCTCTGCACAAGGATCAGGTCCGCCTCTCCGGACGATCAAACTGAGTCCTTGTTAAAGGTCACCTGTCAAACTTTTGACAGTAATTGGGAACGGGTGGAGCAAACATATGACAAGACATTTAACGCTGAAGACAGCGATCTGTCCGAAGACGTCAAAGAGTCGGTGAGGCGCAAGTTCCAGGCATGCCTAGAATGTTACCATTCGTGTAAAGCCATGATACTTGACTTGCTGGTTTTGCGGGGTCCCAAGCCCCAAAGCGCAGCTCAGACCAAAGAATCATTTCAACCTCCTGAACAGACAAATAACTCCAATATTTGTCTGCAGATTCCTCCCTGCGATACCGAGTCCTTCTCTGGGGGCTACGAAGAATGGCCGTCCTTCCGGGACATGTTTACGGCGGTGTATATAAATCACCCCAAACTTACGCCTGCCCAAAAATTATACCACCTCAGGTATAAAACCCAGGGCAAAGCAGGTGCTATCGTCAAGCAATATGCTTTGAGCGATGAAAACTTTGAGCTTGCGTGGAAAGCGCTCCGATCGCGGTATGAGAATAGGCGTATTCTGGTGGACAACCAAATAAAAACGCTTCTCAACCTCCCAGCTATTCCATCCGAAAATAGCGAAGCGATCCAACGGCTTCAGACCTCGGTAAATAACTGTTTGTCCGTACTGACGTCTCAAAACGTCAATATTGAAAACTGGGACCCGCTCCTCGTGTACATTTGTTCGACGCATTTACCAGAAGAAACCTTGTCATTGTGGGAACAATCTCTTAGCTCCCGGCGTGATCTCCCCTCTTGGTCACAAATGAACGCTTTTCTCACCAGTAGGTACGAAGTCGTCGAACGGCTCAATACCATTAGGCCTACCAAACCCAGACCCATGGCCAACCCAAACCCGCCTCAAATTAGACCCCAAATGCGGACACAAAATTATCTGGCAGAATCAAAAAATTCTTTCAAGTGCCAGCTCTGTAACGTGAACCACTCTATGAAGACCTGCCCTCGATTTAAAAATCTCTCGGTTCCCGACCGACTTAAATACGTACGGGAACACAATCTCTGTGTGAATTGTTTGGCCTTCTCTCACACCAAGAAGGACTGTACAAGCAATTTCACTTGTGTTTATTGCCAAAAGCCCCATCACTCACTTCTCCATTTGGCAAACAGGGCACCCCACAGTCAGGGCAATAATCGACCCCAAACCACCTTAGCCCAAGTGTCGACAACTGCCCTCAGAAGTAACCCTTTCAAAGGCCCTCGAACCCCCCGAGACTCGCCCATTTCAGAGGAAGCCCCCTCAACTTCAAGGGCAGCCGATCAGGTGCAAATGTTGTACTCCAACAACGGAGGAAAAACTCTGCTACCCACAGCATTGCTCTCAATAGAGCACTCAGGTGAACTTTTCACCGTCCGAGCACTGATCGACCAAGGCTCACAAAGAACCTTTATCGCTTCGAAAGTTCAGATGCGGCTGCACCTGCCAACTCAATTCTCCCAATTCGAAATATCAGGCATGGGTGGCCGCATTGTACAAAATGCAAACAAAGTCTGCTCCCTCACCCTTGTAGCCCCTAAAAGTGGAAAACGACTAAGCGCCCAAGCAATAGTTCTCCCGCAATTGACAAAATTGCTACCGACCTTCCAGTTCCGCAATCCTAATTGGCAAGAATTTGCCACCCTCGAGCTCGCTGATCCGAACTTCTTGGTTTCAGCTCAAATAGACCTCGTCATAGGTAGCGATCTAATCCCCCAGATCCTCCTTGACGGCATTCACCACAATCTCGCTGGCTCCCTCCTTGCCCAAAACACAATCTTTGGTTGGATAGTTAGTGGTCCCCTCCCTCAAAATATTTCGACCTTCTCAACCCAAGTCGCAGAAGTGTCCAACTAAAACAGTTTTGGGAACAGGAAGAAATAAAAGAGACCCCACCCTTCTCCGCTGAAGATCACTTTTGCAAAGACTATTACCGCAAAACTACCACCCGTCGACCCGATGGTCGTTATGTGGTCAAACTCCCCTTTAAACCGAGCTTTCCTAATGCTCTAGCGCTGGGTCACTCCCGCACTGGAGCGCTCCAGAAGTTCTTCAGCCTGGAGCGCACATTGCAAAAGAAACCAGACCTCAAACCCGTCTACGACGAGGTCCTCGAGGAATATATAATGCTGGATCACATGGAACTCACGACCCCCCGTGAAATAGTCTCTGAGGGCAAATACTTCTCATTCTATTTGCCCCATTCTATTTGCCCCATATTAATAATAAAACCATAAAAGGTTACGACTAAAGTCCGAGTTGTCTTCAACGCCTCAAAGGACACCAGCTCAGGGCTTTCTCTCAATGATGTTCTGTGCACTGGCCCCACGCTCCAATCAGACATTATGGGTTTGATCCTGCAATGGCGTCTATTCAAGTACGTCTTTAATGGTGACATACAAAAAATGTATCGTCAAATTATGGTTCACGAAGACGATCAAAGCTTTCAGCGAATCCTCTTTCGAGAATCTTCTGAATCGGCGGTCAGAGACTATAAGCTCAAAACCGTGACTTTCGGAGTTAATTGTGCCCCATACCTTGCCATTCGAACTCTTCATCAATTGGCAAGGGATTCTCAAGAGAAGTTCCCACTCGCGGAACATATTATTCTCAAACACACATATGTCGATGACATCCTCTCCGGATCCCATGACATACCTTCCGCTTTAGATTCCCTATCTCAGGTAATTCAAGCTCTCCGCTCAGCAGGATTTCCTCTCAAAAAAATTACTGCAAATCACCCTAAAATCTTAGAAGACATCCCTCAAGAAGATCTTCTAGACTCCGATTTTTTAAAATTCTACGACCCCAGCTCCACAAAAACGCTCGGCATCCGGTGGAACGCCCTCTCCGACACATTTTCCTATGTAGTCACCCCTATTTTGGCCACTAATTCGGTGACCAAGCGACAAATTCTCTCCTCAGTCGCGAAACTGTTTGACCCCGCAGGATGGCTTTCCCCAATAATGATTCAAGCCAAGATGTTACTTCAAGAACTCTGGCTACAGGGCACCGATTGGGACGAAGGCGTCAAACCGGGCTCCCTGATCAAGTGGAACCTCTTTGTCCAAAATTTGTCCGAACTTGATAAGATCCAAATTCCTAGATGGGTCAATTACAATCCACAAGTACCCACCCAGGTACACGGGTTCTGCGATGCCTCTGAAAAGGCGTATTGTGCGTCCCTCTACATACGAACCTCAGATGGCCAATCTATCTCGTCTCATCTTCTAGTCGCTAAGACTAAGGTCGCCCCAATACAGACGGTAAGTTTCCCACGCTTAGAGTTATGTGGCGCCGTACTGCTCTCTCAATTAGTCCGCTCCACATGTTCGGCCCTGAACTTGGACAAATGCGACCTCTTCCTATGGTCTGACTCCGAGATCGTGCTGGCCTGGCTTGCCAAGCCGCCAAGCACTTGGAAAACATATGTGGCGAACCGCACATCTCTAATACTCCAGATTGTCGGAGGAGCTACATGGAGACATGACGCCAGTGCGGACAACCCTGCCGATTTAGGCACTCGCGGCTGCCACCCACGGGAACTGTCCGTCAGCCCACTTTGGTGGCACGGACCAACATGGCTTCAATCCGCCCCGGAAATGTGGCCCACGTCCAACCCGCGTGCAGTCCCCCTTCTCGAGCAAAGAAAAGTAGAGGTCTATCATGTCATAGAAGAAATTGATGTCCTTGATCGGTTCTTGTCCTTCCCTCGGGCGCTACGCGTGATAGCCTACGTTTTTCGATTTCTAAACCATGGATTACGTTCCCGAACGTCAACTCCGACTTCCACTCTCGCTCTATCTCAAAGCGAAATAAGTCTCGTAAAGACCCGACTAATTATTCTCGCCCAATCGCGCGCATATCCCACTGAATCGCTTGCACTCTCCCAGTCAAAGCCTATAAGTCCCAAAAGCTCTCTACTGGTTCTCAATCCCTTTCTTGATAAAAAGGGGGTCCTAAGGGTAAATGGTCGACTCACTCATGCTTCACTTAGCTACAATGAGCGCCACCCCATCATCTTACCCGAGACATCCAGGTACAGCTCCTTGTATCTCACGTTCTTACATGGCCTGTTATTGCATGCGGACCAACGGCTGATGTTCCGGATGGTCCGACAGGAATATTATATCCCCCGACTCAAACCTCAAATAAAAAAATGTATCTTCCACTGTAAAATCTGTACCATCCACAAACAACGAATGCGTTCCCAAATAATGGCCGCTCTACCCCCTGAGCGCTGCACTCTGACCCCCCCGTTTGCAGTGACCGGAATCGACTTTGCTGGCCCCTTCCAAATAAAGGCGTCCACCTTACGCACCTCCAGCTTCCTTAAAGGGTATGTCGCCGTATTTGTGTGTTTCTCCACAAAGGCAGTGCACCTGGAATTGTGTTCTGATCTCACCACCAACGCATTCCACGCGGCATTCACCCGATTTATCGGATGACGAGGCCTGCCCAAGAAAGTGATGACCGACAATGGTAAGACATTCGTCGGCGCTCAACGTGCCATCTCTAGAGACTATGCCAAATTTCTCAATGAGATATCCCTTGACCTCTCCGGCACATATAGTCCTCAAGGCCTAGAGTGGAAATTCATCCCCCCCAATGCTCCCCATATGGGAGGCCTCTGGGAGTCAGCCGTCAAAAGCTTTAAAACCCATTTCAAAAGGGTAGCAGGCACCCATAAATTCACCTTCGAAGAATTCTCCACCCTCCCCGCTCGCATCGAAGGTGTCTTAAATTCTCGTCCGTTATCACCTCTGTCGCAGGATCCCGAGGAGCTTACCGCTCTCACCCCCGGCCATTTCCTCAAAGGGGCCCCATTACTCGCCTTACTTGAATCAACCAGAAAGGATATCTCTCTAATTAATAGATGGGAAAAACTGAAGGTTCTTCACCAGGAATTCAGTCGCCGCTGGAAGGACGAGTATCTAAAGGACCTGCACAAACGGTACAAGTGGAAGAATCCTCAAAAGGAACTACCGGAAGGTGAACTCGTCGTCATCAAAGACGACACGCTGCCCCCCAACGAATGGCGTCTTGGCCGTGTCGTCAAACTTTACCGCGGAAAAGACAATCACATCCGTGTCGCCGACGTACGAACGCAAACGGGTATTTTCACTCGCCCCATCGTAAAACTCTGCGTCCTACCATCCGCGTAGACGCCAAAGACTAAGTATCTTCCGCATACAATTACCATCTCCACCCACCACCGATTTTAGTTTCCCAGTACTAAAGTCCTTTTCTATTCCAGAACACAAGTAGAACGCGACGACGAGGTCCACCTATGCCAGGTGTGCCACCGGTACCACTCGCGTCGGTACTGCCCGGCCTTCTTGGCAATGACGCCCCGGTTCCGAGCAGTGGTCGCTCTGGCCCACAGTTATTGCATCAACTGTCTGGCCCGGTCCCATGCCACTGAGGACTGTACTTCCCGGACACATTGCCGCCACTGCGATCAGCAGCACCATACGCTGCTCCACCAACCAGTTCAAACGCCGCGTCCAGCCTCAGCCAACGCCGACAGTCGCCAGCGCCGTCAACGTCCGAGCCTACAACGTGCCGCATCACGCCAAGGAAGCCAGGCGCGACGCCCAGTGTCCGGACAGCAGACAGGGCCGACACGACGCTCACGCCCACGGAACCGGCAACCACCCCCAGCGCGTCCCTCTCAGCCACAGACCCAAAGAGCACAAAGCGGCCCATTGGGGCGCCGCGCACGCCACTCTATGACCAGCCGCCACCGCATGGACCACAGCACCAGGGCGCTGCTTCGGACCGCACTGGACACCGTGAGTCGCCTGCATCATGCATTGGATGTTGCACTAGTGCAAGGCGGCCCATGATGTTCAGATGAGCAACAGTAGGCGGCGGCGAATCCCATTTCCCCTCATTCAAGTTCTATCCTTTCTTCGGTCTCTCTTCCTCCACCCTCTCCACACTCTCTCTTTTCTTTTCCACTCCTTTCCAATGTCCACTCCGTTCTAGTTTTTCTTCCAACCGGCATCATGCGGTCAGTCGCCGCTGGCTAGACACTTTTTTCGCACGTTGTTGCGTCGGGTTTTTCGCTAACGAACCTTCGATCGCGTCACGCCGCCGGCAGTTCTGTTTTTTACACCAAACATACAAGGCTACGCTTAACTCTAAATAAGTCCGCCCTCTCCACTCAATTTGTACCACACAGAAACATTTCACATTATTCACAAATCACAAACATTGTATCACAACCATTGTACATAAAACTGAATTCATACAGTGAACACACATTATATGTTAAAGTTACAAACACACATTATACACTGAATTAAACAGACACTGAATTAAACAGAATAAACCCTTTATAACGATATACGAACCCCCCGCGTTTTGCATACATTTCGGACGGAATTATTTAAGCTAAAGTTGCGAGAACGGCAATAGTGAGTGTAACGACGTCAGCAGAACGGCAGGGGAGGAACGCGACGCTGTAGCTTTAAGTTTAGATTAAGAATAATGTTACGGGCAGTTGGAAGACTTTTAGTAAACCGTTCGAATCGCCAGCCAACGCTGCGACCAGAAATGAGAATCAAAATTCTTTAATTTGTATGTATCATATGAAATGAAAATAAAGGCGCATAATCATAGTCCCGCATAAAAGCCGGCTTTAGCAAAAGACTAAAAAGATAAAGTCGATTTTCATTTTTCAGTTACGATAGTCAGTTTAGAACATGCTTCTACGTAGCAGCGACTATTTGAAACAGCAAACGAAAGCAACGGCAACTCTGCAAAAACTAGCGATTCGAAGTTATAAATGAGAATTTATTTTCGGAATTATGCCCATACCGATTTATTTTGTAATCAATTATTTTGCAATATTTGTTTTCCTGAACACGAATTAACAGTTAAAAATGGACGACTACGGTCGGCTACTTGTGAAAAACAGACGGCAGCCTAAAAAAATCGACTGCACAATTTTCCGAGGATTAATCTGCCCATCTCTGACATAAACAAAACAAACAAACAGCTGATCGATATGAAAATTTGTGCCTACTTTACGGGGTAAAGAAAACAATTGTATTCTATTGCCGCTTGGTTCTTGAATGTTCAAAACATCAATTGGAAACTGAGCAGCAACTTTATCGACCGGTAACGACTATAGAAGTCATCGAACTCGAAGGGATCCATCCGGCTTTTATATACTTTTCGCCGTCTCAGCACAATGTCGTCGTTTATAATATTGAAACTTCTTTCAATTTCCTCGAAATGAAACATTTTACATTTTTTTAGATTTATTTCGTTTTTTGAATTTAAAGTATTTTGAAAAAGTGACATTTCTGCTCATTTTGACTCATTGCTAACTGGTTTAGCAACAGCTTTTGCTTGTTTTAAAGTTAGAGTATACTTTAAGCGTTAAAGTATGCTCCAACTCGACTATGATTGACTTAGAGCTTACTTTATTTAAAAGTATACTTTATTGAACTTAAAGTGTACTTTATTTCGACTATGACTATGCGCCAAAGACTTTATATTCTTTGATCATACACAAGAATAATTTTTGCGCTGAAATATTGTTAGTGCCGATTCATTTATATCACAATTTTTCAACACATTTTTAATTTCAGGTATAACTAACCATGCCATCTATCCTTTTTTTCGCGGGATACTCCTTTTTTTCAGCTTCTAAAAACCAATCCCGCGAAAATTTTCAAAATCCTTTTTTTCTATATAAATCCTTCTTTTCTCATACAAAATTCCCAACGTATACTCTAAGTAGCGACACTCTTTTTTCGAGCTGTCAGTGGTACATTAAGTCTGTTTGACCGTGTTACCCCGATGCGATTTTCTGTTGGTTTTGGTAGTAAATTTAATACCTAATTTTCTTACTACTTTTTCGAAACAAGCAGTAAGCATTTGTTTGGGAAAATAAATATCTTTAGATAGATATGTATTTGTTGTAATAATTCAATAGGTGTCAATATAATTAACTGAAATAGAAAAGATTTGCTTTTTGAAATTGACATTGCTCTTTGTGTATGCAATTTGATTATGTAAACATTGAACATTCGGAATCAATGTCAATGTAATTTTGCTTCAGTGTAAGGAAAAATGCTAGCAAAAAAGTTATTCCTTATAAATTGTGTCAAGAATTGTATTAAAATATAATTTTGTGTATCTTCATAACTCTTAATAAGCACTAAAAATGTGTATATAACATATATTAATGTACAACATTTATATGCGCGATTTTTAAATCGGAATGCATTTGAGTTCGGAACGCATTTGAGTTCAATTGAACATTTCTGTACCTATGGCTGAATATTTAAATGTAGCTGAAGTGGTTAAACTATTTAAAAAAAAATCAAAAACTTTTGAAAAATTATCCATTTTGCAACATTTCTATACTAAACATGTGTAACAAAAATATCAACTCTACATCAACTTCAATTGCCACCATGATACAAATATAGAAGGTAGAACCGCTGTAATTTGTTTTGACACTAAACGTGCTTATTGACGTTTCTCGTATTTGTCAAAAGCTTGGGTCGTGATGCCACTTCGTTGTAATACTAAATTAGGGCTATTTAAGGTTCTAAGGATTTTTAGGTCTTTTTTAAAATAAACACGAACATTTCAATGTGACTAGTACATTTTGTTTAGTAGTATTATTGACTGTTAGACAAGCAACAACGCAATAAATAATACAAAGGTAAATTATTATGTAATTGTTTTTGTTTTAATTTCTTACTAATATTCATTTTTTTTGTGTTTTCAAATTGCTGTTTAAAAACCGTATCCTAAAAAATGTTCGGCCTAAAAAAAACGTTTCGCAACACGTTGCTCTAAAACCTTATGTAATCCCCCCTCTGAAAGGAGATTAACGTATGTATAATTTTCATCGCCGCCAGACACCAGACGCCTAAACAAAATACATTTCAATTTTGTTGACGTAAGAAAATGTTCAAGGGATTTTCTAACAACAGTACGGTAGCACATTTTCAAAGAAGAACGTCAAAAAAACCTTTAGTGTCAGATGTGCAACATGGCGGCTGAGAAGAAGCAACGGCTCTACCTTCTATTTTTGTATCATGATTGCCACTTCTTCACAGAATGTGTAAATATTCACCCCGAAGACAGAAATCGAACTGTCATTGCTCACAAAATTATTTTTACAAATGTGAGCCATGGAACATTTTTTCGTCTAGAGCTGCGGTCTGTATCGCCCCTGACCAAATCGCCGGTGCACTCACTGCAGTTGGCCAGTAACCATTTGCGGTGGAGCTGTTTGCAGCTCTGTAGACAGTGCTAAACTTCTACTGGCCGACGAGGATTGTGTTGCAGTGTGGCGCCGACTCATTGGCCGGCGACCGCCCGGGCTGCTGACTGAGTTGGTCATGCTGGAGGAGTTGTTCGTGGTGGAGCGCGGTCCGGTGATGTTAAGCGCCCACAATCATATACTCTCGGCCGTGCAGCGCTACAACATATCGCATTCCATTGCAAACAACACCCGATCAAAATAAAATTTTCTTGTGTCCAGTCAGCTTTTGTGTAAAAATATAAAAAAAAATTTCAAATTCAAATTTTAAACTGACCATTATTGTGGTGAATCTTTATTTCCGGGTAGAGTTGCTTTTGCAAAGCAATCGAAATTATGTAAAATTGTTTAATGATTTTAGTTGGAAAGCATCTAATTTGTGAGAATAATATTTATTTTATTGTGCCTTAGTCATGTCTGCATAAAAAGTCAGTGTCCGAAACATAAAATCGTTTTAAAATACACTTAAGAAATCAGGGAAATCAGTTTTTCAGGGTTTGTCAAGTGCACGTAACCCTGAAAGTTAATGTACTTATTCACCAGAGTGACCGTTTTACACGTGAACAACAACAATTTGACAGGAGCCTTCAGAAAAAATCGACGTCCGGTTGTCAAAGAGTGTCGCTACTTAAGATTTACTTTGGTATACTGTTGAAAAACAAATGACAAGGAGATGGTGCTTCACAGCTTTTGAGTGTTGGCACCATCTTAGCGCCAACTGTCAACCACTTTCATATGCTGACAGAGATATAGAGGGCGCTTTGGCTTTACGAAACAGATGTGAGGTCAGCGACTGTGGCTGTGTTTTTTTAAATTCATGTTTGTCGTACATAAAAAAAACATAAAACAAATGCCAAAAGGAAAATGCATCTTTAACGCAAAACTTTGCGAGAAGTATCCGTTTTTGGAAAAGACGAAGTCAGAAAGCGATGTTTTGTGCAAAAAGTGCCACAGTCATTTCTCCATTGCCGGCTCAAAACATCGAAACATATCTCTGCTTTGAACGCGGCTTCTTCGAGCAAAAGAAGCGCATTTTTCATTAGTATTGGATACACAAAAAATGGCAATGGAAGGCGTCTGGGCGTACCACATCATAAACGCTAACCACAATTTTAATTCATCGGATTTTGCGACCCGAATCTTTAAAATTTGCTTCAATCTAATACATTTTTCGTGTTCGCGAACGAAATGCCATGCTATTGTCACCGGTGTCTTTGCGCCGTATGCAAAACAAACGCTCAAAAACGAATTAAAACAGTGCAACTATGTACCAATTTACACCGACTCCTCGAACCACGGACACGTTAAACTGTTCCCTACCCTCGTCCGATATTTCTTGCCCAGATTCGGTGTACGTGTCAAAGTGTTGGAGATTTCATCTGAACCTGGTGAAATATCTTGTAATAAAATATGTATTGTTTTTCAGAAAATTTTTAAATTTTGTGTTTCCTTTTTTTATGCTTTTTCCCACATTTGATATCCCGCGAAATTGTCAAACCTGAATTTATCCTTATTTTCAGCCAAAAAGAAATGGCATGGTTAGGTATAACCGATTAATAATGTCAATAAAATAAAGCGTTAAATGTTAAGAAAAATTGTTCTTCTTCGCCCAGCCTCGAACACGAGGTGAAATTTACGAAAAATAAATTACGAATATCTGATGTGCTGTATACTTGTTACACCACACATAGCACACGATAGGTGCAGCTAAATGCCAATGAAAAGAATATCAGCAAACAAGAAAAGAAATTCCAAAAAAAATAAATCCGGCAAAAGCTCTGGATGAGCACATGCAGCTGTGTGCGTAAAATAGCTTTGTAGAAAACAGCTGTAATTCAGAGCTTAAAATTTTTGTGATTGACTTAGAGCCTACTTTATTCAAACTATACTTTATCAATCTTAAAATGTACTTTATTTCGACTATGACTATGCGCCCATACATTGAACTACAAGAAAACTAACATGAAATATATATACAAATATATATATTATATTGTTACGAAAATCCAAATTCGTTTTCCAAGGTTCGTTTGGATTGTGTTTGAAAATAAAACAACTTCAATTATTCACTTTATTAACATATTTACACTTGTTCTACTTTACACTACTATTGCATGTTTCCCCTTTGCTTGCTCAGCACAGACTCGACCCCTTGCGCTGCCACTGCGGCTTTCATACTAGTTTTCTTATCGCCCCGAAGTTTCTTGCACATTCCAGTTGTACTTTCTATCTCGATTGTTCTAGCAAAGCTAATCATCTTTCGCGAACCATCCACCACTGTCGCCGAACACTGTTGAGTTCACACGTGAATTTTTAAGCTCCCGTCATCAATTAATTTAACACCGTTCAATTAGTTAAAATGCCGTGTATTTGCTCAGCAAGAGTAGAACGTCATCTGGACGAAGACAAAAAAATCAAGTGTGTGTTCTGCAACGAATTTTTTCACTGCAGCTGCGTCAATGTAAAAAAATGTGATATTGAATTTATGCACAAGAATCAGCAATCACGCAAGTGCAAGGCCTGCCTCTCAGCTCGACGCGCATCTCTTCGCTCTCCGCCGCTTACAGCCGCACCGGTGCCGTTAGCAACATCTTCCACCGCCGACGAAGTACTCACTCCACCAGCGTCGATCATTCAACGGGAGCAACGTGCAGTAGAACAGCTTAATTCTCACTCGACTCATTCTCCGTCGCTCGCTGCTGTACCGATGTCGCTAGCAATCAACACCGCTGCTAATAAAGCGCACACTCTGCCAGCCTCTACCACCCAATAGCGTTCAAGTGTGCATCCCAAAAGTCACTCGAACTTCTTGCCTCTCGAGTTTTTAACTGACAAATTTGCCAAGCTAACTGAGATGATAGATGAACGCTTCTCTAAGCAAGTTGAGCTAATTTATAAAAAGCTAATCAACGCCATACAAGTGAGTGAAAACAGAATACTCGGTCAGCTTCGTCAGCATATCACTACCACTGCAAGTGAGCTCAAAGCAGTCACAGAGAGAGTGTCTGTTCTTGAGAAAAGTGCAGCCGACCTTGGGTCCAGCGTTGCCACAAGAAAAACAAATTAATAACCAGGAACAAAAATAAAAATAACCAAAATGTAACAAAAATAACCAAAATGTTTATTTTACATAAAAAAAAATTCTGAAAGCAAAAACCAACAAAAAACATAAGAATGAATCAAAAATGAAAGAGGGTATTCCCCTAATTTGTATTTTTGCTATTGATTGTTACAAAATCAGCTGTTTATTGACCTTAGTGGTTATGTTTTTTGTCGAGTGCAAACCGATTGTGGTTGAAAGTACGGGTTTTAGTTTTTATTTTAATGATCTTTTAAATTTATATACACACAGTGTAGTTTGAGCAAATAAAACGAGTTTTTGAACAAAAATTCTAACCTTGATGTAGTAAACAACCTCTATACTGTCAGCAGGCCTTGCAATAATTAGTTCACTATATACAGACACGACTGTAGTTATCGAATTAAAAAATGCTGCTTACTCTTTTACGAGAAAAAGCAATCACTATGAGTTGCCACTATCAATCAGTATCAATATGATTGCTTCTCCAAATAATATTGTACTCCTTGATATTTAAGATACATTTTGTATCAGTGTGCTATATTCTAAAATATACATTTTGTCATCAATGGGCAATGTTCTAAAAAATAACCAAATTGGATCAAAAATCACCAAAATCCATTTTCAAAATTAAAAATAACCATTTTTGGTTAAAAATCACCAAAACGGCAACGCTGCTTGGGTCATTGAAAGCTGAGATCACCAATCTTAAAGCTCAGCTCGCCAGGCAGGATAATACCTTGGTTGCCTGTGACCTGCGGATCAATGGGATTCCCTTTCTCGCTGAGGAAAATTTACACGAAATTTTTAACAATTTATGCCAGTCCCTAAATATTGCAGCACCAAGTGTAAAATCAATATTTCGATTGAAGCCTTTCAACGCACCGCGCAGAGATCAAAGTATTCTCGACGCACCGATTATAGCTAAGCTTGAAACATCCTATGAACGTAATCGTGTGCTGAGATCATTAGCTCTATTCCGTCGAGAAAAGAAAACCTCTCTACGCCTGCATCATGCTGGTTTCGAATCACAACAGCCTATCTACGTGAACGAGTGCTTAACAAAATCAAATCATACAGTCTTGCTTGCTGCATTACATTACAAGCGGAAGAAAGTTGTTGCATCCGTGTTTACTTTTCGTGGCTTAGTTCACATTAGGCTCAACGAGGGTGATACTGCAGAATGCGTTGAGTGCGTTGAAAAACTGCATGCTCTCGTCGCCTCTTCCTCATGTTTTGTCCCACGCAACAGTAAGCACCCCAGTCACACCTGCGACGGGCAAGCTAGCCATTCTAACGCTGATAAGAGCGCCGCCGACGTCTCAACTGCTCTTCTTTTTCGTGAGGCTCATAATCCTAGTGCTACTTCGAGCGGCAATATCGGGATACGGCGCTTTCGTGCTATTTGAATATTATACATCAGTGGTCTGCTACCAATAAGCTAAAACTTAATAATCCAAGCAAAACAAAAGCGTTGTTTATCGATCGAACCAGTAGAACGTCCGTTCTTCCCACGATCTATTTAAATGGCTCGGCGGTTGATTATGTTGATAAGATAAAAAACCTTGGAATATATTTCAACGCCAATTTTAATTTCAAAACACATGTCAACAAGACAGTTTCCCGTGTCTATGGTGCACTATCTGGTCTTAGTCCGACAGCGAGCTACTTATCAACCGCTGTTAAGCTGAAACTCGTAAAGCCTTTTATTATGCCTTTAGTTTTCTACGGCTGTGAGATTTTTTCCAGCTTGGACCAGGAAAGTAACAGCAAATTGAGGGTGGCGATCAATGGCTGTGCAAGGTATGTGTTTGGAGTAAAACGGCGTGAGCATATCTCTGACTATGTTAAAATAATGCTTGGATGCTCTTTTACTAATGTGTTGAAGTCGCGTGCGCCTATCTTTCTTCATAAAATTATAGACTCCAAACAGCCAGAATATTTGTATGATAAATTGCGTTTCGGTACCATAACCAGATCTTTTCAGCTCAGTATGAGCAGTATGTGCCCAGGCACAAGTACTTAATAACTGGTCGACAATTTTTTGTCCACTCAGTTTCTCTGTGGAACGCACTTCCAACAAGCATTAAACGTCAGACCAACGCCATCAATTTCAAAAATAAACTTCTTCAATACTTTTCTAATCTTTAATATAATTTTCTTTCTTCTCTATTTTCTTCTCTCTTCTGATCTCCTTAATTTCATTATTCATCTTTACTCTTTTCCGCTTCTCATTTTTGTTACAACATTATTATTTTTTTTATATTATTATATTATATTATACCATTATACCATTAATACGCTTAATAAAAAGACTTAGTCTTACAAGTGCCTTGAAAGTATATATATAAATAAATCCTTGCCATATCGGTCTATACCAAGCAAATTATACCAAATTTGCCGTACTTCAAAGTGCATGCCTAAAAGTATGCTTGGAAAAGCATTCGTGCATAGAAAAGCATTCAGCCCAGAGTGCCTTATCGTTTCACTGCCCATCACTTAGACTTGTTCGTCCCGTACAAGTACGGAGGCTCCGCCGGAGTAAGACGCCAGGCGCTCCAAATGGACTACTTTCAACCTCGAGTTTCTGTTGCTGCAGCGTTGAACTCTGTATACCACGTCATTAATCTTCGTCACGATTTTGTACGGTCCTTCTCATAATGTTTGATGTTTTGGAGACAAATATTTTCTCCGCTGCGGGTTGTAAAGCATTACCAGATTGCCTTCTTGGAACCCTTCTGGGTTAGCTCGTAGACCATAGCTCGCTGTCAACCTGCTCTCAACTAGTTGAGTGCGGCTCCGTGATCTTCTCCTCGGCCCTTTCGCGGCCGAACACCGATCGCAGCCTTTGATCCACTCAGCGACACACTCCTGGCATCCTACCCAATAGAACCGCCTTCTTATCTTGGCGACAGTTTTTGCGATGCTAGGTGCCCTCCACTGGAGTCGTTATGGTCTGCCTTGATGAAATCGTCGATCCGGCCTTTTGGGACCACTATTAGGGATTTTCTGGTCCTACCATCCCTGCTCTCCCAGTCGCGGTATAGGCAGCCATCCTTTAGACGAAGGCTTTGCCATTGTGCCCAGTAAGCATTCGCGACCGGGCTCTCACCAGCCATCTCCTGCCAGTCCGGCCGTAATCTCTGCGCTTTGCCTTTGATGATCTTCGCGAGATCCGTATCCTCGCGCTGGTCCTTCTGTAGCCTTTACGCAAGCCAATCTTCCTCTTGCAAAACTCGTACCGACCGAACATCCACAATGTGTCCCTCTTTTTCGGTTTGCGAATTATGCCTGCGCTCGGTTTTGCACGAATGGTGTGATAGAGCGTCAGCCCTTCTTGGCGACGTCTGTTGTTCGGAACGCTTTTCTCGCAGATGGCAATCTCGTGATATGTGGCGTTGCTTGCCACATCGCCAGCAACTGACTCTAGATGACACTGCCCGCAGCCCCGCTGGTGCCTCCGAGCTCACTGTCTGGCGTTGCGTGACACGTGCAGATTGGGCTCGACGGCTTTCCGCAGATGAATGTCGAAAACTTCCCCTCCAGGCCGCCTCATACGTCATCGCGCTGGTCACCGTCTCCTTAAATGTCGGCTTGACCATCATCAACGCACTGCATCGTGTCTCTGGGTCATGAAGACCTTCACTAAATGACTCAATCTTCATCCTCTCGAGGCCATCAGCGCCGAATTTCGGGTAGCACAACTGTACGAGCCGCTCAATGTCTGCTGCATATGTCTGCAGCGCCTCGTTGGCTCTTTGCCTACGGCTCTTCAGCTCGCAATAATACAGCATTTCGTTGTGCAGCGCCCTTATGACGGTCTCGTAATCACCTCTCAAACCTGTTTTGTATTACCTCAGCCGCAGGACCTTTTAGAGCCAGTATCAGTCTCCGACCTTTCCTAACATGGGTCTACTGACTCTCCAAAGCAGCCATATCGAATTGTAATTTGAATGTGTCGAACGACGTAGTACCATCGTAAGTAGGCACTTCTATGGCAAAACTTTCCTCAACCGACTGCACCCTTGCTCGCAACTGTGCCTATCTAAGCCGCTCGTCGAGTTTTCTGTTCACCGAATCCTCCAGACTCTCAACCTGTTTGTCCCAATTGTCCATTCGCGTCTCGAGATGCTCAACTTTCCCGTTCAGTCTATCGGAAATTTCATCCCACTTCTGACACCAAATGTTACGAAAATTCCAAGTTTTCCAAGGTTCGTTTTGATTGTGTTTGAAAATAAAACAACTTCAATTATTCAGCGCAAAACGCAGTCAGAAACTAACAATCACTTTTTTTAAAGATTTACACTTCGCTTGTATCTATACTTGTTACCACTTTGGTTGCTTAACACAGACTCGTCGTTTCGATTTTTGCCAAAATTTCCTGATTCGTAGTTTCGAGTTTCGCTGCCATTTGCGCTGACATTTCCCGATTTTCACGGTTTGAAGTCTCGCTTTTTGGAGAAGTTTCTTGAAACATGCCTCTCATTGCAACCATAAGCTGGCTCATGTCCATTGCTTGTGCAGCACCCGTAGGTGCAGCACTTTGCCCGACGCCTCTTGTTCCTGCGTTCCGAACTCGTGTGCAGCCCAGTCGATGCCTCGTGATTCACACGCCTCTCGCACGCTGCAACTCCACCTTTCCGCCAGCAGTCGGCAAATTCCAGGCAGCCAGCTCCATCTTCAGCTGGTCCACCTTCAGAAGCTCGAGTTTAACCATGTCTGTGTTTTTATAATTTTATTTATTTATTTATTCTTTGTTTATCTTCAGTAACAAAATCCGAACTTCTGACACCAAATGTTACGAAAATTCCAAGCTCGTCTTCCAAGGTTCGTTTTGATTGTGTGTGTTTGTCAAACTAACAATCGCTTTATTTACAAATTTACACTTCCCTTGTATCTACACTTGTTACCACATTGCTTGCTCAGCACAGACTCGACCCCTTGCGCTGCCACTGCTGCTTTCATACTAGTTTTCTTATCGCGCACATTCCAGTTGTACTTTCTATCTCGATTGTTCTAGCAAAGCTCATCACCTTTCGCGAACCATCCTTGCCATATCGGACTATACCAAGCGAATTATACCAAATTTGCCGTACTTCAAAGTGCATGCTTAAAAGTATGCTTGGAAAAGCATTCGTGCATAGAAAAGCATTTAGCACAGAGTGCCTTATCGTTTCAATATGTATATGTATATATATATTACATATTATCTTTTTTTGCATTTACATTTCTTTCTTGACTATTTCACGGACCACGTGTATATTTAGCCAAGAGTTCACATACAAAAATCATACTGCAAAAGTTCACAACAATAGCGCAACTTTTTTTTCATATAAAGTTGCTAGAATATCCACAGATTCCGATTATGAAAACAGTTTAGGTGAACATCACTGAACTAACAACTATATGTCTTTGAATAGGGTAAAAATAAGGCAATTTTTAAGCTTTTTTTTAAAAAAAAAATCAAAAATATTTTCAAAAACTTAAAAGAAAACAAAATTAACTTTTTAATACTTAAATACCCGAAAAAAAATTCTCCAGTAACAATATCAATATCTTTTGAAATTTGTAAAAAATATGAATCAAATAATTGAAAAAATCACGTTTACCGCTTTGCGCACGCCAAATGAAAATAAATGTCAACTTTCAGAGTGGATTGCAGGAATACGGTAAATTAGTTTACAATTTTTTCACCCAGTGATGCGGAATTTCATCTACTTTGACCTGGTACCAAAAAAAGTATCAGTATCTTTAATTTTCATTTTTGAATTCATCGCGTCCCACATCATTCAGTGTGGGACGTACAAATCGGCAATCAAATAGACGGATATGGCTAGATCAATAGCCTTGTAGGCAATTACAGAACATTCCTTATAGCCGCCTATTCGCTTAGGTCGACTTTCTGCTTAGCTGCATGATTTGGCCAAAACACTACTACCCGAACCGAATGTTTTTTGAAAATTTAACATTCAGCTGCATTTCACTTAGCTGCACTGTTCCGTTTAACGGCCCTGTTGTTTAGCAAGGTTTCTTTGATTTGTATGAAAAATACTTCGTTTGGCAATACTTGAAAATTTTTACGAGTTAAATTTTATTAGCAATCTACCTTATTTCAACATGCACGCTTCGTCATTTCAACGTCGCTTTTGAGATGGAGGCAATGGTTGTGAAATTGTCAAGAAAGAAATGTTCGCAGGTAAAAGTTACCGACTATTTTACATAAAAGCATATCAATAAGAATATGTACAAAAATATATTCATTATATCCAGTGTATACATACATATTGTAACGATGAGCCAGTCTGTCGCGGTGCAAAGCAACCCTGCCGCTACGTGCCGTGCCATAACCCAATCTGGCAACGACGGCCGCGATAGTAACTTTTAGTCCAACCTGGCAACGATGGTCGCGGTCATCAGGGAAACTTCTAGTCCAATCTGGCAACGTGCGAGAACGATCTGCGCGACGGCCGGACAGAGTATAAAAGGTGGCCAGATGCGGTGCAGCGGGTCAGTCTGGTTTTGACAAGTGAAGTTGCCACACGAAGTGATTAAGCAAATACTTAGGTGTACGAACAGTAAAGTGTAAACTGTGAATAATAAAGTGACTGTTGGTTTATTTTATTGTCTGCGTTTAAGAAATTGTGTTTTATTTTCACATTACACAATCCAGAGATACGCAACAGCCCACTAGACTTAGTATTCGTAACATTTGGTGTCAGAAGTGGGATTGTGGAAAATTGAAGATAAAAAAAAAAAAAAACTAAGAAATAAAATTATAAAAGCACGGACATGGTGAAATTCGAGCTGCTGAAGGTGGACCAGCTGAAGAAGGAGCTGGCTGCCTGGAATTTGCCGACTGCTGGCGGAAAGGTGGAGTTGCAGTTGCGCTTGCGAGAAGCATGTGAGGAACGAGGCGTCGATTGGACTGTGCACGAGTTCGGAGTGCAAGAACAAGAGGCGTCGGCCAAAATGGAGGAATCGCCTGCAGGTGCGGCGTCGATGCAAAGTACGACTGCAGCGGCTGCGCCGCCACAAGCAATGGACATGAGCCAGCTAATGGTTGCACTTAAAGGCATGTTCGAGACTTCCAACCGCGAAATGGCAGCGAAAATGGAAACTGCGAATCAAGAGATGGCAGCGAAGCTGGAAACTACGAATCTCGAAATTTCGGCAAAAGTCGAGACAGCAAATCGAGAAATGTCAGCGAAGCTGGAAACTACGAATCTCGAAATTTCGGCAAAAGTCGAGACAGCAAATCGAGAAATGTCAGCGAGGCTGGAAACTACGAATCTCGAAATTTCGGCAAGAGTCGAGACTGCAAATCGAGAAATGGCGGAAAATTCTGCGCGCATAGAGCAGAAGGTGGAGGAAATTTCCAATAGCCTGAATGTGAAAGTTGAGCATCTCGAGACGCGAATAGACGATTGGGAGAAACGAGTTGACGAAATGGGTGAATCCCTGAATAGACGAGTTGACAACCTGGATGAGTCCTTGAACAAACGAGTTGACAGTCTGGAAGATTCGATGCACAGAAAGATAGACGAACGGTTTCGAGAGGTACAGCCACGAGAATGTTTGCCACCGGTTCAGGACGGTTTTGCTGCCAGAACAGAAGTGCCTACTTATGACGGTGCTGCGCCGTTCGACACATTTAAATTGCAATTCGACTTGGCTGCTTTGGAAAATCAGTGGACTGATATCAGGAAAGGTCGGAGGTTGGCACTGGCGCTGAAAGGTCCTGCGGCGGAGGTAATCAAATCAGTTCCAGAATGTTTAAGAAGTGATTACGATGCCATCATGAGAGCATTAGCAGCGAAGTATAGCAACGAGCACAACCATGCGCTATACTACTGTGAGCTGAAGAACCGCAAGCAAAGAGCCAATGAGGCGCTGCAGACATATGCAGCAGACATTGAGCGGCTCGTACAGTTGTGCTACCCAAAATTTGGTGCTGATGATCTCGAGAGGATGAAGATTGAGTCGTTTGTTGAAGGTCTTCATGATCCAGAAACACGTCGCAGTGCGTTGATGATGGGCAAGCCAACATTTAAGGAAACGGTGACCAGCGCGATGACATATGAAGCGGCATGGATGGGGAGCACTCGGTATGCACCTGCAAGGATACGCCAGATTCAGGCGGACAACGACATTCCGATCCAAGCCATAAGCTCTGAGATACCGGGCAGGCCACGAGTGGTCTCCTCTAAAGTTGTTTGCTGGGTGTGTGGCAAGCAGGGCCACATATCACGAGACTGCCGCCAACGAAAGAGGCGTTCCCGTTCCCGATCGCAATCGCCTGAAGCGAAGAATACTGACAATCGAGGCTCAGCCAACTAGCGCAGGGCTGAGGACGAGGAGCCGTTAAACTAAAACGGGTCAGCCCAAAGGGGCGTGAGCTGATCCCCACAATCTGCCGCCCCACCATCCTTGTCTCACAGCTGAAACGACAGCCCAGCAGCTTGACAATTGAAGGAAGGATAGATGGAAAGTTGTTCGTGTTGACACTAGATACTGGAGCGTCATATTCGATCATAAAAAGGAAGCTGCTGAAGAACTGGGAACCGCTGCATGGCATACAGCTGCGGACTGCGACTGGCGAGCGCGCGCCGGTGAGAGGGAAAGTTACGAAAACGATTGCTATCGGCACCAGCGGCCTGGAACATGAGTTCATCGTCGCGGATATAATGGACGACGTGATTATCGGCGTGGATTTCATGATTAGGCACGGTTTTACGCTGGACCTGAAGGAAAATGTGCTGAGATATGCCAACGTTGAATTCCCGCTGCACACCGGTTATGAGCGAAGCGTGGCGGTAAGGAAGGTTGTATCGGGTCAACGCAGGAGGATACCAGCGAATTCTGAGGCGATTGTGTGGGCAAAGGTGGACGAGGACGATGGGACGAGTCGGCTGTGGGTAGTAGAAGCACCGAAACAAGGACACGACAACATCATCATCGGACGTACATTAGTGGAACCTAAAAATGGCAGGATACCAGTCAGAATACTGAACCCCCTGAATGCACCCAGATATGTCGGAAAAGATGAGGTAATCGGCGAGTGTAAGGAAGCTGTAGCAGTGGTCAATTGCGAGCGTAGCCCACCTGGAGGTAATAAGAAGAGCGGTTTTAACATGGACGCCATACCGCAGGAGAACCAGTGGAGCAGCGAGTTGACGGCCAAGCAGAAACGGAAGGCGAGGTCACTCCTGCAGCACTATAGGTCAATATTTGCGGCGGAAGCAGGCGGAAGAACAGCCATAGTGAAGCACAACATCGACACCGGAAGTGCAAAACCGATTCGCCAACCGCCAAGACGAGTTCCTCTGGCCAAGAGGGAGGAGGTCACCAATTTGATCGAGAACATGCGGAAAGACAAGGTCATAGAGCCTTCTTCGGGCCCCTGGTGCTCGCCGGTCGTGCTAGTCAAGAAAAAAGATGGCAGTACCCGGTTTTGTGTGGACTATCGGAAGCTCAATGATGTGACCAAGAAGGACAGTTATCCACTACCTCGGATCGATGACACCCTGGACACACTGTCAGGCACGCAGTGGTTCTCCACGCTCGACTTACGCAGCGGCTATTGGCAGGTAGAGCTTGCAGACAAGGACAAGGAGAAAACGGCTTTCAGTGTTGGCGATGGTTTGTGGCAGTTCACCGTCATGCCGTTTGGACTCTGCAACGCACCAGCAACATTCGAGCGGCTAATGGAACGCGTGCTAAAAGGGCTGCATTGGCGGACGTGTCTGGTGTACCTCGACGACATAATCGTAATGGGTAAAAGCTTCGACGACCACCTGGGAAAGCTGAAGGAGGTATTTGAGCGGATACAACAAGCCGGGCTTAAACTCAACCCAAAGAAGTGCTCGCTGTTCCAAAAGGAGGTCAAGTATCTGGGCCATACGGTTTCCGCCCGCGGAGTGCATACGGATGAAGGCAAAATCACGGCGGTGAAGGAGTGGCCCCGACCACGCAATCTACACGAACTCCGCAGTTTCCTGGGCCTGTGTACATACTACCGCCGATTTGTTCCGGGATTCGCGAACATAGCCAGCAGCTTGCACAAACTGACGAAAAAGAGCCAAGCTTTCGAGTGGAGCGAGGAGCAGGAACAGGCTTTTGCACGTCTGAAGGAAAAACTGTGCAGTGCTCCAATTCTGGCCTTCCCCGTGCCTGGGGAGATGTTTGTGCTGGATACAGATGCAAGCGGGAATAGTATTGGCGGTGTGCTATCACAGATAATAGACGGCCAGGAACAAGTGATAGCGTACTACAGTAGGGTTCTATCGAAACCGGAGCGCAACTACTGTGTGACACGGAGAGAACTGCTGGCGGTATTGGACTGCGTAAAACACTTCCACAAATACCTGTATGGACAAAAGTTTCGCCTGCGCACAGATCATGCGGCATTGAGATGGCTCCTGAACTTTAAAGATCCTGAAGGGCAATTGGCGCGGTGGATCGAGCGACTGCAGAGCTACGACTACACGATAGAGCATCGCAAGGGCAGTAGCCATGGAAATGCCGATGCCTTGTCCCGCCGCCCGTGCAAAGTCGAATGCAGGCAATGCTCGCGAGCCGAAAGCAAAGAACAGATAGTGGACGTCCGGTTGGTCAGCGTCATGCCAGAGGAAGAGTGGTCTGCGGAGAGGCTACAAAAAGACCAGCATGAGGATGCGGATCTTGCAAAAATCGTCGAAAGCAAGGAGCAAGGCGCACGTCCAGACTGGCAGGAGATGGCTGGTGAAAGCCCGATCGCTAAGGCTTACTGGGCACAGTGGAAAAGTTTGCGGCTGAAGGAAGGCTGCCTGTACCGCGAATGGGAGAGCGCGGATGGTCGTACCAGCAACCCCCTAATGGTAGTGCCGAAAAGCAGAATCAACGAGGTCATCGAGGCATACCATAACGACTCCAGTGGAGGGCACCTAGGCATCACCAAAACCGTCGCCAAAATAAAAAGACGATTCTACTGGGTAGGATGTCAGGAGTCTGTAGCCGAGTGGATTAAGAGCTGCGACCGATGTTCAGCCGCGAAAGGGCCGACAAGAAAATCTCGAGGCCGCATGCAGCAGTACAACGTGGGAGCGCCCTTCGAGCGGATTGCTATGGACGTCGCCGGCCCATTCCCAACTAGCACTCAAGGCAACAAATATGTGCTGGTCGTAATGGATTACTTCAGCAAATGGCCCGAAGTGCACCCTATTCCTAACCAGGAGGCCACTACGATCTCGGAAAAGCTGGTAAACAACTGGGTAGCCCGGTTCGGAGTTCCGTTGGAGTTGCACTCAGATCAAGGCCGGAATTTCGAGTCTGCGGTATTCAAGGAAGTGTGTGGGCTGCTGGGGATAAAGAAAACGCGTACCACTCCTTTGCACCCACAGTCCGACGGCATGGTGGAACGCTTTAACCGGACGCTGGAGGAATACCTGCGGAAAGTAGTAGGCAGGAATCAAAAGGATTGGGACACGCATATCCCCCTGTTCCTGATGGCGTATAGGTCAGCCCCGCACGACACGACATCACTCACTCCAGCCCGAGCAGTGTTCGGCACAGAGTTGCGGTTACCCGCTGACTTGAAGTTCGGGGTAGTCAGCACGACGGGAGGCGCTAAGACGGAATACGTGGCCAATAAGCGGGCGGAACTGGAGGAAATTCACCAATTTATAAGGGGCCGCACCAAACTGGTCAGCGATAAGGCGAAAGCCAGATACGATCTACGGGCCAACTCAGCAGGGTTCCAAGAAGGCGATTTGGTAATGCTCTACAACCCGCAGCGGAGGAAAGGTTTGTCTCCAAAACTTCAAGCGTCATGGGAAGGACCTTACGAAGTCGTGACTAGGATTAACGACGTGGTATACCGGATTCAACGTTGCAACAATAGAGGCGCTAAGCTGAAGGTAGTCCATTTGGAGCGCCTGGCGCCTTATCACAGCGGAGCCTCGGCACTTGTTCGGGACGAACAAGTCTAAGTGGTGGGCAGTGTAACGATGAGCCAGTCTGTCGCGGTGCAAAGCAACCCTGCCGCTACGTGCCGTGCCATAACCCAATCTGGCAACGACGGCCGCGATAGTAACTTTTAGTCCAACCTGGCAACGATGGTCGCGGTCATCAGGGAAACTTCTAGTCCAATCTGGCAACGTGCGAGAACGATCTGCGCGACGGCCGGACAGAGTATAAAAGGTGGCCAGATGCGGTGCAGCGGGTCAGTCTGGTTTTGACAAGTGAAGTTGCCACACGAAGTGATTAAGCAAATACTTAGGTGTACGAACAGTAAAGTGTAAACTGTGAATAATAAAGTGACTGTTGGTTTATTTTATTGTCTGCGTTTAAGAAACTGTGTTTTATTTTCCAATTACACAATCCAGAGATACGCAACAGCCCACTAGACTTAGTATTCGTAACAATATTGAAACGATAAGGCACTCTGTGCTGAATGCTTTTCTATGCACGAATGCTTTTCCAAGCATACTTTTATGCATGCACTTTGAAGTACGGCAAATTTGGCAAAGATGGTTCGCGAAAGGTAATGAACTTTGGCAGAACAATCGAGATAGAAAGTAAAACTGGAATGTGCAAGAAACTTCGGTGTAGTAATAAGTAAAGTAAGTAAGTAAACTAGTATAAAAGCAGCAGTGGCAGCGCAAGGGGTCGAGTCTGTGTTAAGCAAGCAAAGTGGTAACAAGTGTAGATACAAGCGAAGTGTAACTCTGTAAATAAAGTAATTGTTAGTTTCTGACTGCGTTTTGCGCTGAATAATTGAAATTGTTTTATTTTTAAACACAATCCAAAGGAACCTTGGAAAACTTGGGATTTTCGTAACATTTGGTGTCACAGGTCAGGATTATGTTACTGAAAATAAACAAAAGAAAAAAAAGAAATAAAATTATAAAAACGCAGACATGGTTAAACTCGAGCTGCTGAAGGTGGACCAGCTGAAGAAGGAGTTGGCTGCCTGGAATTTGCCGACTGCTGGCGAAAAGGTGGAGTTGCAGTTGCGCTTGCGAGAAGCATGTGAATCACGAGGCATCGATTGGACTGCGCACGAGTTCGGGACGCAGGAGCTAGAGGCGTCGGCTAAGGTGGAGGAATCGCCTGCTGGTGCTGCGTCGCTGCAAAGTACGGCTGCAATGGCTGCGCCACCACAAGGAATGGACATGAGCCAGCGAATGGTTGCAATAAAAGGCATGTTTCAGGAAACTTCTGCGAAAATCGAGAATGTCAATCAGGAAATTTCGGCAAAAGTTGAAACTACGAATCGAGAAATGGCAGCGAAACTGGAAACTACGAATCAGTCAATTTCGGCAAAAGTCGACACTGCGAGCCGAGATATGGTGGAAAATTCTGAGCGCATAGAGCAGAAGGTGGAGGAAATGTCCGGTAGGCTGAACGTGAAAGTTGAGCATCTCGAGACGCGAATGGACAATTGGGACAAACGAGTTGACGAAATTGGTGATTTCCTGCACAACCGAGTTGACAGTCTGGAGGAGCGGCTTAGAGAGGTACAGCCACGAGAATGTTTTCCGCCGGTTCCGGAAAGTTTCGCCACCCGAACAGAAGTGCCTACTTTTGATGGGGCTACGCCGTTCGATACATTTAAACTGCAATTCGACTTAACTGCTTTGGAAAATCACTGAACCGATATTAGGAAGGGTCGGCACTGGCGCTGAAAGGTCCTGCGGCTGAGGTAATGAAATCAGTTGCGGAATGTTCGAGAAGTGATTACAAGGCAGTCATGAGAGCGTTGGCTGCGAAGTACGGCAACGAGCACAACCATACGCTGTACTATTGTGAGTTAAAGAACCGCAGGCAAAGAGCCAGCGAGGCGTTGCAGACATATGCAGCAGACATTGAGTGGCTCGTGCAGCTGTGCTATCCGTCCTTCGGCGCTGATGATCTCGAGAGGATGAAGATTGAGTCGTTCATTGAAGGTCTTCATGACCCGGAGACACGTCCCAGTTCGTTGATGATGGGCAAGCCGACATTTAAGGAGACGGTGACCAGCGCGATGACATATGAGGCGACATGGATTGGAGGCACTCGGTATGCACCGGCAAGGATACGCCAAATCCAGCCGGACAGCGACATTTCGATCCAGGCCATAAGCTCTGAGACACCGGCCAGACCACGGGTTGTCTCCTCTAAAGTGTTTTGCTGGGCATGTGGCAAGCAAGGTCACATAGCACGGGACTGCCGCGAACGAAAAAGGCGTTCCCGTTCTCGATCGCAATCGCCTGAAGCGAGGAATACTGACAATCGAGGCTCAGCCAACAAGCGCAGGGCTGAGGACGAGGAGTCGTTAAACTAAAACGGGTCAGCCCAAAGGGGCGTGAGCTAATCCCCACAACCCGCTGCCCCACCGTCATTGTCTCACAGCTGAAACGGCAACCCAGCAGCATGACGATTGAAGGAAAGACAGATGGTAAGTTGTTCGTGTTGACACTGGATACTGGAGCGTCATATTCGATCATAAAAAGGAAGCTTCTGAAGAACTGGGAACCGCTGCATGGCATACAGCTGAGGACTACGACTGGTGAGCGAGCGCCGATAAGAGGAAAAGTAACAAAAACAATTGCTCTCGGCACCAGCAGCCTGAAGCATGAGTTCATCGTCGCGGATATAATGGACGATGTGATTATCGGCGTGGATTTCATGATTAGGCACAGTTTTACGCTGGAAATGTGCTGAGGTATGATTGATTGATTGATTGACTGGCACGACAGCCCGCTTACGCGAGACTAGGGCCTAGCTTCCCGCAACCACCCGTGTTGTGCGTGTGAATTTGTACGCGGGTGGAAGGGACCTACAGTTTTATGCCGATTCCGAACGGCAGGTTGGGAGCTCTTTCATAAGCAATTTTTACTCTCAGAGGTTTGCCATTTCCAGCTGAGAGGACAGCCACCGAACGAGAAAACGAGAGTCCCCGTTATTTTTTTTAGGTGTTATTACAGGCAGTATTGAACCGAATGTTGCTGCCTTCGACTCGCGGTCCAACGCACTTACCAATTGAGCCACGGCGGTGCTGAGGTATGCCAACGTTGAATTCCCCCTGCACACTGGCTATGGGAAAAGCGTGGCGGTAACGAAAGTTATCTCGTGTCAAAACCAGAAGGTACCAGCGAATTCCGAGGCGATTGTGTGGGCAAAGGTGGACGAAGACGATGGGACAAGTCGCCTGTGGGTTGCAGAAGCGCCAAAACAAGGATACGACAACATAATTATCGGACTTACATTAGTGGAACCCAAAAATAGCAAAATACCAGTCAGGATACTCAACCCACTGAATACACCCAGATATGTCGGAAAAGATGCGGTCATTGGCGAGTGTAGAGAGGCTGAAGTAGTTGTCAATTGCGAAAGCAGTCCACCCGGAGGAAGTAGGAAACGCGGTTCTAACATGGACGCCATACCGCAGAAGCAGTGGAGCAGCGAATTGACAGCCGAGCAGAAACAGAAGGCATGGTCGCTCCTACAGAACTATGGGTCAATATTTGCGGCAGAAGCGGGCGGAAGAACAGTCATAGTGAAGCACAACATCGACATCGGAAGTGCGATACTAATCCGCCAACCGCCAGGACGAGTTCCTCTGGCCAAGAGGGAAGAGGTCACAAATTTGATTGAAAACATGCGGAAAGAAAAGGTCATAGAGCCTTCTTCGGGCCCCTGGTGCTCGCCGGTCGTGCTAGTCCAGAAAAAGGATGGCAGTACCCGATTTTGTGTGGATTATCGGAAGCTCAATGATGTGACCAAGAAGGACAGTTATCCACTACCGCGGATCGATGACACCCTGGACACGCTGGATACACCCTGGACACCAGGCACACAGTGGTTCTCCACGCTCGACTTACGCAGCGGCTATTGGCAGGTAGAGCTTGCAAACAAGGACAAGGAGAAAACGGCTTTCAGTGTTGGCGATGGTTTGTGGCAGTTCACCGTCATGCCGTTTGGACTCTGCAACGCACTAGCAACATTCGAGCGGCTAATGGAACGCGTGCTAATAGGGCTGCATTGGCGGACGTGCCTGGTGTACCTCGACGACATAATCGTGATGGGTAAAAGCTTCGACGACCACCTGGGAAAGCTGAAGGAGGTATTCGAGCGGATACAAAAAGCCGGACTTAAACTCAACCCAAAGAAGTGCTCGCTGTTTCAAAAAGAGGTCAAATATCTGGGTCACACGGTTTCCGCCCGCGGAGTACATACAGATGAAGGCAAAATTACGGCGGTGAAGGAGTGGCCTCGGCCACGCAATCTACACGAACTCCGCAGTTTCCTGGGCTTGAGCACATACACTAGTCAGAATAAGTTTGCGTACAGGCAAGTCAAAAATATTTTATGATTAATTTTGACCTCAAAAATGGGTTCTCTGTTTATAAAAACTTATCCACATTATTCATATATGCCTTAACTGCACTTTTTGTTCTGTTTTAGATGAATTAAAATAATAATTTTCCATGTATTCGTATTTATTGACAATATACTCACAAAACCGTGCAGAATAAGTTTGCGTACAAAACTAATAACGGGAACTTCCGGTTATGCTCTTTATTTTTTTTGGAAAATTTGTATTCCATTGAAGAGTAAACGGCCTTGTAAGTTATTTGGAACCGTATATGTGCTTGAAATTTTATAGAAAGCAATAGAATTCAACAGAAAAATATTAAAAATGGATAAAGAATAATCTTACAAAAACTTTTCAAAATTGACAAACAATTTCATGAAATTAGGGAAACTTTTGGGAGAGCACATTCGTCATTTCAAAAAGCCATCTTAAATCTAAAAAAAAAACAGAAAATCTTGTTTGGTTACTACGATCTGACCATTTTCTTAAGTTACCCGAGCAAGAGGATTCGATTGTTTGCGATCAGTGCATCACAATCTAAGGCTAGTTGCATCCAATATCTTCAGAAATGTACAGAAATATTTTATAAACCCCATTAGCAGTGACTTTATAAGAAAATTTCTGAAAAAAACATACTTCCCCTACATAACAGCATGTAAGAAGCCCATATTTAGCTTACTTACAAGGAGCACAGAATTGCTTTCGTAAAAGAGTCCATCAAGGAGTCTAAAAACCGGATTTCCGGAACGAAATGTTGTTATCTATAGAAAGTGGGACCTTTCATTATTATTTGATAATGGTGTGGCATTTTTGGAATTAAAAAGCATCAACTATTTTAAACAGGATCCTGTTAATAACAAAAATCTGAAATTAACAGTGAAGCATAGCATATGTGGATACCATAGTATGGGGCTGCATGTCAGGAAAAGGAGTGAGCAGGCTGTGTTGTTTTATTCAGAAATGTTTCCGGGGGGTTATTTACATATTCTAAAAGCTTATGTAAGCCCAGGTTTCAAAACTTTGGATCAGATTCCAACATATCTTTTCAACCTTAGCGCGCAATACATACGATGCGAAGCTATGTTTGCTATTAACTGGCTCAACAAAGTTGCAAAAGTCCCTCCCTAGTCACCTACCGTGCATCTAATTGAGTATATAAGGGGTTCAGTTAAACCCTGAGACCAACAACACTCCATCTTCTAAGATATAGTTAACCAATACAACAATTCAAGGATATAACAAAATAACCGCTGAAAAAACACCGAATTTAAAAAAATTTGCGGCAAAACTTCTGCAGGGAGTTCAAGCGAGAAAAGAAAATTCACAAAGTTATTAATTTTTGGACAAAACTTAGTTTCAATTGAATTTTAACTACATAATCTCATCTTGTACGCAAACTTTTTCTGAGGTGAATTCATAACATATTTTGTTTTTGGCCCTCCTTTTACAGTTTGGTCAAGTTTTTGGTATTATTATCTTAATGGAATAAAAGAACTAAGTTTACGCAAAAAATAAAAAATATTTTGTTTTTGAAAAATTACCTTAAGTGATTTATTTTTCATATGAAAAAACTACGTACCCCTTGTACGCAAACTTATTCTGACTAGTGTATTACCGAAGATTCGTTCCGGGATTTGCGAACATAGCCGGCAGCTTGCACAAACTGACGAAAAAGAATCAAGCCTTCGCGTGGGGTTAAGAGCAGGAGCAGGCTTTTGCACGTCTGAAGGAAAAACTGTGCAGTGCTCCAATTCTGGCCTTCCCCGTGCCTGGAGAGATGTTGGTGCTGGATACAGATGCAAGTGGGCATAGTATTGGCGGTGTGCTGTCACAGATAATAGATGGCCAAGAACAAGTGATAGCATACTACAGTAGGGTTCTATCGAAACCGGAATGCAACTACTGTGTGACACGGAGAGAACTGCTGGCGGTATTGGACTGCGTAAAACACTTCCACAAATATCTGTATGGACAAAGGTTTCGCCTGCGCACAGATCATGCGGCATTGAGATGGCTCCTGAATTTTAAGGATCCTGAAGGGCAATTGGCGCGGTGGATCGAGCGACTGCAGAGCTACGACTACACGATAGAGCATCGCAAGGGCAGTAGCCATGGAAATGCCGATGCCTTGTCACGCCGTCCGTGCAAAGTCGAATGCAGGCCGTCCTCGCGAGCCGAGAGCAAAGAACAGATAGTGGACGCCCGTTTGGTAAGCGTTATGCCAGAGGACGAGTGGTCTGCGGAGAGGCTACGAAAGGACCAGCGTTAGGATGCGGATCTTGCAAAAATCATCGAAGGCAAGAAGCAAGGCGCACATCCAGACTGGCAGGAGATGGCTGGTGAGAGCCCGGTCGCGAAGGCTTACTGGGCACAATGGCAAAGCCTTCGTCTAAAGGATGACTGCCTATACCGCGACTGGGAGAGCAGGGATGGTAGGACTAGCAATTCCCTAATCGTAGTCCCGAAATGCAGGATCAATGAGGTGATCGAGGCATACCATAACGACTCCAGCGGAGGGCACCTAGGCATTACAAAAACTGTCGCCAAAATAAAAAGACGATTCTACTGGGTAGGATGCCAGGAGTCTGTCGCCGATTGGATAAAGAGCTGTGATCCTTGTTCGGCTGCGACAGGGCCGACAAGAAGGTCTCGGGGCCGCATGCAGCAGTACAACGTGGGAGCGCCCTTCGAGCGAATTGACATGGACGTCGCCGGGCCACTCCCACTTAGCACTCAAGGCAACAAATATGTGCTGGTGGTAATGGACTATTTTAGCAAATGGCATGAATTGTATCCGATTCCTAACCAGGAGGCCGCCACGGTCGCGGAAATGCTGTTGAAAAACTGAGTGGCCAGATTTGGAGTTCCGCTGGAGTTGCACTCAGACCAAGGCCGGCATTTCAAGTCTCTGGTATTGAAGGAAGTGTGTGAGCTACTAGGAATAAGGAAAACTCGCACCTGTCCTTTGAATCCCCAGTCCGATGGCATGGTGGAACGATTCAAGCGGACGCTGGAAGAATATCTGCGGAAAGTAGTAAGCAGGAATTAAAAGGACTGGGCACGCATGTTCCGCTGTTCTTGATGGGGTATAGGTCAGCCCCGTACGATACGACATCACTCACTCCAGCCCGAGCAGTGCTCGGCACGGAGCTGAGGTTACCTGCTGACTTGAAGTTCGGAGTGGTCAGCACGACGGAAGGCGCTAAGACTGATTACGTAGTTAATAAGCGATCAGAGCTGGAAGAAATCCACCAGTTTATAACGGACCGTTATCCAACTGGTCAGCGATAAGATGAAAGCAAGATATGGTCTAGAGGCTAACACCGCAGGGTTTCAAGAAGGCGACCTGGTAATGCTTTACAACCCGCAGCGGAGGAAAGGTTTGTCTCCAAAACTTCAAACGTCATGGGAAAGACGGTACAAGGTCGTGGCCGGGACTAATGACGTGGTGTGAAGGGTTCAACGCTACGGCAACAGAAACGCCGAGATCGCCGATCGAGATAGAAAGTAAAACTGGAATGTACAAGAAACTTCGGTGCGATAAGAAAACTAGTATAAAAGCAGCAGTGGCAGCGCAAGGGGTCGAGTCTTTGTTAAACAAGCAAAGTGGTAACAAGTATAGATACAATCGAAGTGTAAATCTGTAAATAAAGTGATTGTTAGTTTCTGACTGCATTTTGCGCTGAATAACTGAAGTTGTTTTATTTTCAAACACAATCCAACCGAACCTTGGAAAACTTAGGATTTTCGTAACAATATTATGTATGCATAAGCATCTATAAGATAGCGGTTAATTTGCTAATAAAAATTTGTTCAGTTTTACACTGGTGTAATCTTTTTGATAATTCAATAGATTCGTTCATACAAAATTTTTAAACAGTTGTTTATTTGTAAATGGTTGATGAACGAAAGACATATGTATTACAAATAGTGAACAGTGGGCGGTACAAACGGCCAAAAGCGGGGAGCAGAAAAAGTGGGAACATAAGGACAAAAAGAGTAGGAAAGCGTGCCATGTGTGATGGCATCGAAAGATAACTGGCGACAGCACTCATTTAGCCACAAGGAATACTAAGTACGGAAAACCCAAAGCGGAGTCTATACTAGTCTTGAAACTTTGCTCAAACGGCTAATCTGTATAAAAATGTTAAACATAGATTAGCGTATTTAGACACTAAAAGTAAAAGATCAGCCGAAGCAGCTATTCGCATTTTGTCCGCTAAAATGAATTTGTGGTAATAAATAAGACGCATGCGTTAATCAATTCTAATTTATACAATATGAAATTCGCATACAATGCGACCCCTTACATTAGTGTTCTTTTCTTGTTGTTTCACAAAAATCTTTGATAATTTTTCTAACAAATGTAATTTTGCTTTTGGTTCGGTCCTTTTCCCAACCCTTTTCGTTATCTTTATCAACGATCCATCCATTGTCGTCGACGAAGAATCCCATCTACTCGTTTGCAGATGACAGCTCCATTTGTCGTTTTCACTCCTTCACAAAGTGCCCCAGCTCTGTGGAGATTGAGAAAAAACTGTGCCGTAGGATTGACCCACTTAGTAGCGACCGACAAACAATCTCCAAGTGGGGTCAAGTAAACAGGCTCGATTTTAATCCTCGCAAGACCTAATGTTGCCTGTTATCCCACAAACGAGTCTACCCTCATCCCAACACATCCATGGTTATGGGTGGTGTAAGTATTGCGGAATCGGCTGCTCTTGATGTTCTGGGCATGTACATTAAAGACGATCTTCGTTGGAACGAATAATCGATCAGTAATCACCCGATTAGAGTAAAAAAATCATGTTATCATTTTTGAATGATTAATAATTAATTTGTGTAATCATGAATTTGATTCAATCAATTTGAGTATTCTGTTATCAATGAATACATTTATGGCCGCTACTTTGTTTTTAGAAATTCAGTACATTCCGTTTAGCTGCATTCACCTTCGATGCACATGATTTGGGGCAC
Source organism: Melieria omissa (assembly GCA_963971225.1). Lineage (NCBI taxonomy): Eukaryota > Metazoa > Arthropoda > Insecta > Diptera > Ulidiidae > Melieria > Melieria omissa. The sequence goes on along the minus strand of OZ020269.1, from coordinate 69,149,728 downwards.
TTAAGCGAAAAATGCAGCTAAGCGGAATATCTAAAACAGTTTTTGGAAACAGTTAAGTTTGATGCAATGTGATTTTACATCTTGTATATTGCGTCACGTATTGTATTTCTCATGGCTGAACTACAAGGTTGTAGCAAGCCACCGGCTGATCGTTTATCGCTTTTGTCAAAATCGTCGGTGTCAGCAGTGGTGCGGTGTTGCCGCATCGGTTGAAATGAAAATACCTGACTGAAAACAAATGACCTGAGCACTTTTCCCGTTTTTTACTCAAATACAGCACCGTCTGGCAACAATATCTTTTGTCTGTTTTCAGTTTCTCCCTCTTTCGTCGCAAAATATCAGCTGAATTTGACAGTAGCGATAAACAACAACCAACAAAATACATGTGGTTTTTGGTGTTGCGGGGATGCTATATATATATTACCTTGTTCTTGTGCCATGGTATTTCTTTATAAAGCGTGATCCATTTCGAGGTTCCCTACTTTTTTAAAGAAAAAAACACAGAAAATTAAAATTTAACGGGGAATGTTTATTATCATTCGAAAGAACATTCTTTGGCATTTATTTTTTGAAGATTATCTCTTTCAAATGTTGGCCGCGGCTACGTCTCAGATGGTCCATCCGTTGAGTCCAATTTTCGATGACTCGTTCGAGCATTTCGACTGGTAACTGGCGAATGACACGCGTGATGTTTTGCTCCAAGGCCTGAATCGAAGCGGGTTTATCCGTATAGACTTTAGACTTTACGTATCCTCACAGAAAAAAGTCTAACGGTGTGATATCACACGATCTTGGTGGCCAATCGACCGGCCCATTACGTGAAATTAGCTGTTCTCACCGGCATCATTTTTGAAGAAATATGGACCGATGAACGATTTGTAAACCTTGTTCAGGCGTAAGACTTTCCATGATGAAATGCCAAACAATACTGAACAAAAATAATATGACAGCTTGACACGACTCACGCGTGATCTGTCAAAAAAAGGTTATTGAAAAAAGTACCTCTAGTTGGATCACCCTTTACTTGCATCTCGCTGTTGTGTTCTTATTTCAATATTAACGATGCGTACGCATGCATAAATCGCCGAAAAGCTGTCTCTTTAGTATTGCCATATCAGAGAATTTCCTCGTAGATTTTGGAAATTCTTGGTCATTTAGGAGGAAGAATACAGTCCGACCGAAACCAAATTTTTTGGCCGATGCCGATTATCCGGTCGGAAGGGCAAGTTTGGCGAAAGGGCGAAAATCGGCCAATGTCGATTACATAGAAAAAATAACACGAATGAATTCAATCAAAAACACAGTATATTTTATACAATAACAAACAAAAATAACATATTGTTTGTAATATTCATCACAAAATAACAAAACAACGAGAAAAGAAAAAATCAAAAACTAAATAATATAACAAGAGAATTCAGAATTCCAATACATGTATTGAAAAAAATAATATATCACATTTATCCACTGAGAGAAAAACAAAAATAGTGACGTAAATATTGCACATAAATTCAGTTTTTTATTCAACTTAAAACTACGATTTTTATATTAAAATTCGTAATCTCAAATTGCTACCTGTTGTAAAAATGCAGTGCTGTAATGCTCCTTCTTCTGATATACACTGTGTTTTTAAGAGCACTTAGTTTAAAAAAAACATTTCTAGGAAATGAAAAAAAAAACGAAAGCAAAGCAATAGGCCGATGGCATCATCGGCCACAAACAGCCGATGTGGCCGTTACCTATTTCTTGGCCGATGCTGATACCAGCCGATGCCGATTAATCGGTCGGACTCTAGGAAGAATTGTTTTGGGGAAAGTTTAGGAGATTTATATTTTAGGTTAGTAGGTTTTTCGGTTCCTTAGTGGATTATTGGATAACGGAGAAGATATCAATCTTGGAAACACTGGAAACAATCCATATTTTAGCAAATTAGTAGTCAAAGCACCCTATTGTGTTAAACATTTTTAAGCTTACACAATGTAAGCTCGTTCTATCTCGATCTCACATATTGCTGTCACAATGATATCCCGCCACAAATTGCACTGTTTATGTTAATCAATTGTTATATGTTATGCTTTTGTTAAGTTTATGTTGTTAATAAATAATATATATAAAATAAAAAAAGGTAATACGCATTTAACTTTTTATGAAAAGTTTCATAATGACGCAAATTAAAATGATGCAAATTAACAAAGTTTTAGGAGATTTTGTTATCTTTTGGGAGGAAATTTCACAATTTTTTTTAAGATTAAGGAGAAGGTCAATTCAGGTATCTGGCAACACTGTGTCAGTTGTGTAAAAATGCAAGGACGGTGCTATTAATTTGGGCTTTTATTAAAGATTTAGGTATTTACGTAAACTCACTGATATTAAGTCATGGAAGAACAACGGTGCGAAAAGATTTACGGAGGATGTGAAGGTCCTGATGCAATGTATGTGAAGCTAATATCTTCGGATGGCCAGGAGTTTATTGTGAAGAGGGAGCATGCCCTCACCTCCGGTACAATAAAAGCTATGTTATCCGGGCCCGGACAGTTTGCGGAAAATGAGGCGAATGAGGTTCACTTTCGAGAAATCCCGTGAGTTTATGTGGAAGTGGTGCAGTATACTGTTTTTTTTTTGTATACAAATTGAGCTGAAACTTCGAACAAGTGCAGAATACCAAACCCTCTTAAAAAAAAAAATTTTATCGGAAAGAGTGGTATTTTGTTTGTCTAACAAACTTAAAATTTTACTGCGGAAACAGTCATAGAGGGCGTAGTCCGCCCCCAAAGTCTCAGTTATATATCCAATTTTCTTAAGAAATCGTCCGATTCTAAAAATACAGGCGTCATATGAAAGGTATTTTCTTCATCTTTCGATTAATGCATAACACTATGTATGTAATATGTACCAACAATGAGTTATAAGCGAAAATTGTGTTTTTTTTACAAACATGTTTTGGAAACGGATTTTTTCTGGAAAAAATCCATTATTAAGCTATTATAAGTTTGCTACAATATTATAGCCTTTGAAATTCCCTTTACAATGAAATATAAAAATGTACAGTTTTATGTTTTTTAACACTAGATTTACGGATGTTGATTATGTTCCTATTTTTACTGAAGTGAGCTAATTTGACTCATACAAGAAAATTTTAGTTTTTTGCAAACAAAATAGTTCCAAATCAATTTATATTAGTTGTTTATTATCAAAAAATTCATGGAAAACATTTACATATAAACTCATTTGGGAAACACATTTTCCGCTAACATTTCTATTACATTTAGCACATTGGTTTCTACATCTGTTTCTTTTGCATGATTGTTGAACTTGACAATTCTTCCGTGCGTCAGTAGCATGAATTTCTGTCATTGGAATGCAAGTGTTCGCAACTTCTCTATATTTACTTCTTAGCTCTTCAGCCAATTGGAAAATAAAATCTTTTCATGAAATATTTACTTGAGTCGTCTCATACAGAATCCAAGCATTGATAGTTGCTACATCTAAAATGTTGTAGAAAACTTGTAGAGGCCATCTGCGTGAACTTGCTTTAACGCTATATTTTCGGGCCATTTGGTCAAGTACACCAACGCCATACTATGGTGCTATTATATAAGGTAACTGTTTCTCGAACAAATTTTTAATTTTTTTCAATTGTTATATTTTTATGTTTTGTACTTAGTAGTAAAACTTTTTTATTAGGCTTGCTTTTATAAATGGTCAGGGTACAATTCTCAGATCTATACAGTTTTGTAGAAAACTGTGTCATTTTATCTTTCTTGGCTTTCGCAATTTTAGGTAATTCTTTTCGGTTTGCACGTATAGTGCCAACCAAAGTAACTTTTTTGGAATTGAAATGCTAGTAAAAAAATTATCTGTGGTAATATTTCTTCCACAGCCTAGCCATATTTAGGCTGTGGAAGAAATGCAAGCTTAGTTACTACAAATTCGCTCAAGGGAATGTTTCATCCTTGGGTTTCATTCTTGCCCAAGTACGGAAAACCGTTTACAAGATATTTGCTTCTAACATCGGATGCCAGCCAAAATTTGATGCCGAATTTATCCGGCTTATTCGGCATGTACTGCGTAAATCGGCATCTAGCTTTAGAAGGGGAAAAATTGCTCATCGATCGTTATGTTTGCGTCAGGTTTGTAACAAGCCTAGTCAGGCTTCTTTATAAATTTTTCCCAATTCGCAGACCACAAATATCCACTTCACACACACTTCAAATTGTTGGCCTCATATGCTCCTCTAGCAAATAAAATTGCTACAAAGGCCCACAATTTGTAACCGTCCATTCCTTATTATTTAAAACTTGACGAGCTTAGAATTCGGTACATGATTTTATATACGCCATCATACCTTCGTCAGTTATCAAATTGAATGTGCTACTTGCCGAACCAAGCATAATATGCCTTTTAGCATAGGCAGTTGGACCAGAAACGTCTGTGAATATGGTATAAATCGGTGATCTACCTACGTTTCTGCCTTCGTTCAATGTTTCCCATAAAGTCCCATCAGCAGCTTGTTCGGCTGAAATTTATTTTTCAGAAGATGTATCGATAGCATTTTCGGTTTCAGAATCGGAAATAACTCTAGCTCTTTTTTTAATAGGAGCTCTGTAACGAAAAACTTCATATTCGCTTTCGGTTTCAGAATCAGAAATACCCCTGGCTCTTTTTTTTGTTAGGAGCTATATAACAAAGATCTTCATCTTCATTGCTTGAAGATTCAAGTTTATTGACTTCCTCCTCTAATTCAATTTCGTTATCACGTTGGTCTATATCAATTGCATCCGATTCATTATCTGATTGGTCTTTCTTTATTTAGATTAGTTTTTTTAACCCTGCTGTTAGGTTAGAAAAGGGACCATTTGTTTCATACTGCAATTTTTGTACAAAACAACAATTTATTCAAATTTTTTGTATTTATTTTGGTTCATTCATTCTTTACTCAACATAACTGATGTAAAAAATAGTTAATAGTTAAATAGTTAGGCAAAAATTACAAAGGAAACAAGCCAAAGATTGGACCAAATGGGCTTTACCTAACAGCAGGGTTAACAAAAGACAATTTTTTTGATTTTTTCCCATAACAGAAACCCTAGAAAACCAGATAAAATAAATATCAATTGTAATACCTTTTACAAATAAATTACAAAATTACCTTTGTGGATCAAATTTTTCTGGCTTAAAATTAATTTTATAAAATTAGAAATTATATATTACTTCACTGCACTGCTTACACGCGATGTATAAATCGAAATGATGACAGGAGTGACAGTGATGACAGAAATGACAATGGCCATATACACAAAAATATCGTGCGACTTGACTGATAGGACCAATAAATTTCATGTTATGCGATTATTTGTTAAACCATTCTATGAGTCATTAAACCATTCTATGAGTCATTAAACCATTCTATGAGCAAAATGGCTTTTCTGGGTTTGACATCAGTTCTAGGGTAATTAGGGACCGCTGATTTCGAATCCGCAAACCGTTTTTAAAACTTAGTTTCCGTTTTCGCAAAAAATGGGCGTGTCACTTTTTCGTATTTTCCCTGACTTTTTTCATATTTGGGATTGTAATTTCTAAACCAATAAACTGGTTGACATTATTTTCACTTTGCGGCTTCGTTTCCAATGTAATTTATTTTTATAAGTATTACGATTCCGCGGTAATTAGACCTCAAAGTGGGAAAATATGGAATTTCATGGCGTTTTATTTAATGATGAAAACCACACACATTTTTCTTTAATCTATTAAGGGGGGAGACTCGTTTAGAGGGTCAAAAAAATTAATTTTTTGAAAATAGTTTTAATCATTCGAATACATATCTAAAAATAATCCTACAAAATTTCAAGTCGAAATTCGAAATATTTTCGAAGTAACAGCCTCTGACTCGCCACGCGTAGAGTAAGCAGATAAGCGCAAATTAAACTTTGAAGGTGATTTTCTCAAAACAGTATTTTTTAAAGCTGCGGGCGTAATAAAAACAATATTTCTTGACGGATTTCTACAAACCAGGACTTTTTCGAAAGCTTATGAATTAGGCTTCTATTTAAACTAACAAAATTACATAAAAATTAATAATAAATAATTTTTTGTTGCGTGCAAATTATAAATTTTCGCTGTAAAAATCGAACTTTTATTTTGGAGACCCACAACTTTTCGCATTTTCAAAATTTTTTTATATTTTAGTTCAAATAGAAGGTATTTTCATGTAGATCAAAATTTTTTGAATTTATGTGTTTCAGATCAAAATAACGACTGCTATCACGCCCGCATTGAAGGTCTTCCGGTAGCTCGGAGCTCCAAACAACCTTGCTTTTGGACGATATAATATAATTATTTGAAAGTGAAAAACATTTTTTTTGTCAGTTTTTATCCTCCAGATTGTACTTGTAAGGTTACTTCATCGATTTTTGTAATATTTACATATACACAGCAATTTGAATTTGCCCTCATTTTAGATGTCCTAGATGAGTCTGCCCCCTTAATGAGTTAGGTGTTAAATGAAAGCGGAAACATCAAATAATGCAACACAGCCAAATTTTTTGGTGTGATTCCCATTCTCACCGAAATAATATGAAAAATGTACCATAGTCATTTTCATCATTTTTCATACTTTTTCCTTAAAAAATTAGGTGCCTCAAAATAAGCCGACCAAAAGTCGAAATTTGTTGCCCTGTGTTAACTATTTAAGATAAACTGTTGACGAGTTTTTTTAATTACAAATCAAAATATCCAAATATTGGCGTCTGATAAAAGTGGCGGATAATGTGATATACCATCGGCGGTACCCAAACAACTTTATTTAACAGACCTATTAGTTTCAAACTTGGTAAAAATACTCCAAATCAAAAATTATGAGTGACGTGCTTCTAATTTTTTTCGGAAAATCACAATCTGACGTGGTAAACCAAGGGTAAAAAATTTGTATCGAAAAACATGATTTCATGGATTTTTTTTAATGTGAAACGTAACCATAACAGATTTTTGAGATTATTCCACTTCAAATGTTATACAATTAAGCATATATACATTTCTGTATACAAATAGTACTACTGTCATAAGTTTGGGTACTGTGATGTACTATATCGCATTACCCGGACTTTGGTATATCACATTACCCGAAATAGACTTTTTGCGAAAAAGATTTATAATATAATTTATAATATAATAATTTTGTTAAGAAGAGCGTACCTCGCAAACTCATAATCGATATCACTGATTTACTTTTAATTAACCTCGAACTTTCTAATAATATTTTTTTTAATACCTTTTATGCTTTCAAACTTCATGACCAAAAACTTGTGCAAGCACTACTCAAAGCACTTCATCACACTGACTGTAAACTATTTAAGCACACACTTCCAAAATCATGTAGCACGAGTTTTTTACCTGCTATGATGTTTTAAAAGAAATAAGCCGCTATATCACATTACCCGACCATATCACATTACCCAAACTTACTATAATTAATTAAACATCCCTGTAAAATAAAGTTCTGAGTGTGCCACTGATTTCAACGCGTGTCAAGTGAGCGCACACAATTTTGCTTTTGCTTGGCAGCGATCGGAGCCATTGTGCTTCTTCTTTTTCTTCTTGACTGGCACGACAGCCCGTTTATGAGACTAAGGCCTAGCTACCCGCAACCAGCCGTGTTGTGCGTGCGAATGTTCTTACAAGGTTGGAAGGGACCTACAGTTTTATGCCGATTCCGAACGGCGAGTTGGGAGCTTTTACTTTCACTGTACCGACGCTTGCTTGCTCTCGATAATGAAAATATTGCAAATTCGAGCTCGCCCTATGCCATTCGGTTGTATGAACGTAAGACATCTTATTGTTATTTGGCTTTGCCGCAACATATGCCTCCGCTCATCTCTTCTCCCCCGCGTCAACAAACACGCTTAGAAAATTTTGAAGACGCGTATTCTTTATTTATTTCTCTTTATTCTCTATTTAGCACGAAAAATTGAAATTTTTTTAATTTTCTAACCGTGTTAAATCAAAACCGTGTAAAAACAGAATTAGGTGTATTCTTTGGTTGTACGAAAGCCATAAATTTCTTGCCATAGCCAAAGTTTTTCTGGGGTGGCCGGCCTTCGGTCGGGCTTCAAAACAAAATACCCTCATGGGAGTCACTACCACATCAGGAACAGTCAGGTGTTTACAGTATTTTTATATTCAAAACCTTTGTGTGCAGTCGGTCGTTCCCAAGCAATAATCTTCATAAACATAACTTCGGCTTCGCGGCCAACAGAATCTCTGCAATCAAATACCTTTTGTGTGGCCGGCCTTCAAAAAATAACCCTCATGGGAGTCACTACCACATCAAGAAGAGTCAGGTGTTTACAGTATTTTTGTATTCAAAACCTTTGTGTGCGGTCGGTCGTTGCTAAGCAATAATCTTCATAAATATAACTTCGATTTCGCGGGTAACAGATTCTCTGCATTCAAATACCTTTAGTGTGGCCGGCCTTTGGGCGGGCTTCAAAAAAATAACTCTTATGGAATTTTCTACCACATCGGGGCCAGTAAAGTGTTTACAGTATTTTTTTGCTCAAATCCTTTTGGTTAAATTCGTTTAAGAATCGATTCGCGGCGGAGCGGTGGAAGTCAAAATACACGGGGTGGATTTCGGGTTTTGCGTGTTTATTAGTCGGGGTTCGAATAATAAGCAACAAAGAATACACGAAACATTAAACGATACAAACGGCCGAAGCCGGGGAGCAGAAAATAGGGGGAAACATGAGTACAAGAGGTTAAAGAAAGGAAGGGATTAGCGGTGGGATCGACAGATCACTGAACAATCACAGCACTCATTTAGCCATCGCGGCCGCCATTGCCGAGTGCAATTTAGGTAGTGTCCCGGTGGAGGGTTGCCGAGACGCGGCTGAGGTCTGGCTGGTGGTGGTGCGGCTCACGACTGGCTGGCTGTGAATGCGCTTAGGGTGCGCCGATAACGTCCTTGCGTGGGATGATCGGTCCGTGCGGAGCAGTCTTGGATCGGAGTTGATCTGCAAAAAGATAAGATGTCAGTTACTTGAAAATTAAGTTTTTGAGGCTGACATCATGGGTATGGGCAAGTGTGGCTAAGCTGCGGGATTCGTTTAAGCTAAAGCCGGGGGAATATGGGAAAATACATATATAAATTGGCTGAGTTGCCACTTCAGGTCTTTAGAGGGAATGAGAATTTCGAGCGAGAGTTATGAGGGGGTTCGAGGGGTTGTTTATAAACAAGGCCAACTCCGCTCGGGATAAGTATGTGCTCGTAGGGCTCGAACGAAGCAGGAGACCCGACCGAGAATGTCGGTGTGCTCATCGAGAGGGTTATGAGGGATTATTTTGTACGTTATAATCGTGTGCTCGTAGGGCTCTAGAGAAGCAAGGGAACTGATCGAGGATGTCGGTTTGTTCTTCGAGAGGGTGGGGGCAGTTAACCGCTCTTTGGTCCGGAATTGGACTTGTACGAGCATGACCTTTGGCTTTAGAAATTGCTGAAGCCGTTCCACCCGAGAGGGAGATCTTGTAGATCTTGGCATTTATACCCGATCAGTCCGACGTCTGCGGGATTGGCAGCGCTTAGGGCAGGTCACAATGGACTGACGAACGACCTCTTCTCGGACCCGGGATGGAGGAGGTGCAATGAGGAACTACGAAATTTCTATCAGTTGCTGTGAATGTGGGCCGTTTTTGTAGAACCCTTTTGGGGGTCCTCATTAGAGGCGAAAGCCATCCTGCGGTGTCGAAACGTTTGGCAACGAAGGGGGGAAATTTGCCGGTTTGAGAATGAGCTTGCAGGAGTGGTGGGCTCCGAGTGATTTTCCATTAATTCCTGGGATGGAAACCCTACGGAATTGAGGCAATCAGTTGAGAAAGGGCTTTCTTTAGTGCGGGAAGATTATTTTGAAGGGCGACTCCAGTATGCATATGGCGACTTGGTACCTCTGTGGCGCATGGCAAATGCGAAGGGAGTACTGGACCGCTTAACCCATTTTTTACCGCCGTGTCTTTAAAGACACGGCAACTTTGAAAAATTCTGAAAATTACAGTTTCTAACGCACATTACATATTTTTACATTATCGGAAACCTTCATTCGTTGGCTTTCAAACTGCGAAACTTTCGGAAACTGCCATTTCCGAATTTTAGGGTTTCACTCAGTGTAAAACTGGTGTAAACAGGACTACCTTTTTTAAGGGTTTTTAAAAAAGTTTGTTTTAAACACTAAATGATTTTTTGTTTTAAATAAAACACTTAATACTGCTTACCAAAAGAACAAAGTTGACATACAAATTATGAAACTTTCAGTTTTGTAAAGTTTTAAGCGTGTTCTAACTTGAAATATTTTGGTGTGTCTTTAAAGACACGCTGGCAAAATACGTAAGCCAAATTCGGCAAAATTCCATTATTTTTAAGTTTAAGTTACTGTAACTTTTTAAATACGCATCGGAAGTAGTGGCAACCCAGGAGAAAGTTGAAAAGAATGCAATTCTCTGTACATTGTGATAAAAATTTAGCATATTTATTTTATCGGTAGATCGAAATCAGCATCATAGTGCTCCTACCTACCTGCACGGGCATATAACTATATGAAAATAACACTTGTACTGCATATATTAATATAATAAAAATACGTAACCATTGCCCTCTTTGACAAGAAACACATACCATGTTTATGCGTCGGTCCCAGTCGATTCGCATTGACTCAATACGCTTTCGAGCCAGGTGTTTATACATTGATTTCAGAAGCGAATTAACTGCAAACGGTTTGAAAAGTATGCTTTTATTTTTTCGTTTTCCTATTTTTTTGACGTCTTATAAATGTTAGCTGTTGAAAATGCTCAAAAAATTTAGTGGATAAGACCGTCAGCTGATTTTCAAGGCACTTTGAAAATGTTAAATCGTTTATACGCATTTTCGAAGCGACTTGAAAATTTAAAAACTCATTTGAAAAGCGCTTTGACTCGATACGCTTAGAACGTTCAAAGCGGTTTGAAATCGTGTTTATACTACTGTATTGACTCAATGCGTATTGACTAAAAGCGACTTGAGCTGTCGTATAAACGGGGTAACAGTTTTTAAGTTAACAGATTTTTATTTTGATTGATATATATATGGATATACAGCTGCGGTCAAAATAATAGTAGTACGCATACAACGAACAGAAAATTAAAAAAAAATAATCTGCTTTTTTTTTACAAATATTTACTTTGTATTTTTTTTAACAAGTTATATGTGTTAACAATGCAATCATAAAAGAAAACTTAAGAATTAAACTCAGTTTGGTTTGATTTAAATTAAATGCGTCAAAAGCTCCAAAATATGGACGGTCAAAAAAATAGTAGTTCGCTTTACTTTCATAAAAATTAAGCAACAATTGTGTTTCATTTTAAAAGATTTTGTGGTTAAATAGTAATAACGTAATGTTTCTTCAAATTAATATTTAGTTGCGTGACTGTTGTTTGGCTATTACTGCAGCACAGAGCCGATGCATTGAAATAACCAAATTTTCATATCTTTCTCTAGGGGCGTGGTCTACTGCTTCTCAAAGTTGATTATTATTTAAAAGATTATTGTGAGCAACTGCTCTCTTCACGTCACACCACAAATTTTTAATTATATTGAAGTCTGGTGATTGTGCGAGCCATTCCATAACCCTAATCCTGCTCTTGCGAAGCCCCTTTCGTGCGACCTTTCTTGTATGCTTTAAGTTATAATCCTGTTGGAAGACCCAAAGCATTGGCGTTTTTTCACGGACATACGGTAGCACGATTTCCCGCAAGATTCGTACACATACACATCGATCCATCGTTTTCTTGATCAAATAAATAGCGCCATCTCCATAATTTTTTTTAACATATTTGGCATGTATCATCCTTGAAGAAGGTGCTGTCAAAATTTTATTGGAAAATTTCAAGTATTTCGGCTTCTACAGACATTTAACGTGTTTTTCTCGGAACGCCTTTTTTTTAAATGGCGGGGATGACTTAAAAAAAACCATTCATCCGATCTCTCTGCGATTTTGTCACGTCATTCTACATAGTGTTAGCTATCACCCCTAGTCAATTCACTCCGATATGTTAAAAATTTCATATTTTTTTTCATTGATAAAATCTTCAAAAACAACCATTTTTTACTGCTCTAACTTCCAATGCCTGCTATTTTGTGAGATTCTTATGAAAACATTCAAATTTACTACGGGTGAGAGGTACGTTCATACTGATTAAGAATTTCTTTGAAATTTATGTTTCAGATAATCCTGTGACTCAAAACAATCCCCGCCAGCTGACCATGTGTTTGCAAAAATTAAAAATAATTTTTTTTTATTTTTTATTTTTGTACCATAACAATGAATAAATTAAAGTGGAATATCTTTTTTTGATAATTCCTCGTATTCACAAAGGAAATAATTTCTGAAGAATGTCAATTTTTCCTGTCCGCGCATAAGAATGACCCCACGGACTTATTGACCCGCCCTCGTATAATATCTGCGAAAAAATGTATATTTATCTGTATTGCATATATGAATGTATGTATATGAACTACATTTATACTATATATATTTACATATGGGCATCTCCCAAAAAAGGTCCACCACGAGTGAAAAATTCAAATTGCTCAGAAAAACTTTTTATTATCCAATAATACAGCTTAAATATCTATATTTTATAAATGTAAAACAGTTTTTAATTTTTTTTTAATTTTTGACCGAAATATACTACTTTAAAAGAAAAAAAATTTTTTTCTGAGCCTTTTGACGAATTATATGGACAGCTTGTTTTGCAATGTCTTGTAATGCAAAAGTTTTCTACTAACAACAATCTTATGTATTAGAGAAAGCGAGAGAAAGTGGAGTTCGAAGAACGGAAGTTTTTTAGTTTACTTCTTCCTGTATCCTAGTGTCGCGTCCGTGCCCAAAAAACCTTATTAGTTGTTGCCATTAGTGGACAAACTTTTCAAATGCAAGTAGCTGTCAGTTTTTAAATAGGTGCATTGTTCCCGTTAGGAAAATATAATAATTGGTTCCCCGCAAAATCGGAAAAAAATTGTATGGGTGTTTAAAATTTGTCGCGTCCGTAACCGGAAGCTCTGAATCGATTCGATTGTTATTCGATTTCCGGTAAATTTCCGCATTTCTTGAGATACAATTTTTTTTTTCAAAATATTGACTCTCATTGAACATTTTAGCAATAAAATACAAAAAAATATCAAAAAAATAATTTTGGTTAAGAATAACAGCTTCATCAATTTTGTGCGATATATCGTACAATGGTCCGCAAAGGAGTAAAAATGCATGAAACTTTTTTTCGTTTTTTTTTATTTTATGAACAACTCATTGGCTTATTTGATAAGAAAATATAAATTTAACAACAAAAATCAAAACGTGATTTCATTTTGATCGAAAACTATATAAATTATATATTTAAACAATTGAGTAACATCTACCAGGCCTTATAAAACCGTTATTGCTGTTGCAAAGCCCTTTTCCCCTCAATAAAACACAGAATCAACTAAACACCATATAGCTTTGTAGAAAGATAGCGAATATAGCCGATTCTTATTATCGTAGTGGGAGTGGCAAGTACTCATGTCTAACCTTACATAATCTGTGTCTGCCCAGTGAAACACAAAATCGTTAAGTGATTGTTATTTCTGAATAGAAATAGTCGATTAGTCGAATTTAATTAGTCATACGATTTAGTGATGGGCGTGGTATTCAAGCAAACAGAAAAATTCTGTTACCAAATCCATAACTTATGTTAAAAAAAAATGCTAACATCACTTGCAACCTTTGCCCGCCATTTGTACGATAAATCGTACAAAGCTTTGCAACCCTTGTGTGATTTGTACGATATATCGTACAAGGTTTTAAAGGCTCGGGAAAAATATTTAGAAGCAAAAATTGTTAAATTTAATAAGTTTTATAAATGAACTGAGATTCAAACTTTGAAATTGTTTGTCTTTTTGCTACTAAAAAGTTTTACATATTTAAAAATTCCTCCTCAGAAGCATCGCATCGCCAAATTCTTGCAAAGAGCTTCTTACAAAACGCACTCACACTGTATCACACGGCTATTGTGATTTTGTATTTTCAAACAGAATGGTAAAACATAACTTAATAAGAATTAAAAAGCCGTTTCATAAAAATACGTTCGCTGTCAAAAAAAATCTTTAAAAAAAATTGTACGATATATCATACAAATTTCCGGAAAGGGTTAATGAAAAATACTGTACAAATATGTTCAGCTAGTTAATTAATTTAATTTAATTAATTTATTAAGTTATTTCTAAAACCAGTTTGCTGCGATGTGATGAATGAAAGGTGCATTGCTAATGATTGTAAGAGCTGTGTGCGCGATTTTAAACAAGATCTAATTCCAATAGAGTTCCCCAAGAAAATTAAATAAACCACACTAAGAACTTTTAACTTTAATTTTTCCTTATTTTGATTGCTGTAACTTGAATTTAACTTGTTATGTGTTATTTAAAGTTGAAGTGTTATAATGAAAACCATTTCTGTATTTAATAAGGGGAATACCCTTGGAAAAATTTGTCGCGTCCTTGATGTCGCGTCCGTATTCATGATATACCTAATTAAAAAAAGGTAAGACAAAATTCTCATATTTCATAAGTCTACGAAGAAAAGTTATCCTTTGACCTTCATTTGCATGTATATATATAAAAAAAAGTTCCCAAAAATCGCTGAATTTTGTATATGTCTATAAGAGCTTCAAAAAAAACTTCTTTTTTTGGCGCGTCCGTTTCATTGCATAATTGCTTTTTATTTTGTACTAATTTGTACTAAATCTTTCAAATATATTTCTAAAATGTAGCACCATTTCAGCGCGTTAGAACACTAAAAAAACACATCGACTTTTTGTGTTTCTTGTTTTTGGTGTAATTGAAGGCGTGCGAATGTCGCGTCCGTGCCACTGGGAGATGCCCATATATGGCATTCCAAATAAAAGTCTGTTTACTTAACAACTGTTTCCTAACGTAAAGAACGGTTCACAGTAAATCGGTACACACATTATCCTTTCCTGCTGAAGTGTAACACTCTTATACTAAAAAATTTGAATGGGCTTCTGTTGACAATGAATGTGTCGTTATATGATTAAAATTTCATTAGATTTTGTTGTCATTACGCGAAGTTATTAGCGATGGAGTACGCACAATGAAAACTAATAGTGAACAAATTCGTTGAAAATCCTACTTGGTCGGGAATAAAGATAGCTAAAGTGTTGAAGTTACCAAAAAAGACAGGTTGTATTGTTATAAGAAAATACAAGGGTACATTAACCATTAATAGAGCTCAATAAATGTATAAAAAAATCGGCACAAGAAACTTTTATTTGGACAATCGTGTGATACGTGCTCTAAAAAATAACCCCGGGTTGTCTGGCAATGATGTTGCCAGAAATTTGGGAACCTCCAAAAGCACAGCTCGGCGTATACGACTAAGAGCGGGCTTAAAATCATATCGTGCTATAAAATATCCCAACCGTTCCGATAAACAGAACTGTGTCGCAAAAACTCGCGCTCGTTTGCTGTATGAAAAGTGTTGACGAAATTTAAAGGCTAGATTTTAATCAAATTGAAGGACAAAAATTTGCTGTTGAATTATACCGTGGAGGTGTTAGCACTAAATATATATATGAGAAATTCGGCAAATATGCAAAGAAAGTGATAATATGGCAAGTAATTAGCAGTTGTGGCCTGAAGAGTGGGGCGTTCGTGATGGTTGGTACAATGATGTCCCAAATGTATATCAAAGAATGCCTTCAGAAAAGATTATTGCATTTTATACGTTATCATCGTTCATCTGTAAAATTTTGGCCAGACTTGGCAACTATTCAATACTCAAACGCGGCTTTGAACTGGTACAAAGTAAATAATGTAGAAATATTGCCAAAAGAGTTCAATCCACCCAATTGCTTCATGCTCCGGAAAATCGAAAAATATTGGACTATTGTTAAATACAAATCAAAAAGAAATGGGGTTGTAATAAAAAATGGTGACTCAATGCTTCTTAAATGGAACCATTACGCTGCAAAAGTCAATAGAGCATCTGTTCAAAATCTTATGGCGTCGATCAAAAAGCAGACCCGAAATTTTATATATAATGCAATAAAATAATCCTTTATTGATCTTATTTGAAAGATAAATAAATTACCTTTAATTATACTCAAAAACTTTAAGTGTAGCTTTTTTAATTCTTGAGATATAGAGCGTTATATGTGTACCGATTTACTGTGAAACGTTCTTTAGTTCAGGCAGCCGCCGTGGCTCAGTTGGTTAGTGCGCGGTCCAACGAGTCGCATGCAGAGCGATCCAAGTTCGAATTCTGCATGTAGTAACACCTAAAAAAAATAACGGGAAACTCGTTTTCTCTTTCGGTGGCTGTCCTCTCAGCTGGAAATGGCAAACCTCTGAGAGTAAAAATTGCCTATGAAAAAGCTCCCAACCTGCCGTTCGGAACCGGCATAAAACTGTAGGTCCCTTCCACCCGCGTACAAAATTCACACGCACAACAGGGGTGGTTGCGGGAAGCTAGGCCTTAGTCTCGCGTAAGCGGGCTGTCGTGCCAATCAATTATTAAATTATTAATTAGTTCTTTAGTTTGATACATTATATGCAATACAAGTGTTATTCTCTTTAAAAATTTTTCATATATTTATATGCCCATGCAGGTAGGTAGGCCCACTATAATGCTGATTCCGATCTACCGATAAAATAAATATCCTAAGCTTTTATCTCAATGTACAGAAAATTGCAATATATTCAACTTTCTCCTGGGTTGCAACTACTTCCAATGCGTATTTAAAAAGTTACAGTAACTTAAACTTGAAAAATAGGGAATTTTGCCGAGTTTGGCTTACGTATTTTGCCAGCGTGTCTTTAAAGACACACCTGCTCCAGCCCACAAAAAAAATTTTCAAAATGTTTTGAAAGCAGAAATGGCATACGGAGGCTCTAAATAGGCTGTGTTATGAAAATTTTCAAAATCGGTCCACGGGATCTAGGGGCGGCAAAAGATGGGTTAATACCCAACCGAATACAGTATGCGGGGTTGCGCATCCAAAAGGGGGGAATGAGTAGCGGAGCTGCTTTTCGTTGGTTTTGGAGCTGTTGCGACCTGTGATCGGGTCGAATGTGACCGATTGGGAAATTGAGAGGGTTGCGCATTGCCTTTGGGGAAATGAAGCATGGAGTGGTGCTTCTTCTGGCAGTATACGCACGTAAAATTGCTTGTACAATCTTTAGTGAGGTGCGATGTAGCAAGACAATTTACGCAGAGATTGTGCTTCTTAACGTATTTTAATCGACTTTGGAGGGTGAGCTGGCAAGTCCGTATGGAATGATATGCGTTGCAGAGTTTGCACGCGAAGTCCGTTTTTACTTGAGTATATATAATAGCTTAGGGATTTGTGTGGCCGATTTGGGAGGACATTGGAAGTCGAGGGTTGTGATTTCGGCTTAGAAGGGCGAATGTTTTGCAGCCGTTCAACTACCTCGTATCTGCCGGTCAGGAACTCATCCATTTGCGACCAGGGTGGCAGATCCTTCCGGGATGTCAATGATTGCTCCCATAAAGTAAGTGTCTCTTGGGGCAATTTGGTAGAGCATATATAAACTACCAGCGGATCCCAATTGTCTGTGTCTACGGCCTGGGAATTTAGTACTGACAGACAATTGTTCATAGTGTTTTGGATCCGCTGTAGTGCCTCACTAGTTTCGGTGTGGGCAGGAGCGATATTCAAGAGGGATCTAATTTGAGTGTCAACGAGTATGCGTTTATTTTCGAAGCGGGATCTTAGGGCTTCCCACGCGAGTGCGAAATTCTCATCGGTTAATGCATATTGCTTTACAATAGCACCGGCTTTGCCTTGCGTTTTGTATCGGAGGTGATACAATTTTTGGGCTGGAGTGAGCTGGGGGTGGTTGATGTAAACCGCGGTAAACATGTCCCGGAAGGACGGCCACTGCTCATAGCCCCCGAAGAAGGTTTCGGTATCACAAGGTGGAACTTGTAGGCAAATGTAGGATGTATTTGCTGGTTCTAGGGGTCGACCGGTTCCATATGCGCAGCGGGCTGGGGGGACTGAGTTTGAAGCATCTCAATGATGTCCTACATCTGAGCCATGCACAACTAGTACTGCTCTGTGCAGGCGTCGATTTTTTGCCTGCCGACTCTTTGAAACCGTCTGGCTGGCTGTTGTCTTCAGCAATGAAGACTGCCTCATGTGCGCGCAAAAGCCTCTCCCATTGGGCTTGCCAATTTTTTTGCTTAATTTCGACCAGAGATTTGGTCAAATCCTCAGTGGGAGCCGATGAAAATTGTGTGCATAGTTGCACGAGTCTATCGGACTCGAAAATGAATTTTGCAACACTGGGATCGGTTGCTTTGGGACTAGGGAGTTTGGAGCGCGTGTTGGGTGGCTCTGACAGGAGCTGTCAAACGTGCATTGGCTGACTTTGGGTATCTGGAGGAAGGAGTCTCCATTGTGACAAGTTGTCGTTTGGGGGATCGCTCAGCAGGCATTTTGTTTGAAAAAGCTCGACAGAGGGTAAAAAGTTTGAATAAATATAATTGTAGGGTGTTGTAAAATAGACGTGTAGTCTAACCGCGTCCGAGCGAATGATATTGGAGAATGGGAGGAGTTGGGAATGGGACAATTCGTTAAAACGAATTTGAATACTTGTTGAGCAAAAAATAAATGAATAAATAAACAAATTACACCTGTGTGTGTGTAAACGTGTAGGGAAATATATATGTCTCGCGCGACATTTGTTGTTTTTTTTATAATGAAATATGCGAGATGCGAATCTATGGCGATGCAAATTGACGAAGAAAACCAACTAAAGGAAGAGGAGGAGCTACTGGTTAAGGCAATCGAGGCCCACAAATAAGCAATGTTGCTGCTAAGTTTCAGTAAAGAAATGGGCTGTGCTTGAACCGGATTTAAGTTATATGGGCGGTGCCATGCCCTCTTATTCAATACCTGCCCCTTATTCAATGCCCTTCGTCGAAAGAGAAAAGGGTAGGTTCGTACTAAGCTTCATTGCTGAGCGGCTTATAGTTCAGCAAAATATTTGGGTCACAAAAAATGTGCCACGTCCCTTGCCCAACGCCCATCAAATCTTATCATTAGAATGATTCATCTATGAGACGACGGAGTTCTATATTTCAGTGTTGTACAACTTACAATTTGGAAGATATTCCATTATTAAGATCTAGCTCGTATGGGTGTTGCCACGCCCCTTCGTGTAATACTTGCACCATTCTCTCTGTCGAAAGATATGAACACATGGTAGGTTCGTGCTTAGTTTCATTGCTGTGCAACTTATAGTTCAGCGGAATAATTGGGTCACAAAAAATGTGCCACGCCCCTTGTCCAACGCCCATCAAATCTTATCATTAGCATGACTCATCTATGGGACGATGGGGTACTAAATTTCAGTGTTGTGCTACTTACAATTTTGAAGATATTCCATTTTAAAGATTTTGCTTGTATGGGTGGTGCCACGCCCAGTTGTTTAAAACCCGCCTCATTCCGTCTGTCAAAAGATATGAGTACATGATAGGTTCATGCTAAGTTTCATTGCTGTGTGACTTATAGTTCAGCAGAATAATTGGGTCGCAAAAATGTGCCACGCCCCTTAGGGGTATGGAAAATAGATAGTAGCCGATTCTCAGACCTACTGAATGTGCATGTAAAGTTTCATAAATATTGGTCCAGCCGTTTCGGAGGAGTATGGTAACTAACATTGTGTTTTATATATAAGATGGGAAACAAATACATTTTTTGTAAATGTAAATGGGTAATAAACGGAACTGTGTATTTATGTGGGAATTGGGAATGTATGTTAAAATTATTATAATATAAATCTGTAGTCAAACGTGTATGCAATTTGGTTTTTATTTAGTGAAAAAGTGAACTGTTTTGTATGGGATTACGTGAATAATTACGTATTTGTATGTTTATGTGTTTATATATATGTGTATGAGTATATATATGTAGATATTTGTATGTATATATGTGTATGTGATTATTTGTATTAGTGTGTTAGTGAACGTAAAAAAGTGTGAAAATAATTTTGTGTACAAAAAATATTTGTGTGCAAGTGGGGGATATTTCTCCCACTGTATGCACTTGGGGTGGCAGGAGAAGTGCAGTGACTGAGTATGTGCAAAAAAATGAGTATGCTGCAAAAAAAGAGTAACTCGTCCCACTGTATGTGCTTTGTTTACTTCTGCTAGCGAAAAGGGGAATTGCTTTAGGCAGAAGTACGAAAATGTGATTGCACTTGGAGGGAGCAGCGGGAGTGCTTGCTGCTGGTGCGTGCGTATATCGCGAAACGCGAAAATGTATACAAGTGGGAGAGTGTAATGCGCAACGCAAAAGAAGGAAAAGTGCGTGCTGTTGGATGCTGGCTTCAGCGGGAATGTTGTTGCTTTGCCAGCAGTGATTGCACAAAGGAGAATGCGAAATGGGAGCTCAGCAGCTGGAGTGCTTGCTGCTGCTGTGAAATATGCACAAAGCAAAATTAGGGGAAATTTGCGTAAAGTAGGAAGATTAGTGGGATTCAGGCTGCAGCGGGAGTTGTTGCTGCTTTGCCTGCGTAGGGCGCACAAAGGAGATTTGTATTTATTTTGTTAAATGGAAAATAAATATGTATATGAGTATAATGTATGTGAAAAAGAAAATAAATACGTATGTGTATGTGTGTATACGTGTATTTCAAAATATATTTTTGAATATATTTGTTAGTTAGTATATTTACTAAACTGTGTTTGATTATATAAGGGAGATAAATATTTTTAATTTTGTGCAAAGGTGGGATTTGTGTTAGTCCCACTGTATATGTGTATGCGCAGTAAACGTTTGTTCTGTACAAAGTCGAAAATTTGCAAAGTACTTAGAACGGGTCTTGTTGTCCCACTGTATGTGATAGTGTGTATGTGAAAATGAGCAACTTGTCCCACTGTATCCGCTTTGTGCTTTATTGTTTATGTACAGGGTAGGCCATTTAAAGTGGAAGCATTTGTTTTGAAAAAAAAAGAGGAAAAAAATGTTTTTTTTTGTTTTCATCTCGATATTCATTTATTTTGGTCCAAGGAGAAATTTTCTAGTTAGTTTTTGAAAATGATATCGCGTAAATGGCCACCATTAGCTTTGGCCGCAAAATGTGCCCTTTTTTTGGCATTTTCCATCACGTTTGCCAGTGTATCGGCCGATATGGCTGTTATTTCGCGGCGTATGTTGGCTCTGAGTTGAGCTAGTGTCCTTGGCTTGTTGGTGTATACCTTGGACTTCAAGTAGCCCCATAAAAAAAAGTCTGGCGGCGTCAAATCGGGTGATCTCGGTGGCCACTCATAATCGCCTTTTTTGATATGATTCGGCCGGGGAACAATGGCCGCAATAAATCGATGGTTTTTCGTGCTGTATGGCATGTAGCGCCGTCTTGTTGAAACCAAAAGTCATCCAAACCATTTTCACGAACAATTGGCATCACAAAATGCGTCGGAGCGTGGTCCTTGTGATTCCCAATTCCTGAGAACGGCGATAACTCGATGTTCTTGGATCCGCCTCAATACTGGCTCGTACGGCTTCAATATTTTCATCGGAACGTCTTGTGCGTTGTCGGGATGAGTGGTTGGCATTACTAACATTACCGGAGTTCACAAATTTTGCGTATAAACGCCTTATGGTGTTATCACCGGGAGCACTTTTAACTTTATTTTTTGCACGAAACGCACGTTTGGTTTTCACAATCGAGAAGTTATTTTGAATGTAAAGCTGAACAATTTCAGCACGTTCTTTTGGAGTGTACTGTTCCATGGTATAAATTTTTTTTGGAATGACGCTTCCAACGCGCTATGTCATTAGTCGAGCTGACAGGTCTGTCAAAAGTTATAGGGTTACCAGGTGCTTCCACTTTAAATGGCCTACCCTGTATATGCATTTGGGCCAAGCAGCGGGATTGCGTGCTGCCAAGTGTGTGCGAATATAGCACAAAGAGAAATGCGGGAGTATGTGTAAAGTAGGTGCTCAGAATGTAGACAGCAGCTGGGTAGTTTGCTGCTGATTTTTTGTGCAAAGCACAAAGAAAAAGAGGGAAATGTGCAATATGTACGCACAAAGAGAAGTGCGAAAATGGGGATTAGCGCTAATTGTTATGCGCAGGGGAAATTATGTGGATATAAACACCCCGGCAGTAGCGGAACTACTTTTGCGGAATTTTTTTGATCCAGTTGAATATTGTATATATATATTGTATATATATAAATGTATATATATACAATAATCAACTGCAAATTAATTGGGTGGGTATATATGTGAATGGGAATATCGGAATTTTTGCAAAATCATAAAATATATGTTTGGGTTAGTGAATGAGTATTGAATGTGTTAATTTTTAATAAAAATGATTGGGCTTATCTTTAGGGGGGCCCAGTGCCCGGGTATGAGGATCTTCTTTGTAGCTGAGTGTCCGCTTCTGTGTTGTACTGTGCTGTTCTTGCTGCCCTTTTCGTCCACTCTGTGTTCTGCTGTGGGTGTATTTGTTGTTGTTAGTGCTGTTCTCTGCTGTGGGTGTGTTTGTTGTTGTTTATTCTGCTGCCCTTCTTTTGTTCTTATGATTTTATGTAGTTTTTGTGTGTGGTTTTGCTGGTGTCACTGCACTGCACTAGGTCTCTTGTTTTATTGTTTTTTTTTTTTGTTTAGTTTTTGATTCTTTAAATTTTGTAATTTGTGCACTTGGACACTTTTTGTTTTTAATCTTTGAACTTTGTGCACGGTTTAGTTATCGTTGTCACACTTTTAGTTTGTTTCACTGTTTGTTGAGTTTTTTGTTGTGCTTCTTGCACTTTCACTATGTTTTTTTGTGTCACTTTATAATTGTTGATTATTTTGTAATTTAAATTTGTTTTTTAATGTTTGTATTTCCGCGACGCGGCGGAGTGGTGGAAGTCAAAATACACGGGGTGGATTTCGGGTTTTGCGTGTTTATTAGTCGGGGTTCGAATAATAAGTAACAAAGAATACACGAAACATTAAACGATACAAACGGCCGAAGCCGGGGAGCAGAAAATTGGGGGAAGCATGAGTACAAGAGAATAAAGAAAGGAAGGGATTAGCGGTGGGATCGAGAGATCACTGAACAATCACAGCACTCATTTAGCCAACTTTCATTGCAGGGAATCGTTCCTAAGCAAAAACCATAATAAGCGCCCTTTTCAATACGGTAAACAGGTGCTTTTAACTCAACTGAAATTTAAATATAAAAGCAAAATAACACAGTTTCTAAATGTTTTATATTTCTTTGGAAAGGGAATTTCACAGGCTATAATATGCTAGCAAACTTATAATAGCTTAATAATGGATTTTTCCAGAGAAAAAAAAATCCGTTTTTAAAACATTTTTGTAAAAAAACAAAATTTACGCTTATAACTCATTGTTGGTACATATTATATACCTAATGTTATGCATCAATCGAAAGAGGAAGAAAATACCTTTCATATTACACCTGTATCGTTAGAATGGGTTGATAATTTCTTGAGAAAATCGGGTATATAACTGGGAATTTGGGGGGCGCACCACGGCCTCTGTGAATGTTTCCGCAGCAAAATTTTAAGTTTGTTAGACTAAGAAAATACCCCTCTTTCCGATCAAAAAAGAGGGTGTAATATTCTGCATTTAAGCCCATATAATTATATTTATCAATTTTGTTTGTTATATTTTCAGATCTCACGTTCTTCAAAAGGTTTGCATGTACTTCACATATAAAGTACGCTATACCAACAGCTCCACTGAAATCCCAGAGTTTCCTATTGCTCCTGAAATTGCGTTGGAATTATTGATGGCTGCAAATTTCTTAGATTGTTAAAATTAAATTTATGATTACCAAAATGTGAATGAATTCACTTTAGTTTAAAAACATCGATAAATAAAGGTTATGTTATATTTTATATATTCTTTTGAACAATCTAAGCAAGCACTTAAATTGTCCTATAACATCACTGATTACAACGGGGGCTAATGACTAGTAATCGGAATGGAAGTATATGCCCATTAGAGTGTCCCAAAAATATAAAAGTATTTTTTTCCAAGGCATACCCTCTTACAGTCAAACCTAAATTGGAGCGTTGAGCGTTGCGTTTTCTAAAGCAACGCTCTCGCTCAGTGCGGCATACCGAAATTTAAGCGTTGCGTTGGGATTGTCAAAATCATGAAATGAAAACAAATGTCAAAAAAATATTATTATTTTGCAAAATTATTTGAATAAATTCCTCACAATTTAAATCAAATCAAATATAAATCACAGGCGTTTTTGTGTGTCGCAGCCAACTTCAACTGCTAACGCGCTGTCAAAATTGGAAATTCGAATAGCTCAGCGTCAGAGCGTTTCAATTGCGGTTTGCCCCATACAATTTGTATTGGCATGAAGCAATTTTGACAGTTGCTTGCCGCTGACGCTCCAATTTAGGTTTGACTGTTATTTTGTTTCAATGATCTCAAAACTATTATAAATAAAATTTCACGTATTTAGAACCAGGGCAGCCCGTGCCGACTTGCATCGAAATATGTCGGTACTTGTTTACTAAAGCGCGCGAGAGCCAACGTACTGATTTACTTGTTGTTACTTGTTTGTTTGATTAGTAAACGCATTGTTTTCATTGAGTCAACATGTCAGTGGAATAACGCACTTCTTAAAAGCGGATATTTTTTACAGGGGGCGTAAAACATCAAATTACCGGTTCAAAACTTCCCTCTAAGGGACAGGTTCTGGCAGTTATGTTATATAATATTCGAGAAGTTAATTTAAGTGTCAATGAAAGCGCCAATCTTACTATTCATGAGTGCATTATTTACTGGGAAAAGGCACGTATACCAAATAAATCTTTACCGACCTGTGTTAAAAAACTAGTTAACTTGTACCAAGTTTGGAGAGATTTGCAGAAAATGTAAATAAAACTCAAGGCGTGTTTGAGCAGCGTTGGCAAAAAAACTGGCCGAAAAGGTAAATAAATAAATTATGAATATCGGCATCCTTAACTCCTTCAACATCTTATGAACCACTACCAGAAAACTTGTCTTTTGAATGTGAAACAGGATTTTCAAGAAAACTTGCCCACATCTACCGAGAACACTATGAGGAAAAATTTCATAACTCCGAAATTAGTGGCAGCTTTGGATAGGTGTCACCAAATAATATGAAGTAATATAAAACGCGCATTTGGGCACAAAAGTGTTTTCGGCTGTTATGATGCGAGCGGGAAGAACGAAGCGTAGGCATTTGAGAATGTTAAGTTCATAACATTTTCTGTTAGATTTGCGTAGGACAACAGCAAAAAGCAATGTTATTGTTCGCAACGGCTTCAATCGTGTACAATGAAATGGTGGTTGTTGTAGCGTAGTGTTCGCTCAATCATTTTTTACATGTATGTTTCTTGATCTAGTTTGCCGAAGCGCCAGCAAAGAGCAAACAACGAACCAAAACATCGTCATCATCGTTTCAACGAAGATGACTCGGGATTCGCTAATGTTTTTGTTGTTGTCGATTATTGTGTGTATGCTTTTTTGGTTTTGCTGCACAAATTGCTGTAATGTCGCTATCAATCGAAGCTTTGTGGTGTATGGCTGTTTGCTGGAATGCAGCGCTTTGATTGATTTTCAAAACCTGCAACTATTTAGACGTGGTTGAATCCAATTTGAAATTTTTACAAATATTTTTACGTGGCGAGTTCCAAGTAAAATTATTTGTTTATATTTTGACGTGGTTGATACCAATTTTGAATTTTTTGAAGAAGTATTTTAACGCCATTGTCCTACATTGTAATTCCGTTTTGTGTTTCGGCTTGTTACAATATGGCTACAAATATAAAGGCAAATAGAAATTCCTCAACATCTGGAATTCAATGTTGTGTTCGCAGTTGCAAAAAATCGAGACAACAATGCGAGAATCTTAGATTATTTAGATTCCCCGCTGCTGATTTCGTGTTTGGCCAAATTTGGCGCGAAAAATATATATTGTGAAAATCATTTCTCCAGTACTTATGTAGGGAAAAGGTTTCTGAAACAGGTTGCGATTCCAACCATAAACTTAGACGAAGATCCTGAGATTTCGGATGAAGAATTTTTAGAACCATATTCTTCATTAAAACGACCACGTTATGATGACATAGTATGCAGTAACTGCGAAAAAAAGCCAAAATAACCCATTATTACAAAAAGAAACACAGCGACCTATTAACAAAATTCAAAAAATTAACGAAAAATTGCGAAAAGAAAAGCGCTTTATTTTAAAATCCAAGAATAGTTGCTTAAAGACGTTGAAAAATGTTGTTGATTCTTTGAAACATATCAACTTGGAATCCAAAACATTTTGTAAACCTTTACTTAACACCCGGAGGTAGCGTTATCCACAGCTGATTTTATAGCAAAAATTGATTAAATATTTGATTGCATGAATAGTGGATCTTTGTATGCAGATAACTGCTACCGATCTACTCTTTAGATTTATAAAGAATCGCACACATTTATTCAAACATTTTTATGTTATCTAGAGGAAGTGAAATTTGTTAATGAAAAAACGATTTTTTTTCCTAGATGGCATTAAACTATCCTTAAAATCGGTCCTTCTACTTGTAGATGAAATATTAAAAGATAATTCGGACAAGTTTTTAATTATGACAAAGGCCTTTTACCAGGACAAGTTGGAGAATACATTTGCTGCGTTAACGCAAAAAGGAGGTAATAACTGTAACCCTCTGTAGCCGAACTTAATAATATTGTAACGATAAGACAGTCTGTCGCTGTGCAAAGCAACCCTGCCGCTTCGCGCCGTGCTATAATTCAATGTGGCAACGACGGCCGTGATAATAACTTTTAGTCCAATCTGGCAACGATGGTTGCGATCATCAGGGAAACCTTTAGTCCACTCGGGAATGTGCGAGAACGATCTGCGCGATGGCCGGACGGGTATAAAAGGCAGCCGGATGCGGCGCAGCGAGTCAGTCTGGTTTTGACAAGTGAAGTTGCCACACGGAGTAATTAAGCAAATACTTATGTGTACGAACAGTAAAATGTAAAACTGTGAATAATAAAGTGACTGTTGGTTTTTAATTGGCTGCGTTGGAATAATTAAAGTTGTTTCATTTTCAAATTATACAATCCAGTGATACGTAACAGCCCACTAGACCTATTATTCGTAACATTTGGTGTCAGAAGTGGGATTGTGGAAAATTGAAAGTAAACAAAAAAAATAAATAAAATTATAAAAGCACGGACATGGTTAAACTCGAGCTGCTGAAGGTAGACCAGCTGAAGAAGGAGCTGGCTGCCTGGAATTTGCCGACTGCTGGCGGAAAGGTGGAGTTGCAGTTGCGCTTGCGAGAAGCATGTGAGGAACGAGGCGTCGATTGGACTGTGCACGAGTTCGGAGCGCAAGAACTGGAGGCGTCGGCCAAGGTGGAGGAATCGCCTGCTGCTGCTGCGTCGCTGCAAAGTACGGCTGCAGCGGCTGCGCCACTACAATCATTGGACATGAGCCAGCTAATGGTTGCATTTAAAGGCATGTTCGAGACTTCCAACCGTGAAATGGCAGCGAAACTGGAATCTTCGAATCAGGAGATGGCAGCGACACTGGAAACTTCGAATCAGGAGATGGCAGCGAAGCTGGAAACTACGAATCTAGAAATTTCGGCAAAAGTCGAGACTGCAAATCGAGCAATGTCAGCGAAGCTGGAAACTACAAATCGAGAAATGGCAGCGAAAATGGAAACGGCGACCCAGGAAATATCGGCGCAAGTGGCGGAGCGAATGGAAGTCAAGCTTCAGGAAAATTCTGCGCGCTTGGAGCAGAAAGTGGAGGAAATCTCAGACAGGATTAATGCGAAAGTCGAGCACCTGGAGACGCGGGTAGAGCACTTGGATAAACGAGTCGACAACCTAGATGATTCCCTGAACAAACGAATTGGCGACCTGGATGATTCCCTGAACAAACGTGTTGACGATCTTGATGATTCCCTGAACAAACGAGTTGATAGTCTGGAAGTTTCCATGAACAGAAAAATGGACGAGCGGCTTAGGGAGGTACAGCCGCGGCAATGGTTGCCACCGGATCCGGAAAGTGTTGCCACCCGAGCAGAAGTGCCTACTTATGATGGGACTACGCCGTTCGATACCTTCAAGCTACAATTCGACCTGGCTGCTCTGGAAAATCAGTGGACCAATGTAAGAAAAGGTCGGAGATTGGCGCTGGCTCTTAATGGTGCTGCGGCTGAGGTAATAAAATCAGTTCCAGAATGTTTACGAAGTGAGTACGAGACCGTCATAAGGGCGCTGGCAGCCAAATACAGCGAGAACACAACAGAACGCTGTACTACTGTGAGCTGAAGAACCGCAGGCAAAGATCCAACGAGGCGCTGCAGACATATGCTGCAGCTGTATCGTGCAGCTGTGCTGCCCGTCCTTCGGCGCTGAGGATCTCAAGAGGATGAAGATTGAGGCGTTTATTGAAGGTCTTCATGATCCGGAGACACGTCACAGTGCGTTGATGATGGGCAAGCCGACATTTAGGGAGACGGTGACCAGCGCGATGACATATGAGGCGACATGGATTGGGAGCACTCGGTATGCACCAGCAAGGATACGCCAGATCCAGCCGGACAACGACATTACGATTCAGGCCATAAGCTCTGAGCCACCGGACAGGCCACGGGTGGTCTCCTCTAAAGTTGTTTGCTGGGTATGTGGCAAGCAGGGCCACATATCACGAGACTGCCGCCAACGAAAGAGGCGTTCTCGATCGCAATCGCCTGAAACGAGGAATACTGACAATCGAGGCTCAGCCAACAAGCGCAGGGCTGAGGACGAGGAGCCGTTAAGGGGGTCTTCCGCAGTGACGGCTTCAAAAATTCGAAATTTTTTTTATTACATTTTCATAATCTCAACGTATTTACAATTCAAACTGTGAAAGTATTTTTCCAATATCTCGAAAATTCCGAAAGTTATGGGATGTCAAAGTCGGCGCGCCGACCGCAAAATTATCTTAACCCAAAACTTAAATCCTCTTTTTCTCGAAACCATGTTTTTCAAACTGGTAGACATAATATCTCAAGTTCTACTAAGCCGATTTGCTTCAAATTTTAACTGAATATTCTACATACATCGCTATCGTACTGTCTAAAATTGTGTCTATACAATAAGTAGTTTTTTCTTAATCCAACATTTACTTTGAAAAAAAACCCTCAAATCACATATATTTTTAAATTTGCATAACTTTTCTAAATTTCAATATTTTTACTTTTCCCTTCACACGATAGCTGACGTTACACAGATTCTAAAAAAATTTTTGTTTTTTGTTTTAGACTTCCGAGACAGCTGCAATCAGGTCTACCGTTTTCCTCTGCGATGGAAACGACTTAATTTCAACTCGCTCTGGAAGCCGTAATTTGTGTGTATGGCAACAGTAAAAATTATTTTGTATACATGAAATATGTATAAATATATGGCAGAAAACAAAAATTGAATATCTTTTATATTTTCTGAGAAAAAAATTCTTGAAAATCTACCTGAAAAAGGCGCGTCACTACGGAATACCCCCTTAAACTAAAACGGCTCAGCCCAAAGGGGCGTGAGCTGATCCCCACAATCTGCCGCCCCACCATCCTTGTCCCACAGCTGAAACGACAGCCCAGCAGCTTGACAATTGAAGGAAGGATAGATGGAAAGTTGTTCGTGTTGACACTGGATACTGGAGCATCATATTCGATCATAAAAGGGAAGCTGCTGAAGAACTGGGAACCGCTGCATGGCATACAGCTGCGGACTGCGACTGGCGAGCGCGCGCCGGTAAGAGGGGAAAGTTACAAAAACGATTGCTATCGGCACCAGCAGCCTGGAACATGAGTTCATCGTCGCGGATATAATGGACGACGTGATTATCGGCGTGGATTTCATGATTAGGCACGGCTTTACGCTGGACGTGAAGGAAAATGTGCTGAGATATGCCAACGTTGAATTCCCGCTGCACACCGGCTATGAGCGAAGCGTGGCGGTAAGGAAGGTTGTATCGTGTCAACACAGGAGGATACCAGCGAATTCTGAGGCGATTGTGTGGGCAAAGGTGGACGAGGACGATGGGACGAGTCGGCTGTGGGTAGTAGAAGCACCGAAACAAGGACACGACAACATCATCATCGGACGTACATTAGTGGAACCTAAGAATGGCAGAATACCAGTCAGAATACTGAACCCCCTGAATGCACCCAGATATGTCGGGAATGATGAGGTAATTGGCGAGTGTAAGGAAGCTGTAGCAGTGGTCAATTGCGAGAGTTGGTTGGTTGGTTAAGTGGCTGCCTCTGTATGAGACACACTTAGGCCTATGGGCCCGTTGTGATACCACAAATTCCACCCGTTTGAAATGTGTATGCAACACTGTTTTTTCCAACATGTGATACAACACACATTTCAAACGGATGTAGGGAAAGGGAGGGAGGGGACCTATGGGGGTTTTGCCATTGCCTGCCAAGAGCGCACTTGTGCGTTTCTTGTAATTCTCATTTCCTTCATGTGGATAGCGATAGAAGTAAATGAGTGTTCTTTCCAGCCCAAGCCAGGAATCGAACCTGGAGCGCTCGGTATGAGAAGCCAGCGCGCTACCCGCGAGAGTAGCCCGCCTGGAGGTAATAAGAAGAGCGGTTTTAACATGGCCGCCATACCGCAGGAGAAACAGTGGAGCAGCGAGTTGACGGCCAATCAGAAACAGAAGGCGAGGTCTCTCCTGCAGCACTATAGGTCAATATTTGCGGCGGAAGCAGGCGGAAGAACAGCCATAGTGAAGCACAACATCGACACCGGAAGTGCAAAACCGATTCGCCAACCGCCCAGACGAGTTCCGCTGGCCAAGAGGGAAGAGGTCACAAATTTGATCGAAAACATGCGGAAAGAAAAGGTCATAGAGCCTTTTTCGGGCCCCTGGTGCTCGCCGGTCGTGCTAGTCAAGAAAAAGGATGGCAGTACCCGATTTTGTGTGGACTATCGGAAGCTCAATGATGTGACCAAGAAGGACAATTATCCACTACCTCGGATCGATGACACCCTGGACAAACTGTCAGGCACGCAGTGGTTGTCCACGCTCGACTTACGCAGCGGCTATTGGCAGGTAGAGCTTGCAGACAAGGACAAGGAGAAAACGGTTTTTAGTGTTGGCGGTGGTTTGTGGCAGTTCACCGTCATGCCGTTTGGACT
This sequence comes from Melieria omissa, assembly GCA_963971225.1. Lineage (NCBI taxonomy): Eukaryota > Metazoa > Arthropoda > Insecta > Diptera > Ulidiidae > Melieria > Melieria omissa. The sequence continues at coordinate 69,118,474 of OZ020269.1, read as the reverse complement.
CTGCAACGCACCAGCAACATTCGAGCGGCTAACAGAACGCGTGCTAAAAGGGCTGCATTGGCGGACGTGTCTGGTGTACCTCGCCGACATAATCGTGATGGGTGAAAGCTTCGACGACCACCTGGGAAAGCTGAAGGAGGTATTCGAGCGGATACAAAAAGCCGGACTTAAACTCAACCCAAAGAAGTGCTCGCTGTTTCAAAAAGAGGTCAAATATCTGGGTCACACGGTTTCCGCCCGCGGAGTACATACAGATGAAGGCAAAATTACGGCGGTGAAGGAGTGGCCTCGGCCACGCAATCTACACGAACTCCGCAGTTTCCTGGGCTTGAGCACATATTACCGAAGATTCGTTCCGGGATTTGCGAACATAGCCGGCAGCTTGCACAAACTGACGAAAAAGAATCAAGCCTTCGCGTGGGGTTAAGAGCAGGAGCAGGCTTTTGCACGTCTGAAGGAAAAACTGTGCAGTGCTCCAATTCTGGCCTTCCCCGTGCCTGGAGAGATGTTGGTGCTGGATACAGATGCAAGTGGGCATAGTATTGGCGGTGTGCTGTCACAGATAATAGATGGCCAAGAACAAGTGATAGCATACTACAGTAGGGTTCTATCGAAACCGGAATGCAACTACTGTGTGACACGGAGAGAACTGCTGGCGGTATTGGACTGCGTAAAACACTTCCACAAATATCTGTATGGACAAAGGTTTCGCCTGCGCACAGATCATGCGGCATTGAGATGGCTCCTGAACTTTAAGGATCCTGAAAGACAATTGGCGCGGTGGATCGAGCGACTCCACAGCTACGACTACACGATAGAGCATCGCAAGGGCAGTAGACATGGAAATGCCGATGCCTTGTCACGCCGTCCGTGCAGAGTCGAATGCGGGCAGTGCTCGCGAGCCGAAAGCAAAGAACAGATAATGGACGTCCGGTTGGTAAGCGTTATGCCAGAGGAAGAGTTGTCTGCGGAGAGGCTACAAAAGGACCAGCATGAGGATGCGGATCTTGCAAAAATCGTCGAAGGCAAGGAGCAAGGCGCACGTCCAGACTGGCAGGAGATGGCCGGTGAAAGCCCAATCGCTAAGGCCTACTGGGCACAGTGGAAAAGTCTGCGGCTGAAGGAAGGATGCCTGTACCGCGAATGGGAGAGCGCGGATGGTCGGACCAGCAACTCCCTAATGGTAGTGCCGAAATGCAGAATCAACGAACCATAACGACTCCAGTGGAGGGCACCTGGGTATCACCAAAACCGTCGCCAAAATAAAAAGACGATTCTACTGGGTAGGATGACAGGAGTCTGTAGCCGAGTGGATTAAGAGCTGCGACCGATGTTCAGCTGCGAAAGGGCCGACAAGAAGATCTCGAGGCCGCATGCAGCAGTACAACGTGGGAGCGCCCTTCGAGCGGATTGCTATGGACGTCGCCGGCCCCTTCCCAACGAGCAGTCAAGGCAACAAATATGTGCTGGTTGTAATGAATTACTTCAGCAAATGGCCCGAAGTCTACCCTATTCCTAACCAGGAGGCCATTACGATCTCGGAAAAGCTGGTAAACAACTGGGTTGCCAGGTTCGGAGTTCCGTTGGAGTGGAGCACTCAGATCAAGGCCGGAATTTCGAGTCTGCGGTATTCAAGGAAGTGTGTGGGCTGTTGGGGATAAAGAAACCGCGTACCACTCCTTTGCACCCACAGTCCGACGGCATGGTGGAACGCTTTAACCGGATACCTGCGGAAAGTGGTAGCCAGGAATCAAAAGGATTGGGACACGCATATCCCCCTGTTCCTGATGGCGTATAGGTCAGCCCCGCATGACACGACATCACTCACTCCAGCCCGAGCAGTGTTTGGCACAGAGTTGCGGTTACCCGCTGACTTGAAGTTCGGGGTAGTCAGCACAACGGGAGGCGCTAAGACGGACTACGTGGTCAATAAGCTGGCGGAACTGGAGGAAATTCACCAGTTTATAAGGGGCCGCACCAAACTGGTCAGCGATAAGGCGAAAGCCAGATATGATCTACGGGCCAACTCAGCAGGGTTCCAAGAAGGCGATTTGGTAATGCTCTACAACCCGCAGCGGAGGAAAGGTTTGTCTCCGAAACTTCAAGCGTCATGGGAAGAACCGTACGAAGTCGTGACTAGGATTAACGACGTGGTATACCGGATTCAACGTTGCAGAAATAGAGGCGCTAAGCTGAAGGTAGTCCATTTGGAGCGTCTGGCGCCTCATCACAGCGGAGCCTCGGCACTTGTTCGGGATGAACAAGTCTAAGTGGTGGGCAGTGTAACGATAAGACAGTCTGTCGCTGTGCAAAGCAACCCTGCCGCTTCGCGCCGTGCTATAATTCAATGTGGCAACGACGGCCGCGATAACTTTTAGTCCAATCTGGCAACGATGGTCGCGATCATCAGGGAAACCTTTAGTCCACTCGGGAATGTGCGAGAACGATCTGCGCGATGGTCGGACGGGTATAAAAGGCAGCCGGATGCGGCGCAGCGAGTCAGTCTGGTTTTGACAAGTGAAGTTGCCACACGGAGTAATTAAGCAAATACTTAAGTGTATGAACAGTAAAGTGTAAAACTGTGAATAATAAAGTGACTGTTGGTTTTGAATTGGCTGCGTTGGAATAATTAAAGTTGTTTCATTTTCAAATTGCACAATCCAGTGATACGTAACAGCCCACTAGACCTAGTATTCGTAACAATATCTTAGCCAGGTTATTAGTCTTTAAAATAATAAATTTTAGCTCCTCTACCAATTGTGAAGAGACGCAAGATTCAATGAATAATTTAATTTCAAGCGCTTCTTTTAGTGAGGATGTTTTGCAGGCTAATAACGATGATAATGATAATGAAATCCTAGATAACCTTGATCAGAGTAGCGAGATGCACGAGACGTATTTTGTAGGTGACACCTTTTCTAATCCGAAAGAAATTAACGTAGAGCTGTTTTCCATGAGGTATTTTGTTGGATACGTGGCGTACAAAATCATTTCTAAATTAAATTGTGAAAAAGGCGGTGATGAATTGAGTAAATGGATGAAGGTTTGAATGCTCCAAGTGAAATTTTTATTTTTCACAAAAATTATCAGTCAATTTCTGTATTTGGTAATCGTTTTACTCCTTCCAATTCCCCAATGAATGTATGCATAAAACATATTTTAATTTTTCATAAAATCTTCGGAGCAGAACCTGAAAAAATAATACCAATTTTCACTCGTTTTACAATCTTGTAAAAATACTACACCTGAATGGTTCCATGGTGAGTGATGTAACCATAGAGTCACATTCTTAGATTTTCTTATTTTAGTTCCACGAAAACACTGCATATGGGCTGTGCAAAACGGATTCGTTTTATTGGCATCCGTTGGCCGCCCTTGCCTTCGCGAATGTTCGATTCGAAGGGGCGCCGTAAAAAGAGAAAGAGATTCGCCGTGTATTTGCCAGTTACGTTGCCATTATATTTCGAAGTCATCGTAAAAGGAGAAATTGCCAGGACCGTTAGCCGTGAGTGTGAAAGAGACAGTAAAGAAAGACACCGATCGAGTCAGAACAAGCTAACATTCGCTGCTGGCATCTATGCGTCGCCTACACACTCGCGAAAGTTCGTCGCCGTTAAATTTCGAAGCCGTTGTAGGCGAAAAATTGCAAGTCACGTTACTCGCAGTGTTTGCCGGTAGTAGTCGTGAGTGCGGATGGTACAGTTGAGAAGGGACGCCGATCAAGTAAGAACAAAAGAACAGTCGTAGAGTGAAGTACAGTTGGAATGGAAAGCGAGAGTGGTGATTCGTTGGCGGCATTGCTAGAGGTTATGAGGTCACTAAAGTCCGCGATGAAAGAGGTTCGACATAATAACAAGGAGCAGCAAAGGGATATCAGCAACCTGCGCCAATAAATCCAAGCCGACGCACTGCTAATGCAGCTTCGGGAAGTGTCGACGCCCGCAGTGGGCAGCCACAGCAACGCCGCACAGTGTTGCGGGTTCATATAGCGGAGTCACAAAAATAGAAGGAGTGGTCGTATATAAATGAAATTTGGTATACAGTTATTGTATGAGTAAAGAACTTACTGTGCAAAATTTCAATGAAATCGGACCGAAACTACCTCCCATACAAACGGATTTGAAAAAACTTTATATTAACAATGAAAATTATCTCAGTTCATAAAACATACATTCAAAAAATTTGTATTTTAATATAAATTTATTTATAAATGTGTATATCATAAAACTTCGGATTTCTCTTAACTGAAGTATTTCCAACAAAACCTCGTATTCAGATTTTTGCGCTTATACAGTTGCATTTTGGCATTTTTGTCACTACTCGCAACACTGTGCGCCGTGGTGGTCGAAACGGGCACAGTAAAGCTATACAATCTACCAACATTTTCGGGCAAGGCAGAGGACTGGCCGCTTTTCTATGCCAACTTGTAATGAAAAATAAAATTTACCTTATTTCTTAAAAATACCAATATCTTAAAATTTTCATTTTGTCCCTCTTTTGCAAGTCTGCACAATTTGTCATTGTTACACATTGCACATTGCATTGTTGCACATTGACACTCCATTAATCTATTACAATATGAATTGTTGGGATTGACATTTTGACTATATAGCGGGGTTACTTGTTTTAAAAACGCGGATCAATTCTTCCTTTTCCGCTGATCTTCCACCTACTCGGACGTACCCAGGAACCAGAAAGGGCCACGTGAAAAACTTAATAAAATTGGAAGCTTTGAGAAATTAAATTGAAAACTAAAACTAAACTAAAATTAAAATTGAAAACTTAAAGCTTTGAGAAGTACATTTAAAGCTCAGAAAAATAAAGTGAAAGTACTGAAAACATTTTAAACTTATTACTTAACTTACCACAAGAAGACAACAATTACACAACTATTATTCCACATTCCCAAATTTCTGGATTACACCCAAGTAAACATTTTTTATCCATTAAAAATAGTTTCCAAGGCAAATCTTCTGCCAAATCGGCTATCCCCCGTATTCTTGTTTTTTAATTACAGACCCTTCACATTCAGGTCTGGCCTAGATAAAAATGTTTATTGCATTTGGTCGCACACCTTTTCCCATAATTCCGAAGGCTCGGTGATTCGGAACCCCTGGTAGCTCAGGCCAGCCAAGGTCATCGCTATTCCCGGATAAACGTCAAAAATCCCAAAAGAGAAGAAGAGAATCAGCACGCGGTGCCCAGGGCTTACACGACGTCTTCAATATAAATTGTTCTCGGTAAAATGGTTAAAAATTTGTGTAAAATTATCTAAAAAATTAAGCTAATTAATGTTAATTTCAATTAAGTAAAAAAGAGAAAAAGCATGGTGTAAAAGAATGTATAAAAAGTGTTAGCTGGAAGTAAAAAGAAAAAAATCCAGAGACATACGCAACATTTTCCACGAAGTCCACAAATGTTGCACTAGTTGCAATAAGTTTCACCCTTTCCACTACTCCAGTCCTCTCCTAATCTACATTTCTTCTTCCTCTTATACCCATGTGGATATCAATCCTATAAACATGTATAAATCCGAATTTTCAAATTAAACATGTGTAATTAAACATGTATACATAAAGATGTATACACAAAGTATACAAGAAAGTGTGTAGAGAAGTGCATCTTATTCAGTCTAGTTTTTCTTTTGCTGCTATTGGAAGCACGACAGAAAAGAGTACTAAGATCAGTGATCAGCAACAAATCATCAACTCAACCAACACAGCAGCATGGAAGGCTTTTCAGCGCGAATGTGGATGGAAAGATAAATGTGAGTAAAACCAAAATTGTTTCGTTGCTTATTGCTACCACGTTTTTTTTGCTCATACCTAAGTTGCTAAACAAAATACACACACAAAAATTGATTAATACCTAAGTAAAAAGTAAAGTAGTGAAAATTAAAAATTAAAAGAAAATTAAAGTTAAATAAATGATAGGGGATCAGGGTTTGGATCCACAAGGCAAAGCACCTGACTGCACGGATGTAGACGTGGTCCACATCTTCGGCTGCGATCCTTGTGGGTACCAGGCCAAGTGGACTCAACGCCTTCACGAAGGTTGCTTCTGGTGACCGGGCGGTCCCCGGGCGGCTGTTGAAGCTTGTCTTCTCAGCTGGCGAAGTTTGAGATGCGGAAATCCAGGAGCGTCTGACCCACAGTGGGCGGCTCCCTGGTCAGCGTCTGATCTCCATGTTAGGAGCGGCTGTTTTCTTATCATCTTTTGGTGGCGTGATAGATGTCAAAGAAACGCCACAGGGGAAGGCGACCCCCTTCATCAAAACCATTCTGGAGGGCTCCCATAAGGACTCTTTTACGGTGCAGGGAGTCGGATCCCCAGTACCGGCGGTAGACAGTGGGCGAGCGGGCTGTCTGGCGTCGTTATCCAATGACCGCTTAGGCTGCGCAGCGGGACCCCAGGCTGCGCGGTCTACTAACGCTACTGGGAAGCAGGAGGCGCCCAAACCTGCCTTAAGCAGGCAAGGAGCGCAGGACACCACCGCTCAGGCCAGTCCCTCAATTTTCGGGGTGGTGCCTCAGTTTCAGGGTCTTCGGCTCGACGTTGCTATAGAAGAGGGATCGACGATTCTCTCGCAAAATAGCGGCGTCGAGTCTGCTGACTCTGACATGGAGGCGGCACTCCTAGAGGAGACGGACGAACCTGCGGCCACCGGTTCCACTCCTGGAACGTCCTTGGCGGGGGAAAGTAAGGCGAGCAGTGCTGCGAAAAAAGCCAGAAATGGCTACCGGCGCTCACTTGCTTTCCTTCGTAAAGTGAACAAAGGTTCAGTACCCTTGTCTGACAAGGAGAAAGACCTAGTTAAGAAGCACCAGAAAATCGTTGCAAAATACGAAAAGAAGCAGGCGGCGATTTCTGGTGCTACGACATCGACTACTGCAGCAACGCCTGGAGACAGCGTCACTGCTGCACAGTCGACTAGTGGTACAGCAACGGCGGCAAAGCCTGGTATTAGGGCCACGGCCGCTACAGCTGTACGACCGGACAGAGGAGGGGCGGCGAAGCCTGGAAACAGTGCCACGGCTGCCTCGTCAGTACGGAAGGCTGATCAGAAGCCATCCACCTCGACAAAGCCCACTTCCACCGCAGTGGAAAAGGCGGTCAAACGGGGTAGATCGGGGGACGATCAGCCTACAGGGGAGGGGAAAAGGCTGAAACCCTCAGCGAGCTTCTCCTCTCCACAGGAGCTACAGATTGCCGTAGTGGACCGGAGCGATCCCGATGGGAAAATTCGTCCGGAAAACTGGCTATCTGTTGAGGCGCGCATTCTGCGAGCGATGCTCGGGGCGGCGGACGACGAGATCGACTTCGACGGCGCTGGCTGGCAGAGGGGCGTAAAGATCGTCGGCTGTGGCAACAGGCAGTCACTTGACTTCCTGGTGCGCACGATCGGCGGTCTTGAGCCTCTCTGGCAGGGGGCAAAACTCGAGGTTATACCTCGCGACCGATTGCCTCTCCGACCTATTGTAACACTGTGGGTCCCCCCTCCAGTCATGGAGGATGCCGACACGTTGAAGCTGATAGGTCGGCAGAACAGCGGCCTTAACACTGGAGAGTGGAGAGTAATTTCCTCCACTACTAGCAAAAACGAGACGGGTAAGGACCTCGTGGTCGCTGTTGACCAACCGTCCTTTAGTCATCTACGAGACTCCTCTGGTATTGTCAAGTTCGGTTTGGGTTCCTTGAAAGCTCGTTTCCCCAATAAGGAGCGTGCCACACAGGGAAAGGCTGAAGGTAGTGCAGATAAACCTGCACCACTCTAAGGCCGCCACCCACGATCTTATGCAATTCCTGGAGGAGGAGGAGGTTGACTTGGCCTTAATCCAGGAACCCTGGCTCGTCAGAGACAGTGTTTGTGGATTGGGGTCAAGTCAATTCAGAGTACTTCATTCGCGTGGTGAAGGTAAGATACGAGCCTGTATTGTTTATAGAAAGTACATTAATATGTTTCTCTTGTCTCAATACAGTACTGGTGACCTGTGTGTGGCTGCATGTGAGCGAATGGAGGGGCATGACCTTATCCTTTCGTCCGCATACATGCCATTCGAAGGAGAGGAACCACCGCCAAAGGAGGTCCGGGACCTTGTTGCGCACGCCCGATCACGGAGACTTGATCTCATCATCGGGTGTGACGCCAACGCTCATCACGTTCAGTGGGGAAGTTCCGGCACCAACAGCAGGGGTGAGTCCATTTTTGAGTTTCTTCTTAATTCTAACCTTATGCTATGTAATAGAGGCAATACGCCAACCTTCCATAACAGGGTTAGGGAAGAAGTTATAGATATAACCTTGGTTACCGACTCTAGTACCATCTCTGTGGTCGACTGGAAGGTACTGACGGAATGTTCGTTTTCGGACCACAACCGGATAGTCTTTTCCGTGGCCATGAAGGTGGGGAGTCCACCAGCCTATAGGAATCCGAGAAAGACTAACTGGCCTAGATTCAGTGCACTAGTTTCCGAAAAACTGGCGTCGCGCAAGGCGACAGCTACCTTTGAAAGAAACAACATTGACAGGTCAGTTAGTCTTTTAACGAAAGTTCTTAATACATCTTTCAAGAAATCGTGTCCAAAAAGTCGAGCTCCACGGAAAACCAACGCAGTTTGGTGGACCCCAGAGCTAAGACAACTGAGGACAGATACTAGGCGTCTCTTCAATAAGGCTAAGCTTAGTCAAACTGAAGAAGACTGGGGAGCCTACAAGGCTAGCTTTAATAAGTTTAAGAAAACTATTAGGGCGGCTAAGCGGGATGATTGGAGGAATTACTGTGAATCCCTCGACAATGTTAACGAGGCCGCCAGACTCCGTAAGGTGCTAGCCGGGGTTTCACACACCCCTGGCAGCATCAGGAAATCTGATGGATCATGGACGGAGTCGAGGGAGGAACTTCTTGAGATCCTCATGAACACTCACTTTCCTGGATGCACGGATGTTGCTGAGGCGACCACGTCGCATAGGCAACAAACACCGCAACCGGATGGTCTAGTTCAGAGGATAATTAGCGAAGCCAAGGTGGCATGGGCAATTGACTCCTTCAGCCCGTATAAATCCCCGGGCCCTGATGGTGTCATTCCTGCTATGCTACAATGGTCTAAGGAGGCGGTGGTTAAGGTCCTGACGAGAATCTTTCGTGGATCTCTCCAACAAGGATATGTCCCACGTGCCTGGAAGGAGGTTAGGGTGGTGTTCATTCCCAAAGCAGGGAAAGTGAACCACTTAACAGCAAAAGATTACAGACCGATCAGCCTTTCATCGTTCTTACTTAAGACTCTTGAACGGCTGGTAGACGTCTATATTAGAGAAGTGGCACAGTCCAGAGGACTCTGCAAGGCGCAACATGCGTATTGCAGGGGAAAATCTGTCGACAGCGCCCTGCATGAGGTCGTTCAGACGATCGAAAGATCGCTGAACTCTAAGGAGTACACGTTAGCCGCTTTCCTCGATATCGAGGGAGCCTTTAATAACGTTACCTTGGAGGCTATAATCAACGCACTTAGAAAGTTCGAAGTTCATGAGAAGGTGGTAAAGTGGACCAGTGACATGCTCAGTAGCAGAAGGGTCCACTCTAACCTAGGCCTGTGCTCAGTGAGGAAACTTACTACAAGGGGCACACCACAAGGGGGTGTTCTTTCGCCTCTGCTGTGGCTCCTTGTAGTAAATAGCATCCTCGAGATCTTCGAAACCAGGAGGCTACGAGTAGTAGCATATGCAGACGACGTCACTATCCTGATCCCTGGAAGATTCCTGTCCACAATCAGTGATCTCATGGAGTCTGCTCTAAAGGAACTTTCCAGGTGGGCAGAGCTTAACGGTCTAGGGGTTAATCCCTCTAAGACTGTTTTGGTACTGTTCACCCGGAAATACAAAATACCGAAGTTTGAGCTGCCTAAACTTGGCGGCACTACTCTCACCCTATCACCCGAGGCTAAATACCTTGGCACCATACTTGACTCCAAGCTCTCTTGGGGGCGCAATGTGGAAGAGCGGGTGAAAAAGAGCCTGAATGCTTTTTACATTTGTAAAAGGACTTTCGGGAAAAAGTGGGGATTGCAGCCGACTATCGTTCATTGGATGTACACTGCGATTATACGGCCGATCCTAAGTTACGGAGCCATTGTCTGGTGGCCGGCTACGGGCACCAAGACCGTGGTAACGAAACTGACGAAGGTGCAGAGACTAGCGGCTATGGGAACAGCAGGCACTGTCAAAAGCACCCCCCAGGCCGGGCTGGAGGTGATCTTGCACCTCCACCCGATTGAGCAGTTCATTAAGTGTTGCGCTGCTAAAGGCGCTCTCAGATTGAGGGAAGCCAACTTGTGGAGGCAACACGCTTATGGGCACTCTGGAATTCTAAAGTCTTTCGCGAAGCCGGATATCGGTTATCAGGTGGATTCCTGCACGGACTATCTGATCCCATACCTGGATTTCGACACGCGAGCACTAGCCTCATATCCCACAAGGGAGGAATGGGAGGCGACAGGTGCGATGAGAGACGCTTCTATCACCGTTTTCACCGACGGCTCCAAAATGGAGGAAGGTACTGGAGCTGGTCTCTACTCCGATGTACTGCAGACACGCATGTCGTTCAGACTGCCGGACCTCTGCAGTATTTTCCAAGCAGAGATCTATGCAATTTGGAAGGCTGCCGAACTTATCCGTGACAGTGGGTTACCACCCACAGATGTCACAATTTTCGTGGATAGTCAGGCGGCGCTTAGGGCACTGGAATCAGTTGTTGTGAAATCAAAGGTAGTGCAGAGGTGTCGCACCGCACTTCAAGGCATTGGGCACCACCAGGTCACTCTCTGTTGGGTTCCGGGCCACTCAGGAGTGGCAGGGAACGAAGCAGCGGACGAGATGGCAAGAAAAGGGGTGGCTTTGTCTGCCACCGAAGTGGATACCTCTGTGTTTCCTCCGATATCTGCCCTGTACATGTATATTGACAGGTTGACCAAAAAGGAAATTGAGTCGTCATGGCGTACCAGGACCGACTGCGGCACCTGCCGGGCACTGTGGCCCTCCCTCTCTTTGACGAAAACACGATTCGTACTATCTCTGAGTCGTACCTCTATTCGACAGCTCGTTGGAGTCATCACCGGTCACTGCGCTATTGGATCTATGCTTACCAAATGGCGCCTCTCGTCCGGTGATGTCTGCCGTAGCTGTGGAGATGAAGAAGAAGTAGAAACGATACAACACTTCCTGTGCCACTGCCCGGCTCTGCAGGAACGCCGACTCCGCACCTTGGGGTCAAGGTTCCTGACAGACCTGGCTTGCGCAGCGAAAGTCGAAATCTCGAATCTGCTCTCCTTCATTAAGAGGTCGAACTGGTTTCCCCTTGACTGAGACTATTGGTTGGCTCCAGAACACCATAAGAAGGGATTCACAATGGGCCATTGTGGCCTCCGAGTGGAAGTGCGGTCCTGCCGCACACACCCTTCCCTACCTAACCTAACCTAACCTAAATAAATGATAATTAAAATTGCACTTAAATATTACTATGTAAAATATTAAATATTGCACTACTCTTACTTTAATACTACACGAAATAAATTAATATTACAGTTAAATTAATATTACACTAAAGCTAATATTGTACTATGTAAACTCACTAAAATTAATATTGCACTAAGAAGATTTTTGCGCTATTTTAATTACTAAGTTTTTTAACATTCCCTGCAATCTACTTGCTTTTGCTGCATAGAGTTCACTTTGAGACATTGGAAAAAATGTTATTTGTCAGGTGTTGGATTTTTTTTGGAAAAAATGTTATTTGTCAGGTGTTGGATTTTTTTTGGATTGAACCAATATTGTAAATAAATAATTATGTGGTAAATCGAAACTGTGAATTTCCTTAATGAATAACGGATTGAAGTGACGCAACAGCGTGGGAATCTTTTATGAGTAATTTACTTCAAAGATCATGGTAGAGTGGCTAAAGACGGGATTCGCGCATTCCATCATCAGCGATCCCAACTAGAGTGTTGTATAATGGATAGCTTTGTTTTGAATATGTGTAGAGTAGTCTACTGGTCCAGTTGTGGTAATTAGATTTTTTTGTTTAGGAACTCTTTAATAAAAGTGTAGTCTAGGCTGAGTGTACGAACGAACCCCCCACTGGCCGTATTGCTAGCCGGATAAAGGAGTCCCTACCCACTACAGCTACCCAGCCAGGAGACCCAGCTGCAGTCGCTTCTTTCGAACCTCGAAGCCAGAGCTATCCCCACGAAAGTGACGCTTATTGGGCTAGGCCACCAAATTCGTGTTGGTCACTTGTTGACACTAACATCTTGTTGTTGTTTTCGGCAAGCGCGGTTATATAATTTGGCGTCCAACGTGTGGCAAACACGCTACAGAATGCTACATAATTTGGCGCTCAACGTGGGGCATGAGAACGACGATGCCAATCCACCACAATAATTGGTCAGAATTGGCAAAGCCAAGCTCCATCAAGTAAAATTTTTGGATTTCATGTTTTCCTGTTTTGATCTGACGAGAGAAATCCTCCTCCAAAACCTCCACGTGGGTGCCGGCTGGTAATGGCTAAACAGTTCACCTTGGTGGTAGCCAGCTAAGGGAGTGAGCTTCGTTCCGCTGACCCCACTCTTCAATAGTTCGGTCGGTAGTTTGGGTTGATGCTTCTTCCATAGGATCGAGGTAAGGGATGGACCAAGGTGTCATACGACCCGTGCCGATGGTCAGCCTGGCTGGAGCTCTTTCAAATAGCCCGTTAACGGAGTATCCGGATACCTGGCGCCCTCCGGATTATTAGCCTTACCTGTGCACTGCGGATCTCTGCACAGGTGGACCACCCCTTCTCCGCCACTCGTGGGACACAATTATGGACAAGACAACAAAAAACACAAAAACAAACGCAAAAAATGAGGGAACCAGAGGCTGTAAGGCACCAGACATATTAAGGACTCCAAAATCCGCTACAGGGAGCGCCAGAGTGCCAAGCGAGTACTCGAAAGGATACAATGTATCCCAGAGAACCGCAGGACTCAAAAAGAAAAAAGTCCTTCACCTGGGCTATCGCTAGATTGGCGGAGCTCGACGCTGCACCGACTACTGAGACCGAAGCCAAAAGGCAGCGTTCTACAGAGGAAGAGGCCCCGATTGCTAAAAAGTTGCGCAGCTCGCACAGAACAGCAACCACCTACAGCGACGTGTTAAAAGACAGTCTCGTTATGGCGGTCGTTGACCTTCCGTCAGGGTCGGCCCTGACGGAAGTATCACTCCCGCAAACTGGAAACTGGTGGAAAATATCCTCGCCGACATCTTTCTGGACGTCATGAAGGAGAATCCGGGCCCGGTGCCACAATACCAGATGTGTGGCTGGCATCAAGGTCACGTAAAGCGGGTTGCGTGCGCGGACAAGATGGCTCTGGCAAGAGTCCTCGAAACACTCCAATTGTCCAACCCGAAGATACCCATGCACAATTGGAAAATTACCAAGTTGGAAGAGTTTAAGGGGTCTCATTGTGCCACTATAATTGTGACCAAGGAGTCCCTTGAGCACCTCTTAAAGTCCAATGGTGTCGTGGCCTTCGGTTTTGGGCGTTACACCAAGGGTGTATAAGAAGGACGAGCAGACTGAAACCGGCGAACGTGGCCCCCAGGGGCCGCTAGCCTCGACGGACTCTGGCGAAGGCGGCCCACAAGCGCTGCCAGCCACGACGGACTCCGGCGGGCCCGCAGGGGCCGCCAGCCGAGACGACCACCCTGGCAAACGAGATAAAAGATGACCAGCTGTCTTCCTTGAAGCCGTTACGTCGCCTATCCCGGGCGGAATCAATCAATAGGCAATGGTCCGAATAGTTCAGATAAACCTCTACCACTCTAAAGCAGCCTCGGCTGCACTACTCCTCCGCCTTTCTAAAGGCGGAGACGACATCGCTCTCATCCAAGAACCATGGCTCGTAGCCAACAAGGTTTAAGGATTGGGAGCGACCAACTACAGGCTGGTCCATGCTAATAGCACAGGTAGACCCAGATCCTGTATCCTTGTGAAGAAATCACTAAATGCGTATTTGCTCCCTAATTTCAGCAACGACGATTTGGTCTCCATCTCCCTGACGCTTAAGGGGAGATGCCACTGGATTGCGTCAAGCTACATGGCTCATGACCACCTAGAGCCTCCACCACCGGATCCAGTAAGAAATCTGGTTACCGAAGCCGCTAAGTCCAACACCGCACTCGTGATTGGATACGACGCGAATGCTCACCACTGTATCTGGGGGCGCACGGACATCAATGATAGAGGTGTGTCACTTTTCGATTACATTTCTACCACAAACCTTCTTGTGTGCAATATAGGGCGCACTCCCACCTTCGTAACCAGAAATAGGGAAGAGGTTTTAGACCTCACCCTTGCCTCTGTGAATATAGCCGATATAGGCACTGGAGGGTCTCCAATGAACACTCTTTTTCTGACCATAGGTACATAGAGTTCACTTTTGACAGCGACCCCCGGAGGGTTAAACCAGTAAAAAACCCCAGGAATACAAACTGGGAGCTGTTTACCCGCACAGTGGATAGGCACATCAAAGCCCCTGAAATAAATACCCAAACGAAGCTAGAATCGGCTGTTAATCAACTTACTCTAGCATTTCCTAAGGCCCAGGACCTCGCCTGCCCTAAGTACATGCCTAGAGGGAAATACAAACCCCCCTGGTGGAACCGTGATCTTAGTGAGCTCAGGAAACACTAGGACTCTCTTCAGAGCAAGGAGTCCAAAACTGAAGAAGATTGGGACGTTTATAAGGAATCCCTCAAGACCTATAAGAAAAGCCTCAGAGAGGCTAAGAGAAGGTCCTTGAGCGACTTCTGTGGCAATATTGAAAGTGTCTCCGGGACTGCAAGACTCAGGAAACTACTTGCCTCTTCCCCCTTTATTGCAAGTGCTTTACAAAACTCCGATGGTTCTTGGAAATCATCAGAAGGTGAAGCACTTGAACTTCTCACAAATACCCACCTTTCCGATCAGCCAACACGATAGGCTGTTAGGAACTCAGGCCAGCACTAACTGTGTCGCCTCTATAAACAATATCATCTCTATTGACAAAATTAAATGGGCAATTGCCAGTTTCCATCCGTTTAAATCACCAGGACCAGATGGCATATTCCCAGCACAACTCCAACATACAGGACCGTTAATGTTAACACTCCTCAATGCAATATTTTCAGCTAGTATTGGCTTAAACTACATACCAGAACATTGGCGCAATGTACGGGTGGTTTTCATCCGCAAAGCGGGCAAAAGTTCTCACACTAGCCCTAAGGACTACAGACCCATAAATCTTTCTTCATTTTTGTTAAAACACTAGAAAGATTGCTGGATCTACACTTACGGCAAACGATAAGCAGGATCTCATTTCAAAGAGTCAGCATGCCTAAATTAAGGGGAAATCTGTAGACACAGCTTTATATTCCTTGACCCATACGATCGAGAAATCACTCGAACACAACGACTACACTTTAGCAACTTTCCTGGGGGCTTTCAACAACGTCGAGCTTACAGCCATCACGGGCGCGCTCGCCAGGCTTGGGGTGGAACTTGGCTTGGTGAACTGGGTCGATAATCTTCAGCTGTAAACGAACTGCTCCGGTCCCTGGGAGGGGGTTGCGGCAAGGTGACGGCGTATGCAGACGTCATAGTTCTCACTATCTCGGGCAAGTTTCCCAACTCGATCACAGATCTAACGCAGGTACTGCTAAACAGGGTCAACGGCTGGGTTACCAGTCGAGGATTAGGCATCAACCCTGGAAAGACAGAGGTGGTCCTCTTCACGAGGAAGTATAAACCCCCACCTATACCTCCTCTATCATTAAACAATAAAGAAATCTCTTTCAAGAATGAAGCACAATTCCTGGGAGTAATTTTTGACAAGAGATTGAGCTAGAAACCGAACATCCTCCATAGGGTCAAAAAGACAACGACCGCCTTATACACCTGCAAAAAGGCACTGGGGGAAAACCTGGGCAGCCTGCGTCATCCTCACGGGCGCTCTTAGGACAACACCAACCTCGGCTTTAGAAGTCCTACTTCACCTTATTCCACTAGATCTACACTGTAGGAAATCATCGGCTATAACAAGCCACAGACTACAGGCTACCGGCCAATGGTAGGAGTCTAACATGGGTCATGCCAGGATACTTACCCTCTTGAAGGAGTTCGAGGAACTGGATTCTTCACCCCCCCAATTCCAATTTAACCCTTATTCTCATACCCGGGTACCCGGGTGCCCACTGCGATGTATTTTCGTGAAAAAAACTGACAAATAATGAAAATTTTTTTTTTACCTTCCGGATGCTCGTTATTTAGGTGAAAAGCGAACAAATCATATCAAAATTTTATAAACACTTTTTAATTAACAAAATATTGAAAACTTAAAAATTTCATGAAATGGGTACCCGGGTACCCCGGGTGCCAAACGACGTTAGTAAGTTTGGGTATGAGAATAAGGGTCAACGAAAAGTTCATTAGCACCATTCCAGACTGGAACAATTGGGATGAGAGCTCAGCACCTATTAAGGGTGCCAGGGACGGACGCAGAAAAAAATGTTGGGGGGGTCCGATCGAAAAATTTGGATAATTAAACAGTTGTGTTTGACAAACTTAATATTTATAACTTATGATTGTTCATTGAATCGCGTGTTGATTGGCGGTTTGCGAGTTTTATTTTCCAAAAAATAAACACAAGACAAAATCAATTTTTGGGTAAAAGTAGCTAAAAATTGTGATCATAATTAAAAAAAATTTATTTTCACTCAATTGGAATTTCATTTAACGTTATAATATTTTATAATACCAGGTATGCGCATATGAAACCGGTAACGGCATCTAGCGGTAAATAGCCGAATATTTATAAACTTCGGAACCGTACCAAATGTCATGTTTACTTCTTCTGTCATATGTCAACAATATTCAGTTCACAATTCGTCAAGTTTCATCCAACAACGCATTGTTTGACGCTCCGGAAAATGTCGGATTACGTGCCTACAAATTACGATTTGCGGACACAGTTAATTTTGTGTTATCATTTGAAGAAAAAAACCTTCTAAAACCTGGTGAAACGGTTAACGGTGAACGTTACCAACAACAATTGGCCGATTTGAACCGTGCTATACGCCAAAAACGCCCAGAATATGAAGCCAGGCAACACAAAGTGATTTTCCTCGATGACAACGCACCACCACACCGCACTAGAGCCACCAAAGAATTGGTTGCATCGTACAACTGGGAAGCTCTTGCTCATGCGGCTTACTCACCAGACTTGGCGCCTTCGGATTATCACATGTTCGCATCGATGCGCCACGCATTAACGGAACAGCGCTTCAATTCTCACGCAGAAGCCAAAAAATGGATCGATGATTGGTTTCAGGCAAAAGACGAAACATTTTTTTGGCGAGGCATCCATAAATTGCCTGAGAGATGGGAAAAATGTGTAGCTAGCGATGGCCATTACTTTGAAGAATAAAATTGTAATCATTTCCTCACAATGAACGTGTTTTTTTCAAAAATAATTACCGGTTTCATAGGCATAAGAAGAATCATGGTATAAGAAGCATTAATTGACAGCACACGAATCAAATGATGAAATTGCAATACATATGATCTACTGCCTTTAATATTAGGCAGACTATTTACAGAGTGATGTCAAGTCTTCTTGTTCTTTTTGCGAGAATATCCAGAATTTGATCACTGGTAACATTCACATCTCTGTGAATGTTAAGAAGCGCCAGTCCATTCAGTCGTTCCTCTCCAGTCCGGTTGCGCAAGTAAGTTTTTAACCTTCGCAAAGTGGAGAAGGACCGTTCACTAGAGGCAACTGTGACCGGTAGTGTCCCACAAATTTGAAGAAGCCTGTATATCTGGCTGTAAAATCTTCTATTGCAAACGTTTTGGTACTTTTTCTGTCAAACTGTCAAAAAATAAACAAACGAAAAATTCATCTTTCTCGCACTACAGTAGGTTGCGAGTCGTCTAACGATAGTACTATTAATACATGTGGCATGATAATAACACTCAATTACTACTGTGATCTTGACCAGAAAAGTTGTGAAAATAAACTGAAAATTACGAAATAAAGTGAAATGAATCATATTTGTAATGTACCAACTTGTGATGTGGATTTAGTTTATGCGGTTGAAAGACTGTGTGCTGTAAGGGGTTTTGAAAAAGTCTGAGATTTCGGGGGAGGTCCGGACACCCCGGACCACCCCCCTGCGTTCGTCCCTGAAGGGTGCTGAGCTCTCATACTCATACTCCCACCAGATCACCACCGACGGCTCCATGCTAAACGGAGCTGTTGGTGGAGGCGTCTTCTCAGAATCACTTGATATAAATTACTCCTGTAGACTGCCGGACCACTGTAGCGTGTTCCAAGCAGAGGTTTCAGCCATTGAAGCTGCCCTGAAGTGGTTCAAAGAGGGCTGTGCCTTTAGACGAGATATTAGCATTCTCTCCCTAGGGTCTCATGTTCTGACTTCCAAAACAGTGATCAGCTGCCGCAAATCTCTTGATGAGATGGCTGAGCATATGGGTGCCTGGTCACAGAGATATCCCGGGGAACTGCAGGGCAGACGAATTGGCTAGACAAGGAACGACCAAGGAGCTATCCTCAGAGCTCGCCGGCTTAGGTATTCCATTGAGTACTTGCAAGCTGGTGATAGAGGAAGCGATGAAAAAAGCCGCTAAAAATGCATGGCGGCCTCAGAAACAGACAAGACAGCGCAACAGATCTGGCCAAAGCTGGACTGGAAGCGCACCAAAAGTCTGCTAAACCTCAATAGGAGCACGCTCAGGGTTGTTGTCGGAGTCACCACTGGTCACTGCATCCTTTGCAGCCACGCTATCAGATTAGGGCTGGGCCAGCTGGCCAACGACTACTGCAGAAGCTGCAGAGACATAGAGGAAGAAGAAACAATTCTCCATTTACTCTGCACTTGTCCCGCTCTTTGCAGGAAACGGAAAAAACACTTAGGGTTTTACCACACAGCCAACCTTGCGGACTTGTCGGAGGTTGACACCAAGGGCCTAATACGCCTCATCACCTGTTCGGGCTGGTTTGAGACATCCTATCAAAAGGGGTTAGAGATCCTGTGGTAACACAATGGGCCTAGTTTGGCCTAAGTGAGCTCTCACATGAGAGCTGCCACCACCACCTACCTACCTACCTAGTTGTTGTTGAATGAAAATGTTGACCTCTCCGGAACTTCGTTAATTTGGATCCAATACCGAATAAGCGACCGATTGAATATCAGATATGGATTTCAATTGCACTATTCATTCAGATTCATAAATATAGAATTGTTTTGATTTTTGTTCTTGCGAATATTCATTGTTGTTGGTATTTCTTGTGAATACAAAGAGATATGTTGCTCATTTGCATGCTTTGTCCAAATTTACTGCACAACTGCACAAATTCAAAATTCATCACAGGTCAACAGGTCAAATTTTGTTTCAATATCTTTATTTATTTAGCACACTGAAATGCGTTTACTTCAACCTAAATTTCGAAAAATAAATTCAGCTCTGGTCCTATATATCGTATTTGGTTTGTTCTTGTTATATGGCAGTTAGACGAAGTAATGAAAACTTGTCTCAATGGCACAACCGGTTGACGAGAGCAACTATACAATTTGTTTACAACCTATTTTATTTCAACAAGATTTCAACATTCGAAATGTATCGAAAGTTGGTTAAAAGATAACCACGACTGTCACTACTGCAGAAAGTTGATTCATCTTAAAGATTTAAAGCACTTATCTAGAAGTCGTTAAAAGAAAACACCATTGTTACATGGTAACGCAAAGAAAAATTACACTCCTAAGAGATATAAAACTCGCGGTAATCGAAATACTCAAGAATTAGTTGAAAATATGAATAATTCTAAGGAAGTTATTGATGCAGGTACTATTGGTGATAATTCGGTTGAGCAATCCTCAAGCTTTCGAGCAATTCGAGCTGCGAATGTAAGTGCGCAAGATACTCATTCAGGAAATTTTCAATCAAACGTTGATTACAATTTGATAAGTAAGATTGCAGAACAAAGTGTTCAACGACTTCTATCATTACGATTAAGTCAAAGCAATCAAAATCCTTTGACCACGGCCCAGCCAAACGTTGATGTTAATACTTCAAACTGTCGTTCCCATGGTAGAAATGCAGTCATAAACAATTCTAATTTTTCATTTTCCGCTGTGAATTCTCACAAAGTTATGAATTTAATTTAGAATTGGAAAATTAAATTATTTACAGCCTGATTCTGTGTATTCTTGACACATTTTTTATCAAGGCATTTTGTCAAGATTTTTATCAAGCAAAAGCTTTGTTGGCATTCTAATGCAACATTGATAAAGTAAAAAGCTCATTTAATCTTCTATACTATTATATAAAAACGAGTGTGACGTTTTTTGAGCCACAATCAGGCAAAAACCACTGAACGATTTAGATGAAATAAGCACCAAACATTTTTAATCTGTGGGAATGGTACATAGGCTATATGAGATTGACCACGCCCCCTTATTAGGCCCACTATGGTAACAAAACTCATGTATTGTATGCTTTTGTAAGGCAATATGGGTATCAAACGATTCAGCATGTCATTGCGGCAAACATAGGCTATAATATAATTGGCCACGCCCACTTTCCGTGCCCACTAAACTAACAAAATGAAGCCACGGGACATGTCTGTAAATCAGTATTAATATCAAATGATTCCGTGTTTCATAGATGTTAACGTAGGATATATAAGATTGACCATGCCCACCTGATATGCCTTTTCACTACGCTCACTATAATAACAAATCAGCCATGGTATATTTGTCGTAGCAATATGTACATGTCTGTAAATCAGTATTAATATCAAATGATTCCGAGTTTCATAGATGATAACATAGGATATATAAGATTGACCACGCCCATCTGATATGCCTTTTCACCAGGCCCACTATAATAACAAATCAGCCATGGTATATTAATCGTAGCAATATGGGTATCAGACGATTGAGCGTGTCATTGCGGCGAACATAGGCTATATTATAATCGGCCACACCCACTTTCCGTGCCCACTAAACTAACAAAACGAAGCTACGGTACATGTCTGTAAATCAGTATTAATATCAAATGATTCCGTGTTTCAATGATGCTAACATAGGATATATAAGATTGACCACGCCCACTTGATATGCCTTTTTGCCAAGCCCACTATAACAACAAATCAGCCATGATATATTTGTCATAGCAATATGGGTATCAGACGATTTAGCGTGTCACTGCGGCAAACATAGGCTATAATATAACCGGCCACGCCCTCTAAACTAACAAAACAAAGCTACGGAACATGACTGAAAATTAATGTTGATGTAAAATAATTCCATGTTTCATAGCGGTAAACATAAACTATGTATATAAAGTTGACCACGCCTACCTTTTATGCCTTCCTGCAATGCCTTTTATGATGACAGAAATTAACTGTGGTATATTTGTGCAAAACAATACGGATACAAAAAAATGTTGCGAGGTATTGCAGCAATATCTATATGTTGTATGTTTGTTTGTTGGTCCCACGACACTAAAACTCAAAAACTAAACAGCCGATTAGTTGAATTTTTCACGGAATGTTCGTATTGAGTAAGTCTCGGTAAACCACATAATGCGAATACGACCCGATAGGTAGGCGTGGCACCTCCCATACAACTTACATTTTCAATATGGAATACTGCTGTGTACAAAGAATACCAAGAATTTTCCCATTTAAACTACGCGGTTAAATATTTTCGCCGAATTATTTTTTTTTTAATTTCGTACAACTGTTAGAGGCTCACGTGTCAAATTATACGTCAAAATACTCATTAGTGTTTGAGTTACGCTTGGTTTTGTGAGACGCAAAAAGTGAATTCGGCGATTTTTATAATGTCTGAAATTATCCAACAAAGAAGTGCGATCAGATTTTGTTTCCTGAACGGAATAACCGCTGCGGAAACGTTGAGAATGTTGCAGAAGGCCTACGGAGACCATGCTCTATCAAAAACAACAACATTTGATTGGTATAAAATGTTCTAAGAAGGCAGAGTACGCGTTGAAGATGAAGAGCGGCCAGGCGGACCACGCACATCAACTGATAAGCAACACGTCAAGCAAGTGAAGGAAATGGTGATGGAAAATCGTCGGCTGACATGCAGAGACATTGCTTCTATTGTTGGAATATCAAATGGATCGGCCATCACAATTTTAAAGGACATTTTGTGCCTCAAACGCGTCAAATCTCGATTAGTCCCAAAAAATTTGAATTTCTTCGAAAAAAAGCGTCGTGTTGATGTGTGTGAAACAATGCTTTCTGATTATCAATCGGTTATGAAACGCATTATTACTGGAGATGAGACTTGGATCTATGCTTACGACACGGAAACAGCCGACCAATCGAGCGAATATCGTGCCAAAGGTGAGGCAAGGCCGAAACACCCGCGCCAAAGTCGCTCAAAAATCAAGGTCATGTTGACAGTTTTCTTCGATTATCGTGGTGTTGTGCATTATGAGTTCCTTCCGCCGGGCCAAACTGTCAACAAGGAATATTACTTGAGCGTTATGCGTCATTTGCGTGGAGCTATTCGCAAAAAGAGGCCGGATTTATGGAGAGACAACTCTTGGTTTTTGCATCACGATAATGCACCATCTCACACGGCATTGGTTCTTCGTGAGCATTTCGCCAAAAATGAAACTCATATCGATCCACAGCCACCGTATTCGCCTGATTTAGCTCCTTGTGACTTCTGGCTATTCTCCAAACTCAAAAGACCACTTCGAGGACACCGTTTTGAATCGATTGAAGAGATTCAACGTGAATCGGCGCACGCATTGAAGGCCATACCGGAAGGTGACTATTTGGCATGCTTCGAAGATTGGAAAGTCCGTTGGCATAAGTGCATTGCATCGGGGGGGGGACTACTTTGAAGGCGATGAAATTGATTTGGAAGAATAAATAAAGATTTTTTGAATTATAAACAAATTCCGGGTATTCTTTGTACACAGTAGTATTAAGATTAAGTTCATCAAGTTCTGGTGCGGGGCCACCGTTTAGATGTGCCGTTTCAGTGGTAAAATGTAATGGGCGTTGGACAAGAGGCGTGGCACTTTTTAAAAGCCGGTGTAACTTTGGAACTATAGCGTTCACATCAATGACACTCGGTACAAACGTACGATTTAGTTGTGTTTTTCAGTAGGGGGAATAGGGTGGGTTTTTGACAAGGGGGCGTGGCACCGCCCATACAACTTAAATTTTCAATATGGAATATCTTCGGAATGAAAAATCGGACAGCATTAAAATTTGGTGCGGGGCTACCATTTAGATATGCCGTTTCACTGGTAAGCGTTCAACTGTGGAACTACAAATCACACATCAAAGATTTACGTTTTAGATGTGCCCTTCGCAATTGGGAATAGGGGCATAGGGCCCATTGACTTCAAGCTTGCGTGCAAAGCCGCAGGGCCCTACTAGTTCAACATAAAGTGAATATGCGATAGCTGTCAAATTGTCAAAAAATAAGATAAATAAAAAATTGGAAGAAGTAATTGTTGACATTTTTATTGAAAATTTTTACAACTTTGTGAGATGATGATGATTGGCTCATAGCCAAATTACAGTTTTTACCAACGCATTTGAATTCTGAACGATCATGAAGGCAAATTATTTGTTTTCTTCTGCTTCTGATTTCTTCTCTTCTATCCTCCTCAACCGCTAAAAGTGTTAACATGCACAATTCTTCCATTTTCAATAGGCAAAATTTCAATTCGCGTACTTACTGCTGAACATCTCCATCATGATTTTGACCTTTTGTGTAAACATTTACAAATTTTACTTACAGGAAAAGCCCGTGAATGGTTTTGGCGTTATCATAAAACAGTCGCTACCATTCAATGGCATGATTTTTGCATTGCATTAAGATATGAGTTACAACACCATAAATCGAATTACGATATTCGTGAGCTATTGCGAAACCGTAAACAAAAACCAAATGAAAATTTCGAATGCTTCTACGATTCAATTTGTTTGATCGTTGATCGATAAACAGAACAATTTCAGAACAGGAATTGGGATAGTTATAGTATAAACACAACCAAAAAAAAATAGAAAGCAATGGTTCGGGAGTAGACGTGTTTTCTGTGCGCTGCAGCAAACATTTAATTTGTTAATATTACTGGCAGCTTAAATTGTGTTTGCGGTGTTCATCTCAACAATCCTTGTGTCTGCTTTTTGCAAAGTAAAACTAAAACGCCTTAATTATTGCTTGTACTGAATAATTTCTGATTCAAATGAGAATGACAACTAGAGCTGTAACAACTAAAGTTTCGCGCCAAGTGGTTTCCACACCTCAAAACAGTTCGAGCAGTTCAGGGAGAGCTGAGAGTTCGCCACATTCGGCATGGTTCGTGCGTATGGAGGAGCATCTCGAATTGCAGAGAAAAAGCATTGTTGAACAGATCACGGAACGTATGAGAGAATATGAAGAACGGGTGATGCAGCGGTTTGGTGAGATGTCAGCTGAAATTGCTACTTTCAAAAAGGAGATACGAAGAATTGAAGAGCGTGTGGGTAAGGCAGAGGCACAAATAGCACAAAATGAGCAGCTGAAAGATGAAGTTCTGTTGCTTAAAGAGGAGCTTAACGTGTGTCAGAACCAAGCTGTATCTGCGGATATCGTTATTAATGGTCTCCCGCTAATTGATGGGGAGAAGATTGATGAAACTTTCCATAAGCTGTGCGATTCTATCAAGTTGTCTCCGCCTCGCATTCGCACTGCTTTTCGGGTGTCAAATTGTAACAACAATGCTGCTGCACCTGTTATTGTGAAACTTGGATCTCCTGATGACCGCTCAATGCTCTTCAGATCAATTATTCGTTTTTGCAAAGAGAACAAGCGGTCGCTGCTGCTTAGTGATGTTGGGCTCACAACTGCTGGGAAACTACACGTGCATGAAAGCTTCACCAATTACAACAGAGAACTAATGCGTTCAGCACTGCAGCTGAGGAAACAAAAGAGATTAGTAGCTGCTTTCTCAATTCGTGGGTTTGTGTACGTGCGTGTTCATCAAAAAAGCCAAGCTATCAGGGTGTCAAGCAAAGAGAGTTTAGAGAATATTGTTGCTGCAGGCTAGTGGAAATTAGATCATTGCTTATGTTTTGTTTGTGCTTACTTTTTACTTGCTCTTGTTCATTCTCTCATTTCTTTTGGTGTATTTTTCATTTCTCGTGCTTATTTCTATATCTCAGTTACTCACTTTCTGTTCATCTCCTAACCTGCCTGTCTTTGGTTGTTTCTGTTTTGTTCCTTTTCTGTGATGATGGGGCTGAGTGATAAATCAGACTCTGGCGTTAGTGAAAATCAAAAAATTCTTTTAGACATTTTTGGTAAACAAGTGGTTGGTCTTAATGTAGTGCATTTTAATGCGAGAAGTTTAAGTCATGACAAACTTGATCATGTTAGGTATGTTTTTGAGGGGTCTTCTGTGGATATAATTTGTGTGTCTGAGACCTGGTTTCAAAGTGATGCCCCTGATTTCAACTTGTCTCTTGATGGGTATAACGTACTAAGACATGATCGCGTGCACAGGAAAGGGGGGAGTTGCAATATATTGCAAAAAAACACTTAAGTTACGACTGCTGTCTAAGTCTATCAAGTGTGGCACAGAATTTATTCTTAGTAAAGTGTCTGATGGTGTATCTAAAGTTTTAATTGTGTGTGCGTACAATCCTCACAGATGTTGTTCCCTTGATCCCCTTTTTGTTGAGTTGTCTGAACTGTTAGTTGAGTATGAACGTATTCTGATTTGTGGTGATTTCAATGTTAATTTATTAATTAATGACCCCAGCAGAAATAAACTATTTGACTGGTTAGAAGCTACAGGACTATGTGTGATTAATAACACAATACCAACTAGGTATGCGAATAATGCCTTACCCAGCCTCCTTGACTACTTCATTACCACTGACCCGTCGCATATCTTGAAGTTCGAACAAATGTCTTTTATTTCTGACCATGATTTAATATTCTGTACTTGGGATGTTGTTATGAATCGTTCTGACCTTAGTAATACTTTTGTATACCGTGATTTCAAATCGTTGAATGTCAACTACTTGTTTTCTGACTTGTGTAGTGTGGATTGGAATAAGTGTTGGTCTCTTGAAACTGTTGATAAAAAACTTGACTTCATTAATAACAACTTGACTTTTTTGTTCAATCTACATGTTCCTCTCCGTACTTTCCATGTTGTAAATAGTTCATGCCCCTGGTTTAACGCTAAAGTACGTTTATCTATTAGAAAACGCAATAAGTTGCATGCAAAGTGGCGTAAAACTAGGTCAGATACTGCTTGGTGTCAATATAAAGCTGCCCGTAATGAAGCAACAGCTACAATTAGACATGCAAAGCGTTGCTACAGCAATTCACAGCTTGACCCTTCACTCCCTTCTAGGAAACTATGGCGCAATCTAAAAAATTTGAAAATTCATGGCAAGGAAAACTCTGGTTGTGACTTGAATCCTAATGAGCTAAATGATTTCTTTATTGGTGCCAATGATAAAGAGAGTCGCACTGTTCTGCCAAAACATTTATCATCTTGTCGTGGTGTTAAAGAGAAATTCGAATTTATAGCAGTAAGTGAGGCTGATGTGTTCAAGTCAATAATGGGTATTAAATCTAATGCAATTGGTGAGGATGGCATATCTTTAAAATTTGTAAAGCTTGTGTTACAATTTGTTATTGGTCCACTTACTCATGTAATAAATCACTGCTTCACTAGTTCTTGCTTCCTTCTGCGTGGAAAAGAGCAGTTATTTTGCCTGTTGCAAAAAAGTCGAATGCTTCTTGTCCTGGGGATTACAGGCCTGTTAGTATATTGCCAGCCTTTTCAAAGGTATGCGAAAAGTTGATGGCAGTGCAAATCTCTACTTTCATACAAAAACACAACCTTCTTTCCCCTCTACAGTCTGGTTTTCGGCCCAGGCATAGTTGCTCTACTGCTATGGTAAAAATACTTGACGACATTAGACTTAAGTTTGTCATTGGAGACTTGACAATACTTTGTTTGCTTGATTTCTCAAAAGCCTTTGACTCAGTTGACCATACTCTCTTGTGTGCAAAGCTTGAACATTATTTTGGTTTTAGTGGCAGTGCGTTGAAGCTTATAGCCAGTTATCTAGAGGGACGGACGCAAAAAGTTATATCTAACAAATCTATGTCTCAGTCTCGATTGGTATGTGCAGGTGTTCCACAAGGATCAGTCCTTGGTCCTCTGTTGTTTAGTCTCTTTGTCAACGACGTATTCTCTGTGTGCCAGTATGTGAATGTTTATCATATGCAGATGATATTCAAATGCACCTGTCTAGCCGAATTGGCCTTGTTGAGGATTTGTGTTTCAAAATGAACAGTGATCTGTCTGCTATCTCTAAGTGGGCTACTGCCAATTATTTGTGTCTAAATGCGTCTAAGTCCTACGTTTTGCCTATTTGTCATAGTGTAGTTCACCTTGATAGTATTCCTAAGCTATATTTAGGCTCTAGTGTGCTTACATTTACTGAAAAAATAAGAAATCTGGGATTTATTGTAAACCACAATCTAAGTTGTCGTGATCATATAAATGGGGTTGTGAGCAAGGTATATGCTACACTGCGTAAACTGCGTATCTCTGCTTCGTTTACCCCCTTGGAAACCAGGCGTAAGCTGGTTGTTCAGCTTATTGTGCCCCTTATCGCCTACTCAGAGATTGTGTATAGTAAGCTTGATTCCGTGTCTTTGCATAAAGTTAACGTAGCATTTAATAATGCCACGCGATATGTCTACGGACTTAAAAGGTATGAGCACATTTCCCTTTGGCAGAATAAGGTACTAGGCTGTAGTATTGAAAATTACCTATCTGCTAAAAACTGCATATTTATCTACAGACTAATGGAGTGGAAAATCCCCCACTATTTGTTCGAAAAGCTCATACCTTTCAGGTCCAGTAGACACCACAATTTGATTGTCCCAGAATATAACTTTTTAACATCATCAAGACTATTTTTCATTAACGCTGTGAGGGTCTGGAACTCGGTTCCTGAGGTCATAAGGGCGGGACTGAACAGGAACAAGTTTAAGACAGGAATTTATGAGTATTTTAAATCACTTTAATTGCAGGGTACCAAGATACTTTTGTGTTGGATGCAGGTCACCTCTTCTTCTTCTCCTTCTTCTTTATGTATTCTCCTCTTTCATTTCTAATTTTCCTACTATTTTTGTCTTCTACTTCTAGATGTAAGATTAAATATATTATTATTGTTATTAGATTTAAGTTTTGCTTTCATTCCAGTAAAATTTATTAATGATTGATGTGCATTTAAAAGACTTAGTTCTTATATTGTACTTTTTTCTAAAATAAATAAATAAATAAATAAAATAAGTCGTCGTGCGATTTTTACGCAGCGAACGTACGCTGTCAAAATTAAAACACACAGCAGTAAATGTGATTGACCACAACGACGACGACTGCGATATTCGACCGACGACCGGTCGTCCGACGATAGAACAAATTCTAATTTGGTCGCAGTCGTCGTGCGAACCAATCAGCTGTGCAGTTGTCAGCGGTGAAAAACGAAAAAACAAAAAAACCAAAAATTGTGGTAAAATTTTGTGATTTGTGGTTTTTTGAGGTTGCAAAGTTGTAAGTGGTTCAAATTTTAATAAAAAATTGTGCCAAATAATCTATTTTGTCTTTCCCTTTCGTATGTTTTAGAAAATGGACAAGACGGAGCTCCTAATTGACCGAGCAGCGAAAGAAATCGTGCCCGCACTGGCAGTTGCGCTTCTGATTAGAATTGCAGCTGGAGACGGTTTTGTACTGCCGTGAAGGAATTTGGCTAATATTGCTGCCCCGAAAGTAGCAAAAGTCGTAGCCTGGACAAATCAAGTTTGCGCATATGACAATACGCCCGTTAGTCCGTTAGCCCGTTAGTCCCGGTAGTGTTTGCCGTCGAGCGCCTGGCAGAGCGGGTGCGCTCCGAGGGACTGGAGGTGCGTGCCCACTAACTTTCAGGCGCATCAGCCGATTGTCGAGCATCAGCTGCAGCTGGTCGATCTGGACTGGCATCCAAAGCTGGCCGTGGCCATCGATGGCGCCGACGAGGTCGATAGCGACATGGTACTGATTAAGGGCGGCGGCGGCTGTCTGCTTCAAGAAAAAATAGTGGCCGCCTGCGCGAAGCAGCTTATTGTCATAGCGGACTACACCAAGAACTCGCAGCGCCTGGGCGAACAGTACAAGAAGGGGATTCCGATCGAGGTGGTGCCAATAAGGCAGCGCATTGCGGCCATGCATGGCGGTAGCCAAGGCGGGGCCGTGCGTCACGGACAATGGCAACTTCATACTTGGCTGGCACTTTGAGCCGACAGCGGTTTACGACTGGAAGGCGGTGAATGAAGATTTGCTGCTCATACCGGGCGTGGTCGAGACAGGTTTGTTCGTGGACATGGCAACGAAGGCGTATTTTGGTATCTGTGGTGGTCTGTATTCGAATCTCATGTTTGTTTTGTAAACAAACATGCTGCTTATTACAAAAAAATAATAATAAATAAATCCTTAGCCAGGTATGTGTCTTAATACAAATTGCTTTTAATGGCGCGGTCCAATGAATCTCGCCAGCGGTTCTCGAGCGAGTAAGTGTTGCATTGCACCTTCAGAAGGACTTCTTGCTGCGCGTCGACTTTCCTTGGCGTAATTGAATAATGACAGCAGACCCTGTTTCTTGCCGCGCGAGAAATAGTTGTGACCACATCGTGATTGTCTGTAACCTATATACACATTCAGATTAACAACGACGTACCCATATGCTCGTTTTCTCGACTTATCGAATTCATGTTGATTTCATTCACTCAAAATAAATGGCAATTGTGTGTTTGCCGTGTTTGCAGAAATAATAGCTGATGCGAATGTCGCATCATTCTGTTTTACTGTGCGTATTTTCACGACGACGACGCACTGCGTAATTTTTTTGGTGCGTATAAATTCGCACGACGACTTGGTTGTGTTTATACTATTACTCGCAGTCTTAAGCCTGAAGTTCGGCACGAACTTTTGTACATAAATATTGACTCCTTTAGACATTTGCGGAAGTTAGTTGAAAACAGAGAGAATCTGCTCTTAGAAGATCCTTTCCGTAGGTTTGACAACCGGCCAAATTACTTCAATGCGGTTAAGAGAAATATCTCAGCGCTTGAAGACCATTTCAGTTCAGAAAATGAGGTTGTATCAGACTTACCAGCAGACTGCACTATTGCAGCGTTGCAACAAAAATCTATAATTACTGAATGCTGGAAATGTTATCAACCAGGACACCACTGGGAAAATTGCCTTAAAGAATGACAAATATTTTGTTACGGATGTGGATTACCCAACGTATACAAACCAAATTGCGTAATTTGTTCTAACAAAAATTCGGAAAACTCCACCAACACCCGAGTATCGCCCAAATAAAATCTTCTCAATCTCAAATTTAAAATTTTTCGTGTTTACCGGCCAGCTCAGTAACTCAAGCTGAAGCTGCAGAAGACCCACAAACAAAAGCGATTGACCACAATATTACGATGCTCCAACGAGAAAATCCAGTGAGC
This sequence comes from Melieria omissa, assembly GCA_963971225.1. Lineage (NCBI taxonomy): Eukaryota > Metazoa > Arthropoda > Insecta > Diptera > Ulidiidae > Melieria > Melieria omissa. Next base: position 69,087,814 of record OZ020269.1, on the reverse strand, counting down.
TTCGCAAATGAAAACAATGCTACCAATACAGACAAGTTAACTTACCCTAGACTGCCATATCACGAACGTTTAATTAGATATAATCACACGAGACAAATAATTTTTCCAGACTTTTCTGCCTCTTACAGCTCTATTCTGGCACTACCGTAACAATTGAATTGAATTTGATTGTTTCCGTATTCTGGAAAAATGGTGACAAGAAGAAAGTTCAAACAATTCACAACTCGAGGTGAAAGCTCTTTTACTGTCAAAACAGCTGTTTTTTTGTCAAACTGTAAAAAAATAAACAAACAAAAAATGGCAAAAGCAGAAGTTTCTACACAATGTATGTATATATTCTTTTCGTTTCTAGAGTTCCTAAGTTTAAGCAGGAGCAGCTGCAGCATTTTTTACAGTGTGTCAAGGCGCATTTGAAATTCGAAATTTGAATTTTATAAGCTTTGTGTGCTTGTCACCTGCTCCTACGGTGGTAACAAATTTCGTAACAATTGACACCTTTTGAGCTTTTAAATTTGCTCCAGAATACCAAAAAGTGACAATTGTTACCAAGTATTCAATTGTTACCGAGGTGAATATTGTTACGGTTGCCAGAATAGGGCTGTAAGAGTAAGCCTGAGCCCTCAACTCAGCATATACGTAATTTTTATACAGCTCGACGTAAAAACAAAAAACTTTTTGTTTCTTCAATCTATACTGTTACGAATAACACGTCCAGTGGGCTGTTACGTATCACTGGATTGTGTAATTTGAAAATGAAACAACTTTAATTATTCCAACGCAGCCAATTCAAAACCAACAGTCACTTTATTATTCACAGTTTTACACTTTACTGTTCATTAAGGTGGGTCGAAAAAAAAACATTTTCGAATAATTCCAATCCAAGAACTCCTGAAGGTTTATCTAACCAAAAAAAATTATTCGAAAATGTCCAACAACAAAAAAGTTACACCCAAAAAACATAATAATTAGAGGTATTTTTGAAGCAAAACCGCTCACAATTGGCTTACCTCAGAATCGCAATATTTTCCAAATAGTCATTAAACACTCTGAATTTTATTTTTAGGTGGTGACAACAAAAATTTTTTTTTTTCGACCCACCTTACTGTTCATACACTTAAGGATTTGCTGAATTCCTCCGTGTGGCAACTTCACTTGTCAAAACCAGACTGACTCGCTGCGCCGCACCCGGCTGCCTTTTATACCCGTCCGGCCATCGCGAAGATCGTTCTCGCACATTCCCGAGTGGACTAAAGGTTTCCCTGATGATCGCGACCATCGTTGCCAGATTGGACTAAAAGTTACTATCGCGGCCGTCGTTGCCACATTGAATTATAGCACGGCGCGAAGCGGCAGGGTTGCTTTGCACAGCGACAGACTGTCTTATCGTTACACTGCCCACCACTTAGACTTGTTCGTCCCGAACAAGTGCCGAGGCTCCGCTGTGATGAGGCGCCAGACGCTCCAAATGGACTACCTTCAGCTTAGCGCCTCTATTGCTGCAACGTTGAATCCTGTATACCACGTCGTTAATCCTAGTCACGACTTCGTACGGTCCTTCCCATGACGCTTGAAGTTTCGGAGACAAACCTTTCTTCCGCTGCGGGTTGTAGAGCATTACCAAATCGCCTTCTTGGAACCCTGCTGAGTTGGCCCGTAGATCGTATCTGGCTTTCGCCTTATCGCTGACCAGTTTGGTGCGGTCCCTTATAAACTGGTGAATTTCCTCCAGTTCCGCCCGCTTATTGACCACGTAATCCGTCTTAGCGCCTCCCGTTGTGCCGACTACCCCGAACTTCAAGTCAGCGGGTAACCGCAACTCTGTGCCAAACACTGCTCGGGCTGGAGTGAGTGATGTCGTGTCGTGCGGGGCTGACCTATACGCCATCAGGAACAGGGGGATATGCGTGTCCCAATCCTTTTGATTCCTGGCTACCAGTTTCCGCAGGTATCCGGTTAAAGCGTTCCACCATGCCGTCGGACTGTGGGTGCAAAGGAGTGGTACGCGTTTTCTTTATCCCCAACAGCCCACATACTTCCTTGAATACCGCAGACTCGAAATTCCGGCCTTGATCTGAGTGCAACTCCAACGGAACTCCGAACCTTGCTACCCAGTTGTTTACCAGCTTTTCCGAGATCATAGTGGCCTCCTGGTTAGGAATAGGGTACACTTCGGGCCATTTGCTGAAGTAATCCATTACAACCAGCACATATTTGTTGACTTGACTGCTCGTTGGGAATGGGCCGGCGACGTCCATAGCAATCCGCTCGAAGGGCGCTCCCACGTTGTACTGCTGCATGCGGCCTCGAGATCTTCTTGTCGGCCCTTTCGCGGCTGAACATCGGTCGCAGCTCTTAATCCACTCGGCTACAGACTCCTGACATCCTACCCAGTAGAATCGTCTTTTTATTTTGGCGACGGTTGTGGTGATCCCTAGGTGCCCTCCACTGGAGTCGTTATGTTATGCCTCGACGACCTCGTTGATTCTGCATTTCGGGACTACCATTAGGAAGTTGCTGATCCGACCATCCGCGCTTTCCCATTCGCGGTACAGGCATCCTTCCTTCAGCCGCAGACTTTTCCACTGTGCCCAGTAAGCCTTAGCGATCGGGCTTTCACCGGCCATCTCCTGCCAGTCTGGACGTGCGCCTTGCTCCTTGCCTTCGACGATTTTTGCAAGATCCGCATCCTCACGCTGGTCCTTTTGTAGATTGATTCTCCGCAGACCACCCTTCCTCTGGCATAACGCTTACCAACCGGACGTCCACTATCTGTTCTTTGCTTTCGGCTCGCGAGCACTGCCTGCATTCGACTTTGCACGGACGGCGTGACAAGGCATCGGCATTTCCATGGCTACTGCCCTTGCGATGCTCTATCGTGTAGTCGTAGCTCTGCAGTCGCTCGATCCACCGCGCCAATTGCCCTTCAGGATCCTTAAAGTTCAGGAGCCATCTCAATGCCGCATGATCTGTGCGCAGGCGAAACCTTTGTCCATACAGATATTTGTGGAAGTGTTTTACGCAGTCTAATACCGCCAGCAGTTCTCTCCGTGTCACACAGTAGTTGCGTTCCGGTTTCGATAGAACCCTACTGTAGTATGCTATCACTTGTTCCTGGCCGTCTATTATCTGTGATAGCACACCGCCAATACTATTCCCGCTTGCATCTGTATCCAGCACAAACATCTCCCCAGGCACGGGGACGGCCAGAATTGGAGCACTGCACAGTTTTTCCTTCAGACGTGCAAACGCCTGTTCCTGCTCCTCGTTCCACTCGAAAGCTTGGCCCTTTTTCGTCAGTTTGTGCAAGCTGCTGGCTATGTTCGCGAATCCCGGAACAAATCGGCGGTAGTATGTGCACAGGCCCAGGAAACTGCGGAGTTCGTGTAGATTGCATGGCCGGGGCCACTCCTTCACTGCCGTGATTTTGCCTTCATCCGTATGTACTCCGCGGGCGGAAACCGTATGACCCAGATACTTGACCTCCTTTTGGAACAGCGAGCACTTCTTTGGATTGAGTTTAAGCCCAGCTTCTCGTATCCGCTCGAATACCTCCTTTAGCTTTCCCAGGTGGTCGTCGAAGTTTTTACCCATCACGATTATAACGTCGAGGTACACCAGACACGTCCGCCAATGCAGCCCTTTTAGCACGCGTTCCATTAGCCGCTCGAATGTTGCTGGTGCGTTGCAGAGTCCAAACGGCATGACGGTGAACTGCCACAAACCTTCGCCAACACTGAAAGCCGTTTTCTCCTTGTCCTTGTCTGCAAGCTCTACCTGCCAATAGCCGCTGCGTAAGTCGAGCGTGGAGAACCACTGTGTGCCTGACAGTGTGTCCAGGGTGTCATCGATCCGAGGTAGTGGATAACTGTCCTTCTTGGTCACATCATTGAGCTTCCGATAGTCCACACAAAATCGGGTACTGCCATCCTTTTTCTTGACTAGCACGACCGGCGAGCACCAGGGGCCCGAAAAAGGCTCTATGACCTTTTCTTTCCGCATGTTTTCGATCAAATTTGTGACCTTTCCCTCTTGGCCAGCGGAACTCGTCTGGGCGGTTGGCGAATCGGTTTTGCACTTCCGGTGTCGATGTTGTGCTTCACTATGGCTGTTCTTCCGCCTGCTTCCGCCGCAAATATTGACCTATAGTGCTGCAGGAGAGACCTCGCCTTCTGTTTCTGATTGGCCGTCAACTCGCTGCTCCACTGGTCCTCCTGCGGTATGGCGTCCATGTTAAAACCGCTCTTCTTATTACCTCCAGGCGGGCTACTCTCGCAATTGACCACTGCTACAGCTTCCTTACACTCGCCAATTACCTCATCGTTCCCGACATATCTGGGTGCATTCAGGGGGTTCAGTATTCTAACTGGTATTCTGCCATTTTTAGGTTCCACTAATGTACGTCCGATGATGATGTTGTCGTGTCCTTGTTTCGGTGCTTCTACTACCCACCGCCGACTCGTCCCATCGTCCTCGTCCACCTTTGCCCACACAATCGCCTCAGAATTCGCTGGTATCCTCCTGTGTTGACACGATACAACCTTCCTTACCGCCACGCTTCGCTCATAGCCGGTGTGCAGCGGGAATTCAACGTTGGCATATCTCAGCACATTTTCCTTCAGGTCCAGCGTAAAACCGTGCCTAATCATGAAATCCACGCCGATAATCACGTCGTCCATTATATCCGCGATGATGAACTCATGTTCCAGGCTGCTGGTGCCGATAGCAATCGTTTTTGTAACATTCCCTCTTACCGCCGCGCGCTCGCCAGTCGCAGTCCGTAGCTGTTTGCCATGCAGCGGTTCCCAGTTCTTCAGCAGCTTCCTTTTTATGATCGAATATGACGCTCCAGTATCCAGTGTCAACACGAACAACTTTCCATCTATCCTTCCTTCAATTGTCAAGCTGCTGGGCTGTCGTTTCAGCTGTGAGACAAGGATGGTGGGGCGGCAGATTGTGGGGATCAGCTCACGCCCCTTTGGGCTGACCCGTTTTAGTTTAATGACTCGCCGTCCTCAGCCCTGCCCTTGTTAGCTGGGCCTCGATTGTCAGTATTCCTCGCTTCAGGCGATTGCGATCGAGAACGGGAACGCCTCTTTCGTTGGCAGCAGTCTCGTGATATGTGGCGCTGCTTGCCACATACCCAGCAAACAAATTTAGAGGAGACCATCCGTGGCCTGCCCGGTGGCTCAGAGCTCATTGCCTGGATCGCAATGTCGTTGTCCGGCTGGATCTGGCGTATCCTTGCAGGTGCATACCGAGTGCTCCCAATCCATGTCGCCTCGTATGTCATCGGGCTGGTCACCGTCTCCCTAAATGTCGGCTTGCCCATCATCAACGCACTGCGACGTGTCTCCGGATCATGAAGACCTTCAATAAACGCCTCAATCTTCATCCTCTCGAGATCATCCGCGCCGAAAGACGGGTAGCACAACTGTACGAGCCGCTCAATGTCTGCTGCATATGCCTGCAGCGCCTCGTTGGCCCTTTGCCTGCGATTCTTCAGCTCACAGTAGTATAGCGTTCTGTTGTGCTCGTCGCTGTGTTTGGCTGCCAGCGCCCTTATGACGGTCTCGTACTCACTTCGTAAACATTCTGGAACTGATTTTATTACCTCAGCCGCAGCACCTTTAAGAGCCAGCGCCAATCTCCGACCTTTCCTTACATCGGTCCACTGATTTTCCAGAGCAGCCAGGTCGAATTGCAGCTTGAATGTGTCGAACGGCGTAGTCCCATCATAAATAGGCACTTCTGCTCGGGGGGCAACACTTTCCGGAACCGGCGGTAACCATTCTCGTGGCTGTACATCCCTAAGCCGCTCGTCCATTTTTCTGTTCATCGAGTCTTCCAGACTATCAACTCGTTTGTTCAGGGAATCATCTAGGTCGTCAACTCGTTTATCCAAGTGCTCTACCCGCGTCTCCAGGTGCTCGACTTTCCCATTAATCCTGTCTGAGATTTCCTCCACTTTCTGCTCCAAGCGCGCAGAATTTTCCTGAAGCTTGCTGGACAACTCCCGATTTGCATTTTCAAGTTTTGCTGACATTTGCCGATTTGCAGTCTCGACTTTTGCCGAAATTTCGAGATTCGTAGTCTCCAGCTTCGCTGCCATTTCTCGATTCGCTGTTTCCATTTGCGCCGACATGCCTTTGAGTGCAGCCATTAGTTGGCTCATGTCCAACGCTTGTATTGGTGCAGCCGCTGCAGCTGTACTCTGTAGCGAAGCAGCACCAGCAGGCGACTCCTCCACCTTGGCCAACGCCTCTAGTTCTTGCGCTCCGAACTCGTGCACAGTCCAATCGACGCCTCGTGCCTCACATGCTTCTCGCAAGTGCAACTGCAACTCCACCTTTTCGCCAGCAGTCGGCAAATTCCAGGCAGCCAGCTCCTTCTTCAGCTGGTCTACCTTCAGCAGCTCGAGTTTAACCATTTCCGTGCTTTTATAATTTTATTTATTTATTTGTTTACTTTCAATTTTCCACAATCCCACTTCTGACACCAAATGTTACGAATACTACGTCCAGTGAGCTGTTACGTATCACTGGATTGTATAATTTGAAAATGAAACAACTTTAATTATTCCAACGCAGCCAGTTCAAAACCAACAGTCACTTTATTATTCACAGTTTTACACTTTACTGTTCGTACACTTAAGGATTTGCTGAATTCCTCCGTGTGGCAACTTCACTTGTCAAAACCAGACTGACTCGCTGCGCCGCACCCGGCTGCCTTTTATACCCGTCCGGCCATCGCGCAGATCGTTCTCGCACATTCCCGAGTGGACTAAAGGTTTCCCTGATGATCGCGACCATCGTTGCCAGATTGGACTAAAAGTTATTATCGCGGCCGTCGTTGCCACATTGAATTATAGCACGGCGCGAAGCCGCAGGGTTGCTTTGCACAGCGACAGACTGTCTTATCGTTACAATACTATTATATAAAAACAAGTTTGACGTTGCTTTTTTGAGCCACAATCATGCAAAAACCACTGAACCGATTTAGATAAAATAAGCACCAAAGATTTTGTATCTGGTGGAATGGTACATAGGCTATATTATAATGACCACGCCCATCTGATATGCCTTTTTGCCACGCCCACTATAATAACAAATCAGCCATGGTATATTTGCCATAGGAATATGGGTATCAAACGATTCAGCGTGTCATTGCGGCAAACATAGGCTCTAACATAATCGGCCACACCCACTTTCCGCGCCCACTAAACTAACAAAACAAAGCTACGGCACATTTCTGAAAATTAATGTTGATGTAAAATGATTCCATGAATGATTCCAGCAAAAAAATATATGTGTTGTATATACAAATTAATGTATGTTTGTTGGTCCCACGACACTAAAATTAAAAAACTAGACAGCCGGTTAGTTGAATTTTTCACGGAATGTTCGTCTTGAGTAAGTCTCGGTAAACCACATTGTGCGAATATGACCCGATAGGTAGGCGTGCAACTTAAATTTTCAATATGGAATATTTTCGTAATGAGAAGTCGAAAACCATTAAAGTGTGGTGCGGGGCCACCGTTTAGATGTTCCGTTTCACTGGTTAAATTTAATGGGCGTTGGACAAGGGGCGTGGCGCTTTTTAAATGCCGGTGTAACTTTGGAACTATAGCGTTCAGGTATAACGCAAACGTATGATTTAGTTGTGCTTTTGGATTTTTGACAAGGGGTCGTGGCACCGCCCATACAACTTAAATTTTCAATATGGAATTCCTCGGAATGAGAAACCGGGCAGCATTACAATTTGGTGCGGGGCCACCGTTTAGATGTGCCGTTTCACTGGTAAAATTTTGTGAGCGTTGGACAATGGCGTGGTACTTTTTAAGCAAGTCGAATGTTTTGAATAACTGTGGAACTACAAATCACACATCGAAGATTTTAGATTTAGATGTGCCCTTTGACATGAGGAATGGGGTGGGTATTGGACGAGGGGCATGGCACCGCCCTTAGTACCGAAATTTTTAATGTGGAATAGCTTCGGAACAATAAGTTGGAAAGCTTTGACGTTTTGTATACCATCGTCCCATAGATGTGGTACTGGTGCAAATATTAGTTGTTTAGGCTCGTCCTTAGCCACAGAAAATTTTTCGGAAACTCGAGATTTCAAAACATTTTATTCAAATGTGAAAACTGCGGATGGTAAAGAAAGTAATCGGGTTTATCGATGCGGAAATTGAATATAAAAACTATAAATATATTTTGCGTTTACATTTAATTCCTTCAATCGCACAAAAGCTTATATAGGGTTTTCCAACAAGAGGTGTTATTTTGAATCACCCGGTATTTCGGTAGCTGTCACTTTTGAAGCTTTTATTCTTTGACATTTGACAAGTAGAAACTACGCCATTACTAAAAATGGAACGATACACGCTTCAACAACGCATTGAAATTAGTAAAATTCACTACAAATATGGTGAAAATCTTACAGTCACAGTTCGCAAAACTAAAGCATTTTTGGGTCGTCGTGAAGCACCTTGGGACAAGTTAGTGATGTGAAGAATAAAACCCGAAGAAGAACAACTGAGAATATTGCTGCTGTAGCCCAAAGTGTTGAAGAAACCCCAGGTTTGTCGATTCCTCGTCGTTCTTTGGAATTGGGCATTCCAAAAACGTCATTACACCGTATTTTGCATAAAGACTTGGGTCTTAAGGCTTATAAAGTTCAGTTAACACAAGAACTCAAGCCGACCGATCATCACCAACGTCGTGTCTTTGCTGATTGGGTCCTCTGGGTGTTATCTCTGGAAGAGGTGATCACAATTGGCCACCGTGATCTTGTGATTTAACACCTTGCGACTTCTTCCTTTGGGGCCACGTGAAAGATAAGGTGTACGCCAACAGCCCAGCGTCGATTTTAGACCTCAAAGATAGAATTCGTGAGGCTATCGAGGACATAGGGCAGCCACTTTGCGATTTGGTTATGAAAACTTCATGAAAAGGATATGGTCCTGTAAGCGTGGTCGTGGTGGCCATTTGGCTGATGTTGTTTTTCATTATTAACGGCATACCTTCCCCTATTATGAAATAAACATCCGATCATTTATCTCAAAAAATGGCATTTTTCATTGAATACCAAAATAACACCTCTTGTTGGAAAACCCTATACTAGGTATAGATTTTTGGCGCAAATTTAACCTAGTCCCAGGCATAATAAGCTACCGAACATATTAATGCTTCGCTTACAGAAGCAAATACTTATTCCTTAACGGAAGCTGAGAAACAACAACTAGAGTTTGTTAAAATTGCATTCCCTAATTTTGAGACACAAGGTCTTGGTCGCACCGCTCTTATGGAACACGACATAGACGTTGCTGAAGCCAAGCCTATTAAACAACGCGCTTATCAAGTGTCGCCAGCAGTTGAAAAGCTCATGTATGACGAAATCGATCGTATTCTCAACCTTTGAGTTATTGCAGAATAGTCTTCAGCGTGTAGTTCGCCAATGCGATTAGTTCTCAAACCTAATAAGGTCCGGTTGTGCCTCGACGCACGCAAATTAAATTCAGCCAACAAAACAGACGCTTACCCTATTCAAAGTATTGAACGTATTTTATCTCGGTTGCCTAAAGCAAACATCATTACCAAACTAGACCTTAAAGATGCTTATTGGCAAATTGCGTTAACGGAAAAATCAAAGCCTTTAAGGGGGTCGTCTACGTAGCGGCCTGATTTTCGAGCCTGTTTTTCAAAATTTATTACGAAGGAACGAAAAAAGATATTCACTCCCTTGTTTTTGTTTTTTGTTTATTTGATCGTAATCTTTCAAGAGGCAAGGACATAAAAATTATATTTCTACATATTCGAGTGTAGGATGACCTTGAACGTGCCTTCATCAGAATTTTTATATCAATTTTCCTACACGATTTTGTGCCAACCACGTAACCTACAACAAAAAATGAAACTAATCTATAATTGATATTACATCAGCTATACATAAACACGAGATTTTTGCAAAATTCAAAAATCTCTCGAAATGGTGGACATTAAAAAAAAAAGTTATTTTTTCCCTTTTTTCAAATGTTTATTGCCTGTTATAGTAAAAAAAACAATATTTTGTCAAAAGCTCGTGTCTACTCATAGCGACATGTTTTCTGAGCAAGTAAAAAAGAAATCGAATCGATGCGTGTAAAACTTTTCTTAAAATCGTGCAAGTAAGTTAGAAAAATACGACTTTCGGGAAAACGCGTTTAAAGTTCACAGGAAGCGTGCGGAAACACCGTGAGCGAGCGTGCTCAATCCTCTACAGCTCAATAACCGTGAAAAGTTTACCCAAATCCTTTGGAAATAACATTCCTCACGTCTTCCAAATGAAAATTATGTAAAAAAAAAAACGATTTTTTAAAACTTTGTACGTAGACGACCCCCTTAACTGCTTTTACAGTTCCGGGTACCATTTTAATGTTATGCCGTTCGGTCTTTTTAATGCTCCTATGTGTCGGGGACGCGTCCGTAGTGACGCGCCTTTTTCTGGTAGATTTTCAAGAATTTTTTTCTCAGAAAATATAAAAGATATTCAATTTTTGTTTTCTGCCATATATTTATACATATTTCATGTATACAAAATAATTTTTACTGTTGCCATACACACAAATTACGGCTTCCAGAGCGAGTTGAAATTAAGTCGTTTCCTGCGCAGAGGAAAACGGTATACCTGATTGCAGCTGTCTCGGAAGTCTAAAACAAAACACAAAAATTTTTTTAGAATCTGTGTAACGTCAGCTATCGTGTGAACTACGGAAAAGTAAAAATATTGAAATTTAGAAAAGTTATGCAAATTTAAAAAATATATGTGATTTGAGGGTTTTTTTTCAAAGTAAATGTTGGATTAAGAAAAAACTATGGTATAGACACAATTTTAGACAGTACGATAGCGACATGTATGTAGAATATTCAGTTAAAATTTGAAGCAAATCGGCTTAGTAGAACTTGAGATATTATGTCTACCAGTTTGAAAAACATGGTTTCGAGAAAAAGAGGATTTAAGTTTTGGGTTAAGATAATTTTGCGGTCGGCGCGCCGACTTTGACATCCCATAACTTTCGAAATTTTCGAGATATTGGAAAAATACTTTCACAGTTTGAATTGTAAATACGTTGAGATTATGAAAATGTAATAAAAAAAATTTCGAATTTTTGAAGCCGTCACTGCGGAAGACCCCCTTAATGGATCAATTAATTCCTCCAGACCTGTCACATTGTACTTTGGGGTATCTAGACGACATTTGTGTTGTTTCTGAAGATTTTCCTAATCATTTAGCTGCGCTAATGAAATTAGCCAAACGTTTTAACGAAGCCAATTTAACTTTGAACATTAAGAAATGTAACTTTTGTGTTACAGAAACAAAATATTTAGGCTATGTAATTGGAAATGGTGGAATATCCACAGATCTAGATAAAATCGAATCTATTGTTTCTTGGCCAGTGCCGAAAGGATTTCTAGGTATTGCCGGATGGTACAGAAGGTTCATTCACAATTTTTCTGACATTGCGTTTCCTATAACAGAAGTTTTATCTAGTAAGAAAAAATTGTGCTTGTCAGATACAGCAAATGCAGCATTCGAACAGTTAAAACAAGCTCTAACTACAACCCCTGTCTTAGCTAAATCGGACTTTCGTAAAAAGTTCTATGTTCATTGTGACGCAAGTGACGTAGGTATCGGTGCAGTGCTTGTTCAGAAAAATGAAAACCAAGAAGAACGACCCATCGCTCTCATGTCTCGGAAGTTGAATTCAGCTCAGCGGAATTATAGCGTGACCGAACGCGAATGCTTAGTGGCCTTGGAGGCAATTGAAAAATTTAGATTTTATATAGAGCTTCAAGAATTTGAAGTTATAACAGACCATTCGAGTTTACAATGGTTGATGCAACAACCAAAACTTAGTGGTAGGTTAGCTCGATGGGCTATGCAAATTCAAGGTTACAAATTTGCCATTAGCCATCGCAAGGGCAAAGATCACATTGTTCCCGATGCGTTATCTCGAATTCACGTCGAAGAAATTGCTACACTCGAATTAACTTCACCAGAAATTGATTGCATTGTTGCACATTGACACTCCATTAATCTATTACAATATGAGTTGTTGGGTTTGACATTTTGACTATGTACCGAGGTTACTTGTTTTAAAAACGCGGATTAATTCTTCCTTTTCCGCTGACCTTCCACCCACTCGGACGTACCCAAGAACCAGAAAGGGCCACGTGAAAAAATTAATAAAATTGAAAGCTTTGAGAAATTAAATTGAAAACTAAAACTAAACTAAAATTAAAATTGAAAACTGAAAGTTTTGAAAAGTACATTTAAATCTCGGAAAAAGAAAGTGAAAGTACTGAAAAAATTTTAAACCTATATACCACAAGAAGACAACAATTACACAACAATTATTCCACATTCCTAAATTTCTGGATTTCACCCAATAAACATTTTTTTTATCCATTAAAAATAGTTTCCAAGGCAAATCTTCTGCCAAATCGGCTATCCCCCGTATTCTTTTTTTTTAATTACAGACCCTTCACATTCAGGTCTGGCCTAGATAAAAATGTTTATTGCATTTGGTCGCACACCTTTTCCCATAATTCCGAAGGCTCGGTGATTCGGAACCCCTGGTAGCTCAGGCCAGCCAAGGTCATCGCTATTCCCGGATAAACGTCAAAAACCCCAAAAGAGAAGAAGAGAATCAGCACGCGGTGCCCAGGGCTTACACGACGTCTTCAATATAAATTGTTCTCGTGGCCGAAAGTGCGGTAAAATGGTAAAATTAGTGTAAATTTAGTGCAAAATTATCTAAAAAATTAAGCTAATTAATGTAAATTGTAATGTAAAAGAGGGTTACTCTACTGCCCCAATGTTTTTTTAAGTCGAAAAATTGTTCACCATGTAGTTTTAGCAGCCGCCGTGGCTCAGTTGGTTAGTGCGCGGTCCAAGCGAGTCGAATGCAGAGCGACGCAAGTTCGAACACTGCATGTAGTAACACCTAAAAAAAAATAACGGGAAACTCGTTTTCTCTTTCGGTGGCTGTCCTCTCAGCTGGAAATGGCAAACCTCTGAGAGTAAAAATTGCCTATGAAAAAGCTCCCAACCTGCCGTTCGGAACCGGCATAAAACTGTACGTCCCTTCCACCCGCGTACAAAATTCACACGCACAACACGGGTGGTTGCGGGAAGCTAGGCCTTAGTCTCGCGTAAGCGGGCTGTCGTGCCAGTCAATTATTATTATTATTATGTAGTTTTAGAACACTGGTCGGCAAAGCTTACTCACATGAGCAGTACGCTCAGCACACGCATTCTTACGCTCTTTCAATCAGTCGTTGTTCAGTAGTGATGGGAAAAAAATGCATTAATCGATTAATGAACCATATGATTAATTGAAACAGCGATTATTAATTGCAATTAATCGAAAGAAATGGATATTAATCGAATAATTGAATGATTTCCTTAATATTTTAACTTAACCGTCTAATTTTAAGTATGTTAAAATGTAAATTTTTGCCAATTGCCTTATAAAAACAATAACAATGAATTAATTAATGAAAGTATGGTAAGTACATATTAACCGTTAGAATGCTACGCGGCGCAAAACTGATCCGATAGTTTGTATCGAAAATTGCGGCGCGGCGGAAAACTGCTGCGCGCGTCAGTGTGTTTTTGGTGAATTATAGTAATTAATTCATATTTGTCTGAATTAGAGTGTTTTATTTGACACCATTATTTTTTCCTTTAAAATAATCAAAATAGGCATAGCAATTTTCATACATATTTACAAAAATTGCTTAGCACTAAAACGGTTAAAGGGAAAAATATATATTTGTATTTTATTTGTTCATTGCAGAGTTTAAAAAAAATAGTTTTGACAGGCGGGAGATCGTGAACCTGTGTCTCTTTTCAGTGGCAGTTGCACCTGCTTTTGAAAAGAGGGGCTCTGCTGGTACCGAAGTTCCTAAAAAATAACAGTACCGACGAGTTATTTATTAACTATATAAAGCTTAGGGAACACTGTTCGCGTTTCTTTACAGGCATTGATGGCGTTGCGCTTTAGTTTCAAAATCGGAACATTTAAAAAAAGCTAAGCTCATCCTGAATTTGGGTTAGGTCGTTGTCTTTTTTGTGACGTTTGTGAGCCATCAACTTGTGGTGGGCCAATAAATCAAATTCAATATAGCATCAAAGTGTCCGTCTCAAGTTTTTATTTTGCGCGAAAAAAAGGTAGTGATACGTTTTCTTTCGATTATTTTAGCATCTATTCGATTAACGTTTCGATTAATCGAAACCCATTTTTCGATACAATTAAATCGTGAATTGAAAGAAAAAAATCGATTATTGTGTATCAAATGATTAATCGTCCCATCACTATTGTTCAGACAGCAACGAAGCAACACGGGCAGGGTTCGGACCTGGCAAATCCAAAATCGTAGTGACAGATACCAAAAAGCGTAGTGAAAACAAAATTTCCGTAGTGAATTTTTGAATTTAGACAAATCCAATTCAATTGACATCCATGAGTTCATTTGATATGGTAGTCTAGCTGAGAAAATATTTGCGAGTGAAAAAAACTTACAACAAATTACGTATTTCGGCAACCGGGATTATAAAATGTGCACATTTTCCCCACATTTTGCCTCGGAAAAAATCGAAGTAGATTGAGTTTCAAGCGGAGTCGCGAAGCAGATTTTAAAATGTTGTGAAAACCGTAGCAGATTCACTACGATCGTAGCAAAGTCCGAACCCTGAACACGGGTAGTGGCTGCGTCGATTTTTGTCTTGTGTACGCTGCAAGAAATTTTATGTATGAAAAAATAGATGCTTTTGTTGTTGTAGTTTTCGTGTGTATGCTTTTTTGTGTTGGCGATTGGTTTTGCTACACAGCTTTAAGTTTCTTATTTGCTTTTCGATTTGATTTTATACAGTGTAGAAAAATTACTCTGCGCTCACTAACACCATCTCATTGTCATTTTTGCCGATCCCTGTTTTAGAATCATATAAGAAGGGAACATTTTTAAAATAAAAAAATTTGCTTCCATGTGGGCGTGAAACCTATATAAATTTGCATGCCTTATGGCCGTTTTGGGCACATAAGCTAAAAAATTTAACTGACGAACAGTTTCACGTTTTATTGATTACACTACTCGATACGAAAAATGCACCTAAAAATAAAAGTGGTTTCTGGACTAACTTTGGGCCGCTGAACACGAAACTGAAAATCCAAAAATTTTTTTAAGTTGCTTTAGTTATGAGCACATACCTCGTAAACGAATCATCTGACTAACGCAAGATAATACCTTAGCTTTTCCAGCAATATATAGATATTGTAAAAAAGTGAATTTTTCGACCATTTTCAAAATCATAAATTTTTGAATGATTTTTTTATGGATAAAATAAATTATCTGCTCTGGTTTTAAAAATTATGATGAATTATTTATTACACCGTGCGACAAAAATCAAAAAATTCCAAAACACACGAAAAAATCGGTATACTCGCAAGACTAGGGGCCAAACGTAGTAAAACTGCGTTCTTAGTTTTTCTCTCTGACGTCTTTTTAAAACTTTATCCTTGAATATCCTTGAAAGTTTTCAATCTTTTTTTTGGAAAAAAATATATCTTAAGGGGGATAGCCACTGTGACGGGTCAAAAAATTAGTGATTTTAAACATTTTTTTTGACCGAGTAAATATAGGAATTTTTGGATCGGGTTTTTTTTTATTTTATTAAGCAGACATCTAATAATATTTCCACAAATTTTTATTAAAAAATATTAAATACTTTAAACAATAGAGATGATCCCGAAGCGCTTGAAAAAAAATTCCCCCTCCATGGCAGCATCGATTTCTCAAAAACCGGTACTCTGAAAAAAAACAAAAAATTGATTGTAATCTTTATGAATGTAGTTATCGTTGTACGTAGCCGTGTTTTTTATTTTGATTTTTCACACAATGGCGACCGATTGAAAATATTTCCATGTTGTCGACCTTTTTTTTGGGTTTGAGACAGTTTAAAAAATAGTTAAAAACAAAATTTTCCAAATCGGCTACGCTTAACCTTTTAACCACCACTAAGACGAACAAAACAAAAAAAAATTTAGAAATCAGTTCATAATTGTTCGAGTTATTGATGCCGCCAGTTCAAAAAAAGTCGTTTCGAGAAAAACGCGTTTAAAGTTTTGAGTCTATTTCTCTCGTAATGAAATCATGTATCACTAAAATCGTTTTAACTTAGTAAATTTTTGAAATTTTAACTTGACATTTTGTACACATATTTTTGAATATATAAGCTTTGATTTAAAACAACAAAAAAATTTTTTTTTGACCCGTCACAGTGGCTATCCCCCTTAAGGACTAACATATACACTACCACATCCTAGAATTTCGTTCTTCTAACTTTAATAGTTAAGGATATAAACAATTTTTTTATTTCTCATTATAAAACAAAGATATATTGCACCGTACGACAAAAATAAAATGTTTAACTAACTCATGTATAAATCGTTATGCTGCTAATACTGGAGGGTGAATACACTAATTCTTTAACATCAAAATTGCGTTTGAACCTAAGTATTTGTTTTCACAAGACATTGAAAATTTAAAAATTGAATTTTCTTGAATAAAACTTATCCAAGAGTACCAAGATGAATGCATGAGGATACGTACTTACTGTGAATACTAGTGCTCATAACTTAATTTAATTTTGGTACGTGTCACGGCACAGCGACGAAGTAGTAGCTATACTAACGGGCTTGAAAAAGGGCTTCTCAAAAAATCAATGTTTTTTATGCATATATCAACCACAAATGGGAGCCTCGCATAACTCATCAACTTGGCCGCGACAGCATCGATCATATGCTTCTAGTCCCTTCATCAAAAATAATACTTCCACCGCTCCACATAAAATTATTCCTGATTCGACATTTTATTCGCTCTCTTGATGCAGATGGTCGAGCTATTAATTATTTCAAACTAATTTTACAAAACTAAGCGATGCAAAGATTTCCGCTGGTACGTTACCCGATTGTAAAACTTTGTTTCTATTAATTTTTATATGTTTTTCAGGGGTTTTAAACGGGCCACAATTGAAGAAATTATTGCTGCATCAAGAGTTTGCTGATCTTTTGAATCCGGTTGAACTAACTGCCTTGCAAAGCTTAAGGAGGTCGTCTACGTACAAAGTTTTAAAAAATGTTTTTTTTTTTACATAATTTTCATTTGGAAGTCGTGAGGAATGTTATTTCCAAAGGATTTGGGTAAACTCTTCACGGTTATTGAGCTGTAGAGCATTGAGCACGCTCGCTCACGGTGTTTCCGCACGCTTCCTGTGAACTTTATGAGTAGACACGAGCTTTTGACAAAATATTGTTTTTTTTTATTGTAACAGGCAATAAACATTTGAAAAAAAAGGGAAAAATAACTCTTTTTTTTCAAAAATGTCCACCATTTCGAGAGATTTTTGAATTTTACAAAAAGCTCGTGCTAAGTATAGCTGATGTAATATCAATTATAGATTAGTTTCATTTTTTGTTGTAGGTTACGTGGTTGGCCCAAAATCTTGTAGGGAAATTGATATCAAAATTCTGATGAGGGCAGGTTCAAGGCCATCCCGCACTCGAATATGTAGAAATATAATTTTCATGATCTTGCCACTTGAAAGATTACGATTAATTAAACAAAAAACAAAAGTGAACGAATATCTTTTTTCGTTCTTTCGTAATAAATTTTGAAAAAAAGGCTCGAAAATCGGGCCGCTACGTAGACGACCCCCTTAAGCGATGTAATAAATAACTTCTTAGGAAACAAGAAGGCTGAGAATTATAAAGAACTTGTCCGCAAGATGATTGACGCCTATCGCGAAATGAGGGTCAACATGTCTCTCAAGATACATTTTTTAGAGAGCCACTTTTCCCCCGAAAACTTAGGTGACGTTTGTGATGAACACGGAGAGCGCTTCCACCCAGACATTGCGCCACATGCTTTCCGAGTATTGTTGGTCGCTGTGCCGTGACACCTACCAAAAACATAAACGGCAAAGTAAACGCAAACATTTTTCTTAAACAATTTGTTTCAAAATAAGTCATTCATAAAATGCATTTTAAATAACTTTTGTTAACTTTTAAATTAAGTTATGAGCACTAGTATTCACAGTAAGTACGTATCCTTATGCATTCATCTTGTTACTCTTGGATAAGTTTTATTCAAGAAAACTCAATTTTTAAATTTTCAATGTCTTGTAAAAACAAATACTTAGGTTCAAACGCAATTTTGAAGTTGCAGAATTAGTGTATTTAACCTCCAGTATTAGCAGCATAACGATTTATACATGAGTTAATTAAATATTTTATTTTTGTCGTACGGTGCAATATATCTTTGTTTTATAATGAGAAACATAACACTTTTTATATCCTTAACTATTAAAGTTAGAAGAACGAAATTCGAGGATGTGGTAGTGTACATATTAGTCCTTAAGATATATTTTTTTTCAAAAAAATATTGAAAACTGTCAAGGATATTCAAGGGTAAAGTTTTAAAAGGACATTTTCAATACCTCTTCGTCCTTTTACACCAAAAAAATTATTTATTTAAGATTCTAAGGTTTTTTTTTGGTTTTCATTTGATACCCATATTGTTATTCTACAATGCGCTCAATTTTTAAAATAATTTTTTAAAACATGTCCTTCAAATTTCAAAGTCCTTTTAAAAAAAATCCTGACGTCAGAGAGAAAAACTAAAAACGCAGTTTTACTACGTTTGGCCCCTAGTTTTGCGAGTATACCGATTTTTTCGCGTGTAAAATTTGTTGTCGCACGGTGTTATTTGAGCAAATATTAAGACTAACATGAATAGAATCAAACGAAAAATGACAAAGTTATGAAGCAGTGAGTGAACACCAACTTTACATTTATTACACCGTGCGACAAAAAAATAACCGATTTGCCGAGACCCATCCAAATGTTGATATAGACGTGAAACAAGAGGTCATTTATAATATCCTAGCATAATACATTTTTAGGACATACATATTTCAAATATTTTTTTAAATATAGGGTGTTACTTTGAATCACCCGGTATTTCGGTAGCTGTAAATTTTGAAGCTATTATTCTTTGACATTTGACAAGTAGAAACTACGCCATTACTAAAAATGGATACACGATACACGCTTCAACAACGCATTGAAATTATTAAAATTCACTACAAATATGGTGAAAATCTTGCAGTCACAGTTCGCAAAACTAAAGCATTTTTGGGTCGTCGTGAAGCACCTTGTCGGACCGCAATACAGAAATTGGTGGAAAAATTCGAGCTGTTGGGACAAGTTAGTGATGTGAAGAATAAAACCCGAAGAAGAACAACTGAGAATATTGCTGCTGTAGCCCAAAGTGTTGAAGAAAACCCAGGTTTGTCGATTCCTCGTCGTTCTTTGGAATTGGGCATTCCAAAAACGTCATTACACCGTATTTTGCATAAAGACTTGGGTCTTAAGGCTTATAAAGTTCAGTTAACACAAGAACTCAAGCCGACCGATCGTCAACAACGTCGTGTCCTTGCTGATTGGGTCCTTGAAATGCATGAAAATGATCCGGAATTCCATCGAAAAATCATCTTGACTGATGAGGCCCATTTCCACCTGGGTGGCTACGTCAACAAGCAAAATTGTCGCATCTGGGGCTCGGAAAACCCAAGAGTTATTGTTGAGAAGCCTCTCCATCCTCAACGTGTGACTGTTTGGTGCGGTTTATGGTCCGGCGGGGTCATTGGACCTTACTTTTTCGAAAATGAGGTTGGATCAACAGTTACGGTGAATGGATTGTGCTATCGAGAGATGATTAATGATTTTTTATGGTCGGAGTTGGATGGTTTTAATCTGGACAACGTTTACTTTCAACAAGACGGCACTACATGCCACACAAGCAACGAAACCATTGCTCTTTTACGGGAAAAGTTTCCGGACCGTGTTATCTCTGGAAGAGGTGATCACAATTGGCCACCGAGATCTTGTGATTTAACAACTTGCGACTTCTTCCTTTGGGGCCAAGTGAACGATAAGGTGTACGCCAACAGCCCAGCGTCGATTCAAGACCTCAAAGATAGAATTCGTGAGGCTATCGAGGACATAGGGCAGCCACTTTGCGATTTGGTTATGGAAAATTTCATGAAAAGGATATGGTCCTGTAAGCGTGGTCGTATTGGCCATTTGGCTAATGTTGTTTTTCATTATTAACGGCATACCTTCTGGCTAAATGAGTGCTGTCTCAAGTGATCTGTCGATCCCACCTCTAATCCCTTCCTTTCCTTGTCCCTTTGTACACATGTTTCCCCCTATTTTCTGCTCCCCGGCTTCGGCCGTTTGTCTCGTTCAATGTTTCGTATATTCTTTGTGTCACACTCGATAATCAGACGTCGTCAAATAAAGACATCTCTCAAACCCGAAAATAACCCGCGTTTTCTTCCCCCCGCTCCGCCGACGTAAACATGGTCCTTCGAGCCATTCGCGAGTGAGCCGCGAATATTTTTCCTAACAAATAACAACTAAAAATCAAAGTGACAATTTATAAGTGGAAAGTGACACAACAAATCAAACACACTTCAATTAAACAAAAACCAAACACAAAGGTGAACACTAACTAAAGTGAAACACAAAAAAAAACACGAAGAGTGACAACGCAACAAACAGTGAAACAATACTAAAAGTGCACCCACAAAACTAAACAGTGCAAAATTAAAAACAAAAAATTGCAAACAGTGCAGTGACACCAAAGGAAGGCAGCAGAATTAACAACAACAACACAACACAAAGCAGACAAAAAGGGCAGCAACAACAAGCATATTCAAAAAACACCCAGCACATCACAAAGCACTGAGGAGAGCACTGCAAACAGCAACAGCAAGCAACACAGCGGCGGACAATCAACAACATATAGAAGAGATCCCCATACTCGGGCACTGGGCCCAATAAGATACGCCCAATAAATTTTTATTATAAACTAACAACCCCATACACTAACCCATTCACAAATATATTTTACAAATAAAAAAAAACAATTTTTACAAATCTGATTTTTGGTATATCCACATACACTAACAAAAACATATATTTCTAAAAAAATATATACCCATTCCCCAAAAATCCAGTTAAAAAATTAATTACTCGTACCTCGCCACTGTCCGCTTTCGTGTACATTTCCACGGTACACATACAAAATAGCGCAGTGCAGTAAGCAATCCCGCTACTGCACATAATTTTGAGCTTTTTGTGTTCTCATTCTCCTTTGTGCGACCTACGCAGGCAAAGCAGCAAAAACTCCCGCTGCAGCCTGCTTTTCACTCCTTTTCTAATTTGCACATTTTCCCAAATTTTGCTTTGTGCATGTCGCAGATCAGCAGCGACCACTCCAGCTGTTGATCTCGCGCTCTCCCACTTGTGTACATTTTCGCGTTTCGCTTTGTGCGAAATACGCACGCACAAGCAGCAAGCACTTCCGCTGCTGCCACCAAGTGCAATTACATATTTCAATTAATTAATTACATACTTCTGCCTAAGCATTTCCCCACTCTTGCTAGCAGAAGTAAATAAACACAAGCACAGTGGGACGAGATACTCCTTTTTTGCAGCATATTGAACAATTTTCTAGGACTTAGAAAATTTTCAATAGTGCTGCACATACTCATTCACTGCACATTCGCTGCCATCCCAAGTGCATACAGTGGGACAAATATCGCCCACTCGCACACAAAAATTGTTTGCACCCAAAATTATTTTCACACCCTTTTACGTTCACTGACACAATAATATAAATAATCACATACTATATATACAAATATATATATATATATACATACTCATACACATATATATATTGTAACGATAAGACAGTCTGTCGCTGTGCAAAGCAACCCTGCCACTTCGCGCCGTGCTATAATTCAATGTGGCAACGACGGCCGCGATAGTAACTTTTAGTCCAACCTGGCAACGACGGTTGCGATCATCATGGAAACCTTTAGTCCACTCTGGAATGCGCGAGAACGGTCCGCGCGATGGCCCGACGGGTATAAAAAGCAGCCGGGTGCGGCGCAGCGAGTCAGTCTGGTTTTGACAAGTGAAGTTGCCACACGGAGTAATAAAGCAAATACTTAAGTGTACGAACAGTAAAGTGTAAACTGTGAATAATAAAGTGACTGTTGGCTTATTTTATTGTCTGCGTTTAAGAAACTGACTGTGTTTTATTTTCAAATTACACAATCCTGAGATACGTAACAGCCCACTAGACTTAGTATTCGTAACATTTGGTGTCAGAAATGGGATTGTGGAAAATTGCAAATAAAAAAAATAAATAAAAATAAATAAATAAATAAAGTTATAAGAGCACGGACATGGTTAAACTCGAGCTGCTGAAGGTGGAACAGCTGAAGAAGGAGCTGGCTGCCTGGAATTTGCCGACTGCTGGCGGAAAGGTGGAGTTGCAGTTGCGCTTGCGAGAAGCATGTGAGGAACGAGGCATCGAGTGGACTGTGCACGAGTTCGGAGCGCAGGAACAAGAGGCGTCGGCCAAAGTGGAGGAATCGCCTGCGGGTGCTGCGGCGATGCAAAGTACGGCTGCAGCGGCTGCGCCACCACAAGCAATGGACATGAGCCAGCTTATGGTTGCAATGAGAGGCATGTTCGAGACTTCAAATCGTGAAAATCGCGAAATGTCGGCGCAGATAGCGGCGCAAATGGAGGCGAAGCTGGAAACTACGAATCTCGAAATTTCGGCAAAAGTCGAGAAAAATTCTGCGCACATAGAGCAGAAGGTAGAGGAAATTTCCAATAGGCTGAACGGGAAAGTTGAGCATCTTGAGACGCGCATGGACAATTGGGACAAACGAGTTGACAACCTGGATGAGTCCTTGAAGAAACGAGTTGACAGTCTGGAAGATTCGATGCACAGAAAGATAGACGAACGACTTCGAGAGGTACAGCCACGAGAATGTTTGCCACTGGTTCAGGATGGTTGCAGGCAGAACAAAAGTGCCTACTTATGATGGTGCTGCGCCGTTCGATACGTTTAAATTGCAATTCGACTTGGCTGATTTGGAAAATCAGTGGACAGATATCAGGAAAGGTCGGAGGTAGGCACTGGCGCTGAAAGGTCCTGCAGCCGAGGTGATCAAATCAGTTCCAGAATGTTTAAGAAGTGATTACGGTGCCATCATGAGAGCGTTGGCAGCGAAGTATAGCAACGAGCACAACCATGCGCTATACTACTGTGAGCTGAAGAACCGCAAGCAAAGAGCCAACGAGGCGCTGCAGACATATGCAGCAGACATTGAGCGGCTCGTACAGTTGTGCTACCCAAAATTTGGTACTGATGATCTCGAGAGGATGAAGATTGAGTCGTTTATTGAAGGTCTTCATGATCCAGAAACACGTCGCAGTGCGTTGATGATGGGCAAGCCAACATTAAAGGAAAATGGATTGGGAGCACTCGGTATGCACCTGCAAGGATAAGCCAGATTCAGGCGGACAACGACATTCCGATCCAAGCCATAAGCTCTGAGATACCGGGCAGGCCACGAGTTGTCTCCTCTAAAGTTGTCTGCTGGGTATGTGGCAAGCAGGGCCACATATCACGAGACTGCCGCCAACGACAGAGGCGTTCCCGTTCCCGATCGCAACCGCCTGAAGCGAGGAATACTGACAATCGAGGCCCAGCCAACAATCGCAGGGCTGAGGACGGCGAGTCGTTAAACTAAAACGGGTCAGCCCAAAGGGGCGTGAGCTGATCCCCACAATCTGCCGCCCCACCGTTCTTATCTCACAGCTGAAACGACAGCCCAGCAGCTTGACAATTGAAGGAAGGATAGATGGAAAGTTGTTCGTGTTGACACTGGATACTGGAGCGTCATATTCGATCATAAAAAGGAAGCTGCTGAAGAACTGGGAACCGTTGCATGGCATACAGCTGAGGACTGTGACTGGCGAGCGCGCGCCGGTAACAGGAAAAGTTAAGAAAACGATTGCTATCGGCACCAGCAGCCTGGAACATGAGTTCATCGTCGCGGATATAATGGACGACGTGATTATCGGCGTGGATTTCATGATTAGGCACGGTTTTACGCTGGACCTGAAGGAAAATGTGCTGAGATATGCCAACGTTGAATTCCCGCTGCACACCGGCTATGAGCGAAGCGTGGCGGTAAGGAAGGTTGTATCGTGTCAACACAGGAGGATACCGGCGAATTCTGAGGCGATTGTGTGGGCATAGGTAGACGAGAGAGTAGCCCACCTGGAGGTAATAAGAAAGCGGTTTTAACATGGACGTCATACCGCAAGAGAACCAGTGGAGCAGCGAGTTGACGGCTAAGCAGAAACAGAAGGTGAGGTCTTTCCTGCAGCACTATGGGTCAATATTTGCGGAAGAAACAGGCGGAAGAACAGCCATAGTGAAGCACAACATCGACACCGGAAGTGCCAAACCGATTCGCCAACCACCAAGACGGGTTCCTCTGGCCAAGAGGGAGGAGGTCACAAATTTGATCGAAAACATGCGGAAAGAAAAGGTCATAGAGCCTTCTTCGGGCCCCTGGTGCTCGCCGGTCGTGCTAGTCAAGAAAAAGGATGGCAGTACCCGGTTTTGTGTGGACTATCGGAAGCTCAATGATGTGACCAAGAATGATGACAAAGGTTTCGCCTGCGCACAGATCATGCGGCATTGAGATGGCTCCTGAACTTTAAGGATCCTGAAGGGCAATTGGCGCGGTGGATCGAGCGACTGCACAGCTACGACTACACGATAGAGCATCGCAAGGGCAGTAGCCATGGAAATGCCGATGCCTTGTCACGCCGTCCGTGCAAAGTCGAATGCAGGCAGTGCTCGCGAGCCGAAAGCAAAGAACAGATAGTGGACGTCCGGTTGGTAAGCGTTATGCTAGAGGAAGAGTGGTCTTCGGAGAGGCTACAAAAGGACCAGCGTGAGGATGCGGATCTTGCAAGAATCGTCGAAGGCAAGGAGCAAGGCGCACATCCAGACTGGCAGGAATTGGCCGGTGAAAGCCCGATCGCTAAGGCTTACTGGGCACAGTGGAAAAGTCTGCGGCTGAAAGAAGGATGCCTGTACCGCGAATGGAAAAGCGCGGATGGTCGGATCAGCAACTCCCTAATGGTAGTGCCGAAATGCAGAATCAACGAGGTCATCGAGGCATACCATAACGACTCCAGTGGAGGGCACCTAAGCATCAGCAAAACCGTCGCCAAAATAATGACGTCCGGGTAGGATGTCAGGAGTCTGTAGCCGAGTGGATTAAGAGCTGCAACCGATGTTCAGCCGCGAAAGGGCCGACAAGAAGATCTCGAGGCCGCATGCAGCAGTACAACGTGGGAGCGCCCTTCGAGCGGATTGCTATGGACGTCGCCGGCTCATTCCCAACTAGCGCTCAAGGCAACAAATATGTGCTGGTGGTAATGGATTACTTCAGCAAATGGCCCGAAGTGTACCCCATTCCTAACCAGGAGGCCATTACGATCTCGGAAAAGCTGGTAAACAACTGGGTAGCCAGGTTCGGAGTTCCGTTGGAGTTGCACTCAGATCACGGCCGGAATTTCGAGTCTGTGGTATTCAAGGAAGTGTGTGGGCTGCTGGGGATAAAGAAAACGCGTACCACTCCTTTGCACCCACAGTCCGACGGCATGGTGGAACGCTTTAACCGGACACTGGAGGAATACCTGCGGAAAATGGTAGGCAGGAATCAAAAGGATATACATACACGCATATCCCCCTGTTCCTGATGGCATATAGGTCAGCCCCGCACGACACGACATCACTCACTCCAGCCCGAGCAGTGTTTGGCACAGAGTTGCGGTTACCCGCTGACTTGAAGTTCGGGGTAGTCGGCACAACGGGAGGCGCTAGGACGGACTACGTGGTCAATAAGCGGGCGGAACTGGAAATTCACCAGTTTATAAGGGGCCGCACCAAACTGGTCAGGGATAAGGCGAAAGCCAGATACGATCTACGGGCCAACTCAGCAGGGTTCCAAGAAGGCGATTTGGTAATGCTCTACAACCCGCAGCGGAGGAAAGGTTTGTCTCCAAAACTTCAAGCGTCATGGGAAGGACCGTACGAAGTCGTGACTAGGATTAACGACGTGGTATACAGGATTCAACGTTGCAGCAACAGAGGCGCTAAGCTGAAGGTAGTCCATTTGGAGCGCTTGGCGCCTCATCACAGCGGAGCCCCGGCACTTGTTCGGGACGAACAAGTCTAAGTGGTGGGCAGTGTAACGAAGACCGTCTATCGCTGTGCAAAGCAACCCTGCCGCTACGCGCCGTGCTATAATTCAATCTGGCAACGACGGCCGCGATAATAACTTTTAGCCCAATCTGGCAACGATGGTCGCGATCATCATGGAAACCTTTAGTCCACTCGGGAATGTGCGAGAACGATGCGCGATGGCCGGACAGGCATAAAAGGCAGCCGGGTGCGGCGCAGCGAGTCAGTCTGGTTTTGACAAGTGAAGTTGCCCCACGGAGTAATTAAGCAAATACTTAAGTGTACGAACAGTAAAGTGTAAACTGTGAATAATAAAGTAACTGTTGGTTTTTAATTGGCTGCGTTCGAATAAACAAAGTTGTTTCATTTTCAAATTGCACAATCCAGTGATACGTACTAGCCACTAGAACTAGCATTCGTAACAATATATTCCCAGTACACATACTTATACACAAATTTTGCTCAATTCCCATATTCACATTTCTATTTATTACCCATACATATATATTTCCCTACACATTTACACACACAAGTGTAATATTTTTTATTTATTTATTTATTTGTTGCTCAACAAGTTTTCAAATTCGTTTGAACGAATTTTCCCATTCCCAACTCTTCCCATACTCAATTATCGTTCGCGCGGACGCGGTTAGACTACACGTCTGTTACTCCTACATTTACATACACATATATTTATTCAAACTTTTTACCCTTTGTCGAGCTTCCTTAAACAAAATGCCTGTTGAGCGATCCCCTAAACGACAAAGTGTCACAATGGAGACTCCTTCCTCCAGACACACAATGTCAGCCCATGCACATTTGACAGTTCCTGTCACTCGGGAGCCACCCAACACGCGCTCCAAACTTTCTACCCCCAAAGCAACCGATCCCAGTGTTGCAAAATTCATTTTCGAGTCCGATAGACTCGTGCAACTATGCACACAATTTTCATCGGCTCCCATTGAGGATTCAAATCCCTGGTCCAAATTAAGCAAAAAAATTTGCAAGCCCAATGGGAGAGGCTTTTGCGCGCAGATGAGGCAGTCTTCATTGCTGAAGACAACAGCCCGACGGTTTCAAAGAGTCGGCTAGGCAAAAAATAGACGCCTGCACAGACCAGTACGAGTTGTGCATGGCTCAGATATCGGACATCATTGAGATGCTCCAAATTCAGTCCCCCCAGCCCGCTGCGCATATGGAACCGGTCGACCCCTAGAACCAGCAAATACCCCTTACATTTGCCTACAAGTTCCACTTTGTGATACCGAAACCTTCTTCGGGGGCTATGAGCAGTGGCCGTCTTTCCGAGACATGTTTACTGCGGTTTACATAAACCACCCCCAGCTCACTCCAGCCCAAAAATTGTATCACCTCCGATACAAAACGCAAGGCAAAGCCGGTGCTATTGTAAAGCAATATGCATTAACCGATGAGAATTTCGGACTCACGTGGGAAGCCCGAAAATCACGCTTTGAAAATAAACGCATACTCGTTGACACCCAGATTAGATCCCTTCTGAATATCGCTCCAGCCCACACCGAAAATAGTGAGGCACTACAGCGGATCCAGAGCACTACCAACAATTGTGTATCTATTCTCAATTCCCAGGCCGTAGATACAGACAATTGGGATCCGCTATTGGTTTACATATGCTCTACAAAATTGCCCCAAGAACCCTCGCTCTATGGGAGCAATCATTGACATTGAGATCCCGGAAGGATCTGCCACCCTGGTCGCAAATGGATGAGTTCCTGACCGGCAGATTTGAGGTACTTGAACGGCTGCAAAGTATTCGCCCTTCTAAGCCGAAACCGTCTCAACCTTCGACTTCCAATGTCCTCCCAAATCGGCCACACAAATCCCTAAATTATTACACTCAAGTAAAAAGGGACTTCGCGTGCAAACTCTGCAACGCAAATCATCCCATACGGACTTGCCAGAATTTTAAAGGACTCACTCCCCAAAGTCGATTAAAATACGTTAAGAAGCAAAATATCTGCGTGAATTGTCTTGCTACATCACACCTCACTAAAGATTGTACAAGCAATTTTACGTGCGTATATTGCCAAAAGAAGCACCATTCCATGCTTCATTTCCCCAAAGGCAATGCGCAACCCTCTCAATCTCCCAATCGGTCACATTCGACCACTCCACAGGTCGCAACAGCTCCAAAACCAACGAAAAACAACTCTGCTACTCATTCCCCCCTTTCAGATGCGCAAACCCGCACATCTTCCAGGCAAAGTACGACCCAAGTACAAGCCTTACACTCCAATAATGGCACCCAATCCCTTCTGCCTACGGCACTGGTGTCTATTGAGCACGCAGGAAAGTTGTTCAAAGTTCGAGCGTTAATCGACCAAGCCTCTCAGCGTACCTTCATCTCCTCGAAGGTCCAGAAACGCCTCCAATTGCCAATCGAGAAATCTCCATTCAAAATCTCGGGCATGGGCGGTCAGATTGTGCAAAATGCCAATCATATATGCTTCTTGACATTGGCAGTCCCCCAATCAAGCACGAAACTCCCCGTGCAAGCAATCGTGCTCCAAGAGCTTACGAAATTGCTCCCACCTCGTCACATACACCCCCCTAATAAGAAAGATTTCGCCATGCTAGAACTCGCTGATCCAAATCCCTTCGAGACAGCGCAGATCGATTTAGTGATTGGCAGTGATCTCATCCCGCAGATCATGCTCGAAGGTATCCACCGAAATGTATGTGGCAGCTTACTTGCTCAGCATACAATATTCGGTTGGGTATTAAGCGGTCCAGTACCCCCTTCCTCGCATTTGACATGTGCCACAGAGTTACCAAGTCGCCATATGCATACTGGACCCGCCCTTCGAAATAACCTTTCCACACTTAAAGAAGGCCCTTTCGCGAGTGATGGCCGCCCTCAATCCCGTAAGGTTTCCATCCCAGGAATTAATGGAAAATCATTCTGACCCCACCACTCCTGCAAACTTATTCCCAAACCGGCAAATTTCCCCCCTCGTTGCCAAACGTTTCGGCTCCGCAGGATGGCTTTCGCCTCTAATGAGGGTGCCTCTACAAGTGCGTTGGCTTGACGCCACTCGTTCCACACCCCCAACAACTGACGGAAATTGCAATCCCTCGCAATTCCTCATTGCACCTCCTCCATCCCGGGTTCAAAAAGAGGACAGTCGTCACTCCAGTGCGATTTGCTCCAAACGCTTCAAATTCCGCAGGCGTCGGACTCATCGGGTCTAAATCCCACGATCTACAAGATCTCCCTCTTGGGTGGAACGGCGCCAGCAATCCTTCGATGCTGAGCCAAACGGTCATACGCTTAGAGTTCAACTTCCGGGACACCGAACGATTGACCATACCACCCTCTCGAAAAGCAAGCCGACATTTCGATCGGTTCTCCTGCTTCTACGAGCCCTACGAGTACATAATTATCCCTCGAAATTCTTTTCACTTTCCCTTAAAAAAATGGCAACAAGGCCAGATTATATAACTCCATATTCTTCGGCTTTAGCTTAAGCGAACTCCGCAGCTTAGCCATTTTCCCATACCCATGATGTCAGCCTCAATATTGTTATGTCCAAATAACTGACATCTTAATGTATTTGCAGGTCGGTCAACGCCTCAACCGCTGCAGCAGCACTCCTCCGAGGACGAGACGTCGATGGACGGCACCCCCGCAGGAGCTGCATCACATCCTCGCCCGACTGGCCCGCGACATCATTAAATTGCAGTATGCAATGGTGGCCGCGATGGCTAAATGAGTGCTGTCTCAAGTGATCTGTCGATCCCACCTCTAATCCCTTCCTTTCCTTGTCCCTTTGTACGCATGTTTCCCCCTATTTTCTGCTCCCCGGCTTCGGCCGTTTGTCTCGTTCAATGTTTCGTGTGTTCTTTGTGTCACACTCGATAATCAGACGTCGTCAAATAAAGACATCTCTGAAACCCGAAAATAACCCGCGTTTTCTTCCCCCCGCTCCGCCGACGTAAACACCTTCCTCATCTCAAAAAATGGAATTTTTCTTTGAATACCAAAATAACACCTCCTGTATAAATCCGAAATTTCAAATTAAACATGTATACTTAAACATGTACACCTAATTCTATTTTTACACGGTTTTTTTTTACACGGTCTTTTTTACACGGTTTGAAAATTAAAAAAAAATAATTTTTTTTACACGATTTTATTCCATTTAGCGCGAAGAATTAAACATTTTTTTATTTTCAAACCGTGTTAAATCAAAACCGTGTAAAAAAAGACCTCGTAAAAACAGAATTAGGTGTATACATAAAGATGTATATACAAAGTATACAAGAAAGTGTGTAGAGAAGTGCATCTTATTCAGTTTAGTTTCAAGTAAAGTAGTGAAAATTAAAAATTAAAAGAAAATTAAAGTAAAATAAATGATAATTAAAATTAATTAAAATTGCACTTAAATAATACTATGTAAAATATTAAATATTGCACTAGGGTCAAATTTTCTCAAGTGGGCCACTTTAAAATCGATGGTCTCAGTTTTCGTTGATCAATACGGTTTTCGATCGGCTTGGAGGTAAAAATAACACCCCTAAAATAATTTTGAAAAAAAATGTTTTTTTCATTAGTTATTTACCGTTAAAGTTTTTGGTCATGTTTTTTTGAAAAATTCATAACTCACGAACGGTTTATCGGAACACAACGTTTTCTACATCAAAATTTTTGTCAATTAATATACTTTGCCATGAAAAAATCTTTCTTCACAAAAAAATTATTATTTAGCTGAAAAATCGTAGTTATCGTGTGACCGAATCGTCATCGTGTGACACGATGACTAAGCGCGCGCGCGTCAATATGTGCTTTTCCAGCGCTAGAGGTAGGAGCGCGGTCACAAAAACATGTATAACTTTTGACCTAATGAAAAATAATGACTTTTTTTGCACCAAAATTTTTGTAAGGGATTGTAGAATTGAATGAAATATGTTAGAATTTTCTCGCAGGCGGAGAAGTTTCATTCATTTTCAATTATTTACAACAAATAGGATTTTTCAGCTAAATAATAATTTTTTTGTGAAGAAAGATTTTTTCATGGCAAAGTATATTAATTGACAAAAATTTTGATGTAGAAAACGTTGAGTTCCGATAAACCGTTCGTGAGTTATGTATTTTTCAAAAAAACATGACCAAAAACTTTAACGGTAAATAACTAATGAAAAAAACACTTTTTTTTCAAAATTATTTTAGGGGTGTTCTTTTTAGCTCCAAGCCGATCGAAAACCGTATTGATCCACGAAAACTGAGACCATCGATTTTAAAGTGGCCCACTTGAGAAAATTTGACCCACTATTCTTTTTTTTTTTTTGTCCTTTGTCGGAACGATCTAGCAAGCGCAGCACTCAGACAATTATACGTCCATTGTACTACGACTTGTTGTTCCCTGTTAATGTGCTTTAAATCTACCCGATTTCCGAAGAAACCTTGATAGATCCTGGGGTGCCAAGGAGCCAAGGTGGTCGCTTCTTAGCACATCAGTGCCAAACGTCTCAAACCTGATACGAGCGAACGCGGGGCAGAGACACAGGAAGTGTTCCGCCGTCTCAACGTCCTCCCCACAGGCAGGACATAGGGCACTGTCAGATATGCCTACCATTTCCATGTGCTTCGCCCATAGGAAATAGCCCGTCATTAACCCGACCATCTGCCTGCAGTCTCTTCTGCCTAGTGACAAAAGAAACTGTGAGCATTTGTCGGATATGGCGGGAAGCATAAGTTTCGTCCACCTGCAGCCGCTCTCAGCCTGCCATGCTCGCTCCTGGGTCATAGTGACCCATTCGTTAACTGTGGCTTTGAGGGCTGCAGATGGGAGTGGCAAAACAGGCTCAGGGCCGACAAAATCAGCCTCAGAGCCCATTCTAGCTAGGGAATCCGAGGTCTCGTTACCCACAATTCCTGCGTGTCCCGGGACCCAGGTGAGCATCAGGCTATTGTATTTTCCAACATAATTAAGCCTGGATTTGCAGGGCCTGACTAGCATAGAGGTGGTTGGAGGGCTGTCCAAGGCCATAAGCGCAGCTTTGCTGTCGCTACAGACACAGATAGACCTGCCTTTCCACTTACTCTCTACGACAAAGTTCATCGCCTCAAGTATCGCATGCACCTCCGCCTGAAACACAGATGCGTGCGAGCCTAGGGCAAAGAACCGTCTAGTCCCCGTGGATTCCACGAAGACCCCAGAGCCAGAACCATCTTCCGTTCTGGAGCCGTCCGTGAATATACGGAAACAGTGTTTACCGGGCTCATCCTCAGGATACAACCAAGAGTGAGCCTCAGGCAGCAACACCATGTACCGCTTTTTTAGTATGACAGTTGTAGGCATGGAGTCGAGGGGCATGGACATGACTGTGAGGTCTATGTCGGTGCCAGCACAATTATCCAGTGCCGGACAAGCGCCATACCACTGGCCACTGTGTTTTAGTCTTCGGATGGCCTTTAGGGCCTCTCCTTGGATGAAAACATCAAGTGGAGGAAGGCTCACCAGGGCATCTAGCGATGGGCCAGAAGTAGTTGGAAAGGCTCCAGTACAACATATGGCCACAGTGCGCTGCAGTCTGGACAAGGTTCTCTTGACCCCTGCAAGAGAGAGTCTGCTCATCCAGACTACCGATGCGTAGGAGATGATGGGTCTTATCATAGCTTTGTAGATCCAGAGGATCTTGCTAGGGGAAAGACCCCACGTTTTCCCAAATACACCTCTGCATTGCCAGAAAGCCGACAGTGCTTTCGATGTCTTTAGTTCTACGTGAGATTTCCATAGGAGTTTATCATCTAGGATGACTCCCAGATATTTAATCTCCTTGGATAGCTGGATAGTGACCCCCTTGAGTGTGGGCAGAACGACTCTATCAAGCTTCCTCCTCCTGGTAAAGAGAACCATACCAGTTTTGGCGGGATTAGCAGATAGCCCGTTCGCATTACACCAGGTGTCAATCATATCCAGAGTTTTCTGCATCTCTCTGCTGATGTGCATAAGGGAGGGGCCGGTTACGAGACAGGCCACATCGTCCGCGTATGCTTGTGCGTAGACTCCAGAGTCATTCAGAGTGATGAGCAGGGGATCAATCACCATGCACCAGAGCAATGGAGACAGCACCCCACCTTGAGGGCAGCCTCTATTTACACCGGATGACACCAGTAGATCGTCCTCTGCCCGCACCGTCATGATTCTTTGGGCTAGCATTGAACGTATCCAATTTACCAAAGCCCGGTCTACGCCGTGTCGGCTAGCAGCGTTACACATACTGTCAAAAGTCGCATTGTCAAGAGCGCCCTCTATATCCACAAAGATTCCCACCGCGTAGTC
The DNA here is from genome assembly GCA_963971225.1 of Melieria omissa. Taxonomy (NCBI): domain Eukaryota; kingdom Metazoa; phylum Arthropoda; class Insecta; order Diptera; family Ulidiidae; genus Melieria; species Melieria omissa. Next base: position 69,054,249 of record OZ020269.1, on the reverse strand, counting down.
CTTCCTGTCGATGGCTCGCTCTATCCTACCAACCAGATTTTGCAGGGCCGACTCGCAGGACTTCCCACTTTGGTAGGCATGCTGAAATGGAGACAGAGGATGCATCTTAAGCGACTCCTTACGTATCCGTAACCCCACCAGCCGTTCGAGACTTTTTAGCATAAAAGAAGTCATGCTAATAGGTCTAAAGCTCTTGGGGCTAGTGTAGTCGTCCTTTCCGACTTTCGGAATGAACGCGACTCTCACCATCCTCCAAGGGCGTGGTATATAGGCCAGTGCCAGGCATGCCGTGAAGATTTTCTTCAGTGCCATGACTACTGACTCTATACCTTCCCTCAACACGATAGGATAAATGCCATCAGGACCGGGCGATTTGAAGTTGTCAAAGGACTTGATGGCAAATCGAATGCCAGCTTCATTCGCCACAGTTCTGGCGACGTACCAGTCATGTCGAGAGGGTGTGATTGCCCTAACAGTAGTTCCATCCAGGGACGAATGCTGCTGGGCAACAGTGACCTGATTTCCTGGAAAGTGAGACTCCATCAGTAGACTGAGTGTCTCACTTTTCCTCTCCGTGTAGGAGCCATCAGGTTTCCTAAGCGACCCCAGCTTCGCGGTTTGGTCCTTTTTCAGAACTTTTACCAGCCTAGCAGTGTCGCTCAAGGATTCAATGCCACTACAGAAACCTCTAAAAGAGGCCTTCTTCGAACCTCGAATAAGCCTCTTGTAGTTCTTCTGAGTGCATCGGTAGCGCTCCCAGTCCTCGTCAAGATTCGTCTTGAGGGCCCGGTTGAGAAGTTTTCTAGACTCACGCCTTAGCGACTGAAGCTCCCTATTCCACCACGGAACAGGGGTCCGGCCAAGGGGAGGTCTAGTTGGGCAGGCTAGCTCGAAGCTTGATGTTAGGGCAGTATTGAGATGCTCAACAGCCGCCTCAATACACCGCTCCTTACGAATTTTCGGTGGCGTCGCGTATTTATTCCGCAATGCCTCCCGAAATTTCGGCCAGTCTGCGTTTTTCGGGTTCCTAGAGGGCAATGGCATTTGTGCCTCCTCGCCGCACTGAAACTCGATATACCTGTGGTCCGAACACGATTCTTCGTTGAGTTCTCTCCAGTTGTTGATTGACCACCCCAGTCTAGTATTAGATAGAGTCATGTCAATCACCTCCTGCCTTCTTGTAGTCTCAAACGTAGGCTGATTGCCAGTGTTGTGAATATTCAGGCCGGAGGATGCAATATACCCGAACAGCCGAGAGCCTCGGTTGTTGCATTTGCTGCTGCCCCAGATTGTGTGCTGGGCATTAGCATCGCAACATAAAATGAGACCGAGATTGCGCTGCTCACAAAACCTCACGTGACTAGCGACCTTCCCAGGTGGTGGCGCTTCCAGTGCATCGTAAGGAAAGTACCCAGACGCAATCACGAACCTCGACCATCCGTGCATACCCTTGAAGCTCACCTCAGCAGCAACCAGGTCCTGACAGCAGAAATGGTCAAGACTAGTCACCGTAACATGAGATGATACTATAAGACAGGTTCTAGGTCTAGTCGAATTCCTATCATACAGTACAGTGGCCCCTTTCAACGACTCAAGGCCACAGACCCGGCCCCTAAAGACCCAGGGCTCTTGAACTGTTGTTATGTGGGGCCAGTCAAAGTTGGCCTGAGACGCACACGACACCAATATAGTGCCGTCTTTTGTCTCATAGCCCTTCGCATTGGCCTCAGGACCGGAGGCAATAACCCGACGCATCAGTTGGCTTTTGCAGAAGTCGAGTTCTGCATCAGTCAACCTGTGATCAGGGCCCCTTTTCCCAATCACTGCCATCGGCCGCGGGCCAGCAGCCTTCTCGCTATACGATGGCTTGGCCGCACCTTTGGAAGTGCTTGGGCGAAGATCCAGCTCGCCGCCCTCCGCTGACGAAGGTTTCGCCGGGCAGGCAGACGTGCTGGGTCGGAGGCTTTGGACATTCCGCGGCTTACTGGCAACACACTTTTCCGCCACTTTGGCTACTGCCGGGGTTACGCTCGTGCCTTTGGGGGCCGTGGCACACCTGACGACAGCAGTTGCAGGGCAGGTAGGTGTGCTGTTTACGGCTGCAGTCTTCATCCGCTTGCCTCGCGAGCCGGACGATTTGGAGACCTCCGTGATCTCCGCCGGTGGGTGTTACCTCAGCCGACCTGGGTCTTTTGGAGGACACGGGTTCCGGAGGGTCGGCCGTGTCGCCTGCCTTTTCAAGCCGGCGCATAGCTATCCGCTTCCTTCTGATCCTCCTCGCCTTGCTCCTTTTTTTTGATTCCTTAGAACCACTGGGAGGTCGTTCAGCCACCATGGCAGCTTCCCGACGCAGACCCTCTGGCTCCTTGGAATCATCCGTCTCCGAAGAAGAGGAGATCGTGGTAACGACCCCGCTTTCCTCCAGGATGCGCTCCCGCCGGTAAAGGCGGGAGACTTGAGCAATGGTTGGGGCCTCCAGAATCCTTGCCCCACTACCTTGCACTACTCTTACTTTAATACTACACGAAATAAATTAATATTACAGTTAAATTAATATTACACTAAATCTAGTATTGTACTATGTAAATTTACTTAATACTAAACTAAAATTAATATAGCACTAATATGATTTTTGCACTATTTTAATTACTAAGTAAGTTTTTTTTTGAACATTCCCTGCAATCTACTTGCTTTTGTTGCATAGAGTTCACTTTTAGACATTGGAAAAAATGTAAGTTGTCAGGTGTTGGATTTTTTTTTGCATTGAACCAATATTGTAAATAAATAATTATGTGGTAAATCGAAACTATGAATTTCCTTAAGGAAGGTGTGGGGATCTTTTATGAATAATTTACTTGAAAGATTCATGGTAGGGTGGGTAAAGACGGGGTTCGCGCATTCCATCATCAGCGATCCCCAACTAGTGTGTTAGATAATGGATAGCTTTGTTTTGCATATACAGGGTAGGCCATTTAAAGTGGAAGGCCATTCTGGTGTTTGAAAAAAAAGAGGAAAAAAAATGTTTATTTGTTTTCATCTCGATATTCATTTATTTTGGTCCAAGGAGAAATTTTCTAGTTAGTTTTTGAAAATGATATCGCGTAAATGGCCACCATTAGCTTTGGTCGCAAAATGTGCCCTTTTTTCGGCATTTTCCATCACTTTTGCCAGTGTATCGGCCGATATGGCTCTTATTTCGCGGCGTATGTTGGCTCTGAGTTGAGCTAGTGTCCTTGGCTTGTTGGTGTATACCTTGGAGTTCAAGTAGCCCCATAAAAAACAGTCTGGCGGCGTCAAATCGGGTGATCTCGGTGGCCACTCATAATCGCCGTTTGGTTTTCACAATCGAGAAGTTATTTTGAATGTAAAGCTGAACAATTTCAGCACGTTCTTTTGGAGTGTACTGTTCCATGGTATACATTGTCTTGGAATGACGCTTCCAACGCGCTATGTCATTAGTCGATCTGACAGCTCTGTCAGAGACATTGAGAGAGAGCCATTGTCTCTGGCTCTGTCAAAAGTTATAGGGTTACCAGATGCTTCCACTTCCAATGGCCTACCCTGTATGTAGAGTAGTGTACGGGTCCAGTTGTGGTAATTAGATTTTTTTTGTTTAGGAACTCTTTAATAAAAGTGTAGTCTAGGCTGAGTGTACGAACGAACCCCCCACTGGCCGTATTGCTAGCCGGATAAAGGAGTCCCTACCCACTACAGCTACCCAGCCAGGTGACCCATCTGCAGTCGGTTCTTTCGAACCTCGAAGACAGGGCTAGCCCACGAAAGTGACGCTTATTGGGCTAGGCCACCAAATTCGTGTTGGTCACTTGTTGACACTATCATCTTGTTATTGTTTTCGGCAAGTGCCGCTATATAATTTGGCGCCCAACGTGTGGCAAACACGCTACAAACTGTAAAAACAGCACCGAAGTGTTTAAGTACAACGACAGACAGAACCTCATGCAGTTGTACAAGTGTTTGGTGGATGAACCCAAGGAAGCTGTACCGTCGATACTGATTTACCCAGAGGGAGTCTTACAGGCAATGCCGGACTTGGAATTTCGATTCGGTAGGTCTGATCTGTTAATTCGCTGTCAACTGAGTAAGCTGCAGAATTTTTCAGCTATTCCTGAGAGCAAACTGGAGTCCGTCGTCGCCTTCTCGACAAACGTCCGCAATGTGGTGGCCTTCCTAACATCTGCCAAGAGTGAGCAGCATCTATCAAATCCATTGTTGTTGGAACAACTGGTCAGCAAATTGCCGTCAAGCAAGCAGTTTGAGTGGGCCCGTTGTCCAAGTACAATTAAACCGTATGCTACAGTTGGGGATTTTGCGAAATGGTTAACCAGGTTAGAACGAGTAGTGGCTACAATATCTACCAGGGGCGTAGCCAAGGGGGGCGGTTTGGGTGTCAAAATTTGCAATCACTATACATCGTATGTACGTTCCCACATTAGCAATAATCTCTTTTCATCTTTAAACATTTAAAAGAATAAGAACAAAAAAAATTGTTGCCGAAACTAATTTGTTTTTTTAATAGTCTCGTTTACGCTCAATACTGCGATTTGTATGATCTAAAAACATGTCTAAAGAGTAGTTTAGTTCGTCGACCAAAATGTCCTTCAGGATGTCGGTACAAGCCTTTTGGATGGTTTCTACTTTGTCAAAACGCTGTTTTCATCGGCAAATGCATTTTTTTAAAAGGTGAAAGGCGCACGGTACCGCATCAGGTAAAAACGAGGAGAGGTTGATAGTTAAAATTCGACTTTTAGTAAACAAAAAAAACAGTTAAAACAAGTGTCGATAGATGAGAGGGCATCCTTCGATAGCCAAATGTTCAGTTAAAATGTGATAAATTTATGCTATTGAGATGCTTAACCTTCGCCTTACCAAAGATTTTTGTATACGTCGTTTACCAATGTCGTTCACTCAAATGACCCCAGGCACTTCCGCCGCTATTTTGAGTAAAACTCACAATAAATATACAGTAATATATAAATTTTTTTCATACTTCAATATTTAGGATCTTCCTCTGGTGATAGTTCGTTTTTCGAAAAAAGGCCTAACGATTAATGATTTATTTTGCGACTATGAAAAGTATTAGAAGATTTCTTTCCAGAGGGTTTATTGAACACATAATTAGGTACGTAAAAAAAAAATTTATTGTGAGTTTTATTCAAAATGGCAGCAAAAGCGCCTGGGATCACCCAGGTAGGTATTTTGTATACAAAATGACATAATTCAATTTTAAACATGAACAAAATTTCTAAACAAAATTACACCGTGGCGACGAATAACTGTTACCTTTTTTCAAAGCGCTGCTGCGCCTATCGTATTAGGCCTAGACTTATTATTTTTTTTTGTATTTTTTTTGTATCAATACTGTAAACAATACACTAGTTAGGCAACGAAATCATTTAGTGTAAACAATTTGAGAAGCATACACGCCAAACGAGAACTTGGGGTAAAATTAAATTTGAAGGGTGAAAACCCAAGGGTGATTGTTAAATCGCTAAAAAATCTGACAATCAACAAAATGTTTGTATATCGTACTATAGCGCGGTTTAAGGAAACTAGAACCCTCAAAATCGCAAAAAAGATCGGTCGCAAAAGTACCGGAAGAACTCCAGAAATGGTGAAGAAAGTGCGTGAACTCATGAGTCAAAATTGTGCGATTTCTGTAAGAAAGATGGCTAAAGACATGGGTGTGTGCCATAAAGCCGTACAAAATGTTATTAACAATTTGAAGATGAATGCCTAAACAAAAAAAACCCATTCACGGTCTTACAGAGCGTTAAAAAATAATGAGAAAGAAAAGAAGTGAGCAACTCCTTCGGCGGCACGCAAGCGGCGAAATAATTTTTGCGGATGAAAAACTCTTTTTGTTACAAGACAGTCATAACGTTCAAAATGATTGTGTGTATTGAACAAGGATGGCTGATATCCCAACTCATAAAAAAGCGATTGAGAGGTATCAAAACGTGTCCTCCATTATGGTATGGGGAGCGATTTCTGCAGAAAGGCAAGTTTCCTCTCCTTTTTAACGAAAAAGGCGTAAAAATTATCGCAAACTACTACTTGGAAGAGGTTTTGAAAAGCATTTGTTGCCCCATGCCACGCAGTTATTTAGAAATGCACAATTTTGCTTCCAGCAAGATTCTGCTCCAGCTCACAAGGAAAAAATTGTTCAGAGCTGGTGTAAAGACGAACTTCCATGTTTTATTTCGGCAGACGAATGGCCATCCCTCTTCTCCGGATCTGAATCCATTGGATTTCTCTATATGGGGTTTCATGCTGGACAAAATGAAGAACGTAAAACACATGAAGATAGAAGAATTCAAGCGACGCCTTCAGAAGATATGGAATAAAATATCTGACGAAGTCGTGCGTGCCGCCTGCGCTGCCTTCCCAAAGCGTTTACGGCTGGTGAACAAAAACAAGGGTGAAAGATTTGAAATTAATAATTAAAACCTAAATGAAATAAGTACTGAAATATATATAAAATATATATTTTTCAAAATCAATCACGGTCTTTTTTATTTTTAACAAAACGTTAGTAACAGTTATTCGTCGCCACGGTGTAAATAATTGAAAATTATCAAACTTGTGGTTAATTTGAGGATTTGATCCAATTTTAAGAATTTCAATGAAGATTTTGGCTAATCTTGTATGAATTACCGCCAAGTTTTGATGGAATCTGCGGTGATCGCGGATTTTAGTTGGCCAACACGTTGGTCATCATTTATGACCAGACAATCGTTTTTATAACGCGTTTACCACTTATGAACTCCACGGTATAAGCAATCATCATTCTAAACTTGGTTCATCAATTTAAATGCTTCGGTTAAAGTTTAAACATTTTTAAAAGTTAATATTTGATCTTTGTTCGATGCTTATTTTTGTACGACGATACAAACATACTTTCACTTCAGATGCAATAACTTCGCTTTCAGTGTGTACAAACCGATCGCGGCGGAGCGGGGGAAATAAAACACACGGTTGTGGCGGGTTATGGGGTCTTTATTCGTCGGGATGCGAATAACGAATGTTACAATGAATTACAATAAACATTAAACGACACAAACGGCCGAAGCCGGGGAGCAGAAAATAGGGGGAAACATGAGTACAAAGGGACAAGGAAAGGAAGGGATTAGAGGTGGGATCGACAGATCACTTGAGACAGCACTCATTCAGCCACAGTGCATCAAATTTCATGAAATGTTTGCTAAAAATCGGGAAATATATTAATTTCCAATGCAGTAAGTCACGTAAGCCACCACAAAATGCCCCATTGGGAAAGTGCACTTTACTTTAAAAAACTCGTAATACTAAACTGGCAAAACAAAAAAATTTTAAAAGCCCCCCCCATGACCAAGTTCTGGCTACGCCCCTGATATCTACAGTATCAACGTCACTGTCAAAAAACGCTGCAACGACGCCACGGCGAGTAATGCATGTCATCGAGCGCGCCACCGAGAAGTCGATTCAATGCTATTGCTGCCACGCGCTTACGTCATCGCCAATTGTCAGAAATTCCATCAATCACTGGGCGTACAAGACCGCTGGAACGTGGCGAAGAAAGAAAAGTTATGTTTTGCTTGCGTACGCAAAGGACATAACGTATAGAACTGCCGTTCAAAAAAACCATGTGGAGTTAACTAGTGCCGTTGTTTTCACCACGCCAACCTGCATGAAGGGGCTAACGACCAGGGCCCAGCCTGCCAGATCATGCAACCGTCACAGCCAGTGTTAAATTGTTCAACGCAGAGTTTGAAAAGCAGCCAGTAATTTAAAGTGATTTTGGTGCAGTTGTGTGGACCGAATGGGCAGATGGACGTCTTTGCAATGCTCGATGATGGGTCAGCCGTGTCAATGGTGGAAGAAAGCGCGGCGAACAAACTGGGGCTGAGAGGGCAACTTCATCCATTAACCCTTCAGTGGTACGACGAGGGAATAAAAACCGAGCAGTCACGCCGAGTCACGTTGGAAGTAACGAAACGTAACAGTGGAGAGAAGTTCGCAGTCAAGACATTTACAGTTAAAAAATTAAATTTGCCAACAGAATCATTCAAGAAGTCGAACTTTGAGTATTTAAAGTCGTTGCCGGTTGAAGATTACATCGATGCCCAACCGGTTGTTTTACTCGGTTTGGACAATGCACATCTAACCGCCGCCGTACAGGCTCAGCAAGACAGTCCACTAACCATCCAGACAAAATTGGGGTTGGTTACCTACCGTCTGGTGAAATCGACAAGTCTGTCGCTGCCAGTAATGCTACACATTCGTGAGGCCCGTCCGTTAGAAGAATTACATCGGATAGTCGCCGAGTACGTTGCCACTGACCAGTTTGGAGCGGAAGCAGCGCGGTCACTACCGGAAAGTGAAGAAGAAAAACGAGCACGTATATGACAAATATTTTGAAACAGGGCGGTTGCGGAGTTATGCATGGAATTGAGAGAAAAATGAAGAGCGATGCTGAGTTCGCACGAAGATATCAGGAAGTGATGTCGAAGTACTTCGTCAAGGGGTCTGCAGTGCAATGCATCGGCTCTGTGCTGCAGTAATATCCAAACAACAGTCACGCAACTAAATATTAATTTGAAGAAACATTACGTTATTACTATTTAACCACAAAATCTTTTAAAATGAAACACAATTGTTGCTTAATTTTTATGAAAGTAAAGCGAACTACTATTTTTTTGACCGTCCATATTTTGGAGCTTTTGACGCATTTAATTTAAATCAAACCAAACTGAGTTTAATTCTTAAGTTTTCTTTTATGATTACATTGTTAACACATATAACTTGTTAAAAAAAATACAAAGTAAATATTTGTAAAAAAAAGCAGATTATTTTTTCTTAATTTTCTTTTCGTTGTATGCGTACTACTATTATTTTGACCGCAGCTGTATATATATATTTGAACAAACACTCAACATTTAATAAAACACTTCACAGAACACCTGACACAAAACCTTTTATCGTTTTTTATTTCAACGCGTGTGCGCGGGTTACGCTCTTCTGAGCTTTAACCCATTTTCGCGATTTTTGCGAAAAAAATTATCATTCAAGTAAAATCGATATATATGCTATCAGTTATTCTTAAAAAACTTATTTTATATAATTTCATTTTAATTTAAATTCATTTGTCGACGTGGCGCCAACGTTGCGAAGGCGCACCACAAATTCGAGACTTATCTAGAACACGCATAATGACACCCAGATAATTCACAAACCCATTTTATTTTTTCTTTGCCTTTATGTGAACGTATTTTCATGTCGACCAAAAAAAGAATTAACGTTTGACAGTTTTCAAAATTTCAAAATTTCAAATTCAAAATTTGTCTGACAAACATGTGTCTACATATACAAGTGTGTGTGTCAGTGTGTGTTTTGTAGGTGGTTGAGATATGGAGGGAAGAAAGCCTAAGGATATACCTTCCGAACAAAAAAAAATTTATCGCAATACCTCACACAAACTGCACATACGAATTTTTTAAATAGTAACGTTGCGTATACGCAACAGAGGAAGGAAATGGGTTAAACAACCTGAAATGACTGAAAATTCAGTTTAGCTAAAAAAGAAAGGTTAATGGATCATTCGTCGGTGAACAAAATGCAATATGTTTACTTTATCTGCGTTAAGAATTTTGACATTTCCAATTAAAACTTTTACAATATAATATAATTCAATTCAATGTATCATTTTGCTGTCGCTCCTGGATATCGTTCAAGCAACATAGTAACACCTTGGCCTCCAGCTGCACAAGCGGCTACAATTCCCAACTGGCCGTCTTCTCGCACTAAACGATTTGCGGTGTGCATACAGAGTCGAACACCAGTTGCTGCAAAAGGATGTCCAATAGACAAAGATCCTCCCCATGAGTTCCATTTACTCAAATCGGGAGCCCCATACTTTCCGCTGAGGCCCATGTACGTTTTGCAGAACCAATCAGAGTCTAAAGCCTTAATATTAGCCAGGATTTGTCCGGCAAAGGCTTCATGGATTTCCCACGAATCAATATCTTTAACAGTAAGACCAGACTTTTTTAAAAGTTTTGGTATCCCATATGCGGGCCCCAGAAGTAATTGATTTACTGGATCTTGTGATACATATAGGAAGTCACGTAAGTATGCTTTTGGCTGGAGGCAGAGCTGTTTTGCTTTTTCTTCTGTCATAATAACGCAAGCTGAAGCACCGTCAGTCTATGGAAGATTTCAAAATCATATAAATACATATAAGTATCTGCAATAAAAACAACTACGATGTGTAGTATATATCCATATACCAAAAATGAAGCATTGGCCGCAGTTATTGTTCCATGTGGTTTTACAAAGGCGGGCTTGAGTTTGCTCAAATTTTCGGGTGTTGAAACACGTATTCCATTATCTTTTTTAACAACTTCGCCAACACCGGATACTGTAATTATAAAGTTAAATTGACTTAGAAATAAACACTTTTTTTAAAACATTTTAGCATTATAAACCTTTGAAAGGAACCACGTCCGTAAAGAAGCCTTCTTCTTGAGCTTTCTTCGCTAAGGTATGTGAGCGCAAAGCATATTCGTCTTGTTCTTTACGTGTTATATTAAAAGCAGCTGACAGACGATCCGCAGAGTGCCCCATCGTTTCCCCAGAGGAAAATTCAGCGACAGCAGGCAACTATTGTATAAATGTAATTCAAAATTTACTAACTGTTAAACTAAAAGACAAATTCAGTGCTACTTACTTCTGGGATAAGGTAGTTGGGCCTAAAAGAGGAAAAAAGGCCAAGTGTTTGCCTGACAGACTTAGATTTACTGGCTTTGAGCATGAGAGCGCGCATCTTACGCGAGTGACGAATTGGAACATCCGACATGAACTCTACGCCTCCTGCAACTATAACATCATACGTATTGGTAGCAATAAGACCCATACCAGTTGTAATAGCCTGTAATATTGTAAAAACAAATCCAAGCATGAGCAACATATATAAAAACAAATGTGTATAGCTTGTTATTTATATATCGCTGACGAAATTCATAAAGGCCCTAAGATTTTTAATATTTAACAGGTGAAGCAAAAAACCTTATAAAATGTACAAAAACCAATTTTTAAATTTTTTTTTTTAATGCTGTTTAGGTATAAGTATGAAGTCTGACCTTGAAGGAAAATTGTATTTATTATAATATTTGTGTACCGCATATGTGAGTTAGGACTTTTGGCAAAAAAAATTCCTGTACAAAATTGTAGTAGGGCATTTGCTATTCTATATAAAACTAGCTGGGCCCCGCGGCTTCGCACGCAAGCTCTCTTCTTTCACCCGATACAAATTTTGAACGCATTGTTGACCCCGTCAGATTTTGATTTAAAAAAAAACATATGTCTATTATCTTTGATGTCAAGTGGTTCTAACAACTGTGAAATCATGAGTTTTCACATTTTCTCTAAACAAATTCTTAACCCTTAGATTACCACGGTACATTTCGATTTTAAAAAATATGAAAAACACATTTTAATTATTTCCCGATTGAAGTGCTTTTTGTTTAAGTTTGAAGTCAACAGGACCAATAAATCGTGGTTCTCTATACAAACTGTTAACTTATTGTTGACCCATTTAGATTTTCATTTTCAAAAAAGTGAAAATACATGTCAAATTATTTCTTACTAAGAATACTTTCACAAAGTTTGAAGTCAGTGGGCCCATTAATTCATGTTTTTTTACAGTTTTGCCATACAAACTTTTAACCGCTCGTTGACCCCGTCCGATTTTAATATTCGGAAAAAATGAAAAACACATCGAGTTATTTTACATTTGAAGTACTTTCACCAAGTTTGAAGTCAAAAGGCTAAAAAAAAATTGTTTCTCCATACATAGTTTTAACCCGTCGCTGATCCGGTTAGATTTAGATTTTGAAAATAATGAGACACGCGTGTAAATTTTTTTTTTATTTCAAGTATTTTTACAATTTTTGAAGTCAATAGGCCTATCGGTTCATGTTTTTTTCGAGTCTAGCCTTAAACAAATCTTAACCCAATAATGGGTTAAATTTTGATTTTCGAAAAATTATAAAACACGTGTCTAATTATTTTTGGTTTAGAGTATTTTCAGGAAGTTCGAAATCAATAATTCTCTTAAATCACATACAACACCTTAAAACATGTTTTGCCCCTTTACACCCCGAATTTCGAAAAATCCCGTCTTAGCGGAGGTTCATTTTTCAAGATGTATCTACAGTTCAAATTTCATATTTGTATCTTCAGCGGCTTGGGCTGAGCGATGATTAATCAATCAATCAGTCAGTCAGTTGGGGCAAACAATCTATGTATAGAAAAATGGCGGTACCACGCCCTCTTGTCCAATGTTCACAACTTTCTTCTAGTCGAATTGTGCTACTAAGTGGAAAGTTCGTACCAAGTTTCACTAATGTGTGTGTGCTGCATAACTGTTGGATTATAAAAAATGTGCCACGCCCCTTGACCAACGCCGATCAAATCTCATTAGTAGAATGACACATTTATGAAACGACGATACACAAAATTTCAATGCTGTGCGGCTTACAACTCCGAAGCTATTTCATTTAAAAGATTTGAGTTGTATGGGCGATGCCACACCCCCTTGTTCAATTCCAACCCCATTTCCTCTATCGAAAGATATGATTCAATAGTAGGTTCGTACCATCGTAAGTTTCATTGATGTACGACTTACAGTTCTGCTGCATAAAATATTTGCCCCGCCCCTTGTTCAACGCCAATACAATTTTACCAGTAGAATGACACTTCTATGGGTCCATGGCATATTCAATTTCAATACTGTGGGGCTTACGATTCCGAAGCTATTCCATATAAAAGATTTAAGTTGTATGTGCCGTGCCACGCCCCCTTGGTAAATACCCGCCCCATTTCCTCTGTGGAAAGATATGACTAAATGGCAAAATCGTACTAATTTTCATTGATGTGCGACTAACAGTTACAAAACTATGCGGATAGTTTGGGTCAAACAAATGTGTCACGCCCCATGTCGAACGCCCATGAAATTTTAACAGTAGAATAACACATCTATTAAACGACGGTACACCAAATTTCAAAGCTGTGCGGCTTACAATGCCGCAGCTATTCCACTCAAAAGAATTGAATTGTATGGGCCGTGCCATGCCCCCTTGTTAAATACCCGCCCCATTCCCTCTGCCGAAAGATATGATTAACTGGTAGGTTCATACCAAGTTTAACTGATGTACGACTTACAGTTCTGCTGCATAAAAAATGTGCCACGCCCCTTGTTCAACGCCCATAAAACTTTAACAGTAGAATGACACATCTATGAAACGACGGCACACAAAATTTCAATATTGTGCGACTTACAATTCCGAAGCTATTCCATTTAAAAGATTTGAGTGGTATGGGCGGTGCCACACCCCTTTGTTCAATACCCACCTTATTCCCTCTGCCGAAAGATATGATTAACTGGTAGGTCCATACCAAGTTTCATTGATGTACGACTTACAGTTCTGCTGCATAAAAAATTTGCCACGCCCCTTGTTCAACGCCCATAAAATTTTAACAATAGAATAACACATCTATGAGGCGACGGTACACTAACTTTCACTGTTGTGCCACTTACAATGCCGCAGCTATTCCACTCAAAAAAATTGAATTGTATGGGCGGTGCCACGCCCCCTTGTTAAATACCCGCCCCATTCCCTCTGCCAAAAGATATGATTAAATGGTAGGTTCATACCAAGTTTCATTAATGTACGACTTACAGTTCTGCTGCATAAAAATGTGCCACGCCCCTTGTTCAACGCCCATAAAATTTTAACAGTAGAATGACACATCTATAAAACGACGGTACACCAAATTTCAAGATTGTGCGACTTACAATTCCGAAGCTATTCCATTTAGAAGATTTGAGTTGTATGGGCGGTGCCACACCCCTTTGTTCAATACCCACCTTATTCCCTCTATTGAAGGACATGATTAACCTTCACACTGTCACCAATTTTTATATACGGAAACCGTCACTATTAACATATGTTAATATTTTTCTTCTCATCCGTTTTATAAAGACAGTTTTCATTTTTTGAGCTAAGTTGATAAGCAAAAACATAAAATGGACTGTGCTAAAAAGATTTTAGGTTCACGTGTGGAAGGGGGAAAAGGGATGAATGGGGTTTCAGCCCCTACAATGTGGGCGAATTTATTGCTTTTTTTAAAGAAATGCCATAAAAAGTGCATTTTCAAATATATTTTCATCAAATTTCGTATTTAAGACTTTTAGGTAATACTACATCACATATACAAATTTGAACGAGATCGGTCAACTATATCATATAGCTGCCATAGAAACGATCGCTCAAAAATGCGATTGGTACAAAAGGGCTAAATTGGTAACAATTGGTGCATTTTCAAATATATTTTCATCAAATTTCGTATTTAAGACTTTTAGGTAATACTACATCATATATCCAAATTTGAACGAGATCGGCCAACTATATCATATAGCTGCCATAGAAACGATCGCTCGAAAATGTGTTGCATTGCGATTTGTACAAAAGGGCTAAATTGGTAACGATTGGTGCATTTGAAAACTGATAGTTGGCCGATCTCGTTCAAATTTGGATATGTGATGTAGTATTACCTAAAAGTCTTAAATACGAAATTTGATGAAAATATATTTGAAAAAGAATTTATGGCATTTCTTTTAAAAAAGCAACAAATTCGCCCACTTTGTAGGGGCTGAAACCCCATTCATCCCTTTTCCCCCCTTCCACATGTGAACCTAAAATCTCTTTAGAACAGTCCATTTTATGTTTCTGCTTACCAACTTAGCTTAAAAAATGAAAGTTGTCTTTATAAAACGGATGAGAAGAAAAATATTAACATATGTTAATATGTAACCAAAATAGGGGTAAAACTTTTCATTTGTAAAAAAAAGATGGAAAAAATTAAATTTTTAGTTTTCTGATTACATATATAGAAAGAGGTTGACAAATTGGCCACTGAGCCGAAGCCGCATGAAAATCGGACTTAAACCCAAAAAGTTATAGCAAAATCAAAATTGAAATATTAACATATGTTAATAGTGACAGTGTGAAGGTTAAATACTAAGTTTGTACCAAATTGAATTGATGTGTGACTTATGGTTCCAAAGTTATTGTCTAAAAATGTATTCTTGTGGTGCCACGCCCCGTTTTCCCGACTTCTCTTTTTTATAAACCTTCACGTAACAATTTTAAACAAACCCGCCGAAGTAAGTATCCAAGAAGAACAACCTTGGCACTGATGTTCGTTTCTGACATCGTGGTGGGAAGGGTTGATTGCCCGTCTTTGCTGCAGTTAATTAACTTCAATGTTCCTTCAAGAGCGCTACGACAGGCAGGCACATTCTACTTAAGCACTTGCCGAGCTAATTATGCTTTAAACTCCCCTTTATACAGAGCCTTAAACGTGTATAACACTGTGTCTTCTAAATTCAAGTTAGACTTGTTTCTTTCAAAAGATATTTTTAAAAATAGTCTAAAACATGTTCTCTAGTTTTAAGTTTAGTTTGTAATGTGTCTGTAAGAACAATCTGTTCATAGACTTAAAATTAAAAATTAATAAATTAAAAAAATTAAAGTTGGTCCAGTCGTTTTCATGTTATAAGCAGTCGAACGGACCTCGTTTCATTTTTATATATGAGCTGTTCAATGCACAAAGTGATATAAAACAAGAAGTTGAGAAATGCGATGAAATATGTAAATTTGTTTTTTAAAATTCCCTTTATAATAAGAATTCAAATATATATTGTAGAATAAATAAATACAAATATAGGTTTCATCTAATGTTATATAAAATTAATATGAAAGAATAGCCAAAAAAATAATTTCAAAAAAGTTAAAAATTTCATATGACTGGTGGAGTTAATCTATTTGGCAACTCCCTTCATATGTTTTCATATGAGACCAAAAAGGACATCTACGCAAAAATGTTCAACCACACCAAAATAATTAAACAAGAAAACTGGAAATCAATTGAAATAAGGACTCGTGATTTCGATTTGTTGTCAAGTTTTTAACCCTTTCAGTCACAATGTCCATTATATTGGACTACAGCCCATGCAATTCCTACAGGACGGGTTTATTTTCATGTCGGAAAGGGTTAAAGTAATTATGGTTAACAGGAGGAATGAATTTAAGCAGATCCATCATGTCTCTTCTTTTTTCCCTTGTCACAGTTCTACCTTTAGGATATTGTTACGCAATTCCACAGTTCGTTATCGACGGTTCGTTTTGATTGTGGTTGAAAATAAAATAACTTCAATTACTCAGCAAAAATCAACAATCACTTTATTTACAGATTTACACTTCGCTTGTATCTACACTTGTTACCACTTTGCTTGCTTAACACAGACTCGACTCACTGCGCTGCACACTACTGCTTTTATACCAGTTTTCTTATCGCGCCGAAGTTTCTTGCAACTTCCAATTGGAAAATGCTCGACCATTCTCGCACAGCCCATTTCTCGCGAACCTTGCCGTATCGGACTATACCAAGCGAATTTATACCAGTTTCGCCGTACTTCAAAGTGCATGCCTAAAAGTATGCTTGCAAAAGCGTTCATGCACAGCACAGAGTGCCTTTTCGTTTCAATATAATAAAGGCTGATCTACATTTTTCATACTCTGTGGCCTAACTGCTACAGATTTCCTTATGTTAATTTCGTTAAATTCTGAAACTTCATTATAGTCATATTTGAATTCTATGACATGAGGTTTCGACCGTTCTAACTTTATGCAGCGTATTTTAAGCCAATTTACTGGAAATTCTGTGACGGTTACTTTTCTGTTAATGATTGATTGTTCTAAAGGTTTTGTTGAAAAAAAATCTTGGTGGGTCATTTGGAGTACATGAAATGGCGCTTTCTTTTTACATGTTTTGATTATATTGTACCACAAAGTATGAAACATAAAGAGTGTGCAAGCAAAAATTTGAATGCGGGTGCGGACGGATCGCGACCCGTCTTCTAGATGCGGCGGGGGGGGGGGTAAACAACAAGAGGAAACACTTGAAATGACAGCACAATGCTCTGAGCGAAAATCATAGAAACACGAATGCCGCGTCTGTGCTCACTGTGCTCATTCTCGCTCAATTGTCCGAAGAGGAGGAAGACGATGTGCTGTTGTTCTTGTTGTTGCGCTGGCGATAAGCTGAAATTGTAAAACGATTTATATTTTCTGGCTGGCTTTTGCTCCTGAACTCACTGCCGACTGTAGTGTGCGCAAAATCATAGAAAAGAAAATAAAATATGGCTGGCATGGCGACCTATATGATCGCTACAGGCAATTAAAACATAAATAATAAGTAATCAACAAAGACATTTAAATAAAAATGGAATTGGAAAGAAAAGAAAACGTTTTTATTAGCCAGTAATAATTTTCCGTCCCGTTCTTTGGAACATTTCTGACAACCCACATATCTGTGGCCGTAAGGAATAACAGCCAAAGTCGATTTTATGAAGTTTTCAGGAGAGCACTTTTAATTTTTGAATTTGCTTTAGATTACACTAGATAAATTTTAGATTTTTGGGCGTAAAACATTCATTTTATGAGCAAAAGCCATAGAATTTTTGGTAGTAGTACATTTGAATGCGACGAATGCAATGGTGGTAATAACTCAATTTTGTCCTAACTCGACTTTGGCTGTTATTCCTTACGGCCACAGACATAATGCTTGTTTAACCCTGTTGTTAGGTTAGAAAAGGGACCATTTGATCTACACTGCAATTTTCGTACAAAACAAAAATTTATTCAAATTTTTGGTATTTATTTTGGTTCATTCAGTCTTTACTCAACATAATAATAATAATAATGAATTGGCACGACAGCCCGCTTACGCGAGACTAAGGCCTAGCTTCCCGCAACCAACCGTGTTGTGCGTGTGAATTTTGTACGCGGGTGGAAGGGACCTACAGTTTTATGCCGGTTCCGAACGGCAGGTTGGGAGCTTTCTCACCAGAACTGATGTAAAAAATAGTTAATAGTTAAATAGTTAGTCAAAAGTTACAAAGGAAACAAGCCAAAAATTGGACCAAATGGGCTTAACCTAACAGCAGGGTTAAAGGAACTAAAATAAGAAAATCTAATATTGTAAATTTATGGTCACATCATTCGCCATGGAACCATTCAGGTGTAGAATATTTATACTATTTTTAAACGTAGGCATGCTGTAATAACATTTTTCTTATGACAAAATACTTGTCTTATTATTTATTTCTTTATTTATTGCTTTAGTAGTGCTTTCGACATATTGAAAGTCGAAGACCTATAAAATTATGTTAAAAAAAAAAACAAAATTAAAACACGTATCTAATTATTTTTGATTTCAAGTGTTTTCACGAATTTTGAAGTCAATATGCCCATCAGTTCATTTTGTTTTCGTAGTTTTCCCATATTCTCAAAATTGTAATCAACCATGTGAAAATATAAACAAATAATTTTACTTCGAACTCGCCACGTAAAAATATTTGTAAACATTTGAAATTGGGATCAACCACCAAATTTTTCAATTAATCAAAGCATTGGCCAGCAAATAGCCATACACCACAAAGATTCAATTGCTTGTGACATGACAGCAAAACCAATCGGCAAGTCAAAAAAGCATACACACAATAAACGACAACACCAAAAACATAAGCGAATCCCGAATCATCTTAGTTGAAACGACGATGACGATGCTTTGGTTCGTTGTTTACTCTTCGCTTGCGCTTCGACGAACAAGATCGCAAACAGCGTTGCCACAAGAAAAACAAATTAATAACCAGGAACAAAAATAAAAATAACCAAAATGTAACAAAAATAATCAAAATGTTTATTTTACATAAACAACTACTTTACTTTTACAAAACAACAATACTTTTACAAAAAGTAGTCATAAAAAGTGTTGTTGACTCTTTTCAAACATACAGTCGTGTCTGGGTATGGTGAACACCCTATATAGTGAACACCTCGATATAGTGAACACCCAAATTTTTACATGGAGTACTCTAAATAGTGAACAAACGGAAACTTCTAAATAGTGAAAAAAATTCTGAAAGCAATTTCAAGCAAAAAGCAACAAAAAACACAAGAATGAATCAAAAATGAAAGAGGGTATTCCCCTAATTTGTATTTTTGCTGTTTCTTGACCTTAGTGGTTATGTTTTGTGTCGAGTGCAAACCGATTGTGGTTGAAAGTACGGTTTTTAGTTTTTATTTTAATGATCTTTTAATTATATATACACACAGTGTAGTTGGAACAAATAACACGAGTTTTTGAACAAAAATTCTAACCTTGATATTGTGAACAACCTCAATACTGTGAGCAGGCCTTGCAATAATTAGTTCACTATATCCAGACACGACTGTAGTTATCGAATTAAAAAATGCTGCTTACTCTTTTACGAGAAAAAGCAATGACTATGAGTTGCCACTATCAATCAGTATCAATATTATTGCCACTCCCAATAATATTGTGCTCATTGATATTTAAGATACATTTTGTATCAGTGTGCTATATTCTAAAATATACATTTTGTCATCAATGGACAATGTTCTAAAAAATAGCCAAATTGGATCAAAAATCACCAAATAACCAAAATCCATTTTCAAAAATAAAAATAACCATTTTTGGTTAAAAATAACCAAAACGGCAACGCTGATCGCAAACTGTTGAGCGCGAGCAAATTTCCCGCAACCTATGCCTCCGCTCATCTCTTCCCGCCCGCATCAAGAAACACGCTTGACAAATTTTTGAAGATGCGTATTCTTTATATTCTATATTCTTTGATTGTACCAACCATCTGGTGAATAAATGTTTTGAATTTTTTCGCATGTGACTCAATAATGGCAAAATCTGAGTCATTAGGTAAATAGCTGTGACCACTTACCAAAAATCTCATCTCAATTGACTCAGCTCTTATTTCCGTACTATGAACAAGTTTCAATAAACTTAAGACAGTTTTAATATTTCTATTTTGCCCGGTACACGAATGTGAATATGTTATTATTTTTTCAAAGTTTGCAGCATAAGTTTTTATGTACTTTGTTCGACACGATCAAATTTCTTGAGACCCACGAGATCCTTCAGTTTCTGGCCAAACAAACATGTGGCTTATATTTTTACTGAATTCATGCCGTCCGAAATTATAAACATATAAATTTCGCTTATAATAAGCTACAGATGTGGTCAGTTTAGGAAAGGCTAAAGCTTTTTCTAAGTCGAAAGAAAATACGTGCATTTGAATTGAAACGATTTACATAAGAGGATGGAGTTAATCAAAATGGCTTCTGAATTAAATTACTTATTATTCAATGGCCAAAAAAATGTTGTCGTTTAATGGTGTTAATCTTTACTATTCAGGAAAGTTTTAATAAATATAAAAAGTCATGACTAAAAAAAGTGCTTTGACACTTAAATTTAAGATTTTTCAAAAAGTGGAGTTAATAATTTTGTACACTGAACGGCTCATATATAGATTAAGTTTATTTTAAATGTAACTCATGGCAACATATGAAAGTAAACAAACATGATCGAATTTTATTCAGAATATTAAAAAATAACAAGAATATAAAAAAGAGTTACCAAAAATGCATTGCTGTACAAATGGTACACGAAAGTCCTAAAAATCTTGGCGGTACTATGTATGTACTAGGGATTGCATTCACGGGATTTTGAATCCCAAAATACCGGGATCACGGACAATTTTCCCGGTCCCGGTTTTTTCCAATTTTTCATTCCCGAAATATTTCAGGATTAACAAAATTCCATCCCGGGATCGAAACATAAAAATAACTTAATTTTCCTTTTGTCATCTTAATTTTCAATTTTAACAAAAAATAATTGCATACTATCTGTGACGTTTGAATAAGTTTCAATGCAACAATAGCACTATTTGTGTACGAATAAGTTGTACAAAATTATACAAACCAGCTCAGTTTGAGTAGTTATCCAGTAGCTAAACTCAGGAAGGGGATTCTACGGTTTTCGTGGCGCCGCCATTTGATGATGTTTTTAGATAGATTGACCGAAAATAAGTCGAAAATGATGAATAAAATTTTTCGATATCTCGCTTCGTTTTCGAGATATCGAGGTTCAAAGTTAAATTCGCAACGAATATGAATTCAATGTATATAACTGTAGATTTACCGTTATATACAATCTTACGCGAACGATATCACAGAATTATGAAAGTTTTGCTTAAGAACGATCTTTTGCTGTGAAAGGATTTGAACAAAAAATACTGTGCACACCTGACTGTTGCCTGATGTGGTGGTGACTCCCATGAGGGTTATTTTTTTTGCGCCCGGCCGAAGGCCGGCCACTCGGGAAAAACTTATTGCCAAGAAAACTATGGCTTTCGGGAAAACTGTATGCACCTCTAGGATTGCGAAAAAAAGCGCTGATCTGGTAAGATTGCATATAACGGTAAATCTACAGTTATACATATATATTGAATTCATATTCGTTGCGAATTTAACTTTGAACCTCGATATCTCGAAAACGAAGCGAGATATCGAAAAATTTTATTCATCATTTTCGACTTATTTTCGGTCAATCTATCTAAAACATCATCAAATGGCGGCGCCACGGAAACCGTAGACGTGCCCTCAGGAAAGTAAGCAAGCTTATGCTCCCAAAAATTAAACCATCCAAAAATTAAAAACAAAAAGGAATTCGTAAAAACTTGCATGTTCAACTCTTGTTTACACCAGTGTGACTTGAGCAATGAAAATAGAGATACAGAAGACGCATGTGATACAAGCAAACATGTTGAATGGCGCTCTAAACCTGCGCTCTGCTTTCATAGGTCGCGTATGTGGTGACCAGCGTTGCCGTTTTGGTTATTTTTAACCAAACTTGGTAAATTGTATTGCTGTTTTGAATTTTTGGTAATTTGGTAACACACTCTGCGATTTGGTAGTTTTTTTTTTGCTTGGTTCACCTTGTATGTTTTATGCATATTTTGCTCTCTCTTTCGCATAAAAAAATGACAATAACAGTGATGCCAATACTTATTAGATTGTAAATTGGATTATTATTACATATGACGTAAACTGTAATAATCGAAAGTGGCACCTTTAAGTGGCACCTTGCTTACACTGCCTCATAGCTCTGCAAAGCGAAAATGTTCTGAACTTTTTCTTATTAAAACTAAACTTAGAAATAAGCTAGAAGTTGAAACAATCAACAATATAATGCTCTCCAAAGAGATTCTGCCAAGAAACATTGAATCTAAATATGTATGGGCTCCAAAAAGCGAACTGTAGTTGGAACTGTGCCTTTTTGATTTATTGCAATCAGTTTTACTATAAGTCCACCAATTTCCTGGATTTTATTTATTTTGCACCTCAAAGTTTTCAAAAGAATTTACAAATGGAGAAATGCTTTAAACGACAAGATGTGATTGTTTTTTGTTTTAAAAATAAATAATTAAACGCATATTTATAAAAAATTGGTAGTTTTGGCAATTTTTTTTTTTTTAATTTGGTAATTTTTTTCCTTTTGGCTGTGGCAACGCTGGTGGTGACAGCGTTGCTGTACAAGTGAGAGTGAAGTTTTATCTGTTGCACTCCTTGGTTGCGCTTACTACAGTTAGCATATTGTACAGTACAGTGTCTGACCTTGTACTGTGCAGACGTGTTTCTGTGCTCCGCGTTTCGTGTCTTATTTCTTTATTTCCACTTCTCTGCGCGTGCGAGAGTGAGGCGAGTCGTTCTGCTTCGCTCGTTTTCACTTGGACACTTTTTCTCTATTTCATTATCGCTAAATGCCGTGTGTTTGTGGTCAAAAAGTTGATCGAGGTCAGGCGAAGCTGCAATGTGCCAAATGCAACGAATTTTTTCATTTGGACTGCGTGAACTTTCAGCCTGCTGACCTCGAGTTTATGCAAAAAAACGGTAGACCGTACCATTGTAATGACTGCTTAAGTGCGCGCCGAAATTCTATTCAGTCGCCCCTAACGTCTACCGCCCGCGCCGATCGAGTGTGCTCGGACAGCGACATATCACAACAAGTGCAGTGCAATAACCAGAGCTTAGCTTTGCAACAACAATCACAACAGCCTAAGCCGCAACAACAAGCACTGCAGCTCAAACCGCAACATCAAGCTCAACTGCCTAAAGCCCAACAACAAGTGCATCAGCCTAAACCGCAACAACAAGCTCAGCTGCCTAAACCGATTGTCTCTCAACAGCAAAAGAGTGATAAGCAAGAAGTTACGCTGAAGACGATTTTCAGTGAGCTTGTCGCCCTAAGAGCTGACAACGCGCGTTTGCTCTCTGTGTTGAACTCTTTGCAAGATGAAAAAAAGCTTCTAGCCGAAAAACTCGAATGCCTGCAAGAAGAGCTTCATTCAATACAACGCAGGTTAAGTGACAATGATACTGTCCCTAAATTATCTGTCCTAACTAACGATGTCAAAGTCATTGGAAATAACATCTGCGATCTTCTGGATAAGAGAGCCACTTTGGTACCTGACACACGTACTCTCTCCAACAATAATACTGCGTCCTCGGATGCCCTTCGCTCTGGTGTCGTTGAGCACGCTCAACCCGTCGTTTCCGCCCGTTCCAATGCGCATTGTCCGCCTGCTGCTGCTGCTTCTTCGATTCGTGCTGACCGTTCTCTTCCTGCTGTTTCTACTGGCCACTCAAAGCTTCCTTGCTCTTATGCTGCCACTGCTGCCGCCGCTACCGCTGCCTCCGCTGATTCTGCTGCTGCTCTGCCTTCTGCTGATTTCGCTGCCGTGCGACGTGAAGTCTCCTCGCCTCCCAGACAGCCAACTACACCTGGCTGGGTTACTGCTGGGAAGAAAAACAACAGACTTAAACAATTGCGTGTTGTTGGATCTAATGCCAACTCCGAACTTGGCGTTGTTGTTCGACTTAAGTGGCTGCACCTTTCTTCTTTCTTGCCCACTGTTACTGCTGATAACATCATTGAGTATGTTATGAAGCATGCAAACATCGAGAAGAGCGTTATTTCGTGCTACAGTCTTGTCAAAAAAGACACCTCGGTGGAATCTTTAAGACGAATAAATTTTAAGTTGGGTGTTCCTGAAAACGCAATTGAAAAACTGCTTAGTCCTGAATTGTGGCCGGCAAATGTGACCGTGCGCCCTTTCCAGTTTTTTCTAAAGCAAGGGCAACAACCGGCAACAGGATAGTCTCATCGTCTAAGGCTGGTCCTGTGCGCAATGGAGTTAAGCTGTATTTTCAAAATTGTTCTGGACTTAGAACTAAAGCTGAATATGTCCGAAAATTTAGCACACAATCGGACCACGACATTTATGTCATTGTGGAGACTTGGCTGACGGCGAACTTCTTTGACTCGGAGTATTTTGATCCTAATTTATTTGACGTCTTTCGCAAAGACCGAGATGCTACTTTGACTGGGTGTAGTAGAGGTGGTGGTGTAATGATCGCTGTTCGCCGTAAACTTCGGGCGACTTTCATCCCACTTGCTAATGATAACACTATCCTGGATCAACTCTGTGTAAGCTTGCAAGGTTCGTCTGGCTTGCTGTTCCTGTGCTGCTCCTACATCCCACCTGCAGCCAATGAATCGCTCTACAAATGGCACGTGAACAATGTGCTGGCGTTACAGGACCTTGTCGGTGATAACCAACTGTGTGTTCTGGGTGATTTTAATCTAAGCGGTATCTCTTGGTCTCATTTGGATAATAACTTTTCTCTCACACCGTCTAATGTAAATAGGCCGTTCGAAACATTTGTTATTGATAATCTGTTAAGTATTGATTTGGCTCAGATTAACGGCTTTGTTAATAACTTCAATCGTATTTTAGATTTAATTTTTATTAGCAATAATGTAAATTTTAAGTTATCTCGTAGTTCCTCTGCAATTTCCCCGTCGAACTTGCATCATTTTCCATTAACTTTAGACATCGAGTTTTATAAATTTTTTAAAGTGCCTTCTGCCAGCAGGAAAATTTCTTTCAATTTCAATTTGTGTAACTTCGCTTCTCTTGATTCTCTTTTTCTTAATACTGACTGGGTCGCACTTTTTTTGAATGCTGATGTCTCCAATTGTTATAGCAAATTTAAATCTTTGATCTTCGATATTTGCTTAGCTAATGTCCCCATTTTTGCTACTCGAACGTATAAGCTCCCGTGGTACTCAAAAGAATTAATGCATCTTAAGAATCTGAGAAATAAGTTCCACAAAAAGTTTAAACTAACAAAGAACCTTGTTTTCTATGACAAATATCTTCAATACCTTAATGAATTCAGAAACCTGGATGAAATACTATATAATAATTACATACAGAGTTTCGAACGAAATATTAAACGCAATCCAAAGAATTTTTGGAGCTTTATTAAATCTAAAAAAACGTCCTCCAATATTCCATCCTCTGTTTCCCTTTTAGGGAAATCAGCTGACTCATTGGAGGATGCTGCAAACCTCTTCGCAGAATTTTTTCGTTCTAATTTTGTTACTGATGACGCGTTCGAAGTCAATGAGTCCATCAATACTAATGCATCTCTTGACTTTGGCTCTTTGGTGTTATCTTCAGACGATGTAGCAAAGGGTATTCGCGATGTAAAGCTTTCGTCGCAAACTGATATTGATGGTCTCTCCTCTGTTCTGCTAAAAAACTGTCCTTCCCTTGTGGAACCTTTGAAAATTATCTTCAATAAGTCTCTTATATCTGGAGTATTTATCGAAGATTGGAAAAAAGCCTCAATTACTCCAATTTTCAAAAGTGGTAACAAAAATGATGTGTCAAATTATAGACCTATCTCAAAGTTATCCATGGTTTCTAAACTTTTTGAAACCATAATTAAAGATAAGGTTTATTTTGCGGTTAAAAATATAATTATCCCAAATCAACATGGTTTTGTATCTGGTCGGTCCACCGTAACCAACCTGGCGGTTTTTTCTGAGTACTGCATCTCGGCTTTTCAGAAGGGCTTACAAATTGATACTATTTATACTGACTTTTCTAAAGCTTTTGATAGAGTCTCTCATAAAATTTTACTTGCCAAGCTGTCTAGTCTTGGTTTTCATTCTGTGTTTCTTGAATGGTTAAAATCCTATCTTAGTGAACGTCTCTGTGTTGTGTCATTTGACAACACCTCTTCCCGGCCTTTTACGGCGACCTCCGGTGTTCCCCAG
Organism: Melieria omissa; assembly: GCA_963971225.1. Taxonomy (NCBI): domain Eukaryota; kingdom Metazoa; phylum Arthropoda; class Insecta; order Diptera; family Ulidiidae; genus Melieria; species Melieria omissa. Next base: position 69,028,119 of record OZ020269.1, on the reverse strand, counting down.
GGTAGTATTTTAGGTCCGCTATTATTTGTGCTCTTTATTAACGATGTTTGTACATGCTTTTCAACCTCCAAATTTCTATTGTATGCAGACGACCTTAAAATCTACTCTGAGATTAGAACCCCTGAGGACTCCTCTGCGCTTCAATCTGAGCTTAACATCTTAAATGAGTGGTGTGTCCGAAATCGTCTCTTCCTTAACACCAACAAATGTTTCCAACTGACTTTCGCTAAAAAACGTATTTATTTTCCTGCCTCCTATTTTATTTCAAACTCGGGGCTTAAAGCGGTCAGTGTGATCAAAGACCTAGGTGTCTTCTTCGATTCTAACTTGTCTTTTTCTGCACATATCGACTCTATCATTTCCAAATCGTATTCTATGTTAGCCTTTGTCCGTCGCAACTGTTCTCCCTTCTCTGACCCTTATAGTTTCAAGTTACTTTATTCCGCCTTTGTTCGTTCCAGGCTAGAATATGCAGCCGTAATTTGGAGGCCATTTTATGCCTTAAGTATAAATCGGCTCGAACGAGTGCAGAAGGTCTTTATTCGCTTTGCCCTTCGTTCCCTGAATTTTGCAGACCCTATTCCCTCCTATGACGCACGTTGTCAGCTTCTAAACTTGAAATCGCTACTTAATAGAAGATCCTTTCTCTCATTAAAATTTTTATATAATATCGTGAATGGACTTATTGACTGCTCGTCTCTTCTGGAAAAAATTAACTTTAATATTCCTGCCAGATCTCTACGGCGGTCTGATCTTTTTAATGTTGGCTTTAACAAGACCAATTATGCCAAAAATGCTCCTATTACAAGAGTTCTAATTGAATTCAATAGCCTCTCAAATTCTTTGGATATTGATCTCGCATTACCTTTAAGCGTATTTTGTACCTTGTTATCTAATTATAAGTATCTTTAAGAATATTTTTCGAATTTGTTTGAATTTTCACCCCTTATTTCTCAAAGTCTGTAATTTGATTAGACTTAATTTAATAAATAAATAAATAAATATTGCTATGGCGGGAGATGCTTGTGAGGTGAAGACGAACGCTGTTAGCCTAGGCGTATACGGAGACGCAGGCCGCGCAACACAGCACAGGGCAGCGCAACGCAAATTAAACTGTGTTACGCAGCAAATGTTTGAACAGCGTATACGAATCTCGGAAAACCAGCACACGTGTTCCGTATTCATTCCATAAACCCAGTAATATGAGTTATTTGTCTGAATCAGACTATGAAATATAACCTATATAATATAATTTGAGTGTAATATGGGCTGTCCACGCACTTTTTCAATTTTTTCTTTAATTTTTGCAAGAGAACGTGTCGGCTGCGCGTAGGAAACTGTATTTCAACTACAACGCGACGCAGTTTTGCGCAGTCACGTCTCTCCGCCGCACGCGACTAGGTCGCTGTATACGCTGTCATATGGTACTGCATTATTTACGAAAATTGAACTACGCTGAGCTGTGCTGCGTTGGCGGCCTGCGTGTCCGTATACGCCTAGGCTTATTGTTGCGCTGGTGAAAAGCTGAACTTGTCAAACGATTTATATTTGCTGGCTAGCTTTGGTTCTTCTTCTATAAGCCTGGACGGCGTCGCATATTGCTTCTACACTCACTGCCGACTGTAGTGTACGCAAAATCATAGAAAATCAAATAAAATAAAATATGGTTGGCATGGCGACTTATATGATCGCTACAAAGCATGCAAAAAGTAATCGATAACACGGTGCAACACTGAAAATACACCTGACAAATTACATAGTGTAGGCTGTTTATATGGTCGAATAATGCATAAAAATATTTTTGTTATATTTTTTGTACCCTCCAAATTTTATTTATTTACAAAAAACCGTTTTTACAAACTTTCCGCGGTAATCAATGAATATCTCAGTAATTTTCTTTAACGATTTTCAATATGTAATATGTTTTGGAAAGAGCATTGTCAGACCTTTCGAATGATGTATGTCAATTCATTGTTTAAACAAATGAGTAGTAAGTTTTTATCGCATAAACCTTGAAAAAGTGATTTTTTTCTCAATTTTTTTAACTTTAACCAGTTTTTATTGCATAATGAAACAAAAAAATTAATAAAGTTAGGTAATATTCTGAAAGAAGATTTGTTTACGAACAAATTGGTGTATTGCTTTATTGAATTGGACCAAAACTGCGGAATCTACGCTATTTTTTCGTAACTAGAAAATAAAGCCTTGAATATGTATTCGTTTGAGATTTAAATAAAAATTTAAGACGAATTCATTGTACACACTGCAATACACATGATATTGCTTTTCAAAATTTTTTTAAATTTAAATCACTAAATCATATCCAAGCTAAATTCATTTGATCATTAATATTGTGTATGTGTGCCATTTTTTTCGTAGCACTCTAGGACTCGCTTTCGAAAATTTCGCACAAGACCGACGTTTCGTCCAACGATATGGCATCCCACTCTTGTTTTACTCTCTCAATGAGTTGAAGTCTATTGGCAGGTTTTGGACTCCGTAATACGTGTCAAAATTTCATAATTCTCGCTCCATTGATTTCGTATCTGGGTCAAAATTTCTCAAGTGGGCCACTTTAAAATCGATGGTCTCAGTTTTCGTTGATCAATACGGTTTTCGATCGGTTTGGAGGTAAAAACGACACCCCAAAAATAATTTTGAAAAAAAAATGTTTTTTTCATTAGTTATTTACAGTTAAAATTTTTGATCATGTTTTTTTTCAAAAATTCATAACTCACGAACGGTTTATCGAAACTCAACGTTTTCTACATCAAAATTTTTGTCAATTAATATACTTTGCCATGAAAAAATCTTTCTTCACAACAAATTATTATTTAGCTGAAAAATCCTATTTGTTGTAAATAATTGAAAATTAATGAAACTTCTCCGCCAGCGAGAAAATTTTGACACATTTCATTCAATTCTACAATCCCTTACAAAAATTTTGGTGAAAAAAGTCATTATTTTGCATTAGGTCAAAAGTTATACATGTTTTTTTTACCGCGCTCCTACCTCTAGCGCTGGACAAGCACGTATTGATGCGCGCGCGCTTAGTCATCGTGTCACACGATGACGATTCGGTCACACGATCCACACGACTCCAAACCGATCGAAAACCGTATTGATCAACGAAAACTGAGACCATCGAGTTTACAGTGGCTAACTTGAGAAATTTTGACCTTTCTATTTCTTATTTAAAATAAGGATTCTCAAATAAATCAGAATTTTTGTACTTCATTAGAATTGCAGCTTAGATAGATAAAAAATCATTTTTTTTTATTCTTCAGCCTTACCTATTTCATTTGATATACATATCGCTATATTCTAACGACGTTAAGTATTTTTTATATAGTTTTTTTAAAGGACAAAGGATGTAGAAATGAAAAACTGAGTACGCAGTATTACTATAATTGGTCTCTAGTTTCACGGCCATATGGATTTTTCCCGGTGTGAAAAATGCTGTCACACGGTGTATTAGTACTTCAAACGGTCCGGACGAGCTCTGAGTTCGAAGCCCAGGTCGTCCGGACTGTCGGGACCATCCGGACTTTCGATCAGTTGACTTCATGCAAAATTACACATTTTTTATGCGCAAGCTATGTTTTTTTAAGTTCATTGCATTAAACTATTAAAAAAAAGTATTTAAAGTACTAAGGTATTTATTTAAAGTATTTAAAAAAAAGAGAAAAAGCGCATTTTCTATATCGTTTTCAGTCAATTCTCTTAAAAAATCGAGGTATAAACACCTGGCTCGAAATCGTTACAAGTCAATGCAATAAACACGATGCGTTTGGTAACACTCGCAACATCCAGGGAAAGGGTGTTGTGCTGTTAAAAAGAAACAGCACAACAAATACACTACGGCAGCGACTCGGTCACGTGACCGTAAAATGGCGTCGGTTTCAATGGTCGTGGTGTAGTTAGCAACATGATTACAATAATAGCAGTATAGCACAACATATGAAACATAAATTTTGAAAACATTTGGAGGCAAATGGAAACAGCAAAGAAATTGTGCGTTCGCAAGTCTGCTGACCCACAACCGTCTTGCTCAGCTTTACCCGCTGATGCTGAAAGGGAAGATTTGCAGATTGAGCGCAACGAACTATTTGCATTTTGCATTAAAAGTCTGATTTAACTTAATTTTCCCCACCACTTCAAACCTCAAGTGAAACTTTTAGATCAGCTGTTTCGTTCTTTAACCCTCCTGTTTACATCCTTTTTACTGTGTATTGTGAGTGGGCCAAGTCCCAGTGGTGTAACCAAGAGTTAAAACTTGCAAATTCTTACAAATTGCTGTTTGTTTACTTTTTTGGATAGTTTGATTTTAGGGAGCGTACGCTGGCTTACTCTCCTGATATTTTTTACTGGATAATTTTTACTGGAAATCTGGCCAAACAGACCTAATGTGTTCGAGACATGAGGTTTAAAGCCATAGGGAAACTTGAAATATTGATATACTGGACGCTTTGCAAAATCCAGCTCGCTTTGCAAAATGCATATTTGTTCATTGATAGGTTGTGTTTAGTGCGTTTTACGCATTAGCCAGCGATTTGATTTTTTTTAATATAGTTCTCGTAAAACTTCATTTTTTTTATTATGGAACCTTCAACCTTAGGTATTGTAAGGTCTGGTCACTGTAAGTCGGCACTGAATAAACATTATCGCAGAATAATATGCTTTTTATTGAAATTTTGGTAATTAATTGTAGTTTACATAAAGAAACTAATTTTCAACAACACCATTGCGCCGAATTAAATCTAATCGCGACTTTGTACTAGTTGCTAAGCCCTGTACAACATTTGCATCGATTTTAGTCAAGCAATACTTTATCCGGTTAATTAAGGGGGAAAGCCACTGTGACGGGTAAAAAAAAATTTTTCTTTTAAATCAAAGCTTATATATTCACAAATATGTGTACAAAATTTCAAGTCATAATTTCAAAAATTGACTAAGTTACAACTATTTTAAAATTTTAAAAGATACATGATTTCATTACGAGAGAAATGGACTCAAAACTTTAAACGCGTTTTTCTCGAAACGACTTTTTTTGAACTGGCGGCATCAATAACTCGAACAATTATGAACCGATTTCTAATTTTTTTTGTTTTGTTCGTCTTAGTAGTGGTTAAGGTTAAGCGTAGCCGATTTGGAAAATTTTGTTTTTTAATATTTTTTAAACTGTCTCAAAAAACCAAAAAAACAAGGTCGAAAACATGGAAATATTTTCAATCGGTCGCCATTTTGTGAAAAATCAAAATAAAAAAAACGGCTACGTACAAAGCTAGCTACATTCATACAGATTACAATAAAATTTTATTTTTTTTTCTGAGTACGGGTTTTTGAGAAATCGATGCCACCATGGAGGGGGAATTTTTTTTCAAGCGCTACGGGATCATCTCTATTGTTTAAACTATTTAATATTTTTTAATAAAAATTTGTGGAAATATTATTAGATGTCTGCTTAAAAAAATAAAAAAAAACCCGATCCAAAAATTCCTATATTTACTCGGTCAAAAAAAATGTTTAAAATCACTAATTTTTTGACCCGTCACAGTGGCTTTCCCCCTTAATTGAGCAATATTTTCGGCTTTCCAGTTCTTTTCATAAACTTTTGATTTTAAAACGCCCCACAAATTTTCAATTGGTCACGCTTCTGGCACATTTGCAGGGTTATCTTCGTTCTCCACAAATACTATGTTTTCATTGCGTAAGAACTCTAACATTTTTTTTTAATAGTGGGCGCTGCGGATAAGTTTTTTTAATAAAAGGCAACAACCGCAATCGTATACAGTCGTCAGGGTAAGTTTTTCTCTTTACGGCGTACCCAGACCGACGTATCAGGACTCGTGACAATCCTTTGCAGCTCATAGCTACCCACACCAATACCTTCTTTTCAAATTTGGTTTTTGTTTGAAACTTCACATCTGTCGCAGCCAAGGATATGTTAGATGACTAAAATCCGTCATTTCCATTTACTTTCGAGTTCGTTAAAGTAAAATAAGGCTCATCGTCCAATATGAAGTCGTGATGGGAGAATTTTCTGTAAAGTCGACCACACTTTACTTTTGCTGCAGTAATTTTCTGGAAAGTACGCTTCGGAATACTATATTTGTTTCTATATCGAATGTTGATTTTATGGCGCAAAATTTCTGCAACATAGCTTTTCGAGATGTCAAATTTTCTTGCGGCAATGCGTTGAGAAACTCCATTCTTTTGATCAAACATCTGCTTCAAGCTTTCAACTTTACTCTGAGGCTTTAGAGCTTTCTGGGTTTTCCGACTGTTCTTTCTGCTGGCAGACCACTTTCGTATCTTTTAATGATGGAATAGACAGTTTTATTTGCGACGTTTTCTTGCAAAAAATGTTTTACAGTAAATAATTTGCCACAACTTTCACGCTGAGTAAAATTTGTACACACGCTTTCTTAAGTTCACTTCGTTATTTGTCATGTTGTCAGACAGAAAAATGATTGCGAACTGTTTATTTTGGAACATGTGTAGACAGTACAAGAACAAATCGAACGGTACATTTCCTATGCATATACGATCAAAAGTTTAGAAAATTAGAACTCAGTGCCGATTTAGAGTGGACACACCTTACTTATGTTTAAATAAACATGTGTTTGCAGAATATGTGTATTGATAACACAGGGCAACATATATCGACTTTGTGTCGGCTTTTCTGAGTTTGAAATCAGTTCTAGGGTAATTAGGGACCGCTGATTTCGAATCCGCAAACCGTTTTCAAATATTAGTTTCCGTTTTCGCAAAAAATGGGCGTGTCACTTTTTCGGATTTTCCGTGACTTTTTTCACGTTTTCGATTATAAATTGTAAACCAACCAACCTCTTGACATGATTTTGGCTTTGTGGCATTTACCAAATAATTTGGCTGTGTTGTATTACTTGATGTTTCCGCTTTCATTTAACACGTAACTCGTTAGTTGATTTATGAAAAATGTGCATGTTTTTCGACATCAAAGAAAACGCCATGAAATTCCTTATTTTCCGACTTTGAGGCCCAATTACAGCGGGATGTTAAAACTTATAAAAATAAATTACATTCGAAAAGAAGTCGTAGGGTGTTATAAATGTCATGAAGTGAAAATCATGTCAACCGGTTGGTTGGTTTAGAAATTACAATCCCAAACGTAAAAAAATTCCGGGAAAATCCGAAAAAGTGACACGCCCATTTTTTGCGAAAACAAGTTTTGAAAACAGTTTGCGGATTCGATATCAGCGGTCCCTAATTACCCTAGAACTGATGTCAAACATCATCAAAGCCGCCTTCACGTTGGTGGTAATAACGAAAATTCGCCCAAATCCTTTTTCTGAGAAGCAGCCCCAAACATGGACCTTTACTGGGTCTTTAACAGTTCGTTGGAGCAATCGGTTGATGGCGGCACACCAAGATCGATTTATGCTATTTACTTAAAATTAGGATTCATCCAGGAATATTACATTATTCCAATTCCGATCTGAATTGGATCTGAACATATGATGATGATGAGCAACAGTTCAAAAGCTCCGGTATTTAACGTCGTTAGTTTTTAAACGTCCTCGAATCGTTTCTTTTGATATTTGAACACCACTTTTCTCTAAAACTGCTTTAGCTTTACGCAACGATAAGCCCGGCTTCGTCGCACACAAATCAATGATTTTCTTGTCCTGTTTTGAGGAGGTCTTTTTTTCAAGGCCCCGCCCAGCCAAATCGTCGACATTTTTTGTTTCCATATACCGATTTGTCCACCTCGTTATGAATGACTTCGATTTCTTCATATATTTTGCTAAAGCTAAACGTGACATTTACGGCCTTCTAGGGTGTAGACAAAGGTATACGGCTTCAAGTCGCTTCTCTCACGCGGAGCTCATCTCGTTAAAACACCCTGTACTTTGTAATTGTTTCACGAGACTGACAGTTTTTGCAGTGCGTATTACAAAAATGATGAGGCTACTTTGATTCCTTTAAAATTTTTTGATAACGGTACTCTAACTGATAATTTGGTCGATCACGCTTCTACTGGACCGACTGTACATTATGCTGTACAATTTTCAGCTGCGTATATTTGCGCGAATGCAAGTTATTGGCATTTTTCGGTGAACACTTGAGTTCAAATTCGCGATATTTTCACCGTTTGGTTGAATACCAATACAATCTGTAAAATAATGCTCTGCTGCTGATGGAAAAAATTGGTAAAGATAGATTCAGAAAATCAATTACGAATACTATTACATTCGAAATAGAGGGGTTGATGAAGTTTCGACACTACACTTTGATTTTTTTCGTACAAACTCAAAACTCCAATTTTCTAAGGACGTGATTTTTCGCTTTTCCAAAAGTGGCTGGGTTGTGAACCATCTGGAACATCCCTATTAAAGTCGGGAAATACGAAGAAAACACCCATAATTTTTAAGTAAGTTTAGAATTTATTTAATCAGGACGCTCAAGAGGTGAAAAAAAGTTATAATGACGCCATTTAGGCAAAAAAACGCATTGAATGAAAGTGATCCATTTTTTGAATTTTCATCCTAATCGGTGTCGCAATGTTTGCATGTGAAATACGAACGCGTTCGCCCACTTCAAGTGAACTCACCGAAATCGAGTGAAATTACATAAAATTACTTTATTTTAATATATCCGTCCCTATTTCACAGTATTAGAACAAATTAAGTACGAAAAACAGGTGGTTCATAACCCAGCCACCTCAGTGGTTCACAGCCCAACCACGATGCCATTTTGGAAACTTTTAAATAAACGACACTTCCAATCATAATTCGACATAAACAAATATTGCATCGTGAAATAGAATCAAAACACTAAATAAACATGACCTTTTTGCAATAAGCTCTGTCAGCCCTCTCCCTTATAAAAATGAATCTTGGTTTGTTCTGATGCTTTAAACTGCAAAACGACTGGACAAAATTGGAAACTTCCTTCTGCGCAAGTTCTAGCAAGTTTGTTCGTAATTGCTACGCGAAGACTTAAGAAAACAAAATAGTCGGAAAAACGGGGCGTGGCACCATCAGTATACATTTTCAGCGAATATTCATCATCGCTCATCATCAGCCCAAACCGCTGAAGCTCAAAACATGAAATTTGAACTGTAGGTACATCTTGAATCTCCGTTAAGACGGGTTTTTTTGAAATTCGGGGTCTAAACATGTTTTAAAGTTTTGTTTGTAGAAACGTGTTTTAATAAAAATATTGATTTCAAGACTCCTGAATATACTCGAAATCAAAAATATATCGACACGTATTTTATAATTTTTCGAAAATCAAAATTTAACTGGACGTGTTAAGGTTTGTTTACGGGAAGACTCTGCAGAAAATATGAACCGATAGGCCTATTGACTTAAAAAATTGTGAAAATACTTGAAATTTAAAACATTGGACACATGTTTCTCATTATTTTTCAAATCCAAATTTAACTGGTTCAATGACGAGAAACGCTTTGTTTAGCCTTTTGTCTTCGAACTTGGTGAAAGTACTTTAAATGTAAAATAACTCGATACGTGCTTTTCAGTTTTGCGAATATTAAAGGACGGGGTCAACGACGGGTTAAAACTTTGTATAGAGTAACTATGAAACCACAACATCATACTCTGCTGGGTGCCTGGCTACAAAGGTATTCCTGATAACCAAAGAGCGGATGAACTGACTTGAAAAGGATAGGAGTTTACGGACGCGAGTATGGTGGCAGGGATCTACCCGCCATTTCAATACTTATACACAGACTGCAGGATCTCACGCACGCTGTGAAACTGAACCAAAAGAAAACTCTGCAACTCTTACGGTTTAGCAAAGCAACATTTCATATTCTCACGGGCAGGGCACTGCGCCATTGATATTTTTGGAAAGACTTGGTTTGCCGCATCGAGACTACTGTCGCAGTTGCGAAGATGAGGATGAAATTGAATCCGTGGAGCACCTCCTATGCGAATGCCCTGAGCTTCACAGCATACGCCAACGGTATCTAGGGGCAGAGTGCTGTGCGATTCAGGTTGGATCTGTACCACGCTACTGGAGGAGATTGCCAGATAAATTCGACGTTCAGGTTGTTTCAGCCAGCACCGAACCTAGGGACTTGTCACATTTTCATCGGGCATCACAATGGGCTTTTGAGATCTCCGAGTGTACTTGCTGTGTACCAGTAAGCCTCTTAGGTAAGACTTACCTAACTGTGAAAAAACATGAATTAATGGGCCCATTGACTTTAACACGTTCTACCCGGCGCATTTTTTCGATGTTTCTACGCTTTGCGTGCAAGAGATGACAAGTTGTTCGTATAGCAGCAGTTTTTTACTGCGCAATTGTTTTCGTTATTGCTGGCAGACAGCAGAATGTTAGTTAGTTGGTTTGAAATAAAATTATAAACATTTGTGGACCACCACTGGTCCGCGCCGCCAGATATATGAATTTGCCTGTGGACCACCGGTGGTCCACGCCGGGTAGAACGTGTTAAACTAGGTAAAAGAACTCTTAGTGAGAAATAATTTGACACGTATTGAAAATCAAAATCTAACTGGTCAACAATGGGTTAATAGTTTGTATGGAGAAACAAGATTTATTGGTCCTTTTGACTTCAAACTTAGCAAAAGCACTTCAATCGGGAAATAATTAAAACGTGATTTCAATTTGAAATTTGAAAATCGAAATCTACCGTAGTAAACCAAGGATAAAGAATTGTTGTTTGGAGTAAATGTGAAAATACATAATTAATGGGCCTTTTGACTTCAAAATTGGTGAAAACACATGGAAACAAAGACAATTAGATATGGTTTTTTAATAAAAACCTGACAGGGTCAACAATGGGTTAAGAATTGGTATTGGGGGAAATAAGAGAACTTGCGTGCAAAGCCACGGTGCCCAGCTAATAATTATAATAATATTATTATTTGAGAGTCTGAGAGTAAAAATTGCCTATGAAAAAGCTCCCAACCTGCCGTTCGGAACCGGCATAAAACTGTAGGTCCCTTCCACCCGCGTACAAAATTCACACGCACAACACGGGTGGTTGCGGGAAGCTAGGCCTTAGTCTCGCGTAAGCGGGCTGTCGTGCCAATCAATTATTATTATTAATTAATATTATTATTTAACAACATTTTTAGTTTTCGCTGGCGATCAAGCCTTGATGCTTCACATTACGCACTGTAAATTTCGCTAAAAAAGGAAACAAAATACGAAAATAGCAAATAGTAGCAATTTAACTTTTTACATTTTCATTTTAAACACTTAAAACACTTAGCGTGTACAATATTCAAAAATGTATGCTGTATTTTGCGGTACTTTTTACTTGTTCACTTTAAAACTTTTTTGTTGGCTTTTGCTTTTGCTTTATTTAGCTATTTTTCAATGAGTAACGGTTACTGCAAAATATGAATGATGTAACAATTTATGACCACACAGAAATAGTCACACAATTTAATTTGATACTAAAACTAAAAAGATCGTACATAAATTACGCCTTCCAGACTACTTCAAATTTAGAAGTCTGAAGCTAATTATATTACGCTGTTTCTTTTTCACTCTTCAACTCGAATGCTCCCTTGTGACTTTATTAATAACTTAAATTTTTTTTCAAATTTCTCTCTTCTGCCACACCCGTCTCATTGTACGGCAGTCCCTGTACAATGGGCATAAATTCGACATTTGACAAGGTATTGTACAACAAATTTCACAGCCCGAAAATGAATTAATGTATTTTAGAGCATCACCGACTACCGTCTCTCAATGTTGCAAGTAGTGACAATAATGCCAAAATGCAATGTTATAGCCACAAAAATCTGAGTATGAGGTTTTGTTGGAAATATTTTAATTAAGAGAAATCCGAAGTTTTATGAAAAAATATTGGATGACATAGAAGTTATGAGCTCTTAATGTACGCTCTTCCAGCATTGAAAAAAAAATGTGTACAAACATCAAATTTTTGCTTTGCTTTTGAGGTTGAATATTTCAAAATAAATTATAAGCAGGTCCATAAAAGTTACTATTGCTGTAAGTTTCATATAATTTAGGTATGGCAAGACCAAAATTTTTCTGATTACTTTCACCTCTGACCAGTACCGTTAAGATGAAAATGAAGTAAAGAAAACGAGTGAATAAAAAGTGAGTTCAAACTTTAAAAGTGATTTAAAAAAACACTAAATATCACTTTTAAAATCTTTTGACATTTTGTTTTGACAAGTATGTACAGGAAGGAAGGGAGCGGACATACAAGGCAAAGTCTCTGATTGCGTTCAACCTGGCGAACGCCAGAACGATCCTTGTCCCTGTCCAATCCAAGCTGATGCACAGCCTCCGCGCGGCCCTTCTGGATAGCTATTTGGCATCCGCTGAATAGTGAACTAATGTGTGCAGCGAGTCCAATCCCCAGGACTTAAAATTTGGGTTGTGCGCAGGGTTTGGTGCCCGCCACGGAAAACCAAATACCAATGAAAGCCAAAAAGCAAGCCTCGGAAGGAACCCACAATGTTGACGACCACAGCAAACGATTCAAGGACCATGATTTGAGGATATGCACCTGGAATGTCCGGACCCTCTATAGGGAAGGTGCCTCTATCCAACTGGCGGAAGCCCTCACGAAATGTAAGGCTGACATCACCGCCATCCAGGAAATGCGATGGACAGGACAAGGTTGCTCCAAGCGAGCAGACTGCGATATCTACTACAGCTGCCATGCGGAGAAGCGCGAATTTGGCTGCGGATTTGTGGTCAGCAAGAGACTTCGCCACCACGTCTCTCGGTTCACTCCGGTGAACGAACGGCTGGCTTCGATCCGCATCAAAGCTAAATACTTTAGCATCAGCCTAATTTGCGCGCACGCCCCGACGGAAGAGAAGGACGATGCGACCAAGGATGCCTTCTATGCGAAGCTCGAGGACGTCTACGACAGGTGCCCGGCCCATGACGTCAAAATTGTCCTCGGGGACTTCAACGCAAAAGTCGGGCGAGAAGGCATCTTTGGCCCCACAGTCGGGCAGTTCAGCCTCCATGGGACCAATTCGAACAACGGTCTGAGGCTGATCGATTTCGCCGCGGCACGAAACATGGTAGTTAGTAGCACCAGATTCCAGCACCTCGATATCCACAAGGCCACCTGGTTATCCCCCGATCAATCCACCCGCAACCAGATTGATCACATTGTGATTGATGGAAGGCATGCTTCTAGCATTCTAGATGTGCGCACGTTCCGAGGACCCAACATCGACTCGGACCACTACCTTGTTGCAGCCAAGGTACGCATGCGTCTTTGCGCAGCGAAGACCGCACAACCTAGTTTGCGAAGAAAGCTGGACATCAGTAAGCTGCGATCACAAGGGGTAGCCGAAGTCTACTCCGCTCAACTCTCCAACCAGCTCGGTCGCTCCCCCTCTCCACCTGATGACATCGGCGGATTATGGGCTCACTTATCCCACTCTATGCGCGCCGCCGCAGAAAATGTCCTTGGTTTTCGACGCCCACCACCAAAAAACCAATGGTACGATGAAGAGTGTCGCGCAGCCACTGCAGTGAAGCATGCTGCATACAAGAAGACCCTGCAGTCGGCCGCCACGCGAGCCATGACAGAAAAATACCGGGAGGAGAGGAAGAAAGAGAGGTGCCTTTTTAGACGCAAGAAACGGGAGCAAGAAAGGCGCGAGCGTGAGGAAATCGAGGAGTGCAGGAGCAGGAATGACGCCCGAAAATTCTTCCAGAAAGTTAAGCGTCTTACGGAAGGATTTAAGCCTGGGGCATCTTCTTGCTGAGACGAAAACGGGGATCTGGTTACGGATGCGCAGGGTGTGCTGAGGTTGTGGAAGGAGCACTTCACCAAGCTGCTCGCAGGCGACGAAAGGAACAATACCGCCAGTGGTGAAGATGTCCAGATAGCACCAATCGACGACGACGGTGTGGATGTGCCACCGCCCAGCCATGACGAGGTCCGGGTCGCTATCCAGCGACTCAAGAACAACAAAGCTGCAGGGCCGGATGGGCTACCAGCTGAATTGTTCAAGGCCGGCGGCGGTGAGCTGATTGGGTGCATGCATCAGCTCATTTGCAAAATATGGCTGGAGGAACGAATGCCCAACGATTGGAACCTCAGTGCCCTTTGTCCTGTGCTGAAGAAAGGCGACCCAACAATATGCGCCAACTACAGGGGTATCAGCCTACTTCCCATTGCATACAAGGTCCTGACGAGCGTATTATGTGAAAGACTAAAGCCACTCGCCAAGGCGCTGATTGGACCTTATCAGTGCGGCTTTAGTCCTGGTAAGTCCACCATCGACCAGATATTCACTCTACGCCAAATCCTGGAGAAGACCCATGAGAACCAAATCGATACACACCATCTCTTCATCGATTACAAGGCAGCATTCGATAGCCCGATAAGGGATCGCCTATATGCCGCATTGTCTGAACTTGGTATCCCTGCAAAGCTCGTGAGACTTTGCAGAGCGACGTTGAGCAATACGCGCAGCTCCGTCAAGGTTGGAAGTGACCTCTCCGACCCCTTTGATACCGTTCGAGGTTTCAGACAGGGCGATCCTTTGTCCTGCGACCTCTTCAACTTCACCATGGAGAGTGTTCTGCGCAAGGCCGGTGTACATCGTAATGGCACAATTTTCAACAAAAGTGTCCAGCTCCTTGCTTATGCTGATGATATTGATGTCATCGGACGTAACAAGCGAGATGTCACCGCTGCCTTTGCGGCTATCGAAAGAGAATCTGCCAAAATGGGTCTGGTGGTAAATGAGGGCAAGACGAAGTATATGCTGTCTACACGCAGCGACTCGCAGCGGCTAGGGTCTCACGTCGAGGCCGACAGGTATGCTTTTGAAGTTGTCAAGGAATTCGTCTACCTTGGCACCGCCATCAACAGCAGCAATGATGGCAGTCTGGAGATAAAGCGAAGGATAACTCTTGCCAACAGGTGCTACTACGGTCTCGGTAGGCAATTGAGAAGTAGAGACCTCTCTCGACCGACAAAACTTTCACTCTATAGGACGCTTATCTTGCCCGTGCTCCTCTATGGCGCTGAAGCATGGACAATGACACGAAACGACATAGCGGCCCTTGGAGTGTTCGAGAGGAAGGTGCTTCGCAAAATCTTCGGCCCTGTTCGGGTTGGTGACGACTATCGCATACGAACCAATAACGAGCTGTATGAGCTGTATAAGGACATGGACGTAGCGCAGCGAATTAACATCCAGCGGCTACGCTGGCTCGGTCATGTCTGCCGCATGGACGACGAAGCTCCGGCGAAAAAGGTATTCGATGCGATGGTTGGAGGTCGACGGCGAAGAGGGAGGCCGTGTCTCCGGTGGAAGGACCAAGTGGAAGAGGCCCTGGTATCTCTTGGTGTGACCAACTGGAGAAGGCGCGCGCGAAGCAGAGGCGCCTGGAGAGAAGTTTTGCGGCAGGCCGTAACCCGATAACGGGTTGTTATGGCCAGTTAAGTAAGTAAGTACAGTCTGTCCAGTAGAAGCGTGATCGTCGTAACTTGGAAACTATTTGTCCGATTCGTTTCATACAAACTGCATTCTATGCGTTTATAATATTAATTGTACGCAATATTTTTAATAACAGGTATAGTCGCCGCCTTTCGCTATTATGGCCACAAACCTCCGACCCGTACTTTGTGCTAAGATTTGAGCAAGTTGCCGAGGCAATCGACTTCAAATCAGCCGAATTTGCCTCAATAAGGCTTTTGCTGTCAATATACTATTTCCTCTGAGTTTCTGCTTTACAATTGCCCACATATTTTCTATCCGGTTAACATCAGGCGACTGTGAGGGCCAATCTAACACTTCTACCACATTTTGCTGTTGCCACTCAGCACACATTCGGCTGCGATGTTTGTGGTCGTTGTTTGCTTGTATAATCCAAGAGAGTCCTCTTCTCCCGAACAGCTTCGCATCTGATGGTAATAAAGCTTTTTCATAAATTTAGTTCATCAAAACCGCGTTCAAGTTGGTGGTAATGACGAAAAGTCGCCCAAATCCTTTTTCTGAGAAGCAGCCCCAAACATGGACCTTTAGTGGGTCTTTAACAGTTCGTTGGAACAATCGGTTGATGGCGGCACACCGAGATCGGTTTATTATTTACTATTTGCCCAAAATTGGAATTCATCCGTAAATATTACATCATTCCAATTCCGATCTGAATTGGCATAAGCCCAGGCAAGCCGTTTTTGAACGTGTGATGATGAGAGCAACAGTTTTTTCAAAGAGCTCCGGTATTTAACGTCGTTAGTGCTTAAACGTCCTCGAACCGTCTCTTTTGATATTTGAACATATTTTTTCTCTAAAACTGCTTTATACTACGTTTACATTGAGCCCAAATGCGTAGTTTGAGATGAGTCATTTCAAAGTGTATACATTGCCTCATTGCATTGCATTTGCATTTTGTTTGGCAGCTAATGTCAATTGCCAATGCCCATGTCCTCTTGCTGCAGCACATAGATCAGCGCTTCTCCGGCTACTGACTAAAGAATTTGTTGTTTTTTTGCTGCCTCTATGTTCCACACACTGCCATATTTGAATACAAATATATTACATACCTTACATGCTAAGCGTATTCTACATATTTGAAGCAGACGAAAATTTCCATTCAAAATTTCCATTTTGATCATTTTCGTTTGTTTTGATTTTGAACTGTCAAAAAGAACAAAAGCTTTTGAAAGAGCTTTCATTTTGTGATGCGTTCGATAAAATTGGTCATGTTTTATCGCATTTGCTTCGTCGTTTTGTTAAAATGAGTCATTTCGTCGATTTGAATTTGTATGGGGAAATGCGTGATTTGGCTTCGCATTTAAGAATATTTGTCCAAATCACGCATTTGGGCTCAATGTAAACGTAGTATTAGCTTTACGCAACGATAAGCCCGGCTTCGTCGCAAACAAATCAATGATTTTCTTGTCCTGTTTTGGAGAGGCCTTTTCTTAAGGCCCCGCCCAGCCAAAGCATCGACATTTTTTGCTTCCATATACCGATTCGTCCACCTCGTTACGAATGACTTCGACTTCTTCATATATTTTGCTAAAGCTAAACGTGACCGCCCTCTAGGGTGTAGACAAAGGTATACGGCTTCAATTCGCTTCTCTCACGCGGAGCTCATCTTGTTAAAACACCCTTTACTTTGTAATTCTTTCACGAGACTAACAATTTTTGCAGTGCGTATTACAAATATGATGAGGCTACTTAGGTGCATTCAAATTTTTTTGATAACGGTACTCTAAGTGAAAATTTGGTCGATCACGCTTCTACTGGACAGACTATGTGTAAAAATATTGTAACTATC
Organism: Melieria omissa; assembly: GCA_963971225.1. Lineage (NCBI taxonomy): Eukaryota > Metazoa > Arthropoda > Insecta > Diptera > Ulidiidae > Melieria > Melieria omissa. Next base: position 69,010,836 of record OZ020269.1, on the reverse strand, counting down.
AAGGCGTATTAAGAAAGTGATAATAAATGGAAAACTATTGTTACAATCTGCCAATAATCAAAGAAAAAAGTTTAATCAGCTCTGGTGCTGCCTTGCCTTGGCGATCGCTTTGTGCACGAGTAAAGCCAAGCTGGCTTGCTGCGGAAAGCAACCACATTGCGTGTTGTTGTCGAAATGAGAACAAAGCACAAATCCATCGAATCTATGCGTGTACATCAATTCACGCGTAGTCTCTCGGTTCCGTTCACTGTGTCCTCATCTTTGTTGCTTCCCGCCCGCGTCTGAAATGAAAGCGCTTCATTATGTCAGATGCGCCTTCTGTATAATGTTTGTTCTGTGCTACTATATTGCCCTTTTCTGACTCTTCTGAAATATTTAAATTGTAGTGCTTCAAAGTCAATGCCAAATTGTGTTGTTGCTATCATGTGCATTGTTACGAAAATGAGTTCTCTATAGGCTTTCGTATCTCTGGAATGTGCTTGAAAAATAAAACACAATTCAATCACTCAGCGCAAACGCAATCAAAAACCAACAAATCATTTTATTTACAAATTTACACTTGTTGGTCTTTACACTTGCTACAACTTATTGTACTCCGTGCTTCACCTTTGCTTGTTCAAATCAGACTGTCCCTCTGCACTGCATGCGGTTGCCTTTTATACTGGTAAGCTGATCGCGCCGATTGTTCTCGCACATTCCAGTTGGACTATCTCTCGATCATTACCATCGCGACCCATTCTTGCCATATCGACATTATAGTAAGCCGGCCGTACTCTAAAGTGCGTGCCTATAGGTATGCCCGTAAAAGCATTCATGCATAGCACAGCGACAGAGTACCTCATCGTTATAGTACCTTGTCGAAAAAGTTCAGCTACACGGAAAACGACCACGCATCAGAGACAGAAATTGTCACGAACAGATGGTTTAGTTCAGGGGTTTATCGATGAAACCAAAGTGTCAAGCGACTGACACCTTCAACCCGTATAAATTCGCAGGTTCCGATGGTATCATCCCTGCTATGTTTCAAAGGTCGAAAGAGGTGGTGGTCAAAGCCATTTTATTTATCTATTAGCAAAGAATATACAATATAAAGAATACGCATCTTCAAAAATTTTGCGTGTTTCCTGACGCGGGGGAAAGAGATGAGCGGAGGCATAGGTTGCGGGAAATTTGCTCGCGCTCAACAGTTTGCGATCTTGTTCGCCGAAGCGCAAGAGAAGAGTAAACAACGAACCAAAGCATCGTCATCGTCGTTTCAACGAAGATGATTCGGGATTCGCTAATGTTTTTGTTGTTGTCGTTTATTGTGTGTATGCTTTTGTGTGTATTACCATCAATCGAATCTTTGTGGTGTATGGCCAATGCTTTGATTGATTTAAAAATTTGGTGGTTGATCCCAATTTAAAATGGGAAAAACATAATTTAATAGGTCTATTGACTTTCAATAGGGCGAAAGCACTACTAAAGTACTAAATAAAGAAATTAATAATAAGACAAGTATTTTGTCATAAGAACAATTTTATTATGGCATGCCTACGTTTAAAAATAGTTTAAATATTCGACACCTGAATGATGTGTTTCTTACTTTAGTTATTTTAAACAAGCATTATATGTGAGTCGTAAAAAAAATTCCAAAGAACGGGACGGAAAATTATTACGGGCTAATAAAAACTGTTCTTTTCTTTCCAATTCCCTGTTTATTTAATTTTCTTTGTTGATTACTTATTATTTATTTTTTAATTGCCGGTAGCGATCATATGGGTCGCCATGCCAGCCATATTTTATTTGCGTTTCTATGATTTTGCGCACACTACAGTCAGCAGTGAGTTCAGGAGCAATGTGAGACGCGTGCAGGCTTATAGAAAAAGAACAAAAGCCAGCCAGAAAAAAGAAATCGTTTTACAATTTCAGCTTTTCGCCAGCGCAACAATAAGAACAACAGCACATCGTCCTCCTCCTCTTCGCACAATTGTGCGAGAATAAACGAGTGAGCCAAGACGCGGCATTCGTGTTGCTTTGATTTGCGCTCAGAGTATCGTGAAGACGGGTCGCGTTATAAGCACCCGCCTTCAAACTTTTGCTTCTTTTTTTAAATACGAGCCAACGCGAGAGCCCTATAAATGCGGGCATTGCGCTGGTTCAGGAAGGATATATAGGTTGGGGAAAAGGATGTTGGGTGAAGAATTTATGGACTCTTGCCTTGAATCCATCAAGATCATAAGTGCTGGGGAAAACATCTGCAGGGAGACCATTCCACAATCGCGCTGTTCGGGCCAGGAACGAACTTTCTCTGTAGTGCGTAGTGCGCTGGAGCATCGTTTCGACGTGGAATGCATGGGCGCCAGTGATCAAACGAGTTGCCCGGGGGAATACCCGGAGTAATGGCAGCAAGCTGCTCATCTCCACTGAACAATTACCGAAAAAGTAACGGTAAAATAAAACCACACACGCCACGTTTCGACGATGTTCCAAGGAGTCAATAGAGCTGGATGCCCTACTGTCCCCTATAAGTTTAATCGCATGGTTTTGCACCTGATCCAGGAGCTCCAAATGGGTTTTTGAAGCCCCTGCCCATAGGTGCGAGTTAAACTCCATTTTAGGTCGGATATATTTGGTATAAATAATGCGGAGATCAGACGGAGTGAAATATTTTTTGCACCGCTTTAAGAAGCCGAGCCACTTGGCTGCTTCTTTCGACACACCAAAAATAAGATCGTTCTTAATGGACATGCCCAGAACACCAAGAGCTGCCGATTCCGCAATACTCACACCATCCATAACCAGGGATGTGTTGGGAGTTGGGATGTGGGGGAGACTCGTTTGTGGGATAACAGGCAATATTGGGTCTTGCGAGTATTAAAATCGACCCTGTTCTCTTGACCCCACTTGGAGATTGTTTGTAGGTCGGTATTAAGTGTATCATTCATACGGCGCCGTTCTCTCTCAATCTCCACAGAACTGGGGCACTTTGTGAAGGAGTATGAATAACAAATGGTGCTGTCATCCGCAATCGAGTAGATGGGATTCTTCGTCGACGACAAAAGGTCGTTGATGAAGATAAGGAAAAGGGTTAGAGAAAGGACCGAACCCTGCGGCACTCCCGCGCTAGGGGAATGCTTTTCCGAGGCTATGCCGTCTATTACAACACGAATAGAGTGATCATAGAGGAAGCTCGTAATCCAACGAGAGAAGATACTACCGACACCATAGGCAATCAATTTAGACACGAGTGCTTTATGCCATACCCGGTTAAAGGCCTTAGAAATATCCAATGCAACAACCTTGCTTTCACCGAGGTTTAGAATGCTATGGTTTCATTTCTCGGTAAGGACCGCCATCCCGTCGATTGCTGTCTTCGAAAGCCGTACTGGCAGTCACTTAGCAGTCTATTGTGCTCCAGATATTTCACAAGGTTGAAGTTGACAGTGCTTTCCATTACTTTGGAAAGCTCAGAACAGATTGCTATAGGTCGGTAGTTCGCAGGGTCAGTAGTCTTACCTTTTTTTAGGAACTGGTTGAACATTTGCTACCTTCCAGCATGTCGGAAATACACCTGTGGTGTATGACATGTTGAAAAGTTTGCGTAATGGACAATCCAGCGAAGTAGCGCATTTTTTCAAAACAAGGGCTTGAATGCCGTCCGGCCCTGAAGCCTTATTTACATCGAGATTTGCAAGCACTCTTTTAACTACCCGCGTTCGAAAATGAATTTCTGGCATAAAGCAAGATACGTTCTCGACTACGGGTAGTGGTTGATCGCTAGGGGGCAGAGAGGAATTCTCTGCGAAAATTTTAGCCAACAAATTAGCTTTATCAACCGAGTGAGTGATGATTTGATCATTGTTAAGAAGATTTGGAATTGAAGACGATGTTTGGTTCTTCACCTTCTTAACGAATGACCAAAAGTTCTTACTGCCACGCTGACATTGAAGAACTTTTTTCCTTTGGCGCTGTTCGTGCAGAAACTTTTGGTGCCTTAGGATGGCATTGCATCGATTTCTAGCCTGTTTACGCAGCTGTTCAGTGGCGGCATTTTTATTTGCCTGCCATGCTCTGAAAGCTTCCTCTTTAGACCTGACAGCAGTTCTGCATGTCTCATTAAACCAGAGATTGTCATTAGGTTTAATGCAAATTTTCTTATTAGGGATGAAGGAACGCATTCCCAATAATATAATTTCTTCAACCATTTTGGCTCCGGCATTTATGTTACTATCTAGAAAACACAATTTCCAATTGAAGTGGGCGACAAAATTCATTAAGTCCACTCCAGTTAGCTTTATCATACATCCACACTAGGCGCTTCGGGGCTAAGGGCTAAGCATTGCGGATAGAAGAGTATGAGAAAGACGCCAAAATGGTTCAATGGTCCGAGTTTCCAAGAGATGCATGAATTTGAACATCATATTTTTCATGATGTGAAGTAAGAAAAAAGTCTAGAGTATTGAGAGCTTGCCCCTCAACGCAGGGGATATGCGTTGGTTCATACACTATTTGAGGGAAGTTATTAGACTCGGCAAAGAGCTCGACAAATAAGGCTTCAGGAGTTGTGTGGCTGGAATGGCGTAGCCAATTAGAATTATGAATATTGAAATCACCAGCAACTACAATTTCACTATTCGGATACGATTCCAAAATATGAGAAATAGAATCAGAGAGAAGATCAAACTTGTTATAAGTAAAATCTCTCCCTGAATTCGGGCTTCTATACAGAAAGCAAAAGTGCAGAATGTACGACTGGATATTGAATTTAAGCCACATGGAGCTAAATTCGGCATCCGTCGGATATAGTTGTTGCTCGCACTGGTACGCAACATTACTGCACACATAAAAGGAAAGACCCCTGTGAGGAGGCTGGATGCTGCTATCGCAGCTGCTGGTGGTTTTTCGGACCAACAATATGGTTTCCGGAAGACAAGATCAACTATCGATGCGATTAGCGTGGTTGTGGAAAAGGCTCGAGGCGCAATCAGCGGCACGCGCTGGAAGGGCGGTAAGAAAGAGTACTGCTGTCTGGTTACGCTAGACATCAAGAACGCGTTCAATTCCGCAAACTGGGCCCATATTTTGGCAGCTTTGCGGGAAAAAATGGTGCCAGAATATCTGCTACGCACGATAGCCAGCTATTTCTCCAACAGGCGCCTGCTGTACGGCACGGACGAAGGAGAGAAACTTCATCTGGTGACGGGGGGGTCCCACAAGGATCGGTGCTGGGCCCGATGTTGTGGAACCTCATGTATGACGGCGTGCTACGATTAGACGTGCATGAGGCGGCAAAAATCGTCGGCTTTGCTGACGACATAGTCATAGTGGTGACAGGCAAGCACATCCACGGACATCGAGGCAATCTGCGACGACACGGTGGCTAAAGTGCACCACTGGCTCACGGCAATTGGCCTACAGCTGGCCGAGCAGAAAACGGAGGTCCTGCTGGTGTCAAGCAGGAAGAAGGTGGAACAGGCACGGGTCCATGTAAACGGCCACACGATCGCGTCAAAGGGCGCAATCAGATACCTAGGCGTCATACTAGACCATCAGCTGACGTTCAGGCAGCATCTGCAGCACGCATCGGAGAGAGCCACAAGAGCTGTGGTGGCGCTAGCAAGGCTAATGCCAAACCTCGGCGGACCGAAGCAGGCAACGAGGCTGCTCTTAGCAAGAGTGGCAACCTCCACGCTTTTATACGGCGCACAAATATGGTCCCCTGCAATCGAGGTGCGCTCCTACAGGCGAAAGATGGAGGCTACGTATCGCCTCTGCGCGTTTCGACTATGCCGGGCATTCCGCACGACCTCCTACGACGCCGCCTGTGTGATGGCCGGCACGATGCCGATCGATCTGCTAGCGTGGGAGGCGCACAATAAAGCCCACGATGACAGTGCGCGCAGCAACGGTAGACAGCGGAGCCTAGGCGAGTGGCAGAATCCCTGGAGTCGCTCGTCCAAGGGCAGGTGGACCCACCGCCTCATACCAACAATCAGCGGCTGGCTCAACCGCAAGCATGGCGAGGTGACGCATCAGTTGACGCAACTGCTGACGGGTCACGGGTGCTTCAAGGCATACCTGCACCGCTTTGGGCACGAAGCTGGCCCATACTGCACCATGTACACCAGCAAGGTGGTGCACTGTCCTCGATACAAGACGCAGCGACAGGCGCTGCAATTAGTGCTAGACGGCCAGATCTGCGTGCAGAACCTGGTCCAACACATGCTGGATTCAGCGGAGAAGTGGAATGAGGTGTGCAGGTTCGCGGCACAAATCATGGCCGAGCAGCGAAGAGTGGAACGAGAGCGTAGGGCAGAGGGCCCCAGCAGAATTCACGAGCCAATCCATTAAGGCTGGAAACCCGCCCGGCGACGCAATACCCACCGGTAGTCCCGCCGGGATCACGGGTTGGAGACAGGGGGTGGTTTTCAGTCGGTAAGAATCCGGCATACAGCTGAACACGGGTTCGGTTGTATCTTTCGAAGATTTTCCACCTCCTCCGAGAAAAAAAAACCCCTGTGAGGAGAGAATAATGGCAGTAAGTGGTACCTTGGGATGTGGAAATCCAGTGGATCTGCATCCTCACATACCTGGGTCTCACCTAGTGCCATTACATGGGGTTCGTGGAGGTTAACGAACGCGTATGCAGCGAAAAAGTTCGCCCTGGGAAAATTATCCAGCACAATGACCTCGGTGGGTTAAAGGACAAGGAAAGCAGTCGGAAATGCGATCTGACGCACTGAAAAATTGATGTTGCAATGCAGTAAGTGTTATGCCTTTACCACAGAGCAGTCAATTTCTCAGTGTCGAACAGGACCGCATATAGCGCTACTGAAAACGGACGGAGGAAAAAGACAACATGGGAAAAAAGAACACAGCAACAACACAACGCGGACGGAGGTCGAAGTGGCGGACAGCGAACGTAACGGCACTTGCACTGCAGTTTAGCATTTGCAAGTGCATAACGCGTTTAATTAAATTTTATTATTTATTGGTTTCGCCGAGCGATTTTGGTAGGCCACGACACACTAAACAATTAAAAATATATTTAGCACGCGTAAACACGTAAAAAAACATTATAAGCCGCGGAGCAACGAAAGGGCACGTCTGCCCAGGCGATTTCTTCTTGTACGTGATGCAAACTCTTTCCATACTTTTTGCTTTTTTTTTTTCCTTGTTCACTCCTCACTGAAGCATAGGGCCTCAACAAGACTCTTCCATCGTACACGATTCTGGGCTGTTGTTTTTGCGCCGTCCCATGTGATATTGGCATCGGCTAGCTCGCGCAGGGTCGACCTTCCCCAGGTGTTTTTTGGTCGCCCGCGACTTCTACTTCCTTGCGGGTTCCAGTCCAGTGCCATTCTCGTGATGCTGTTGGGAGGCTTCCTTAGTGTATGACCTATCCATTTCCATTTTCTGCGTTTTATTTGCTTCAGAATGGGTTCCTCCTTTGTAGTCTTCCACAGCGCGTCATTGCTAATTGTCGTGGGCCAGAATATCCTGCAGATGATTCGCAGGCATTTGTTGACGAAAGATTGTAGCCTCTGGGTGATGGCATTCGAGACTAGCCATGTTTCGCTTCCGTACAACAATGTCGACTTCACACATGCGTTGAATATACGTAGCTTACTTATAAACTGGTGAATCTCCTCCAGTTCCGCCCGCTTATTGACCACGTAGTCCGTCTTAGCGCCTCCCGTCCTGCTGACTACCCCGAACTTCAAGTCAGCGGGTAACATCAACTCTGTGCCGAACACTGCTCGGGCTGGAGTGAGTGATGTCGTGTCGTGCGGGGCTGACCTATACGCCATCAGGAACAGGGAGATATGCGTGTCCCAATCCTTTTGATTCCTGCCTACGACTTCCCGCAGGTATTCCTCCAGTGTCCGGTTAAGGCGTTCCACCATGCCATCGGACTGTGGGTGCAAAGGAGTGGTGCGCGTTTTCTTTATCCCCAGCAGCCCACACACTTCCTTGAATACCACAGACTCGAAATTCCGGCCTTGATCTGAGTGCAACTCCAACGGAACTCCGAACCGGGCTACCCAGTTGTTTACCAGCTTTTCCGAGATCGTAGTGGCCTCCTGGTTAGGAATAGGGTACACTTCGGGCCATTTGCTGAAGTAATCCATTACCACCAGCACATATTTGTTGCCTTGAGTGCTAGTTGGGAATGGGCCGGCGACGTCCATAGCAATCCGCTCGAAGGGCGCTCTCACATTGTACTGCTGCATGCGGCCTCGAGATCTTCTTGTCGGCCCTTTCGCGGCTGAATATTGGTCGCAGCTCTTAATCCACTCGGCTACAGACTCCTGACATCCTACCCAGTAGAATCGTCTTTTTATTTTGGCGAAGGTTTTGGTGATGTCCTCCACTGGAGTCGCTATGGTATGCCTCGATGACCTCGTTGATTCTGCATTTCGGCACTACCATTAGGGAGTTGATGGTCCGACCATCCGCGCTCTCCCATTCGCGGTACAGGCATCCTTCAGCCGCAGACTTTTCCACTGTGCCCAGTAAGCCTTAGCGATCGGACTTTCACCGGCCATCTCCTGCCAGTCTGGACGTGCGCCTTGCTCCTTGCCTTCGACGATTTTTGCAAGATCCGCATCCTCACGCTGGTCTTTTTGTAGCCTCTCCGCAGACCACTCTTCCTCTGGCATAACGCTTACCAACCGGACGTCCACTATCTGTTCTTTGCTTTCGGCTCGCGAGCACTGCCTGCATTCGACTTTGCACGGACGGCGTGACAAGGCATCGGCATTTCCATGACTACTGCCCTTGCGATGCTCTATCGTGTAGTCGTAGCTCTGGAGTCGCTCGATCCACCGCACCAATTGCCCTTCAGGATCCTTAAAGTTCAGCAGCCATCTTAATGCCGCATGATCTGTGCGCAGGCGAAACCTTTGTCCATACAGATATTTGTGGAAGTGTTTTACGCAGCCCAATACCGCCAGCAAATCTCTCCGTGTCACACAGTAGTTGCGTTTCGGTTTCGATAGAACCCTACTGTAGTACGCTATCATTTGTTCCTGGCCGTCTATTATCTGTGATAGCTCACCGCCAATACTATTCCCGCTTGCATCTGTATCCAGCACAAACATCTCCCCAGGCACGGGGAAGGCCAGAATTGGAGCACTGCACAGTTTTTCCTTCAGACATGCAAAAGCCTGTTCCTGCTCCTCGTTCCAATCGAAAGCTTGGCTCTTTTTCGTCAGTTTGTGCAGGCTGCTGGCTATGTTCGCGAATCCCGGAACAAATCGGCGGTAGTATGTGCACAGGCCCAGGAAACTGCGGAGTTCGTGTAGATTGCGTGGCCGGGGCCACTCCTTCACAGCCGTGATTTTGCCTTCATCCGTATGTACTCCGCGGGAGGAAACCGTATGACCCAGATACTTGACCTCCTTTTGGAACAGCGAGCACTTCTTTGGGTTGAGTTTAAGCCCGGCTTCTCGTATCCGCTCGAATACCTCCTTTAGCTTTCCCAGGTGGTCGTCGAAGTTTTTACCCATCACGATTATGTCGTCGAGGTACACCAGACACGTCCGCCAATGCAGCCCTTTCAGCACGCGTTCCATTAGCCGCTCGAATGTTGCTGGTGCGTTGCAGAGTCCAAACGGCATGACGGTGAACTCCCACAAGCCATCGCCAACACTGAAAGCCGTTTTTTCCTTGTCCTTGTCTGCAAGCTCTACCTGCCAATAGCCGCTGCGTAAGTCGAGCGTGGAGAACTACTGCGTGCCTGACAGTGTGTCCAGTGTGTCATCGATCCGAGGTAGTGGATAACTGTCCTTCTTGGTCACATCATTGAGCTTCCGATAGTCCACACAAAACCGGGTACTGCCATCCTTTTTCTTGACTAGCACGACCGGCGAGCACCAGGAGCCCGAAGAAGGCTCTATGACCTTTTCCTTCCGCATGTTTTCGATCAAATTTGTGACCTCATCCCCCTTGGCCAGAGGAACTAGCCCTGGCGGTTGGCGAATCGGTTTGGCACTTCTGGTGTCGATGCTTTGCTTCACTATGGCTGTTCTTCCGCCTGCTTCTGCCGCAAATATTGACCCATAGTGCTGCAGGAAAGACCTCACCTTCTGTTTCTGCTTGGCCGTCAACTCGCTGCTCCACTGGTTCTCTTGCGGCAGGACGTCCATGTTAAAACTGCTCTTCTCATTACCTTCAGGTGGGCTACTCTCGCAATTGACCATTGCTACAGCTTCCTTACACTCGCCAATTACCTCATCTTTCCCGACATATCTGGGTGCATTCAGGGGGTTCTTAGGTTCCACTAATGTACGTCCGATGATGATGTTGTCGTGTCCTTGTTTCGGTGCTGCTACAACCCACAGCCGACTCGTCCCATCGTACTCGTCTACCTTTGCCCACACAATCGCCTCAGAATTCGCTGGTATCCTCCTGTGTTGACACGATACAACCTTCCTTACCGCCACGCTTCGCTCATAGCCGGTGTGCAGCGGGAATTCAACGTTGGCATATCTCAGCACATTTTCCTTCAGGTCCAGCGTAAAACCGTTCCTAATCAGGAAATCCACGCCGATGGTCACGTCGTCCATTATATCCGCGACGATGAACTCATGTTCCAGGCTGCTGGTGCCGATAGCAATCGTTTTTGTAACTTTCCCTCTTACCGGCGCGCGCTCGCCAGTCGCAGTCCGCAGCTGTATGCCATGCAGCGGTTCCCAGTTCTTCAGCAGCTTCCTTTTTATGATCGAATATGACGTTCCAGTATCCAGTGTCAACACGAACAACTTTCTATCTATCCTTCCTTCAATTGTCAAGCTGCTGGGCTGATGTTTCAGCTGTGAGACAAGGACGGTGGGGCGGCAGATTGTGGGGATCAGCTCACGCCCCTTTGGGCTGACCAGTTTTAGTTTAACGACTCCTCGTCCTCAGCCCTGCGCTTGTTGGTTGGGCCTCCATTGTCAGTATTCCTCGCTTCAGGCGATTGCGATCGAGAGCGGGAACGCCTCTTTCGTTGTCGGCAGCCTCGTGATATGTGGCCCTGCTTGCCACATACCCAGCAAACAACTTTAGAGGAGACCACCCGTGGCCTGCCCGGTGGCTCAGAGCTTATTGCCTGGATCACAATGTCGTTGTTCGGTTGGATCTGGCGTATCCTTGCAGGTGCATACCGAGTGCTTCCAATCCATGTCGCCTCGTATGTCATCGCGCTGGTCACCGTCTCCCTAAATGTCGGCTTGCCCATCATCAACGCACTGCGACGTGTCTCCGGATCATGAAGACCTTCAATAAACGCCTCTATCTTCATCCTTTCGAGATCATCAGCGCCGAAGGACGGGTAGCACAGCTGCACGAGCCGCTCAATGTCTGCTGCATATGCCTGCAGCGCCTCGTTGGATCTTTGCCTGCGGTTCTTCAGCTCACTGTAGTACAGCGTTCTGTTGTTCTCATCGCTGTATTTGGCTGCTATCGCCCTTTTGATGGTCTCGTACTCACTTCGTAAACATTCTGGAACTGATTTTATTACCTCAGCCGCAGCACCTTTAAGAGCCAGCGCCAATCTCCGACCTTTCCTTACATCGGTCCACTGATTTTCCAGAGCAGCCAGGTCGAATTGCAGCTTGAATGTATCGAACGACGTAGTCCCATCATAAGTAGGCACTTCCGCTCGGGTGGCAACACTTTCCGGAACCGGCGGCAACCATTCTCGCGGCTGTACCTCCCTAAGCCACTCGTCCATTTTTCTGTTCATCGAGTCTTCCAGACTACCAACTCGTTTGTTCAGGGAATCATCAAGATCGTCAACACGTTTGTTCAGGGAATCATCCAGGTCGTCAACACGTTTGTTTAGTAAATCATCCAGGTCGTCGACTCGTTTATCCAAGTGCTCTACTCGCGTCTCCAGGTGCTCGACTTTCCCATTAATCCTGTCTGCGATTTCCTCCACTTTCTGCTCCAAGCGCGCAGAATTTTCCTGAAGCTTGACTTCCATTCGCTCTGACACGTGCGCCGATATTTCATGGGTCGCTGTCTCCATTTTCGCTGCCATCTGCGCCGACGTTTCACGATTTTCACGATTGGGAGTCTCGAACATGCCTTTTATTGCAATCATTAGCTGGCTCATGTCTAATGCTTGTAATGGTCCAGCCGGTGCAGCCGTACTTTGGATCGACGCAGCACCCGCAGGCGATTCCTCCACTGTGGCCGACGCCTCTTGTTCCTGCGTTCCGAACTCGTGGGCAGCCCAATCGGTGCCTCGTGATTCACACGCCTCCCGCAAGCGCAGCTGCAACTCCACCTTTCCGCCAGCAGTCGGCAAATTCCAGGCAGCCAGCTCCTTCTTCAGCTGGTCTACCTTCAGCAGCTCGAGTTTAACCATGTCCGTGCTTTTATAATTTTATTTATTTAGTTATTTATTTTTTTGTTTATTTTCAATTTTCCACAATCCCACTTCTGACACCAAATGTTACGAATGCTAGTTCTAGTGGGCTAGTATGTATCACTGGATTGTGCAATTTGAAGATAAAACAATTTTAATTATCCAAACGCAGTCAATGAAAACCAACAATCACTTTATTTCACCAATTTCACACTTAACTGTCTTTACACTTAATTATTTGCTTAATTACTCCGTGTGGCACTTTCACTAGTCAAAACCAAGACTGAATCGCTGCGCCGCACCCGGCTGCCTTTTATACCCGTCCGGCCATCGCGCAGATCGTTGTCGCACATTCCGGAGTGGACTAAAGGTTTCCATGATGATCGCGACCATCATTGCCAGGTTGGACTAAATGTTTCCATCATTGCCAGGTTGGCCTAAAAGTTTCCCTTATTATCGCGGCCGTCGTTGCCAGATTGAATTATAGCACGGCGCGTAGCGACAGGGTTGCTTTGCACGGCGATAGACTGTCTTATCGTTACAATATGAAGTGGACGAGAAGGTGGTAAGGTGGACCAAGGGCATGCTTCGTAGCAGAAGGGTCCACTCAAACCTAGGCTTGTGATGAATAACCTCCTCCAGGTTTTCGAAACCAGGAGGCTACGAGTGGTAGCATACGCGGACGTCGTCACTATCCTGATCCCTGGAAAATTCTTGTCCACCATCAACGATTTCATAGTCTGCTTTGGAGGAACTCTCCAGGTGGGCAGAGCAAACGGTCTGATAGACGGTTATGGTACTGCTCACCCGGAGGTACCAAATCCCAAAGATTAGATTGTCTAAATTTTGCGGCACCACTTTCACCCGAGGCTAAATACCTCGGTACCATACTTGACTCCAAGCTCTTTTGGAGGCCCAACGTGAAGAACGGGTGAAACAGAGCCTGAATGCGTTCTACATCTGTCAACGGGCTTTCGGGAAAATTGTGGCAACCAAGCATTGTCTACTGGATTTTTACTGCGACCATTCGGCTGATCTTATGTTACGGAGCCATTGTCGGTAGGCCAAGGGCACCAGGACCCTGGCGACGCAATTGAAGAAGGTACAGAGACTGGCGGCTATGACAATAGCAGGTACTGCCAAAAGCACCTACAAGCGGATCTGGAGGTGATATTGCACATCCACCTAATAGAGCAGTCCATTAAGTGCTGTACTGCAAAATGCGCTCTCAAGCTGAGAGAAGCCAATTTGCGGAGGAAACACGCTTATGGACACCCTGAGATTTTAAGGTCATTTGACAATACCTCTCATGAAGTCATAGACAATTCTTTAACCAGCAGGGGCCTGAGTAACACCCTAAGAGGCTGGATATATAGTATGCTATAGCTCGCTACTAGGTCGGTGGAGATACAGACTAGTACGGGTACGGTAGTATTAGCAAACACAACCCGAGGCTGTCCGCAGGGGGAGTACTATCACCTCTAGTGTGGAGCCTCGTGGTTGATGATCTTTAACAGGAGCTAACTAACGCTGGCCTAACGGTCCAGGGTTATGCGGATGATATTGTAATATTATGCAGGGGGAAATTTGAAGATACCCTGCGGGAAAGGATAACCTTAGGACTAAGGTTAACCAAGAAATGGTGCACAAAGGTGGGGCTGAATATAAATCCGGCGAAGACCACCGTTGTACCCTTCACAAGAAAATACAAACTTGATGCTCTTAGACCTATACGTTTGGATGGGGCAGAGATAGAATTCCAGAAGGAGGTGAAATATGTAGGCGTTATACTAGATCAGAAACTTCTCTGGAAAGGACACTTAGAGGCAACGATAAGGAAGGCTACGAGGGTTTTCATGACCTGTAGGTCCATATCAGGTAAAAGTTGGAGCTGCACTCCGACTATACACCTAATTCTGTTTTTACACGGTTTTGATTTAACACGGTTAGAAAATTAAAAAAATTTCAATTTTTCGTGCTAAATAGAATAAAATCGTGTAAAAAAATTAAAAATTTTTTATTTTCAAACCGTGTTAAATCAAAACCGTGTAAAAACAGAATAAGGTGTACTGAGATGGATTTACACGGCGATTGTAAGACCCATGATAACGTATGGTTCGGCTGTCTGGGTAAGCAAGACCAGCCAGGCGACCACTATCAAGGCGCTCAGTAAGATACAAAGACTGGCATGCATTTGCATAACAGGGGCTATGAGAACGTGTCCAACAGCATCCTTGGAGGTTCTTCTTGAACTTACACCTCTTCACTTATACATACAGACCCAGGCGAAGAGGGCTCCCCTACGGATGACTGATGTTAATATCGGGGCTGAGGGATTCCTGAATCGTAAGAGGATTGATACTTTCACGCATCAGCGTCCCGAAATCGCAATACCGAGGGACACAATCTCACCGAAGTTCAGCTTTGTCAAACGGTTCAAAACTGAACTTAGTAACAAAAGAAAATGGGAAAGTATATCGGAAACATATCGGATAGACCAGCACATGATATCCTGGTACACAGATGGCTCCTTAACGGAGGAAGGCACGGGGATAGGAGTATATGGCCCGAGGATACTCGGGACCTACGGGAAAGCACACCACCATCTTCCAGGCACAAATATACGCCATTGAAAGGTGTGCTCAATTCAATCTGGTGAAGAATTACCGGAACCAGAAAATTGCCATCCTTTCTGACAGCCAAGCGGCTTTCAAGGCTCTTAGATCCTACCAGGTCTCCTCGAAACTGGTACTGGAGTGCCTTGAGAAGCTGAATGAACTTGGCAGTTACAACAAGGTCTGGGTATTTTGGGTTCCGGGCCACACCGGCATTGAAGGGAACGAACGGGCTGACGAGCTAGCAAGGAAGGGAACTTCCACACCCTTGGTCGGCCCTGAACCGTTTTGTGGGTTGGGAAAAGGAGCATCCTCCACCCTACTGAGAAAGGACGAGATAACTAGAAGGAATCAATACTGGGAAAATCAACCAGGTCTAGAGCATTCGAAGCTGGTTATTGGATCCTATAATAGAAAACGTTTCGAGGAGTGTATGACCTTGTCTAAAAATAATGCTTACAGGGCATTGTAGATTGAACTATCATCTAACGAAACTAGGAGTCCGTGAAAACGGGTATTGTAGGTTCTGCTTGCAGGAAAACGGGACTGCAATACATATACTAGGAAAATGCCCTGCACTCATGCATAAAAGAAAGAAGCACCTGGGAGACCATGTCATATCGGGTGCAGACTGGGTATCCAGAGGTTTAGGAAACATACTAAAATTCCTCTTGGATACTAGACTCACTGACAGTCTTTGAGGTCCAAGAAGGGGCCACAATAGATCTACTAGGTCGCAGTGCACTATCCCCATCAATAATAATAATGACAAGCCGGGTACGGAGTATCAGCTAGACTATCCCATGCGTGAATTTTTTATATGCGCGAGTTGCTTTGTCACCCAACCACTGCACAGTGGTTGCTGCCATAGGCCACAAATAAGTCCAAATTTTAAAATTAAGATTATCTACATAGTCTTCTATATAATCAAGCTTTCTAACGATAACACACTGGGTTCCTGCGCACTGTGGACTCAATGAAAATGAGGAGGCGGACAGATTGGCAAAGGGGCGGCAAAACGACCCTATGGACCTGAGCCGGTCATAGGCGTCGGCAGAGCTCATTTCATTGTGTCAAACAGGAATTCAAAAATCGGGCCAACCAGAAATGGTCCAACACGGTGGGACAGCGCTGTTTCAAGCTATTCGGAAGGCAAATCTAAATACCTATTGGACCTAAGCAGAAAGGAGCTTAAGTTCATGACGGGAATCCTGAGCGGGCACTGTCTGCTAAATATGCAAAAAGCGCAACTGGGATTGATAGATAGCGAACTATGCAGGTTTTGCGATGGCGACACATCCGTGCACATCATAACTGAGTGTCCCACCTTCTTACACGCAAGGAAGCGTATAATGGGAAGGGAACTAATTCAGACAAAAGAGCTGACTGGAACTAATTTGGGGAAAATCAAGGAGTTCCTGGACAGTATTGGGGGAGACGAACTCCTCCAATAAAGAATAAGGGATGCGACACAATAGTTCTCTTTGGACGCAGAGTATCGGGAAGTTGGTTCTCGGCTCCCGTATCTGAGGAGGTCCATAACAAAACGCAATAATTCCACCTTAACAATTTTTTGGATAAACGAACAAATGTAATTAAAGTCAGTAGGATATATATTTTTCTTGTAATAGTTGCTGTGGAATAATAGTTTTCTAGGAAC
Organism: Melieria omissa; assembly: GCA_963971225.1. Classification (NCBI taxonomy): domain Eukaryota; kingdom Metazoa; phylum Arthropoda; class Insecta; order Diptera; family Ulidiidae; genus Melieria; species Melieria omissa. The sequence goes on along the minus strand of OZ020269.1, from coordinate 68,994,221 downwards.
AATACAAATCATAAATAAGTTAATTTATTTGGCAATTTTTGTTTTAGTTATTTAGAAAACAAATTTGGAAATATTGCGTTTTGGTCCGACACATAGTATTTATTTCATTTTGCTATGAACCCTATGGAAATGTTGCGTTTTGATATGAACTTGGTTTGGAATTGTGGCGTTTTGCTGTGAACAACATAGAAATAAAATCTTTTTGATTTGAATTGCATAAATGTTATTATATTACACAAGTACATTCAAGTATTACAAAAGTATATAAGTATTCAAGTATTAAAAAAAAATCAACATTGTGTTACATTTCATATTAGTGTCCTCCTCCTAACAGTCACATCAGGTTATATCATCGGTTTAACCCTTTCGGTTATTCTATGCCATATGGCATAGTCTCTTTTCAGTGCCTGTTTTAGGTCAAAAACTTGTGGATACTATATTTTTAAATTTTTGTATTTTTCTCTGAAGATTTTTATACCAAATAATGAAAAAAATATTTTGATTAGGGTACCAAGTAAATTCAGAAAGTGCGCAGTCCTATCGAGCTGCTTATTTAAAAAAAAGAGGTCACTTCGTACTTTTATTTATTCTATTACAAAAATCAATTTATTTTATAGGTTTATGTAAGTAATCTAGTAGGTATTTATTGCTTTAGTAAGTGTAAAAAAAGTTAGATCCCAAATATAGTTCACTAAGGTTGTACGATTTTTTTAATTCTTACTATGCCATATTTCATGATGCCCAAAAACCACTTTTTCGAACAATATTTAAAAAAATGACTTTTGATTATTCATTATGTAGGCTTAAACAGTAATAAAATGGAAAAGAATGATTTTTAAAGTTAAAAACAAAAAAGAAGTACCGAAAGGGTTAAGGGGGGGGGGGGTAAGGGTTTCAGCGTAAAAAAACACTTTTTTATGAACTTTTTTTGAAAGTATGGATTGATCAAATTTATTTAAACCTTTTGTACATTATTAAGCACACTTTTAACAATATTCTCTCATTTTTTCATGCAGAAATATTACAAAACAAACCGGTGACAGAGCTTGCCCCAGAACGTCTTTAAAAAATACAATTTGCGGTGATCACTGTATCTCGGTCGGAAATTATCTGAAATCAAAAACCATTAAAATTTCGTCAAAGTATTATCAAATCCTCACCCCAACGTTCTCCGATTATTTTTTTTTCAATTAACAATTTTTGTGGCCAGCTAAAGTGTAAACTGCTATTTTCCACGAAAAATTCCGCCATTTTGTGGGTGGGGAAACCCTCTTAATGTAAAAAAAAAATTGTTTACTAAACGTTGGGGTGAGGTATTTTATATGTAGAAAAAGTGTACCAAGTTTCAAATGAATCGGTTTAGTAGTTTTTAAATGACAGTGATCACGGACTTTGGAAAAAGTAGTTTTGAGAAAAACGCGATAGAAGAGAATAAGCTGTATACGAGTACCTGCACTAAAGGACAGGGGACTAACTATAGACCATAACGTCAAGAGTTTTGCTCCGATCGACTTAAAATTTTGAAAATATATTCTTGAAATGTTTAACAATAAGATAAATAAAAAAAAATTCGATTTTTCGAAAGTGTAAACCCTTACCCCCCTCCCCCCTTAATTGGAACTATTTCCTTGTTCGTCTAAAATTCTAACCCCGAAATGTTTGACCACTGTTGGCCAGGGTTTCCAGGTTTTCCAGAGTTTAACAATATCTTTCTTTAATTGCAACACCAAGAAAAATTCCATCAGGCAAACATAGGGGTATTTTGCCTCTTTTATGATAGCTGGTTAATTTTTCTTTGCCGTCAATTATGATGACGATTTAGATTTAGAAGTTTTAATGTACAACGGACGGTAATATTCTGCCAACATTTTTAATTCCTTAGGGTGCCAATCCTTTCCTAAAGTCTTAAGGCAGGTTTCTACCTTGTGCGGCCGAGAAAACATGTTTTTTTTTTTTAATTTTTGATGGGAAGGTTTTTAAGATAAACCCTGGAAAATTTTTTCAGATGTAGGTATATGTTTATTGTACAAGTAAAAAAAGTTTCAAGATAAAATATGCAAAGGGGGGGGGAGGGAGCCATCGAGCAATGGCGGCAGGACTTCCTTACTCGCGGAAGTCCTGCCGCTGTTTGAGATGACTTGAAACACAAAAATGAAATTTTTTCTTATTCTGTATCCTTTTGTCTATGGCTGGAACTAGGATTTTGAAAAAAAATGAAAAATGAAGGATTTATGCGATTTTGACTAAAAAACTCAATTTTTACCTACTTTTTTCAATACAAATTTCTATTTTTAATGAAAAATAATTATTATTTCTTGAAGATCCTAGTTCCAGCCATAGCTAAGATCTTGATAAATGACTGTTTAAAATTTCGTAGCTATTGCTCAACTCGTGTGGCCTAAATCACTTCCGCAAGATCAAAAAATGTAGTTTTGAGAAAAACGCGTTCAAAGTTTTGCTTCAGTATGAAGTGACACCGACACCGCTACCTGTTTCGATAAATTGCTTCCGTAATTCGAAAGATTTCAACTTCAAATTTTGGGAGCGTATTCTACAATCATGTATTAATCCGAAAATGCATGAAAAAAAATCGATTTTTTTGACCGCACAAGGTAGAAACCCCCCTTAACTTGCCCGTGCACGGAATAAACTTTGTGATAACCTTCTTCAACAAAAATTGCAGTATTTTTTCGCAAAGCTTTTTCAACACGCCCAAAAACTCAATAAAATTCTTACCGTTTATAGTCATTGTAGAGTAACCATAACAATAAATTTAAATTTTATTGTAGAGGTACCATAAGAATACAAATATTTTATATCATTGACTTTTCACTAATATCTCGAAGTTATATATTGCATAGATATGGAATTGTTGCATTTTGGTCTGACCCATTATTCTTGGTTTTGAATTACAGTGAAATTATTGACCTTTGGTATGTTTTATAACAATTGTTACATAGATTTTAACATGTAGAATTGGATTCAGTCAAAAAAACGAAAAACTTAAAAAGTGGAATTATTGCGTTTTGTTATGGACCTCCTCATCTATTCTATTCTACCCTTGACATCAGAATGCCCGGGTACCGACAAAAATGTGACGACATTTTCGGTGACCAGCTCGTTTAGTCTGCAAACAGCTTCCCGCACAATTTTGGATCTTCTCTGCATTGCCGAACAAGTGTTGACAGCCGCTTGACGGTCGGAGCAGAAATATATGACACTAGGGTGGTTCTTATTCAACATTTTTTTTTAGTTATAATAATTTTTTGTGGGCTACCCTTTAGTTTGGTTCTGCTTCTTCTTCTTGACTGGCACGACAGTCCGATTACGAGACTAAAGCCTAGCTACCCGCAACCAACCGTGTTGTGCGTGCGAATGTTTTCACAAGGTTGGAAGGGACCTACAGTTTTATGCCGATTCCGAACGGCGAGTTGGGAGCTTTTTCATAGGAAATTTTACTCTCAGAGGTTTGCCATTGCCTGCTGCGAGGACAGCAGCCGAAAGAAAAATTTTTGTTTTTCTTTTCTTTTTCGGTGTGAACACAACGGAGTCTTGATTCGCGGCCCAACGCTAGCCAGCTGAGCTACGGCGGCTGCCGTTAGTTTGGTTCTACTCTATAAAAAAATAGCTCTGTGGAATTTATTGCCAATCGGATAAGGGAAAGGTGTGCCTCCGTGCCCTTGAAAGTGCAAAATAAACCATAAATAACACTAAAAATCTTTTTATTTTTTCTTAAAATTAAACTTAAAAAATAAGAGCCACCCTAATATGACACACTCAAAGTTACTCCTCCGCCGCAGCTCAAGTGCCGCTTCCGATATAGCAAAAACTTCCGGACGTATCTAATGTTGCACATCAGAAAAAAGGTATGAAAAAGACCTTTCGTTTGATACCCATGTGGAAATCAGTTGGAGATTAATTGAGTTTCTTTGATAAAATCTTTGAACTTTAACCGTTGAGCCACGAGTTTTTAGTTTATTAGATTCACAAAAATAAACTCTATATGAGGGTTCCTATACTGCATTTGTTCAAAATTTTTATAATGGAAAATTAGAACAAAATTAGAACGCGCGCTAAAATGTTGTGTTAAAAATGAAATTTCGTGTGCCGATTCGTTGAAAATATTACAAAACGGTAATGGTGAAGGGTGTATGTCGAAAACACGAGCATATTAATGGCATAAAAGGTTCAAAGGCGGCTGATTGAGCCTAGAGCACGATGAGATCGCTGGACGACCATCAACTTCTGTTACCCAAAAAAAACTCGAATCGGCGACGCAAATCGTGTTGAAAAACCGTTGCGTATCGATTAGAGATATTGCCGTGTTGCTTAGCATCTCTTTTGGATCAGCCGAACACATTTTAACTGATATTTTGGGAATGAAACGCGTCGCTTCTCGGCTGGTGTCAAAAAAGCTGAATTTCATTCAAAAACAGCGTGTTGATGTGGCCAAAGAGTTGATTTCCAACGTAGACAGCGACCCAAAATTCATCGAACGCATCGTTACTGGTGACGAAACATTGGTTTATGAATTTGATATGCCGAACAAACAACAACCGTCCGAAAGGTGCTTCGAAAATGAGCCAAAACCGAAGAGAGAGCGCCAAAGTCGGACCTAAATCACAGTTTTGCTAACGGTTTTCTTCGATATCCGTGTTGTGATGCACTACGAATTCCTTCCGGAGAGCCAAACGGTCAATAAAGAATACTATTTAGCCGTTATGCGTCGTTTGCGTGAAGCCATTCGTGGAAGAACAATTCGACCAATGTCATCATTCAAGCACCATCAGACATGGCCCCGTGTGACTTTTTTCTATTTCCTAAACTCAAATTGCCATTGCGAGGAATGCGTTTTGAGACCATAGAACTCATAAAAGAGAATTCGCTGCGTGAGCTAATGGCCATACCTTTGGGGGCCTATATAAAATGTATGGAAAATCTGATCAAACGTTGGCATATATGTATTGACGCAGGAGAAAAGTATTTTAAGGGGGATAATAAAGGAATTTATTAAATTTCTCAGAATAAAGATATCGAAAAATCAAAGATACCGTTGGAAAGGTAAATATAAAACGCAACTTTTTTATGAAGACGGATAACTCTACGTCCAATTTTCTAAGGACGTGATTTTTCGCTTTTCCAAAAGTGGCTGGGTTGTGAACCATCTGGAAAATCCCTATTAAAGTCGGGAAATACGAAGAAAACACCCATAATTTTTAAGTAAGTTTAGAATTTATTTAATCAGGAGGCTCAAGAGGTGAAAAAAAGTTATAATGACGCCATTTAGGCAAAAAAACGCATTGAATGAAAGTGATCCATTTTTTGAATTTTCATCCTAATCGGTGTCGCAATGTTTGCATGTGAAATACGAACGCGTTCGCTCACTTCAAGTGAACTCACCGAAATCGAGTGAAATTACATAAAATTACTTTATTTTAATATATCCGTCCCTATTTCACAGTATTAGAACAAATTAAGTACGAAAAACAGGTGGTTCATAACCCAGCCACCTCAGTGGTTCACAGCCCAACCACGATGCCATTTTGGAAACTTTAAAATAAACGACACTTCCAATCATAATTCGACATAAACAAATATTGCATCGTGAAATAGAATCAAAACACTAAATAAACATGACCTTTTTGCAATAAGCTCTGTCAGCCCTCTCCCTTATAAAAATGAATCTTGGTTTGTTCTGATGCTTTAAACTGCAAAACGACTGGACCAAATTGGAAACTTCCTTCTGCGCAAGTTCTAGCAAGTTTGTTCGTAATTGCTACGCGAAGACTTAAGAAAACAAAATAGTCGGAAAAACGGGGCGTGGCACCATCAGTATACATTTTCAGCGAATATTCATCATCGCTCATCATCAGCCCAAACCGCTGAAGCTCAAAACATGAAATTTGAACTGTAGGTACATCTTGAATCTCCGTTAAGACGGGTTTTTTTAAAATTCGGGGTCTAAACATGTTTTAAAGTTTTGTTTGTAGAAACGTGTTTTAATAAAAATATTGATTTCAAGACTCCTGAATATACTCGAAATCAAAAATATATCGACACGTATTTTATAATTTTTCGAAAATCAAAATTTAACTGGACGTGTTAAGGTTTGTTTACGGGAAGACTCTGCAGAAAATATGAACCGATAGGCCTATTGACTTAAAAAATTGTGAAAATACTTGAAATTAAAAACATTGGACACATGTTTCTCATTATTTTCCAAATCCAAATTTAACTGGTTCAATGACGAGAAACGCTTTGTTTAGCCTTTTGTCTTCGAACTTGGTGAAAGTACTTTAAATGTAAAATAACTCGATACGTGCTTTTCAGTTTTGCGAATATTAAAGGACGGGGTCAACGACGGGTTAAAACTTTGTATAGAGTAACTATGAAACCACAACATCATACTCTGCTGGGTGCCTGGCTACAAAGGTATTCCTGATAACAAAAGAGCGGATGAACTGACTTGAAAAGGATAGGAGTTTACGGACGCGAGTATGGTGGCAGGGATCTACCCGCCATTTCAATACTTATACACTGACTGCAGGATCTCACGCACGCTGTGAAACTGAACCAAAAGAAAACTCTGCAACTCTTACGGTTTAGCAAAGCAACATTTCATATTCTCACGGGCAGGGCACTGCGCCATTGATATTTTTGGAAAGACTTGGTTTGCCGCATCGAGACTACTGTCGCAGTTGCGAAGATGAGGATGAAATTGAATCCGTTGAGCACCTCCTATGCGAATGCCCTGAGCTTCACAGCATACGCCAACGGTATCTAGGGGCAGAGTTCTGTGCGATTCAGGTTGGATCTGTACCACGCTACTGGAGGAGATTGCCAGATAAATTCGACGTTCAGGTTGTTTCAGCCAGCACCGAACCTAGGGACTTGTCACATTTTCATCGGGCATCACAATGGGCTTTTGAGATCTCCGAGTGTACTTGCTGTGTACCAGTAAGCCTCTTAGGTAAGACTTACCTAACTGTGAAAAAACATGAATTAATGGGCCCATTGACTTTAACACGTTCTACCCGGCGCATTTTTTCGATGTTTCTACGCTTTGCGTGCAAGAGATGACAAGTTGTTCGTATAGCAGCAGTTTTTTACTGCGCAATTGTTTTCGTTATTGCTGGCAGACAGCAGAATGTTAGTTAGTTGGTTTGAAATAAAATTATAAACATTTGTGGACCACCACTGGTCCGCGCCGCCAGATATATGAATTTGCCTGTGGACCACCGGTGGTCCACGCCGGGTAGAACGTGTTAAACTAGGTAAAAGAACTCTTAGTGAGAAATAATTTGACACGTATTGAAAATCAAAATCTAACTGGTCAACAATGGGTTAATAGTTTGTATGGAGAAACAAGATTTATTGGTCCTTTTGACTTCAAACTTAGCAAAAGCACTTCAATCGGGAAATAATTAAAACGTGATTTCAATTTGAAATTTGAAAATCGAAATCTACCGTAGTAAACCAAGGATAAAGAATTGTTGTTTGGAGTAAATGTGAAAATACATAATTAATGGGCCTTTTGACTTCAAAATTGGTGAAAACACATGGAAACAAAGACAATTAGATATGGTTTTTTAATAAAAACCTGACAGGGTCAACAACGGGTTAAGAATTGGTATTGGGGAAATAAGAGAACTTGCGTGCAAAGCCACGGTGCCCAGCTAATAATTATAATAATATTATTATTTGAGAGTCTGAGAGTAAAAATTGCCTATGAAAAAGCTCCCAACCTGCCGTTCGGAACCGGCATAAAACTGTAGGTCCCTTCCACCCGCGTACAAAATTCACACGCACAACACGGGTGGTTGCGGGAAGCTAGGCCTTAGTCTCGCGTAAGCGGGCTGTCGTGCCAATCAATTATTATTATTAATTAATATTATTATTTAACAACATTTTTAGTTTTCGCTGGCGATCAAGCCTTGATGCTTCACATTACGCACTGTAAATTTCGCTAAAAAAGGAAACAAAATGCGAAAATACCAAATAGTAGCAATTTAACTTTTCACATTTTCATTTTAAACACTTAAAACACTTAGCGTGTACAATATTCAAAAATGTATGCTGTATTTTGCGGTACTTTTTACTTGTTCACTTTAAAACTTTTTTGTTGGCTTTTGCTTTTGCTTTATTTAGCTATTTTTCAATGAGTAACGGTTACTGCAAAATATGAATGATGTAACAATTTATGACCACACAGAAATAGTCACACAATTTAATTTGATACTAAAACTAAAAAGATCGTACATAAATTACGCCTTCCAGACTACTTCAAATTTAGAAGTCTGAAGCTAATTATATTACGCTGTTTCTTTTTCACTCTTCAACTCGAATGCTCCCTTGTGACTTTATTAATAACTTAAATTTTTTTTCATATTTCTCTCTTCTGCCACACCCGTCTCATTGTACGGCAGTCCCTGTACAATGGGCATAAATTCGACATTTGACAAGGTATTGTACAACAAATTTCACAGCCCGAAAATGAATTAATCTATTTTAGAGCATCACCGACTACCGTCTCTCAATGTTGCAAGTAGTGACAATAATGCCAAAATGCAATGTTATAGCCACAAAAATCTAAGTATCAGGTTTTGTTGGAAATATTTTAATTAAGAGAAATCCGAAGTTTTATGAAAAAATATTGGATGACATAGAAGTTATGAGCTCTTAATGTACGCTCTTCCAGCATTGAAAAAAAAATGTGTACAAACATCAAATTTTTGCTTTGCTTTTGAGGTTGAATATTTCAAAATAAATTATAAGCAGGTCCATAAAAGTTACTATTGCTGTAAGTTTCATATAATTTAGGTATGGCAAGACCAAAATTTTTCTGATTACTTTCACCTCTGACCAGTACCGTTAAGATGAAAATGAAGTAAAGAAAACGAGTGAATAAAAAGTGAGTTCAAACTTTAAAAGTGATTTAAAAAAACACTAAATATCACTTTTAAAATCTTTTGACATTTTGTTTTGACAAGTATGTACAGTCTGTCCAGTAGAAGCGTGACTTGGAAACTATCTGTCCGATTCGTTTCATAAAAACTGCATTTTATGCGTTTATAATTTTTATTGTACGCAATATTTTTAATAACAGGTATAGTCGCCGCCATTCGCTATTATGGCCACAAACCTCCGACCCGTACTTTGTGCTAAGATTTGAGCAAGTTGCCGAGGCAATCGACTTCAAATCAGCCGAATTTGCCTCAATAAGGCTTTTGCTGTCAATATACTATTTCCTCTGAGTTTCTGCTTTACAATTGCCCACATATTTTCTATCCGGTTAACATCAGGCGACTGTGAGGGCCAATCTAACACTTCTACCACATTTTGCTGTTGCCACTCAGCACACATTCGGCTGCGATGTTTGTGGTCGTTGTTTGCTTGTATAATCCAAGAGAGTCCTCTTCTCCCGAACAGCTTCGCATCTGATGGTAATAAAGCTTTTTCATAAATTTAGTTCATCAAAACCGCGTTCAAGTTGGTGGTAATGACGAAAAGTCGCCCAAATCCTTTTTCTGAGAAGCAGCCCCAAACATGGACCTTTAGTGGGTCTTTAACAGTTCGTTGGAACAATCGGTTGATGGCGGCACACCGAGATCGGTTTATTATTTACTATTTGCCCAAAATTGGAATTCATCCGTAAATATTACATCATTCCAATTCCGATCTGAATTGGCATAAGCCCAGGCAAGCCGTTTTTGAACGTGTGATGATGAGAGCAACAGTTTTTTCAAAGAGCTCCGGTATTTAACGTCGTTAGTGCTTAAACGTCCTCGAACCGTCTCTTTTCATATTTGAACATATTTTTTCTCTAAAACTGCTTTATACTACGTTTACATTGAGCCCAAATGCGTAGTTTGAGATGAGTCATTTCAAAGTGTATACATTGCCTCATTGCATTGCATTTGCATTTTGTTTGGCAGCTAATGTCAATTGCCAATGCTCATGTCCTCTTGCTGCAGCACATAGATCAGCGCTTCTCCGGCTACTGACTAAAGAATTTGTTGTTTTTTTGCTGCCTCTATGTTCCACACACTGCCATATTTGAATACAAATATATTACATACCTTACATGCTAAGCATATTCTACATATTTGAAGCAGACGAAAATTTCCATTCAAAATTTCCATTTTGATCATTTTCGTTTGTTTTGATTTTGAACTGTCAAAAAGAACAAAAGCTTTTGAAAGAGCTTTCATTTTGTGATGCGTTCGATAAAATTGGTCATGTTTTATCGCATTTGCTTCGTCGTTTTGTTGAAATGAGTCATTTCGTCGATTTGAATTTGTATGGGGAAATGCGTGATTTGGCTTCGCATTTGAGAATATTTGTCCAAATCACGCATTTGGGCTCAATGTAAACGTAGTATTAGCTTTACGCAACGATAAGCCCGGCTTCGTCGCAAACAAATCAATGATTTTCTTGTCCTGTTTTGGAGAGGCCTTTTTTTAAGGCCCCGCCCAGCCAAAGCATCGACATTTTTTGCTTCCATATACCGATTCGTCCACCTCGTTACGAATGACTTCGACTTCTTCATATATTTTGCTAAAGCTAAACGTGACATTTACGGCCTTCTAGGGTGTACGGCTTCAAGTCGCTTCTCTCACGCGGAACTCATCTCGTTAAAACACCCTGTACTTTGTAATTGTTTCACGAGACTGACAGTTTTTGCAGTGCGTATTACAAAAATGATGAGGCTACTTTGGTTCCTTTAAAAGTTTTTGATAACGGTACTCTAACTGATAATTTGGTCGATCACGCTTCTACTGGACCGACTGTACATTATGCTGTACAATTTTCAGCTGCGTATATTTGCGCGAATGCAAGTTATTGGCATTTTTCGGTGAAGACTTGAGTTCAAATTCGCGATATTTTCACCGTTTGGTTGAATACCAATACAATCTGTAAAATAATGCTCTGCTGCTGATGGAAAAAATTGGTAAAGATAGATTCAGAAAATCAATTACGATTACTATTACATTCGAAATAGAGGGGTTGATGAAGTTTCGACACTACACTTTGATTTTTTTCGTATAAACTCAAAAGTTGACAACTTAACTACTTCACTTGTATGGGAGACGCCTTCTGATGGTGAATTACACAGTGCAACACTAAACAAAGGGACAAGGTCAAACATGTCTCATTCGGTATAGGACCTCAGTAGATGAAAAAGTGGCAAACGATTTTTTCCGGGATGATCGAGGTTGTTTTTAAATGCAGTTTAAACATGGCGGCTTAGTGCCCCTTACTGAAGCTTTTAGAACATAATATCTCTTGACTCAAATGTCAGAAAGGAATAATTTTTACGTCAAATGAAAGCTAATAGTATTGGTAAGAATACTACGTCTAGTGGGCTGGTACGTATCACTGGATTGTGCAATTTGAAAATGAAACAACTTTAATTATTCCAACGCAGCCAATTCAAAACCAACAGTCACTTTATTATTCACAGTTTACACTTTACAGTTCGTACACTTAAGTATTTGCTTAGTTACTCCGTGTGGCAACTTCACTTGTCAAAACCAGACTGACTCGCTGCGCCGCTTCCGGCTGCCTTTTATATAGGGTGTTTTTTTAGAGGTTTGTTTTTCGAATAGAGATAAAACTGGCATTTTGTGGTCAAATCTGGCAACTCTAATGTCATTTATGTTTAGTTTGGTTTGCCATTTCATCATGAACAGGTTGACAAAAGAACAACGCTTGCAAATCGTGCAAATTTATTTCGAAAATAATGGTTCAGTTCGCGAAGTTTACCGCAAGCTCCGTCCATTTTATGGTCGACATAATCGTCCATCAGAGCAATTCGGTTAACCATGGGTCGTTTTCGCACTACGTTTACTCTATGTGATAATACGCATCCGCAGAAACGTCGAACAGTGCGCACCGAAGAAACAATTGCCGCTGTAGAGCAAAATGTTGAAGAGGACCCTAATGGAGCAATTGGAAGCAATTGGAAAATTGGACCTGTAGAATTGGCTTTATTCGAGCCAGCCGCGGCGGCCACATGCCCGAAATCATATTCAAACATTAATGGCATAAAATTATCCTTCCAATAAAGCCAAATTGATGGACATTAAAACGATTTTCTTGTGTTTTATTTCAATTCGAAGTTCTATACCTCTAAAAAAAACACCCTATACCTGCCAGGCCATCGCGCAGATCGTTCCCGCACATTCCGGAGTGGACTAAAAGTTTCCATCATTGCCAGATTGGACTAAAAGTTATTATCGCGGCCGTCGGTGCCAGATTGGACTAAAAGTTACCATCGCGGCCGTCGTTGCCAGATTGGATTATAGCACGGCACGTAGCGGCAGGGTTGCTTTGCACAGCGACAGACTGTCTTATCGTTACAATATGAAGTCGAAGAATCAATATCCTTTTTTGAAAAATTTAACTAAATATGTATCCTTGAATATCCTCGAATCCGTAAGAGCTAATTTTATATACTACTGTGTCCAAAAAATAAGGTTATTGTATTTGTTTTGAAAATTCTTTATTTATTCTTCCAAATCAATTTCATCCCCTTCAAAGTAATCCCCTCCCGATGCAATGCACTTATGCCAACGGATTTTCCAATCTTCGAAACACTGATTGTAGTCACTTTCCGGGATGGCCTTCAGTTCCGTCTTCGCCGCGGCTTGAATCTCCTCTATCGTATCAAAACGGTGTCCCCGAAGCGGTCTTTTGAGCTTGCTGAACAGCCAGAAGTTGCACGGCGCCAGATCAGGTGAATACGGTGGTTGCGGAACGATATGGGTTGAGTTTTTGGCGAAATAATCACGAATTACGAGTGCAGTATGGGATGGTGCATTATCGTGGTGTAAAAACCAAGAATTGTCTTTCCATAATTCCGGCCTTTTTATGCGGATAGTGTTACGCAAACGACGCATAACGTTCAAATAATATTCCTTGTTGACTGTTGACTAAAACAAAAAGTAATTCTCCAAATCCTTCGACGCGCGCAGTTTAAATTCAAATGTCTTATTTTTCGGACACAGTAGTAAGTGACTGCTGGTAAAAAACATTCAAAGATCTATACTTCATATTAATTTTATTTCAATCACTTTCACTGTTAAGCCACTACAGCGTTTCAAAAAATATACACTGCTACATTCATGTGTTTATGTACAGAATATCTCATAGCTGCTTACTAAAAACATCGAACGTAACATCGTTGTAGAGTCTTAACTGTGAAAGTGATTTACATGAAATTTATAAGCAGTATAGATGTTTGAATGCTCTTTTACCAGAAGTCACTTATATAAATTTAGCTCTCACGGTTTCGAGGATATACAAGGATATGAACTTAGTTGAGGTCCTTCATATCCTTTTTCATAAAATTTTTCAAAAAACGATATTGTCTCTTCGACTTCATATCATTAGCTTACATTTGACGTAAAAATGCTCCCTTTCTGACATTTAAGTCAAGAGATATGATGTTTAAAAAGTTTCAGTAACAGGCCGTTACTGAAACCGTCAGTAAGCCGTCATCTTTAAACTGCATTTTAAAAAACTCGAACATCCCGGGAAAAATCCCTTGATACTTTTTACCTACTGAGGTCCTCTATCTAATGAGACATGTTTGACCTTTTCCCTCGAAATTTCTTTTGAATTTTTTGCACTGTGTTATTGAACTTTAATTAATTTTGTATTTTTTGCACTCAGGAATGTTGACGATTTTTTTTTTTTTTAAATCATTCAAATGGGTTTAGTACTTTCCCAGATACGATGTTTCCTCGTTTACTTTACTACATTTACAAGTATGGAGGTAGTTCCAGCGAAAATTACTAGTTTTGTATGGCAGCCATCTAAAGAGTTGGATATAGCGGTTAGGTGTGTATAGAAAAAACATTCGGAAGGGAAAATAAATGGGGTCAGTCTTACACATGGTAAGTCTGCGATCAACCTGAGAGCAACGGGAGCCCGCTTTGTAAAAACGATGATTTTGTATGGGAGCCCCATTAAAGGTTGGAGATAGGGGGTACGTATGTTCGAAAGAAATATTCAAGAGGAAAAGTTAGTGGGCGTCAGTTTATGATTTTAACCCTCTAAGAGCAATTTTTGAGCAGCTGTGGAGCAATTTATCGAGATTTATTTATCGATTATCGGAAGTTTGAATCTGAGATCAAAACGAATCCGAAAGCCTTTTGGCGTTTCGTCAATTCTAAAAAACTTTCTGCAAATATTCCTACCAAAGTATTTTTGAAGGATGTTACGGCGGATAGCCCCTCTGAGGCAGCTAACCTTTTTGCGGATTTTTTCCGTTCAAATTTTGTACGTGATACTGGAGCCCCCGCAAATTTTGAGACGAACATTAACTCTCACATAAACTTTGGCTCATTGTGCTTATCTCGGGAGGACGTAATTGAAGGCATTGGTTGTCTCAAGTCCTCTACGCAAACTGATGTAGACGGGCTTTCGGCGTGCCTATTTAAGAATTGTGATTCATTTGTCTCTCCGCTCTTAAATATCTTCAATCGTTCACTGGAATCGGGCGATTTTATTGATGCGTGGAAAGCTACTTCCATCACTCCAATTTTTAAAAGTGGCAACAAGAATAACATTGCTAACTATAGGCCGATTTCCAAATTATCGACTGTTTCTAAACTGTTTGAATCCCTGATTAAGAAAAAGCTTTACTTTGCAGTCAAAAGTTTAATCTCTCCTTACCAGCATGGCTTTGTCTCCGGCAGGTCAACAGTTTCTAACCTTGCCGTTTTCTCTGAATATTGCTTAGCAGCTTTTAGTGAAGGTCTCCAAGTTGACACTATTTACACGGACTTTTCTAAAGCTTTTGACACAGTAAGTCATTCAATCCTGGTCTCAAAAATGGCTGCACTAGGTTTTCACTCTACCTTTCTTCAATGGATCTACTCGTATCTCTCTAATCGTAAATGTGTTGTAGTGGTTGACAATGTTTCTTCTTTACCTTTTATTGCTTCCTCTGGTGTTCCCCAGGGTAGTATTTTAGGTCCTCTTTTCTTTGTTATTTTTATTAATGATATTTCAAGTTGCTTCACTAATTCTAACTTTCTACTATATGCTGATGACTTAAAGATCTACACTTCCATTAGGAATGCCTCAGATGCGGCTTTTCTCCAATCAGATTTACACAAGGTTACCGATTGGTGTCGTGTCAACCGTTTATCTTTAAACATCAATAAGTGTTTTCATATGTCATTTTCTAAGTCTCGTGCTCCTATTCGTACTTTTTATTCTATCTGTAATTCTCGTCTTAAAGCCATTACCGAGGTTTCGGATTTAGGTGTCTTCTTCGACTCAAAATTTTTATTTCACAAGCACTTAAGCTACACAATTGCTAAATCTTATGCTATGCTTGGTTTCATCCGCCGTTTCAGTTCGGACTTTACTGATCCATATACACTTAAACTACTTTATATTTCTCTGGTTCGCTCAAAATTAGAATATGCGGTCTTTATTTGGAGGCCCTTCTATGAATGCCACATAAAACGTTTAGAACGCATTCAAAAGGCTTTCCTTCGGTTTGCTCTTCGTTCCCTACATTTTGAAAATCCCACTCCCTCTTATAGCTCACGATGCATGCTCATTGATTTGCGCTCTTTAGATAGCAGAAGGTCTTTCCTCTGTATAAGGTTTATTTTTGATCTAATTCGTGGCGCTGTTGACGCATCGTGCCTACTGCAACGTATAAACTTCCTAGCTCCGATTAGAACTCTACGAAGTCAAGATCTGTTTCTAATTCCACGTTGCAAAACAAATTACTCTTTTAATGCCCCAATTGTGCGAGCTTTGTCTGAGGCTAACTTACTCTCAAATTCTTTAGATTTTTCAGTTCCTAAAAATGTATTCAAGAATTTGTTAGAAAGACTTATAGTATAAGTAGTATAAGTATAGTATAAGTGTCAGTTAGTCTGTATGAATTGTTAATTAATTCTAGGCTATTTTTAAATAAAGAATAAAGAATAAAGATTTTATTTTCAATCACTTTTGAAATTTTAACTACCAGGCGCCTATGAAACCGGTAATTATTTTTGAAAAAAAAACACGTTTATTGTGAGGAAATGATTACAATTTTATTCTTCGAAGTAATGGCCATCGCTAGCTACACATTTTTCCCATCTCTCAGTCAATTTATGGATGCCTCGCCAAAAAAATGTTTCGTCTTTTGCCTGAAATCGCCAATCATCGATCCATTTTTTGGCTTCTGCGTGAGAATTGAAGCGCTGTTCCGTTAATGCGTGGCCCATCGATGCGAACATGTGATAATCCGAAGGCGCCAAGTCTGGTGAGTAAGCCGCATGAGCAAGAGCTTCCCAGTTGTACGATGCAACCAATTCTTTGGTGGCTCTAGTGCGGTGTGGTGGTGCGTTGTCATCGAGGAAAATCACTTTGTGTTGCCTGTCTTTTTGGCGTATAGCACGGTTCAAATCGGCCAATTGTTGTTGGTAACGTTCACCGTTAACCGTTTCACCAGGTTTTAGAAGGTTTTTTTCTTCAAATGGTAACACAAAATTAACTGTGTCCGCAAATCGTAATTTTTAGGCACGTAATCCGACATTTTCCGGAGCGTCAAACAATGCGTTGTTGGATGAAATTTGACAAATTGTGAACTGAATATTGTTGACATATGACAGAAGAAGTAAACATGACATTTGGTACGGTTTCGAAGTTTATAAATATTCGGCTATTTACCGCTAGATGTCGTTACCGGTTTCATAGGCGCATACCTGGTATATACACATTTATAAATAAATTTATATTAAAATACAAATATTTTGAATGTAGCTTTTATGAACTAAGATAGTTTTCACTGTTAACCTTTACATGGTACAGTTGCATATCTGCAACCAACCGTAAATTTGCCCGTAATTTCGGAAGAAATTATCAAAACGACTCTGTTTTGCTATTTGACAACTATGCAACGTTCCTTTTTTGAAATACTGGCATTAATAGTGGGAAAAAGTGGCTAAATAATTACTTGACAGCACTTATTTAAGGGAAGGCTCCCCTGGATTTGGACCGAAAAATGGTTTTTTTTTTTTTGCATAAAACGAAGGCTACATATATGTAGAATATGTGTGTAAAAGGATTTTTTGATACGACGCGTATTTTCATGGGAGAACACACCTGTCTCACGCGCGCTACGGGACGCTCCACAGTGTCGCGAGTGTGGCCAAAAATACAAAAAGTCGATGTTGCAAATATGATATTTTTTTTACATACATGGTGAGATAATACTCCCAATAAGACAAATCCAAAATATTTCTTAAAACAAATAATAAATGTAAGCAGGCGCCATCCACAAAGTTGAGCCTTTTCTTGGAACACATTTTTGCCAGAGCAACTCACTATTTTTATGCTAAATGTAAGTAGAATTTTTAGCTTACAGGTACTACGTATGGATACAAATTACATACCTAAGAAAAATATAGAGTTTGGGCAAGCAGGTGCTACTTTTTTGTTTTGTTTTGATCAGTATATGCGAAGTTACGTTGCTTTAAAAAAACCCGGCCTGGCTTACGAAATGTGAAAAAAATTGCTAACTTTGGGAGACGATAAAAAGAAAACGTCTCAATGCATCTCTGCAGTGATTAGTGCAAAACAAAGGCACAAGTACGACCTTTCAAATAAAAAGAAAATTAGCTGCGTCGACCTGCGTCCCCACCTAAAACTTTACTTCTTGTAGGGGCACCTACAGTCAAAAATTGTGATTTTCGAAGTATGGCTTGGAACGCACAATGAAAACTGCAGCAAAACCGCTGTTACAATGGTGAGCTATATAAAAGACAAGGTGGGAACATTGTTCGTATCTTCAAAAGTAGGCAGAATGTCACGCCCACTTTAAAAATTTAAATGTTTATACCAAAATATGGTATCACAAGCTGAAATTAATACACGAATTCATGAAGGAAACGTTTTGGCCACTAAATAAATATTCTCCAGCTGCCACGCCCACTTTTAAGGTTTAAGAAGGCTTAAAAATTAAAATCACATCGTAGAACGGTATTGTAAACAGCCTTTTAAAAATACAGTTGTAGTTGTAGTAAAATGCGAATATTTTTGAAAGTGGGCGTGGCAGACCGCCCATTTTTCGTGTGAGGTTTTTTGTCATTATTTTAAGCACAAATACAAAATGTCATAATTCTATAACTAATATTAAGCAAGTTATTTCAATATTTCAGTTCATTTCGTATGGGAGGTGGGCGTGGCAGTGGTCCAATTTAAATGATTTTTTGCAAATTTCTTAATTTTGACCCCGGAAATGATCTCACCAAGTTTCATCGAGATAGGACAACGCAAAGTATTTTTGGCCACAGCTTATATGGGATCGCGACACTGTGCGCTCCACTGCTCTAATTTGCTTCAAACGCGTTTATCTCGAAACCATTTTTTCCAATCTAACTGAAATCACCGGACTTGATCTAATGATCCGATTTTCTTCATCTAAAAACTGCTCGAATGTATTTGATTTTCTGTATGCCTTGAACCTACAATTTGCATAAATAGTTATTTATTTTTAATTTTTAAATGTGGTTGAAATTAAAAAAAGGTGCAAAAAATTTAACTTTTTTCTTCAAATATTCATTGTGCAAGAATTTTTCGTTTCAATTTTTTGAGTCTGGTTCAATTCACAGACAATTTTGTTATCTTTAAGTAATGACAATGCTTTTTGATTTCAGTCCACTACAAGAGGCTGCAGGATTACAGTTCTCGAGCGATGTTTGGCGCGCAGAGGCCTACGGAAATCGCCATTTTGTAGCCGCCATTTTGAATTTCATCAAGTTTTTTAACTTTTTAAACTCCTAAATAATAGACGAATTTAATAGTCAAAACCGGAAGTTTTTACGCCTTTTCATTATCCCACAAAAAAATTACAAACTTTGCCTTATTTTTGCCCAAATCCAGGGGAGCCTTCCCTTAACCGTTTTTGCGAAAAGTTGCACGTAGTTATTTTAGTGAAACAAAAGTGATTAAAATTTACTAATAAAAACACACAAACACTTTGCGAATTATGCGAAGTAGGACTATGCTACAACCAACGCATTAATTGCTTTAAAAATTTTCATTTAAAATTAAACATATTAAAATAAAAAAAACAAGTTTTAATGCTTTGTTTCAGATGTGCAACCAAATGTTTTTACAAAAAACCTTACAAATTGAAGCATATTTAAAAAAAATAAAAAATACGTGTTTGATTTAAATTTGAAGTTTTTTTTCCAATCCGTTTGTATGGGAGGTAGTCGAATTTTTCCGATTTCATTGAAATTTTGGACAGTAAGTTCTTTACTCATACAATAACTGTATACTAAATTCATTTATGTACGACCACTCGTTCTATTTTTATCACTCCGCTATATGAACTCGCAGCACTGTACGTCGTGGCTAACGTCTGCTTTTAGCTTTTGCTACGAAATTTCATTGCGATTATAGGAAATACTCTGGTAAATGCTTGTAGCGGAACGAAAACAAAGCCAACTGATTTTTTCATTTACTTAAGTACTGTACCGAAAAGAAACTGCACACTTTTAATTCAATACTTCTCTTAGTGTAGACCAGTGATGGGCACTAACACAACCACATATTTTGGCAACGTTTCGTAAAAAACACTGCACAAATATAATAATATTTTCACTTGAACAATATTGCTGACGGACAAATAACGGACAGGCATAAACGGAACTAGATGAATAAGTGGTTGAACAGACAAGACATATGTAAGTGGTTGAACATACAAACAGACAAGACATCAGTGGTTGAACAGACAAACAGATAAGCTGGCAAGTAGAAATCACAATTAGTTAGTTTGTTCAATTAAATCGTTCATATCAAATTCTTCTTTGCAGCATTTTATTCGAAGTAAAGATTCAAGATTCAATTTCCATGATACTTTTCAAATTCCCTGTGCCATGTTTTGTAATGTCTTTGAAAATTAAAAAAAAAACGATTACTAGCAATCGTACGCCTGCAAAATAAGCATTGCACTTTATTTAAAGAAACAAAATATGTATTTCCCATTCAACCTTAAACATTTTCTGATTTACATGAATACTCCGTGTACACAAAAACGTAAATATTCGCAGTATGCGAGCCGCAAACGAGCTTGACGTTACTTACATGAATTCTGACACGTAGTGGTGGGTAACACAGCACAGTGCTGAGTTATTGTGCTGATACCTAGGAATATGCTGCACGCTCACACTCAGTTCTCAAAAAAACTGTAACACAGCAACTCAGTCGACACACTCACTCCAAAGCAAAAAATTCGCCGTGAGTTAAGGGAATAAATTTTAAAAATAAATTTTAATAAAATACCAATAAAAATACAATAAGCTTAAATACAAAAAAAATTTGAAACGAAAATTCATAAAAATCGTTATGGTGTGAGCAAAAGAATGTGTGCAGTTTCTTTTCGGTACAGTCCTTATTTCTACCATAATACAAAAAATACGAAAATGTTACTATTAGGCAAGTAACAAAATAATATTTTTAATATTTACCGCATTTGAACTGATGCAAGCCATTGTGACGGTATGGGCCGGAGTTGTATTGCTAAAACCAGCAGCCAGCGCCGCTTCCCGTGCAATATTTGATGTCTTTACTTCTTGTATAACGGACCCATAAATAATATAGTCAATGATTTCTTTTTCCAGATTCGTTTTTCGTAGAAGACTCCTGCAATGAGGACATTATGTAACTGAATACAAGTCTGATACCAAGTTCATGATAATTGTCAAAACCATTGCAATTTACAATAGCTCTGTTGAAATTTCGATGATTTGCAAGCATTCTCGTAAGGTCGGAAGAGGGGGGTAAACATGGTTGGAGAATATCCAAGAGGGTGTGCAGAAAGACTAGCCTCCGAGTAAATGAGGAGTTGCATTTCCACCAGGTGTTCGGAAATAATATGTGTTTTGCCACTCTAAATCTCATGGATTGTCGCGGAAAATAAAAACAAGTTAGGATTTTTAGTAGCGGTTATAGGTGGTGCGTGCGATCGATTGAAATTCTAAGGAGAAGAGAGGGACCCAGTCGGAAATTTGGTAAGGTGATTCCAAAGTAATGCATGATTTATGCCTTATTTCGTATGCTGAAAACAGAACCGTACAGAAGTTAGGTATTCGTAAGCGAATTTATGAATACTTCAATTTCAAGCTTACAAAGTAAGCAAGGGAAAGTATGCATGAAAAATAAAAAAAAAATATAAGCTTTCAAAAGTAAGGCATTAGTGAGGTATGTTCCGAGTAGCTCCGATAGTCTAGAGGGTAGAGCGCTGGCTTTTCATGCCAGAAGCCCTGGTTCGAATCCTGCGCGGGCTGTTTGAACACTCATCTATTTCCATTGCTATCCACATGAAGCAGTTGAGAATTACAAGAAACGCACAAGTCACCTTATAATTACAGCAATGGCAAAACTGTTTATTATAAAAAGTAGTATATATAATATAGATATATAAATATACTTATATATAAGTCATAATTTGAATATCGTCGAGTCTAGGACTTTGCCGCGTACGGACGTGTTTTCAGTCGCTATGTCGCTTAGATCTCGTTGTGCTTTGTGCTCTAAGTCTATCGCCAAAGACTGTGTCGTAAATTGTGCCCTCTGCAAGTCTGCTTTCCACAGCGCTTGCTGTAATGGCATAGACGCTAACTTGCTAAATTTAATTCAGAACAATATAAATTTGGTTTATAATTGTGACTCGTGCTTAAACTCTAATTGGCATGCTGTCTTTGCTGATCTTATAATTGAATTTAGAGAGCTTAAAACGCAGCTCTCCTCTGCTTTGCCTAATCTCTGCAATAACGGTATTGCTGGCCCGTCTCATATTGCTGCTGCCGCTGAAACTGCGGTCAAGTATAAGAGCTCTAATGTTGTTGTCGCAAATCAAGCTGCCTGCGCTCAATTCACCGCCCAACAGAACTGCTCCACCTCAAAGTCTCCACGACCTAATGCTCCTGTGCGCTCACCTACTCGCTCTAAGACTGCTGCTGTTACGACTCCTGCTCTCTCTTATGCTCAGACTGCTGCTGCCGCTGGAGCTACGCCTGCTGCTCACTCTGCTACTGAAGGTATCGCTTCTGCTGCCGCCGCCGTTTCTCCAGTTCATGCTGCTGTCGCTACTACATCGCCAAATGCTAACAACTCCCGCGCTCCTTCACATTCTGCTTTGCTGTCTTCACAACACAACGACTGGACCAACATTAAGCGTAAAAACAAAAGAGATCGGTTGCTTGTTGTTGGCTCTAGTGCAAGCTCGGAACTCGATGTAGCTGTGCGTTTGAAGTGGCTGCACTTGGCTTCTTTTTCACCATCAGTCTCAGCTGACAACATCACCGACTATGTTGCTAAACATGCGGACATTGAAAAGCGTTTTCTCGCATGCTACAAATTAGTAAGGAAAGATGTTTCGTTGGATTCGCTTAAGAGAGTTAACTTAAAGTTGGGTGTCCCCGAATATCTGTTCGAGAAGTTGCTAATACCAGATTTGTGGCCTGCCAGCGTCAACGTTCGCCCATTTCGGTTTTTTCCAAAAAGCGGGGTTCAGCATGTCGACACTTGACCTCGCCGCAAAATTGCAAAGCAACTAAACCGCTGCGAATCTTTTTTCAAAACATCTCTGGCCTTAGAACTAAGGGCCAGTTAGTAAGAGCCATGAGTTCGCAACTTGAATTTGATGTTTTTGTTCTAATCGAGACGTGGTTAAACATGGATTTTTTGATGAGGAGTTCTTTGACTCCTTTCTATACAACGTTTATCGAAAAGATAGAGATGCACTTAAAACTGGCTATATGAGAGGTGGCGGTATACTTGTCGCAGTTCAAAATAAACACCGCGCATCTGCTTTCTCTCTGGACAATCAGGATTCTCTGCTGGACCAACTTTGCGTGCGTGTGCTAGGCTCGTCGGAGTCGCTCTTTATTTGTGCATCTTACATCCCACCGAATAGTGCTGACAGCCTGTACAAAGCGCATGTCGATAATGTAATGTCACTGGTTTCGAGTAAGCTCGGCAACAATCATCTATGCGTGCTGGGCGATTTCAATTTAACTAATATTAAGTGGTCTCATATTGACAATAATAACGTTTTAATTCCTAGCAATATCAACAGTTCCTGTGAAATGTATTTAGTCGATAGCTTCCTGAGTATCGATCTTGGCAGATTCTTAGATTTAGTATATGTTACCAACGGTGTAAATTTTAACCTATCGCAATGTCATTCTGCTCTTTCCACGTCGGGCTTGCATCATCTTCCTCTGACTCTTGAACTTGATTTCTATCAATTTTCAACTGTCAGTCATGATAAGCCCGCATTATCGTTTAACTACAAACTTTGTAATTTTAATAGCTAAAATCTACTGCTGTCGGATCTAGACTGGGATAATTTGCTGCTTAATGCGGATGTAGCGTTCTGCTACAATGTCTTTAAGGATAAAGTTATTGAAGTTTGCCGTAATAATATTCCTCTTGTTAAAAAACAGAAGTACAAACTGCCATGGCAAACTTAATCTCTTATGAAGCTAAAGAACTTGAAAAACAAATGGCATCGGAAATTCAAAAAAAAATCGTGAGATAGTTTATTTTGATATATACAAACATTACTCAAAGAAATTCAATTGCTTGAATAAATTCTTGTATAAAAAGTATATTTCCAACTACGAAGCGAACATCAAATCTAATCCTAAAGCCTTCTGGCAATTTGTAAAGTCAAAAAAGTCTCGTTCCAGTATTCCTTCTGCTTTATTCTTTAAAGATAAGGCTGCGCTTTCCACCGCGGATGCTGCTGACTTATTCGCTGAATTTTTCAGTTCCAATTTTACTTCAGTTACTGATAGGGATGCTGACTTTTTAAGTAATATCAAAGCATCAGTGAATTTTGGATCCCTTTCACTATCCACTGAAGACGTTGCAAATGGTATAATACGGCTTAAAACATCTTCGCAAACAGATGCTGATGGCATATCAGCGATTTTGCTCAAAAACTGTGATGCCCTTATATATCCGTTGAAGGTGATTTTTAATAAATCACTTTCCTCTGGCGTGTTCATTGAAGATTGGAAGCTGGCTTTCGTCTCCCCCAATTACAAGAGTGACGTCGCTAACTACAGACCTATTTCTAAACTATCTTCTGTCTGCATCATTAAAGACAAAATGTTTTTCGCAGTGAAGAGTCTTATCTGCCCTAATCAGCATGGATTTATCCCTGGGCGATCAACGATAACTAATCTAGCAGTCTTTACAGAGGACTGCATCTCTGCATTTCAAAAGGGTCTCCAGGTTGATACTATCTACACGGATTTCTCTAAAGCCTTTGATAGAGTCTCGCACCAGATCCTACTCAAAACTCGGTCTCACTCGGTCTTTCTGGCTTGGATCAAGTCCTACTTGAGTAATCGTAGATGTGTGGTAGTTGTCGACAATATTTCATCTCGGCCGTTTGTTGCAACTTCCGGGGTACCTCAAGTTAGTATTTTGGGGCCCTTGTTTTTGTCTTTATTTATAAACGACATCAGTAGTTGTTTTTCAGGTTCTAGTTTTTTGCTTTATGCGGATGACTTGAAAATTTACTCTACAGTTAGGGACTCCGCCGATTCTCAGGCACTCCAAGCAGAACTTGACGCTGTCAACGTGTGGTGCTCTCGCAATCGTCTGCCGCTGAACATTAATAAATGCTTTAAATTGTCATTCTCTAAAAGCAACTCTGTCTCAGACTTCCTACCGAATCTCAAATACTTATTTGGAATCTCTTACCGAGACTAAGGACCTGGGGGTAGTTTTTGATGCAAAGCTTTCTTTCACAAGTCATATAAATTCCACCATTGCCAAGTCCTATGCCATGTTAGCTTTTGTGAGACGCAATAGTTCCGAGTTCTCCAATCCCTACACTCTCAAACTGCTTTACACCTGTCTTGTTCGCTCGAAGTTGGAGTATGCATCGTTTATTTGGAGGCCATATCACTATTGCCACGTTAATCGCTTGGAACGTATTCAGGAGGTTTTCTTACGTTTCGCTCTGAAATCACTGCACTTTCAGGATCCTGTTCCATCTTACGTCTCGCGCTGTAAGCTCATTAATTTAAAAAACCTTGCAGGATAGAAGATCCATCCTATCTTTGTCATTTGTTTTTGATGTTGTTTGCGGGTTGGTTGACTGCCCTTCGCTCCTAGAGAGGATTCACTTCAACATCCCTTGTAGATCTCTCCGCCACTTTGATTTTTTCAATGTTGGTTTCGTCAAAACGAATTATGCTTTAAATGCTCCTCTTTTGCGAGCTCTAATAGAAATTAATAAGATCTCAATGAACTCTTCGGTGGATTTCACTTCTAAAGCTATATTTATGAACTTGTTGAACTCTGTTTTTAATTAAGTTATCGATTGTTACGTAATATTTACTCTGTTACTGTTCTTTATTAGTCAGTAAGCAAACAATTGTTCTTTGACTAATTATAAATAAATAAATGAATAAATGAATATATAACATATTGTTACGAAAATTCCAAGCTCGCCTTCCAAAGTTCGTTTGGATTGGTTTTGAAAATAAAACAACTTCGGTTATTCAGCGCAACGTAGTCAAAACTAACAATCGCTTTATTTACAAATTTACACTTGTTCTACTTTACACTACTACTATTGCATGTTTCCCCATTGCTTGCTCAACACAGACTCGACTCACTGCGCTGCACACTGCTGCTTTTATACCAGTTTCCTTATCGCGCCGTTTCTTGCAACTTCTAATTGGAAAATGCTCGACCATTCTCGCACAGCCCATTTCTCGCGAACCTTGCCATATCGGACTATACCAAGCGAATTATACCAGTTCGCCGTACTTCACAGTGCATGCCTAAAAGTATGCTTGCAAAAGCATGCATGCACAGCACAGAGTGCCTTTTCGTTTCACTGCCCATCACTTAGACTTGTTCGTCCCGAACAAGTGCCGAAGCTCCGCCGGAGTAAGACGCTCCGCCGGAGTAAGGCGCTCCAAATGGACTACTTTCAACCTGGCGTTTCTGTTGCCGCAGCGCACAGAGCGGCCGAAGCCGCAAAGTGCGGCCAAATGTCCAAATAAACAAGTTTCTATTTAGGGGTTTTTCACCCTTGAGTTGGCTGCAATGATCCTTCAAGAAACTAAAATCGTTCATAGTGATGACTAATTCGTCACGCCCCTTCCTTAGGCTCAGTTGGAATGTGGCCTTCGCTCGAGCGTCACTCTACAGTTCATACACTGAGAACGGTTGTACAGGTGAAAAATTTTATGTAATAAAGAAAATCAAATAAGACCAAATGGAATCCACTTCTGAAGGTGAGTAGAACATGTAAAAAAAGTACTAATTATCAATTGTTAAGTAGTGAATTAGAGAAAACATAAACAATAGTGTCATTTTTTCACATAATTTTTCCGAAAATTAGACTTTTCAAATGATGCTGCATTAAAACGCTGCAAAACGCTGCTTTGAAACCTTATTGAAATGATAACTAAATATATTATCTATCAAATAAAACAAGATTCAGCTGCCAAGAGCTGCCTATTCATCTTGTATGCCCTTTTTTCGAAATCAAATTGATAGAGAGCGAGAGAGAGAGAGAACGAAATATACACATGGTGCGTTTCTCTTTTATCTGAGGCTGCTACCTATAGTTTGGGGAAAACTGTTATACTTGTCCGATAGATAAATGCTTGGACCTAAGAAATCCGAAAACCTTAACTAAATTAGACAAATAGTTTTGCTTGTAGAGCCCGTCAAAGTAGAGCACTTTTTAGAGTGTGAAATAATATCACCAATTTGCACTTTTTCAAAAAGCTGTAAAGCTGAAGTTTTAAAATACGGAAAGGAGCAAATTAATTGAAACTTTTTGCACCAGCATCGTAAAAGAAGCATTTGTAGCAAATAATTAAATATAGAAAAAAAAATTTGGTTGTTGTTGTTGTTGTCTTTTCATAGGCACTCACTTGAAGCACTGTTTTTATCACACTTTTTGAAATTTCGATTGACTTTAAAAAAAAGGCCATACTTGCCACGGTTCCGTCTTTGGGAAAATTGTTCACTAGTCTTCTGTGAGTACTGCCCTGAAGAGATCGGGTGCCCGATTTTGCCCGACTGGATTCTACAGCGATTTTTCTGTGGCCACCTCGCGCAATTTTGTGCTTTCGGGTGCGTGCGTTCGAACAAGTTCGTCAAGATTTTGATAGTAAATCAATTACACGCGATTACAATCGTTGCCAGGGCATGCAAATTTGGATTTTGGCTTCATTTAAGAAGTACGTTTGAAACTACTGTTGATGGGACAATCATGCGTGTCAAGTATGATTTATCCTTAACAATGATAAATACCAAAGTGTGTAACTCATTGACAGACACAACTTCTGCTATGCGTTGTTATCTATGTAAGCGCACATCAAAAGATTTCAACGACATTGATGCAATGCTTCAAACAGACATTATTACGGAACACTTGAAATTTGGCATTTCATCGCTTCATTGTTGGATTAGATGTTTCGAGTTTCTGCTACATTTGTCGTACAAATTGAAAATCGAGAAATGGCAGGCTCGTAAGCCAGAAGAAAAACAGTCTGTTGAAAACCAAAAAAAAAATAATACAAACTGCGTTTAAAAAAGAGATGGGGTTAAACGTTGACAAGCCTAAATCTGGATCTGGAACATCGAATGATGGTAATACTGCACGACATTTTTTTGAAAAATATCAACAATCGGCAAAAATAACGGGAGTCGATCAGGACATCATATATCGTTTCTACATCATCCTGCAAGCCATTTCAAGTGGACATGAGATAAATATAGGAAACTTCCGGCAGTATAGTGTAAAGTTGGCTAGAATGATAGTAGACAAATATAATTGGTATTATATGCCAACTTTAGTGCATAAGCTTTTGATTCATGGTCCAGAAATCATTCAAGATGCCGTTTTGCCTATCGGACAAATGTCGGAAGATGCTCAAGAGGCTTGCAATAAATTTTTTGCCATCTATCGCCTGAACTTCGCTAGAAAGAACTATCGTCAGAAAACAATGGAGGACGTGTTTAAACGATTTTTATTAGCTTCTGACCCATACATTTCAAGTTGCAGAAAGTTGCCAGCAAAACCGATGAAGTCTTTGTCAGCAGATACAATTGATTTACTGTTGTCTCCATCTATTGATGCGGAAGAAGTGTTGGAAAGTACTGATTGTAGTTCGGCCTCTGAGACAGAGACAGATGTAGATGCTGACGATCTTGCTGATAACGAAAATTTGTTTATGTAATTAAAACTAAATAATCTATTTTGCTGTATAACCTACAATTTTTAAATTGACATGCATCTTGATTATGTTCTAGAATATACGCTATTTCACGTGAGGGGTGGCCAATAGGGGTGGAAGGGGGTAGATTTTCAAATTTTTAAAATCAAATTCGTAATCAGCGACCCCGAAAACATATAAATTGACATGCATCTTGATTATGTTCTAGAATATACGCTATTTCACGTGAGGGGTGGCCAATAGGGGTGGAAGGGGGTGGATTTTCAAATTTTTAAAATCAAATTCGTAATCAGCGACCCCGAAAACATATAAATTGACATGCATCCTGATTATGTTCTAGAATATACGCTATTTCACATGAGGGGTGGCCAATAGGGGTGGAAGGGGGGTGGATTTTCAAATTTTTAAAATCAAATTCGTAATCAGCGACCCGAAAACCCCCGAGTAAGAAATTTTGAATCAATTACTTGATTTTTCGAGTTTTGGCCAGCTTTTTGGGAATCGGAAGCATTGTGCAGCGTTGAGCCCTGTACACCACGTCATTAATCCTGGTCACGACCTTGTACGGTCCTTCCCATGACGTTTGAAGCTTTGGAGACAAACCTTCCTTCCGCTGCGGGTTGTTGAGCATTACCAGATCGCCTTCTTGGAACCCTTCTGGGTTAGCCCGTAGACCATAGCTCGCTGTTAATCTGCTTTCGACTCGTTGAGTGTGGCTCCGCGATCTCCTCCTCGGCCCTTTCGCAACTGAACACCAATTACAACTTCTGATCCACTCAGCGACAGACTCCTGGCATCCTACCCAATAGAACCGCTTCCTTATCTTGGCGACAGTTTTTGCGATGCCTAGGTGCCCTCCACTGGAGTCGTTATGGTTGGCCGCGATGACATCGTCGATTCGGCCTCTCGGGACCACTATTAGGGATTTTCTGGTCCTGCCATCCGTGCTCTCCCACTCGCGGTATAGGCTGCCATTCTCCAGACGTAGACTTTGCCATTGTGCCCAGTAAGCCTTCGCGATCGGGCTCTCACCAGCCATCTGCTGCCAGTCCGGCCGTAACCTCTGCGCTTTGCCTTTGATGATCTTCGCGAGATCCGTATCCTCGCGCTGGTCCTTCTGTAGCCTTCCCGCAAGCCAATCTTACTCTTGCAGAACTCTCACCGACCGAACATCCACAGTTTGTCCCTCGTTTTCGGCTTGTGAATTATGCCTACGCTCGGTTTTGCACGAATGGTGTGGCGACGTCTGTTGTCCGGAACGCTTTTCTCGCAGATGGCAGTCCCGTGATATGTGGCCTTGCTTGCCACATCGCCAGCAACTGACTCCAGATGACACTGCCCGCAGCCCCGCTGGTGCCTCCGAGCTCACTGTCTGACTTTGCGTGACACGTCCAGATTGGGCTCGACGCCTTTCCGCAGATAAATCTCGAAAACTTCCCCTCCAGGCCGCCTCATACGTCATCGCGCTGGTCACCGTCTCTTCAAATGTCGGCTTGCCCATCATCTACAAACTGCGACGTGTTTCTGGGTCATGATGACCCTCAATAAATGACTCAATCTTCGTCCTCTCGAGGTCATCAGCGCCGAATTTCGGGTAGCACAACTGTACGAGCCGCTCAATGTCTGCTGCATATGTCTGCAGCGCCTCGTTGGCTCTTTGCCTACGGCTCTTCAGCTCGCAATAATACAGCATTTTGTTCTGCTCGTCACTGTATCTGGCTGCCAGCGCCCTTACGACGTTCTCGTAATCACCCCTCAAACCTTCCGGAACTGTTTTTATTACCTCAGCCGCAGGACCTCTTAGAGCCAGTATCAGTCTCCGACCTTTCCTAACATCAGTCCACTGACTCTCCAAAGCAGCCATCTCAAATTGTAGTTTGAATGTGTCGCATGACGTAGTACCATCATAAGTAGGCACTTCTATGGCAAAACTTTCCTCAACCGACTGCACCCTTTCTTGCAGCTGTACCTCTCTAAGCCGCTCGTCGATTTTTCTGTTTACCGAATCCTCCAGACTGTCAACTCGTTTGTTCAAGGAATCATCCAAGTCGTCAACTCGTCTGTTCAGAGAATCATCCAGGCCGTCGACTCGTTTATCTAAGTGTTCCACTTGCGTTCCCAGGTGCTCCACCTTCACATCAAGCTTGTTTGAGATTTCTTCCACTTTCTGCTCCAAGCGCGCAGAATTTTCCTGAAGCTTGGTTTTCATTCGCTCCGCTACTGCTCGGTTCGCCGATTCCATTTTCACTATTTCTTGATTTGTCGTTTCGACTTTTGCCGAAATTTCCTGATTCGCAGTTTCCAGTTTCGCTGCCATTTCACGGTTGGAAGTCTCAAACATGCCTTTAAGTGCAACCATTAACTGGCTCATGTCCAATGCTTGTAGTGGCGCAGCCGCTGCAGTCGTACTTTGCAATGACGCAGCACCCAAAGGCGATTCCTCCACCTTGGCCGACGCCTCTAGCTCTTGCGTTCCGAACTCATGCGCAGCCCAATCGATGCCTCGTGATTCACACGCCTCTCGCAAGCGCAGTTGCAACTCCACCTTTCCGCCAGCAGTCGGCAAATTCCAGGCAGCCAGCTCCTTCTTCAGCTGGTCCACCTTCAACAGCTCCAGTTTAACCATGTCTGCGTTTTTATAATTTTTTTGTTTATCTTCAGTAACACAATCCGAACTTCTGACACCAAATGTTACGAAAATTCCAAGCTCGCCTTCCAAGGTTCGTTTGGATTGGTTTTGAAAATAAAACAACTTCGGTTATTCAGCGCAACGTAGTCAAAACTAACAATCGCTTTATTTACAAATTTACACTTGTTCTACTTTACACTACTACTATTGCATGTTTCCCCATTGCTTGCTCAACACAGACTCGACTCACTGCGCTGCACAATGCTGCTTTTATACCAGTTTCCTTATCGCGCCGAAGTTTCTTGCAACTTCTAATTGGAAAATGCTCGACCATTCTCGCACAGCCCATTTCTCGCGAACCTTGCCATATCGGACTATACCAAGCGAATTATACCAGTTCGCCGTACTTCACAGTGCATGCCTAAAAGTATGCTTGCAAAAGCGTTCATGCACAGCACAGAGTGCCTTTTCGTTTTTATTATTACAAAAATTGAAATAAAAATTTTAGTTAAATCAATCATTGAATACATCATTCATAAGGTAAGGTGGAAAAAGTAAGTTGAACATTTCGTCGCGGAGCGGGGTAAATGTAACGCGGTTGGTTCGGATTTATGGGTGTTTATTGACTGACGTTCGAATTATGAGTGTACAGAGTACATGAAACATTGAACGGGAACAACGGCCTAAGCCGGGGAGCATAAATAGGGGGAACATTAGTACAAGAGGAAAAGGAAAGGAAGGGATTAGAGGTGGGATCGACAGAACACTGAACAACCACAGCACTCATTTAGCCATCGCGGCCGCCATTGCAGAGTGCAATTGAAGTAATGTCCGGGGGAGGGTCGCCGAGACGCGGCTGAGGTCTGGCTAGTGCTGGTACGGTTCACGGCTGGCTGGCTGTGGGTGCGCTTGGGGTGCGCCGATGACCTCTCGTGTGGGGGATGACCCATCCGGCCGTGTACGGAGCAGTTTTGGAGGCACCTGCTGCGATGGTTGATCTGCAAAAGATTAGATGTCAGAGGATGGAAATTAGAATGTGGACATCGTGTGCATGGGATATAGTGGCTAAGCTGCAGGGTTTGCGTAAGCCGAGGGAATATGGGAAAAATACATATAACAATTGGCCAAGTTGCCATTTACTAGGGAAAGTGAGAACTTCGAGAGGGTTATTATTTTGTACGTTATAATAAAATATGTTTGTAGGGCTCGAGAGAAGCAGGAGAACCGACCGAAATGTCGGCTTGCTTTTCGAGAGGGTGGTGGCAGTCCACAGCTCTTTGATCCGGAATTGGAACCTTTTGAGCATGAGAATTACTGGAGCCTTTCCACCAGAGAATGAGATCTTATAGATCTTGGAGTTTAGACCCGATCAGTCCGACGCCTGCGGGATTGGCAGCGTTTGGAGCAAGCCGCACTGGAGTGGCGACTGTCCTCTTTTTGGACCCGGGCTGGAGTTTGTGCAGTGAGGAACTGCGGGGAAATGCAATATCCGTCAATTGATGAGGGTGTAGAACGAGTGGCGTCATGCCAACGCTCTTGTCGAACCCTTTTGGGAGCCTTCATTGGAGGTGAAAGCCCTCCTGCGGGGTCGAAACGTTTGGCAACTAAGGGGGAAATTTGCCGTTTTGAGTATGAGTTTGCAGGAGTGGTGGGTTCGAAGTGATTTTCCATTAATTCCTGGGGTGGAAACCCTACGGGATTGAGGGCGGCAATCACTTGCGAAAGGGCTTTCTTTAGTGCGGGAAGATTATTTCGAAGGGCGGGTCCAGTATGCATATGGCGTTTTGGTACGTCTGTGGCACATGTCAAATGCGAAGGGGGTACTGGACCGCTTAATACCCACCCGAATACTGTATGCTGAGCAAGTAAGCTGCCACATACATTTCGGTGGATACCTTCGAGCATGATCTGCGGAATGAGATCACTGCCAATCACTAAATCGATCTGCGCTGTCTCGAAGGGGTTTGGATCAGCGAGATCTAGCATGGCGAAATGTTTCATATTAGGGGGGTGTATGTGACGAGGTGGGAGCAATTTCGTAAGCTCTTGGAGCACGATAGCTTGCACGGGGAGTTTCGTGCTAGTTTGAGGGACTGCCAAAGTCAAGAAGCATGTATGATTGGCATTTTGCACAATCTGACCACCCATGCCCGAGATTTGAAAGGGGGATTTCTCGATCGGCAATTTGAGTCGTTTCTGGACCTTCGCGGAGATGAAGGTACGCTGAGAGGCTTGATCGATCAACGCTCGCACTTTAAACAACTTTCCTGCGTGGTCAATAGACACCAGTGCCGTAGGCAGAAGGGATTGGGTGCCATTATTGGAGTGTAGGGCTTGTACTTTGGGCGTACTTTGCCTGGAAGATGTGCGGGGTTGCGCATCCGAAAGGGGAGAATGAGTAGCAGAGTTGTTGTGCTTTCGTTTTGGAGCTGTTGCGACCTGTGATTGAGTCGTGGTCGAATGTGACCGATTAAGCGATTGAGAGAGCTGCGCATTGCCTTTGGGGAAATGAAGCATGGAATGGTGCTTCTTTTGGCAATATACGCACGTAAAATTGCTTGTACAATTCTCAACAAGGTGGGATGTCGCAAGACAATTTACGCAGAGATTGTGCTTCTTAACGTATTTTAATCGACTCTGGGGGGTGAGTCCTTTGAAGTTCTGGCAAGTCCGTATGGGATGATTTGCGTTGCAGAGTTTGCACGCGAAGTCCCTTTTCACTTGAGTGTGATAATTTAGGGATTTGTGTGGCCGATTTGGGAGGACATTGGAAGTCGAAGGTTGAGACGGTTTCGGCTTAGAAGGGCGAATACTTTGCAACCGTTCAAGTACCTCATATCTGCCGGTCAGGAACTCATCCATTTGCGACCAGGGTGGCAGATCCTTCCGGGATGTCAGTGATTGCTCCCATAGAGCGAGTGTCTCTTGGGGCAATTTGGTACAACATATGTAAACCAATAGCGGATCCCAATTGTCAGTGTCTACGGCCTGAGAATTGAGAACAGACAGACAATTGTTTATAGTGCTTTGGATCCGCTGTAGTGCCTCACTATTTTCAGTGTGGGCAGGAGCGATATTCAAGAGGGATCTAATCTGAGTGTCAACGAGTATGCGCTTATTTTCGAAGCGGGATTTTAAAGCTTCCCACGCGAGTCCGAAATTCTCATCGGTTAATGCATATTGCTTTACAATAGCACCGGCTTTACCTTGCGTTTTGTATCGGAGGTGATACAATTTTTGGGCTGGAGTGAGCTGGGGGTGGTTGATATAAACCGCGGTAAACATGTCCCGAAAGGACGGCCATTGCTCATAGCCCCCGAAAAAGGTTTCGGTATCACAAGGCGGAACTTGTAGGCAAATGAAGGGGGTATTTGCTGGTTCTAGGGGTCGAACCGGTTCCATATGCGCAGCGGGCTGGGGGGACTGAATTTGGAGCATCTCAATGATGTCCGACATCTGAGCCATGCACAACTCGTACTGGTCTGTGCAGGCGTCGATTTTTTGCCTAGCCGACTCTTTGAAACCGTCGGGCTGGCTGTTGTCTTCAGCAATAAAGACTGCCTCATGTGCGCACATAAGCCTCTCCCATTGGGCTTGCAAATTTTTTTGCTTAATTTGGACCAGGGATTTGGTCAAATCCTCAATGGGAGCCGATGAAAATCGTGTGCATAATTGCACGAGTCTGTCAGATTCGAATGTAAATTTAGCAACACTGGGATCGGTTGCTTTGGGAATGGAAAGTTTGGAGCGCGTGTTTGGTGGCTCCCGAGTGACAGGAACTGTCAAACGTGCATTGGTTGACTTTGGGGATCTGGAGTTAGGAGTCTCCATTGTGATAAGTTGGCGTTTAGGGGATCGCTCAACAGGCATTTTGTTTAAAAAAGCTCGACAAGGGTAAAAGTTTAAATAAATATATGTAGGGTATTGTAAAATAGACGTGAAGTCTAACCGCGTCCGCGCGAACGATAATTGAATATGGGAAGAGTTGGGAATGGGAAAATTCGTTCAAACGAATTTGAACACTTGTCGAGCAACAATAAATAAATAAATGAAAATTGTACACTTGTGTGTGTAAATGTGAAAATGTGTGTATGGGTAATACAAATGTGTATATGGGAAATAAGCCAATTTTTGGTAAATGTGAGTGGGGAATGTATGTAAAAGCTGTAAAATATAAATATAATATAAATGTGAAGTCAAATGTGTATGAAAATTTGCTTTTATTTGTAAAATAAATATGTATGTGTATCGGAAACAAATAAATTTTTTGTAAATGTGAATGGGTACTAAATAGAAATGTGTATGTATGTGGGAATTGGGAATGTATGTTAAAATTATTATAATATAACAAATGTGTAGTCAAATGTATATTAAATGTGTTTTTATTTGTGAAAAAGTGAATTTTTTTGTTTGGGAATGTGAATGTGTGTGAATATACACGTATGTATGTGTATGTGTATAAATTTGTGTGAAAATATGTATATGTGTGTATAAATATATATTTGTAAGTGTATATATATGTGTATGAATATATATGTGTATGTGGTTATTTGTTTTAGCGTGTTGGTGAACGTAAAAAAGTGTGAAAATATTTTTTTTGTCAAACAATTTTTGTGTGCAAGAGGGGTAATTTGTCCCACTGTATGCACTTGGGTGGCAGCAGATGTGCAGTGTATGAGTATATGCAGCACTATTGAAAATTTTCTTAGTTCTAGAAATTTGTTCAATGTGCTGCAAAAAAATGCGACTCGTCCCACTGTGCTTGCGTTTATTTACTTCTGCTAGCGAGATAGGGAATTGCTTAGGCAGAAGTACAAAAATATGAGTGCACTTAGAGGCAGCAGCGGGAGTGCTTGCTGCTGGTGCGTGCGAATATCGCACAAAGCGAAACGCGAAATTGTGTGCAAGTGGGAGAGTGCAAGCGAAACGCAAAAGGATGGGAGTGCGTGATTTTGGATGCTGGCTGCAGCGGGAGTTTTGCTGCTTTGCCAGCGGTGATCGATCAAAAGAAAATGCGAAACCAAAAAACGCAAAATTATGTGCAGTAGCGGGAATGCTTACTGCACTGCGTTAAATTGTATGTGAAATGTACCAGTACCAGTGTATAATATTTTAACTGGGTTTTGGGGATTTTTGGGTATGGTTATTTTATATTTTTGTTAGTGTATGGGATAGTATATTTGTTAATTTTTTAATAAAAATTTGTTTGGCTTATCTTATTGGGCCCTGTGCCCGAGAATGGGAATCTCCTATATTTGTTGTGTGCCGCTACTGTGCTGTGCTGTGTTCCTTGCTGTGTTGTTGGCTGCCCTCTCCGTCTGCTTTATGTTGTGCTGTGTGTTTGTTGTTGTTAATTCTGCTGCCGTTATTTTGTGTGTCACTGTTCAATGTTTTGTGCGTTTTTGGTTTTAATTTCTGCAATTCGTGCACTATTTTAATTGTTGTAGGTACACTTTTGTTTTGTTCACTTGGTAATCGTCGTGTCACTGTTTGTACTAGCTGATTTGTTTTCACTGTTTTGTAAATTGTTTGTTGTTATGAGACTATTTGTTTTTTTCCACTTTTCACGGTTTGTAGTTTAAATTTGTAATTAGTTTTGTTTGAATGTTTAAAATTGTATGTTTACGCGTCGCGAGTTCGCGTTTAGCTCGAAGGACCATGAACAGTTCGACGCGGAGCGGGTTAAATAAATAGACGGGTTGGTCGGGTCATTCGTGTTTTAATAGTCAAATAAAGCACATCATAACCCGACCAACCCGTCTATTTATTTAACCCGCTCCGCGTCGAACTGTTCATAAGTATTTATTTGTAATCATTACGTATAGCCAAAAAGTATTTAACATAAAGAGTGTGCATCTCGTACAAGCAAAAATGTGAATGCGGGTGCTGATATCGCGACCCGTCTTCATGATGCGGGGGGTAGACAACAAGAGGAAACACTTGAAATGACAGCACAATGCTCTGAGCGAAAATCATAAGAACGATCTTCGTTGGAATGATCATATTTTTGGCGTGTCGAAAGAAGCAGCCAAGTGCCTCGGCTTCCTAAAGCGTCAGAACTCCGCATTATTTACACTACCTATATCCGACCTAAAATGGAGTTTAACTCGCACCTCTGGGCGGGGGCTTCAAAAACCCATTTGGGGTTCCTCGATCGGGTGCAAAACCGTGCGATTAAACTTATAGGGGACAGTAGGGCATCCAGCTCTATTGACTCCCTGGAGCATCGTCGAAACGTGGCATGTGTGGTGTTATTTTACCGATACTTTTTCGGTAACTGCTCAGTGGAGATGAGCAGCTTGATGCCATCACTCCGGGTGTTCCCCCGGGCAACCCGTTTGAACACTGGCGCCCATGCATTCCACGTCGAAACGATGCTCCAGCGCACTACGCACTACAGAGAAAGTTCGTTCCTGGCCCGAACAGCGCGATTGTGGAATGGTCTCCCTGCAAATGTTTTCCCCAGCAGTTATGATCTCGATGGGTTCAAGGCAAGAGCCCATAAACACTTTACTCATAACCCTATCTCCTAACCTTTATATCCTTCCTGAACCAACGCAATGCTTCGCATTAATAGCGGTCATCCCCTGCGCGTTTGTTCCTGTTTAAAAAAAAAAAAAATAGAAACACGAATGCTCACTCGTTCATTCTCGCTCAATTGTGGGAAGAGGAGGAAGACGATGTGCTGTTGTTCTTGTTGTTGCGCTGGCGAAACGCTGAAATTGTAAAACGATTTCTATTTTCTGGCTTGCTTTTGTTCTTCTTCTATAAGCCTGCACGGCGTCGCATATTGCTCCTGAACTCACTGCCGACTGTAGTGTGCGCAAAATCATAGAAAAGAAAATAAAATATGGCTGGCATGGCGACCTATATGATCGCTACAAGTAATTAAAAAATAAGTAATAAGTAATCAACAAAGACAATTAAATAAAAATGGAATTGGAAAGAAAAGAAAACGGTTTTATTACCCCGTAATAATTTTCCGTCCCGTTCTTTGGAACTTTTCTTACGGCCCACATATAATGCTTGTTTAAAAGAACTAAAATAAGAAAATCTAATATTGTAAATTTATGGTCACATTATTCGCCATGGAACCATTCAGGTGTAGAATATTTAAACTATTTTTAAACGTAGGCATGCCGTAATAAAATTTTTCTTATGACAAAATACTTGTCTTATTATTAATTTCTTTATTTAGTGCTTTAGTAGTGCTTTCGCCCTATTGAAAGTCAATAGACTTATTAAATTATGTTTTTCCGTACACTCTTTTAACCCTTGGTTTCTCCGTTAGCCGCCGTGGCTCAGCTGGGATGTCAGTGATTGCTCCCATAGAGCGAGTGTCTCTTGGGGCAATTTGGTACAACATATGTAAACCAATAGCGGATCCCAATTGTCAGTGTCTACGGCCTGAGAATTGAGAACAGACAGACAATTGTTTATAGTGCTTTGGATCCGCTGTAGTGCCTCACTATTTTCAGTGTGGGCAGGAGCGATATTCAAGAGGGATCTAATCTGAGTGTCAACGAGTATGCGCTTATTTTCGAAGCGGGATTTTAAAGCTTCCCACGCGAGTCCGAAATTCTCATCGGTTAATGCATATTGCTTTACAATAGCACCGGCTTTACCTTGCGTTTTGTATCGGAGGTGATACAATTTTTGGGCTGGAGTGAGCTGGGGGTGGTTGATATAAACCGCGGTAAACATGTCCCGAAAGGACGGCCATTGCTCATAGCCCCCGAAAAAGGTTTCGGTATCACAAGGCGGAACTTGTAGGCAAATGAAGGGGGTATTTGCTGGTTCTAGGGGACGAACCGGTTCCATATGCGCAGCGGGCTGGGGGGACTGAATTTGGAGCATCTCAATGATGTCCGACATCTGAGCCATGCACAACTCGTACTGGTCTGTGCAGGCGTCGATTTTTTGCCTAGCCGACTCTTTGAAACCGTCGGGCTGGCTGTTGTCTTCAGCAATAAAGACTGCCTCATGTGCGCACATAAGCCTCTCCCATTGGGCTTGCAAATTTTTTTGCTTAATTTGGACCAGGGATTTGGTCAAATCCTCAATGGGAGCCGATGAAAATCGTGTGCATAATTGCACGAGTCTGTCAGATTCGAATGTAAATTTAGCAACACTGGGATCGGTTGCTTTGGGAATGGAAAGTTTGGAGCGCGTGTTTGGTGGCTCCCGAGTGACAGGAACTGTCAAACGTGCATTGGTTGACTTTGGGGATCTGGAGTTAGGAGTCTCCATTGTGATAAGTTGGCGTTTAGGGGATCGCTCAACAGGCATTTTGTTTAAAAAAGCTCGACAAGGGTAAAAGTTTAAATAAATATATGTAGGGTATTGTAAAATAGACGTGAAGTCTAACCGCGTCCGCGCGAACGATAATTGAATATGGGAAGAGTTGGGAATGGGAAAATTCGTTCAAACGAATTTGAACACTTGACAAAATACTTGTCTTATTATTAATTTCTTTATTTAGTGCTTTAGTAGTGCTTTCGCCCTATTGAAAGTCAATAGACTTATTAAATTATGTTTTTCCGTACACTCTTTTAACCCTTGGTTTCTCCGTTAGCCGCCGTGGCTCAGCTGGTTAGTGCGCGGTCCAGCGCGTCGAATGCAGAGCGACGCAAGTTCGAATACTGCAGGTAGTAACACCTAAAAAAAAAAAATAACGGGAAACTCGTTTTCTCTTTCGGTGGCTGTCCTCTCAGCTGGAAATGGCAAACCTCTGAGAGTAAAAATTGCCTATGAAAAAGCTCCCAACCTGCCGTTCGGAACCGGCATAAAACTGTAGGTCCCTTCCACCCGCGTACAAATTCACACGCACAACATGGGTGGCTGCAGGAAGCTAGGCCTTAGTCTCGCGTAAGCGGGCTGTCGTGCCAATCAATTATTATTATTAATTCTCCGTTATATTTCGATTTTCAAAAAAAAACCAAATTAAAACACGCATCTAATTATTTTTGATTTCAAGTGTATCACGAATTTTGAAGTCAATATGCCTATCAGTTAATTTTTTTCCGTATTTTGCCCATATTCTCAAAATTGTAATCAACCATTTGAAAATAGAAACAAATAATTTTACTTCGACCTCGCCACGTAAAACTATTTGTAAACATTTTAAATTGGCATAAACCACCAAATTTTTAAATCAATCAAAGCATTGGCCAGCAAAAAGCCATACACAAAAAAGCATACACACAATAAACGACAACACCAAAAACATTAGCGAATCCCGAATCATCTTCGTTGAATCGACGATGACAATGCTTTGGTTCGTTGTTTACTCTCCGCTTGCGCTTCGACGAACAAGATCGCAAACTGGTGAGCGCGGGCAAATTTCCCGCAACCTATGCCTCCGCTCATCTCTTCCCGCCCGCATCAAGAAACACGCTTGACAAATTTCTGAAGATGCGTATTCTTTATATTGTAACGATGAGACAGTCTGTCGCGGTGCAAAGCAACCCTGCCGCTACGTGCCGTGCTATAACCCAATCTGGCAACGACGGCCGCGATAATAACTTTTAGTCCAACCTGGCAACGATGGTCGCGGTCATCAGGGAAACTTCTAGTCCAATCTGGCAACGTGCGAGAACGATCTGCGCGACGGCCGGACAGAGTATAAAAGGTGGCCAAATGCGGTGCAGCGAGTCAGTCTGGTTTTGACAAGTGAAGTTGCCACACGGAATAATTAAGCAAATACTTAAGTGTACGAACAGTAAAGTGTAAACTGTGAATAATAAAGTGACTGTTGGTGTATTTTATTGTCTGCGTTTAAGAAACTGACTGTGTTTTATTTTCAAATCACACAATCCAGAGATACGTGACCGCCCACTAGACGTAGTATTCGTAACATTTGGTGTCAGAAGTGGGATTGTGGAAAATTGAAGATAAAAAAAAAAAAAAAAAAAAAAAAAAAAACTAAAGAAATAAAATTATAAAGCACGGACATGGTGAAATTCGAGCTGCTGAAGGTGGACCAGCTGAAGAAGGAGCTGGCTGCCTGGAATTTGCCGACTGCTGGCGGAAAGGTGGAGTTGCAGTTGCGCTTGCGAGAAGCATGTGAGGAACGAGGCGTCGATTGGACTGTGCACGAGTTCGGAGCGCAAGAACAAGAGGCGTCGGCCAAAATGGAGGAATCGCCTGCAGGTGCGGCGTCGATGCAAAGTACGACTGCAGCGGCTGTGCCGCCACAAGCAATGGACATGAGCCAGCTAATGGTTGCACTTAAAGGCATGTTCGAGACTTCCAACCGTGAAATGGCAGCGAAGCTGGAAACTACGAATCTCGAAATTTCGGCAAAAGTCGAGAAAAATTCTGCGCGCTTGGAGCAGAAGGTAGAGGAAATCTCCAATAGGCTGAACGGGAAAGTTGAGCATCTTGAGACGCGCATGGACAATTGGGACAAACGAGTTGACAACCTGGATGAGTCCTTGAACAAACGAGTGGACAGTCTGGAAGATTCGATGCACAGAAAGATAGACGAACGACTTCGAGAGGTACAGCTGCGAGCAAGGGTGCGGTCAGTTGAGGAAAGTTTCGCCATAGAAGCGCCTACCTATGATGGTACTACGTCGTTTGACACATTTAAATTGCAATTCAACTTGGCTGCTTTGGAAAATCAGTGGACAGATATCAGGAAAGGTCGGAGACTGATACTGGCTCTTAGAGGTCCTGCGGCTGAGGTAATAAAAGCAGTTCCGGAAGGTTTGAGAGGTGATTACGACACCGTCATAAGGGCGCTGGCAGCCAGATACAGTGACGAGCACAACCAAATGCTGTATTATTGCGAGCTGAAGAGCCGTAGACAAAGAGCCAACGAGGCGCTGCAGGCATATGCAGCAGACGTTGAGCGGCTCGTACAGTTGTGCTACCCGAAATTCGGCGCTGATGACCTCGAGAGGATGAAGATTGAGTCATTTATTGAAGGTCTTCATGACCCAGAGACACGTCGCAGTGCGTTGATGATGGGCAAGCCGACATTTAAGGAGACGGTGACCAGCGCGATGACGTATGAGGCGGCCTGGAGAGGAAGTTTTCGGCATTCATCTGCAGAAAAGCGTCGACCCCAATCTGGACGTGTCACCCAGAGCCAGACAGTGAGCTCGGAAGCACCAGCGGGGCTGCGGCCAGTGTCATCTGGAGTCAGTTGCTGGCGATGTGGCAAGCAAGGCCACATATCACGAGACTGCCATCTGCGAGAAAAGTGTTCCGGACAACAGACGTCGCCAAGAAGAGCTGACGCTCTGCCACACCATTCGTGCAAAACGGAGTGCAGGCATAACTCGCGAGCCGAAAGCGAAGGACAAATTGTGGATGTTCGGTCGATAAGCGTTATGCCAGAGGAAGAGTGGTCTGCGGAGAGGCTACAAAAAGACCAGCATGAGGATGCGGATCTTGCAAAAATCGTCGAAGGCAAGGAGCAAGGCGCACGTCCAGACTGGCAGGAGATGGCTGGTGAAAGCCCGATCGCTAAGGCTTACTGGGCACAGTGGAAAAGTTTGCGGCTGAAGGAAGGCTGCCTGTACCGCGAATGGGAGAGCGCGGATGGTCGTACCAGCAACCCCCTAATGGTAGTGCCGAAAAGCAGAATCAACGAGGTCATCGAGGCATACCATAACGACTCCAGTGGAGGGCACCTAGGCATCACCAAAACCGTCGCCAAAATAAAACGACGATTCTACTGGGTAGGATGTCAGGAGTCTGTAGCCGAGTGGATTAAGAGCTGCGACCGATGTTCAGCCGCGAAAGGGCCGACAAGAAAATCTCGAGGCCGCATGCAGCAGTACAACGTGGGAGCGCCCTTCGAGCGGATTGCTATGGACGTCGCCGGCCCATTCCCAACTAGCACTCTAGGCAACAAATATGTGCTCGTCGTAATGGATTACTTCAGCAAAAGGCCCGAAGTGTACCCTATTCCTAACCAGGAGGCCACCACGATCTCGGAAAAGCTGGTAAACAACTGGGTAGCCAGGTTCGGAGTTCCGTTGGAGTTGCACTCAGATCAAGGCCGGAATTTCGAGTCTGCGGTATTCAAGGAAGTGTGTGAGCTGCTGGGGATAAAGAAAACGCGTACCACTCCTTTGCACCCACAGTCCGACGGCATGGTGGAACGCTTTAACCGGACACTGGAGGAATACCTGCGGAAA
Source organism: Melieria omissa (assembly GCA_963971225.1). Classification (NCBI taxonomy): domain Eukaryota; kingdom Metazoa; phylum Arthropoda; class Insecta; order Diptera; family Ulidiidae; genus Melieria; species Melieria omissa. Next base: position 68,951,190 of record OZ020269.1, on the reverse strand, counting down.
GTGGTAGGCAGGAATCAAAAGGATTGGGACACGCATATCCCCCTGTTCCTGATGGCGTATAGGTCAGCCCCGCACGACACGACCTCACTCACTCCAGCCCGAGCAGTGTTCGGAACAGAGTTGCGGTTACCCGCTGACTTGAAGTTCGGGGTAGTCAGCACGACGAGAGGCGCTAAGACAGACTACGTGGCCAATAAGCGGGCGGAACTGGAGGAAATTCACCAGTTTATAAGGAGCCGCACCAAACTGGTCAGCGATAAGGCGAAAGCCAGATACGATCTTCGGGCCAACTCAGCAGGGTTCCAGGAAGGCGATTTGGTAATGCTCTACAACCCGCAGCGGAGGAAAGGTTTGTCTCCGAAACTTCAAGCGTCATGGGAAGGACCTTACGAAGTCGTGACTAGGATTAACGACGTGGTATACCGGATTCAACGTTGCAGCAATAGAGGCGCCAAGCTGAAGGTAGTCCATTTGGAGCGCCTGGCGCCTCATCACAGCGGAGCCTCGGCACTTGTTCGGGACGAACAAGTCTAAGTGGTGGGCAGTGTAACGATGAGACAGTCTGTCGCGGTGCAAAGCAACCCTGCCGCTACGTGCCGTGCTATAACCCAATCTGGCAACGACGGCCGCGATAATAACTTTTAGTCCAACCTGGCAACGATGGTCGCGGTCATCAGGGAAACTTCTAGTCCAATCTGGCAACGTGCGAGAACGATCTGCGCGACGGCCGGACAGAGTATAAAAGGTGGCCAAATGCGGTGCAGCGAGTCAGTCTGGTTTTGACAAGTGAAGTTGCCACACGGAATAATTAAGCAAATACTTAAGTGTACGAACAGTAAAGTGTAAACTGTGAATAATAAAGTGACTGTTGGTGTATTTTATTGTCTGCGTTTAAGAAACTGACTGTGTTTTATTTTCAAATCACACAATCCAGAGATACGTGACCGCCCACTAGACTTAATATTCGTAACAATATTGTATATTCTTTGGTATAGCTTACATTGTAAGCTATATTGTAAGGCATACTGCTTACGTTGTATGCTATTGGTAAGCGAAACGGTAAGCATGTGTTCGTGCGATGCTTACTTTTTCAACTATGCGTAAAGCATGTTTGGTATGCGCTCACTTTTATAAAATCGCATTACCTTATTATATGAAAAAGTAAACAGTATTTGGAATGCAAGCACGAAGTATTCCGAGCATTTTCTTTGCATTCCTTTCTATTTACAATAGTAAGTGAGAGGGTGAGCATATGTGAATCTCTTTATACTTTACGAAATAATGCTCACGTCAGGCGGCCATTTCCTTAAAAAAGTAATGGGAATTCGTAAGGGAAATATGGAGTACTCCAAAACGAAAAATAAGCATTCCGTAATGCATTGATTCATCGTTCCATTTCCGACTGGGGAAGTGCCTTTTTGGGCGCGTGCGTGTGTGTGTGTGTGTGTGAGCGTATGTGTGGGTGCGGGTGGAAGAAGTAAGCCGTCGACTCAGGGATTAATTAGATTATCTTCGCCGGCAGTCTCAACAGTTAGCTACAACGAATGTATGACAAAAAGAGAGAAATTAAACTGGCTACTAAATCTAACAAACTAAAATTTTTGCCTGGGAAACGCCCATAGAAGGCGTTGCTCGGGGTCAAATTTCAAAGTTTTTATAAAAAAAACTCAATTAATCTCCAACTGAGATACACGGTATGGGTATCAAACGAAAGGTCGTTTCATACCTTTCTTCTGATGTGCAACATTAGATACGTAAGATGTAAAATAAAAAGTTTTAAGCGAAAAAAAATAAATATATAAAAAAATATCTAATATATACAAATCTCGTGTCACAATGTTAGTTACCATACTCCTCCGAAACGGCTTGACCGATTTTTATGAAATTTTACATGCATATTCAGTAGGTCTGAGAATCGGCTACTATCTATTTTTCATACCCCTAAGTGGTGTGGCACATTTTTGTGACCCAATTATTCTGCTGAACTATAAGTCACACACCAATGAAACTTAGCATGAACCTAGCATGTACTCATATTTTTCGACAGACGGAATAAGGCGAGTATTGGACAAGGGGGCGTGGCACCACTCATACGAACCAGATCTTAATAATGGAATATATTCCAAATCGTAAGTTGTACAACACTGAAATTTAGTACCCCGTCGTCCCATAGGTGAGTCATTCTAATGATAAGATTTGATGGGCGTTGGACAAGGGGCGTGGCACATTTTTTGTGACCCAAATATTTTGCTGAACTATAAGTCACTCAGCAATGAAACTTAGTACGAATCTACCATTTATTCATATATTTCGACAGAGGGAATGATGAGGGCATTGAAAAAGGGGGCGTGGCACCGCCCATATAAGCGAAATCTTTAATATAGAATATCTTCGCAATTTTAAGTCGTACAACACTGACATTTTGTATCCCGTCGTCCCATAGATGAATCCTTCTGATGATAAGATTTGATGGGAGTGGGGCAAGGGGCGTGGCACCACCCATAAGAGCCAGACCTTAATACTGGTATATCTTCCAAATTGTAAGTTGTACAACACTGAAATTTTGTATCCCGTCGCCCCATAGATGAGTCATTCTAATGATAAGATTTGATGGGCGTTGGACAAGGGGCTTGGCACACTTTTTGCAAACCAAACACGTTGCTGAACTATAAGTCGCTCAGCAATGAAACTTAGTACGAACCTACAATTTTCTCTTTCGACAGAGGGCATTGAATAAGGGGCAGGTATTGAATAAGAGGGCATGACACCAAGCGCAGTCCATTTCTTTACTGAATCTTAGCAGCAACATTGCTTATTTGTGGGCCTCGATTGCGTTAACCAGTAGCTCCTCCTCTTCCTTTAGTTGGTTTTCTTCGTCAATTTGCATCGCCATAGATTCGCCATCTCGCGTATTTCATTATAAAAAAAAACAACAAATGTCGTGCGAGACAAAGTTCGCGGGGTCAGCTAGTATATATATAAAATAAACTATAAAAAAAAATGTCTTTAACCCTCTAGCAGGCCAATTTTCAACAAAAGTGTCCAGCTCCTTGCCTACGCTGATGACATTGATGTCATCGGACGTAACAAGCGATATGTCACCGCTGCCTTTGCGGCTATCGAAAGAGAATCTGCCAAAATGGGTCTGGTGATAAATGAGGGCAAGACGAAGTATATGCTGTCTACATGCAGGGACTCGCAGCGGCTAGGGTCTCACGTCGAGGCCGACAGGTATACTTTTGAAGTTGTCAAGGAATTCGTCTACCTTGGCACCGCCATCAACAGCAGCAATGATGTCAGCCTGGAGATAAAGCGAAGGATAACTCTTGCCAACAGGTGCTACTACGGTCTCGGTAGGCAATTGAGAAGTAGAGACCTCTTTCGACCGACAAAACTTGCACTCTATAGGACGCTTATCTTGCCCGTGGTCCTCAATGGCGCTGAAGCATGGACAATGACACGAAACGACATAGCGGCCCTTGGAGTGTTCGAGAGGAAGGTGCTTCGCAAAATCTTCGGCCCTGTTCGGGTTGGTGACGACTATCGCATACGAACCAATAACGAGCTGTATGAGCTGTATAAGGACATGGACGTAGCGCAGCGAATTAACATCCAGCGGCTACGCTGGCTCGGTCATGTCTGCCGCATGGACGACGAAGCTCCGGCGAAAAAGGTGTTCGATGCGATGGTTGGAGGTCGGCGGCGAAGAGGGAGGCCGTGTCTCCGGTGGAAGGACCAAGTTGAAGAGGCCCTGTCATCCCTTGGTGTTACTAACTGGAGAAGGCGCGCGCAAAGCAGAGGCGCCTGGAGAGAAGTTTTGCGGCAGGCCGTAACCCGATAACGGGTTGTTATGACCAGTTAAGTAAGTAGATACGTATTCACCAATGCCATATCAATAAACTTTGGATCAGTTTCAGCTATATTTCCGACAAAACCACCATTATGAGAATAAAAATATGCGCTTTCTTCTTGCGATAGCAATGGCGATCGGGGCCGTTTTGCCGGTTTAGTTATCAAATATCGAATTTTTTAATTTTGTTCATCAGTGTGTGGTTTTTCAGCACAGTTGGTTGTCATTGCTGAAGAATGATTGATGGTGAAGTAGTTACTGAAGATATATTGCCTAGGTTACTGATATTCAAACCTTTGTCTACCACATAACAAAGCAAATCAACAGATGGCATGCTGCCTACCGCAATACATTGATCAATTAAATATTCAATATTTTGGGTCAAAGGACTATTATCCCTATCATCGTTATGATCATCGCTAAAATTTCCATTTGACTCTTCATTAGACTCGAGGTCAGAATGCATGCCTTCCATGAATTCCACAATTTCTCCATCAGATAAATTTGACAGTTTATAACTTCCTCGTCGCGGCATATCAAAACAAATATGAGCAACAAAGATCGTAAAATATTGCGTAGCCTGGCAGGTCCGCCTGTGGACGGGCAATGATTAGAAGGGTTTTTGTAACTTTTCACTTTTATAACACAATGCAAGCACGAAGTATTCCGAGCATTTTCTTTGCATTCCTTTCTATTTACAATAGTAAGTGAGAGGGTGAGCATATGTGAATCTCTTTATACTTTACGAAATAATGCTCACGTCAGGCGGCCATTTCCTTAAAAAAGTAATGGGAATTCGTAAGGGAAATATGGAGTACTCCAAAACGAAAAATAAGCATTCCGTAATGCATTGATTCATCGTTCCATTTCCGACTGGGGAAGTGCCTCTTTGGGCGCGTGCGTGTGTGTGTGTGTGTGTGAGCGTATGTGTGGGTGCGGGTGGAAGAAGTAAGCCGTCGACTCAGGGATTAATTAGATTATCTTCGCCGGCAGTCTCAACAGTTAGCTACAACGAATGTATGACAAAAAGAGAGAAATTAAACTGGCTACTAAATCTAACAAACTAAAATTTTTGCCTGGGAAACGCCCATAGAAGGCGTTGCTCGGGGTCAAATTTCAAAGTTTTTATAAAAAAAACTCAATTAATCTCCAACTGAGATACACGATATGGGTATCAAACGAAAGGTCGTTTCATACCTTTCTTCTGATGTGCAACATTAGATACGTAAGATGTAAAATAAAAAGTTGTAAGCGAAAAAAAATAAATATATAAAAAAATATCTAATATATACAAATCTCGTGTCACAATGTTAGTTACCATACTCCTCCGAAACGGCTTGACCGATTTTTATGAAATTTTACATGCATATTCAGTAGGTCTGAGAATCGGCTACTATCTATTTTTCATACCCCTAAGTGGTGTGGCACATTTTTGTGACCCAATTATTCTGCTGAACTATAAGTCACACACCAATGAAACTTAGCATGAACCTAGCATGTACTCATATTTTTCGACAGACGGAATAAGGCGAGTATTGGACAAGGGGGCGTGGCACCACTCATACGAACCAGATCTTAATAATGGAATATATTCCAAATCGTAAGTTGTACAACACTGAAATTTAGTACCCCGTCGTCCCATAGGTGAGTCATTCTAATGATAAGATTTGATGGGCGTTGGACAAGGGGCGTGGCACATTTTTTGTGACCCAAATATTTTGCTGAACTATAAGTCACTCAGCAATGAAACTTAGTACGAATCTACCATTTATTCATATATTTCGACAGAGGGAATGATGAGGGCATTGAAAAAGGGGGCGTGGCACCGCCCATATAAGCGAAATCTTTAATATAGAATATCTTCGCAATTTTAAGTCGTACAACACTGAAATTTTGTATCCCGTCGTCCCATAGATGAATCCTTCTGATGATAAGATTTGATGGGAGTGGGGCAAGGGGCGTGGCACCACCCATAAGAGCCAGACCTTAATACTGGTATATCTTCCAAATTGTAAGTTGTACAACACTGAAATTTTGTATCCCGTCGCCCCATAGATGAGTCATTCTAATGATAAGATTTGATGGGCGTTGGACAAGGGGCTTGGCACACTTTTTGCAAACCAAACACGTTGCTGAACTATAAGTCGCTCAGCAATGAAACTTAGTACGAACCTACAATTTTCTCTTTCGACAGAGGGCATTGAATAAGGGGCAGGTATTGAATAAGAGGGCATGGCACCAAGCGCAGTCCATTTCTTTACTGAATCTTAGCAGCAACATTGCTTATTTGTGGGCCTCGATTGCGTTAACCAGTAGCTCCTCCTCTTCCTTTAGTTGGTTTTCTTCGTCAATTTGCATCGCCATAGATTCGCCATCTCGCGTATTTCATTATAAAAAAAAACAACAAATGTCGTGCGAGACAAAGTTCGCGGGGTCAGCTAGTATATATATAAAATAAACTATAAAAAAAAATTTCTTTAACCCTCTAGCAGGCCAATTTTCAACAAAAGTGTCCAGCTCCTTGCCTACACTGATGACATTGATGTCATCGGACGTAACAAGCGATATGTCACCGCTGCCTTTGCGGCTATCGAAAGAGAATCTGCCAAAATGGGTCTGGTGGTAAATGAGGGCAAGACGAAGTATATGCTGTCTACATGCAGGGACTCGCAGCGGCTAGGGTCTCACGTCGAGGCCGACAGGTATACTTTTGAAGTTGTCAAGGAATTCGTCTACCTTGGCACCGCCATCAACAGCAGCAATGATGTCAGCCTGGAGATAAAGCGAAGGATAACTCTTGCCAACAGGTGCTACTACGGTCTCGGTAGGCAATTGAGAAGTAGAGACCTCTTTCGACCGACAAAACTTGCACTCTATAGGACGCTTATCTTGCCCGTGGTCCTCAATGGCGCTGAAGCATGGACAATGACACGAAACGACATAGCGGCCCTTGGAGTGTTCGAGAGGATGGTACTTCGCAAAATCTTCGGCCCTGTTCGTGTTGGTGACGACTATCGTATACGAACCAATAACGAGCTGTATGAACTGTATAAGGACATGGACGTAGCGCAGCGAATAAACATCTAGCGGCTACGCTGGCTCGGTCATGTCTGCCGCATGGACGACGAAGCTCCGGCGAAAAAGGTGTTCGATGCGATGGTTGGAGGTCGGCGGCGAAGAGGGAGGCCGTGTCTCCGGTGGAAGGACCAAGTTGAAGAGGCCCTGTCATCCCTTGGTGTTACTAACTGGAGAAGGCGCGCGCAAAGCAGAGGCGCCTGGAGAGAAGTTTTGCGGCAGGCCGTAACCCGATAACGGGTTGTTATGACCAGTTAAGTAAGTAGATACGTATTCACCAATGCCATATCAATAAACTTTGGATCAGTTTCAGCTATATTTCCGACAAAACCACCATTATGAGAATAAAAATATGCGCTTTCTTCTTGCGATAGCAATGGCGATCGGGGCCGTTTTGCCGGTTTAGTTATCAAATATCGAATTTTTTAATTTTGTTCATCAGTGTGTGGTTTTTCAGCACAGTTGGTTGTCATTGCTGAAGAATGATTGATGGTGAAGTAGTTACTGAAGATATATTGCCTAGGTTACTGATATTCAAACCTTTGTCTACCACATAACAAAGCAAATCAACAGATGGCATGCTGCCTACCGCAATACATTGATCAATTAAATATTCAATATTTTGGGTCAAAGGACTATTATCCCTATCATCGTTATGATCATCGCTAAAATTTCCATTTGACTCTTCATTAGACTCGAGGTCAGAATGCATGCCTTCCATGAATTCCACAATTTCTCCATCAGATAAATTTGACAGTTTATAACTTCCTCGTCGCGGCATATCAAAACAAATGAAAGGCCAATATGAGCAACAAAGATCGTAAAATATTGCGTAGCCTGGCAGGTCCGCCTGTGGACGGGCAATGATTAGAAGGGTTTTTTGTAACTTTTCACTTTTATAACACTTTTTTTAAATGCCTTTGGATTAAGAACACTTTTATTTACTTACCAGTAATTTTTTGAGCTTTATCAAAAATGTCTAGATATTTTAAATTAATTGTTGAAAATCACAATGTTTCACAAATTAGTTTTACACTTGTTTGACACAAATTTTACGCTTTAAATTAAAATATCCCCTGTGCATGCATTGAACTGTTTTTTAAACCCTTCTTGGCGATTTATAACAAAAATGGATTTTTTTTGGGGAATTTTAAAGCTAAAAAATTACACCCTGCCTACAGGCGCGCTAGCCTGCTAGAGGGTTAAAAACAGATTTTGTTCTCGAAAAAATGCTTTACTAAGGTACAATAAGTTTGTTGCCATATTGTAGCTTGTGGAATTTACTTTAACAATTTACTTTAACAATGAAATACAAAACATTTGATATTTGATTTGATTATTTAAATTATGTTAAAATAGATTTCGGCACGATTTTGTATTTGTATTTTACCTGTATTTTACCACCATATTTATTGCATTGAAGTCATTTAGCGCGTCGATGCGCGACAAAGTCCGCAGGGACCTTGTAGGTAGCTCCATGTAATTTGCTCTTATTTTTTATTAGTAACTATAAATAGTTAGTGTCAAATATTGATAGCAGCACAATTTCAAATAAATCGTTGAAATTAAAATACGACGGTGATTGGGATCAAATTGATATGTCGCCGGACGCGCTTTTAACAACTGAGCATGGGTAAACAACAAGCAGTAATGCAGACTTTGGTCAGATATTTGGAAAACAATGAAGAACCTTATTCATTCACTGAGGAGACAAATTACGAAGATTTCTTGCCATACGATGGAACATATCGAGCCCTTCCCGCGTTTTTATCGTATGAGCCAAAAACCAAATTTTACAGGAGACTTTTTTTTGGTTTTCTCTGCATTGGCGCAACAAAGCTGCATGATTTTTGGCATACACACTTTATTTAGGATTACGCACTTGGAATAGGTTATTTTAATAACTTCAGCAAAGCGCAACGGTGTTATTTTGGACATACGATAATTTGTGCGGGCACTATTATGAGCGATTCAAATATTGCAGTGGCACATACGATAAACTCGTTTCTAAGTAAAAAAAAGAATGTTGTCCTTCGTATAATGTATTTTCATTTATTAAATACAAAATAATGTTACTTTCAGATTGACATAGTGTAATTCATAGTGATATAGTGTAGTTTTATATAAAAAAAAAATTTCAGAAAAAATTAAATACAGTGGACGTCCAATATAAAGAATCTTATCGAAATTTAGAATCGATCGAAATTTTTGTTTGTTTTGAACCATCCTTCTTAAAGAAATAAATCTCACATACTCAGTTTTTAACCTTCTGCCTGTCCCTTGGGGTCTATTTGACCCCAGGCGGAATTAAAAAAAAACGGTTGAGCGGCTTTGTGTACTCGTGCACTTGTGTTATTTAGTGTTAATCGCGTTTACAGCCCATAACAAATCAAGAAAAACACTATTCGCTTTTCTTTTGTGATTTATGTGTAAGATTTTTTCATGTTTTGTCAGTAAATTATATAACAGTTTCATTGGGGTCATCTTGACACCAAAGGACAGCGAAAGCAATTTTGAGCAAAGGACAGGCAGAAGGTTAAAAAATATCATGTTTTATTCCAGCATTTTCAAAATACAAAATGGCTATGTGTGTACAGTGAAAAGTCTTCGATGCGGATTGCTTCTTTACCGCAAGTAAACTTTTCTGTATGGACATTTTTCTTGATTGATTATTGAAATTTTAGTTTTTAAAAGAAAACGCCGACCGAACGCAAAACAAATCATGTGAAAATGATCAACAATACATACAAACAGAATTTGAAAATATTGGTAACTTGACGTAAATTTGAAAGTTTTAACGTAACAAAAACAATTGAGGTACCGTTCACTTGACGAAACCAAACATTAAATCCATAATTCGTTAAATGGCAAGTTCATTATACTGGACGTCCACTGTACTGTATTCGTCATCTGTTTTGACTAGCACATCTTTTATCATTCCATCAAATTTTAAATCTAAATATTCCAACTCGGCTGTTCGCCTGATTTTCAACTCTTTTTGGCAAATTCTTATTTCTCCTTCCCCGCTTTCCTACACAAATTTCTGGTTCTTCATTACAACTTGTATCGCTGTCACTATAAGGGACCAGCGTTGATAATGCCTTGCGGTTTGGGCACTGAAACATAAATTTTTTTAGAACTTTTATTTCGTTTTTTCTTTACTTTTTTTATTATCAAAGCATTTACTTAATTATTATATTTTATTTTATCATCAAATTAATGAATTTCAATTTACTCAATACGTAACTATGAACATGAAAAAAAAACTTTTCCTGCAAATAGGCCATTGTTCACCTTCAGCAATTATATTATTAATAATATTCACTTTTCTCTATTAAAATATTTTCAATATCACACTTTTGCAATAAAGTTAAAAATTTACTTTTGGCAACTAGAGCAATTTTATCGTAACACATAGCTAGTCGCGGGCACAAAAAATGAAGGAAAATGTGAAGTGGACATACGATAATTGTTTTTTCTCTAACTTCGTAACGGTTCATCGTAGAGAAGTGAGCTTTTAGGTACTGATGGCTAGTTTATAGTGCTATTGTTTTCGGTAAAAAAATAATTTCGGTAAAAATGGCTCATGCGATAAAATCGCGGGAAGGGCTCGATATGATGCTGAAGTTGAAATGAATGTCATTCTGGCGGATGAAGCTGTCTCCGACGACGATGATCAAACTCTATTATCGATTTGAGTATTGCTAAGTAAGGCTGAGAGTATTGCCTAAGTATATATAAAAATGATGACCAACAGAATAAAAATATCAATAAATATATATAAATACCCATTACTCTAAAAAAAATGCCATACTTGCAGCGGCACAGATGCATGAGCTGCTAAAGCAAAGTTAAGCAACTAAATGCAATTATTTTGTATTGTATACATTTCTGCCTATCTGTCTGTAGCAACAAATACACATGCGTTTACTAAAAAGTATACACGAAGCTTTACTTTTTGGCTCTCCAAACACATCTACACACATTCTGTAACCCTACATTATAAAATTACACATCTTATATGCAATGTTACAAAAAAAGATCCCTGGGGACCTTGTTGGGCTTTGACCGTGTAAAAAATTATCGGTTATCCGAGTGTCAAGTTTTCTTAAAAGTAATCACAATGTGGTTTTTTAATGTGACAGTTGCTTAAAACTTGCACGCTCTTAACATTTTGGAAAAGTTGCCAAATCTTTTAAAATCGGTGGCAAATGTGCACTCATGCTCATCGAACTCTTCGGTCATATTTACTGTTATTGACAAGAACAATGCCGAGATTGCCGAACTCGCCACCGTGGCGCGAGTCCTTAGTAGCGAGGGACAAAAATAGAAGAAATAGTCGTACGACAATACAATTTTGTACATATGATTTTGTTATAAAGAGTCGGCAAAAATCCACTTAGTTTAACCCTCCTCGCGGGTGCCGACCGGGCGATGGGCATCGCCGTGTCTATGTGCAGGTAAACTGGCAAGGCACGGCGATTTCTAGCTAAGAGTGAGGTAGGGCTCCACAAGTCATGCCTGAGGTCCAGCTTACATGCCGCCCCGAGGGGCGGCTTGTGGAGTCTTACCTCAGTCATGCTAAGTGGTGCCTGGCGGGTAGGCATAAAACGCTAAGGGAGGAGTTCTGAAATAAAAACCAGTCTGGAGTCGAAGAAGGGGAAAGAGCGGGTCAGGATATTGACCCAAACGTCGGTGGAAGAAGTGACTGCTACCACCGGCGGGCACGGTGGGGAACTTGATTCCCCTCTGCGTGTCGCCAGCGGTCACACCTCTGCTAGAGTGGTTGCAGGCTCTAGCAGTCGTCATGCAACTGCAAATTTTACGAAGGCTAGGTTAGCCACTAGGGGTACTGCAGTCGACACAGACTCAGACCTCGACAGCGTATGCAGCGGGGCAACCACAAATACGATAGCTGAGGAGGAGCTGCTGAAGTCCCCGAAGGCTCTCGACCCGAGCATCGCATCCACTAGTAGGAGCGAGCAAAGGAAGAAGCCCAATAAGGAGGGCCTGAAAGCGCTCGCCCAGTACAAAGCGGCAATACGTATCAAGTTGCGCCTGGAGAATAAGGACACTCTTTCGCCCACGGAGCGAGAGGACCTACGATGGGCAACTGAGACGGTTACGAAAGGCAGGGAGCACTTCTCGCAAATCGAACGGTTTGCGACCACGCATCCCACCTTCGTGAACAAAATAGAAGAAAACGTAGCGAAGGCTATGAAGGAAACGGAGGCGAAGAGACAGAGGTCCACGGAGGGAGAAAAACCCGCGGCCAAACGTCCTCGCACCCACACCACAGCTACTCCATCTGACCAACCGACCTCGTTCAAAAGAGTGGCGACGACCAGCGAAATAGCCAAACGGCACTTGACCGTGGCGCTCGTTGACCGACGACACGAAAATGGCCAGATGACGGCGGAACAGTGGAAGCTAGTGGACAGCAAAATTCTCGAGGCCATTGTTGCACAGGCGATCGACGAACCTAACAAACCTTCGCCATCCTTTGAAGGAGCGGGGTGGTACAGGGGAGTCAAGATTCTAAAGTGCAATGACGACCTCACGCTTAAATGGGTCAAGGAGGTGGTCCCGAAACTGCGAGGACTGTAGCCGGGCGCTAACCAGGTTATAGTGGATATGGACGATATTCCCGGTCCACCGCGGGCTAAGGTACGTGTACCAAGCGCGGTGAAACCGGAAAACGCCCTACTGCTTTTCCAGCGGCAGAACCCCGATGTCCCGACGACGGACTGGAAGATGATCCACGCGGGGAAACCCAACGCCGACGGTACACTTGATCTGATCCTCCAAATCAACAAAGACGCAGAGGACAAGTTGTACCAGCGGTTCGGAAAGATGTCTTGGGGGACGGGTAGTGTTTACCTGCGCCTCAAAAAACGTCATCCGAAAGACGGGAACGAAAACACTCTAAAGCCAGGTGAAGTAGAAAAGGATCTTGGGCTGGAACCCATGACCGACGCTACTCTCATGCTTCAGCTAGACGACGCACAGTGTTTCGTGTAGAACAAGCTAGCTGGACAAAAATATTTTTCAGGATTTTTCGTTTTATATGCGGCTTTTTATTTCAGATACATATATTTTTTTAGTTTTTTATGTCTTTTTATATGTATATATACATATATACACATACCTATATATACATATATACATTAAGGAGCTTAATAATTCCAGTCTTAGGACCAAAGGGAGAAAAATAGATGACCTAAAACATACCAGATATACTGATAAGTTGATTTATGCTGCGGAGATACGAGTATCTGCACGATTGTCCACTGGCGAAATGTAGCAAGTGTTATCAAAATTGCGAAAAATTAGACTCAAGATTATCTGAACGAAAAAAATGATAGACGTTTAAGTTTGAGATATTACAGCTTTATTGTACTATATAGATAGCCAATCGACTAGTCATGCACACAAAAGGCCTCGGAAATGGAGTATCTAAGCTTGGCAAAAGCTGCTTGTATCCACATCCAAATTGATGTGAATGAAACGCGTGCTAAAATGAAACTTCAAGCAGTTTAAGATACGACTTTTGAGCGTTTATTCTTAGCACAGCAGGAAATTCTTGTCAATTTATTACTTACTTACAGTTCACGGGACTGCTTTTGCGTATTATTTGCTCTAAATCGCATACAGTCTTTATAACGAGCTTCCTGAGCTTCCTCAGAAAGCTGACCAATTGGCAGAATTGCCGATTTTATAACGTCAGTGCTGTGCACCAAAATTTTGTGAACCGTAACAGGCATGTTATACCACGAAGATAAAGCGCGTAGGAGTGTGTCGAATTTTTTTATGAAAGTAACATCCAAGCCAGTAATTTCTACACTTTTCTCTGAGTTTTCAAAGAACCTACGTGCAGTATTGCCGTCGTTTGTGTTACCGAATCCAGGCTTTGGTTTATCTACAATCAGTCCAAGCACATTTTTAAATTGACTAGTTGATTTGCTATCTACATAGTATACTAAAGCTTCTTCACTGCTCAAACATCTAGAATTTTTTTCACATTTTTTTTCGTTCAGAGATTCTTGAGTCTCCCTTTTCGCAGTTTTGATAACACTTGCTACATTTCTACTGCCGGACAGTCGTGCAGATACCTCTGCAGCATAAATCAGCTCATTAGCACTTCTGGATTGTATTCACTCATCTATTCGGTTGGCCCTCAGACTGGAGTTATCAAATACCTTCTTTGGTCTACCAGGACCTGGATGGCTGTCTGAAGATGTCGATGGCAAGCTTGAACGTACAGTAATGTTGAAAATTATCTCTGAACCAGATAGCCATTCATGGTTCTTATTTAGAAATCGTTCACGGTTTCTTCCTAGGCTGTTCCACTTCATAGACAACTTTGATGGTATTTGGGAAAGTTTGACTTTTATGCTTCTTGAAGAATTTTCTGTCACTTCATAATCGTTAAATTTGGTAACATGTGCCTCATTATCTCTTCATTTTTTGTTTCATTAGAATATTCCAACCAAATTTCCGAAAAATTTAAATTTTGTTATGCTTATAGTCAAATCTGAAAAAATAAAATAAAATAGATGTGCAAAAAATTCGCAATGGTTTTTTGTTCCATCTACTAGTCCGTACTTATGAGCAGAATATATATAAAAATTGGAGAGGTGACATGAGGAGACATCTCAACTTTTCACCTTTAAAGTTAAAAATTTGTGGAAAAAATCGCTTTCCTTCTTAATCATGGCACGTTACAACTATTAAATATAGCTTAATTGCTAATACAAGACATTGTAAAAATACTACTCACTCTTAAGCACAGACTCCATTATAAAAAAAGATGTAACCGACTTTCAACACGAACTTATTTTAAGAAATAACTGCAGGCCAACTATGTGAAGAAATTTTTAAAATTTACGATAATCTGATATATTTATCTATATAGCTCACTATATTGAAAGTGCAGGTGTGTTATTTTCACACAAATCCTAATGTATGAATATTGACATTCATTATCTAATGGAAAAATCAGGAAATAAAAATGTCGTTTTTGTCCAGCTAGCTTGTTCTAGGCGAAACACTGTGCGACGGGGAGATTGACGAGATGGAGGTTGAGACGGGTGGAGTGTCGGCGGTGACAGCCACACCCACCTTGAAGGACACTGTACCTTCTGAAGGGAAAGGTCCTACAAATCAACCTCCACCACAGTAAGGTGGCTTCAGCTGAGCTCCTCACACTAGAGGAGGGCAGCTACGACGTGGCCCTATTCCAGGAACCCTGGCTTTCCTCCGGAAATAAGATTTCAGGGTTAGGGTCCACGAACTATAATCTTTTCCATGCAACAACGGTAGGTAAGATTCGATCTGCCATCCTTGTTAGGAAGGATATTAACGCATATCTTCTACCTAATTTCAGTTCTGATGACCTGACGGTGGTCGCCATCGAAGGGGACGACAAGCTTAAACTTGTGGCCTCGTGCTATATGGCCCACGACGTCGAGGCACCCCCCACAGAACTACAGCACCTGATGGAAGAAGTCCTCAGACAAGGTTTCGACGCCGTGGTAGGTGCGGATGCCAATTCGCACCACCCTCAGTGGGGAAGCATGAACACGAACGAACGGGGTGAGTCCCTTTTTAATTTTATACTACAAAACAATGTAGATATAGCTAATAGACGGACGTTGAGGCTAAGGCGAAACTCCTAACGTCAAAGATCCTCCTTGCATACCACGAATCCTGCCCGCCCTCAAGGCCGGTAGGACGAAAATCCTATCCGCCCTGGTGGAGCAAGGACATTGGTAGGCAAAGAAGGGAACTTAGAGAGTTTTTCAAACTGGCCAAACTTGCCGACTGTGCGGAGTGTTGGAGAGAGTACAAGACACTACTTCACTCCTACAAACAAGAGATACGGAGGGCCAAAAGAAGTTCCTGGCAGAACTTCTGTGGAAGTATGGACAAGACCTCCGAGGCATCCAGACTTCGGAAGATACTCGCCAAATCTCCCCCTATACCATCACTCATCCGCAAAGTATCTGGAGGATGGACCAAGGATGGCAAGGAGACGCTTGAGGCAATTATGGAAGCCCACTTTCCTGGCTGTTCAGAGGTTCCCGACTCAGTCTCAACTGCACTCGGCACAGAGCAAGGGAATTGTGAGGGCCTAATCACCACATCCAGACTTCGATGGGCTTTGGGTTCTTTCGATCCCTTCAAATCCCCGGGCCCGGACGGCATTTTTCCCGCGCTTTTGCAAAAGGGAAGTGCTGTTCTGATACCGTGGCTCAAGGACGTTTTCAGGAGCTGTCTGAGACTGAACTATGTACCGATGGACTGGCGATTATCAAGGGTTGTATTTTTGCCGAAATCAAGTAAAAGCAGCCATTTGTATCCGAAGGACTATCGGCCCATCAGCCTCACCTCGTTTATACTGAAGACCTTTGAAAGACTGCTAGACTCAAGTACCTCAAGCCAATTTCGACTTCAAACCCTACTTGATCCTAGAACCGGATGGGTGGCGACAGGGGCTCGAACCCAGCCGTCAATCCTATAACCTGTTCACGGATGGATCCAAGATGACAGAGGGAGTGGGATCTGCAGTTTTCTGTCCGGAACTTGACCTTCAACAGTCTTTCCGGCTCCCGGACTACTGCAGCATCTTCCAAGCAGAGGTAAACGCTGCCACAAGAGCGGCGCAACTAGCAATGGATCGCACCCCTCCAGACTCTCGGATAAATATCTATATCGACAACCAAGCAGCCATAAAAGCAGCAGCTGGGGTATTGTCAAACTCGATATGCGTACGGAACTGCAAAACCAAATTGGACGAACTCTGTCGCAACAGAGTAGTCACTATCTATTGGGTACCGGGTCACAAAGGAGTTGAGGGAAATGAGAAGGCTGATGCGCTCGCCAAAGCCGGGGCACGACGGCCTACGGTTAGCGAGCCAGACATCCATCCACAACTCTCCACGCTCAAGACGGAAATAGAAGAGAATATGATTCGTGAAGTGGCGTCCATGTGGGAGAGATCTACATCTCACAGGATAGCAAAAATCATGCTTCGCGAACATAATATCAACAACACAGAGTTTGTACTATCACTCCGAAGATATGATTGCAAACTATTAACCGGGATACTCACGGGACACTGTCTCACACCGTCCCACGCTGCCAAACTTGGCTTGGTACCAAGTGATGCATGCACAAGATGTGGTGAAGACAGTGCCAAGGGTACCCTGGAGCATTTGCTGTGCCACTGCCCTGCTCTCTACAGATCACGGGTCAGCTGCCTCGGATCCGTGTCGTTCCCTTCCTTGGAAAGAATCGCGGAACAAAATAGCGGCGACTTGCTTAGATTTGCCAAAACGTTTTTAAAAAATTATATACAGGTCTGAAGCTCCAGAACCTTTCTGGTATCACTATGGACCAACATGGTTGCTGATTATGCAGACTTTTGCAATCCGTGCAATGATACAAAAACAAAATACAAGGGAAAAACGTTTTGCAATTTGTGCAATATGTACAACAGTGATACCCATGTTTTATATGAGGGTGCAAATGTGCGTCAGCTGGTTGTAAAAAAATGCGTTCATTTTATTTCGTGTGCGCAAGCGTAAATTTTTCACAAAAATTTTGTTTTATTTCCTTTTATATAAACATTTTGAATTTTTCAGCTAACAACGAAAATTGGTTTCAATTATTACCATCTTCCAGAAAAATTCTTACCATTCTCATGCAGAATTTAAAATGCAGCACTTTCAATCAAGAAATCAACAATTTTCGAATTTTCGCCTGTTTGCGGCATTTTTTACAATATTTGAATTTTTGGGTGTTCTCGAAGTCTAGCACTTTTCAGGGTTGCAAATATCAGTTTCTGCAAGTTTTACGATGTTGCAAGGCATCGAGAATACCCCTAATTTATATACCGATGGCAGCCACCAAACTTGCACTTTGTGAGGGTTGGTAACTTTGGTAGAAATTATTGCAATTTGTTGAACGTAAGTTCGAGGACTTTTGTCAAAAAATTTCCCGTGGAACCTTATGTTAAGTAAATATAGTCTATAAATATATTATTTTTGGAACTCTTTGAAAGCTTTCCCTCTTTTGTTTTGCTTTCCATATTCCATATAGATAAACTTATAAAAAAAAGTTAGTGATATAGCTGACAGTATGTACTAATAGAAACCATGGACTTAAGGTGCACAAACTTGCACATTTTTAAGAAATTCAACATTTTAAATGACGTATACAGTAAAAAATACGGACCTTTTTGCAGCATGGTTGGCAGGAAAACATAGCAACTACTGCTGCGTTTAGCTTGAGCTCTAAATTTTTGTTTGTAAAATATGTAAACACCCCTTGATTTAGAAAAATTACAAAAAAAAAGTAGATTCGATTCAAGGCTTCGGTAATACTGAGCGGCTTGCCATCGAATTAAGGCAACTTTCGAAAAGTAGCAAGACTTGTAAATGTCTGCCGAACCAATTACATCAGTTAATAGGAAAATTAAAGGTAAACATGAAAACCGAAACTCTGATATAATGAAATATAAAAAAAATTTAATTTAAAATTTTGTCAAAAATAGATGCAGAGGGTTTAATTTGAATAATTCATCATCGGAAACCGATTGTCCTAGCAGTACAGATTAACAAATTGTAATTTTGAATGAAAATATATGCTATACTGAATTTGAAAAAAGGTATTATTATTTTCTATTTGGGGTTGAAATAACTTAGGTGCGCATAAGTATTCACAGATATTTTTAGTTTCTGTAATATTTTCTTTTTTTATTACAAGCGTACTTGTACTATAATACTACTATAGTACTATAATATGGTAGCAAACTTATAGCTATATAATGGATTTTTTCGACAAAAAAAATCCGTTTTTACAAAATGTTTGTACAAAAAAAATTTGCGCTTATAATTCATTCTTCTGCTTCTTAACTAGCACGACAGCCCGATTACGAGACTAAGGCCTAGCTACTCCAACCATCCGTGTTGGAAGGGACCTACAGTTTTATGCCGATTCCGAACGGCGAGTTGGGAGCTTTTTCATAGGCAATTTTACTCTCATAGGTTTGCCATTTCCTGCTGGGAGGACAGTCACCGAAAGAAAAATTGTTGCAAGTCATTTTATCATGCTTGCGCCGCTCTCTAATAAGTATGTACAAACAATGAGTTATACGGCAGCCACCGTAGCTCAGCTGGCTAGTGCGTTGAGCCGCGAGTCAAATACGACGCTCGAACCCAGGTTCAAGACTCCGTTGCTGCTAACACCGAAAAAAAAAGAAAAAAATATTATTAGAGAGCGGCGCAAGCATGATAAAATGACTTGCAAGCCATCGCTGTGCTTCCAAATACTGTCGCTCTTTTTCACTTTCAATACAAAACAAGCACTGCAGTGAAGAAAGCCCAATAAACATCAAAAAAATATTTCTCCAACGTTTGAGATTTCTATGATTCTCAAGTTGAGAATCAACATAATTCTCAAGTTGAATTACAACATTTTCTCCAACATATAATTTCAACTTGAGAAACACTGGAGTTACATTTGAGAAAATTTGAAAATATTTGGTATGTGGCAATGCTTGAGATTTCTATGATTCTCAAGTTGAGAATCAACATAATTCTCAACTTGAATTACAACATTTTCTCCAACATATAATTTTAACTTGAGAAACACTGGAGTTACATTTGAGAAAATTTGAAAATATTTGGTATGTGGCAATGCTTGAGATTTCTATGATTCTCAAGTTGAGAATCAACATAATTCTCAACTTGAATTACAACATTTTCTCCAACATATAATTTTAACTTGAGAAACACTGGAGTTACATTTGAGAAAATTTGAAAATATTTTGTATGGGCAATGCTGCAATTGAATTCGCGAAAATGTATGTCTGGTAATGCTTGTGAATCATATGATTTAAATTATTCGAAAAAATTTTTTAAACGTGAAAAGTGACGTGAAGCGGAAATAAAAGAAAAAAATAAAAAGGTAAGTTAAAAGGATGCAAAATATAAAAAAAATAAAGAGGGAAGTGAGGCAAGTGGTGGATCTGCTGTCGGAACGTCCAAATACTGGGGAAGCTTTGGCACCCGGGCCGTCGACAGCAGCTTCCCGCCAAAATTCCCCAAATTTTTTTAGTGAAGACGAGGAGACTTTCTCCTCCAGCGATAGTCCAGAAGAGGAACCCTGCAAGTTGAAGGAAGAGCTAGCTGCTTGGGCGGTTAGATTTAATATTTCGAATGCAGCCACAAATAGTCTGCTTGGAATCTTGAGGAAACATATAGGGGGTATTCCAAAAGATGCGAGAACGTTAAAATCAACTCCAAAGGTAGCACCAGTTGAGAAAATGGGGTGAGGAGAATATATTCACTACGGACTTGAGGATGCGCTGACGGATTTTCTTGCCAAAAATGCATATAAGTCGTCCGAAATTAGTCTTAATACTAATATAGATGGCCTTCCCCTGGCAAAAAGCTCAAATTTGCAAGTTTGGCCAATATTAACAAATGTTAATGGGACACCGGACGTAATGGTTGTAGGCGCTTATTGCGGCCAGAGCAAGCCATTGTGTCCAAATATTTATCTAAAGAGATTTGTGGACGAACTTGCCAATTTAATAGATAGGGGGTTGATTTTCGAAGGTAAATTGTTTTCTATAAATTGCCGGTCATTCATTTGTGATGCACCAGCCAGATCGTATATTCTTGGGGTAAAAGGACACACGGGCTTTTTCAGTTGCCTAAAATGCATCCAAAAAGGAGAGTCGTTTAATCATAGAATGATTTTTCGAAATGGTATTTATGATCCCAGGACCGATTCCGACTTTCGTTCGCGGTTGCATGTTAGTCACCATAGAATATTGGAACCTATGGCCATTGAAAAATTGCCTATAGATATAGTCAAGGCATTTCCTTATGACTATATGCATGTAGTTTGTCTCGGGGTTACTAAAACTTTGCTCGTTGGTTTGGTTAGGCAAAAAAACAAAAGTTTCTCTTTAAATTCTACAAAAATTAATTTATTGAACTCAAAATTGCTTTTTTTGAGCAACCAGGTTCCAATGGAGTTTGCTAGGCATCCACGAGATTTAAAAGAAATCGAAAGATTCAAAGCCACAGAGCTAAGACTGTTTCTTTTATATACAGGCATTTTTGTATTATGCGACATCTTAGACCCTGATAGGTATAACCATTTCTTAATGCTTAGTTTAGGTATACGAATTTTACTAAACAAAAAAATGTGTATAGAAAATAATGAATGTGCAAACAAACTTTTAACTCTGTTTGTTGAAAACATCCCTAGCTTTTACGACGATACTTTTGTAACGTTTAACTTCCACTGTCTTACCCACCTAGCCAGCGATGCATTAAAATATGGTGGTTTAGAAAGTGTAAGTGCTTTTAAGTTCGAGAATTATTTATCTCAACTTAAAAGAAAATGCAAGAAAAAAATCTGATTGCGGCGCAGATTTATAACCGTTTGGTAGAGGAAAGTCTACGAATTCCTCAGCCTTCAGCTGAAGAAAGAAAAAACACGGAATTAAAAAATGGACCAGTAAAGTCGATAAACACAAATCGATTTTATTTGTCCATAAAAAGACCTGATTTTTTCTGTATTAAGGATAACATCTTCATTATAATATCTATTTTTAAACAAAACAGTGTTTTTAAAATTAATGCAAAGGAAGTTTTGAATTTGACAGATTTTTTTACACTTCCAATAAAATCTTCAAGTTTCAATATTAAATTTTGTAAAAGTTTACAATTTTCGAGCTTAGAATATCAACACACAGCTCAAGAAATTACAGAAAAAATTGTCATGTTTCACAACTTTGAATTCAATAAATTTATATTTATACCTCTTATTCATATGTAGATGGACCTAAATGACCACTTTTTCACTGAAGCTACCGAGCTTATAACTAAGAAAGGTAAACTTATTTGTATTTAATACTTGCATAGATACATATGTATATATAACTAGCATTTGCCCATAGCTTCAGAGGTCGAATTTTAAAAAAGATTCTCAATACTTGTAAATTTTTAGACTGTTTTAAGAAAATGCGACCTAAAAATTATTTAGCACTTGTAATTTCTTCCACTCCTTCGGAAAACGGTTTGAAAAACACTGAAATTTGGGTTTCATTATTTTGGCTACAGAGTATTTGTGTCAAGTTTTAAGCAAATCCGAACAAAAACCATTTTTCTGTAAACAACCTATATCACCCCCTTTTCACCCTATGAACGTCGAATTTTGAAAAATGTCTTTTTTATGAGCGTCGACTTTTTTAAACAGGTACTGTCCAAATTTCATAATTGTAGCTTCAGTGGTCAGGAAAAAGAATTATATAGTATATATATATTTTTATATATAGATGTTGTACCTTAATAACCAGTAACTATTTACTCTTTAGACTTGGCTGAACTAAAAGAGCATATAAGTAAAGTGGAGAAAAATCTTTTACAAGGTACTTAAAGCAGTTTTTTTAATGTTAAAAAAAGGGCTATAAATAATAAGCATTTTCAGAACATCAAGTTACACAAAAACTTTTAAAACGTGTGCTGGAAGAGATCAAAGCAAATAAAAGACCAAGCAGCGCACAACGTAAACGGATCCTTCCGGTAACCCCCTTTATAGCTTTAGAGGAATTTAAAGAATTCGAAAAGAAGGTGGAATCATCCGAAAATAAATTTAACGATTTGGTAAGATTGTCAATAAAATTGTTTTCTTAAAATATACCAACTCGTATTTGCATTATTTTGAATCTAATTTTTTCCTAGACTAACGAATTGATGGGAATAATATCTGGAAATGCGGGACGATTTTTAAAAACGGCATGGCGAAAAATAATGGCCGACGATGTGGCTCGACAGTTTTGCTGGAAGGGAACATCTGAGAAGCAGGCTGTTAGGGCACTAAGTGTGACAGCAGCAATAAAACGTAATTATTTATAAATATGCTTAGGGGATCAGGGTTTGGATCCACAAGGCAAAGCACCTGACTGCACGGATGTAGACGTGGTCCACATCTTCGGCTGCGATCCTTGTGGGTACCAGGCCAAGTGGACTCAACGCCTTCACGAAGGTTGCTTCTGGTGACCGGGCGGTCCCCGGGCGGCTGTTGAAGCTTGTCTTCTCAGCTGGCGAAGTTTGAGCTGCGGAAATCCAGGAGCGACCCACAGTGGGCGGCTCCCTGGTCAGCGTCTGATCTCCATGTTAGGAGCGGCTGTTTCTTATCATCTTTTGGTGGCGTGATAGATGTCAAAGAAACGCCACAGGGGAAGGCGACCCCCTTCATCAAAACCATTCTGGAGGGCTCCCATAAGGACTCTTTTACGGTGCAGGGAGTCGGATCCCCAGTACCGGCGGTAGACAGTGGGCGAGCGGGCTGTCTGGCGTCGTCATCCAACGACCGCTTAGGCTGTGCAGCGGGACCCCAGGCTGTGCAGTCTACAAATGCTACTGGGAAGCAGGAGGCGCCCAAACCTGCATTAAGCAGGCAAAAGGCGCAGGAGTCCACAGCACAGGATGGTCGCTCACTTTCGGGGGTGGTGCCTCAGCTCCGGGGCCTTCGACTCGACGCTGCTATAGAGGGGGAATCTATGATTCTCTCGCAAAGTAGCGGCGCCGGGTCGGTGGACTCTGAGGCGGAGGCGGCACTCCTGGAGGAGGGAGACCGACCTGCGGCCACTGGCTCCATTCCTGGTATCTTACCGGCGGGGGAACGCAAGGCGAGCAGTGCTGCGAAGAAAGCCAGAAATGGCTACCGGCGCTCTCTTGCGTTTCTCCGCAGAGTGAGCAAAGAGCCTGGATCCTTGTCCGATAAGGAGAAGGATCTGGTAAGGAAGCACCAGAAGATCGTGGCTAGATTCGAGAAGAAACAGGCGGCGATTTCTGGTGCAAAATGCACGGCCGTTGCAGCAACACCTGGTGACAGTGCCACGGCTGCACGGCCCACCGAAGGTGCAGTGGAGGCGGAAAAGCCTAGAAACAAGGCCACATCCTCCGTCACTGCACGGGTGGGAGTAAAGACGGGGACGGCAAAGCCTGGAAACAGTGCTGCGGTCGCCCCGTCAAGTGAGACTGGTCAGAGACCCACCACCTCTTCAAGGCCCACTTCCACCACGGTGGAAAAGGCCGTAAAAAGGGGAAGATCGGGTGACGATCAGCCGACAGGGGAGGGGAAAAAGCTGAAGCCCTCAGCTAGCTTCTCTTCCCCACAGGAGTTGCAGATAGCCGTGGTGGACCGGAGCGATCCTGATGGGAAAATTCGCCCGGAAAACTGGCTTTCTGTAGAGGCGGCTGACGGCGAAATTGACTTCGACGGCGCTGGCTGGCAGAAGGGTGTCAAAATCGTCGGTTGTGGCAACAAGGAGTCCCTCAACTTCTTGGTGCGCACTATCGGCGGTCTTGAGCCCCTCTGGCAGGGGGCGAAACTCGAGGTCATACCCCGTGACCGTCTGCCACTCCGGCCTATCGTCACACTGTGGGTCCCCCCTCCAGTTATGGAGGACGCCGACACGGTGAAGCTGATTGGCCGGCAGAATAGTGGCCTGAACACAGGAGAGTGGAGAATTGTATCCTCCACTACTTGTAAAAATGAGGCGGGCAAGGACATCGTGATCGCGGTAGATCAATCGTCCTTTGCCCATCTGCGGGACTCCCTGGGAGTTGTTAAGTTCGGTTTGGGTTCCCTCAAAGCTCGCTTCCCTAACAAGGAGCGCGCCACACAAGGGAAGGCTGAAGGTAGTGCAGATAAACCTGCACCACTCTAAAGCCGCCACCCACGACCTTATGCAGTTCCTTGAGGAGACTGGAGTTGACCTGGCTCTAATTCAGGAACCCTGGATCGTAGGAAACAGGGTTTGTGGGTTAGATTCAGGTCAATTTAGATTGCTTCATTCACGCGGTGAAGGTAAGATACGAGCCTGTATTGTATCAAAGAATATACAATATAAAGAATACGCATCTTCGCAAATTTGTCAAGCGTGTTTCTTGACGCGGGCGGGAAGAGATGAGCGGTGGCATAGGTTGCGGCACATTTATTACGCTCATACAATCGAATGGCATAGGGCAAGCTAGAATTTGCAATATTTTCATTATCAAGAGGAAGCAAGCGTCGGCACAGTGAGAGCGTAATAATATTAAAGCTCTCTGTTTTGCTCACACAAAGCACAACGGCTTCGTTCGCTGCTAAACAAAATTTTGTGTACTCACTTCAGACACATTGAAACAATCAACCACCAAAAATGCCAACAAAAGCACAGTGTCAATGGTGCGCGCTCGTTTTTTTGTACGTAGCTATTTTTGCTAGCGATCGCTTTCGCTTGAAAAAATTCGCTGAGGACAGCTCATTATCAATCCAGTCGTTGCGTTGTTTGGTTACGTATTTTCGTATGCCTTGCGATTGAATTTGTTTAAATTGAACAATTTGAATACATTTTGACGTGGTTGAATCCCAAAAAATTTGTTTAAATTGAGCAATTTGAACACCTTTTGACGTGGTTGAATCCCAAAAAATTTGTTTAAATTGAACAATTTGAATACATTTTGACGTGGTTGAATCCCAAAAAATAATAATAAAAGGTTCAACCAACAGAAAGTGTTTCACGGCTTTGGGAGTATCGGTAGAAACGCCCTTTTTTGAATACGCTAACAAAAAAGTATATTGTATGTTTGATTTCCCACACCTCGTAAAATATTTACGAAATGGCCTTTTAGGCAGTGATTTGAGTACACCTGATGGTACAGTTAGCTTCAAAATTATACGTGAACTATGGGAAACAGAGATAAATGCAAAAACCAAGATGTGCACAAAACTAACAAGACAGCACATCTTCCCAAATTCATTTGAAAAAATGCGCGTCAAGTTTGCAACTCAGGTTTTCAGTCGGACAGTCCAGGCTGCCATAAGAACAATAGTTGACACCAAAGGATTTAAACAATGTTCCAAAGAAATGGCGTTATCTACTGCTAATTTTATTTCAAAAATAGACAAATTATTTGACTGTATGAACAGCGGCGCATTACACGCAGATAACGTGTACAGATCAGCCATTCAACAAAATAATGCTCCACATAACTTTATAAAAGAATTTCTGCAATATTTGCAACAAATTTCATTTGTGGACAAAAGTAAAAGAGTGTACTTCTTAGATGGTATAAAATTAACATTATCATCTTTATTACTGTTACTTGAAGATATTTTTAATCAAAATCAAGAAATTTTTTTTGTAATGACGAAATTTTTAAACCAAGATAAATTGGAAAATTTGTTTTCGCGCCTGCGACAAAGAGGAGGAAACAATAATAATCCATCCGTCGCAGAAATAAACACCATATTGGCTAGATTAATGTCCGCAAAAATCGTAAAATCTAGTACAACAACGAATTGCGAAGATGTGTATGAAAATACTTTTCAGGTTGATCCTATAATGCCTAGTGAAGAAAATGCGATCGGCCTTGCAGTTGATGAACAAGAAACAACTGCGAATTTTCATATTGATTTTGATTGCGATGCATATACCAACTACTTTTTAGAAGATGTGTTCAATAATTGCACCGAGCTCAATTTGGAGCTAGTATCTGTAAGATATTTTATAGGATACGTAGCTTATAAAGTATTGCCAAAATTGAATTGTGACAAATGTCAGGAAATACTTCGAAAGGAAGACGAAGTACTTTCTGCTCCCAGTGAGCTCTTCATTTTCCACAAAAACTACCAATCAGTGACTGATTTCGGAAACTTGGTTGCCCCTTCTCAATCTTTTCTCGAAGTTTGCAAAAAACATATAATTATTTTTCACAAAATTTTCACAGAACAACCACAAAAAAGTGGAATTAAAGCCTTTATTATTGATGAATGTAAAAAGGTGACTGCAGAATGGTTTGGTAATGATTGTGCCGATCACAGAATTCAAACATTAGATTTTTTGATTTTAGTACTTTTAAGAAAACATTGCTTTTGGGTTAAAGAAAAAAGTGCAAACACTACACAAAGAAAACTTAAAATAATTCGCAATTAATTCATTAATTCATGATTACTTAGCAAAACAAATTTAAAAAAAAATTTGCATTTACAAAAAAAAAAAAAGAAACTGGATTATTTTCATTACATATACATTATTCTTTTTTTAACATTGGATATGCTCCGGTCGAAATTGCTTCTTTGTTCAAAACATGTGGTCAAAATATATTTTTAAGTCATTTGAATAAATCATTGAAGAACCGCAAACCAATGACTCGCTTCAAATAATTTTTTTTCATTAAAATGAAATAAATATGAATGGTGAAATCGTACTTCATTTATTTATTTTTTGTTGTTTCGCATCTTTCTTGCTAGACGTTCCCATAAACTAAAAATCTTACAGGTTAAGGGGCTATCTTGGTGTAAATCTTAAAAAGTTCAACACTTTTTTGGAATTTTGTGATGAACAAGTAGTTGAATATTTTTAATTTACAAACTTCCACAAAAATTGCCTGAATTTTTAAGGTTTAAACTAGCCGATTAAACTAATTTTTAAATGAATTTTATTTACAATATTAGATTTTCTTACTTTAGTTCTTTTAAGCAAGCGTTATATGTGGTCCGTAAAAAAAGTTCCAAAGATCGGGACGGAGAATTATGACGGGCTTATGAAAACGTCTTCATTTCTTTCCAATTTCCCTTTTTATCTAATTGTCTTTGTTGATTACTTATTATTTACTTTTTTTGCCTGTAGCGATCATATAGGTCGCCATGCCAGCCATATTTTATTTTCTTTTCTATGACTTTGCGCACACTACAGTCGGCAGTGAGTTCAGGAGCAATATGCGACGCCGTGCAGGCTTATAGAAGAAGAACAAAAGCCAGCCAGAAAATAGAAATCGTTTTACAATTTCAGCTTTTCGCCAGCGCAACAACAAGAACAACAGCACATCGTCTTCCTCCTCTTCGGACAATTGAGCGAGAATGAACGAGTGAGCACAGACGCGGCATTCGTGTTCTATGATTTGCGCTCAGAGCATTCTGCTGTCGTTTCAAGTGTTTCCTCTCGTTGTCTACCCCCCGCATCTAGAAGACGGGTGGCGATATCACCACCCGCATACAAATTTTTGCTTGTATGAGATGCACACTCTTTATGTTTCATACTTTTTGATTGTATACAGAAGGTGCATTAATTTGTTTCTTTTGTCTCATTACAGTACTGGTGACCTGTGTGTGGCTGCATGCGAACGACGCGATGGGCGAGACCTGATCCTGTCGTCCGCATACATGCCATTCGAAGGGGAGGAACCACCGCCGAAGGAAGTCCGGGACCTTGCTGCGCACGCCCGATCACGGAGGCTCGACCTTATCATCGGGTGTGATGCCAATGCACACCACATGCTGTGGGGAAGTTCCGACACCAACAGTAGGGGTGAGTCAATTTTTGAGTTTCTTCTAGGCTCTAACCTTGTGCTGTGCAATAGAGGCAATACGCCGACTTTCCACAATAGGGTTAGGGAGGAAGTCATAGATATTACCTTAGTTACCGACTCCAACACTACCTCCGTGGTCGACTGGAAAGTACTGACGGAATGTTCGTTCTCGGACCACAACCGTATAGTCTTTTCAGTGGCCATAGAGGTTGGATGTCCACAAACTTATAGGAATCCGAGAAAGACTAACTGGCCTAAATTCAGTGCACTAGTTTCTCAGAAACTGGCATCGCGCAAAGCGATCGCTACATTCGAGAGAAACAACATTGACAGGTCAGTTGCTCTTCTAACGAAAGTGCTTAACAAGTCTTTTAATGAATCTTGTCCTAAAAGTCGAGCTCCACGGAAAACCAACGCGGTGTGGTGGACCCCAGAGCTAAGACAACTTAGAACAGATACCAGACGTCTCTTCAATAAGGCTAAACTTAGCCGAACTGAAGAAGACTGGGGAGCCTACAAGGCTAGCTTTAATAGGTTTAAGACTATTAGGGCGGCCAAGCGGGATAATTGGAGGAAGTACTGTGAATCCCTCGACAATGTCAACGAGGCCGCCAGACTTCGCAAGGTGCTAGCCGGGGCATCACATACCCCTAGCAGCATTAGGAAGTCTGACGGCTCGTGGACAGAATCGAGGGAGGAGCTTCTAGAGACTCTCATGAACACCCACTTTCCCGGTTGCACGAGTGTTGTTGAGACGACCACGCCTCATAGACAGCACTCCTCACGACCGGATGCTTTTGTTCGGGGGATTATCGATGAGGTCAAAGTGGCATGGGCGATAGACACCTTCAACCCGTACAAATCTCCGGGTCCCGATGGTGTCATTCCGGCTATGCTGCAATGGTCTAAGGAGGCAGTGGTCAAAGTCTTGGTGCGAATCTTTCGGGAATCTCTCCAACAGGGCTATGTACCGCGCGCCTGGAAAGAGGTTAAGGTGGTGTTCATCCCCAAGGCGGGGAAGTCAAACCACATCACTGCAAAAGACTACAGACCGATCAGCCTGTCATCGTTCTTTCTTAAGACTTTGGAGAGGCTGGTGGATGTCTATGTCAGGGGAGTGGCACAGTCCAGGGGACTCTGCAGGACGCAACATGCGTATTGCAGGGGAAAATCTGTAGACAGCGCCTTACATGAGGTCGTTCAGACGATCGAAAAATCGCTGAGCGTCAAGGAGTATACGTTAGCCGCTTTCCTCGATATTGAGGGGGCCTTTAATAACGTCACTCTAGAGGCAATAACCAGTGCACTTAGAAAATTCGAAGTGGACGAGAAAGTGGTGAGGTGGACCAGCGATATGCTTAGTAGCAGAAGGGTTCACTCCAGCCTAGGCTCGTGCTCGGTGAGGAGGTTAACCACAAGGGGCACACCTCAGGGGGGCGTCCTTTCGCCTCTTCTGTGGCTGCTTGTGATAAACAACATCCTCGAGATCTTCGAATCCAGGAGGCTGCGAGTAGTAGCATATGCGGACGACGTCACTATCCTGATCCCTGGAAAATTTCTTTCCACCATCAGTGATCTCATGGAGTCTGCTTTAGGAGAACTCTCTAGGTGGGCAGAGCATAACGGTCTAGGAGTTAACCCCTCAAAGACGGTTATGGTACTGTTCACCCGGAGATACAAGATACCGGAGTTTAGGCTGCCGAAACTCAGCGGCATCACTATCACCCTCTCACCCGAGGTGAAATACCTTGGCACCACACTCGACTCCAAGCTTTCTTGGAGACGCAACGCGGAAGAGCGGGTGAAGAAGAGCCTGAATGCCTTCTACGTCTGTCAGAAGGCCTTCGGGAAAAAGTGGGGATTGCGGCCGGGCATTGTCCACTGGATGTATACAGCGATCATTCGGCCGATCTTATGTTACGGAGCCATTGTCTGGTGGCCGGCCACGGACACCAGGTCCTTGGCGACGCAACTGATGAAGGTGCAGAGACTGGCGGCTATGGGAATAGCAGGAACTGTCAAAAGCACCCCCCAGGCAGGCCTAGAGATGATTCTACATCTCCACCCAATAGAGCAGTGCATTAAGTGCTGTGCTGCTAAAGGCGCTCTCAGGCTGAGAGAGGCCAACTTGTGGAAAGAGCACGCTTATGGACACTCTGGGATCCTAAGGTCATTTACGAGGCCAGGTACGGAACATCAATTAGATTCCTGCACGGACTATCTAATTCCATACCTGGATTTTGATTCGCGCGCACTTACCTCCTTTCCCTCAAGGGAAGAATGGGGACTTACAAGTGTGATAAGAGACGCCTCCATCACCATCTTCACAGATGGTTCTAAGATGGAGGAAGGTACAGGAGCTGGTCTCCACTCAGATGCACTAGGGGCTCAACGGTCTTTCAGACTCCCGGACCTCTGTAGCATCTTTCAGGCGGAGATTTATGCAATCTGGAAAGCTGCTGAATTAATCCGCGACAGCGGATTATCACCCACGGATATCACAATCTGTGTGGATAGTCAGGCAGCCCTTAAAGCGCTGGAATCAGCGACTGTGAAAGCAAAGGTAGTGCAGAGTTGTCGCAGTGCACTTCGCGGCATCGGACATCACCGAGTCACTCTCTGCTGGGTTCCGGGCCACTCTGGAGTGGCAGGAAACGAGGCAGCGGATGAGATGGCAAGAAAGGGGGTCGCCCTGCCTCTCACCGAAGTGGATAACTCTGTGCTCCTTCCGATATCTGCCCTGTATTTGCGTATTGACAGGTTGAGCAAAACTTACATCGAGTCCTCATGGCGGAGCAGAACTGATTGCAGTACCTGCCGGGCAATATGGCCTTCCCTTTCCGTGAGGAAAACGCGATATGTACTGTCCCTGAGTCGAACCTCTATTAGGCAGCTTGTTGGAGTCATCACTGGACACTGCGCCATTGGATCTATGCTGGTCAAATGGTGCCTCTCGTCCAGTGATGTCTGCAGAAGCTGTGGAGATGAGGAAGAAGTGGAAACGATCCAACACTACCTGTGCCACTGCCCGGCTCTGCAGGAACGCCGACTCCGTACCTTGGGGTCAAGGTTCCTGGTAGACTTGGCCTGCGCAGCAGTAGTTGAAATATCGGATCTACTCTCCTTCATCAAGAGGTCGAACTGGTTTGCCCCGAACTGAGAGCCACTGGTTAGCTCCGGAATCTTCCATGAAGGGATTCACAATGGGCCATTTTGGCCTCCGAGTGGAAGTGCTGCCCTTGGGACGCACACACCCTTCCCTACCTAACCTAACCTATAAATATGCTTAAATTATTGCTTTTTAATAAGCTCTTTTTATTTCAGAGGCATACACTCAAAAATATACAAACTCTTCGGATGAAGAGTTTGAACGCACAAGCATTCAATTCTTTCAGCATGCGAACAACCGACTTAAGAAGAAGAGGGAGTACGGAGCTAAACCGAAAAATAATAACAGCAATAACCAATAAGTTTTTAAATTTAGGTTGATCCCGAAGCTGCCTTCACACCTAGTCCTCTAACAGCCTGTTTCTCAGTAGTGTCCTTCCAGTAAAACTCCTGAGCCATATTCAAAAAACGTGCCGCATTTCCAGATATTATTCCTCCCATCACTTCGTTATTCTAGGAAGAAATTAGATTCAAAATAATGCAAATACAAGTTAGTATGTTTCAAGAAACAAATTTTATTGACAATTTTACCAAATCGTTAAATTTATTTTTGGATGATTCCACTTTCTTTTCGAACTCTTTAAATTCCTCTTATGCTGTAAAAGGAGTTACTGGAAGGATCCGTTGACGTGGTGTGCTCTTTGGTCTTTTATTTGCTTTGATCTCTTTTGACGCGAAGGCATATTCGAATCAGCACAGAAAGTAGCAATAAATATAGTATATAGTAAACTATATGGAAACAAAAGCATGGCTTGATAAATGTTATAATACATCTGTATTTTTGCCCATCAAATAGCAATGTTTTATCAAAACACGAAATTCACTTTTTTCCATTGTTTACAAAAATTCAGAGGTAGCGTCACTTCGAAAGCAATAACTTGAAAACGAGTCAACCAAATGTCATGAAACTTTGACAGAATCTAAGTTAAGGATGGTTTTCCATGTACAACACAATAATTCTTAATTTTTGGCGCCATCTCTATGTCAGGCCAAAGACTTTTCAGCCCATGTAGTAAGCGAAACTTTTTTTTTACAAACATTTTGTAAAAACGGATTTTTTTTGTCGAAAAAATCCATTATATAGCTATTATTAGTTTGCTACCATATTATAGCCTGTGAAATTCCCTTTACAACGAAATTCCCCAACAATGCCGGGAAAATCGAATTTACTAACTTTTCAAAAAGAACTAATCATTGGCACCAAGTTATTACATGGACTATTTAAATAGAAGAAAAATTCACAAAACTATTATCTTCATGTTTTCTTACTCTAGCTCGAAAGACTGAGACGTTAAGCAACGCGCTCAACGATAAGGAGGATAGCACTCCGTGGCGAGAAACTCCAAAAGTACCTGCAGGAGAAGACAGTGTTCAGGAACATCAGGAACTGCCGGCTCTGCAAATACCTGAAAGTAGTAATGCAGCCATCGATTGCTTTACAGACGATGGTCTGGAATATGTAGCAGGCTACATCGCTAGAAAACTCAATTTGGGAAACGAATATAAAGTGGCGCTGCACAACTCGAAAACATGGACATGGGTTGACTAGTTAGGAGGCAACCTTACAAGGCCTAGATACATGTTCATAGAAAAAATAAAAATGTTGGAAAAAATATTTGTGTGGGTAAACGGCAATAATTGCCTTAACACGAATCCGTCGTTTGTGTCAATTTGACACAATTTTCGAATTCAAACTGTCATTGCGCCTTTATTTTTTCACGAAGTCGAAGAGATTTTGGCTCACTGACTAATTTTCGACGAAATTTCGAAAAATCATATGCCCGAAGTTTTTACATGCTTAGGGGCGTGCCAATTAAAAAAAGTTACGAAAGAGTCGTTAGTGTGTCAATTTGACACATATGAAAAAAACGCTCACAATTTGTTTACGCGTCAGTTGTATTTTGTGTTTTCAAGAAGTTTTTGGACATTTTTTCATTACCTTTTTGAGCGTTTCTTGTAGTTCTCATCTACTTCTGATAAAAAGCGAATAAATAGACGAGTGTTTGTCAGCACGTGCCGAGTTCAGTTTTGTGTTGTGTTGTCGTGATCAAAAGTGGAAGTAGTTATAGGCCGAGGTATGGATTTTATATGGCATAGTGAGTTGTTGGATGAGGATGAAGAATTTGATGTAAGTGATGACGAAGACAGTGACTACGAACCAAGTGAACTTGAAGTGGACGCGCGTGATTCAGGCACTGAGAGTGAAGTTGACATCCTTGAGAAAGAAACAGACACTAGTATGGCATTGTTGTCGAAAGACAAGTCCATAAAATAGTCTTTGGAAGAGCCGAACTGTATACGCCAAACAGTCTCTTCAGTTCGGATGACTTCAGGTGACATATTTTGGTTTATTATTATATGTTTTGTTGTTATTATATATCACATTTGGTTGCTTTAGGCCTGACTGTGTTCGCGTCATCACGCGCCATCGACCCTTTGTCCGCATTTCTTTTGCTCATAGAGCCCATTGAGCAAACTGTGGTTGATATGACCAACTTATATGGCTCACGTAAATATGGAAATAGTTGGACGAAGGTTGATGTTTGCACGATGCGTGCGTACTATGGGATAATGCTGCTTGCTGGTGTATAGCGGTCACATGGTGAATGTGTGACTGAGTTGTGGAACTCAAGAACTGGACCCCAATATTCTCAGCGACAATGTCACTACAACGCTACAAAGAAATCACTCGCTGTCTACGCTTTGATGATCGCGAAGAAAGAGGAAATTCGCGTGCCCGCGATAGATAAGCGGCGATTCGTGCCATATTTGAAAAATGGGCTAACTGGCTAAAATTGCAAATGTGACGGTTGATGAGCAATTGTTGCCTTACCGTGGTCGCTGTCCATTCACTCAATATCTTCCTTCGAAGCTTTGCAAATATGGCATCAAACATTGGGTGCTCTGTGATGCTTCAACATACACCTAATTCTGTTTTTACACGGTTTTGACTTAACACGGTTTGAAAATAAACAAAATTTAATTTTTTTTCACACGATTTTATTCCATTAGCACGAAAAATTAGACATTGTTTTATTTTCAAACCGTGTTAAATCAAAACCGTGCAAAAAAAGACCGTGTAAAAACAGAATTAGGTGTACTATGTTTATGCTATAGAGGTTTACATTGGTCGAAACCGTAATTGTGCTCCGGAGGTAAATCAGGCTGAACGGATTGTTTTACAACTCACAGGCGGGCTGAATGGAAGGAATGTGACTTTCATCTTTACATCTTATGGTCTTGCAGTGAAATTGAACCAACGGCAAATGAGCATCGTTGGCACGATAAGGAAAAATCGAAAGAAACTACCTCCACTACTGGACATGAAAACGCAACCACTGTAGCATTCGAAATTTGCATTCGAAATTTGCATTCAACCACGATCTTGGTTCCATTTTGGTTTCTTATGTCACAAAGAGACGTCGCTTCGTAACTTTGCTGAGCACTATGCACAAGGAAAAACAAGTGACTGAGAACGACGTTCAAAAGAATCCAGAGATAATCAATTTCTATAATGCAACGAAATGTGTTGTGGACGAGATGGTGGGGACCTATCGCTGCAAGCGCAAAATAAATCGATGGCACGTTGCAGTCTTTTGTAACATGCTCGACATCTCGGCGTTGAATGCATTTGTGCTATTCATCGATTTGAGTCCACTATGGAATTTTGCCAAAAAGAACTTTCGTAGACGCCTGTTGTTGCTCGAACTGGGCCATTCGCTTGTGGTACCACAGGTGGAGCAGCGAGAACGCACACCCAGAAGTGAATCTGTCATGTCGGTGGTAAATCAAATTCGTGGCGTTCCACCACCTGCACAACAGCTTCAGGAAACACCTGAACCATCGCTGCACGGCTTGGCGCATCATACGCCTTCCAAGAAGCGCGCAAGCCGTATGTCCGCAAGTGCGGAGTGCCTATATTCATTCCGTTGAATGTGACAGATGCAAAAAGAAAGTTTGTCCGGAGCACCGTTTCATTATATGCGAAACATGTGGATCGCAATAATTTATCTAATTCCATTCAGTTCCCATTCATTTTTTGGCATTGTATAGCAATTAAATTATAAAAACATACTAAAAAACAAATTAAACTATGTCTATTTCTTTCTGCATATATTGCGTCAGGCAAAACACAAACACAAAAAAACCTCCCCTCCCTTTTCCTTTTTAACTACTACTTTGCATTGATATTTTTTGATGTTGTGTCAAATTGACACACAAACGACTCTTTCGTAACTTTTTGTTAACGACGGATGCGTGTTAAAAAACCTTAGAGAAATGCTACTACAAAGTACAAGGATATTTCCCTACCTGAAAATGTCAAAGTTTGTTTTTCAAGTGTAGAATTTTTTTTTATAATTAAATTTTTAAACAAAAATCTTATAGAAAGTGAACCTAAATAAAGGCTTCGAATAAAAAAGCTGTTGAAGACAATAACGTAACTAAATTGTTTCTATTTTTCGCAAGAAGCTGGTACCGGACATGTAATTTACATTCGAAACATAATTTTAGCACAAATATAAGCATTTTTATACTTTTAAAATTTGTCTATGTATTGTAAGAAACTGTATGCTTTCCAGCATTTTCGGTGCAGCCCCGCGCACGACTCCCATTCATAAGCGACTCTAATTTTTGGCAATTTACATTGACGTCCCATAATACATGAAAAGTACTCTCCCTATCTGGCATACCTTGTCATTGTACCATGGTTTATTTTTATTTATAAAGCCGCACAGTGCGGCATTAGTTCAGTTCTGAAAGCTTAATTGTTCGAAAGTTTTTTATCCCGCGTACTTCTCTTTTGTTTATTAATTAAGTAGAATCAAATTCAAACAAGTTCGAATAATATACTTAACATGTTGGGCCCGGCGTTATAATTAGATAACCTCTATGCCGTCTGTTTGTGGTCAAAAGGTTAACAACAGTCCATTTAAACTGCAGTGTGCCCAGTGCAATTACTTCTTTCATTTGAATTGTGTAAAGATCTATGCAGTCTTTCAATCTCTCTCTTCTTCTACCATTTATTGAATAGCACAAAGGAACAGTTTTGTTTTTGCCAGACCTAGCGACAAGCCACTACTCCAGGTCAACTATGGAATGGTATGAAGGAAATTGTGTCACGGTGGTCCCAAAAGAGGCAAATCGTCCCAACTGTCTGGAACTTCGGCCTATTGAAAGATATTTGGCTATAATGAAGCAAACTCTAAGAAAAATAAAGAAAGTTTGCACAAATGATGTACAGTTCCGAAATCGATGGAAGCAAGCCTATGGAATAGTCACCGAAAGTACTGTCCAGTCTCTAACTAAGACCGTTAAGAAAAATATAAAAAAATTTTGCAACCACTAATTATATTTCATGAAATTTTTTTGTAAATTCGAGTTTAAGAAATGTATAATAAACTGCAGTTTATTTTAGTAAAATCAGACTATTACTTTTTTTTTAATGTATTCTTAAAAATTCTAAATTTTTTCTGGTTCACCTCTTATGTCCGTACACAATCGAAGCTTCTTTATATTCATTTTATACTTACCCTGAATATAAGGAACTCGTTGGAAATAAAATGGGAAAAAATTTACATCGCTATTTTGAAACTTTTAAATTAACACCTCTTACGACTTTTGAAAATTCCATCATAAATAATCTGTTAAGTTCTCTTCGTATTAGACTACAGTTATTTTTAAGCTAAATTAAAAAATTATAATAAAAGCTATGTAGTTGCTTTGTATCACTTACAGCAAAGCGTGTCGCGCCAGCTCATGAGGCATTAGTTTAGCATAAGCCGAACCCGAGATTAAGAACGGACTGCGCACGCCATCAACCAGAACAATATCCTTGTTAAAACTTGTCTTAAATTTGTTCGCTTTTTGGTTATGCAGAGTAGAAGTGCTGGACACCCAACGAGAGTCACCTGGAATAAAAATTCGAAATTCTTAAGTACAAATTCTGTATATTAAAATAAACGATGATTTTCGCTGACATTTCACATGTTCGTATATTTTACTTACCATAAAAGAAAAAATTGAAAGTAGCTCCGATAAATCTATTTTTAATAATTAATATAATTAATACATTAACTGTAATTAAAAATATAATCTTTTTACAATAAATTGTAATGGTGGCAAACAAAAAATGGGTTGATCGCGTGGTCCTAAAAACAAAACTTTTTTTAGACTAGTCTTTGGCTGCTGAACACGAAACTGAAAATCAAAAAATTTTCTTAAGAAACGTTTTCGAAAAATCTTTGAAAAACACGTTTTCCCCCTCTAAATTCACTTATGAGTACATATCTCTTAAACCAACCATCCGACTAACACAAGTAGCCCGTCGTTCAGAAGGAAATTAACTGACCTTTCCAACAATATATAGACTGTCCAAATCAATTTTAGGGAAGTTACTGACGATGAAAGTTGTAAAAAAAAGTGAATTTTTCGACCAATTTCAAAAATCATAAATTTTCGAATAGCTTTTTTATAGATAAAATAAATGATCTCCTCTGGTTTTAAAATCTAAGATGAAAGATATATTATTTCAGCAAATAACAAGCCTAACATCAATAGAATTAAAAGAAAAATGACAAAGTTATGATGGACTGAGTGCAAACACCAACTTTTAATTTACACAAATCCAAATGTTGATATAGACGTGAAAATAGAGGTAATTTATGGCATCCTGGCATAGTCAGTTTTTCATTTTCTGACTCAAAAACCTTCTTAAAGGACTTAAAAATTTTAAGGATATACACATTTCAAATATTTTTTTAAATATTTGCGGTTATGCAATGATGGAGACTTGGGTATCTAATGAAAGAAGCAAATTGTGAGAGGACAGCCGCCGAAAGAAAATTTCTTATTTTTTTCTTTTTTCGGTGTTAGCAGCAACGGAGTCTTGAACCTAGGTTCGAGCGTCGCATTTGACTCACGGCCCAACGCACTAGCCAACTGAGCTAGGGCAGCTGCCGGCAGTACTCCTAGCCTCAACAAAACAGTGTCAGTACGGACTAACGGAGAATAAAGCAGTGTTCAAAGACATTAACTCCTCCTATAAGCAACGGATGTGCAGAGGACGCTATATATAAAGTTAGTGAGAAAATAATTTCGGTTTTCACAAGTAAGTGGCGTTACGTACATTTTGAAGGGCTTGTGCCACCCATATGATTTTTCCCCCAGGCATTTTACACAACACACACGGCAGCCGCCGTGGCTCAGTTGGTTAGTGCGCGGTCCAAGCGAGTCGCATGCAGAGCGACGCAAGATCGAATACTGCATGTAGTAACACCTAAAAAAAATAACGGAAAACTCGTTTTCTCTTTCGGTGGCTGTCCTCACAGCTGGAAATGGCAAACCTCTGAGAGTAAAAATTGCCTATGAAAAAGCTCCCAACCTGCCGTTCGGAACCGGCATAAAACTGTAGGTCCCTTCCACCCGCGTACAAATTTACACGCACAACACGGGAGGTTGCGGGAAGCTAGGCCTTAGTCTCGCGTGAGCGGGCTGTCGTGCCAATCAATTATTATAATGTTACACAAAGAAAATTACGTGCTTTTGATTCAGTGTGTACCAGAGTGACAAGTCACGGTTGCCACTCGACCACAATTTTTAAAACCAGATTTCGCTAGAAATGTAACCAAAATGAAAAAAATGAAACCATAAGAAAAAAAACCAAGTTTCGCTGGCTCTTCCTTGCCTCCTGCATACGA
This sequence comes from Melieria omissa, assembly GCA_963971225.1. NCBI lineage: Eukaryota > Metazoa > Arthropoda > Insecta > Diptera > Ulidiidae > Melieria > Melieria omissa. Next base: position 68,912,017 of record OZ020269.1, on the reverse strand, counting down.
GGTTTGTTCAAAAAGTATCGCGAATTTCATGTTTTTTCAAGAATTATTTATTTATTCACGAATATCTATTTTGTCCCCTTCAAAGTAATCCCCATCAGACATTATACACTTGTGATAACGTTTTTTCCAATCCTCGAAGCATTTTGAAAAATCATTTTTTGTGATCTTGTTCAGCTCCTCCTTCGATGCCGTCTTTATCTCCTCAATCGTGGCGTAGCGTCGTCCTTTCATGGGCCTCTTCAGTTTCGGGAACAAAAAAAAGTCACAGGGGGCCAGGTCTGGGGAATACGGTGGCTGCGGCATTATTAGAGTGTTTTTTTTGGCCAAAAATTCGCGCACAAGTAACGATGTGTGAGCAGGGGCATTATCATGGTGCAAAAGCCAATTTCGCCTCTCTCTTCTCGGCCCTCTGAGAACATTTTGTACCACCGATAAACGTTGCTTTTGTCCAAAGTAGCTTCGCCGTATGCAACAGTCAACATTCTGAATGCGTCCGCGCACTTTAAGTTGTTTTTCACACAAAATTTGATACAAATTCTTTGATCCATTTTTTGAAATAGACGAAAATCGAAGACAAGCTAAAACACGCCCACGCACAATAGCTGTCAAAAACTGACTGTACATTCAAAATGGCCGAAATTGTCAACATAAGTGAGGGTCATGAGTACCAACATAACGCCACCAAAAGATCAAAAATCGAACATACGTAGCCCGCGAAAATTCAAAATTCGCGATACTTTTTGAACAAACCTCGTATATGTAGTACTTCTATATCGGCACTAAGCTCAAGGTACATTCGCCAACATCACAGTACAGCAATAGTGAAATATGAGCGAGAAAACTTATAAACGAATGTACCTTCACATATTTCAAAAGTTTCAAAAAGTGAGGTGCGTTCAAGCGGGAAAAAAATTGACTGGAAAAAAATAAAAATTTGTCGAAATTAACTGAAATTTCTTCAACCGCCCCAGGAGCAGTTTGACGGTTGTTCATGTGTAGAAGTGCTCATGTATACACGCATAGAAATCCATTCACAAAATTTCGTGTTTTCTGTCTCATCGCTTGTCTCCCTTTGATTTCCGAATGAAAACACATTGTGAAGATAGGTTAGTGCCAATATAGAAGTATTACATATATGGCCTCCTGTGTCAAAGCTTTGTTGTGGTAGGACGATAATATCCAAGCAAAAAACAAAATCAACAAGATGGGATGGACGAAGTCCATTAACACATACTTCTTTTTCTAAAAGCAAAGAAAATAAACATACAGAATGCGTATGTCATACAAGGGTCAAAATTTCTCAAGTGGGCCACTTTAAAATCGATGGTCTCAGTTTTCGTTGATCAACACGGTTTTCGATTGGTTTGGAGGTAAAACGACACCCCAAAAATAATTTTGAAATACATTTTTTTTTCATTAGTTATTTACAGTTAAAGTTTTTGATCATGATTTTTTCAAAAAATCATAACTCACGAACGGTTTATCGAAACTCAACGTTTTCTACATCAAACTTTTTGCCAATTAATATACTTTGCCATAAAAAAATCTTTCTTCACAACAAATTATTATTTAGCTGAAAAATCATTTTTTTTGTAAATAATTGAAAATTAATGAAACTTCTCCGCCAGCGAGAAAATTTTGACACATTTCATTCAATTCTACAATCCCTTACAAAAATTTTGGTGACAAAAAAGTCATTGTTTTGCATTAGGTCAAAAGTTATACATGTTTTTGTGACCGCGCTCCTACCTCTAGGGCTGGACGAGCACGTAATGACGCGCGCGCGGTTAGTCATCGTGTCACACGATGACGATTCGGTCACCATAGCGCTCTGCTCTGATAGATCACATATGTAGTGAGAGCGTGGATTTACAAGCGAGAATGTAGTTGTATGTGTTGCGCTCACTGCAACGAATGTGCGTTAGCACATTGTTGTAGCGTAAAATGATTGCAAGGTGAAGACGAACGCTGTTGTTGTTGCGCTGGCGAAAAGCTGAAATTGTAAAACGATTTCTGATTTCTGGCTGGCTTTTATTCTTCTTCTACAAGCCTACACGGCGTCGCATATTGCTCCTGAACTTCTTGCAGACTGTAGTGTTCGCAAAATCATAGAAAAGAAAATAATATACGGTTGGCATAACGACTTATATGGTCGCTACAAAGTTCCTAAAGAACTTCTCAAAAAAGTAGACCTAATATTTGATTGCATGAATAGGACAATCGGATAATTGCTTTAGATCGGCTTTACAATTGAATAATGAGTCGTACAAGTTTATAAAGATTTTTTTAATTATTTGAAAGATGTTAAATGTATGGATGAGTAAAGTTTTATTTTTAGAACTAAAATCTGTTTTTTAATCACTGAAATTAAGCAATAACCCTCATAAATGTTTTAGAACAAAAAAGTTGTTTAACCAAGATAAACTAGAAAATACTTTTGCAATTTTCATTCAAGTAGTACTCGGTCAAGTGTAACAACTAATTTCGAAAATACACAGGATTCTATGAATCAAATCCTACTACATGCTGAGACAGACGAAACTGTAATTTTTATTATTTAATTTCAGCAGTAATTACAACAATTATTACAACAAATTATTTTGTAGATAAAAACTTCGACAATCGAGTAAAAATTAACATGGATAATAATTGTGGCATATGTTTCCAAAAACTAACAAATGATGACCTTTTCACTGCGCTAAGTGAAACATTTTCCATAAAAATTATCAATCGGTTACAGACTTTTGCTACCTATTTGCTCCTTCAGATTTCCTGATAATGCTGTGACAGTAAATTAAAAAAGGAAGTTCCAAACGATGTAAAACATAAACAATAAAAAAACAGCAAAAGAAGAGCTGTTTACATCTTTCTCGAGCTGTGTAGTAAAACAAATCGTCAACACAAAAAAGCATACACACAAAAACTACAGCAACAAAAAGCAATGGCATCGTTGAAACGACGATCATTGCGCTGGCTGGTGTTGCTGTGAGAAATTTGCACAAAAAATTATTTAGTAACCAAAACAACCACCAACGCCTCAAAGTACACAGGAGAAGCGGTACTTTCACTTCATGTGTGTTTGTTGTAGCGCGTACTTCAGTTCGCACAGTCAATGAGCGTAAACTGAAGCGCTTGCTCTCCTGCTGGCACCACTCTTTCCCTTTTGTGGCTTCCCCCCGCTCTATGAAGCTCGCAAACAAAAATGAATTTTTGAGCTCAGATGCGCCATCTATACACTTCATATTCTCTGCTAAAAGTCATCAATCACGAATAAAAGTAAGCAAGTAACCAACCACAGGTAACGCAGGTCGTCTCCTCGTGGTGCATCCTGGCGCCAAGTGACCCCCCCTCGATATAGGTATCGATTCGCATGACCCCTGATTTTCTCCGCACCTCTCTGAACTTCCATTTGAATACCGTTTGCTTCGTGGTATTCTGTTACCTGAGTATACTGGGGAAACACCGCGTAGAAATGGCTTTCAGGCTAATGCCACGGCTGCCTCCGTCCCGCTAAAACCTTGGCAGGCCTCGTAGTACGTTCAATGCCCGTTACCGTTAAGTTGGTGGCATAGGCGTGAGTTGATTTTACTCCTGACTTGCACTGGATCCGTCTCTGAGCAACTGACCCCATAAGGGCGGTTGCCAACCCTTCGCATGGCCTCACTGCCTGCAAAGATGACCATCGGATTATACAGTGACTACGCATCGGGCGGCGATAACGGCCACAAGTTGGGTCCCAACAGCCATGAACAAGTCACTTAAAACCCAAAAACAGTCAGGAATTGAGCCCAATCCGCAGGGGACGCGCAATCCTATCCTCCAGGGGACGCGTTCGCTTGAACCGCGTGGGGAGCGAAACCCGTCTATTGCAGGCAGGTCTCCAATAGCTAGGCAGCAGCAAGAACCACCTCCGTTTTTCGAGCAACGCGGCCGCCACCAGGCAAGCAGAACCAGGAGATCAGCCTTCGAGGTCCTGCAAAGATCAGACAAGATCTCTCCGAGTGAGCTGTCGGAGAGGGACATAGCCTAGCCCTAGAATGGGCAAGGCGAAACATATATAAAAAGAACACCTAACCCCAGGCTCTCCACTTTGCCTCCAAGCGACAGAAGTTGCTGGAGCAGGAACAGCCTGCGCAAGAAGCCAAGGCTGGTGTTCTCAACTCCGATGCCTGGTCGAACTTTTAGTGGGTTCGTCAAGGATAGACTGGTGTGGGTTCTCTAGTAACGCCGACGAAGCGATCTCGACTGAGAACTGGAGGACAGTTAGGTCGGCCCTACTGTCCGTTTACGATGAAGTTCTGGCAGCAAACCTAGGACCACCCCCGCAGGCTGGTATCAGGGCCACGTCCAGTTTATGGCTTGCTCTGGCCAGCGCTCGGCAGACCTGTTTGGCATGGCTGTCGGAAAGCTAGGCAAAGTGTGGCCCGGGGCCAACCTACCCCCGGATGAAATCTTGAGAAGATCGCGCTCCAAAACTTGGGTTCCGGCTGAACCATCTGACCCATCAGCCATCCTGCACTACCTTCGGTCTGTCAATCTAGAGCTCCCCACCCAAAACTGGAGGGTGTCCAAGGTCAGCGAACCCCTAGGCTCTCTGAGGAAGGCCTTGATCATCCTCAATGAGGAATCCCTTCAACCGCTTGCGGCCTGCGGAGGTGTATTCAGCAACGGCTTCGACTCGGTCACACTACGGGTATACCGAGGTGACCAATCCTCCGCCAGCCCGCAAGACCAATCAAGTGAAGCACCAGTGTCTTCTGCGGCTCCTTCCGTCCGGGATAACGCGTCATCTCCACATCAAAGCTGATGGGCGATTTCGTCAAGAGTCTGGAGACGAGGGCTGGCGACGGGAAGGAGGATTGCGGTCGACGTTCCCAAGGATGGATGGCTGGATCCTTCAAATTATTCTTCATCATTCCAAGGCGACTTCGGATGCCCTCCTCCTCCACTTGACATCTAGCAGGGAGAACATCGTGCTGGTCCAGGAGCCAAGTTCGGGGGCTTAGCCTCAAGGGGTACGAATTGTATCCCATAAAATCAGAGGCTGCACTCTCTTAAAAAACTCTGTTAACGCCTCTCTCCTCCCTAGGTATTGCGAGGGACTGCGTGGTCATGACAGTTGAGGTTCAGTTGGGGTCTACTGGGTTGTATCCAGCTACATGGCGCATTATCCCGAACCTACACCTCCTTACGGGCCACTAAGGGAGTTAGTCGTTGCAGCCAGTGATCGGGCATCCCGATCATTATCGGGGCAGATGCCAATGCCTGGGGCAGCATCGACTACAACGAACAAGGTGAGTCGCTTTTTTAACTTCTATTGGAAACTAACCTAGGTATCGCGAACATAGAAAGGGAACCGCCGTTCTTAACCGCCACTCGGAGGGAGGTTCTGGACGTCACCCTAACACACGATCTCTTCGGGCACTTGGTCAGAGACTGGTGAGTTCTGGAGGAGTGCTCCTTCTCTTATAACTGATACATCAGCTTCCGTTTGAACCTGAAGTCGCCGGCCAGAGTCCCCTTCCGAAACAAATGTAAGACGAGCTGAGAGACTTGGCACTCGTCACTACCATCTATTTTAGACCCTTTCCCTCTGCGGCTCCTGTGCCCAGAGGACATCGAGAATGCGGTAGCCACTATAACAGACTCCCTTAAACTTGCTTCGTCTGCTGCTTGGAAGCCTTGGACTTACCAGGGCAAGCCCTAACCACCCTGGTGGAACGCCGAAGTCGTTAGATTATGGCGCGCATATAGACACTCCACTTACGAATAAACCCGGATAAAACCACCATAGTACCATTTACACTAAAAATAAAACTGCAGCACATGCGGGCGATACGCTTGCTCGGCAAGAGCATCGCAAGCAAGCCGGAGGTAAAGTATCTAGGTATAACACTAGATTCGAAGTTACTCTGGAATAAACATGCTGAGGCAGTTATCGGTAAAGCGACGAAAGCAGTCATGGTGTCCAGATCATTAGCAGGCAGAACCTGGGGTTGCAAACCAAGTATACTGAGATTGTTGTACATCATGATAGTGAGGCCAGTACTCACATATGCAGCAGTGGCATGGGCCTCAAGAACCAAACTCACTACAGTGAGGAACCGGTTAAATAAGGTCCAGCGACTGGCGTGCACAGGGGCTGGCCAGAACCAGTAAAGGGGGGGATCACGTTCTAAGTCGCAGAACGTGTTGGACGTGTTATCTGTTGGTAACCCCTATGTATTGTACCCAATGGATACAATAACGAAAACGTACAACTACGAGAAAACCTTCGTGGTATATATGAGTAATAAAGTGGACTGGGAAGCACACCAGTCCCATTTCAAACCACATACTACTACGTGGTTCACAAACGGCTCCAAAACGGACGACGGAACAGAGGCGGGGGTATTTGCACCTCGCTTCAAGCACTATGAGCCCATGGGGAATACACCCAGCATATTTCAAGCAGAGTTATATGCCATCAGGCTCTGTGTGCAGATTAACCTCGAGCGTTTGTACAGGGGGCAAGACATAGTCATTTGTTCTGACAGTCAAGCAGCCATCAAAGCACTAATCTCGTATGAGATCACCTCAGGGTAAGTGCTGGAATGCATAGAAGCATTGAATAAACTGCGTACAGATAACCAGGTTAAAATCCTCAGGACACAGAGGATTAGAGGGTAATGAGGAGGCTGATAGCCTTGCTAGAACTGGGGCAGCTATGATCCCCCTTGCACAAGAACCTTTCATCGGGCTGGGCAAAAGCACTCTAGCAGAGTCACTAAGACTTGAGGAAAGAACCAGGAACTCAGAACACTGGTCAAATGCCACAGGTCTTAGGCAATCGAAAATCTTCATAAAAGGTTATAACTCCAGATGGAGTGAAGAATGCCTCAGACTGGGAAAAATCCAGCTTAGACTGGTCACCGGGCACTGCAGGATGAGGAAACACATGCACACAATCGGAGTAGAACAGGTAAGCGTCTGCAGATTCTGCGGAACAGCGGAGGAGACTCCTGAGCACGTCATACTGCACTGCGATGCGGTATGCCGTAGTAGGAGACAGCACCTGGGCCAGTACTGGCTTGCAGAAGAGAACGTCAAACACCTTCTCCCACGTGAGTTACTAAGCTTCATTAGGTCGGTGGGACTAGGGGACGTCATTCAACGCGGCAAAGAGGACCAACACCTGGGAAGCGTACAGATCTGACATCAAAGCGACTCTCTTCTGAGCCGCTTACACAAGGGGCAGGTCAGTCGAATCTGCGTTGCACTGTCTGGCCGACTTTGTAGACAGGTCACTAATATATAAGGAGTATACCCTAGTGTCCTCAACCATGTTTTATCTCTAGCGAGGCTCTAGGGAGGCTCTCTCCGAACTCGGCGTAGGTAGTAAATTAGTAGACTTCGTTAGCGCCCTACTTATCAATCGTTTCATAAACTCTATGTTAGGGACGGCACATTTTCGCAGGTCAGTCACCAAGGGCGTTCTGTCGTCTTCTTCTTGACTGACACGACAGCCCGATTACGAGACTAAGGCCTAGCTACCTGCAACCATCCGTGTAGTGCGGGCGAATCTGTGCGTGCGTTCTGTCGTCACTCTTGTGGAATTTAACACTGAATAGGCTGTGGCTTATGCCGATGACATTGCAATCGCCGTAGCTGGCAAATTTCCAAGTGTAGTCTCCGAGCAGCTCCTACGGCCTTACGGCCAACCCGGAAAAGGCGGAACTTGTTCTCTTCACGAGGAAGAACAAAATCCCGCCTATCAGACTTCCTGTCCTAAACGGAAGTACGCTCAGACTGAGTGAGGAGGTGAAATACTTTAGGCTAATATTAGACTTAGACGTAGTAGACGCGCTTAGAATGTAGAATGTAGAATGTAGTAGACGCGCTTAGAACGTAGCAGATGCGCTTACTATGTAGTAGCGCCAAGTGTTACCAGACACTGTAACTTTTAATAAAGATCTTGAACTGAACACATTGTATCTTTCCTTTTCCTTCCTCGACCACATTGCGGCCTCGATACAACAGAGAGCGAACAACGCTAAGGGCGAAAAGGGCCTCTAGAGCCATCTACTGTTGCAAACAAGCGGTAGGTGCCAGATGAGGGCTTCAGCTTCGCGTAATTTCCTTGCTTTACGAAGCAGTGGTAGAGCCGATGCTTCGCTATGGTGCTGTCATCTGGTGGCTTGCAGGCTGATCGCCTGGTGAACCAGAAACAACTCGATAGAGTCGATTTTCATATTTCGACAGCAAATTTATTAAAGTTGCTCGAACCGCTTATTCATTAAAGAAGAAAATTAAAATAAACTACACTAAGAACTTTTAATTACTATTGCTATTTTGATTACTATTACTGTTATGTAACTTGAATTTGTTATGTGTTATTTTTATTAAAAGTTTCATGTTTCCTTCAAAGTTTCATATATTTCATAAGTCTACCAAGAAAAGTTATCCTTTAACCTTCATTTGTAATGTAATGTAATGCTTATGGGCTGGGCCCAAGCCCTTGCGCACCGCAACCTGAGAGCTTTATTGTACCCCTTAAATCATCTGGTGTTTTATATGCTCAGGTATTGAATCAGACCTTTCTGCGATATTTGCATCAGGTCCTCTTCACCGAGGCTATGTTTCACCAGAAACTTTGCACTTTTGTGTGTCAGGGAAAGACAGTTGGTCATAATGTGTTGCATTGTTTCATCTGCTTCCTGGCAGAATCTATATGTTCTGCTGTCGGTAAGGCCAAGTTTGTAGAGGTGGTTGTTACAGAAGAAGTGGCCTGTTACTGCACCACATAGAGTCCTAAGTTGGCTTCTGTTGAGATCTAGAGCAGAGATGGCTCTCTCGCTGTTGAAGCTTAGGAACTTTTTGGAGTGGTGTAGACCTTCCAAGTTTTTCCAGTATTTCTAACCTTCATTTACACGTATGTGTAGAAAAAACAAGTTCCCAAAAATAGGTAAATTTTGAATATTTCTATAAGAGCTTAAAAAAAAACTTATATTTTTTTTTTTAGTACTAATTCGTACTAAATCTTTCCAATATATTTCTAAAATGTAGCAGTATTTTAACGCGTTAGAACCCTAAAAAACATATCGGCTCTTTATGTTTCTTTCTTGTTTTTGGCGTAATTGAAAGCGTGCGAATGTCGCGTCCGTGCCACTGGGAGATGCCCATATGTTGGAAAGAGCAGTGTTGCATACACATTTTCAAAACCGGTGAAATATGAGATACTAGTATGGCCCTGCGGCTTTGCACGCAAGTTTGAAGTCAATGGGCCCAATAAATAAACTTTCTTCATACTACACTCTATGGGCGATGCCACGCCTCTTTTATGTAATGCCCAATCTATTCCTCCAGTCGAAGGGTGTGACCCGGTTTCATTGATATGCGACTTTCAGTTCCAAAGTTACGCGAAAAAATTCAGTCGCAAAAAATATACCGCCAGTAGAATGGCACATCTATGGGACGTTGGTATCCAAAACTTCAAAGCTTTCCCACTTATTGTTCCAAAGATATTCCACATTAAAAATTTGGCGATGCCATGTCCCTCGTCCATGTCGAAGGGCACATCTAAATCGTAAGTATGTATCTTGATGTGTGATTTGCAGTTCCAAAGTTATTGAATTGAAAACAATAAGGCCGCTTAAAAAGTACCACGCCCCTTGTCCAACGCCCATACAATTTAACCACTTGAACGACACGTCTAAGCCATGATGCTATATCAAATTTCTTGCTGGCCAACTTATAATTCCGAAGATATTTCATATTAAAGACTTGGTTGAATCGCTAAATCGTTTGACACCCATATTGCTGTGACATATATATCATGGCTGCTTTGTTATTATAGTGATCGTGGTGAGAAGGCGTATTAGGTAGGCGTGGTCAAACTTATATATCCTATGTTAACATCAATGAAACACGGAATCATTTGGCATTAATACTGATTTACAGACATGTACCGTAGCTTCGTTTTGTTAGTTTAGTGGGCACGGAAAGTGGGCGTGGCCGATTATATTATAGCCTATGTTTGCCGCAATGACACGCTGAATCGTTTGATACCCATATTGCCTTACAAAAGCATACCATAGATGAGTTTTGTTACCATAGTGGGCGTAAGAAGGGGGCGTGGCCATTCTCAAATAGCCTATGTACCATTCCCACAGATAACAAAATTTTTGGTGCTTATTTCATCTAAATCGGTTCAGTGGTTTTTGCCTGATTGTGGCTCAAAAAACGACACACTTGTTTTTATATTGTCGTCGACGAAGAATCCCATCTACTCGTTTGCGGATGACAGCACTATTTGTCATTCATACTCCTTCACAAAACGCCCCAGCTCTGTGGAGGTTGAGAGAGAACGGCGCCGTATGAATGACACACTTAATAGCGACCTACAAACAATCACCAAGTGGGGTCAAGCGAACAGGGTCGATTTTAATCCTCGCAAGACCCAATGTTGCCTGTTATCCCACAAGCGAGTCTCCCAACATTCCAACACATCCCTGGTTATGGATGGTGTGAGTATTGCGGAATCGGCAGCTCTTGATGTTCTGGGCATGTCCATTAAGAACGACCTTCGTTGGAACGATCATATATTTGGCGTGTCGAAAGAAGCAGCCAAGTGCCTCGGCTTTTTAAAGCGGTGTAAAAAATATTTCACCCCGTCCGATCTCCGCATTATTTATACCACCTATATCCGACCTAAAATGGAGTTTAACTCGCACCTATGGGCAGGGGCTTCGAAAACCCATTTGGAGCTCCTGGATCGGGTGCAAAACCGTGCGATCAAACTAATAGGGGACAGTAGGGCATCCAACTCTATTGACTCCTTGGAGCATCGTCGAAACGTGGCATGTGTGGTGTTATTCTACCGATACTTTTTCGGTAATTGCTCAGTGGAGATGAGCAGCTTGATGCCATCACTCCGGGTATTCCCACGGGCAACCCGTTTGAACACTGGCGCCCATGCATTCCACGTCGAAACGATGTTCCAGCGCACTACGCACTACAGAGAAAGTTCGTTCCTGGCCCGAACAGCGCGATTGTGGAATGGTCTCCCTGCAGATGTTTTCCCCAGCACCTATGATCTTGATGGATTCAAGGCAAGAGTCCATAAATTCTTCACCCAACTTCCTATCTCCCAACCTATATATCCTTCCTGAACCAGCGCAATGCCTCGCATTTATAGGGGTCATCCCCTGCGCGTTGGCTCGTCTATAAAAAAAAAAAAAAAAAAAAATATAAAAGTAAGGGAGGGCTGGCCGCCGGCTGGTGCCAATCAATTATTATTATTTAAGGGAGGGCTGGGTTGTGAACCAGGCTGGGGTGTGAACCATTGCCGTTTTTTCTTTCCCTAATTGACATATCGCCAATCTGTCAACTGTCAATTTTGTCTTATGATATGACTCTGCTTTTGCGGTTACACCGAAGTACAAACACGTATTGCTTGTGGCAGCAATCGAGTTTGAAAGACATCGTGTTTGAAAATCGAAAACTTGTTGGCTTTTTTTTAAAGTGCTATCTTAGTGACTGAGCTTATTGCAAAAAGTCTGTGTAATACATGTTTATTTAGTGTTTTGATTCTATTTTACGATGCAATATTTGTTTATGTCGAATTATGATTGGAAGTGTCGTTTATTTTAAAGTTTCCAAAATGGCATCGTGGTTGGGCTGTGAACCACTGAGGTGGCTGGGTTATGAACCACCTGTTTTTCGTACTACATTTGTTCTAACACTGTCAAATATGGACGGATATATAAAAATAAAGTCATTTTATATAATTTCACTCGATTTTGTTGTGTTCACTTGAAGTGAGCCAATACGAGAACACGTTCGTGTTTCACATGCAAACATTCCGACACAGATTAGGATGAAAATTGAGCAGTTTCATTCATTGCAATTTGTTGGCCTAAGAGGCGTCATTATAACTTTTTTTCACCTCTTGGGGCTTCCTGATTAAATAAATTCTCAATGTACTTTAAATTATGGGTGTTTTCTTCTTATTTTCCGACTTTAATAGGGATTTTCCAGATGGTTCACAACCCAGCCACTTTTTTGAAAAAGCGAAAAATCACGTTCTTAGAAAATCGGACGTAGAGAGTTAAATTTCAATCAAAACGGTAATCTGTCTTCATAACAAAGTTGCGTTATATATTCGCCTTTCCAACGGTATCTTCGATTTTTCGATATCTTTATTCTGTGAAAAGTTAGAGCCAAAAAACAAAACCCCTGTTCACAACCCAGCCCTCTCCCTTATAGATAAGGCTGAGTTCCTAATTATCAATTGCAAAGTAGTGATGCAAAATGTATACAAAGTAAATTTTGTAACCCTTTTGCTTTTTTTGTGTTTGCTTTGCAACACTCGTGACAATTTATGCAAAGTAAACTCCAAAAATGGCAGCAAACAAAAAACTCGGGCTGTTAAGTGGGCTTTCCCGTTTTTCGGTTTCAAAAAAATCGTTTTTTTTTTTTTACAGAAATCGATTTATAAATACTATAACAATATGAAGCCAAAGTTTCATAATGAAATATGCAATAGTTTTGAAGTTATAGACAAAAATGTTTCGGCGAGCACAGCCTCGCGTACGCTTTAAAAAAACTTTAATCGCGTTTTCCTCGAAACCATGTTTTTGTGACGTGTTTTACACTTTTTTTCGGATCTAATGAACCGATTTGGATAAAACTGAATTTCACGTGTTCACAAATGAATTCTCTATCGCACATCATAGGATTTTTTCAATATTGTGAAATTTCGATTTTTAACAACACGTTTAGTACCAAAATTTTGCAAAAAAAATCGATTTTTTTTTCAAATTTGCGCCAAATTTCACCAAGTTGAAATTTTTCAAAAATCCTCCGATGTGCGATAACTAAAACTATGTAATTAATGAAAATGATGGTCAATTTGATTTCAGATAAACCGTACCCGAGAAAAGTGTAAAAAACTGGGAGTATGTTTTCCAAACAAGGCACCATAAGTAATTGGCAAGCTGGCGGCCATTTTGTTTTTTTTCCAAAAAAAAACTTCTTTTCAACTCACTATTGTAACAACAAACAAAATAAAAAAGAATTACAACACTTTACCAAACTGTCTTTCCAAAATTGATTCTTGAAAAACACCTCATTTTTCGACGAAAAAACGGGAAAGCCCCCTTAATAAAAAATTATTTGGAATTATGTGAAAAAAATTAAGTGCTAACATTGTAAATTTACATCTTACTTAAAATATCATCTTACTTATCTTCGCCATTTCCGTAAATCCAGAAAGCATCACAAAAGTGATGCGTTTTATACCTTTGTGATGCTAATGACATTAGAACACGATACTTTGCATAATGTAGTAGGGTTGCATTTTGGAACTTGATACTTGGTACCACTGCAAAGCAATTGATAACACTGACCAACAGCAAAATGGCTTTTCTGGGTTTGACATCAGTTCTAGGGTATTTTGAGAACGCTGATTTCGAATCCGCAAACCGTTTTTTTAACTTAGTTTCCGTTTTCGCAAAAAATGGGCGTGTCATTTTTTCGGATTTTCCCTGACTTTTGCCACGTTTTCGATTGTAATTTCTAAACCAACCGGTTGACATGATTTTCACTTTGTGGCATTTACAACACCTCACGGCTATTTTTCCAATGTAATTTATTTTTATGAGTTTCAAAATTCCGCGGTAATTGGACCTCAAAGTCGGAAAATATGGAAATTCGTGGCGTTTTCTTTAATGTTAAAAGACATGAACAACAACATGGTGTTGTCAATGCCACAAAGTGAAAATAATGTCAACCGGTTGGTTGGTTTAGGAATTACAATCGAAAACGTGACAAAAGTCAGGGAAAATCCGAAAAAGTGACACGCCCATTTTTTCCGAAAACGGAAACTAAGTTTTGAAAACGGTTTGCAGATTCGAAATCAGCGCTCCCTAATTACCCTAGAACTGATGTCAAACCCAGAAAAGCCGACACAAAGTCGAAATTTGTTGTCCTGTGTAATTAGGAACTTAGCCTTACTCTAATTTTCCTTCCCTATTCCCTATTGGTATAGTACAATGGTCCGAAATGGACTGAGTGCTATGGAAGGCTTGCAGCCTTCCTGTCCACCTCACATCGCATCACACACATCAAAATGAAGGTAGGACCTTTCGTTTGATACCCATATCGTGTAAATCGATTTGATATTGATTAAGTTATTTTGATAAAAGTTTTTAATTTTGACCGTGCCACGCCTTTTGTAGACGTTTCCCATGAAAAATTTTCAGTTTTTTAGATTTAGGAGCTAAACTTCTTTGTAAAAGCATACTTATTTATTGTTTTTCACGAGGGTAATATGGCGTTCAAACTGACGACTTAAACGTGTTTAATGTGCTTAAACAAGTTAAATGAACAAAACCAGTTCGAAAACCTGTTTATTCGCATGCAATTGTTGTTGGAAATTAAACGTGTTAAACCATTTAACATGTTTTGAAACGTGTTTAACGCAGGGTTGCATCCGAAAGCTTTCTATGAAAAAGCTTTTTTGTCAACTTAACACAGCGCATACACTAAACACACACCAGAAAAAACATGCCTACAAATTCAACTGTCAGTTCATCAAAACAAAACCAAACATAAATTGATAACTTTGAAAATGTTGGAATGAATAAAAATAATCGTTTTGCTCGCACGGCTTTCATTCCATTCATCGCATCTGAATACAAGGCGTCTAGTATTTGGACGAAGTTGAATATTTTGCCGTGGTTTGTGAAATATGCGCCAATATTTTGCTCGACTCATGCTCCCAAGCACATCAGTTCACAAAAGTTTTGTAAATAAACAGCGGTCAAATTGAACTCCATTGAGCAGTCTGGACGGTTGTGTTCAACAAAAAGCTCTTTTCACTTGAACAAGTTTAAATGAGTCAGTTTGAACGCCATATAAGCTATACTGTAAAACCGTTAAAAGCTATGGGAAAGGCCTTTCGTTTAATACCCATATCGTGTAAATCGATTAAGAACTAGGGTCGAATCGTTAATCGTGTAAAATAAATGGGATGATGGTATACGAAAGCGAACGAATTGTAATGATTTCAAAGTGTAAACGATTTGTTTTCTTCTTTCCCAATTTTGATAGTGACAGCATGCATATTAATCTTAAATTGAAAATTTCTGATACAGAACTTTCATTATTTTGTGACATTTTTAAACAAATGTTATACCAGAGAGATTGTAGAAGGTGCAATACTATTTTTTATCATCCGATGAAAGTAATGACGACGAAAGAATTAAGTGAAGGCGATTAAGGGATCAAAGCAACCCATAAGATTTAACAAGCGCAGCGTAAGTAAAATAAAAATATAAGAATAAACTTACACAGTTCTCTTACAGATTTTCAAAAAGATTTCGCTTGACTAAAGAAGCATTTAAGCCTCGGTAGCCTAGCGTGAGTGCACTAGCCTGTCATCCCAGAGGTCGTGGGTTCAACCCCCGCCGCGTGCACGGCCCCCGCACTTTTCTAATCAATTTTTCCGAAAAATACCTTTCGTGTGATACCTATATCGTGTAAATCAGTTGGAGATTGAGTTTTTTGATAAAAACTTTGACCTCGAGCCACGCCTTTTATGGGCGTTTCCCAGGCAAAATGTTTAGGTTGCTAGATGCACGAGCCAACTCGCTATATAAAAGCATACTCATTTATTTTTTTCACGAGAGTTCGCTATACCGTTTTTATGCCTCGACGAAAAAGGGGACATTTGGGACATTTTTGTCGAAAACACAGTTTGAATGTATGTTTTTTGTATTGGTGTATTAAGCAAATTGGTTGGTCGTTAAAATATAACAAACTTGCCGAAGACAGTAAAGCGATATTCAGAACGTTTTAGGGCCAATTAGCATTTAAGAAGACTTATGCGACGAGCTCGACTGAAATGAGCAAAATTCAAAGTCGGATTTCTAATCCAGCCAAACGCCCCCGCTTGTTACTTTTTTCGACTAGCACAGTGTAATTTGTACTACTGCATAACTTAAAGGAAAAAGCCTCTAACTCGAATGACGATTTCGAAATCGTCATAAAACTTTAGGTGCGTAACACTATTGCAAATAAAACGACATGTAGTAATGCGTGCCGCTATGCTTACTTAAAATAAATCTTTTGTTAATTTGTTAAAATGATTAAATTTGTAATTTTAAAATTGTTCCGAGCAATATCAGGTGCAACATGAAGCACCAAAAGCAACAGCTGGTATTTTCTCACCACAATATGTAGTTATTAGCATCATAAGATTTGTATTCGAAGTGGTGGCAGAACATTGCAATTATATAGATAAATAGAAAAACCAGCTGAGCACCAACTCACCATGAAGTGAATGCAAAATAAAAAGGAAATTTGTATGGCAGAAGGCGAAAGTTTTACGTAAAATAATAGAAAGTCGACGCATTCTAAGATATTGTAGAGCACGCAAACCACATATATGCACTATCTGAGATGTTCAAAGTGAAAAACATTTATTCCGACAATCCTTTTCATATAAAAACAAATGCTTTCAATTTTTTCCCCGACAACCAAATTGCAAACAGCTGATTTCTTTGCTCTCACGGAGTTTTTATCTTGGTTATCTAGATAATCACACGTATAAGAAATTTCAGCTGTTTTTGGCAAAATGAGCGAGTGTAATGTCTTTGTCTCTGGTTGAACTATTTTCAACTTTCTCACGCGTTTCGCGCTTAACAACGTCAAACAGCTGACAGAGCTCCTAAAGATGTCATAAATTAAAATAAATAAATTTGCATCAGCTGACGTAAGAAGAAGAAGCTGACGCGTGTTATGGAGCATACAATATTGCAACGCGAATAACGCGTGAAACGCCATAACGCGACAAACCCTGAACGCCTGAAACGCGCTTCATGGGGTTTGACCTTAAGGCAGGTTCTCACCTTGTGGAAAAAAAACAACATTTTTTTTGTTTGCCTTATCGTGTAGATATATGTGTCAAAAATGTGCTCCAGAAATTTCAGATCAAAATCTGAAAAATTACAAAAGTTACAGGCCGTTACATAGAGCAGTGTAGAGCACCGGCCAAGCGCGCTTTAAACTTTAAACGCGTTTTTCTCAGAACCACATTTTCGGACCTTACGGAAGTGATTGAAGGCGCTGGAATGAACCAATCGTCACCAAATTTTTTCCAAATGTTCCTTAGGGTTTTTTCTAATAAATGAACCACCGATCAGCCAAAAATATTGAAAATTGTTTATTAAAAAAATAATAAGTGAACAAAAAAATGCGAAAATCTTAATTTTTTTTCAAAACCTCATAACTTTTGTAATTTCGACTTTTTTTTCATGATCTTGGTTCATTCAATAGATAATACGGTACACATTAAGAATGTGTTCGATTTTTGTGTTTCCGATCACGGGTTTTGACGGAATCACTTCCGGTAGCGGGACACCTCCTCGCCGACATGCCGCCACTGATGGACGCCCCCCCCCCCCCCCCCCTTTTTGTGATTCATTCAATTTGAAAAATTGTATTCTCTAAATAAATGTGTGTTCATATCCAGAAAGAATTTTCAGCGTTGTATCTTTAACCGTTTTCTCAAAAAAAATTCCTAAAAAAAGTGCACTTTTTCGGATCCACAAGGTGAGAACCTGCCTTAAGTGTAATGTCTTCATAGTCTTTGTTTGTGATTTGATTGGAATGGGACATAAATACTGCAATTAGCACCTTTTGTGCCGCATTTATTTTAATTGTCCTAAAATAATCCTTTTAGCAATATAATTGGTTTTTTATAATTTTTCTCAAAAATGTTTAATATTATTTTTCTGTTCTTGTCGTTTACGAACACAATTTTTTGATCGAATAAAAGTTCGTAAGAAAATACTCGTAAATGTACGCACTTTCTGAAGGCATCCAACCGAATTACGTTAGCGAGTACTCGTTCACGTATGGCGTAATACGAAAGCAAAGTAAATCCTAAGTAGCGACACAGTCAAATTGTTGTTGTTTACGTGCAAAACTGTCACAGTGGCGAATAAGTACATTAACTTTCAGGTTTACGTGCACTTGAAAACCCTCTAAAACTGGAGTTTTGATGAATTTCTTAAGCGTAGTTTATAACGATTTTATATTTCAGACACTGGCTTTTTACGCAGGCATGACTAAGGCACAGAAAGATAAATATTATTCTCACACATTAGATGCTTTCCAACTAAAATCATGAAACAGTTTTATATAATTTCGAATGGTTTGCAAAAGCAACGCTGCCCGGCAATAAATATTCACAATTATTGTCAGTTTAAAATTTGAATTTGAAATTTATCTTTTTAATTTTTACACGAACTTTGGCTGGACACAAGACAATTTTGTGTTGATCGGGGTTGTTTGCAATGGAATGTGATATGTTGTAGCGCTGCACGGCCGAGAATACATGACTGTGTGCGCTCAACATCACCGGGCCGCGCTCCACCACGAACAACCCTTCCAGCATGGCCAACTCAGGCAGCAGCCCGGGTGGTCGCCGGCCAAAGAGTCTGCGCCACACTGCAACACAATCCTCGTCGGTCAGTAGAAGTTTAGCACCGCCCACAGAGCTGCAAACAGCTCCACCGCAACCGTCTACTGGCCAACTGCAGTGAGTGCACCGGCGATTTGGCCGGGGGCGATACAGAATGCAGCTCTAGACGAAAAAATTTTCAATGGCTCACATTTGTAAAAATAGTTTTGTGAGCAATGAAAGTTCGATTTTTGTCTTCGAGGTGAATTTTTACACATTGTGTGGTGGATATGGTAAATGAAGTTGAGGTAGAATTGATAGTTTTGTTACAAATGTTGAGTATAGAAATCTATGAAAATGTAAAATTTTCCAAGTTTTTGATTTTATTTCAAATATTTTAACCACTTTAGCCACATTTAAATATGCAACAATAGGTACATAAATGTTTTATTGTACTCAAATGCGTTCCGAAATCAAATGCATTCCGATTTAAAAATGGAACATATAAATGTTGAACATTTATATATACTAGTAAAAGCATTTTTAGTGCGTATTAAAAGTTATGAAGACACAAAAAATTCCATGTGAATAAAAGCTTTGACATAATTTATAAAAAATAACTTTCTCGCTGGGTTTTTCCTTGCACTGAAGCAACATAACTTTGACATTGACTCTAAATATTCATTGTTTACATGATCAGATTGCCTACATAAAAGCAATTTCGAAATTTTTATTTAAATCTTCTTTGTTTCAGTTAATTATGTTGACAACCACTGAATTACTACTATAAAAACGTATCTATCTACAGATATTTATTTTCGCAAACAATTGCTTACTGCTTGTTTCGAAAAAGTATTAAGAAAATTATGTATTAAATTTACTACCAAAATCAATAGAAAATCGTATCGGGGTAACACGGTCAAACAGACTTATGTTAAAATAGAACCAAATCGTCGGCCGATTTTTAAGCACCGAAAAATGACGTCGTCGTGTTTGCAGGAATAATGTTTGTAAACAGCTGATGCGAATTGCGCACCCATTCTGTTCCACTGTGCGTATTTTCGTGACGACTGCCGTGCTGCGTTATTTTTCGGTGCGTATAAATTTCGGCCGACGATTTGGTTCTGTTTATAGTATAAACACAACCAAGTCGTTGTGCGATTTTTACGCAGCGAACGTACGCTGGCAAAATTAAAACACACAGACAACTGCGATATTCGACCGACGACCGGTCGTCCGACGATAGAACAAATTCTAATTTGGTCGCAGTCGTCGTGCGAACCAATCAGCTGTGCAGCTGTCAGCGGTGAAAAACGAAAAAACAAACAAACGAAAAATTGTGGTAAAATTTTGTGATTTGTGGTTTTTTGAGGTTGCAATGTTGTAAGTGGTTCAAATTTTAATAAAAAATTGTATATAATCTATTTTGTCTTTCCCTTTCGTATGTTTTAGAAAATGGACAAGACGGAGCTCCTAATTGACCGAGCAGCGAAAGAAATCATGCCCGCACTGGCAGTTGCGCTTCTGATTAGAGTTGCAGCTGGAGACGGTTTTGTGCTGTCGTGAAGGAATTTGGCTAATATTGCTGCCCCGAAAGTAGCAAAAGTCGTCGCCTGGACAAATCAAGTTTGCGCATATGACAATACGCCCGTTAGTGTCGCGGTAGTGTTTGCCGTCGAGCGCCTGGCAGAGCGGGTGCGCTCCGAGGGACTGGAGGTGGTGTGCGTGCCCACTAGCTTTCAGGCGCATCAGCCGATTGTCGAGCATCAGCTGCAGCTGGGCGATCTGGACCGGCATCCAAAGCTGGCCGTGGCCATCGATGGCGCCGATAAGGTCGATAGCGACATGGTACTGATCAACGGCGGCGGCGGCTGTCTGCTTCAGGAGAAAATAGTGGCCGCCTGCGCGAAGCAGCTTATTGTCATAGCGGACTACACCAAGAACTCGCAGCGCCTAGGCGAACAGTACAAGGGGATTCCGATCGATGTGGTGCCCATGGCATATGTGCCAATAAGGCAGCGCATTGCGGCCATGCATGGCGGTAGCCAGGGCGGGGCCGTGCGTCACGGACAATGGCAACTTCATACTTGGCTGGCACTTTGAGCCGACAACGGTTTACGACTGGAAGGCGGTGAATGAAGATTTGCTGCTCATACCGGGCGTGGTCGAGACAGGTTTGTTCGTGGACATGGCAACGAAGACGTATTTTGGTATCTGTGGTGGTCTGTATTCGAATCTCATGTTTGTTTTGTAAACACGCTGCTTATTACAAAAAAATAATAATAAATAAATCCTTAGCCAGGTATGTGTCTTAATACAAATTGGTTTTAATCGCGCGGTCCAATTAATCTCGCCAGCGGTTCTCGAGCGAGTAAGTGTTGCATTGCACCTTCAGAAGGATTTCTTGCTGCGCGTCGGCAGCAGACTTTCCTTGGCGTAATTGAATAATGACAGCAGATCCTGTTTCTTGCCGCGCAAGAAATAGTTTGTGACCACATCGTGATTGTCTGTAACCTATATACACATTCAGATTAACAACGACGTACCCATACGCTCGTTTTCTCGACTTATCGAATTCATGTTGATTTCCTTCACTCAAAATAAAAGGCAATTGTGTGTTTGCTGTGTTTGCAGGAATAATAGCTGATGCGAATGTCGCATCATTCTGTTTAACTGTGCCTATTTTCACGACGACGACGCACTGCGTCATTTTTCGGTCCGTATAAATTCGCCGACGACTTGGTTGTGTTTATACTATTATACTGATTGGTTCGCACGACGACTGTGACAAAATTAGAATTTGTTCTATAGTCGGACGACCGGTCGTCGGCCGAATATCGCAGTCGTCGTCGTTGAGGGCAATCACATGCACTGCTGTGTTTTAATTTTGACAGCGTATGTTCGGTGCGTAAAAATCGGCCGACGATTTGATTCTGTTTATACTATTAGTGTACCACAGCTCCAAAAAAGTGTCGCTAGAGTGAACTTTGTATGAAAGCCTAACTTGTACGTGACGAGCAGTGTTGCCGTTTTGGTCCAATTGGACCACAATTTGTAGCTTCGTTTCATAAATTAAGGCTTTGGTAGGAGCCTATTTACACGAGGGCTTTTCCCCCTGCGTTAAAAGTCATGCGTGACGAGTTTGTTGACGAGAAGGGGTGAGAAGTCAGCGGGGTAGGCAAACACGCACGGTCAGCGAATTCCAGGGGTTTTTTTGACATTTGCTTTGCTCTTTTTCGCACTTTTCTTCAAATTTCAAACCGGCCGGACGCTTTGCTAACAATTATATTTACATCTTCCCTATTATTTAAATTTGAGCAGTTAATAGCTATTTCAGTGACTTCTAAAATATTTGCAATAATTTCTTCTTTGTTTAAATCCATTTTTCTTTTAATAATGAGAATATCAAAAACTACGCGAAAATGTGAATGAAAGAAGATTGGCCGCTTAAACGTTCAAAAAGCCAAGCAAAGTTGCAAGTAAAAAGTCTTCATGTAAATGCATGAAGATTTACGCAGCAACTTCAAAAGAGAGTTGCAAAAAATGCAGGGGGAAAAAGCCTTCGTGTAAATAGGCTCTAGGTTGGTTGGTTTGTGATTTTCAAGGAATTTTGGTAGGCAACACACTGCATTAATAAATGTTCTATTAATTTTTTTATGATTTTAAAATTACTCTGTAGCTTGTGAACAAATTTTACATGCAAAAGTTCAAACATCTCTGCAGGGAATATCTAAAGCTATTGGGGATTATAACGCCGCATATAGTCCTTTCCGATATACATTTAACTCTTCTTCCTTTGATTTAAGAATTTAAAAATTAGGTGGACTGCGATCCAGATAAAATTATAAGGCAGTAAAACTAAATTTTTGTTTAGCAAATTTATTTTGGTAGGCTGAGCAATCTCATTTTGGACCAATTTTGGTAGGGAAAACAATTCTTAGTGGCAACACTGGTGACGAGTTTTACGTTCACGGAATACTCGATTCGATCCCCAGATTATTTTGATACCAACTTTGAGATTTTACCCCGAGCCACACCTTTTGTAGGCGTTTCCGATGCAAAATTTTTAGTTCGTTAAATTCAAGAAATTAAGCTCTATACAGCCCAAAAGTCGGGTTTTTTTTATTAGGGTTCACTATACTGCAATTTTTTTCCATTTAGTTCATTTTCCATGTTAAGTCTGAGCCACCGTATGTAAATATGCATGTTACTGCCGCAATAAATAGCAATTTCTTTTTTAAAAACACCCATGATAAAATTATAAAGGTAGTGTATTCCCGATAGGCGCTCCCACAAAAGGTGTCAACTCGATGCCTTATTAAATTTGAAATGAAAACTACCCAACAAACACTGAACAAAAAAATCTCAAACCTTTGAGAAACCCTTTGATATCAAATTGTTTTCCAGCATTATTACAATTTGAAAATGAATATTTTCTCAAACGTTTCTCAAAGGTTTGCTATCAACTTGAGAACAACTTGAGAAGAGTTGAGAAAAAATCTACATTTACCACGTTTGATAATTTAATAATTCTCAATTTGCTAATCATTTGAAAAGAAAGGCTTTCTCAAATTGATATTCACTATTGCCAACAATTTGAGATTAATTACATTCTCAAGTTAATTTTCAGTAATGGTATGGCAGCACTAAAATCGAATTTCAGAAAACGTCAAGATGGCAGCAGTGTTTTGCAAAACATATGTTTTTCTAATTTTGCGCGCTGCTGTGAAGAAGTGAAAATTGAATTTTAAGAAAAAAGGAAAAGCGAAAGGCGTAAGGAACAGCGAAAGGCGTAAGGAACAGCGAAAGGCGTAAGGAAAATCGAAAGGCGTAAGGAAAATCGAAAGGCGTAAGGAAAAGCGAAAGGCGTAAGGAAAATCGAAAGGCGTAAGGAAAATCGAAAAAAGGAGGAACAAATATAAAGGGAAGTATGAGTGCGTCGAAAAAAATTAAAAGTGAGGTAAAGCAGATCATAGATCTGCTATCAAGGCGCCCGGAAAGTAGCTTGCCGGCGTGCCTTGAACATTCTGTGGATGATGCCTTGCTAACAGGCCCTTCTACTTCGAGTGCGGTCGATTCCAGTGGAAGTGTTGAAAATGACGATTCCGATTATTCGGAATCTGAATTAGAAAATGAAAGTGGCATGCTTAGAGACGAACTTGCAGCGTGGGCTGTTGCATTTAACGTTTCAACCGCTGCGACAAACGACCTTTTACGAATACTGCAAAAGCATGTTGACGGGCTTCCAAAGGATGCCAGATCATTAAAATCTACACCTAAGACTCCGCCAGTTGAAAAAATGGGTCTAGGTGAATATATTCATTACGGTGTTAAAGACTGCCTGACCGATTTTTTGCTTAGAAAGCCTTTTAAACCCATGGAATTTCACCTCAATATTAATATTGATGGTCTTCCTCTAGCCAAAAGCTCTAACTTACAGACTTGGCCAATTTTAATGAATGTAAATGATGAGCCCGATGTCATGGTTGTAGGTGCTTATTGCGGTTATAGTAAGCCATTGTGTCCAAATATTTACTTAGAAAGGTTTGTAGATGAGCTTCTGGAATTATTAGAAAACGGTTTAGACTTCAATGGCAAGCACTTCTCTATTCATTGCCGATCATTCATTTGCGATGCTCCAGCAAGATCATACATTTTAGGTGTTAAAGGACACACAGGCTTTTCTAGCTGCATCAAATGTAGTCAGAAGGGAGAGTCGCTGGGTCATAGGATGATTTTCAAAAGTGAGACCCATAGTATCAGAACTGACTCTGATTTCCGCTCGCGGTCAGATTTGAATCATCATAAATTGTTGGAGCCAATAGCGATCGAAAAATTGCCAATAAATATTGTAAAATCATTCCCATACGACTATATGCATGTAGTGTGTCTTGGTGTTATGAAAACCCTAATTTTTGGTTGGCTGAGACACAGAAATAAACCATATTCTCTAAAATTATCAAAAATCAATTTAATAAATTCGAGACTAATATTTTTGAGCAATCAAGTTCCAAGAGAATTCGCTCGACATCCACGTAGTCTAAACGATATTGAAAGGTTTAAAGCAACGGAGCTAAGGCAATTCCTGTTGTATACAGGAATTGCCTTACTTAATGACATTTCAGATTCCGACAGATATAACCATTTTTTAATGCTAAGCTTAGGCATACGCATTTTATTAGATAAAAAATCGTGCGCTGAAAATAATGAATGTGCGAAAGTTCTTTTAGGTGAATTTGTCAAAAATATGTCAAGATTTTATGATGATTCATTTCTCACTTTTAACTTCCACTGTCTCAATCATTTACATAGTGATGCATTAAACTATGGATGCTTAGAATCTATAAGTGCGTTTAAGTTTGAGAACTATTTGTCCAAACTCAAACGAAAATGTAGTAAGAAAAATCAGGTTGCTGCCCAAATTTATAATCGTTTAGTAGAGGAAAGTTTGTATTCAACTGAATACTCAGTAGGAAAAACTCAAAAGAAAAACTTGGACGATGGGCCGGTAAAATCGTTACGTACCCACTTATTCTATTTAGCTACAAAAAAACCAGACAATTTCTACAGCGTTAAAAATAAAATTTTTCGTATAATGAACATTTATTTAAAAAATGGTGTTTTCCAAATTATTGCCCACGAAGTCATCAACTTAACAAATCTTTTCGATACACCAATAAAATCGTCTAATTTCAACATTAAATGCAGTGCCACTTTAGAATTTTCGAATTTTCATTTTCAACACTGCGTGGAAGAGATATCCCAAAAAATTATTATGTTCAGCAATTTTGAATCCAACAAATTTATATTCATCCCTCTAATTCATATGTAGATGGATTTAAACGATACTTTTGTTGCCATTGAAACCGTGGGGGTGGAAGTGACAACAACTGGTGAGTGTAACAACAATGTTATAATTACAGCGAAATGATTAATTTTATATATTTTTTAGATCTCGAAAATTTAAACAAAAAAATTGATAACTTGGAAAAAAATGTGCTCGCAGGTACTATTTCTTTTAAGTTACTTAAATGCATATGTACATTGTATTAAGTTATAGAACTTCAAGTAACACAAAACTTACTGAAACGAGTTCTTCAGGAGATAAGAACCACTGCACACACAACGAATGTTAGGCGGAAGAAGATTTTGCCAAAAACTCCATACAACGAACTTGCAGAATTTTCCAAATTTGAAACGAAAATACAATCTTCGGAAAACAAATTTGATGATTTGGTAAGATCGCCGCTAACATACTACACCGCAGTATACTGTATTTATAAAAATTTGAACTATATATTTTAAGTGTTACTATATATTTCTTAAATAGGTTGCCGAACTGCAGGCTATAATATGCGCTAACCAAACTAAATTCGTAAGAACTGCATGGAGGAAATTAATGACAGATGCTGCAGCGAAGTACTTTTGCTGGCAAGGCACCAAAGACAAAACTGCCGTTAGAGCGCTCAGCACAACCGCAGCAATAAAACGTAATTTTCTGCAAATACTTTTATTTTAAATTTTTCTATTAATATATTATTTTATTTTAGAAGCCTACAGTAAAAAATTCTCCGCTGCAGCATCTGAGCAAGATTTTGAAAGGGCAACAATGGCATTCTTTCAACATGCGAATGCACGACTGCAAAAAAAAGAAAACTACAAAGCAAAAAACTAATTTCTCAGGTTTTTTAAATGTTTTTAAAATGCAGGTTTTTAAAATGCTGCAAAGTGAAGATAGTTTCATAATTTTTATACGTTTACCTAAAAAATTTAAATATTTATGTTTGCCTTAATATTTATTATTATTATTTATTGCCTTAATATAAAGTAAATTAAATTTTCGTACCTAAATGCAATGAAATATGACTGAAATTAAATTTAACTTTTACTTTAATATGAACCAAATGAATTTTTTACCGTAATAAAATATTTATGTTATATTTGCCTTAAATAGTAATAAATGAATGGTTTTTAATAAATGAAATGTTTGTACCTTAATGATAATAATAATTAATAATATGTAATCCAATGAAATGTGAATTAAATTAATTAAATGTACCTTAAGGTTTATTTTTATTTTATTAATTAATAAAACTATAAAAATATTATTTATATAAATGTATCTATTCGGTATTTTTATTTCATGCGAGTGGCAACGCTAATCTATACAAGAGGCAAATTGGTTCCGTTCCGTTTCGTTCCGCTGGTTTGAGATACATTTGAGAATTTTAAATTCTCAATTTGAGAATAAAGGCAAATTTCCATATTAAAAATGTGCCTTTTAAGTTGAGAACGCCATAACAGGTTATTTGAGATCAATTTGAGAACAAACGTTTGAGATTTGAGAAAGCAATTTGATTCAAATGTACCTCAATTTGAGATTAGTCAATAATGTTTGTTGGGTAATGTTGCTTTTTTCGTTTGCTTACGTGCACATGTATTGATAGGTGCACGAAAAAAGATTTTGTTTTAATTAGATCTTTCAAAAAATGCCGAAATCAAGCTGCACGATGTGCCATAAATCGTGGGCAAATCGTAATCTATGTGTGTTATTATTTTAATCAAAATATGTCCATCTAAAGTTTCATATGGTATCTTGTCTTATCACTTAGCATTTTAAAGTAAAAATGTGTCCCTTATTTGTGAAACTTTCCCCATCATTATAAGCAACACTCTGTATAAGGCATTGTCATTCTGCCTTTCTCCCGGAATACACTACCTTTATAATTGTATCATGAAAAACACCAACTCTTAGGAGCTGCGTTTATTAACCTACTAAAGCATATCCGCATGTAATTAAATTATAAATAAATTAGCACTCAAAACGGACTTTGCACCTTCACCACAATGAGCTAGTCCGATTAATACGAATTATTCACGAACACCTACCAAAATGTTGTTTACAACTGCCAAACCCAATTGACTTAAAAATGACTGAACGAACAGTTGGTAAAAGATTCATTTTATAATTTTTAAAGTAAAAAAATTAGCAACAAATTCTAGATATATAAGAAGCGACTGAAGTCCGATAACAAGCTTTCCAATTAAAAACATTTCGCATGAAGGGGGGATCTGTGTTAAAAAGAAAATGACCAGCAGCAAATGAGCCGCCCTGTATTTCACATCTTAGGTCTGTTTGTGTACGGATGATTTTGTATAACAAATTTTGACTATATGGATTTTGTACATGCCCGCAGTTTTACAACAAGACAGAAACGACATTTCATTTTGCTACAACATGCAAAAATTAACTTTTCATTCTACAGCTGGGAAGAGAAGAAACAGAATGAGTACAAGCAAATTTGCATCCAGTGCGCGAAGAAAAACCGAACGCTAGTTTTGTTTGTTGATTTAAATATTGTTTTAAATTTTATTATTAAGGTAAGGGAGACATTACACTTACTCATTTTACAAAAAACAGCTAAAATTTCCTATGCGTGTGCTATCTACATATCCAAGTTAACCACTTTTTGAAAGCAAAAAAATTAGCTGCTTGCAAATTAAGTGCAGGAAAAAATTGAATCCATTTGGTTTTATGTGCAAAAGTTTGCTGGCATAAGTGTTTCTCACTCTAAACATCTTAGTTAATACAAATATGCGGTTCGCATGCCCTTTGTTTGTTATTTTACGTAAAACTTTCGCCTCTTTCCAAAGAAATTTAATTTGTATTTTACATTTACTTCATGATAAATTCGTAAATTGCTTTAAGTTTTTGCATTTTTGCTATTATTTTGCATTGCTTAGTGGCTATTTTTTATACACATTTTATTTGGGTTTACAATAGGTCTGTGTGGGTACGGATAATGTAATAATTGTTACTGGATCCTGTTTGTGTACGCCAAATCTCTTAGAACATGAGAGGAACTGAGAGTGTAAAGAGACAGTTCATTTCGTGAGAAATTGCAAGTTTTTACTGGAGAAATTTTGTCCAGTAACTTTTAGCCAGTAAGAATAAGAACAAGAAAAACATATGACTGGCTGCCATATGATCGACTGCAAAGACAAATAGTTTTTGCAAACATTTGGAGGCAAATGGAACCAGCGAAGAATTTGTCACAACCTCAGCTTTACTTTCTGCAGCTGAAAGGTAAGAATCGCAGATTAAGCACAACAGACCATTTGCCTTTTACATTAAATTTCTATTTAAACTGAATTTTCCCTACCGCTTTAAACCTCAAATGAAAATTTTTACTGTACTGCAAATTCCTGTTTCTTTTACTTTTTTGGATAATTTTATTTTTGGGAGCGTAAGCTGGTTTACTTTCCTGCTATTTTTTACTGGAAAACTTCCCAAACAGACTCTTTAATATTAAATTCAACTACCTATAGTTTAACTAGTGTTGAGCAAAAAATCGCAACCGGTGATTTTTTCACTGTGATTTTGTAATCACAGCAACGATTAAGCGATGTGAAACTGGGAGAGCCGGTAGAAATACATGCACAGAATTACACTAATATTATTGCAAAATTGCAACCTTGGGGCCTACTAGTAGGGCCCAAGCTTGATCAGGAAGGTACTTTTTCCTCCATATAAATTTCTAAAACGGGGTTGTTGTTCTAGTTGATTTCAAATTGCCAGTGTAGCTGGTGTGAGTCATTTTTTGTGACCAAAGAAATTTGTCTTTTTATTTGTATATTTTTGGTGCCATTTTGTAATACGTTTGTATAAAATTGACTAGAAAAATATATTATTGCCCAAAAGCGTCAAAATACTCTTTGGGTATGCTTTTAATTCAATTAAATTAAGATTTTATAAGCTGCATTCAAAAAAACAACCCTGCGGTCAAACTACAGCATTTAGGAAAAAAAGCATACCTGATCGTTAGAGATTCGCTAAATGAAGAAATGCGAAATACAAAGGACGGCAATTGACCCTGTCATATTCAATGCATTTAGCTTTGTGTTCTTTGGTATATTTTTCATTAATATTTACATAATGAAACCAAAAAAGTTCATGTGTTGGCATTTAATCCAGAAAATTAATGAGAACATACTTTAAAAAGCAAATAATTGTAAGGAATCCCTAATCCCTAATATCGGGAAAAGAGCAGACACAGTGAAGAGCTGATCACTGCCAGCACACACGGACTGTGTACGTGAATTGCAAAAAACGCACAAAAATCGGCTTACTCTACCAGTTTCACATCGCTTTAAAGCTGATCACAGTGTCACATTGCGATTGACTGGCAACGAAAACAGCGATTGTAAATCACTGTTTTGCCAAAATCGCTGTGAACAAATGAGCAGCAAATCGCACCTTGACTGACAACGAAAACAGCGATTGTAAATCACTGTTTTCCAAATCACTGTTTTGAAAAAACCCCTTTGAACAAATGAGAAGCGAATCGCACCTTGACTGGCAACGATTGAAAATCACTGTTTTGCCAAAATCGCTGTGAACAAATGAGAAGCGAATCGCACCTTGACTGGCAACGAAAACAGCGATTGAAAATCACTGTTTTGCCAAAATCGCTGAGAACAAATGAGAAGCGAATCGCACCTTGACTGGAAATGAAAACAGCGATTGTAAATCACCGTTTTTCAAATCACTGTTTTGCCAAAATCGCTGTGAACAAATGAGAAGCGAATCTAACCTTGACTGGCAACGATTTCAGCACTCGTTTCTCTGCACTGTGACAATGCTGCTAACATTTATTTCATTTTCTAGTGCTCCCTTTTCCACTACAGGCAAATGGTTGATATCCATTGATACCAGGTCCATTATGAAAAATCAAAAAAACAGCTGATATGTTCTCAGCGTATCTTTTGCACATTGGCAGCACGAAAATTGTATTTGAAAAGCTGTCGGAAGAATGCAGAATTGTTACAATATAAGGACCATTGGCTAAGATTTAAGGATGATAAACTGCTTACATTTTCTCTTAAGTTTGAAAAATAACATATAATCTGCTTCCGGCACAGATTTTAATATAAAAGAAAAGTCTACGGCCCAACTTCCAGTCGCGGAAATTTTCGCAAGCAAGAAACAGCTGATATCACTATTTCGTTTCCACCACGAATTACAACCCCATCATCAAAGTGAAATTAGTATGGAAAGTTGCTCATTTATAATGCAAAACTGTAGCAACATAAAGTCATAAAGTTATTTTTTGGATGTAAATTGCTAAGAACTGGATGTGTAACTTCCTTAATATTAGACATTTTCTTCCGACTAACATTTGAATGGAAAACCAATGTTAATTTTTTCGCATTCAAACAAGTCCGTGAGCTGCCGCGTGCGATAGATAGATTCTTGCAATAGAACTGTGATTGAAAATCACAGTGATTCAAAATCGCAGTTTTCAATCACAGTGATTTTCACATCGCAATCGCAAATCACACTGTGATTTGAAAATCGCCATTTTGCTCATCACTAAGTTTAACGCCAATCGCCGTTCGGATCCGGCGTTAAACTGTAGGTCCCCCTTTCTTTCCTAATCCGATTGAAATGTGTGTATTATCCAGTGTTGCCATTTTGGTCCAATTGGACCAAAATTGGTAGCTTCGTTTCATAAATTAAGGCTTTCGTAGGTTGGTTGGTTTGTTGTGATTTTCAAGGAATTTTGGTAGGCAACACACTGCATTAATAGATCTTCTATTAATTTTTGTTATGATTTTTAAATTACTTCCTTGTAAAAAAAGTTAACATGCAAAAGTTCAAACATCTCTGCTTTTGATATGCATTTATGTGCCAACCCAGTGTTAGAGGAAGGATGTAAAAAAGAAAAAAAAAACAAATGTCAGACAGAGCCTATTTACACAAAGGCTTTTTCCCCTGAGTTTTTTTTCAATTCTCTTTTGAAGTTGCTGCGTAAATCTTCTTGCATTTACACGAAGACTTTTTACTTGCAACTTGCTTGCAGCTTGAGTTTTCTTCTCTCATTCACATTTTCGCGTAATTTTTTCGTATTCTCATTATTAAAAAAAAATGTATTTAAACAAAGAAGAAATTATTGAAACTATTTTAGAAGTCACTGAAAGGACTACTGCTCGGCCGGTTTGAAATTTGAAGAAAAGTGCGAAAAACAGCAAAGCAAATGTCAAAAAAAAACCCTGGAATTCGCTGACCGTTCGTGTTTGTTTACACCGCTGACTTCTCGGCACTTCTCGCCTACAAACTCGTCAAGCATGACTTTTAACGCAGGGGGAAAAGTCCACGTGAAAATAGGCTCAAATTGTGCTGAATTTAAGATGGCGCGTTGAGCTTTAAACTTATCGTATTGTCTTTTTCTAACATATAAGTTAGCGTAAGAGCGAACCCGCCTGAGTAAAGAAAACTCTCTGTGAATAACGGGAAGTATAAATTCTGTAGCGGCAGCCGCCGTGGCTCAGTTGGTTAGTGCGCGGTCCAACGAGTCGCATGCAGAGCGACGCAAGATCGAATTCTGCATGTAGTAACACCTAAAAAAAAATAACGGGAAACTCGTTTTCTCTTTCGGTGGCTGTCCTCTCAGCTGGAAATGGCAAACCTCTGAGAGCAAAAATTGCCTATGAAAAAGCTCCCAACCTGCCGTTCGGAACCGGCATAAAACTGTAGGTCCCTTCCACCCGCGTACAAAATTCACACGCACAACACGGGTGGTTGCGGGAAGCTAGGCCTTAGTCTCGCGTAAGCGGGCTGTCGTGCCAATCAATTATTTATTATTATTATTATTATAAATTCTGTAGACTTCCCTTCAAACTGAATAAAGCTTCGAGTATTTTTCAGAGGGCAATAGATGATGTCCTCAGGAAGCAAATTGGTAAAAACTGTCAGGTGTACGTCGATGATGTAATAATTTTTTCTGAAAATAAAGAGGATCATATAAACCATATCGATTGGGTCCTCAGGAAGTTGTATGAGGCTAACATGAGGGTTTCGGACGATATGTCCCATTTTTTCAAAACTCGCGTAGAATATTGTTACGAATACTAAGTCTAGTGGGCTGTCACGTATCTCTGGATTGTGTGATTTGAAAATAAAACACAGTCAGTTTCTTAAACGCAGACAATAAAATACACCAACAGTCACTTTATTATTCACAGTTTACACTTTACTGTTCGTACACTTAAGTATTTGCTTAATTATTCCGTGTGGCAACTTCACTTGTCAAAACCAGACTGACTCGTTGCCCGCATCCGGCCACCTTTTATACTCTGTCCGGCCATCGCGCAGATTGTTCCCGCACATTCCGGAGTGGACTAAATGCTTCCCTGATGATCGCGACCATTGTTGCCAGATTGGACTAAAAGTTATTATCGCGGCCGTCGTTGCCACATTCAATTATGGCACGGCGCGAAGCGGCAGGGTTGCTTTGCACAGCGACAGACTGTCTTATCGTTACAATATCTTGGATTTACCGTCTCAAAAGGAGGTATCACAACATGTCCTACCAAAGTCGCGACAATAAAGAATTATGCGATACCAACCACACTTTTCGGACTCAGATCTTTCCTGGGTCTTGCCAGTTATTACAGATGCTTCGTGAAAGGTTTCGCCAGCCTAGCAAAGCCATTGACAGACCTATTAAAAGGCGATAATGGCAAGATAGGCACAAATCAATCAAAGAAGGTAGATATCTCTTTAAAGGAAAATGAACTTTCAGCGTTCACTAAACTGAAAGAAATCCTAGCATCAGAGGATGTCACCTTAATGTACCCTGATTATACGAAGACATTCGATCTTACGATGGATGCTTCATCCTTTGGTTTGGGTGCTGTCCTCTCTCAGGGAGGAAAGCCCATTACCACAACGCAAATATAATTTATAAACCGGGAAAGGAAAATTACGTCGCTGATGCACTATCACGGCAACACATCCACGCTCTGGAAGAGTGCGCAAACTCCGATTTTGCCACAATTCACAGCGAGGAGTCTCTCACGTACACGATCGAAACGACCGACAAACCCGTAAACTGCTTCAGAAACCAGATTCTACTTGTAGAATCCGAATTCCCTTCCCATCATACTCTCATAATTTTCGGGAGGAAAATTCGACATGAAATTCGTTTTTCGGATAATGAAAATCTTTTGGATCAATTAATGGATGTAGTTAATCCAGAGGTAGTAAACGCTATACATTGTGAGCTGCCGATATTGGCGCGTATTCAACATATGCTAGTCGAACTATTTCCCACAGCGACATTTAGACACACAAAGAGACTAGTAACGGACATTTTTAATCCAGAGGAACAGAGAGAGATAATAATAACGGAGTATAATAGGAGAGAGAGTATAATAGGAGAACGTAAAGCAGGTCCTACAGGACTATTTCTTTCCAAAAATGACTAAGTTGGCCAAGGAGGTAACTACGAACAGCAAAATCTGTTCACAAGCCAAGTACCAAAGGCGTCCAAAGCAGCAAGAAATTGGCGAAACAACAATACCTTCGTACGCGGGAGAAATCCTTCATATAGACTTATTTTCAACGGACAAGAAACACTTCTTAACATGTATCGACAAATTTTCCAAATTTGCCGTAGTTCAACCGATTTCGTCACGCGCCATAATAGATGTGAAATCTCCAATTTTACAGCTCATGAATATATTCCCAAAAGCAAGGTGGGTTCTTTGTGATAATGAAAAGTCACTAAATTCTCAAACCATCAAAAGTCTTCTACATAGTCACTTTGGAGTGGAGGTAGCTAATGCCCCACCACTTCATAGTACCTCTAACGGGCAGGTAGAAAGATTCCATAGTACGCTCTTGGAAATCGCGAGGTGCTTAAAACTCCAAAAACAGCTCGACGATACGGTCGATTAATTACTACTAAATAGGGACCATAGAATATAATAAAACAATCCATTCAGTCACAAATAAGAAACCCTCAGACATAATTCATTCGGCCCCCTCAGAATTAAAGTGTGAAATTAAAAACCGAATACAGAACGCACAGGCCACCCAGCTGGAAGGTCATAATATAAATAGGTGCAACAGAACCTTCAATGTGGGGGATAGGGTAATGGTAAAGACAAACAGGAGGTTAGGAAATAAACTAACACCGGTGTATGTGGAAGAAATCGTTGAAGCGGATTTGGGGACAACCGTTCTCATTAAAGGGAGGGTGGTCCATAAGGACAACCTAAGATAAAAGTATTGAGGAATTTCGTAATTAGCACAGAACTGCAATTGATATTCATATCCATTATCCTTTCGTTTCTAAATATATTGTTTTTCTGGCATCAGGTCGTTATTAACATTGTCCCTCGTCGTAACGGCTTCGACCGCAAGAATCATCGATTACTCTCACTCGCAGTATATCCCGATCATAGATGGGGACGTTATAGTCTGGGAAGATTACGGATATCTCCGTCATACGACGAACCTCTCCTTGTACTCGGAAATTATGAAAGATGCCGCGAACCTAACAAACTTCTTCCCGCAATCCCACATGAGGAACATTTTGGACGTAGACATACGACATGTAAATGCTCTTTTGGCAACCCTCGACATTCACCATAGGCACGCACGAAGCATAAATTTCCTAGGTACAGCACTAAAAGTAATTGCTGGAACCCCGGACTTCGACGACTTCGA
Organism: Melieria omissa; assembly: GCA_963971225.1. NCBI lineage: Eukaryota > Metazoa > Arthropoda > Insecta > Diptera > Ulidiidae > Melieria > Melieria omissa. Next base: position 68,877,053 of record OZ020269.1, on the reverse strand, counting down.
AGAAGTACGATTTAAACAGGGTCAGCTGATAGAGTCAAATAATAGGCAGATTGAAATTAACACAAAAACGCAAGCCCAAATCAATAAGTTAACAAACACTGTGAATTCAATATTAGCTAGGTTGGTTGGTTGGTTCAAGTGGCGATGTTCCATCATCCAATTAGCGCGTTGGCGCCGTTTTGTTACCACTATTCCCGGTAGGTACACTAGGGTATGCTGTGCGGTGTCTTCTGGACTGTATGTTTATGTATATCCATATATATATATATATCCTCTATATCCAGTCCGAGAGGTTAATGAAAGAGAGTAGCGAGCTTACACTGCACTTTGCTATCTCCTCGAAATTCTGCAATGTCGGTTTCCCAGCGTTTTCCATCTCCTTCTTGATAGCGCCGGGCAGTCGCAGAGGAAGTGGTGTACGGTTTCCTTCTCGTCCGGGTTTTCACAGCTGTGACAGCTGGTATTGTATGGGATCCCCATTTTTGCCGCGTGCTCGCCAATAGGCCAGTGACCAGTGATAACTGCCGTTAGTCTTGCCACATCCCGGCGGCCCGTGTTCAAGAGCTCCGCGGTCTTTTTCTTGTCGTACGTTGGCCAAAGTAGTCTGCTGGTTTTACAGGATTCCGTCCTCTGCCATCTAGTGTCGGCTTTGGCGAAGAAGTCCTTCGAGACCTCGCTCTTGATGGAGCCCAGTGGGGCGTGAACCGTCAACGCCTCGCTTTCATCAAGAGCGGAGCCTGTCCGAGCTAGCTCATCGGCTCTTTCGTTCCCTTCAATGTTCTTGTGCCCTGGCACCCATATCAGGGTAACTCTGAACCTATGAGCCAGCTCTGTGAGGAGCTTCCTACACTCCTGCACTAGTTTTGACGACAGAATCGGCGATCCCAGTGCCTTGATCGTAGATAGGCTGTCGGAAAGTATAGTGATGTGGCTTTTGTAGGATGTGTCTGCCAGTGCCATCCTACACGCTTCCCTAATAGCAAGCACTTCCGCCTGGAAGACGCTTGCTGTATTGGGGAGACGGAAAGACACATTTAGTTTAAGGTGCTCCGAAAAGACTCCTGCTCCTACTCCGCATACCATCTTGGAGCCATCCGTGTAAATCGTGGTATGCAGGTTATTAAGGATGTTCCCTCTCTTCCATTCTAGACGGGAGGGGGTACGGATATCGTAGTTTTTCCCAAAAGCAATGGTGGGAATAGCGTAATCCGTAGTTGTAGGCAGGCTCCTTTGCCCTTGTAATAGTAGACTGCCGTGGCCATACGGTCTGTCTCTCCAGCAACCGGTTTCTCTCAGCCTGAGAGCACTAAGAGTTGCGGTTTTCATAATGTGCAGATCAACGGGAAGCAAGTGCGTCAGCACGTTAAGCGCCTCTCCAGGGCAGGATCTAATCGCTCCCGTAGTTCCGGCACAAGCTGTTCTTTGTAATCTACCGAGTTTGGTGATGTTATATTCCCTCCTGAGGGCTTTCCACCAGACAAGAGCTCCGTATGATAGTATTGGACGCACAACCATCTTGAACATCCAAAGCATTAGACTTGGTCGGAGGCCCCACCTCCTTCCTATCATTCTCCTGCAAGAATAAAGTGCAAATCCTGATTTGTTTATTCTATGCTCTATATTTAGCCTCCAGTTCAGTTTGGGGTCCAGAATTACCCCAAGGTATCTGGCACTGGACGAGAGGGGTAATGTAACGTTCCCAAGATGAGGTCGTCTAAAGGTTGGTATCTTAGTGCGGGTGGTAAACAGCATCAGTTCAGTTTTACTGGGGTTAATGCTTAGTCCACGTCCCGTACACCAAGCACTTAACCCGTCCAAACTACCCTGAAGGATTCCGCTAATCACATCAGGGCTCATTCCTGATGCCATTAAAACCGCGTCGTCCGCATACGCAACCGTTTTGACTCCTCTCCGGTTAAGTTCTGTTAGGATGTTGTCAATGGCACAGACCCACAAGAGAGGCGATAATACCCCCCCTTGTGGTGTGCCCCTGGTTACCCATTTTGTAAGGTGGGTGTTTCCGAGCGTTGCGCTCACCACCCTCGATTGGAGCATTGTAGTGGCCCAGCTGCGAACATGTACGCTGACTCCAATGTTCACCAGCGATGAATCTATCGCGCTTATCTCTATGTTGTTAAAAGCACCTTCTATGTCCATGAAGGCCGCCAATGTGTATTGCTTGTACTCCAGTGATCTTTCCACTGTTCGTACTACTTCGTGAAGGGCTGTCTCCGTTGACTTTCCCTTCAGGTATGCATGTTGGGCTGCTGACAACTTATGCTCTACCTCCTTACGTATATGGACGTCGAGGAGTCGCTCAAGGGTCTTGAGCACGAAGGATGTCAGACTTATGGGCCGAAAGTCCTTCGCCGATTCATGGCCTCTTTTCCCTACCTTGGGAATAAAGACGACCTTAACGCGCCTCCAACTAATGGGAATGTAGTTCCAGGCTAGGCAGGCCTTAAAAATGACCTCGAGCCAGGGTAAAACTGAGTCTTGGGATACCTGTAGCATCATTGGAATGATGCCATCTGGGCCCGGGGACTTATAAGGGGAAAAGCTTTTGATGGCCCATGCGAGATTTTCCCTAGTTATAATGCTGTTGTCACTGATTGGGGGCAGATTTAGTATCTGATGCCTTATCAGTGGTTCCTCCTCTTCGCACCCTGGGAAGTGCGTATTTAACAGCAGGTCTAAGGCCTCCTCAGTACTCTCGGTCCAGGAGCCATCCGGCATCTTGATGTATGAGGGGCAGGTGTGGTCCCTTGACAACACCTTACTTAGCCTAGCCGAATCTTTGGTGGTTTCTATGGCTGAACAGAAATCCCTCCAACCCTTGTTTTTGGAGTCCCTTATCGCCTTTTTATACGTCCTTAGGCTATTCTTGTAATTTTGCCAGTTACCCGTGGAATAGCTTAGGTTGAATGACCTCCGGACCTCCGATCTCAGACGGGATAATTCATCGTTCCACCAAGGTGGGAACGATTTCTTAGAATATTTGATTGGACAAGACGTTTTGAACGCGGAAACCATCGCGTTTTCCAACTGCTCGATTCTGTGGTCAATGTCCCCCACTGAGGATATATTGGCAGGGCGTACTCCGCCTATCCTATTGCGGATCATACCGGCGAATCGGTTCCAGTTGGTACGTCTAGGGTTACGATATGGCGGGGGTGGTTCGACCTGAACCTCTAAATTGAAGAGCATCCAGGCGTGATCCGAGAAGGATTTTTTGCTGGACACTCTCCATTTATCCACCCTCACTTGCTTATTGTCAGTTAGTAGTGTAACATCTAGGACCTCCTCCCAACCGCTGAAGCCGCCAGTGCTTGGGAAGACGAAGGTTGGGGTGTTACCCCTGTTACACACTACCAGGTTAGTATTAAGTATAAAATCAAAGAGTGACTCACCCCGATCGTTGATTTCGCTGCTGCCCCATAGAGTGTGTCTTGCATTGGCGTCAGAGCCTATCAACACTACACTCCGGTTGTTACCGCCGCTCATGAGCCTCCGGACTTCTTCGGGTGGCGCGGGCCTATCATGCGCCATGTAGGCCGAGGCAATTTTGATGTTGGTGCCCCTCGCTGCAACTAGCTCCACCACCGTGGTGTCGTTGGTGCTGTGATGGGGTAAAAGATAGGTGTTGAGATGTTTTTTGGCAACTATACACGCCCTGGGCTTACCTTCACCCTTTTTGTAGAAAAGGTTGTAGTTGCTCAGCCGAAGTCCTTTTACTTCCGTGCTCCGCACCCAAGGCTCTTGGACGATGGCGATGTCTACATCCTCCTCCGACAGGAGGACGGCTAGGTTGTCCGTTGCCAACTTAGAGTGTTGGAGGTTGACCTGGACAACCTTCAACCCCATATCTTACTGGACGGGGGTGGTATGGTCCGGATCATCTAGCCTGACGTCGTCCAACAACTTCTGCGCATCAATGATCCCGTCAGCATCCTCCTCTTCCGGATTGGAGGAGCGGAAGACCTTCAGCCTCGCGTGCCGCACGCCAAACCGAAGTTTGTATTCTGCCCTCTCCAGGGCAGGCAAGCATTCCTCACTAATAACTAGGAGGAAGGAAATACTGTTTTTCTGCGGAGCCTCCGCCTTCAAGACTTGCCAATCCGCCATTGGCACTGTCGGGTTGTGTGCCTGCAGGTAAGGCACCAGCTTGCCACTGTCCAATGTCATATTGGGCAACCAAATGCGAGCCCTTGGTCTCCTGGGGATCTCGCTGGCTGGGATGAGCTTGAGCCTCAAGCCACCCGCTGCTTCTCCGAGCTTGGAAATGCAGCCTTCCAGGAAATCCTTCGAGAACTGGTCCTCGCACTTGATCACCCGATACCCGCGAACAACTTCCGCCGAGTCGAAACCGGGGAGAGGCACCTTCGGGTTCGCTGCCAGGTTGCTCATCACATGGTCCATGACCATCTGTGTCAACCTGGCCTCGATCTCTCCCCATTTCTCCAAGGCTTCCTTGCCGCGATTGGTGGTGGCATCGACCAGCGCCACCTGCAGGTGATCCCTTGCTACGTCACTAAAAACGCGCTTGGCCTCTGTTGCACCGGCAATCTTGGCCTTTTTTGTTTCGCGGTTCGAACTGTCATGGGCAGAACGGTCGCGTTTTGTTGCTGCTGGGGGTTGCGGCAGGGTCGTTTTGTACGCTAAGTACTCATCGACAACCTTCTGAAACCGTGCCTTGTCCTCTGCGTCCTTGGGATGAGCAGTACCAGCAGCCTCGTTCTTGCTGATCCTGCCGAGGATAGCTAAGGCTCTCTGGTACTGCTTATACCTGGACGCTTCTCTAGGTCTGGCCGGTTTCTTGCTGGCTTTCGCTGCCGCCGCTGAAGTAGTGGGTTTCTCGGTAGGGGTAGAGCTGCTATGGCCCACAGCGCCCACTCCTATCGAGGAAATTAGGGTTTCCTGGCTTGATGCCAGGAGGTCGTCTTCGGAGGAAGTGCCCACCTCTCTCCTTTTGTCCGTCAGTCGTTCGTTCTTTTCCGTTTGTCGTTTGTCCGAGTCCATAGTTCGTTTGTCCTTGTCCGTCGTCTGTTCGTTTCGTTCCGAGGCAATTTTTTTGAAGGTCGACATCAACTGTTTCTTACGGTCACCTGCCCGACCTGGCGGGCTATGCGTGGCACTGTTGAGGTGCCAGCACGGTGACCAATGCGGGAATGGGGAAGGGGAGGGTCCGTCACGGCAGAGCCCCTTACCGTGATAAGGCCACCGTTCCTTCCTGAGGCGGCCAGGTATCAGGAAAGCTCCGTTCAAATACAGCCGATATACTCCCTGGCTGCAAATCAGTCCGATGGGCACGGGTCGCATGACACCCCGGATTAGGGAGGTTCCGCTGTGCTACCTTAGCCGACCACGACCAGAACCAGATCCGGAAGTGGCCGTTTCCAGCCGTCACCACGTGGAGGTGTTAGCACACGCTTCCGTCAGCCAGCTCAGTTACGGCACGTACACTTTCCAGTGTTACATGTTGTTCCCCCTGAGTGACTGACGGCACGACGGCAATATTAGCTAATAGTAAAGAGGGACAAATTGATACTGGTCATTTATATGAGACCCTATTAGCAAGAAATAGAATTATCGCTACCGAATTGCAGAATGTGATGACCTCAATATCTTTCGCAAAAGTAAATTTGATTAACCCGGCCATTTTAGATAATGACAATCTAGAGATTCTCATGAATGAACATTTCACAAATATTAGCGTATCAGAAATAATGAATGTTGCTAGAGTTAAGGTTTTACAGAATAACACTGTGCTACAAAAAAAAAAAATTAAATACACCTGACAAGTAACATACTGTAGGCTGTTTATGTGGTCGAATAATCCATAAAAATATTTTTGTTATATTTGTTGTACCCTCCAAATTTTATTTATTTACAAAAAACCGTTTTTACAAACTTTCCACGGTAATCTATGAATATCTCAGTAATTTTTTTAACGATTTTCAATATGTAATATGTTTTGGAAAGAGCATTGTCAGACCTTTCGAATGATGTATGTCAATTCATTGTTTAAACAAATGAGTAGTAAGTTTTTATCGCATAAACCTTGAAAAAGTGATTTTTTTCTCAATTTTTTTAACTTTAACCAGTTTTTATTGTATAATGAAACAAAAAAATTAATAAAGTTAGGTAATATTCTGAAAGAAGATTTGCTTACGAACAAATTAGTGTATTGCTCTATTGAATTGGACCAAAACTGCGCTATCTGCGCTAACTGCGAATCTACGCTATTTTTTCGTAACTAGAAAATAAAGCCTATCATGTGTATTGCAGTGTGTACAATGAATTCGTCTTAAATTTTTATTTAAATCTCAAACGAATACATATTCAAGGCTTTATTCGACCATATAAACAGCCTACACTATGTAATTTGTCAGGTGTATTTTCAGTGTTGCACCGTGTAATTATATTTTACACTTTGTAATCCAATATCCTAAGCCTAAGACTATTTGTAAGAAAATTAGCGTTTTCCCCGTCCCCCGCTCCGGAAAAATCATGCATCTCGCAGGCAGTAACATTGTGGCCAAGTGCGGCAACCAAGCATACGCAGTCGTTGAGGGTAGCACCACGGTAATATCTACGTTCTGCAGGAAGTCACCGAACACGACGTGCGCCCAACAGCTGGTTTCTGGAGACATAGCGCATTGCAGCACACGACCTAGCCATCTTGACCCTCTGGTGGTCATTGAAGATGGCATCATTATCATCAACAACTCAACTGCAACCGTTGAGGAGAATAACCGGACCAAAAGGACGGTCACCTGCACGTTCCTAGTGATGTTCGACGGCGACATAAAAATAAACGGTTCAGTATTCGTTAATCGGAATAATATTCTGAAGAGAGAAGCTGGCACGCCACTGGCATCCTTGATAAACATTACGGAACATCAAGAAATCCTGAGTCTGTCCTTTTTACATGAGATGAATGAAAGAAACTTACATTACATCAGCGAACTCCGAACACAAGTGAAAATCCACCCAGCCTTAGCCGGATTTGGTGCCTTCATCCTTTTTGCAGTCTGCGGCACGGCTATTCTATTAGTCCAGCGCCGAAAGAGAAGACACGAGCTCAATACAATCCAGGCTGCTGTGCGAGCGGCAACCGGGAAGCCCGAGTACGGCCTTCACTTAAGCGAGGGAGGAGTTAGCGTAAGAGCGAACCCGCCTGAGTAGCCACGCTGTGCTACGTTGGCAACAACGTTGGTCCAGTCGATCATTCTTACGTGGTGACACGTTATGCTACGTTGGCGACAGCTGCACCAGTCAACGATCGGTATGCAGCGGCTACATCGCGCTGACACGGCACTACGTGATTCGCTGGCGACCGCCGTTGGACGGCGAAATAGGATATGCGGCGCAAATAGCTGTGTCAGCGACAAGCGCCGTTGCCACTGCGAATTACTGCGCGGACTGCGACTGCGGACCGCGTGAATACAGCGGAGTCAGCAATCCTCCAACTGCGACTGTGACCGCGGGGCTTAGGTTTAGTTTTAGTTTTAAGTCAACGAGCAGTCTCCAGACGGAGCTCGAATTGTAAAGAGCAATAAATACAACTTTAAATAATTACTGCAGTACTAAATAATTTATACAAGTAGTTAAAAGAAACGGCAGCCGCCGTGGCTCAGTTGGTTAGTGCGCGGTCCAGCGAGTCGCATGCAGAGCGACGCAAGATCGAATACTGCATGTAGTAACACCTAAAAAAATAACGGGAAACTCGTTTTCTCTTTCGGTGGCTGTCCTCTCAGCTGGAAATGGCAAACCTCTGAGAGTAAAAATTGCCTATGAAAAAGCTCCCAACCTGCCGTTCGGAACCGGCATAAAACTGTAGGTCCCTTCCACCCGCGTACAAAATTCACACGTACAACACGGGTGGTTACGGGAAGCTAGGCCTTAGTCTCGCATATGCGGGCTGTCGTGCCAATCAATTATTAATTATTAGTTAAAAGAAAATAATCTTAAAAGTGTTTTTCTCAAAGCTTCAGTTTAAATTCAGAATCGCGCGCTTTTATTCATTCTGTGAAAAAAGACCTGTGCAAGAAGACGAATCATGGACAGGTAATTTTTTTATAAAGGTTTTCTGAAGAAAATATTAATTTTTATTTAATTTTAAATTTAATTTGGAAGGCTGAGATTTATTTTGGACCAATTTTGGTAGGAGAAAAAAATCTTAGTGGCAACACTGGTATTATCACATGTTGAAAAACAAACAGTGTTGCATACACTTTTCAAACGGGTGGAATTTGTGGTATCAAACGGGTCCATAGGCCTAAGTGTGTCTCATACAGAGGCAGCCACTTAACCAACCAACCACTAAATAAATTTTGTTGTAGTTGAATTTTTTTTCCACTAATCACTGATCTTTATGTAGAGTAGAAGGGGGGTACAGTGAGTCGGGGGTGTACAATGGGAATCGCCATTTGTTGAACGGTATGAAATCTGTCAATAGCATATTCTTGTAGCGCGCGTTGAATAGTCATTATTCAGAAGACATAGACCGCATAACACACATTTTTTTGTGCTCGTTCAGACGAAAAAATAAAAAATTTAAAAACAAGTATTTTTCTGGTTCCTGTTGTTTGTAATAAAATTGTACTTTCTTCGACGTTATAAAAAAGGTAACTATACACAAAATAAAATTTAATCATTTCTCTTTCGACGCACACCAAAATTTTTCCACTTGCCATACATTATACCAAAGAATATGAAGTGTATAGAAGGCGCATCTGAGCTCAAAAATTCAAATTTTTGTTTGCGAGCTTCATTGAGCGGGGGGAAGCCACAAAAGGGAAAGAGTGGTGCCAGCAGGAGAGCAAGCGCTTCAGTTTACGCTCATTGACTGTGCGAACTGAAGCACGCGCTACAACAAACACACATGAAGTGAAAGTACCGCTTCTCCTGTGTATTTTGAGGCGTTGGTGGTTGTTTTGGTCACTCAATAATTTTTTGTGCAAATTTCTCACAGCAACACCAGCCAGCGCAATGATCGTCGTTTCAACGACGCCATTGTTTGTTGTTGTTGTAGTTTTTATGTGTACACAGCTCGAGAAAAATGTAAACAGCTCTTCTTTTGTTCTTTTTAATTGTTTATGTTTTGCATCGTTTGGAACTTCCTTTTTTTTTTATTTACTGTCACAGCATTCACAGGAAATCCGAAGGTGCAAATAGGTAGCAAATGTCTGTAACCGATTGATAATTTTTATGGAAAATGTTTCACTTAGCGCAGTGAAAAGGTTATCACTTCTTAGTTTTTTGAAACATATGCCACAATTATTATCTATGTTAATTTTTACTCGATTGTCGAAGTTTTTATCTACAAAATAATTTGTTGTAATAATTGTTGTAATTACTGCTGAAATAAAATAATAAAAAGACAGTTTCGTCTGTCTCAGCATGTAGTAGGTTTTGATTCATAGAATCCTGTGTATCTTCGAAATTAGTTGTTACACTTGACCGAGTACTACTTCAATTTTGTCCCAAAATTGCAAAAGTATTTTCTAATTTATCTTGGTTAAAAAACGTGTTTGTTATAAAACATTTATGTGGGTTATTGCTTAATTTTATCAGTGATTAAAAAACAGATTTTAGTTCTAAAAATACAACTTGAATCATCCATACATTTAACATCTTTCAAATAATTAAAAAAATCTTTATAAATTTGTACGACTCATTATTCAATTGTAAAGCCGATCTAAAGCAATTATCCGATTGCCCTATTCATGCAATCAAATATTAGGTCTACTTTTTTGATAAATTCTTCAGGAACTTTGTTTGTAGCGACCACATAAGTCGTCACGCCAACCATATTTTATTTTATTTTCTATGATTTTGCGCACACAACTGTCTGCAATAAGTTCAGGAGCAATATGCGACGCCGTTCAGGCTTGTAGAAGAAGAACAAAAGCCGGCCCGGAATCAGAAATCGTTTTACAATTTCAGCTTTTCGCCAGCGCAACAACAACAACAACAGCGTTCGTCTTCACCTTGCAATCATTTCACGCCACAACAATGTACTAACGCACACTCGCTGCAGTGAGCGCAACCAAAGAGCGCAACACATAAAACTACGTTCTCGCTTGTAAAGCAACGCTCTCACCACATACGTGATCTGTGCGAGCAGAGCGCGGGTTCCAATGTTAGAACCCGCCATACAAAATTTTTGCTTGTATGACATGCGCATTCTGTATGTTTATTTTCTTTGATTATACGATGACGCCATAGCGATTTGTCAAAAGTAGCTTAGGGGGGTACAGTGGGAATTTTAGTGAGAACTGTCAGTAGAATATTCCAGTGTATTTTCAGTGAGTTTTCATTCGGTTTTTAATTGTTTTCACTAAATTTAAGTGATTTTTCGATTTTTTTTGGAATTTTCACGTCCCGTTCACCTGAAATGTGCGAATATGACGAACAGTTTTTTCATATGCCAAAACTGTGAATCGGACTGAAAACACTTGAAATAGCAATTTCCATCAATTTTCAACATTTTTCAGTTTTCAGCAATATTTTTCAGAAAATTCCCACTGTACACCCCAATCTCACTGTTCCCCCCCAACAAAGCGTGGTCTTTGAATCAATTTTTGAACATGTTATCGTGAGTATTTTATCAAACAAATGATGGCAAAAGATAGATACGGTCTCTTTCCAATGATACCATTTATTCACTAAAATAATGCATATTAACAGAGTTATGTGAGAAACCTCAGGTAGCTTCCCACTGTACCCCCTTCTACTCTAGTGGTAGTGCGATTTTCTTCCACTAATGTTTTTAAGTGGTACTTTGTACCACTGTCATTAAATAAAGATTACTGATTAGTGGAAAAAATTCAGCTATCACTAAATGTATATAGTGGTAGTGAAAACCATTGTGTACTTTGATTCAGGGTAAAACCCCATGTTTGATTTCAATGCAACTTGCACCTGACACAGCCGACCATAGCGGAGCGAATAAAAACACGTATGAGCGCTTTCTCGATTTCGAATTACTTTTATCTTCCAAATTTCGGAATAAAATTATCCAAAAACGTGGGTAAGTCTTAAAAACGTGTATGATAATAAATGTATTATCTTTTTCGACACAATATCTAAACTTTTTTAACTGCCAAAACCGTCTTCAATGTCGTAACGCAATATGATCAATACAGTTTCGGCTGTATACGACTCGCTAGTGTCATTAGGCGATGACAAAAAAGTGTCAATTGCGATCATCATTGGATCAAACAACTCTCTCTAAATGAGAAGAAAGGTTGCCGCACAACAGATTTGAATTTACCAAGTCAGTGCCTTTGCGTACAAGTCATGCGGTGACAAAATACAACTCATCAAAATGTCGTGTGTGCAATAGGTCTCATCAAACTTGCTGCATCAATTTTCGGTTAGTTTTGGAATTTAACCTCAACAACCAACATCAGTCATCCTAGCTACAGCCATTGTCATGGTGAAAAGTCAGTCCGGCGAATACGAGTACATGCAAGCGAGAGCTCTCTTAGATTCAGAATCCCAATTGAATTTTATGACGGAAGAACTAGCTTCGGATCCGTCGTGAGACCAAAAATTTAAATGTAATAGGTATAGGCAACGTAAATACGACAGCGCGCAAAACTACACACGTTTGTCAAGTCGCGAATAAAAGCGCACGAATTCTCGGCAGATTTCTGGGTGTCGCGATCCATTTTAGCAACTTATCCGGATTAAAAAATCAACATAAATGGTTGGAATGTTTCTTTCAATATTGAGTAAACTTTCATAAAATTCCAAAAATCGCTCTTCTTTTGGGTGTTAAAACCTTTTCCGAACTTCTCTCAGTAGGCCAAATCAAAACAAGCCTTCTTGTATCTTTCAAAATTTGTTCGGCTCTAACATCGGCAGCGGATCTTACAGCTGGCAGCTGGTTTGGCTCAAAACCTTCGAGGGCAAAGTAATCAGCGACTTCCCTTTGCAAACTGTTACATTATCAGGATGATTTTCGTTCGACCCGAAGAATGCCCACCGTTAGGATTTGTTTTGTGTACATTAAAGCCGTGATCGAAATTGACGACTCTTAGCGGGCGCACCAAGTTTGTGTTCGACACGCCAATTAGTATCTGCGGCGCTGCTTTTTTATAGCTTGCAATCGGGATGTCTGTTAATTCACAGTACTGCTTCTTGATTTTCTCTACGTGCAATGATTGCGAAGGCAATAGCAGCCTTTTTGTGGTGCGTACACATGTGATGTCTGACATCACCACCCACCCAGAAATTTCAAGATTTAAACGCATGGACATTTCTGTGGTCGTCTTGTCATCAATCCATTTTAAGCTAAGAAGATCCGCAGATCCTTTTAACCCCAGGAAACTGCAAGTCTGTCCTTTATCAGAGTCACCTTGGCGCCATCGTCAATAAACGCAATTGTATCCACACTGCCCCTTGGCCCGTGCAGTGTTACTGGCAAAAATTTTAATAAAGTTCCGGTTTCCTCTGTCTTTTCCGTCAGTTGCCTGTCGAAAGTTTGAGAGGCATTGATCGACTGTTGTGTAGTAATGTACTGTGATATTTTTTTCAATGTGCCGGGGACAATTATGTACATTATGGCTGGTTGTGAGGCAACAAAAACATAATCGATTTCTCTTCACAACTTCCTAGCGTTAATTGTAATCGGCCTTTTTAAATTTGGGGCATTGATACAATTGCTACTACAAAAACTACATTTTAAATTTTCCTCCGCTACAGTCAACACTGGCCTTGTTTGCTTGTTTGCTTGTTTTCTGAACTGACTTGTTATTGAAATTTGGTTTTGCCTGGTTGACTTCTGTTGCCATAGCAACATACGTGACATTTCTGTGGCCGTAGGGAATAGCAGCCCTTTTAATTTTTGAATTTAGTTTTAGATTTAACTAGATACATTTTAGATTTTTGGGCGTAACACATTCATTTTTTAATTTTTTATGAGCAAAAGCCTTAGAATTTTGTGTAGTAGTACATTTGAATATGACGAATGCCATGGATTTGTTGCAACCAGACGGCGAATTCGCGAATCGTTGGATATTGATTACACCGTGCGACAAAAATCAAAAAATTCCAAAACACACGAAAAAATCGGTATACTCGCAAGAATAGGGGCAACAAGTATGAAACATAAAGAGTGTGCATCACGTACAAGCAAAAATTTGAATGCGTGTGCTGATATCGCGACCCGTCTTCATGATGCGGGGGGTAGACAACGAGAGGAAACACTTGAAATGACAGCACAATGCTCTGAGCGCAAATCATAGAAACACGAATGCCGCGTCTGTGCTCACTCGGTCATTCTCGGTCAATTGTACGAAGAGGAGGAAGACGATGTGCTGTTGTTCTTGTTGTTGCGCTGGCGAAAACCTGAAATTGTAAAACGATTTATATTTTCTGGCTAGTTTTTGTTCTTCTTCTATAAGCCTGCACGGCGTCGCATATTGCTCCTGAACTCACTGCCGACTGTAGTGTGCGCAAAGTCATAGAAAAGAAAATAAAATATGGCTGGCATGGCGACCTATATGATCGCTACAGGCAATTAAAAAATAAATTATAAGTAATCAACAACGACAATTAAATAAAAATGGAATTGGAAAGAAAAGAAAACGTTTTTATTAGCTCGTAATAATTTTCCGTCCCGTTCTTTGGAACTTTTATTAGGGCCCACATATAATGCTTGTTTAAAAGGACTAAAATAAGAAAATCTAATATTGTAAATTTATGGTCACATCATTCTCCATGGAACCATTCAGGTGTAGAATATTTTTTACATTTTTCTTATGACAAAATACTTGTCTTATTATTTCTTTATTTAGTGCTTTAGTAGTGCTTTCGCCCTATTGAAAGTCAATAGACGTATTAAATTATGTTTTTCTATACAATCTTTTAACAATTGGTTTCTTCGTTAGATTTAGATTTTCAAAAATAATTAAAACACGCATCTAATTATTTTTGATTTCAAGTGTTTTACGAATATTGAAGTCAATATGCCTATCAGTTCATTTTTTTTCGTAGTTTTCCCATATTCTCAAAATTGTACTCAATCATGCGAAAATATAAACAAATAATTTTACTTCGAACTTGCCACGTAAAAATATTTGTAAAAATTTTAAATTGGGATCAACCACCAAATTTGTAAATCAAAGCATTGGCCAGCAAAAAGCCATACACCACAAAGATTCGATTGATGGTGAGCTGACAGCTGTGCAGCACAACCAATCGGCAACACAAAAAAGTATACACACAACAAACGACAACACCAAAAACATTAGCGAATCCCGAATCATCTTCGTTGAAACGACGATGACGATGCTTTAGCTCGTTGTTTACTCTCCGCTTGCGCTTCGACGAAGAAGATCGCAAACTGTTGAGTGCGAGCAAATTTCCCGCAACCTGTGCCTCCGCTCATCTCTTCCCGCCTGCATCAAGAAACACGCTTGACAAATTTGTGAAGATGTGTATTCTTTATATTGTATAATCTTTGCTAGGGGCCAAACGTAGTAAAACTGCGTTTTTAGTTTTTCTCTCTGACGTCAGGATTTTTTTAAAAGGACTTTGAAATTTGAAGGACATGTTTACTTCCAAAAATTATTTTAAAAATTGAGCGCATTGTAGAATAGCAATATGGGTATCAAATGAAAGAGAGAAATCCTTAGAATCTTAAAAAAATAATTTTTTTGGTGTAAAAGGACGAAGAGGTATTGAAAATGTCCTTTTAAAACTTTATCCTTGAATATCCTTGAAAGTTTTCAATCTATTTTTTGGAAAAAAATATATCTTAAGGACTAACATATACACTACCACATCCTAGAATTTCGTTCTTCTAACTTTAATAGTTAAAGGAGGTTAAATTCACTAATTCTGCAACTTCAAAATTGCGTTTCAACCTAAGTATTTGTTTTCACAAGACATTGAAAATTTAAAAATTGAGTTTTCTTGAATAAAACTTATCCAAGAGTACTAAGATGAATGCATGAGGATACGTACTTACTGTGAATACTAGTGCTCATAATTTAATTTAATTTTGGTACGTGTCACGGCACAGCGACGAAGTAGTAGCTATACTAACGGGCTTGAAAAAGGGCTTCTCAAAAAATCAATGTTTTTTATGCATATATCAACCACAAATGGGAGCCTCGCATAACTCATCAACTTGGCCGCGACAGCATCGATCATATGCTTCTAGTCCCTTAATCAAAAATAATACTTCCACCGCTCCACATAAAGTTAGGCCTGATTCGCAAATGGTCGAGCTATTAATTATTTGAAACTAATTTTCCAAAACTAAGCGATGCAAAGATTTCCGCCGATTGTAAAACTTTGTTTCTATTAATTTTTATATGTTTTTCAGGGGTTTTAAACGGGCCACAGTTGAAGAAATTATTGCAGCATCAAGAGTTTGCTGATCTTTTGAATCCGGTTGAACTAACTGCCTGGCAAAGCTTAAGGAGGCCGTCTACGTACAAAGTTTTAAAAAATGTTTTTTTTTACATAATTTTCATTTGGAAGTCGCGAGGAATGTTATTTCCAAAGGATTTGGGTAAACTCTTCACGGTTATTGAGCTGTAGAGCATTAAGCACGCTCGCTCACGGTGTTTCCGCACGCTCCCTGTGAACTTTTAACGCGTTTTCCCGAAAGTCGTATTTTTCTAACTTGCACGATTTTAAGAAAAGTTTTACACGCATCGATTCGATTTTTTTACTTGCTCAGAAAATATGTCGCTATGAGTAGACACGAGCTTTTGACAAAATATTGTTTTTTTATTGTAACAGGCAATAAACATTTGAAAAAAAAGGGAATAACTTTTTTTTTCAAAAATGTCCACCATTTCGAGAGATTTTTGAATTTTACAAAAAGCTCGTGTCTAAGTATAGCTGATGTAATATCAATTATAGATTAGTTTCATTTTTTGTTGTAGGTTACGTGGTTGGCCCAAAAGCTTGCAGGGAAATTGATATCAAAATTCTGATGAGGGCAGGTTCAAGGCCATCCCGCACTCGAATATGTAGAAATATAATTTTCATGATCTTGCCACTTGTAAGATTACGATTAAATAAACAAAAAACAAAAGTGAACGAATATCTTTTTTCGTTCCTTCGTAATAAATTTTGAAAAAAAAGGCTCGAAAATCGGGCCGCTACGTAGACGACCCCCTAAAGCGATGTAATAAATAACTTCTTAGGAAACAAGAAGGCTGAGAATTATAAAGAACTTGTCCGCAAGATGATTGACGCCTATCGCGAAATGAGGGTCAACATGTCTCTCAAGATACATTTTTTAGAGAGCCACTTGGACTTTTCCCCCGAAAACTTAGGTGACGTTAGTGATGAACACATGCATTCATCTTGTTACTCTTGGAAAAGTTTTATTCAAGAAAACTCAATTTTTAAATTTTCAATGTCTTGTGAAAACAAATACTTAGGTTCAAACGCAATTTTGAAGTTGCAGAATTAGTGTATTTAACCTCCAGTATTAGCAGCATAACGATTTATACATGAGTTAATTGAATATTTTATTTTTGTCGTACGGTGCAATATATCTTTGTTTTATAATGAGAAATATAAAATTTTTTATATCCTTAACTATTAACGTTAGAAAAACGAAATTCGAGGATGTGGTAGTGTACATATTAGTCCTTACGATATATTTTTTCCCCAAAAAAAGATTGAAATCTTTCAAGGATATTCAAGGATAACGTTTTTAAAGGACATTTTCAATACCTTTTCGTCCTTTTACACAAAAAAAAATATTTTTTTAAGATTTTAAGGATTTTTCTCTTTCATTTGATACCCATATTGTTATTCTACAATGCGCAATTTTTAAAATAATTTTTGGAAGTAAACATGTCCTTCAAATTTCAAAGTCCTTTTAAAAAAATCCTGACGTCAGAGAGAAAAACAAAAAACGCAGTTTTACTACGTTTGGCCCCTAGTTTTGCGAGTATACCGATTTTTTCGTGTGTAAAATTTGTTGTCGCACGGTGTTATTAAGGGGAATTTGTGACGTGTCAATTCCTCGCGTTTATTAAATGGTAACTTACTTACCAGTTCATCGAGCAAGGTGGGGTTAGACAGATGAGGCACGGCACCTGCGTTTTCGAGAAAAGCGGCGAGATTTGCTGGATTCGAGTCAAAAGTTCAGGCCTTCCAAATTGGAACTCCAATGTCGACATAGCGACGTCTACGCTGACTGGATGTATTAGTACGCATTCCACTCTTGTAAGGGCATTTCCTTTGAGCGCTTTCTGCAAGCGAAGCACATTTTCAAAGTTGCTGTATAAGAACATGTTGGTCGTTTCTTTGTAGGCGACGGCGAACATCGGCCATTCCTCTGGGGCTCCAGAGAATTCTGGAAGGTCGTGTACTTTTCGTACGCAAGGCTGATTGCACGATGGAGTCCATAATTGAGGCTGCTGGTTTCGCGCCGGCGAAGATTGTGGGACGTTTATAAGCGAGCCGTTTGCAAAGGCGTGAGCGGCAAAATTCAAATTCGATGTGTTCACATTGGGCGTGTAGAATAATGTCACAAGTTCGAAGGTGCGGTTTATGGGAACTGATGAGACGACGGGTATAACGTTAGCAGAACGTTGGTTGGAAGTTGTGGCGTTAGCGATGAATGAAGCGTACGTGTCAGTACAAGCTGGAGTTACGTCGGCATTTGGGACGTTGGCGAAGCTCCTTGGTAGGTTGAAGGCTGGATATGCAGTGGCAGATGCTGCGTCGTCAAACATTGAGACGGTGGCGTCATTGGCACGACTCCTAAGGGTATGTTGTGGGTTGGGTATGCAGCAACAGGAGCTGCGTTGACAAACATCGAGACAGTTTGTGGCATGTTGTTTGTGTGACCAGCGTCGGCACGCGTGACAGCGGCCACTGTAACGTTGGCAGGCGGAGCTGCTGATGTCAGTGCGAGTGTTTCCTTCAAGGATAACCTCTCCCTTTCCTAAGCTGCAAGAGAAGCTTGCAAGCCGCTCCTTGAAGTCTTGCACGACTAGTGTTCGGTCTAGCACGTCCTCGCTGGCTTACTCCAGGTTTTCAGTGGGATTCGGTGAATCTCCTGAGGGCACGGATGCGGTTGCGGCTGCGCTCCTCAAATTGTAGCGAGGCATCGTTTAGCAAAA
This sequence comes from Melieria omissa, assembly GCA_963971225.1. Taxonomy (NCBI): domain Eukaryota; kingdom Metazoa; phylum Arthropoda; class Insecta; order Diptera; family Ulidiidae; genus Melieria; species Melieria omissa. Next base: position 68,858,937 of record OZ020269.1, on the reverse strand, counting down.
TGGCTGGCAAATTATTCGTCCGTATGCGAATAAATATAAAAAATATTGTTGGCGGCGGCGGCTTCAGCGAATGAAACGACAATATCTCAACATCTATTATGTTGTATATTTATTTATTTATTCATTAAATAATCTAAAAATACATTATTCCTTACAGATTATGTAGAGCTAGTGAGACCAATACTATTACTATGCAATTAATCCATTTAATATTAGCTTAAAGTTATTTTTAGAAATGGAAAAGTCAATTGCCAAAGAACTTGAGAGCAGATTCAATTCTTTCAAAGCTCTATATATGGGAGGATGGGAAACGTACACAGTTCTGACGCATTCAAGTAAAAATATATCATTACTCCGAAGGCTTATAGTAGGAATATGAAATTAAATGCACTCGAGCAGGCATGGATAATCAATCATTCCACTTATAATGTCGAAAACAAAAGAAAGTGAAAGGATTACCCTCCTACTCTGTAGCGATTTTAAGTTGATTAACAGACATCTTGCACCATACGAAGGAATCGGATCGATAAATTGCAACGATCTCAGTGCAAATCGAACAAACGATTTCTGAATGCGTTTGAGCAAAGAATATACAATATAAAGAGTACGCATCTTCAAAAATTTTGCAAGCGTGTTTGTTTACGCGAGGGAGAAGAGATAAGCGGAGGCATAGGCACGAGACATTTGCTCTCGCTCGTTCGTTTGACAACAGCAAAAAGCAATGTTGTTCGCAACTGCTCCGCTGGTGTATATTGAAATGGTGGCTGTTGTGGCGTAGTGATCGCTCAGTGATCTTGTTTGCGGAGAGCAAACAACGAACCAAAGCATTGTCATCGTCGTTTCAACGAAGATGATTTGGGATTCGCTAATGGTTTTGTTGTTGTCGTTTATTGTGTGTATGCTTTTTTGTTTTGCTGCACAAATTGCTGTCATGTCACCATCAATCGAATCTTTGTGGTGTATGGCGTTTCGCTGGCCAATGCTTTTATTGGTTAAAAAATTTGGTGGTTGATCCCAATTTAAAATGTTTACAGATATTTTTACGTGGCGAGTTCGAAGTAAAATTATTTGTTTATATTTTCACATGTGTGAGTCGTAGGCGAACGGAAAACGCTTAATTGGTTTTTTAGTCTACAAAGTAATAATAATAATAAATAATTTCGGCCGGATTAGGATTTCTCCACTTCGTTTCCGCGGACCGTCAACCACATCGAACCGCGCGCTTCGTCACTCTTCGCTGACTAACTCTCGCCGCTCTTCCTCTTCCCCTGCAGCCCGTTCACAGTCGGCCTCTCCTGACATTCAGCGTCCTCGCTGTCATGGTCCCAATCGTCGGCTTCCGAGTCGTAGTCCTCTTCATCACCATCCTCTGGCAACGCGCACCAGGGTTTCAAGGCATCGGAGGCGTACACTGATGTGTAGTGACGCTGGGTTCGTTGCGCCTCCGGCAAGTCTTCAACCACGTACCGGTCGTTTCCCAGAGCCTTGGCTATCAGGAATGGCCGCTTGTATCGCGGCTCGAGCTTTCGTGATGTGCCGCTGCTCATCGGTTTATTTTCCGCCAGCACCAGGTCACGAATGCCGCTGGTCGTATCGTTGCTTGGCTCTGGCGTGCTGGTTGTCAATTCGCATCGCAGCCATCTCCCGCACGTGCTGCAAGTCCACGGCATTTCCCGATCCTTCTTCGTCGTCTTGGAGGATCGTCGTGATCTGGTTACCAACTACGTCCCTGGGCTGGTAGCCGAAAAGTAACTCATGTGGGCAGCACCCAGTACGAATTTCGTGGCGGTGCTCTTCACCGGTTTGATGACCACGTATTTCGTGAAGGAGTCAACCAGAACAAGAATGTGCGCGTTGCGTCTACTGCTTTTGGGGAATGGCCCCAAGTGGTCCAAATTGATGGTGTGGAACGGAATCGGTAAGATCTGATCATAGTGGCACTCACCCCCACGCTGGCCACCCGGCAGCTTGTTGAAGCAGCATTTCACGCACGATTGTAGCACATTCGTGCGGGAACCACATTGTTCGTTTATGTGACGACTACATCATCGCACACGGGCGGGTCTACCGTAGCAGCAACCAGCAAAAGCTATGGGTGGTGCCGAAGGCTCTTCAGTGGGAGGTGACCTTGCTTATCATGAGCTTCGTGAGTCACCTTCCACTGAAGAGCCTTCGGCACCACCCATAGCTTTTGCTGGTTGCTGCTACGGTAGAGCCGCCCGTGTCGGCTACTGGCTGTCGGCTCAACGCGTCCACGTGATTCATTCGATGTTCCTTTCGATGCTCAACCTCGATATCAAAATCCTGCACTCGCAACCACCAACTTGCGATTCTAGGTACCAAGTTCTTCTTTTGCATTGCGGCCCTGACTGCGTTGCAATCGGTAACCACCTTGACGTGTTTGCCGTAGATGTAGAACCTAAAACGTTCCAGCGTTTCGACCACTGCCAATGTCTCTAATTCGTAGCTATGAAACTTCCGTTCGCTCTCGCTCGTGGAACGGCTGAAGTACGCTACCGGTTTCCAGTCGCCTTCATCCTTCTGCAGGCGCACTCCAGCAATACCATGCAAACTCGCATCGGTATGCACTTCGTGACACGCGCCCACTTTGTACGCGGCGAGCACCGGTTTTGTCGACAATGCTGCTTTAAGCTCGTTGAATGCTTTCTCATGGCTCTGCGTCCAGCAGAACGTTGCATTCTTTTGCAGCAACTTTCGTAGCGGTTCAGCAATCAGCGCGTATCCGGGAAAAAATTCCCTGAAGTAGCTGCTCAAACCCAAGAACCGACGTATCTCCGTAACGTTTGTTGGGGTGCGGAAACTTGACACTGCTTCGGTTTTGACTAGCCCAGGGGTGATACCCTGCGGCGTGAGATGATGACCCAGGAAATCGATGGTCGTCTTTAGGAACTCGCATTTCGCAACATGCAACGTTAGTTGAATGTCGCGCAACACCTCCAGCACCCTCTCCAACTTGTCCAACGTTTCTGCTGTGGTGTTTCCCCTGATGAGGATGTCATCCAAATAGTTGATCATATCTCCCGACTGCGTCCTTTCTTGTATCCTGTCCATCAAGCGATTGAAAGTTACCGGCGCGTTTTTGAGGCCGGATGGCATCCTCTTCAATTCATATAGACCTTCTGGTGTGATAAAGGCGGTGTACTTACGGCTTCCCTTACACATTGGAATCTAATAACCGCTGTTCAGATCCAACATGATGAAAAATCGAAACTGCTTGGCATTCTGTAACTGCTCCTCGATGTTCGGCATCGGATGAATTTGTTTGCGCGTAAACTGGTTTAGCCGTCGATAGTCGACACAGAGGCGGTCCGAACCGTATTTTTTTCTGACGAGTAGCATCGGGCTCGCGTATTCCGACTGCGACTTCGTGATAATGTCATTTTCGATCAGTTCGTTTATCATGCGCGACACCGTGACCTTTTTAGGCTCTGGCACACGATAAGGCCGTTGCGCGATTGGCTTATCCGTGTCCAGCTCGATTTCCATTTCGATCTCGTTGGTCTTACCAATTTCACTAATATCCTTCGCAAATACGTCCCGATAATTATTGAGCAAATGCCCTAACACTTGCTTTTCGGCCAGGTCACCGTCACACCGAATGTCTTCCGCCACCAATTCCGCACGACGCACATTGCGTTCGCCTCTCGACCTCTCGACACACCATTCATTTTAAACATACATTTACCGTTCCCGAACATGAAACAAACGTCGTTACCGAACAATGTCTGGCCTAATAATGACGTCAGCCGATATCGGTCACAACATAAAATTCCGCGTCTATAGCAATTGCATCGATTCCGACCGTGCATAGTATTTTTTGGTTGGTTTGGCTTAACCCGCCGCCAACACCTCGAATGTGAACGCTACACGGCTCACGTTTGCCTTTTAAGCATTCGGCTACCGATTGGCGCACCATATTGCACTAACTTGCAGTGTCTACCAAAGCAATAATGCCTCGTTCTGACTATGTCATATTCAGTGACGACAAAAACTGCCTAATATGCCATGTTCGTCATATGCCGTCAAATGCGTTCTCATTGAACGGCAAAAACTGACGAAAAACACATATGACAATGTTTGCCACTGACATGCCGTTCTCACTTTGATAGTAAAATACGATGTGACGTCATATTTTCAAAGTGAAAAAATCCTGTTCAAAAACTGTGTAAACGTGAGTGAAACTGTGCGACTGTGTAACTATGAGAATGAACAGACGAACGACAGTGGCCAGCGCGGCTTTGGTGTTGGTATCCTGCATCAGGATACTGAAAAACAAAAAAAACCAACGACGTTGTGCAAAAACACGATGGTGGATTCGACCTGGGCTTACCCACAGATCCACCAGTGGATTTTTCGAGACGCTGCGGGCAAGGATGCGGGAGCAGGACCCTCAGTGGTTCCGAAACTTCGTCCGGATGAGTGTGGACGATTTTGACTACCTTGTGGCACGTCTATCACCGCACATTAACAAAAAAAACACGCGTTTTCGGCAAGCAATTACGGTGGGCGAACGACTGGCAGTAACCTTGCGTTACCTAGCCACAGGCGACAGTTTTTCAAGCTTAATGGCGGTGTTTTTAATGGGCAAAACAACCGTTAGCAACATCATCCATGAAACTTGTGGGGCACTTTTTGAGGCCCTGAAAGACGACTTTTTGAAGGTATCTTCTGCTATGGCTTTAATTAACCCCAAATTCAAAATCTGATTTTCCCAAAAGTTTCCAACAGCGACTGAAGAGTGGACAGCAATTGCGGACAGGTTTCAAAGTCGATGGAATTTTCCTAATTGCTGTGGTGCACTCGACGGGAAGCACATAACGATTCAGGCGCCTGCTAACTGCGGCTCTGAATATTATAATTACAAAAAATATAATAGCATTGTCCTGATGGCTTTGCTGGACGCTGACTACAAATTCATATTTGTTGAAGTTGGAGCATATGGTCGCGAATCTGATGGAGGGGTTTTCACAAGGTAATACGTTCAAAGTCAATTATTACAACATGTTTATATCTGATTTCAAATCTCTTAGGAGCGCGCTTTCTACTGCACTTGCTAATAACACCCTCAACTTTCCTCCACCAAGGTCACTGCCGCAAGAAACTTATGAAATGCCATTTGTAATAGTTGCTGACGACGCATTCCCATTAAAGACATACTTGCTTAAACCATTTTGTTACCGGCAACAAGTTATGTCGCACAAAATTTTTAACTATCGGCTGTCACGAGCAAGAAACGTCGTGGAAAATGCATTTGGCATATGCGCAGCACGCTTCCGAATTTTGAGAAGAGCAATGGATGTAAAGCCGCAGAATGCTAAGGCCATTGTTTTAGCAATTTGCGTTTTGCATAATTTTTTAATAACACGAAAATCTGTGTATATGAGAGGAGTCGACGTCGATGGCAGCAATAATGGTGAAACTGTGCCAGGTACTTGGCGGTTGGAACTTGGAGAAAATGGATCGCTTCCTTCAATTCGCGCAAACAATACTTCAGGATGGATCATTTCATTACTCCTCATGGTGAGGTATCCTGGCAATACAACAGAAACATTCTTCACAACTTATGTTAACACAAAATTGTTTGTTTTTATTTGCTTTGTCACAAGATAAAACTTAGGGACACTGGCAAAAAATGCATATAAACATATACAATAATACTTTGCACATAATAGCTGAATCGCATGCACCTAAAAAACAAAGTATTTTCTAGACCAACTTGGAGTTGCTGAACACAAAAATGAAAAGCATTTTTTTTTGGTAAAGGAACGTTTCGCAAAAGTACAAAAACCTAGTTTTTTTCAGCACATATCGGAGACTTTTTTTTAAATATGTGTTCATAACTTGGAGGGACAAAATACGTTTTTTTAACTTTTGCGAAATGTTTCTTTACCCAAAAAATGCTTTTCATTTTTGTGTTCAGCAACTCCAAGTTGGTCTAGAAAATACTTTGCCTTTGGGTACACGTGATAATGCCATTATTTGTAAAGTATTGTTGTATATGTTTATGCGGATATATTTCATTACAAAAACATAAATTCATTGTATTTTAACTAATTCGATTTAAAATACATGAAATAAAAACTTAAATAATAACTATAGGGCGTTTTCCAAAACGTTTATGTGCAGTGTAGTAATACAGTATGAATACTGTATAAATACATTACATCAATACAAAATTAATGCTTTGTATACTTATGCTTTGGCAGCCGCCGTGGCTCAGTTGGTTAGTGCGCGGTCCAGCGAGTCGCATGCAGAGCGACGCAAGATCGAATTCTGCATGTAGTAACACCTAAAAAAAAAATAACGGGAAACTCGTTTCCTCTTTCGGTGGCTGTCCTCTCAGCTGGAAATGGCAAACCTCTGAGAGTAAAAATTGCCTATGAAAAAGCTCCCAACCTGCCGTTCGGAACCGGCATAAAACTGTAGGTCCCTTCCACCCGCGTACAAAATTCACACGCACAACACGGGTGGTTGCGGGTAGCTGGGCCTTAGTCTCGCGTAAAAGGGCTGTCGTGCCAATCAATTATTATTATTATATTAAATTATTATTATACTTAAGCTTTGCAACCCTGTTGGCCGTTTGGAACGATTTTTTTGCTTTGCATCACTGTCAAAAAATTAAAGTACACAATGACAGCAATAAGAATTTTGTGCGAACAATTTTTGGATTTGTGCGATGGAAAAGAATCAAGCAGCCAAATTGTCGCTGCTATTCGCCTAAAAAAACGAAAACGCCTAGCGCTTCTTCTAAAATCAAAACGAATTTTGAGAAGGATACCAAAAAATTTAAGGTATTTAGAAGTCATCGATGCAATGCCGGACGACATATTTTACAGTCACTTTAGAATGCAGATGTCCACCTTCCAGGTAAGTGCATTTCGTTTGACGAAATTAAATTAATCGTTCTTTATTTCAGAAACTGCATTCCATGCTAAAACCTATGTGGGATGTCCAGCCCACTGGTCGACCCCGTATCCCATTAAAGCACTGCCTCTACATAACGCTGTGGAGACTCTCAAACAAGAACGCCTTTCGCGAAATCAGTGATCGTTTCAATGTTGGACTTTGTACGAGTTATAGGACATTTATTCGGTGTGTGCGACTAATATCTAAACAAAAGCAGCTTGTGAAGTTTCCATCCACAGAGTTATCCCAGAGAAGAGTAATGGAGGCTTTTGAGTCTAGTCGGTCGCACTCTTTCCCATATGTTTTGGGGTGTGTTGACGGTAGTCATATTAGAATAAAGCAACCATTAAAGGATAGTATTAGCTACTATAATCGTAAAGGTTTCTTTTCTGTAATACTGCAGGTAAACTAACTTCAATTACGAAAACTATGAATTTACTATTTCAATCAATTTTACAGGCTGTGGTTGATAGTGAGCTGAGGTTCCTGGATGTTTTTGTGGGTTATCCGGGCCGTTGCCATGACGCAGCTGTGTGGTCCGAGAGTCCCTTGAGACGCGCAATAACACGGGGCCTTATTAACTTTCCTTCTGATTGTCACTTGCTGGGTGACGCAGCCTATCCCCTGGAAAAATTTTTGATGGTGCCATATAAAGACAATGGGTTTTATCAGCGGCACAAATTAAATACAATACTATTTTAAGTTCGACCAGAGTCTGCGTTGAACAGGCATTCGGAATACTCAAAGGCAAATTTAGAATACTGGACTATTTGGAAATTTTCGAGATCAAATTAGCTAAGATTATAATAATGTCTTGTGTTATAATTCATAATCATATTTTAAACAATGAGGGGCGCCCAGATGGTACTACAGATTTTCACGATGCTAACGACGATATTTTAGTAGGACCCAATGATTTTGAAGTTGAAGAAGACCAAAGAGTAGAAGCAAGGCTAAAAAGGGAGAGACTTACCATGTTACTATCTGCTTAACATAAATAAAAATAGGAACCGAATTTTATTTAAACAAACAAAACAATTTTTATTTCATGGGTTAAAAAAAAATTAATATGTTTTCAAAACAATTCACTAGTAAATCTGAGATCATTGTACCATTGTAATGCATCCGTTGTAATGGATGCTTATTTGTTTAAGGTTTGCAAAACTTCCCTTAGTTTCTTCATTTCCTCCAGTTTTTCTCTCTCTAATTCAACCTTTTGTTTTTCACATTTTAATATCTCCTACATTAGTTTCTTATCCGTTTCATCCGCTTCCTTTAAAAATTCTAGCACATCTCCCTTCGCGCGTTTTCGTGGCGGCGATGAAGCAGTCATCCCACTGTCGGTTATGGCTTCCCTTCCACCTTCATTCTCTCCAGTCCAGCTTTCAATTACGGAACCAATCGACGAATCAAGGTTGTTTTCATTCACGGATATATCGGAGCGGGAGCCGTACACGTCATCCATTGTTTCAAAGAAGTCCCATGTGGTGGCTGCTTCACCCGACGTGCGGTTTCTCTTTTTAATTCGTTTGTAGGTCACCATGAAGTTCAGGAATTTCCGTGTAATGTCATCGCGTGAGAAGGGAAAGGCTGAATCTATTTTTTTCATATTTTGTAGCACTTTTTCCCACAAAACATTTCGCTTCTTTCGCCTGGCGCGGAAATCAGTTTCCATTTTCAATCTTTCCTCTACCAGCAGTTTTTTCCATACGTGTGTCCATTTTTTAATACTGAAATATTGAAAATTTATTTATTATATATATTCAATACCAGTATTACTAATAATTTAATCTTTATTAGCAGAAACTACTTACTTCTCTTCGTTTTCAGCCATTTTGTATACATATTGCATCAGCTTTTTTAGTGATGCGCTGGTTGCTTTTTATTGCGTATCGATAACATCAACGATACTTTTTGGAACACAGAACATCGTCAAAGATTGCAGGGTTGCGTTTTGGAACATGGTACTTTGTTCGAATACAAAGCAACAGGCGTTTTGGAAAACGCCCATACTTATGCACCACATTTCAATCCATAAATAGTTCGATGCTGTAATCTTGTGATCTGTCGAAAAATTTTTAAATACTTGACTGCATGGGCACATATGTATGTATACAATTGCCGCATTTACCTTTCGTTCTCTCTCTGGAAATTTAAAACAAGTTCAGTGATAGCAGATTTAAATCGTTTTGCCAGTTGAGGATTTTCCATTTGAAATTCGCGTCCATTTGATGCCACGAAGTTACCCACATCGTCCCATTTATCGCTTTTGGTTGATTCATTCATTGCCTATAGGCAAAGAATATACAATATAAAGAATACGCATCTTCACAAATTTGTCAAGCGTGTTTCTTGACGCGGGCGGGAAGAGATGAGCGGAGGCATAGGTTGCGGGAAATTTGCTCGCGCTCAACAGTTTGCGATCTTGTTCGTCGAAGCGCAAGCGAAGAGTAAACAACGAACCAAAGCATCGTCATCGTCGTTTCAACGAAGATGATTCGGGATTCGCTAATGTTTTTGGTGTTGTCGTTTATTGTGTGTATGCTTTTTTGTGTTGTGATTGATTTGCTGCAATGTCACCAGCAATCGAATGTTTGTGGTGTATGGCTTTTTGCTGGCCAATGCTTTGATTAATTTAAAAATTTGGTGGTTGATCCCAATTTAAATTGTTTGCAAATATTTTTACGTGGCGAGTTCGAAGTAAAATTATTTGTTTATATTTTCACATGCTTGATTACAATTTTGAGAATATGGGAAAACTACGAAAAAAAATGAACTGATAGGCATATTGACTTCAAAATTCGTGAAACACTTGAAATTAAAAATAATTAGATGCTTGTTTTAATTTGTTTTTGTTTTACCTAAATCTAACGGAGGGTTAGAAGATTGTATGGAAAAACATAATTTAATAGGTCTATTGACTTTCAATAGGGCGAAAGCACCACTAAAGCACTAAATAAAGAAATAATAAGACAAGTATTTTGTCATAAGAAAATTGTATTACGGCATGCCTACGTTTAAAAATAGTTTAAATGTTCTACACCTGAATGATTCCATGGCGAATGATGTGATCATAAATTTACAATATTAGATTTTCTTATTTTAGTTCTTTTAAACAAGCATTATATCTGTGGCCGTAAGGAATAACAGCGAAAGTCGATTTTATGAAGTTTTCAGGAGAGCACTTTTAATTTTTGAATTTGCTTTAGATTACACTAGATAAATTTTAGATTTTTGGGCGTAAAACATTCATTTTATGAGCAAAAGCCATAGAATTTTTGGTAGTAATACATTTGAATGCGACGAATGCAATGGTGGTAATAACTCAATTTTGTCCTAACTCGACTTTGGCTGTTATTCCTTACGGCCACAGATATGTGGGCCGTAAGAAACGTTACAAAGAACGAGACGGAAAATTATTACGGGTAATAAAGGCGTTTTCTTTTCTTTCCAATTCCATTTTTATTGATTACTTATTATTTATTTTTTAATTGCCTGTAGCGATTATATAGGTCGCCATGCCAGCCATATTTTATTTTCTTTTCTATGATTTTGCGCACACTACAGTCGGCAGTGAGTTCAGGAGCAATATGCGACGCCGTGCAGGCTTATAGAAGAAGAACAAAAGCCAGCCAGAAAATATAAATCGTTTTACAATTTCAGGTTTTCGCCAGCGCAACAACAAGAACAACAGCACATCGTCTTCCTTCTCTTCGGACAATTGAGCGAGAATGAACGAGTGAGCACAGACGCGGCATCCGTGTTTCTATGATTTGCGCTCAGAGCATTGTGCTGTCGTTTCAAGTGTTTCCTCTCGTTGTCTACCCCCCCGCATCCAGAAGACGGGTGGCGATATCAGCACCCGCATTCAAATTTTTGCTTGTATGAGATGCACACTCTTTATGTTTCATACTTTTTGCTATAAGGCACATTCGATGACCTTTGAATATTCGCTGTCATCATCCCTGCGTGGACGCTTTTTGGGTTTTTTTTTTGGTGGCGGGGTACACTGTGGGGCTTCTGTGTACAAAATGTCATCGTCATTTGACTGCTCGGAAGAAGGAATATTTATCTTGAAATAAAAACGACAATGAGTAATTTCTTTTTCAATATAAATACACAAACTCAAATTTACCAAATTGGATGTTGTGGATGCCTCTACTCTCAGAGAGAGAGTGGGTACTCTCTCTACGGAGTACCCACTTTGTTGGCACCTTGGTCACTTTTGCTCGCTCCCATGCGATTGAAGGCAGCCTACATTTATGTAATATGGAATTATAATAAATATTAATGTTTTTCTGACCAGGCTACATAATACTAAAGAATATACAATATGAAGATTACGCATCTTCAAAAATTTTGCACGAAGCACAAAGGCTCCGATAGCTGCCAAGCAAAAGCAAAATTGTGTGCGCCACTTGACACGCGTTGAAATCAGTGGCACACTCAGGACATCATTTTGGATGGATGTTTCTCTACTTATTCTTGTATTTGAGTGGGTTTGAATCCCCAAATGTTCCCACCCCGTGTGCGCTACTGATTGAAACAATTAACCACCAAAAAATCAACACAGAGTGGTGAGCAAAGACGCAGCATTCGTGTTGGTATGATTTGCGCTCAAAGCATTGTGCTCTCATTTCAAGTGTTCCCTCTTGTTGCCTACCCCCCGCATCGTAAAGTCGGGTTGCGATATCAGCACCCGCATTCAAATTTTTGCTTGTGCGTGATGCATACTCTTTATGATCTATACTTTTTGATAATACTCACACGGAAAGAGCAGCGGAGGCTATTCCATTTTGTGGTAACTTAAGGACATGGCAACTTCAAATCTTTGGCAATATCTTTCCAAAGAGACTCGCGCAGATTCCTATCTCTATAATCTGCGCTGAGGAAGTTCCACGTCCCTTCGCGAAGCTGCACCGCCTCTATTAGCTGCTCCGTCTCCTCGCTTGTCCACTTGTGTTGCAGCTTCCTCATCCATTTGGTTTTGTTTGTAGTTGCGCAAAAACGATTTGCCAGCATGTTGACATTTTTTGTTTTGTCGTCAAACGCAGTCAAATCGTTCGTTCGACACAAATTCTATCTTTCTCATTTGATTTTCATTTCGTATGGCAAACCGTAGTCATACATGCAGGCAAAGGCAAATGACACCATATGATAACCCGTTCTCATTTAACTGACTACAAATGACACCATATATGCCATAGTCAGAACGAGGCATAACGCTTCTCCCGTTTATACGTATTGTCTTCGTAAACCATTCGACCATATTAGAGAGCCCTACACGTCGAATGTCAACATTTCGTTTCCCGCAATTGACCGGCTCACTTTTTATCGTGCACTTTGTCACAATTACAGCATCGCGTACGCTTTTGTGGCTTTGCACACTTGCTCGACAAATGACCCACTTCACCGCAGTTGTAACACTTCACTTTAGCCATTTTGTCCTGATTTTCACGAGCCAGCAGCTTTTCGTTTTTTCCTTGTTCACGTGGTCTGGCGGTCGTCGTGACATTGATCGCCGGCATGGTTTGCATAACCTCTTCAAAACTTGTACGCATTTCTTTTATTTAGGCGTATTGCAATGCTGCCGTTGCAGCTTGCAATTCTCTGTGGTTTAACCCGTTACGGATATGTTTCATAATCGCGGCCTCACTTAAATTGTATCCGCGACCGATCGTGCACACCCTGAAACAATAGTCGGTAATCGTTTCATCTTGTTGCCGTCTAATTCGTATCATTTGCGCGTAGCGGAAGTACATTATAATTACGACCGAATTCTTCCACACATTTTCGCGAAAATTCGTCCCAATTCAAACACGCAGCGGGCATTGCGTCCTACCACATGCGCGACACGCCTTTTAGCCGGCTGAAAACGGCCAACATCAAACACTTTTCCCGCCATTGATACACACATTTTGCCTGATTCACCCGATCAACAAATTGCTCCGCGGTTGGTGACGTATCTTTTGTCGGGTCGAATTCCGGAATCGTTTCCGCAATTTCGCGCACTGAATATTCTTCTCGTCCCACTGTATTGTTGTAGGTTCGCGAAATCATACCATACGGCTCATGCGCAGCCGTCAACATGGCGGCGCTCGGCACATACAATGGCGACACTATCGGTGCCGCGTGGCAGCCGGTGCATGAGTGCCATACTCGTGTGGCCTGCTGCCTCGAGGATCATGAGCCGAAGTCGCAGCATGCAGTGCGTGCGACTGCGACGGGGCGATGGCACGCGACACCAGGGGTACGTTGGTAGTGTGCGTGTACGTTGTTGCATACGCAACGTAGGCGTTAGCGTTGAAAGCTTGCGGTTCTCGTTGCTGTGTCAGGGGAAATACGTTAACGGACGAGGGTGGCGACAGGGCTAGCGTGCCTGGTACAGCCATTGCAAACGGTGCGTGCGACTGTTACGGGGCGATGGCACGCGACACTACGGGCGCGTTGGTAGTGTGCGTGTACGTTGCTGCATATGCAGCATAGGCGTTAGCGTCGAACGCTTTCGGTTCCCGTTGTTGTGTCAGGGGAAATAAGTTAACGGACGAGGGTGACGTCAGGGCTAGCGTGCCTGGTACAGCCACTGCAAACGGTGCATGAGATTGCGCCACTTGGGACACTACCGGAGCGCTGGTAGTACTCGTGGCCACTGCTGCATTCAACGATGTCTAAGGTGGCACTGTGGGTGATGATATGACCGGCGGGGAGAAGAAATTGGACTGCCCGCACGACACTTCGGATTCACTTTCATTCGCCTTCATGCTCGCTATCGTTTTCTCGAGCTCACGCACGCGCTCGATCAGTAAGTCCACTTCTTCCGTACCGTTTTCGCGAAAGAATTTTTCAAGCCGCTCGCCCAACACATCTTTTTTACCGGCCGCGCTGAGCCCTGCATTCCTGCAGTGTGTTCGTAGCTCAGGCACACACAAATCCCTCACATCACGATCCCATCCCACTTTTGAATTGTGAGTCGTAATAATAATTTCGGCCGGAATAGGATTTCTCCACTTCGTTTCCGCGGACCGTCGACCACATCGAACCGCGCGCTTCGCTCACTCTTCGCCGACTAACTCTTGCCGCCCTTCCTCATCCCCTGCAGCCCGTTCACACATGGTTGATTACAATTTTGAGAATATGGGAAAACTACGAAAAAAAAACTGATGGGAATATTGACTTCAAAATTCGTGAAAACACTTGAAATCAAAAATAATTAGTTGTGTTTTAATTTTGCTTTTTTGAAAATCAAAATCTAACGGACAAACCAAGGGTTAAAAGATTGTATGGAAAAACATAATTTAATAGGTCTAATGATTTTCAATAGGGCGAAAGCACTACTAAAGCACTAAATAAAGAAATAAATAATAATACAAGTATTTTGTCATAAGTTATAACGGCATGCCTACGTTTAAAAATAATATAAATATTCTACATCTGAATGGTTCCATGGAGAATGATGTGACCATCAATTTACAATTTCCTTATTTTAGTTCTTTTAAACAAGCATTATATGTGGGCCGTAAAAAAAGTTCCAAAGAACGGGACGGAAAATTATTTTGGGCTAATAAAAAGTCTTCCTTTCTTTCCAATTCCCTCTTTATTTAATTTTCTTTGTTGATTACTTATTATTTATTTTTTAATTGCCTGTAGCGATCATATGGGTCGCCATGCCAGCCATGTTTTATTTTATATGATTGTGGGCAAACTACAGTCGGCAGTGAGTTCAGGAGCAATATGAGACGCCGTGCAGGCTTATAGAAGAAGAACAAAAGCTAGCCAGAACATAGAAATCGTTTTAAAATTTCAGCTTTTCGCCAGCGCAACAACAACAACAACAGCACATCGTCTTCCTCCTCTTCGCACAATTGTGCGAGAATGAACGAGTGAGCACAGACGTGGCATTCGTGTTGCTATGATTTGCGCTCAGAGCATTGTGCTCTCATTTCAAGTGTTTTCTCTTGTTGTCTACCCCCCGCATCATGAAGACGGGTGGCGATATCAGCATTCAAATTTTTGCTTGTACGTGATGCACACTCTTTATGTTTTATACTGTGTGGTTCGAGTGATATGACAAACATACGGTCTCAAAATAAAGACGGCATATTCTAGCTTAGACCGTACCAGAGAATTGTAAAGTAAATTCAGAGTAGAGGGTCGGTAAAATCAGAACCAAAGCGTCGAATGAAGGCTAGTAAAGAAAAGGATTTAGCAATGGTGTAATTTAAGTGACTATGAAATAAGAATTTGGAGTCAAAAACTACACCAAGATCAGAGATTTCATAGGAAGTTTTTAATCGTGAACCATGAATGAAATACGAAGTAGGAATTACGGAACGGGATTTGGAGGACACATGAGAGCACTTACTAATATTTAGGAGCAATTAATTTTGATGACACCAGGCAACTATAGGGTGTTTTTTTTAGAGGTATAGAACTTCGAATTGAAATAAAACACAAGAAAATCGTTTTAATGTCCATTAATTTGGCTTTATTGGAAGGATAATGTTATGCCATTAATGTTTAAATATGATTTCGGGCATGTGGCCGCCGCGGCTGGCTCGAATAAAGCCAATTCTACAGGTCCAATTTTCCAATTGCTCCAATTGCTGTGCACGGTGGCGAATCGATTCATTCGGGTCCTCTTCAACATTTTGCTCTACAGCGGCAATTGTTTCTTCGGTGCGCACTGTTCGACGTTTCTGCGGATGCGTATTATCACATAGAGTAAACGTAGTGCGAAAACGACCCATGGTTAACAGAATTGTTCTGATGGACGATTATGTCGACCATAAAATGGACGGAGCTTGCGGTAAACTTCGCGAACTGAACCATTATTTTCGAAATAAATTTGCACGATTTGCAAGCGTTGTTCCTTTGTCAACCTGTTCATGATGAAATGGCAAACCAAACTGAACATAAATGACATTAGAGTTGCCAGATTTGACCACAAAATGCCAAAATGTTTTATCTCTATTCGAAAAACAAACCTCTAAAAAAAACCCTATACATTGTTGAGACCTGATTGGAGCTTAACCGAGTCAGAAGGGCTCGAAACACAATTAAAGATTTTCAAATCATCAGCATAAAAGAGGAATTTCGAAAACTTAAAGCATTCAGAGATATCGGTGATAAAAATGACGAAGAGCAAAGGACCAGGAATACGTCCTTGAGGGAAACCGGATGAGGCAACAAAGGAATGGGAGTAAGTGTTGTCAACAACAACTACACAGTTACGGAGGGAGAGGTACGATTTAACCCACAGTAAGAAAGTGGAATAAAATACCAAGCTAGCCAGTTTTGAAACTAGGATTGAGTGACTCACTTTGTCGAAAGCTTTCGAAAAGTCAGTATATACAGTATCTATTTGAAGGCGGTCATTAAAAGCGGACATACAAAATTTCGAGAAAACCGCCAGGTTTGTGACTGTTGATCTGCCGGTCATAAAGCCGGTATTGCCGATGAATCGCTTTACAGTAAAAAAACAATTTTTGTTTGACAATGTATTAAAATAACTTTGAGACCACCGTCAGTTATGAAATAGGCCTATAGTTCGCAATGTCCTTCTTATTGCCACTTTTGAAAATGGGCGTAATAAAAGTGACCTTCCAGGCATCAATAAACTCACCCGTTTGGAGGGATTTATTGAAAATTAAAAGAAGTGGATAGGCAAAAGCAGAGCAATTCTTAAGGAGATAAGGAGACAGACCATCAATATCAATTTTAGAAGAGTTTTTTATATACCGAATACCATCCAAAACATCGTCAAGGAATAGAGAAAGCGAACCAAATTTAATGGGGAATTAACGTTCGGTTTGACATCCACTGAATCAGTGACAGGTTCAAAATTAGCCAGGAAAACATCCGCAAAAAGATTAGCTGCTTCCAGGGGGGAAGAAGCATGCTTACCATTGTAGAACACTTCAGAAGGAATAATTGAGCACGACTTTTTTGACTTGACAGAATGCCAGAATGCCTTGGATTTGATTTAATATCTGACTCGACTTTAAAAGCATAGTAACGTTGAGGGTCTTTACTCACGAATTTAAACTCCATCGAAGAGCGCAGAAATTTATGTCTGTAAAGTAGAGTTTGAAGATTTGAACTTTTTATAAAATGTATTTCTCAACTTCTTTAGCTTTTTTCGCTCTTTAGTGGGAACGTCTACGGTTTATGTTGTTAACCCTTTCGGTGATTCTATGCCATATGGCATAGTCTCTTTTCAGTGCCTGTTTTAGGTCAAAAACTTGTGGATACTATTGGGTGTACAAGTAGAAAACCGCCGTTTTTTTTTCATAATTTGAGGCTTTATTGCGTATGCAAGGGAAATGGATTGCTGAGTCACACCCAAAGAATCCGCGAGTTCTTGTTGCGTCTGACAAGAATCTTCATCCAACAGAGTCTCCAAAGCTGCATCTTCAAACTTTTTCACGGGACCCGGCCGATCCTTGTCTTTCACGTCATAATCACCATTTTTGATTTCACGAACCATTCTCGACACGTTCTTTCACTGATACACGACTCACTATAAGTTGCTACAATCATTCGACGCGCTTCAGCTGCAGATTTTTTCGAATGAAACGCGAAAAGCAAAATCTCCCGCAAATGACGCTTATTCGGTTCAAATTTCGACATCTTCACGCACCAACAAAAAAATGGACAATAAGAATAAACAAGCGAGATGATGTGGAGTTGTTAACCGATATCTTAGCTTACCATGTGATGTTTCTGATCGGAATTCTCTCATCGATTTCCAAAGGGGTTTTCTACTTGTACACCTGATATATTTTTCAATTTTTGTATTTTTCTATGAAGATTTTTATACCAAATCATGAAAAAAATATTTTGATTAGTGTACCAAGTAACTTGTAAGGGTTCAGAAAGTACGCAGTCCTATTGAGCTGCGTATTTTACAAAAAGAGGTCACTTCGTACTTTTATTTATTCTATTACAAAAATCAATTTATTTCATAGGTTTATGTAAGTAATCTACTAGGTATTTATTGCTTTAGTAAGTGCAAAAAAAGTTAGATCCCAAATATATTTCACTAAGGCTGTAAGATTTTTTTTTCTTTTTTACTATGCCATATTTCATGATGCCCAAAAACCACTTTTTCGAACAATATTTAAAAAAATGACTTTTGATTATTCATAATGTAGGCTTAAACAGTACAAAATGGAAAAGAATGACTTTTAAAGTTAAAAACAAAAAAGAAGTACCGAAAGGGTTAATGAGGAAATTTCTACTTTAGATTGGTATTCATTATTTGCTCATGCTGGTGTTGCCAAATGTTTTGATATTTTTAAATTTAAGATAAGTAATATTTGCATCAGGAATATAACACGTACAATTAAGAAATGCTATAGTATACCGTGGTACACCAAAGGGGGATTCTACGGTTTCCGTGGCGCCGCCATTTGATGATGTTTTTAGATAGATTGACCGAAAATAAGTCGAAAATTATGCATAAAATGTTTCGATATCTCGCTTCGTTTTCGAGATATCGAGGTTCAAAGTTAAATTCGCAACGAATATGAATTCAATGTATATAACTGTAGATTTACCGTTACATACAATCTTACGCGAACGAACCTCGATATCTCGAAAACGAAGCGAGATATCGAAACATTTTATGCATAATTTTCGACTTATTTTCGGTCAATCTATCTAAAAACATCATCAAATGGCGGCGCCACGGAAACCGTAGAATCCCCCTTTGGTGTACCACGGTATACTATAGCATTTCTTAATTGTACGTGTTATATTCCTAATGCAAATATTACTTATCTTAAATTTAAAAATATCAAAACATTTGGCAACACCAGCATGAGCAAATAACGAATACCAATCTAAAGTAGAAATTTCCTCATTAACAACATAAAAATTGCAGCGTTTAAAGCAAAAGTTATTAGATTGATGACACTGTACGTGAAATTTACCCTCAAAAATTGCAACATGGGGGGACCTACTGAGCGGCTTTTCTATAGGTATACTGAGTTGAGATCCACCAGCCGTTTGGCTGGATTGGCTCTAGTTTAAGAGAAATTCGACTTTGATACAAAAACAACTGTATGGGAATTTGAGCAGTGGAAATAGGCTATGGAAATAGTCAGGCAGTGGAAATAGGCTATGATATAATGCAATTTCAGCTCAATTTCAATACAATTCAATTTAATACAATTCAATTTTAACACGTTGACGGACACTTGCGTCTATAGCCGTCAAAGCGAAGTTCACTATGTGGCATGACGGCAATAGCCCTCTAAAACGAAACGGTCGTTTTTGGACACTGCGGCTATAGCGGCACAAATGTGCATTTACCGGCGTACAAGTAGAATGAATGTTTTCTAGTTGCGTCATGTTTTGCAAACAATTTTTTGAATTAATCAAAATTAAGTTTATTTAAGCAGAAAAAGTAAAACTATACTTCTAGATTACTAGATTCTAGATTACTATACTTCTAGATACGGAACGATTTAGGACCTATTAGCATTTACACGTTCAAAGACTTAAGCGACGAACTCGACTGAAATGAGCTAAATTCAAAGTCGGATTTCTCTTAAACTAGAGTCAATCCAGCCAAACGGCTGGTAGATCTCAACTCAGTAGACCTATAGAAAAGTCTCTCAGTAGGTCCCCCCATGTTGGAATTTTCGACTTGCACAGTGTAGTTTAATTATATTAACACATTGACGGACAGTAGGAACATGTGAATTTCGAAAATTTACACTATATGTTTTCGCAATTTTTAGAATACTAGAAGTATAGTTTTACTTTTTCTGCTTAAATAAACTTAATTTTGATTAATTCAAAAAATTGTTTGCAAAACATGACGCAACTAGAAAACATTCATTCTACTTGTACGCCGGTAAATGCACATTTGTGCCGCTATAGCCGCAGTGTCCAAAAACGACCGTTTCGTTTTAGAGGGCTATTGCCGTCATGCCACATAGTGAACTTCGCTTTGACGGCTATAGACGCAAGTGTCCGTCAACGTGTTAAAATTGAATTGTATTAAATTGAATTGTATTGAAATTGAGCTGAAATTGCATTATATCATAGCCTATTTCCACTGGGCCTTAACTGCAGTTTACGCTTAATTGCAGTTTGACATCGCATTTAAATGCTCAAATTCCCATACAATTGTTTTTGTATCAAAGTGCGTGAACTCACTTTCAAAACTGAGTTAACTCAGTTTTGCCATTTACTACGTCTAACAGAAAATGTTATGTTAAAATAGGGGGCAATACTCACAATGTACAAATTTTGATAGCATGCTTTCAGGTGCTGCAAGAGCCGTACGAACACAAACGAAAGAAGGGATTTGAATTGCGTTCGGTGTGGTAGATTTGTTGCCAAGACAATTACTTTTTACTACATTTTTCGCAAAAATACGTATCGTCTGTCATAATCAAAGTCAAAACTTATATTATTTGCCAATAACACTACTCGACACGAAAAAAGGTCCTAAAAACAAAAGGACTTAAAAATACTAATTTTCGGCTGCTGAACACGAAACTGAAAATCAAAAAATTTTCTTAAGAAGCTTTTTCGAAAAATCTTCGAAAAACACGTTTCCCCCCTCTTATTTCAGTTATGAGCACATATCTCGTAAACCAGAAGATTTTTCGAGAACGCTTCTTAAGAAAATTTTTTTATTTTCAGTTTCGTGTTCAGCAGCCGAACATTAGTCTAAAAAATACTTTTGTTTTTAGGAGCACGCGATGAACCCATTTTTTGTCGAGTAGTGTAATAAATGCTGAAAAAGAAAATAAAAAACGTGGAACTTCTCATGAACTCTTGACATTAAAAATTCAGACAGCTCTGATATCAATCAGCTGACAACTGTCACAAATGAAATAAACATTGAGAAATGAAATACATTTTCATAAATGAAATAAATTTTTACAAATATGAAAACGCAGACATTCCTAGACTGTTGAGAAGGAAAGCGGAGTGGTTTTCATGCAGTAGAGGGGCTACATGAAACCATACATACTGTAACGATGAGACAGTCTGTCGCTGTGCAAAGCAACCCTGCCGCTACGTGCCGTGCTATAACCCAATCTGGCAACGACGGCCGCGATAGTAACTTTTAGTCCAATCTGGCAGCGACGGCCGCGATAATAACTTTTAGTCCAACCTGGCAATGATGGAAACTTTTAGTCCACTCCGGAATGTGCGGGAACGATCTGCGCGATGGCCTGAGAGGTATAAAAGGCAGCCGGATGCGGCGCAGCGAGTCAGTCTGGTGATGACAAGTGAAGTTGCCACACGGAGTGATTAAGCAAATATTTAAGTGTACGAACAGTAAAGTGTAAACTGTGAATAATAAAGTGACTGTTGGTTTATTTTATTGTCTGCGTTTAAGAAACTGACTGTGTTTTATTTTCAAATTACACAATCCAGAGATACGTAACAGCCCACTAGACTTAGTATTCGTAACAATTGGTGTCAGAAGTGGGATTGTGGAAAATTGAAAGTGTACAGATGTACTGTGCTGTGTATAGTGATCCGTCGATCCCATCCCTAATCCCAATCTTTCCTTCTCCCTTTGTAATCATGTTCCCCCTATTCTCTGCTCCCGGCTTCGGCCGCTTTGTATCGTTTAATGTTTCGTGTATTTACTTGTATTACGTACGTCGTCCAATAAAGACCACCACCCACAAACCGAAGTCTACCGTGGTTTCATTTATCCGCTCCGCCGCGACACGAGAATTTACATGGTCCTTCGAGCTACTGCGGACCCGCGCCGCGAAACAGAAAACAAATAACTTAAAAAACAAAAACAGTGAACAAAAAACAATCTCAAAAATAAAAGAATAAAAAAAAATCCAAAAACTAAAAGTGAAACGACACTGAGAACAAAAAAAAACACAAACATAGTTAAAACAAAACTAATCACAAAGGAAAAAGTAACAAACAGATCCACATATCTAAAAATAATATTAATAATAATAAACAACAGTGACATCACAAATCAAACTAAAAAGTGCAACGAAAAACTAACTAACCACAAGAAACAGAAGAAAGTGCACAAAATTCAAAAAACTAAAATAAAAATTCTAAGCGAAGCAGCGGACAGTGAAGTGCAGAGACAAGAACAAAAACGCGCACAAGAACCAAAACGCGCACAGCTTCAAACAACAACAACACGCACCCACAACGCAGAACATAAAAAGGAAAACAGAGAACAACAACAGCAGAAACAACAGCATCGCAGCACAGCGGCGGACACACGGATCCAGCAGGAGATCCCCAATCTCGGGCACGGGGCCCAAAAACAGATAAGCGGAAAATTTTTATAAATATATATATCTACCCCAAATATATACCCACTCCCCAAAAATCCAGAATAAAAATTTTCTTTCTGGTACTCCGCTCATCCTGTCCCTTAGTGCAAAACAGCGCAGTGCAGTAAGCAATTCCGCTACTGCACATAATTCGGCGCTTGGTACATTTTCGCCGTCTCTTTTGTGCGACCTTCGCTGCCGAAGCAGCAAAAACTCCGCTGCAGCCAACAAATACGCACTGTTCTTGTGCAGTAAATAGGCAAGCAGCATTTCTCCCGCTGCACTCCCACACTCCCACTTGTACGCATTTTCGTGCTTTGTTTTTGTGCGACATAAGCAAGCACTGAGCAGCGAGCACTCCCGCTGCTGCTTCCAAGTGCAATTGCTTATTCGCACTTCTGCCTAAGCAATTTACCACTCTCGCTGGCAGAAGTAAGCAAACGCGAATACAGTGGGACGAGTAGCCTATTTTCGCAGCACATTGAATAATTTTCAATAGTGCTGCACTTAGGCACTCATTGCACAGCTGTTGTCACCCCAAGTAAATACGGTGGGACAAAAACAACCCACCTGTACTCAAAACTTTTAATCGTTCACCCCATTATTGTTTGGTTGCCCTTATACAAAATATAATAAGAATAAATTATTATTACCCGCACTAATACACAAATATACATATATTAACATACTCTTTACACACAAACATATATTCACGGTTGCACACAAATAAAGAAACATTCACATACACATTTGACTATATACCGAAAAATTTGTTGTTTAATAATAATTTCCCTAGTTCTTATCTACATATTTCTTGTGTAGTCCCTATATACATATACCAATTTCTCGACGCGTTTACACACACAATTGTAAACTTTGATCCTCAACAAAAATACAAATCCGTATTGAAATTTTTTTACACTTTCGTGTACATTTCCCCATTTCCATTATCGTTCGCGCGGACGCGGTAATATTTCTGGTTTATTCCCCATAAGCCTAATATTTGTATTTAAACGAATTTTAAACCCCCTTTCGAGCTTTTTTAAGCCATTAAAATGCCTGTTGAGCGATCCCCCAAGCGTCAAATAAAGAAAATGGAGTCTCCTTCTCCAAAATGTTTAAAGTCGACTGAGACACATTTGACAGTTCCTGTCACTCGCGAGGCAATTAAAACTCGCTCTCAGCTCTCTAGTCCCAAAGCAACCGATCCCAGTGTTGCCACATTTGGTTTTGAGTCCGAAAGACTCGTGCAATTATGCACAGCGTTTTCATCGGCTCCCATTGAGGATTTGACCAAATCACTGGTCCTAATTAAGCAGACAAATTTGCAATCCCAATGGGAGAGGCTAATGCGCGCACATCAGGCAGTCTTCCTTGCTGAAGACAACAGCCAGCCCGACGGTTTCAAAGAGTCGGCTAGGCGAAAGATTGATGCCTGCACAGACCAATACGAGTTGTGCATGGCTAAGATGTTGGACATCATTAAGATGCTCCAATCTCAGTCCCCCCAGCCTGCTACGCGTATGGAACCGGTTCAACCCCTAGAACCAGCAAATACTTCCTACATTTGCCTCCAAGTTCCTCCTTGCGACACCGAAACATTCTTCGGGGGCTATGAGCAGTGGCCGTCCTTTCGGGACATGTTTACCGCGGTATACATTAACCACCCCCAGCTCACTCCAGCCCAGAAATTGTATCACCTCCGATACAAAACGCAAGGCCAAGCCGGTGCTATTGTTAAACAATACGCATTAACCGATGAGAATTTCAAACTCGCGTGGGAAGCCCTAAGCTCCCGCTATGAAAACAAACGCATCCTCGTTGACAACCAAATTCGATCTCTATTGAATATTGCTCCTGCCCACACCGAAAATAGTGAGGCATTACAGCGGATCCAGAATTCTATAAACAATTGTCTGTCCGTTCTCAAGTCTCAGGCCGTAGACACGGACAATTGGGATCCGCTGTTGGTGTATATATGCTCTACCAAATTGCCTGAAGCAACCTTAGCTTTATGGGAACAGTCATTGACATCCCGGAAGGATCTGCCCCCCTGGTCACAAATGAATGAGTTTCTGACCTGCAGATACGAGGTAATGGAACGGCTAAATCTCTTTCGGCCCAAGTCTAAACCACAATCCTCATCTTCCAATGTTCGACCCCCCAGATCCCTAAATTTTCACACTGAAGTGAAAAAGGACTTCGCGTGCAAACTCTGCAACGCAAATCATTCCGTACGGACTTGCCAAAGCTTTACAAGGCTCACCCCCCATAGTCGATTAGCATTTGTGAAAAAGCACAAGATCTGCGTGAATTGTCTTGCTACATCTCACCAAATTCAGGACTGTACAAGCAATTTCACATGCGTATATTGCCAGAAAAAGCATCATTCTTTGCTTCATCTCCTCAAAGGCAAAACGCAACTCACTCAATCCCCCAATCGATCACCGTCGACAACTTCTCTGGTCTCAACGGTTATCCAACAACCAAGCAACAACTCCACCATTAATTCTCCCCTTTCCGATGCGCACCTCAGCACATCTTCAAGGCAAAGTACGCTCCCCGTACCAGCCCTTCACTCAAATAATGGCACCCAATCCCTTCTGCCTACGGCAATGGTGTCCATTATGCATTTAGGAAAGTTGTTCAGAGTTCGAGCGTTGATCGATCAAGGCTCTCAGCGCACTTTCGTCTCCTCGAAGGTCCAGAGACGCTTAAAATTGCCAATCGAGAAATCTAACCTCCAGATCTCGGGCATGGGTGGACAGATTGTGAAAACCGCCAACCATATCTGCTTCTTGACATTGGCAGTCCCTAAAACGAGCACAAACCTCCCCGTGCAAGCAATCGTACTTCCAAAGTTAACGGAATTTCTCCCCCCTTCCAAAATAAACCCCCCAAATTTGAACGCTTTTGCCACGCTAGATCTTGCTGATCCCAACCCCTTCGAGGCAGCGCAGATCGATATAGTGATTGGCAGTGATCTCATCCCGCAGATCATACTCGAAGGTTTCCACCGAAATGTATGTGGCAGCTTACTCGCTCAACAGACAGTATTCGGTTGGATATTAAGCGGTCCAGTAACCCTGTCATCATATTTGACAAATGTCGCCGTGCCACCTCACCATACGCACACTGGTCCCGCCCTTCGAGAAAACCTTCCTACTCTAAAGGAACCCCTTTCTGACGTGAATGCCGCCCTCAATCCCGTAGGGTTTCCACTCAAGGAAATAAAGGCAAATCACGCGGAACCCACCATCCCTGCACACTCAAACTCAAAATGGCAGAAACCCCCATTCGTTGCCAAACGTTTTGCCCCCCGCAGGATGGCTATCGCCCCCAATGAGACTGCGAAAAAGGCTGCACAACAAGCGTTGGCTCAGCGCCACGCGTCAATATGCACAGCAATTGATGGAAACTGCAGCCCCCTCGCATTTCCACATTGCACCCCCCCATACAACAAAACTCGAGCGCACCCATTCCGGGTCCGAGTCAGTCGCCATTCCCGTGCGACCTGTTCTAAGCGCCTTCACTCCTCTGACGGCAACTCAAGCGAACCCCATCGCTTGACAAACCGTTCACACCAACTAACGATGTCAACATCATCATTTACAACATCTGACCTCTCTTTTGCAGATCCAGTGCTAGCGACCCTCGCAGCAGGTGCCCCCTTGACGGCCCCGCACGTCCGTACCGAGCCTAGGCAGCAGAGAGGCCCTCAGCGCACTCCCCAGCGCTCCGGCATCGTGAAACGGCGACAAACCCCCAGCCGTCAGCCCAACCTACAGCCAGGCAGCCGCGCATCACCGCCAAATCATCACCAGCCAGCCGTGCGCCGTAACCCTGAGCGTGACCCCGGCACCCCTATATAATTGCAATATGCAATGGCGGGCGCGATGTACAGATGTACTGTGCTGTATTAGTGATTCGTCGATCCCATCTCCAATCCCAATCTTTCCCTCTCCCTTTGTACTCATGTTCCCCCTATTTTCTACTCCCCGGCTACGGCCGTTCGTATCGTTTAACGTTTCTTGTGACACTTGTTATCCGTACGTTTACGAATAAACACCCCAAACCGAACTCCCACCGATTTTTATTTAACCGCTCCGCCGCGATCGAAACAGAAAGTAAACTAAATAAATAAAACTATAAAAGCACGGACATGGTTAAACTCGAGCTGCTGAAGGTAGACCAGCTGAAGAAGGAGCTGGCTGCCTGGAATTTGCCGACTGCTGGCGGAAAGGTGGAATTGCAGTTGCGCTTGCGAGAAGCATGTGAGGTACGAGGCGCCGATTGGACTGTGCACGAGTTTGGAGCGCAAGAACTAGAGGCGTCGGCCAAGGTGGAGGAATCGCCTGCTGGTGCTGCTTCGCTACAGAGTACAGCTGCAGCGGCTGCGCCAATACAAGCGTTGGACATGTGCCAACTAATGGCTGCACTCAAAGGCATGTCGGCGCAAATGGAAACGACGAATCGAGAAATGGCAGCGAAGCTGGAAACTACGAATCTCGAAATTTCGGCAAAAGTCGAGACTGCAAATCGAGAAATGGCTGAAAATTCTGAGCGCATAGAGCAGAAGGTGGAGGAAATTTCCAATAGCCTGAATGTGAAAGTTGAGCATCTCGAGACGCGAATAGACAATTGGGACAAACGAGTTGACGAAATGGGTGAATCCCTGAACAGACGAGTTGACAACCTGGATGAGTCCTTGAACAAACGGGTTTACAGTCTGGAAGATTCGATGCACAGAAAGATAGACGAACGGCTTCGAGAGGTACAGCCACGGGAATGTTTGCCACCGGTTCAGGACGGTTTTGCTGCCAGAACAGAAGTGCCTACTTATGATGGTGCTGCGCCGTTCGATACATTTAAATTGCAATTCGACTTGGCTGCTTTGGAAAATCAGTGGACAGATATCAGGAAAGGTCGGAGGTTGGCACTGGCGCTGAAAGGTCCTGCGGCTGAGGTAATCAAATCAGTTCCAGAATGTTTAAGAAGTGATTACGGTGCCATCATGAGAACATTAGCAGCGAAGTATAGCAACGAGCAAAACCATGCGCTGTACTACTGTGAGCTGAAGAACCGCAAGCAAAGAGCCAACGAGGCGCTGCAGACATATGCAGCAGACATTGAGCGGCTCGTACAGTTGTGCTACCCAAAATTTGGTGCTGATGATCTCGAGAGGATGAAGATTGAGTCGTTTGTTGAAGGTCTTCATGATCCAGAAACACGTCGCAGTGCGTTGATGATGGGCAAGCCAACATTTAAGGAAACGGTGACCAGCGCGATGACATATGAAGCGGCATGGATTGGGAGCACTCGGTATGCACCTGCAAGGATACGCCAGATTCAGGCGGACAACGACGTTCCGATCCAGACCATAAGCTCTGAGATACCGGACAGGCCACGGGTGGTCTCCTCTAAAGTTGTTTGCTGGGTATGTGGCAAGCAGGGCCACATATCACGGGACTGCCGCCAACGAAAGAGGCGTTCCCGTTCTCGATCGCAATCGCCTGAAGCGAGGAATACTGACAATCGAGGCTCGGCCAACAAGCGCAGGGCTGAGGACGAGGAGCCGTTAAACTAAAACGGGTCAGCCCAAAGGGGCGTGAGCTGATCCACACAATCTGCCGCCCCACCATCCTTGTCTCACAGCTGAAACGACAGCCCGGCAGCTTGACAATTGAAGGAAGGATAGATGGAAAGTTGTTCGTGTTGACACTGGATACTGGAGCGTCATATTCGATCATAAAAAGGAAGCTGCTGAAGAACTGGGAACCGCTGCATGGCATACAGCTGCGGACTGCGACTGGCGAGCGCGCGCCGGTGAGAGGGAAAGTTACAAAAACGATTGCTATCGGCACCAGCAGCCTGGAACATGAGTTCATCGTCGCGGATATAATGGACGACGTGATTATCGGCGTGGATTTCATGATTAGGCACGGTTTTATGCTATGAGCGAAGCATGGCGGTAAGGAAGGTTGTATCGTGTCAACACAAGAGGATACCAGCGAATTCTGAGCCGATTGTGTGGGCAAAGGTGGACGAGGACGATGGGACGAGTCGGCTGTGGGTAGTAGAAGCACCGAAACAAGGACACGACAACATTATCATCGGACGTACATTAGTGGAACCTAAAAATGGCAGAATACCAGTCAGCATACTAAACCCCCTGAATGCACCCAGATATGTCGGGAAAGATGAGGTACTTGGCGAGTGTAAGGAAGCTGTAGCAGTGGTCAATTGCGAGAGTAGCCCGCCTGGAGATAATATGAAGAGCGGGCTTAACATGGACGCCATACCGCAGGAGAACCAGTGGAGCAGCGAGTTGACGGCCAAGCAGAAACAGAAGGCGAGGTCACTCCTGCAGCACTATGGGTCAATATTTGCGGCAGAAGCAGGCGGAAGAACAGCCATAGTGAAGCACAACATCGACACCGGAAGTGCAAAACCGATTCGCCAACCGACAAGACGAGTTCCTCTGGCCAAGAGGGAGGAGGTCACAAATTTGATCGAGAACATGCGGAAGGACAAGGTCATAGAGCCTTCTTCGGGCCCCTGGTGCTCGCCGGTAGTGCTAGTCAAGAAAAAAGATGGCAGTACCCGGTTTTGTGTGGACTATCGGAAGCTCAATGATGTGACCAAGAAGGACAGTTATCCACTACCTCGGATCGATGACACCCTGGACACACTGTCAGGCACGCAGTGGTTCTCCACGCTCGACTTACGCAGCGGCTATTGGCAAGTAGAGCTTGCAGACAAGGACAAGGAGAAAACGGCTTTCAGTGTTGGCGATGGTTTATGGCAGTTCACCGTCATGCCGTTTGGACTCTGCAACGCACCAGCAACATTCGAGCGCCTAATGGAACGCGTGCTAAAAGGGCTGCATTGGCGAACGTGTCTGGTGTACCTCGACGACATAATCGTGATGGGTAAAAACTTCGACGACCACCTGGGAAAGCTAAAGGAGGTATTCAAGCGGATACGAGAAGCCGGGCTTAAACTTAACCCAAAGAAGTGCTCGCTGTTTCAAAAAGAGGTCAAATATCTGGGTCACACGGTTTCCGCGCGCGGAGTACATACGGACGAAGGCAAGGTCACGGCGGTGAAGGAGTGGCCCCGGCCACGCAATCTACACGAACTCCGCAGTTTCCTGGGCCTGTGCACATACTACCGCCGATTTGTTCCGGGATTCGCGAACATAGCCAGCAGCTTGCACAAACTGACGAATAAGGGCCAAGCTTTCGAGTAGAACGAGGATCAGGAACAGGCTTTTGCACGTCTGAAGGAAAAACTGTGCAGTGCTCCAATTCTGGCCTTCCCCGTGCCTGGGGAGATGTTTGTGCTGGATACAGATGCAAGCGGGAGTAGTATTGGCGGTGTGCTATCACAGATAATAGACGGCCAGGAACAAGTGATAGCGTACTACACTAGGGTTCTATCGAAACCGGAACGCAATTACTGTGTGACACGGAGAGAACTGCTGGCGGTATTGGACTGCGTGAAACTTACTTACTTACTTAACTGGCCATAACAACCCGTTATCGGGTTACGGCCTGCCGCAAAACTTCTCTCCAGGCGCCTCTGCTTCGCGCGCGCCTTCTCCAGTTGGTCACACCAAGAGATACCAGGGCCTCTTCCACTTGGTCCTTCCACCGGAGACACGGCCTCCCTCTTCGCCGTCGACCTCCAACCATCGCATCGAATACCTTTTTCGCCGGAGCTTCGTCGTCCATGCGGCAGACATGACCGAGCCAGCGTAGCCGCTGGATGTTAATTCGCTGCGCTACGTCCATGTCCTTATACAGCTCATACAGCTCGTTATTGGTTCGTATGCGATAGTCGTCACCAACCCGAACAGGGCCGAAGATTTTGCGAAGCACCTTCCTCTCGAACACTCCAAGGGCCGCTATGTCGTTTCGTGTCATTGTCCATGCTTCAGCGCCATAGAGGAGCACGGGCAAGATAAGCGTCCTATAGAGTGAAAGTTTTGTCGGTCGAGAGAGGTCTCTACTTCTCAATTGCCTACCGAGACCGTAGTAGCACCTGTTGGCAAGAGTTATCCTTCGCTTTATCTCCAGACTGACATCATTGCTGCTGTTGATGGCGGTGCCAAGGTAGACGAATTCCTTGACAACTTCAAAAGCATACCTGTCGGCCTCGACGTGAGACGTGAGACGTAATAAAAACGCACAGAAACTTGGCTGTAATTAAAATGCATTGTTGTCCTTCAGCGTTTTGCTCTTTAATATTTTTTTTGACGTTTCATTTGTGCGCACACTTGTGGCTGTTTCTTATGAAAAATTTTTGGTTGTTTATTGATTGTATGATTTTTGAATATTCATTGAAAAGGTTATAGATCGGCCGAAAAGAAGATATAATTTTGGAAAAATATGAGTTCTTTTCAAAGAGTATTTTTATTGCAGTTCTCCGTTGCGTTCTCTTATTGCGCACTCTCCATGGTGAAGTTGAAGAGGTCGCAGGACAAAGGATCGCCCTGTCTGAAACCTCGAACGGTATCAAAGGGGTCGGAGAGGTCACTTCCAACCTTGACGGAGCTGCGCGTATTGCTCAACGTCGCTCTGCAAAGTCTCACGAGCTTTGCAGGGATACCAAGTTCAGACAATGCGGCATATAGGCGATCCCTTATCGGGCTATCGAATGCTGCCTTGTAATCGATGAAGAGATGGTGTGTATCGATTTGGTTCTCATGGGTCTTCTCCAGGATTTGGCGTAGAGTGAATATCTGGTCGATGGTGGACTTACCAGGTCTAAAGCCGCAATGATAAGGTCCAATCAGCGCCTTGGCGAGTGGCTTTAGTCTTTCACATAATACGCTCGTCAGGACCTTGTATGCAATGGGAAGTAGGCTGATACCCCTGTAGTTGGCGCATATTGTTGGGTCGCCTTTCTTCAGCACAGGACAAAGGGCACTGAGGTTCCAATCGTTGGGCATTCGTTCCTCCAGCCATATTTTGCAAATGAGCTGATGCATGCACCCAATCAGCTCACCGCCGCCGGCCTTGAACAATTCAGCTGGTAGCCCATCCGGCCCTGCAGCTTTGTTGTTCTTGAGTCGCTGGATAGCGACCCGGACCTCGTCATGGCTGGGCGGTGGCACATCCACACCGTCGTCGTCGATTGGTGCTATCTGGACATCTTCACCACTGGCGGTATTGTTCCTTTCGTCGCCTGCGAGCAGCTTCGTGAAGTGCTCCTTCCACAACCTCAGCACACCCTGCGCATCCGTAACCAGATCCCCGTTTTCGTCTTAAATCCTTCCGTAAGACGCTTAACTTTTTGGAAGAATTTTCGGGCGTCATTCCTGCTCCTGCACTCCTCGATTTCTGGGCTGTTGGAATATTCAAATTTAATTTAATTTAATTTTAATTTATTATTTAATAGTATTTGTACAAGTAAGACTGAGTCTTTTATAGTACATCAGTTTGAGTGAATTAAACATGAATAATAACAATTTTAGCTTAAATTAATACAATATAGTTACAAACAGAAGAAGGAAAATTGAAAGTGGAGGCTCAGAAAAGTGAAAATATAGAGATAGATGTAAGTTGATGAATACATAAACACAAGAGGGTATATACAGAGTGAGAGAATAGAAGTTAGGAGAAAAAAGACGTTACTGCCGTTTTGAAACATCTCGGTTGTTTAATAGATTTTATGTTAGGTGGAAGCAAGTTCCACAAACGAATTGTACTAACAAAGAACATTCGAGACGAGGCAATATACACAAACTTCGGGACGCTGAGATTTAAAGTACGTGTACTCTGGCAGAATTTTAGGTGGTTAAATAAATACGCCGGCTGTCGAGAATAAATCAGCTTATGTATGAACAAAAGATTTCTTATTTTGAAGAAAATATCAACATTGGAACCAATTATTTGTTTTGAATAGATAGATATATGATCAAATTTCCTTTTAGAAAATACAAACCGCGCAGAGTTGTTAACAAGAAGTTGTAGTTTGTTTTTCGACAGCGCATCTAGATTCCCATACACAAGTTCTCCATACGTAATTTGAGGCAATATAAAAGTTTTAACTAGTTTAAGCTTCGTGTCCCAGGGCAACAAATAAGCCTTGTGGTAAAGGTTTCTTAGTACATTATAAGCTTTTCCGATAGTGAAATTAATATGGTCCGTGCAGGTCATGGATGAGTTAATCTTAAATCCCAGGTTTGTCACTACATTATGAAACAATATTTTATCTTTCAAGCATAAGTGGAGGCAACGTATCCAAATCAAACTGTGAATTCGATATCACTATCGCCTTGGTTTTTGATGCATTTAAACATAATTTGTTCAAACTGACCCAACTAGAAAGTCGATTTAAGTCTGCGTTTAATCTATAAATTAAATCCTCAGAGAGACCAATAGGGCGAGAGAAGTATATTTGAGTGTCATCAGCATAGAGGTGTATATTGGCACTATGGCAGCACGCGACAATATCATTAATAAACATGCTAAACAAAATTGGTCCTAAGATGGATCCTTGAGGTACTCCGGATTTAATGAGCTTTAAACTAGAACAGCTTTTACCACATTGCACTTGCTGATAACGTTCGGAAAGATAGCTTTTCATAAGTTTTAAAGAACAAGAACTGAAACCAAAATAATGTAATTTTAGTAAAAGTATTCCGTGATCCACCATGTCAAATGCCTTGGTAAAATCTAGAAGCACCAGAATTGTCAGCTCATTGTTATCATACACAGGCCGTAAATCCCCAAATATTTTTAACATAGCCGTGGCACAACTATGACCACATCTAAATCCTGACTGGAATTCCGAGAGCAAATTGTTTTCATTCAAGTGGCTAGTTATTTGTTTCGATAGAAATTTTTCATACACCTTAGATAAGGCAGACAATATGCTTATCGGTCTAAAATGTTGCACCGAGTCCGGATTCGTAGTTTTAGGAACTGGGATTATGTTCGCTAATTTCCACTGGCGAGGCACCACACACGACGTAATAGAAAAGTTTACTACATGGGTAAGAGAAGGAATGACAAATGGAAGGATCAATTTAATAAATCTTAAGCTCACTCCATCAATACCAATAGCATTGGATTTTATTGCAAATATTGCATTGACTATATCGTTTTCAGTCGCCATGGCGAAATCAAATTGAGTATTTCTTTTGTATTTTTCATTATCTAGAACCACCGCACCCGAGTTACTTTGAGGAATACATATATTCATGAAATATTCATTCATTACCTCAGCATCAAGGGTGCACTGAACTCTCTCTTTGCCAGATATTCCCATGGATCTTAGGTTATTCCAGAGCACTGTACGTTCTTTTTGCACGACGCACAGACACGACGACCTTATTACGCAGAAGGCGATATTTTTCCCAACGTTCCTGGTTCTGATTATTTTTCCATTGTATATATACTCTATTGCGTTCTTTTATCAAGCGAAGGATTTCAGTTGTCAGCCAAGGCTTCCTGTGACCATGAATTTTAACTGTTCTTAAAGGAACGTGATGATCAAAAAGATAGTTTACCAGCTGGTTAAGATGTTCCAACTTTTTATCAACACTTGGGTACTCCGTGCAATTATTCCAGCTTAGTAACGCAGCTTCTTTGTATAATTCTTCAAGGTTAATATTTTTAAAGTCTCTGAACGTTAGGTCAGAATTACGTTTAATCCTATCAAACTCCAATCTATAAGATAAGAACAGTAGTTCGTGGTCCGAAATTCCACCCAAAGGAAGCTGGTCTATATGGATAACATCGTCACTGTTATTGACACATAGTAAATCCAGTAAGCTAGGTTTAGAATTTGGTGCAAAACGAGTAGCATATTGATTAATAACGTCAATGCCATAAGTACGAAAATTATTAAGCAAATCCTTGGAACGAGGGTCAGTACAAAGAAGGTCAACATTAAAATCCCCACAAACAATGATACGCTCATATTCAAGCATGTATTCTGCTAATTTACTAAAAATATTTGAAAGGTCATTTGTTCTATTCGGGTTATAAACACAAGCAACAAAACATTTAAGTGCTGAGCCACCTACCTCAACAAAGATACACTCAACTTCACAAGAACTATCAGACTTATATATAACTTTCGGGTTTAAAGTACTGTTGCAGTATATGGCAACACCTCCGCCACGCATATTGCACGTCCTATCATTTCGTAGCAACACATAATTACACAACGCATAGGAACTATCATCGAGACAAGACTTAAACCACGTTTCAGTAATACAAATCATATCAATAGTCAAACCATCAAACACATAATTGAAGTAGTCAAGTTTCTCAGCAGTGAGACTGCGAGCATTCAAATGGCACATTTTCAACCCTTTATGATTATCACAGATATGCTTCAGAATCGGTCTCAAATGCCCATTGTTAGCGTGAGTTTTTAGTGCGTTGCACATATGTATCTATATTTTACAATTTCATATGTTCGATGTTTCTGATATTGCAGTAACAGGGACAAAGTTGCAAAGTTGAAAGGGAGAAAGAGTGGAGTGAAAACGAGGGAGTGATAGTCAGTGGAACATACACAGTAGAGTTGTAAGTAAAGAGATAAACAAAGAAAACAGAAAACAATTTGAAGGGTATACATATATGAATAGAATATATAACTATAAGCTTAAAATAATGATAAGATTTAATAATACTCCTCATGTGTTGTTGCTTGCTGCCAATCGTTCAACGCTCTCTTTACTATGGACTTTTACTGCTTCACTTTGTGGACGAATTCGAACGTAGACTTGCCCACGAATAGAAAAAGCTGCCGTGAGACGCTTTTGCTTTTTAAGCTGAGTAGCGAGCTGCATAATCTCGCGGTTGTTCTTTGTGAGGCATTCGTGTACAAATATTCTTCCTTTTTCATGCCCTTCATACCCGATGTCACACAGTGCAAGCGCCCTTCTATTTGCTTTGTAGAATTGCGCTGAATAGCAGAGAGCGATCGTTGAGAGAAACAAGCTTTACTATAACGGGCGCCGAATTTTTGTTTACTTTTCGCACCCGAAAAGCAGCTCGAATTGGTGGAACATTCAGCTGAATTGAGCGACAAAGCTGAGCGAACTTTTCGCCCAGGTTCTCATTATGTGTGTAAGGAATCCCACTAATAATGAAATCCGTTGACACCACATTGTTTTCATATTCATTTAGCTGCGCTGCCAAAACACCCATATCGCTGCGCAGCTGTTTAATCTGGGCACACTCACGCTCAGCCTGTTCCATACGCTCCTCCAATTTTCTGCAATGCAATTTTAAATTTGCCAAATCTGCTACCATTTCGCCAATCCTCTGCATGACCCGCTCTTCTGACTCTCTCACGCGCGCCGCCAATTGCTCCACGATGCTTTCCTTTTGCGCCTCTATTCTCAAGATCCAAGCTGAAGAGGGCGGACTCTCAATCTTCGCAGCTTTATTCAGCAGAGTTGGAGTTTTTTGGGGAGAAGAAATCGCTGTGCGCGCGGATTTTGTTCTTGTTGTCATTTTAGCAAGCCAGTCAACAAAATTACTTTATTTATTTATCAGCTTTGTATTGTTCGCGGTTGGTATCACTCACGAGCCCTGGTAGACAGCACGTTCACCAAAACTTTTGAGGAGTCGTTTTTGTAAATCAGACGGTGGAATTTAAATAAACAATTATTGATTTGCAGCAATTTGAGAACACGTCTACTCTGAACTTAGCATTTCTCTGTATTGTGATTGATTTCCTCACGCTCGCGCCTTTCTTGCTCCCGTTTCTTGCGTCTAAAAAGGCAACTCTCTTTCTTCCTCTCCTCCCGGTATTTTTCTGTCATGGCTCGCGTGGCGGCCGACTGCAGGGTCTTCTTGTATGCAGCATTCTTCACTGCAGTGGCTGCGCGACATTCTTCGTCGTACCATTGGTTTTTTGGTGGTGGGCGTCGAAAACCAGGGACATTTTCTGCGGCGGCGCGCATAGAGTGGGATAACTGAGCCCATAATCCGCCAATGTCATCAGGTGGAGAGGGGGAGCGACCGAGCTGGTTGGAGAGTTGAGCGGAGTAGACTTCGGCTACCCCTTGTGATCGCAGCTTACTGATGTCCAGCTTTCTTCGCAAACTAGGTTGTGCGGTCTTCGCTGCGCAAAGACGCATGCGTACCTTGGCTGCAACAAGGTAGTGGTCCGAGTCGATGTTGGGTCCTCGGAACGTGCGCACATCTAGAATGCTAGAAGCATGCCTTCCATCAATCACAATGTGATCAATCTGGTTGCGGGTGGATTGATCGGGGGATAACCAGGTGGCCTTGTGGATATCGAGGTGCTGGAATCTGGTGCTACTAACTACCATGTTTCGTGCCGCGGCGAAATCGATCAGCCTCAGACCGTTGTTCGAAGTGGTCCCATGGAGGCTGAACTGCCCGACTGTGGGGCCAAAGATGCCTTCTCGCCCGACTTTTGCGTTGAAGTCCCCGAGGACAATTTTGACGTCATGGGCCGGGCACCTGTCGTAGACGTCCTCGAGCTTCGCATAGAAGGCATCCTTGGTCGCATCGTCCTTCTCTTCCGTCGGGGCGTGCGCGCAAATTAGGCTGATGCTAAAGTATTTAGCTTTGATGCGGATCGAAGCCAGCCGTTCGTTCACCGGAGTGAACCGAGAGACGTGGTGGCGAAGTCTCTTGCTGACCACAAATCCGCAGCCAAATTCGCGCTTCTCCGCATGGCAGCTGTAGTAGATATCGCAGTCTGCTCGCTTGGAGCAACCTTGTCCTGTCCATCGCATTTCCTGGATGGCGGTGATGTCAGCCTTACATTTCGTGAGGGCTTCCGCCAGTTGGATAGAGGCACCTTCCCTATAGAGGGTCCGGACATTCCAGGTGCATATCCTCAAATCATGGTCCTTGAATCGTTTGCTGTGGTCGTCAACATTGTGGGTTCCTTCCGAGGCTTGCTTTTTGGCTTTCATTGGTATTTGGTTTTCCGTGGCGGGCACCAAACCTGCGCACAACCCAAATTTTAAGTCCTGGGGATAGGACTAGCTGCACACATTAGTTCACTATTCAGCGGATGCCAAATAGCTATCCAGAAGGGCCGCGCGGAGGCTGTGCATCAGCTTGGATTGGACAGGGACAAGGATCGTTCTGGCGTTCGCCAGGTTGAACGCAATCAGAGACTTTGCCTTGTATGTCCGCTCCCTTCCTTCCGTGCACACTGCGTGAAACACTTCCACAAATATCTGTATGGACAAAGGTTTCGCCTGCGCACAGATCATGCGGCATTGAGATGGCTCCTGAACTTTAAAGATCCTGAAGGGCAATTGGCGCGGTGGATCGAGCGACTGCAGAGCTACGACTACACGATAGAGCATCGCAAAGGCAGTAGCCATGGAAATGCCGATGCCTTGTCACGCCGTCCGTGCAAAGTCGAATGCAGGCCGTGCTCGCGAGCCGAAAGCAAAGAACAGATAGTGGACGCCCGGTTGGTAAGCGTCATGCCAGAGGAAGAGTGGTCTGCGGAGAGGCTACGAAAAGAACAGCGTGAAGATGCGGATCTTGCAAAAATCGTTGAAAGCAAGGAGCAAGGCGCACGTCCAGACTGGCAGGAGATGGCCGGTGAAAACCCGATCGCTAAGGCTTACTGGGCACAGTGGAAAAGTCTGCGGCTGAAAGAAGGATGCCTGTACCGCGAATGGGAAAGCGCGGATGGTCGGACCAGCAACTCCCTAATGGTAGTGCCGAAATGCAGAATCAACGAGGTCATCGAGGCATACCATAACGACTCCAGTGGAGGGCACCTAGGCATCACCAAAACCGTCGCCAAAATAAAAAGACGATTCTACTGGGTAGGATGTCAGGAGTGTGTAGCCGAGTGGATCAAGAGCTGCGACAGATGTTCAGCCGCGAAAGGGCCATCAAGAAAATCTCGAGGCCGCATGCAACAGTACAACGTGGGAGCGCCCTTCGAGCGGATTGCTATGGACGTCGCGGGCCCATTCCCAATTAGCACTCAAGGCAACAAATATGTGCTGGTGGTAATGGATTACTTCAGCAAATGGCCCGAAGTGTACCCCATTCCTAACCAGGAAGCTACTACGGTCTCGGAAAAGCTGGTAAACAACTGGGTAGCCAGGTTCGGAGTTCCGTTGGAATTGCACTCAGATCAAGGCCGGAATTTCGAGTCTGCGGTATTCAAGGAAGTGTGTGAGCTACTGGGGATAAAGAAAACTCATACCACGCCTTTGCACCCACAGTCCGACGGCATGGTGGAACGCTTTAACCGGACACTGGAGGAA
This sequence comes from Melieria omissa, assembly GCA_963971225.1. Lineage (NCBI taxonomy): Eukaryota > Metazoa > Arthropoda > Insecta > Diptera > Ulidiidae > Melieria > Melieria omissa. The sequence continues at coordinate 68,820,474 of OZ020269.1, read as the reverse complement.
TACCTGCGGAAAGTGGTAGGCAGGAATCAAAAGGATTGGGACTCGCATATCCCCCTGTTCCTGATGGCGTATAGGTCAGCTCCGCACGACATGACATCACTCACTCCAGCCCGAGCAGTGTTCGGCACAGAGTTGCGGTTACCCGCTGACTTGAAGTTCGGGGTAGTCAGCACGACGGGAGGCGCTAAGACGGACTACGTGGTCAATAAGCGGGCGGAACTGGAGGAAATTCACCAGTTTATAAGGGGCCGCACCAAACTGGTCAGCGATAAGGCGAAAGCCAGATACGATCTACGGGCCAACTCAGCAGGGTTTCAAGAAGGCGATTTGGTAATGCTCTACAACCCGCAGCGGAGGAAAGGTTTGTCTCCGAAACTTCAAGCGTCATGGGAAGGACCGTACGAAGTCGTGACTAGGATTAACGACGTGGTATACAGGATTCAACGTTGCAGCAATAGAGGCGCTAAGCTGAAGGTAGTCCATTTGGAGCGCCTGGCGCCTCATCACAGCGGAGCCTCGGCACTTGTTCGGGACGAACAAGTCTAAGTGGTGGGCAGTGTAACGATGAGACAGTCTGTCGCTGTGCAAAGCAACCCTGCCGCTACGTGCCGTGCTATAACCCAATCTGGCAACGACGGCCGCGATAGTAACTTTTAGTCCAATCTGGCAGCGACGGCCGCGATAATAACTTTTAGTCCAACCTGGCAATGATGGAAACTTTTAGTCCACTCCGGAATGTGCGGGAACGATCTGCGCGATGGCCTGAGAGGTATAAAAGGCAGCCGGATGCGGCGCAGCGAGTCAGTCTGGTGATGACAAGTGAAGTTGCCACACGGAGTGATTAAGCAAATATTTAAGTGCACGAACAGTAAAGTGTAAACTGTGAATAATAAAGTGACTGTTGGTTTATTTTATTGTCTGCGTTTAAGAAACTGACTGTGTTTTATTTTCAAATTACACAATCCAGAGATACGTAACAGCCCACTAGACTTAGTATTCGTAACAATACGTATACAAGGAGATGGCGGCGATGGGTAAGTTGTGGCCGCCCAGAAATAAATGCAGCATTTGGCTTGACCAAATAAAAATGTAAACAAAAAACAACTCGATTCCGGTGGAAACACTTGACAGTTCTCAAATTTAACAGAGCCCTTCACTGCAGTTAAGCGCTCAGTGGAAATAGGCTATTAAGATTGAATTAAAATGGAATCGAATTGAAGCTAAAAACTGTTAAGATTATACTTACCAAAATTATGTATGTAAATATGTTTACCGCTTTAATTTTAGCCATTGAAAAAACTGTGAGCCGTCGGCGGTTTTGGTTCTGCTTTATTGATAAGTTAAAACACGAATAACAATAAAAAAATACATTGGACGACAAAGACGGCCGGAGCCGGTGAACTGGAGGAGTGAAACATGAGTACAAAGGAGACTTGGAAGGGCTAGGATTGGAAGTTTGCAGGATCCACAGATCAATGGAATGATACATTTAGTCAGCTACTTACCACTCTTATTGTACTTACTTACGTTACTGTAAGGCTAACTTACCCATGTATTGAAAAGAGAATATAGATTTTAATATTAATATAAAAAGGAATCAAATGTAGGTCTTAGGACCAGTTCAAAAGTGAACGTGAAACAACTCGTTAAAGTGCAAAAACTCTTGAATTTTTTAAGAGTATTATCTGAAATTAGAGCCACTCGGCAAAGCACTGATTTGACCTTATGGATATGGAATTGGACTTGGTACGTCCACCATCGGCCTGATATTCACTTTGCGCCAAATCCTGGAGACGAACCCATGAGAGTCAAATCGCCACCATCTCTTTATCGATTCAAAAGCAGCATTCGATACCCGATAACATGGTAACCCTGCACAGTTCGTGAGACTTTGCAGAGCGACGTTGAGCAGTACGCACAGCTCTGTCAAGGTTGGGAGTGACCTCTCCGACCATTTTGATACCGTTCGAGGCTTCAGACATGGTGATCCTTTGTCAGCTATTAAGCGGTGTGAAACTGGGAGAGCCGGTAGAAATACATGCACAGAATTTCACTAATATTATTGCAAAATTGCAACCTTGGGGCCTACTAGTAGGCCCAAGCTTGATCAAGAACGTAGTTTTTCCTCCATATAAATTTCTAAAACGGGGTTGTTGTTCTAGTTCACTTCAAATTGCCAGTGTGGCTGGTGTGAGTCATTTCTTGTGACCAAAGAAATTTGTCTTTTTATTTGTATATTTTTGGTGCCATTTCGTAATACGTTTGTATAAAATTTACTAGAAAAATATATTATTGCCCAAAAGCGTCAAAATAATCTTTGGGTATGCTCTTAATTCAATTAAATTAAGATTTTATAAGCTGCATTCAAAAAAACAACCCTGCGGTCAAACTACAGCATTTCGCACAAAAATCATACCTGATCGTTAGAGATTCGCTAAATGAAGAAATGCGAAATAAAAAGGACGGCAATTGACCCTGTCATATTCAATGCATTTAGCTTTGTGTTCTTTGGTATATTTTTCAATAATATTTACATAATGAAACCAAACAAGTTCATATGCTGATATTTAATGCAGAAATTAATGAGAACATACTTTAAAAAGAAAACAATAGAAAGGAATCCCTAATATCTGGAAAAGAGCGAAAACAGTGAAGAGCTGATAACTGCCAGCAAACACAGACTGTGTACGTGAATTGCAAAAAACGCACAAAAATCGGCTTACTCTCCCAGTTTCCAATCGCTTTATCGCTGCCTTTGTCATGCGACCTCTTCAACTTCACCATGGAGAGTGTCCTGCGCAAAGCCGGTGTACATCGTAATGGCACAATTTTAAACAAAAGAGTTCAGCTCCTTGCCTACGCTGATGACATTGATGTCATCGGGCGTAACAAGCGAGATGACACCGCTGCCTTTGCGGCTATCGAAGGAGAATCTGCCAAAATGGGTCTGGTGGTAAATGAGGGCCGGACGAATTATATATGGTATTGTATACACGCAGGAACTCGTAGCGGCTAGGGTCTCACGTCGAGGCCGACAGGTATACGTTTGACGTTTGTCTTTGCACCGCCATAAACAGCGACAATGATGTAAGCCTGCAGATAAAGCGAAGCATTACTCTTGCCAATAGGTGCTACCAAGATTCATTGAATACAGAGATTGCGCCTTCCGAGAGAAAATCAATTTTAAACCGCACCAGTGACGTCATCGGAGAATATGTAGGGTTTCCATCAGTACTTTTTAAACTCTTTTATTTTGAACTTACATTTTGCTTTACTCTTTTGAGCAAATATATGGCTTTCTTTATACTTAAGCCCCTATATATACATATGCTTACATAATAGTTTAATAGAAATTTGTATATTACAAAATTAAATATAAATTCGTATAATTCGTTCATATAAATAACACAAATAAAACAAGTGAAATTCGGGAGGAAACCCTGCAATTAAATTCAGATTTCGTGCTTTGTTTTCATTGGTTGAAAATTTTGTATTCACAAATATTTCATTTTTTGTAAATCGTGCCGCTTTTGCTTGATTGTTTTCATTGTTTTTTGTTAAAATAATTAGATAATTTTGAGTTTCAAAAGTCCTTGCTGTAAAAGTGCGTGTAGTGAGAATATCGCGGAAAAATTTCAAAAAAAGAAAAAAGCAAAAAAGAAGAGAATCATGCGGTTTGCAGTGGGCCGTGTACACAAAATAATGAAAAAAAAGGTACATGAGTGGTGAAGTGCTTTTCAAATGGAATATCCAGCGCCGTAACTAGGCATGTGCAGGCGATGCGGCGCACCAGGGCCCCCGGCCCTGAGGGGCCCCCGAAGATTTCTTTTTTTTTTTTAGAATTAGTTTTAAAGTATGAGCTAGAAAAGATCTTCGATAACGTTTTTATAACATTGTATAAAATTGGATCTACTTTTTTATGGAAAGGGCCCCTGGGGGGAAAAATTCCTGATTACATATCACCATCTTTTCCTGCACAATTGTTATCAATGAAATCTACTTTCAATTCAAAAATTAAGCAAATGAAAACGGTAAAACAGCTAGCCGATTTTCTCATGATTGAACACAGTTCGTTGATGTCAACTTTTTCGGATATTTATACTGCTTGTATAATGTACCTTACTATCCCAGTGACTGTAGCGTCTGCTGAACGATCATTCTCAAAATTAAAGCTCATTAAGAATTATTTGAGGAGTTCAATGGGGCAGGAAAGATTAAATGGGCTAGCTGTTCTGTCGATCCAGAATGAAAGAGCACGAAAAATTGATTTCACGAAAATTATTGATGGTTTCGCCGCCATGAAATCGAGAAAAAAGTCATTTTAGAGAAATAAGTAAACGCAAGAGACTGAGGAGACACCTAATGTGCAGGAACAGTATATTTTCATGAGTGATGTTTCTGTGATTTCGTTATTTGTAAGTTACAAATAATTACGTGCAGTCTAGAATATTTGGCTGTAAAAATATCTACCTAATACAGAATATAGTGTAATAGTATGTGCACACATATGAGAAATAAAGAAATTGTTTAAACCAAAGTATAATGCTGTTTTCAATTTCTCACGACCTTTGAACCCTTTTTTTAATGGACTTCGAAAAGGCTTCGAAATCACCTTTTTTTTTAGAAATTCATTTTCAAGGGCCCCTTACGAAATCTTGCACAAGGGCCCCCGAGACCCTCGCTACGGCGCTGGGAATATCTATATATATATGCATATATATGATTTAGATTGCGCAGTGCACTTCTTCCGGTTCCCCAAGAATGCAAGCCTTATACAGCGTTGAGTGAAGTTCTGTGGCCGGGAGACTTATTTGAATGTTCAAACGGCAAGAGTTTGCTCGCTGCACTTCACCCAAAACGACTTCGAACGGCAAATACTCAATATTTATCGGTAAGGGTAAATTTACTGGAATTAAGAAGGGAATTGAAAATGGAAAAAAAATAATGAAGTAACAAATATTTAATTTTGCCCCACTGTGTTTCTCTCTCCAAAATTCAATCAACATTTTCAGCCAATAGGAACCAATTTTGTATGACGTCACTGGTGCGGTTTCAAAATTATTTTCTCCCGGAAGGCGCAATCTTCAATTCAATGAATCTTGGGTGCTACTACGGCCTCAGTAGGCAATTCAGTAGCAAACATCTCTCTCGACCGAAAAACATTGCTCTCTGTAGGACTCTCATTCTGCCGGTGTTGCTTTATGAACATTGACGCGAAAAGACATGGCGGTTGTTGGGGTGTTCAAGAGGAAGGTGCTTCGCAAAATTGTCGACCTTGTTAGTATTGGCGACGTCTATCGATTACGACCAAACAACGACCTGTGAAAAGACATGAACGTGTTAAGTTGGTTGTTAGATAGATGCTAACTCTAAGCCAGCGGTTCAAGGATGGTGTAGCAAGTGTTGTAGTGACCGGGTGTCACATCATTTTAATGTTATACAATACCAAAGAATATGTATAATAAGAACGCGCATGTGGGCACAAAAGTGTTGAAAAAGTTGAAAAAATTTTTGGTAACTAACATTTTTGCAAGCTCCAAATATTTAGGAGGGGTTTGAACCCAAAATCCTTGGGTGGGCCCCTGAACTGGGCAGTGAAAATACCAATGAGTACAGAAGCGACTTCTACTCACATGTTATGCGGCCCATACACGTTGCGATTTGTTGTACAACTGGTCTCGGTTGTACACAAAATCATAACGTATGTAGCGCAGTTGCACTTGTCGCACAACCGGTTGTATGAAAATCTAAATATTTTTATATTTCGCTCGTGTTGTGTGAACGGCTGCAAGGTGTTTGGGCATGTTGTACAATTTCGTGCAACTTTCTGATTTCATTCGTGTTTTAGCTTTTGTGCGTTGCGAACAAAATGGACGAGCACAACGAAAACTGGGGTGATTTTATCAAAGCTTATCGAAATTTGCCGGAACTATGGAAAAGCAAATGTGGAAAATACAAACATAAAAGTTATTTTGAAATGTGTTGTCATCCATCCGCAAATAATTTTTGTAATCTTCAAGATTCGAGATTCGTTTTTATCTTTCAACCATCTCCATCATCCATAGAACGCGTTTGCTTGTATAAGTTACGCGTTCTATATTACTTCATGTTCGTTGACAATACATAATATGTCTATTAACATAAAACTGTTCATATTTTCACCATTACTTAAATTTTAATTTTACTATTTTTTTAAACTCAGACTACTTTTTACAAACTGATTTGCAGTTTTTGGCTTAAGTTAAAATATTAAATTAAAAAAAACCAAAAACGAACATTAAATGTAACCAAAACCGAAAACAATAAAATTGCCACTAACCTCATCATTCAAATAGAAAATATTGCAGAATTTTAATATCACTTTTACAATCACACCTGTTCTAATGTTCCTCAAATTTTGCCAATTTGATTATAACTACTTTAACTGTTTTAATTAAATAAAACACTTAAATTTAACTGTAAAAGTTTACTATGACTTTTAAATTTATTAATTTCAAGTAGAGTAATTGTGTAATAAAATCTATGTATGTATTACGAAGTTCGGATTTGGTTTCTTTAAAACGGTTTCATCGCGGAGCTCAGTAGGTTCCTTAAATGGAATCTTGCGATGACGTGCAGGTATTACGATATAAGTGCTCACAAGGAGAACTTTCTAAATGCTCCATAATTTGAAAAGAGTTTTTGGAACTTTCATAAATTTCAGGGATGTCGTTTGAAGCTGGAATCCAAATTTCTTCAATATTGGGCATTGTTTCCGAAATCTCCGTTTGTTGTGACTTCACTTTTGCCACATTATCTGTATCAGTAGAATTCTGAGCTAATTGGTGAGTATGGGTGTTATTACGAATTTGAATCTTGTTACTTAAATTTATTTGATAACCGTCATCTGTTATGTCGAAAGATGAACCATAAGCGCTCAGGGGATGATTTGAATGCTCTGCAATTTTTGGAGTGTCCGCATACTCTTTTAAACCTGTTGCGTCCTTACGCTGCACAAAAATCCCATGTCTTTGTCGGATTGAGTCTACTACATCCAGCAAGTTTTTCGCGTCCATAGCTAAAATGTGTGCCGAAGATAGCATATTTCTAAAAAGGAAAACAGTGCGAAAAGGAAAGCAGTCTGTAAACAAGTACATACAAATATGTATGCGTGGTGGCCTTACATGGATTGTATTCAATTACAAAATTATGATAAGATTACCGATTTAAAATAATGCAATATATACAATTTTTTGTAAATAGAATTAAGCTGTTATTTTAAAGATAAATATTCTTATAGTCAGGATAGGTTATGGTGGCTGCGCCTGTAAGAGACACACTTCGAGGCTAAAGAGGCCCGTTTTGATACCACATATTTCACCCGCTTTTTTAATGTGTATGCAACACTGTTCTTTCCGACATTTGTTACAATACACATTTCAGGCGAACGGGGAGGAGACCTACAGTTTAAAGCTGAATCTGAACGGCGGTTGACAGTTTTCTCTTTCACACTTGGAGGTTTTTGGCATTGCCTACCAAGAGTGTACTTTTCTCATCTGCTTCATGTGGATAGCGATAGAAATAGATGAGCCCGAGCTAGGATTTGAACTAAGGCGTCGGTATGAAAAACCACATTTATTTTTGTGGAAATTTTGTTAATAACATATAGTTAATTACCCCGTGTGGCAAAAAAAATTGTTTCTAACATTGAGCAAAGTACTTGATTTCTGTTAAATTGGGCCTGCTGAACACAAATGTGTAAACAGAATTTTAGTAACACGTCACATTTTAATGTTCTGATAAATTTAATTTCCGTAAGTGAATAAGGACAATATGGCACAGGTCATATTGTGCCATATTGTCTATATTGTATTTTCAATTTTAATGTAAATATAATAAAATAGTATTATATTACAATTCACAAAAGGAAAAGTTAGTTTTTCGTAATTTTTTTCATGACATATCGTTAATTTTTCTACTAATTGATTAAACCTGAGCTATTTTTGTTCACAATACATGTGTGTAGTGTCACTATATTTGTTAAATTTGAAAATACAGGTAAATAAACATGTTTAGATTTTATTTGAAATTTGTCATACTGTGCCATATTGTTCTTATTCACTTTCCCTATTGTCCTTATTCACTGGAAATTAAATGTATCATAATTTTCAAATGTGACGTGTTACTAGAATTATGTTTACATATTTGTGTTCAGCAGGCCCAATTTAACAGAAATCATGTATTTTACTCAATTTAAGAAATAATTTTTTTTTGCCACACAGTGTTATTAATATTCTCGTTTTCATCTTTCACAAATATCGACTTCAAATGGGCATTCCCGATATCGTTTGATAAAACAGTTAAACAAGTCTGGGATTTGCTATACAGGTGGAGGACCTTCGAGACATTGCACCCTAAGTCCATTAGCAGCCGCCGTAGCTCAGCTGGCTAGTGCATTGGGCCGCGAGTCAAATTGCGACGCTCGAACCCAGGTTCAAGACTCCGTTGCTGCTAACACCGAAAAAAAAGAAAAACAACAATTTTTCTTTCGGCGGCTGTCCTTTCAGCAGGAAATTGCAAACCTCTGAGAGTAAAAGTTGCCTATGAAAAAGCTCCCAACTCGCCGTTCGGAATCGGCGTAAAACCTTTCAACCTTGAGAAAATTCACACGCACAACAACTGGTAGTATTTCTCATATTCCAGGAATTTACTGAAATTTGGGAGTTCAAAAAAGTTAAAAGAAAATTTCTTAACATGAAGTCCACAAAACAAAACCTTAACTCAAATAATAACAAAACTTAAAATTAAATGTGAAATTAATATTAACTACTTATTACAGTAAATAAGTTTCCAAGTTTTCTACGGTCAGCATATGCCATGCCTATGCCGTACACCAGCTCGTGGAGTACGAAAACGTTCATTATTCTTGTATGCTGTACTCAGCAATGCCCCAAAAAATAGCCTAGTGAGCCAAACTACAAGACCCTCAATAATGATAGTAAGAACACCCCTGCCAACCCTTTTACAACAAGAGCACATCAACTTCCCTCTTCTTCGTTTGCATAGAAGAACATAAGTCGATATGAATATGTTTACATACATACTTACGCCACTTACTTACATATGCCAAAATATGCAACAAATATGCAAAATATGCAAACATATGCAAACATATGTTAATATGCAGTGAATATGTTATAAATAGTTTCTGTCTTGGTCCCGTTCAAATCCGATGCTCCAAAAAATATGCACTTGCATATAATTCCGTTCCCTAGTTATCACTCATGGCTACCTATGATTAGGACAAAAAATTTTTAAAACCTAGAGCTAATAATAATAATAATTGATTGGCTCGACAGCCCGCTTACGCGAGACTAAGGCCTAGCTACCCGCAACCACCCGTGTTGTGCGTGTGAATTTTGTACGCGGGTGGAAGGGACCTACAGTTTTATGCCGATTCCGAACGGCAGATTGGGAGCTTTTTCATAGGCAATTTTTACTCTCAGAGGTTTGCCATTTCCAGCTGAGAGGACAGCCACCGAAAGAGAAAACGAGTTTCCCGTTATTTTTTTTAGGTGTTACTACATGCAGTATTCGATCTTGCGTCGCTCTGCATGCGACTCGTTGGACCGCGCACTAACCAACTGAGCCACGGCGGCTGCCGTGCCTAGAGCTAGTCCCTTCTAACCTTGTACACATTCGCACGCACAACACCGATGGTTGCGGATAGCTAGGCCTTAGTCTCGTAATCCGGCTGTCGTGCCAGTCAATTACACTGTGCAAGTCGAAAATTCCAACATGGGGGGACCTACTGAGCGAATTTTCTATAGGTATACTGAATACACCAGCCGTTTGGTTGGATTGGCTCTAGTTTAAGAGAAATCCGACTTTGAATTTTGCTCATTTTAGTCGAGTTCGTCGCTTAATCCTTCCAACGTTTAAATGCTAATTGGTCCTAAATCGTTCCGAATATCGCCTTAAAAAAATACATTCAAACTGTGTTTTCGACAAAAATGTCCCAAAAACCCCACTTTCTTCGAGGCATAAAAATAGTACAGCGAACCCCCGTGAAAGAAATAAATGAGTATGCTTTTATATAGAGGGTTGGCTCCTGCATCTAACATGTAAAAATGTTGCCTGGGAAACGCCCATAAAAGGCGTGGCTCGGCGTCAAAGTTCAAAGTTTTTATCAAAAAAACTCAATTAATCTCCAACTGATTTACACGATATGGGTATAAAACGAAAGCTATTTTGCCTTGATGTGCATTAGATGAAACATTAGATGCAACATTAGATACGTAAGATGTACTAATAAAAAGTTTTAAGCGAAAAAGAAATTTTTTTATAAAAAATTTTTTTTAACGGATTTTTTTGTGGTCAATTTTCGACCGGGCTTAAAAAAAATAACCGCCATGGGAGTAACTAGCGTATCGGGATCAATAAAGTGTTTACAGTATTTTTGTATTCCAAAACTTGATGAGCGGTCGATCGATACTACGCAATAACCTTTATAAACGTAACTTCGGCTTTGCGATAAACAGTTTTTTGCATTTAAAACTTCTGATTACAACATAATACGTATCTAATGTTGTACATTAATAGAAAGGTATGAAAAAGACTTTTCGTTTTATACCCATATTGTGTAAATCAATTGGAAATTTGTTGAGTTTTTTTGATAAAAACGTTGAACTTTGATTCCAAGCTACGCCTTTTGTTTTGGTGTTTCCCAGGCAAAATTTTTTGTTCCTTACATTCATGAGCCAAACCGCTATGTAAGAGCATATTTATTTATTTTTTCATGAGTATGCGATTTTCGTTGCAATCCTTTGTGCAATTCTGATACCAAATTTCTACTTTCTCTCCCTGTCCTTTTTAAAAGATTTAGCAATTTGGTTTAGACATTTGAAATTTGTGCGTATAGAAACATTACATATGTATGCCAAATTCATTATTAAGGTTTTGTGAAAACAAAAAACTACGTAACGCTATTATTAAATATCTTACCTTCGGTATTCATTATCAAGAGTTGTATCACTGTACTGCTGTGCAAGTCGCATTGTTGCTACCAACTCATGCATGTCTTTCGAAAGTACTTTGTGGGCCATTTCCACCTCTCTACAAGCAGGACGAAAACATGTTATTTACTTTATACGTATAACAATGTTACACAATAAACTACCTGTGTGCTTGTGTAGGAAATACAGCCGACAGTTTATCTACGGACGACAGTAATGTGCGCAATTCGATTCCAACATGTTTAACTAATACTAAGTAATTATTGGCTTTCGATTTTTCGACCTCTTGCGATAGCCCCATTATGGCTTTAACAACATTTGTCGTTGCTATGTAGACTTCATCATTGCTCCGATCTGGAATCAGAGGTAATTTGTTTTTATTTTCAGTTAAGGACGTGCTAGTCTTCAAGGCACCCCCGGTTAAATCGGGTGTAAGTGGTCGTGAGATACACAAATTACTGATATCTAGAGAACCCTCTGGTAGACTAGAGGGACCATTATTTGAAGTGAAGTTGCAAGGTATATTTGATTCTGCATTCGATGTTATTAGATTACGCCGCTCCTTCTGGAAAATAAATATAGTTAGCTCGATATTTTAAGGATGAATATGTGAATGAGTATATGTATACATAGATAATACCAGTAAACAGGCATTTTGGGTTCTCGATTTCGAATCCGTTTGTGGTTGGGTCTAAGCAGGCAGTTCCCGTTTTTATTTTGATTACCCACAAACACACATTTTCTACAAATTAACTTTTTAAAGGATTTTAAATACTTTTTTCTTCAATAGTAAAATCACAAAAATATTATGTAGTGAACCATTTATTCATTAAGGTCACGGTGTAAAGCTTTAAGGTCTGGCAATCATAACATAAACAAGTAGAAGCAGAACATTAGCATCTTGACCCAAAAGACCACGAATTAGAAATCAATAACCACAAATTAAATATACACTAATAGGGGTACCGGTTAATTCATGCGGTTTTGTAACAGATGGCGTAACTTGATTTTGTAAACAGTGATTCACCTTTCCAAGTATGTGTTGGAAAGCTATTGTCATATAGTTTCAGAACCAGTATGTATCATTTAGCTGAAGCGTAAACAACAATACTTTCTTTTACTCTGAAAATGTCGAATTTTGTGCCGAATAAAGTGTTTTTGCGGGGAGTACTTCTTCATTACTTCAATATGAAGAAAAAGGCTGCAGAAAGTCATCGTATTTTGGTGGAAGTGTATGGTGTGCATGCTCTAGCTGAGCGTACGTGCCAGAAGTGATTTGCACGTCAATGTTGACTTGGAGGACGATGAACGGCCCGGATAGCCAAAACAGTTGGAAGATCACGAATTGGAGACATTGCAAGACCAAGATCCATCCCAAACGCAAGAAGAACTTGCTAAATCACTTGGCGTCGCTCAACAAACCATTTCCTATCGTCTAAAAGCAATGGGAATGATCCGGAAGGGAGGCCATTGGGTGCCGTATGAATTGAAGCCAAGAGACGTCGAACGCCGATTTTTCACGTGTGAACAACTGCTTCAACGGCACAAAAGAAAAAGTTGTTTGCATCGAATTGTCACTGGCGATTAAAAGTGGGTCCATTACGATAATCCAAAACGTCGAGCAACGTATGGATACCCCGGCCTTGCATCATCATCGACGGCCGTTCAGAATATTCATGGCCTGAAGGTTATGCTGTGTATTTGGTGGGACCAGCTGCGTGTGATCTATTATGAGCTGTTGCAACCGAATGAAACGATCACAGGGGAAGTCTACCGACGACAATTGATGGGTTTGAGCCGAGCACTGAGCGAAAAACGGCCGGAATATGAACAAAGGCACGGCAAGGTAATTTTGCAACATGACAATGCTCGGCCACATGTTGCACAGGTCGTCAAAACCTACCTTGAAACGCTCAAATGGGATGTCCTACCCCACCCGCCGTATATTCCAGACTTTGCGCCATCCGATTACTATCTCTTCCGATCAATGCAACATGGCCTGGCTGACCAGAACTTCTCCAATTATGAAGAAGTAAAAAATTGGATCGATTCGTGGATAGCGGAAAAGCCGGCCGAATTTTTCAGAAAGGGTATTCGTGAATTGCCAGAAAAATGGGAAAAAGTTATAGCTAGTGATGGACAATACTTTGAATATTAAATTTGTAACCATTTTTTCACAATAAAGCTTCAATTTCCCCCCCAAAACAACCGAACCAATTAACCGGTACCCCTATTAAGAATCTTTAAATTTTGTTCCTCACATAATTCATGGGCGTACACTAGACTGGTTTTAGTGGACGATTTTTCGATTTCGATGCTCCGCACCCTCTCATTTTATGCGGTTTGGTGAAAAAGTGCATGAGCCCCTCTAGTTTTCCTTACTGAACATTTCTTTCATACATACTCATCCCCTATCTCCAACCCTTAATGGGACTCCCATACAAAATGGTCGTTTTTATAAAATGGGCTCCCATTGCTCCCAGGTTGCCTCCAGATGTATCAAATGTATGACCGACACCCATTTATTTTCTCTTCCAAATATTTCTTCCAAACATACCTACCCGCTAACTCCAAGTCTTAAGGGGGCTGCCATACAAAATTGGCCATTTTCTATGCCATTGGCTCCCCACTTGCAAATGAAGTAGTTAAGTAAACGAGAAAACATCGTATCTCGGAAACTACTGAACCGATTTCAATGATTTATTCAGCGATCGCCAACATTCTGGAGTATAAAAAATACAAAATTAATTGAGGTTCAGAAATTCACCACCAGAGGGCGTCCCCCATACGATCGAACTTTTTTGCTCCCTGCTTTTCAAGACAGGGACAATACATTTAAGCGAAAATTAAACAATAGGCGTTGAGACAACTGTCAAAATTCAAACTGAACTATAATCAAAATGGCATCAAGTTCGGTTGGTATTGTTCGCAGTTTGAGGTCGCATTCCGACATTTATTTAATTGGACAACCGAACATGAATATCATGGGAACAAAATTGCCCTCTAGAATACAAGTGCTCAAAATGTTTTTTTTTTTTTTACCCGAAATCGTGAAATGTGTGCCGACGTAAGTGCATTTTTAGTGACGGACGCGGTAACGATTTTTTGGCGTCAAGCATTTATTCCAACGAGAGACCGAAGTCATGTGAAAAAATGTGTGATTTCCTTATTCAATGAATGGAAATCTTTACATAAGAATGCCAAGAGAGGAGGAGTAAAACATAAAATAAACGAAAGAGCATTTATAGACAGGCTGGATGATTTATTCGATATTGCACACGCCAAAGTATTCCAGTTAATAAAATCCCCGGAAGATGCTGAATTTTTGCGACTGCAAAGACTGAAAGGACGTCAAGGATCCATGGCCGGTGTAGACGAAGTTGAATTAATAAAACAAAAACGACGATCGGAACGAGTAACACAAACACAACTACGAGAAATTAAAGCAAACCTTGATTCACAGAGCGTCATTGCCGGTAAGTTATTATAATAACTCACAGTTTATGTTTACGTAATTGCGTAATTGTGCGTAATTTTAGTTGCAGAATTGTCGTCCAGCGAAGCGAGTGAAGAGGCAGCTAACTCAATCAGAACTGTAAATGCTTCTATCGAATCGTCGTTGCATTCGGGAAAATTAACGGGAACAAGAGGCTTTATCGAATGCATTACTCCAGAGCTTGTATCTGTTTTCGACAGATGCAAAATAAGTGATAGAGCAGCAGTCCGCATACTGATTGCAGCGGCTCAAGCATTCGATTTAGATCCAAATAAATTCATTATAAATCGCACGTCTCTTCGCAAGTTGTGTATACAAAATCGTAAAAATATAGCTGAATTTACGAAAGGCAAGCCACAAGTAATTTTTGTGCGATAGCCATAAGCCAAAAAGAATAAAATTTGTATTCATATGTTAGTATTTTATACTTTTTAGTTGTCCGAAGCGAAATTTTTCAACGTTCACTGGGATGGCAAAATGCTGCCGGACTTGCAAGGTATAACAAAAGTGGATCGACTTCCGGTAATCATCACTTATGATGGCAACGAACAGCTCTTAGTCATTCCGAACGTACCATCAGGTAAAGGAAAAGGTAAAAATATCGCAGAAGCTGTGTACGAGCTGCTGTTGGAGTGGAAAATCGTTGATCGTGTACAAGCTATTTCCTTCGATACCACATCAACAAATACTGGCCCATTCCAAGGAGCGACGCGACAGCTTGAACAATTATTGGAGCGAGACGTTTTATATCTGCCTTGTAGGCATCATATTTACGAATTGCTGTTAAAAGAAGTATTTGAACTAAAATTTGGTAAAACATCTGGACCAGGAGTTCCTATATTTGCCCGTTTCAAGGAAGAATGGCAAAATATAAGATATAAGCCATACACCCCTGGCATAGCAGACAATGAAATCACTGAAAAAGTCCACATTCACGCACAGAATGAAGTTCGAGAACTTTGTTTGTCTATCCTTAATGAAAAACATCCCAGAGCAGACTACAATGAATTTTTGAAATTGGTAATTTTATTCCTTGAGAAAGACATCAGCTTATACAACTTCAAAACACCAGGAGCCATCAGCCACGCTCGATGGATGGGAAAAAGCATATATTGCTTGAAAATATTTCTATTCAGAAAGCATTTTATCCTAACCAAGAAGGAGTTGAATAGCCTTCGCGATATATGTATTTTTATAATAAAACTTTATGTCAAAGCTTGGTTTAGCTGCACCAAGGCTGCCGAGGCTCCCAGCCAAGACTGGCATTTTTTGAAGGCCGCAGTGGACTACGCTTCAGTCGATAAAATTGTATCAGAAAAATTAGTAAAAAAATTCTGCGGACATCTTTGGTACCTCAGTGGTGAAGCTGTTGCTCTGTCATTATTTGACTCAAATGTCTCAAACAATACCAAACAAAAAATTAGTCAAGCCATTCGCGCATTTGAAAATGACACCGAATATGAGAATGAGATATCCGATGACGACGTAGGTTTATCATTTGAACAAGAGAGCGAGGAAGAATCTGATGAAAGTGAAGATGAAAAACAGCGCTCAGATCAAATTGTTGGCTTCGAACGTGTAAAAAGGCTCATACTATCACCGCAACAAGTAAGTCAAGAGTTCATCGCAAACGATTTGAGCTGCTTGGTAACGCATGAGACAATACACCTTTTTGAGCGGTTTGAATTGCCGAAAGATTTCATTTTCGCGGAACCAAATACCTGGACAGAATGCAAAAGCTACCAGCAAGCAGAAGACATTATACATAAATTGCATGTAGTCAACGATGCTGCCGAAAGGGGGGTCAAACTAATGGAGGACTACAATGACGTTTTGTGCCGAAACGAAAAAGAAAAACAGTTTTTGCTCCAAGTTGTCTATGCGAGCCGCAAGAAATATTCGTCAAGCGCAAAAAAAAAAATTAATCTAATAAAAAATTTGCTTCTCAAACAATAAAAAAAAATTATTTTGAGCAACATGTCACTCGTATTTAAAATTGGGAGAAAAATGTTAAAAACCGAAAAATTTACAACTCCGATCGTATGGGGGACGCCCTCTGGTGGTGAATTTCTGAACCTCAATTAATTTTGTATTTTTTATACTCCAGAATGTTGGCGATCGCTGAATAAATCATTGAAATCGGTTCAGTAGTTTCCAAGATACGATGTTTTCTCGCTTACTTAACTACTTCATTTGCAAGTGGGGAGCCAAAGGCATAGAAAATGGCCAATTTTGTATGGCAGCCCCCTTAAGACTTGGAGTTAGCGGGTAGGTATGTTTGGAATAAATATTTGGAAGAGAAAATAAATGGGTGTCGGTCATACATTTGATACATCTGGAGGCAACCTGGGAGCAATGGGAGCCCATTTTATAAAAACGACCATTTTGTATGGGAGTCCCATTAAGGGTTGGAGATAGGGGATGAGTATGTATGAAAGAAATGTTCAGTAAGGAAAACTAGAGGGGTCGGTCATAGATTTTAACCCTCTTAGAGCAACTTCTGACCAGCTGTGGAGCAATTTGTCGAATTTCCCAGCTTTTTTGTGAACTTTGACCTCGATGCGACGCCATTTAGCCCCACCCTAGCCCCAAAATTTGTTGGCTCATGCACTTTTTCACCAAACCGCATAAAATGAGAGGGTGCGGAGCATCGAGAACCCATTATTAAGAATCTCCATACAACACTAAAACCACTCTAGCGTACACCCATACAAGATCGATGCGGATTATTTGTATTGATATATAAAGTCAAGCTAGTGGCTTTGTTTCGGTGATTTAATTTCTTATTCATTGCAATTAAAATGTGTTTATTTTAAAATATTTTATTCTATGTAAGAGGCCAAATAATATTAATTTAATTAAATTGATTAGACTTAGACTGAGCAAAATAAGCGCAATAAATAATTTTTAGTTGGAAAACATAAACCAAAGAAAAGTTAAGGGTATACAATCGGTCCTTCCAGTAAAAATATTTTTTGTAACTGCGGAAACTGTGGTTTTCTTGTTAAAAAGTGTATTATTGATTCCACATTCTCGGTATTTTTCTGAAATTTCTAGCAGAAGACGTTCAGAATATACATAAGCATTTCTACGAGTTTCTGATAAAAATTAAAACAATAGGAACAACAAGTAACTGACCAGTAAACAACAGCTGGAAATTTTGGTTTTCAAATTACCAAATATGCCGACCTTGCCCAAGACTTTAACCTTTGAGTCAGTTTGAGGTGCAGACTTTGTGGAGTGAACTTGGCCCAAAATTGAATTCGTATAGCCACTTTAAACTTTTTAGAAAACGCAGTAAAGCCATTTTGGAGAAGCCGTAAACGAGGTTGTAAATTTAAAGCAGACGTACCAAACAGTGATTGGACCTTCGCCTACATTATGGCTTCTTAAAGCAAAACAACATATTTAATAGCAATTTTTATAAAGTACCATGCAAACAATGATGCCATTGGTGTAACCTTGTGTCAACTGCTATAAAGACTCTGAACAGATGTTTTTCGGGGCATGCAATTGACCAGGTATATTTGAATGAAATTTCTATATTTGTAGTCCTATTTTTGCATAAATGTACCTTCAAATCAATGTGAAGTCTGTCCAAAAGAAAAAACTACGGAACATCTACTTTTTGAATGCACGCAATTCTCGATCGAACGCAATAAATATAAAATAGTCCAAAATTACAGAAGTAGCACAGATTTAATCAAAAATAATAATATTGCAACTTTATAGCACTGATAACAATTATTTAGGAATAAAAAATAGTTGTTAAATTTTTTAATTCAAGTACCAATGACGCACTCAACTAAGCTTAGCACGCAATTGCGCTACAGAACAATGATTATCAGCCCTGTTCCAGAATCCGTTTCGGAATCGGATTTGAATCGGAATTAAATCCGATTCCGATTTGAAGAGGTGTTCTGCAATCCGAGCGGAATTGTCACATTCGAAGTTTATTTCGAATCCGATTGTTAGCAAATTAACAAACCTTCAATCAGCTGTTTGCTTTTAATGTTCAAATGAAAAAGGCAATTGTAAAATGTTGTAAGATTTTTTATTTTATTTAATGAGTTGGGTTCTTTTATTGGCAGTATTGCTTGAGAACGAGCAGTCCGCCGTTGAAAAAGTAAAGCGCAGAATTTTGCGAGACCACAGCAATCCCATGGAATTGCCAGATTCTTCGTAACTAGTCATTTCAGTTATGTTCAAAATTTCCTATTTAAGGTTTATTGCTCGGTACCGCCTTAACAAAGCAGCATTCAACATGATCTTGACCGAAGTGAGACCTTTTCTTCGGCAATGCTCCATTCCGCCAGAATTGAAATTGGCTACGGCTTTGCAATTTCTTGCCGAAGGAGGCTATCAACGATCGGTAGCAAAGGCAACCGCCTTTATCATTTCGGAAAGTGTGTGCTTCTTAAAAGGTCCACCGCCGGTCGCTAAAGCTTCTCTTTTATTAGGCGCCAGCTTCTTTCTTACTTCACTTTTCCAATAAACACAGGTCTCTGATTGAAGAAAATTTTACAAAATGAATTGATTTAATTTACTTCTCACCTTTTTCCACCCCGTTACACTTTTTGTTGGTGGTTCTTGCCCGTTCAGCGACTGCGTTAAATGCTTCCATTTATTTTCAAATTCGACTTTGTCGCCTTTGCAGAAACCTTTCGCGACGTCCGCATTCTCCTTCATAAAATCCAAGACCATTTTGCTCTGGTCAGCAGTCTTATGCTTTCCCGTGATTAAAAATTAATTTATTAGTTTTATTTAACACGACGTTTCATTTATTTGCTTACATTTTCGTTATTTGTTTTCGTTTTGCTACTTTCCGATTTCAATTCCATCAGCTTTTTGTTTAGCGGATTATTTTCGACAAAAATTTCCGATAATCGGAATGCAGAACACCAAATTTCCGATCCAAATTCGTTCGAACTTCATCGGATTTTCGATAATCGGAATGTAAAACACCGACGGTCGGAATCAAATCCATTTCCGATCCGATTCGGATTCTGGAACAGGGCTGTATTACTCTTCAAAGCCACTTATATGTAATATTACACTGACAGTAGTACCAACTTCACGTTTACATTCAGAATACACAAAAGGTTTGCTCAGTGAAAGACAATGAACTTTTGGATGTATGCTGCCACAGGTGTAAAAAATTTTTGTAATGCATAAAAATGTACAGATTTTGTTCTTTTGTGCTTGGAAAAGTATCAAAATGTGTACTGGATGAAAAAAAAAAGTGTCGCTCCAAAGTTTGTCACAAAATGTATCACTTTTGATCCACTTGGATCAAAACGGTCATACTGGTTGCGATATCAGCGACCGCATTCAAATTTTTGCTTGTACGTGATGAACACTCTTTATGTTCTAAACTTTTTGTTTGGACATACTAAAAATTTTGTTTTTATTTAGAGTTACTAAAGCTGATGACACACCGGATCAGAAAAAAGTTTTTGTTTTGTTTGATGAAACAACGCCATTTGTTTGAAGCAGCACACACCCACAACAAACACACAAAGCAAGCAAAACAATTTTTTTGTTTAAGTGCGTTTCACGCGTAGTTGTCGGCAGTTTCTACGCAAACCACAACGCATGTATTAAAACAAGAATACCAAGCGAAACATATATTTCGTTGTCGACAGCTTTCGTTTTGGCTGGCGATTTGGTTCAGGTGACATTTTTGCTTAATATGCAGGTTGACGTGGAAAACTATTATTATAATTGAGGCAAGAGGCAAAATATATTATTATAATTATAAGGATTGTTAGCAAATCCATTTTCGAATTCGAAATTTCAATCTGCATTCTTTTGAAATTTCTAAAAGTCGCAGGATGATTTCTGGCCTCTGCAATATAGATTTTAATGGCATCGTCTGCATCCTGGTTTTGATTATATGGATACACCCACCACTCTATATTATTTCCTTCATGTCACCCAAAAACTTCAATAATAGAAAATAAAACTGGCACAAGTTCATCATCCTCTTCTAACATGTTGAGCAACACTAAAAAAAAGGTCATAAATTCAATCTTGTTTTATTTCACTGCCCGCCAAACGAAACAAGAACATGATATGTTTTGTTGGGTTGTGTTTTTTTGCTGGCCTCGATAGCCCCGCGGGTATCGCGCTGGCTTCTTATACCGAGGCCCTAGGTCCGATTCCTAGCTCGAGCTGGTAAAACACTCGTCTACTTCTATTACTATCTACATGAAGCATATGAAAATGACAAGAATCGCACAAGTTGGCTCTTGGCAACCAATGTCAAAACCCCAAGTTGTAACACATGCTGAAAATCGCAATGGCCCATATAGAGGCGTAAGTGTGTCTCACACAGAGGCGGCCACTACAACCTAACTACTAACATACGTTGTGTTTGATGTGTGCTAGAATAAAAAACCTTATGAATCAAAAAAGTTTTGTCTGAGCTGGAATGTTTTCAGCCTTATTGATATGAAAACAAAAAACCAGCCAACAAAGATATGAAATATTTTTTTAGTCATAAAAAATCCAAATTTAGTTACACGTGGGAAATGAGCCTAAAAGTTAAAATGGACCAAAAGCAAATTCATATAAAAGCAATAAAACAATGTTAAACGCAAAATTTACAGAGCTATTCTGGCAACTATCTTTCAACTCACATCAATCTTTCGAAGTACAAAATCTTTCGAAAGACAATTTGCTATTCTAGCAACTATCTTAAAAGCTTTTTTCCATAACATGAAATACAGCTTGAAAGATGTGCTTTTGGGGTCGTCTTTAAGCTTGAAAAAAGTACGTGCGTTGTGTTTGTTCTGTGAAAAGAAACGATATAAAATGGAAAAAATTGTTCTTAAGCGTATTGGTAATGAAGAGCTCCAGGCGGCGTCGCAGTTTAGAGAAGCGACGACGCTTAAAGGTGCTCCGTGAAAAATGTGATCCGTTTGCTGTGACGGAGGAGTCATTCCAGAAAAATTACAGACTGCCAAAAAACCTTTGTGCTGCACATATCGCCGAGTTGGAACCATTCCATGTGCAACAATCCCAAGTTTCATTCACAACACGCTTTTTTGAAAGCTATGTACTTTTTCAGCCACGGCTCTGACCAGCAGCGTGTTGGAAACTCCTTTGAAACTGCATTGAGCCAGTCGTCAGTGTCACGCACCATCCATGCGATTGCGGTATTGATAGTGCAGCACAAAGGAAGCGAAATTCGCTTTCCCCAAACCAATTCTGAGCAAGCTAAGGCAAAATAAGGGTAAATAGTGAAGAAAAATTTATTATGCATTGAGTGCACATTCATAATATTAGCGCTTTTAGTTTTCATCAACACTTCGACATCAATAGTACGATAGACGCGCTAGATTGTACCCATGTGCCAATCATTACTCCATCATCTGTCGACAGTGAAAACCCTGTATCCGTTTACATGAATCATAAAGGATTTTACAGCATTTACGTTGAAGCGGATATAATTAATACACTGCGGGATACTTGATTACCTTCACTTTACTTTGTTAGCTAAGATTTATGTTATGAAGTCAAAAACGTTTCTTTTAAGGGGGTAAGGGTTTACACTTTCGAAAAATCGATTTTTTGTTTGTCTTATCTTATTGTTAAACATTTCAAGAATATATTCTCAAAATTTTAAGTCGATCGGAGCAAAACTCTTGAAGTTATGGTCTACAGTTAGTCCCCTGTCCTTTAGTGCAGGTAGGTATTATTCTCTTCTATTGTTCTGGTCTCAAAACTACTTTTTCAAAGTCCGTGTTCACTGTCATTTAAAAACTACTAAACCGATTCATTTGGTACACATTTTCTACATGTGAAATACCTCCCCCCAACGTTGAGTAAACAATTTTTTTTTACATTAAAGGGGTTTCCCACCCACAAAATTACGGCAGTTTTCGTGGAAAATAGCAGTTTACACTTTAGATGGCCACCAAAAATTTTTAACTGAAAAAAAAAACAATCGGAAAACGTTGGGGGGAGGATTTAATAATAATTTGACTAAATTTTTGATTTCAGATAATTTCCGACCGAGATACAGTGAACAACGCAAATTGTATTTTTTCAAAGACGTTCTGGAGCAAGCTCTGTCTCCGGCTTGTTTTGTAATATTTCTGCATGAAATGCAGAATATTGTTAAAAGTATGCTTAATAATATATAAAAGGTTTAAATAAATTTGATCAATCCATACTTAAAAAAAAAAATCATAAAAAGTGTTTTTTTACGCAGAAACCCTTACCCCCCCTTAATGTCAAAATTTTCCGGATACGTAGTTACATGTGTTCCTGTTTTTGAACTGCAAAAATTGTATGCAAAATTAGGATGAACCATATTTTTGCCCTTTTAAGCCTATTTCAAGTGGGACACTTGATTACCCTCACCCATAGAAAACAAAGAAAAAAGAGGTAATTCTTCATTACATTCATTAATTTTTTATTACTATAATACTAGTTTGTATGGCCACCATTATTGCGAATAACCTTAAAACTCATTCAGATTTTAACTTGAGTGGCGAATTTCAGAGCTTTTCCCGAACGATTTTTTCGTTGGAATAACTAAAATCTTTCATTCAGTCTTTCGAACTAACTTTCAAAAATCGTTTGAAGGTCTATATGAACTATATTTGTCAGAATAGCCCTGTAAGTACTTAGTTTGAAAGGCCATTTGTTTAATAAAAGCTTTCATAAGATTTTTGCCCATTCTTCGATTATAACCGTCTACAGTAAATTTTTTGTCAGAATTTGCGTGGGATTGAAATTTTTTCTCTAAATAGAATTTGGTAGAACTAAAGCGCATCTTCATTACTAGGTAGAACAGGCTTGTCTTCAAATGTTAAGGAACATTGCTTGGACAATAATGTAATTAACAGAGTCAAGGCTCGGTCCTGTTAATCATATGCCACAATATAGTCGAACACAGTGTGAGGCGCAAGTTATTTTCCTTAAATTTGATATTTGCTTTCCGCACCACTATCTGAACCTTTCCGAAGTTTTGTTTACAGACAAGAAATTTGGTTTGCAGCAAGTTCAATGTTTTCCGATGAAATAGCTGGATAATGTGATGGCGTTCAATATTATCTACACACGCAGGGAACATTCACATTCTCGACGGTATCATGGAACAAACAATGTATTGTTACGAAAATTAATTCTGTAGGCGCAGTTGTCAATCATCTCCCATTGAGTGCGGTCGATAATTCTCTCTCTTGCTTACAAAGCGGCTATCACAGCAACCAGGTCAACTAATATAGTGGAATTATACAGGTGGAGTAATTATTGACAGTTTGTATTTGACACTGCCTTATTTAAAAGTTGCATTGAAAGGTAGCAAGAAAAGGGAAATAATTCGGCCTTTTTCACTAGATGGCGCTAATAATTATTTCAAAGAGTTCTGAAATTCAAAAGCACATTTATGTGAATTAGGGGTCGTCCATAAATTACGTAACGCTCCTGGGGGGGGTCTTGCTCGATGTGACAGTTTGGGACGCCGGGGGGGAAGGGGGTCGAGCAGAATGTGACGTAACAAATATTTTTTTAATTGTTCGATGTTAAGGGGGGAGTACACTTTGAACGTCCAAAAAGTAAGGCATTTTCGTTAATTTTTTTAAGCAATAAAACACTCAGGGAGGGCAAATATGTTATAACCCATTTATTACTCATCCTTCGAACTACAATTTGTATTTTTTTGAACTCGATTGGCGTCCCCCCGTGGCCGGTGCACCAGGTCGCGCGGGCGTCCTCGCGCGGAAGTCGGAAAACGGCGTGAGAAAATACTCCTTCCCATGTGATCCTGGAACATAAATCGAACAAAATCCTGATAAGTAATGAAATTCGGGTTAGAAATACGTATTCCGATTTTTTTTAAATTAATTGTTTTCAAAAGTTGTGGCCTTAGGAAAAAAAGTCCATTTTTTAACCCTAAAAATGCTTACAAAATCGTGGATTAAAAATCCATTTTTGACAAAATCGAAAATGTGGATACGTATTTCTAAGCAGAATTTAATTCTAAACAAGAAAACCTAGGCGATATCCAAATTTAATAATAACTGGTTAGAGTTATTTCCCACGCCAGTTTGAAAAGCCCCGTTTCGAGATAAACGCGTTTAAAGATAAAATGCTCTCTCAGCGCGCCGGTACATGTTTTAGGAAATCGCTTCGTAAAGCGGTAAGGAATATTCTGGCGGACTTGGAGTCTTTTCTAAATTAAAGTATACATCCCAAGGAACATTTTAAGCCAAAAAAAAAAAATACATTTTTTTGAAAAATCAAAGTGTACTCCCCCCTTAAGGAACGCCTTCTGGGTGTCCGCACCGTCTACGGGCAGCGCTTATTTATTTCCCTTTTTCTTGAACTTGACTCCGTTACGTTACACCTTGGGGGGGGGGGGGGTTCAAGCCAATGTGACAGTTTGTGACACAGGGGGGGGGTGGGGGTCAAAAAATACTAAAAATTGCGTTACGTAATTTATGGACGACCCCTTATCTATTCCATCAACAAAAAAGTTATCGATTGAGTGACTAAAGGCAGAGCCAACTCATTAGTGTGTATAACAAGCAAACGCTTAGCAAATGAGCATAATACTAAAACGAACACCGGGTGTATTTTACGCTTCTGGCTTTCTCCATCAGTCTTTTCCCTTCTCTTCCTTAATTGTGTCGACTTGGCTTCGTGTTAGGATTTTTGCAGGATGTTGTTATTGTTGTTGCATTTTTTGTGCTTTCTGACGGAGGTGGAAAATCTTTGAAAGATACCGGAATATCAATTCCTTGGCATGCTGCGGTACGTGGAAAACGGGGTCCTTTTCCTCCGTCCAAGTACGGTGGCAAAAACTGCAGCTCGACTTCGTCATAGTTCAAATAATTCAAAACCAAATAATCAAATTCAAAGTTCAAATATTGTAGTACAAGTTACGAAATTGTTTAGTTACGTTGAAAGAGTTCAGTTACGCACGGTTCAAATATATATTTGAAAAGTAACTGAAACCTAAATTGGAGCGTTAGCGGCAAGCAACTGTCAAAATTGCTTCATGCCCATACAAATTGTATGGGCCAAACCGCAATTAAAACGCTCTGACACTGATGGCCAAACTCAGACAACGCAACGCTCAAAGCTCCAATTTAGGTTTCATAGTAACTGTAAACATGTCAATATATGCATATCAGCGATGTTGATCGTTTGATACGTTAGTACGTTTATTTTTTGTTCTTAGAAAAAAAAATCTTAGTTTTGCAAAAAACAACATTGTTTCTTCAAGGCAGCATGAACTGTCATAATCACAAAAACTGTCATCAGGTTACTCCACCTGTATAATTCCACCATGGTCAACTAACACGTGTGTGAATAACCTTTCAGACATCTGTCTAACTCGCCAAATTTTTGCAAATTTCACATCCACAAAGCAAATATATATTAAAAAATAAAAATAAACCGTAGTGCTGCAAAATGGCCTCCGAACCAGGAGGAGGAAACCAGAACTACTTTGCAATATTAGGTAATGAGTTCCAAACAAAACGAAAAAAATATAACTTACATAACAACCATGACTTTCCTAAACTAAAAAGTACAAACCCCCAGATTAATTCAATACACGCTTGCCCCGAATTCGTAATAATAAAAAACACAAATATTCAAAACCCAATAAAAAATTGCAATATATTTCTTATATCTAAAGCTCTAGAAAGCATCACTTCGGAAAAAACACTAAGCACTTCTTTTACGAGAGAAGGTGACTTACTCATTCTCACCAAAAACCACAGCCAAACTATAAAATTTCTTAAAGCGACAAAATTATCAAATTTATGCGATATTTCGTGCAGTTTGCAACCAACCCTGAACACCAGTAAGGGCGTTGTCTATTCACCACACCTCGCTTCGGTAACCGAGCAAGAAATTATAGAAGGTTTAAAGGAACAATCCGTGGTCGAATGCAAAAAGTAACCAAAATAAAATACGGTAACGTCGTCAACACACCCTTGCATATATTATCATTTAACACCTACGATATCCCAAAAGAAATTAGCATCGCTTGGATGAAGGTAAAGGTAGAACCTTACATCCCGAGTCCAATGCAATGTAAGGGCTGTCTCCTAATCGGTCACACAAAAAAAAACTGTAAAACAGAACCAAAGTGCAACGTTTGCGCCACAACAACGAAATTTCATGCACCAAAGTTGAATACATAAATTGCCGACAACAGTACCGATCAAACAACAGGGATTGCCCCACTTTTAAAAAACGATCAGAAATACTTAAATATAAAACTTTAAACAAATGCACTTTTAAAGACGCAACTCTTGCAGTAAATCTGACAGAAAGCACTGGAAACACTCAAACCTCTCCAGTTGAAACACTGGAAGAGGAAATAAAAAAGAAACAAAATTTCAACTACACAACGAAAAACTGTTAGAGTCCGACCGATTAATCGGCATCGGCATCGGCTAGTATCGGCCAATAAAATTGGTATCGGCATCAGCTAGTATCGGCATCGGCCAAAAAAAAAAGAATCGGCTTCGGCCTTTTTTGGCCGATGCCACATCGGCTTTTTTTGGCCGATGCCACATCGGTTTTTTTGGTCGATTTTACGATTTTCGATTTTTTAATACGATTTTATTTGCAGCTGAATCGCACTGTCTTCCTTTTTCATATCTCGCTTTGTATATTTATTACATTTTTATTATGCGTTACAAACCAGTGTTGCCTGATTAGGGGGTTTCTCCTTAGATTTGTTTGGATTTTATGACAAATACTTCAGGGAACAATATTTTTCAGATATTTTTAATCTATTTTTGCTACATCAACACCTTGTTCAGCTATATTGGCTATTGGGTCTTTTGTTAATTGCTTGTGCCAAATAGAATGAGCAATTTTCATGAGATATTAATTTTGAATTCTGAATTTTCTTGTAATTTTATTTAGTTTTAGTTGTTTATTTTCTCGTTTTCGTTTGTTAATTTGTGATAAATGTGATGATGTACTATATATGTAATAGTTCCTTTTGTTGTTTTATAAAATAAGCTGTGTTTTTGATTGAATTCATTCGTGTTTTTTTTTTCTATGGAATCGGCATCGGCATCGGCCGATTTTCGGCCTTTAGACCGATTAATCGGCATCGGCTGATAATTGGCCGATGCCGATTAATCGGCATCGGCATCGGCCAAAAAATTTGGTATCGGTCGGCCCCAAAAACCTTCAACCACAACGATTCAAAAACCGGCCATCACTCCGAAATGCTCCATCCCACCAAATTCCGACTCTCCAGTACACAAAAACAGTATCAATAACCATTCATCTCTCAATACTCGTCACTCTCATATCACACATCACTCCCATCAAACTATTACCCATATATGTAATACTTCTATATTGGCACTAACGTATCTTCACAATGTGTTTTCATTCGGAAATCAAAGGGAGACAAGCGATGAGACAGAAAACACGAAATTTTGTGAATATATTTCTATGCGTGTATACATGTGCACTTCTACACATGAACAACTGTGAAACTGCTCCAGTGGCGGTCGAAGAAATTTCAGTTAATTTCGACAAATTTTTATTTTTTTCCAGTCAATTTTTTTTCCCGCCTGAACGCACCTGACTTTTTTGCCACTTTTGACAGCTGTCAGCTTAGTACCAATATAGAAGTATTACATATATGCTATTACCAATAACAACAAACAAAATAATACAAAAACAAATATTCCACAACACAAACTTCCAGTAAATAACAATAACTTCACCAATGACTTTACTATCCACTATGATCAAGCAACAGCAGCATTCACAATAGACAAACATACATTAAACGAAATTCCTAAAGATTACGACACAATTAGCTCAGACTCTGAACTCCTTACCGAGTCTATATAACCTTTATCTGCTTGTATAAACATTTTATACAACAGAAAAATGAAGCAAAATGAAACTTTAATTATGGTCCTACGAATCCTTGGAATCTTAACGGTTACCAGAATAATTATAATGAGCTAGAAATACTTATAAAAAATTACAGACCATACCTTATCGCACTACAAGAAACACACATAAAATCTAAAACAACCCCATTAAACATCCCAAAGAACTACTTGTTTTATGGAAGAAATAACATAAACAACTGTGAAACCTCCAAAAGAGGTATAGCATTCCTGGTGTCTAACACAATCGAACACAAAATCCTTAATATTCATTCCGACATACTAGTTGATGCTATTGAAATTAAATCTAAAATTCCATTCGTAATATTAAATCTGTACATTCCACCAGCCGATACAATTAGCGAAATTAAACTGTTTAAACTCATGGAAAATATTAATAAACCAATCCTTCTAACCGGCGATTTCAACGCGTGGTCCCCGTTACGGGGATCCCCAAATTATAACAAAAAAGGCAAGATCACATCAAAATTTATAGAAAAAGCAAATCTCATATTATTAAATGACAACTCTCCCACTCACTTTTCGACCCATTCCTCTTTCACAGACGTAGACCTTACACTATACACCCCACCAATAAATATAGCTGCTACATGGAATGTTAGCAAAAACTTGCATGGCAGTGATCATTTCCCGATATACATAACCCTTTTCAATAGCAACAACGCAAATGTTAACTACAAAAAAAGCAAATTTAAAATTGAATTGTCCAATTGGCCAAAATTCCAACTAGCCATAGACGAACAACTAACCGCATTACTTTTTTACTAAGAAAAATTAAGTTCTGCACTAATCAAGCAATTCCACATACTAACAATTCCTATCATAAAAAAACCGTTTATTGGTGGAATAAAACACTTGCACTCCTAAGAACTGAAAATCAAAATTTATGGAAACTATTGAAAAGAAACCCATCCCAAACTAATGTTATAAACTATAAACGCGCTAATGCGAAATTCAACAGAGAAGCAAAGATGTCTAAAAGAAAAGCTTTCATTACATTCACTCAAGACATTATTATTATTATTATTATTATTTATTAATAGTCAAATAGAAATATATTCATACTGACTTGCAAATACAATAAGATAGACAAAACACTTAAAATTAAATCAAAATTAATATATAACAAATTGAAAAAACAAAATTGACTAAGGTGCCAAAAGAATAACTTAATCGACTTGCCGTTTGAAGCATGATCTAGGAAGAGACAGATCCAAGGGGATAGAATTTGATAACTTATTGAAGTCCTGCTGCAAGGAGGTAGTTAGCTTTGACAGTGAATGTCCTGTACGGCAACAAAACCTCAAATTACATTCACGCTCTAGAAACACAAACTGGGGACACAGTCACCGAACCTAGAGAAATAGGTAACCTCCTAGGAGAAACATGGTCAGCATATTCTAACAACAGAAACTTCTGTAATCAGTTTGTTACAAGCAAAGAAGCGTATCTAAACCCTGTGTCAATTAAGTATAGTATACGAAAAAAAGGAAATCACATTGAATCGGCTTTCTCTTTGCTAGAATTAGAATCATGTCTTTCTTCACTAAAGGGAAATACACCCGGGGAGGATAAACTACCCTATATCGTCTATAAGAAGCTAACCATTCAAGCAAAAAAACTCCTCTGCGAACTCTACACTGACATTCTTAAGCAGGGCATAACCCCACAACAGTGGAAATTGGCATTAATAATACCAATTCTGAAACCCAACAAGCCAAAAGATTCTACAGAAGGTTACCGACCAATATCACTACTACAATGCATATCCACAATTCTCGAAAAAATGGTTTCTCGCAGACTAATGTGGCTCCTTCTAGGAGACAAACTTTTAAACACTTGTCAGACTGCTTTCAAACCCGAAAGACATGCTAATTAAGAGACTCAACAAAAGGAAAAGAAAGAGGAAAAAAAGAGTCTGCACTTCAAAGGATAATAACGCGTGCTAAGGAGATGGATATTATCATACAACCAACAAAAAATCCGACCTACACATTACCACCATGGACCCTTAAGCCCAACTCAATCAACCTCACAATAGCAAAATTCACAAAATCAGAAACTCCAACAGAAATATTTCGTAATCCTTTATTGAAATTGAACAACAACATCCAGGATGGAAGACGCTATTTACAGACGGTTCAAAAACCAATACAACAACAGCCTTCAGTGTAGTACATCCAAATGAAATAATAAAACTAGCAATTCTATCAGAACACTGCTCAATCTTCACAGCGGAAGCAGAAGCCATACTTTATGCCTGCCAAATAGCAAAAAACGATAAATACAAAAAATACTTAATATGTTCAGATTCTCTATCAACAATGCATGCCATACAGAATATAAACAACAGAGTCAACACTATAACGTCCATCAGAAACATATTAATAGCATCACCAAACAACATTAAGCTCATTTGGATCCCAAGCCACGTCGGTATAATACCCTGGCAGACGATACTTCACAACACATGCAATAAAAAAGACTTAAAAAGATACACTGACGACAACTACTACGAAACTATACAGCGAACATGGTCAAACTACTCTTACTACTACAAATCTATAAATACAAATTTCCTTCCCACCAAACTCCCAGTGACAATCTCAAGAAAACAAGCAATTATATACAATAGTCAGAATAAGTTTGCGTACAAGGAGTAAACGTTTTTTTCATATGAAAAATAAATCAAAGTAATTTTTCAAAAACAAAATATTTTTTATTTTTTCCATAAACTTACAGCCCGATTCTGTACACTTGATAAATTCACCATATTGACTATTTGTCAAGTTTTTATTATTTGTCAAGAATCGGTATTCTATCCCAAAAATAAAAGCTCTTTTCTTGATAAATTGTCAAAAGTGTGAATGCTATTGACAACAGCATACAAATTAAAATTTTGCCTATTGAAAATGGAAGAATTGTGCATGTTTACACTTTAACATCAGAGAAAATAAAAAAAAAATTCCGTTACCTCCCACGAATTAATTTTTGTATGTGATGAAACTATTAAAAAAAAACGTACGAACTTATTTCCAGCCCAGCCAGGATTCGAACCGGGGGCGCGTACCCGCTGGGCTATCAAGGCCGGTTTTTTTCTGCAAAACTTACTTTAGTTAAACTTTTTGTCCTATTTTTTGACAATTTGACAAATGTCGCATATTCACCTTATGTTGAATTAAATGAGCTTTTTACTTTATCAATGTTGCATTAGAATACCAGCTTTTGCTTGATAAAAATCTTGACAAAATTTCTTAATAAAAAATATGTCAAGAATACACAGAATCAGGCTGTTAGTTATTTTATTCTATAAAGGTAATAAGAACAAAAACTTGACAAAACTGTAAAAGAAGAGACAAAAACAAAATGTACTATGAATACACCTCAGAAAAAGTTTACGTACAAGATAAGGTTATGAGCAAAAATTTAATTTAAACTAAGTTTTGTCCAAAAATTAATAACTTTTTGCATATGCTTCTCTTATTGGAACTCCCTGCAGAAGTTTCGGCATGGATTTTATTATATTATGTGTTTTTGAAGCGGTTCTTTTGTTATATCCTTAAATTGTTATATTTGTTTACTATATCTTTGAAGATGGAGTGTTGTTCGGCTCAAAGTTCAAGTAAACCCCATATATATTTAATTAAATGCACTCTAGGTGACTAGGGAGGAACTTTTTCAACTTTTTTGAGCCAGTTAATAGCAAACATAGCTTCGCATCGTATGCATTGCGCCGTAAGGTCATCGTAAAGTTGAAAGAAATGTTGGTACCTGATCCAACATTTTGAAACCTTGGCTTGCATAAGCTTTTAGAATATGTAAATAACCCCTCGGCACCATTTCTGAATAAAACAACACAGCCTGCTACTCCTGTACTAGACATGCAGTCCCATACCATACCCCTCAAATGCTATGCTTTACTGTTAATGTCACATTTTTGTTATTAACTGAATCCTCCTCAAACCAAACCATTATCAGAGAATAATAAATCTCCAACTCCATAGATAACAACACATAGTCCCGGAAATCCGGTTTTCTAGACTCTTTGATGGACTTTTTCATGAAAGCAATCCTGTGCTCCTTGTTAGTAAGTTAAATATGGGGTTTTTACATGCTATTATGTAGGGGAAATATGTTTTTTTCAGGACTTTTCTTATAAAGTCACTGCGACTGGGTTTTATAAAATATTTCTGTACATTTCTGAAGATATTGGATGCAACTAGCCTAAGATTATGATGCACTGATCGCAAAACAATCTAATCCTATTGCTTAAGTAGGTAGCTTAAGAAAATGGCCAGATCGTAGCAAAGAAGCAAGAATTTGTTTTTTTTTCGAAATTTATGATGGCTTTTCGAAATAGCGAAATGCTCTTCGAAAAGTTTCTCTAATTTTACGAAATGTTTTGTCAATTTGAAACAGATTTAGTAAGATTATCCTTTTAACCATTTTAATTTTTTTTTCACTTGGGTTCTATTGCTTTCTATATAATTTCAAGCGCATATACGTTTAAAAATAATTTACAAGCCCGTTTACTGCTCTATGGAACACAAATTTCCAAATAAAAATAAAAAGCATAACTGGAAATTCCCGTTATTAGTTTTGTACGCAAACTTATTCTGCACCGTTTTGTGAGTATATTGTCAATATATACGAATATATGGAAAATTATTATTTTAATGCATCTAAAACACAACAAAAAGTGCAGCTAAGGCATATATGAATAATGTGGATAAGTTTTGGTAAACATAGAACTCATTTTTGAGGTCAAAATTGATGATAAGATAATTTTGACTTGCCGGTACGCAAACTTATTCTGACTAGTGTATACCAGATTAAAAATAAATCAAAGTAATTTTTCAAAAACAAAATATTTTTTATTTTTTCCATAAACTTAGTTATTTTATTCTATAAAGATAATAAGAGCAAAAACTTGACAAAACTGTAAAAGAAGAGACAAAAACAAAATGTACTATGAATACACCTCAGAAAAAGTTTACGTACAAGATAAGGTTATGAGCAAAAATTGAATTTAAACTAAGTTTTGTCCAAAAATTAATAACTTTTTGCATATGCTTCTCTTATTGGAACTCCCTGCAGAAGTTTCGGCATAGATTTTATTATATTATGTGTTTTTTCAGCGGTTCTTTTGTTATATCCTTAAATTGTTACATTTGTTTACTATATCTTTGAAGATGGAGTGTTGTTCGGCTCAAAGTTCAAGTAAACCCCATATATATTTAATTAAATGCACTCTAGGTGACTAGGGAGGAACTTTTTCAACTTTTTTGAGCCAGTTAATAGCAAACATAGCTTCGCATCGTATGCATTGCGCCGTAAGGTCATCGTAATGTTGAAAGAAATGTTGGAACCTGATCCAACATTTTGAAACCTTGGCTTGCATAAGCTTTTAGAATATGTAAATAACCCCTCGGCACCATTTCTGAATAAAACAACACAGCCTGCTCACTCCTTTACTATACATGCAGTCCCATACCACAGATAACTCATCATATAGATGTCCAGCCTCATACGACGAAAACGGCACAAAAATTTCAAGCTCTGAGTTACAGCTTTTTCCGCAAAGCTTTTTTACGCACACAGCTGCATGTGCTCATCCAGAACTTTTGCCGGATTGAATTAATTTATGATTTCTTTTCTTGCTTGCTGATATTTTTTTCTGCAACATACATTTATGATTTTAGCTACGACGATCACGTGCTATATTTGGTGTAAGAGGTAGACAGCACGTCAGATATCCGTAATTTCTTTTTCGTAAATTTCGCCTCGGGTTCAAGGCTGGGCGAGGAAGCAAAATTTTTCTTAACATTTAACGCTTTTTTTATAAACCTTTTTAATCGGCTATAACGGAAATTAATAATGTGTTCAAAAAATGTGATATAAATGAATCAGCACTAAAAATTTTGTGCATGATCAAAGAATATAATGAAAATAATTTTCTTTGGCATGATACATACACATCGTTGCTAAGGCAACGCATTGTCAATAGCTGCGGCGCCAGCAGGTCTATCCTCAGCGTCGGCGTAACTGTATTGCGACAATGAAGTGACCGCTGAACAATTACATTCGTTTTGGAATATTTGCCGATCTTTTCATTTTTTTGCGAAAAGCAAGTGCCTGGGCGTACCCAGCAACAAATTAAAGGGGGTAAAGACATAACTACATTTCCGAATTCAGAATATAAAATTCAAATAGAATATAATATAGATTTCTGAGCATATGTATATAAAATATAGAATTATGTAGGGGGAGCTACCCTCCTCTACCCATACCTAGGTACGCCCATGAGCGCCTGTCATCATCAACCGAATCTTTTTGCTGTATGGTTGTTTGTAACCGTATGCTGCGCTTGGTTGATTGATTTTAAAACTTGCGAACAATTATATGTGTCTCCAAAACCAAACAATTCACTAATCAAGAGATCTAGAAACCAAATAAATTGTTCATTCATCTTTTTTTCACGGGTCGTAAAAAAGGAATATATATTTAAAAAAAAGCCATTAAAAAATTTTTGGCGGCTACAGTGAGGATTGAACCGCGAACTCGTCGTCCGAGACACTCCCGCTTACGCGTTTGACCATCAACACTTAATCCCGACTGACTCCTTAAAAGGTGTGATAAGAGACAAGCGCCGTTTTGACTAGAAAATCACATATTTCTGTATCTCAAAGCAGAGTACAATGCGTGTGAAGCGGTGTTTGTGTGAGTGACATTAGAGGCCAAAAAGCTCTTATCGGAGGCCAAATTTGTCGAACTTTTTGACACATTTTTTCCTTGGCCGCTGGACATCTATATGATGAGTTATCTGTGCCCATACCATACCCCTCAAATGCTATGCTTTACTGTTAATGTCACATTTTTGTTATTAACTGAATCCTCCTCAAACCAAACCATTATCAGAGAATAATAAATCTCCAACTCCATAGATAACAACACATAGTCCCGGAAATCCGGTTTTCTAGACTCTTTGATGGACTCTTTCGCGAAAGCAATCCTGTGCTCCTTGTTAGTAAGTTAAATATGGGGTGTTTACATGCTATTATGTAGGGGAAATATGTATTTTTCAGGACTTTTCTTATAAAGTCACTGCGACTGGGTTTTATAAAATATTTCTGTACATTTCTGAAGATATTGGATGCAACTAGCCTAAGATTATGATGCACTGATCGCAAAACAATCTAATCCTATTGCTTGGGTATCTTAAGAAAATGGCCAGATCGTAGCAAAGAAGCAAGAATTTGTTTTTTTTTCGAAATTTATGATGGCTTTTCGAAATAGCGAAATGCTCTTCGAAAAGTTTCTCTAATTTTACGTAATTTTTTGTCAATTTGAAACAGATTTAGTAAGATTATCCTTTTAACCATTTTTATTTTTTTTTTCGCTTGGGTTCTATTGCTTTCTATATAATTTCAAGCGCATATACGTTTAAAAATAATTTACAAGCCCGTTTACTGCTCTATGGAACACAAATTTCCAAATAAAAATAAAAAGCATAACTGGAAATTCCCGTTATTAGTTTTGTACGCAAACTTATTCTAAAACAACACAGCCTGCTCACTCCTTTACTAGACATGCAGTCCCATACCATACCCCTCAAATGCTATGCTTTACTGTTAATGTCACATTTTTGTTATTAACTGAATCCTCCTCAAACCAAACCATTATCAGAGAATAATAAATCTCCAACTCCATAGATAACAACACATAGTCCCGGAAATCCGGTTTTCTAGACTCTTTGATGTACTCTTTTGCGAAAGCAATCCTGTGCTCCTTGTTAGTAAGTTAAATATGGGGTGTTTACATGCTATTATGTAGGGGAAATATGTTTTTTTCAGGACTTTTCTTATAAAGTCACTGCGACTGGGTTTTATAAAATATTTCTGTACATTTCTGAAGATATTGGATGCAACTAGCCTAAGATTATGATGCACTGATCGCAAAACAATCTAATCCTATTGCTTGGGTATCTTAAGAAAATTGCCAGATCGTAGCAAAGAAGCAAGAATTTGTTTTTTTTCGAAATTTATGATGGCTTCTCGAAATAGCGAAATGCTCTTCGAAAAGTTTCTCTAATTTTACGTAATTTTTTGTCAATTTGAAACAGATTTAGTAAGATTATCCTTTTAACCATTTTAATTTTTTTTTCACTTGGGTTCTATTGCTTTCTATA
Organism: Melieria omissa; assembly: GCA_963971225.1. Classification (NCBI taxonomy): domain Eukaryota; kingdom Metazoa; phylum Arthropoda; class Insecta; order Diptera; family Ulidiidae; genus Melieria; species Melieria omissa. Next base: position 68,783,877 of record OZ020269.1, on the reverse strand, counting down.
TAATTTCAAGCGCATATACGTTTAAAAATAATTTACAAGCCCGTTTACTGCTCTATGGAACACAAATTTCCAAATAAAAATAAAAAGCATAACTGGAAATTCCCGTTATTAGTTTTGTACGCAAACTTATTCTGCACCGTTTTGTGAGTATATTGTCAATATATACGAATATATGGAAAATTATTATTTTAATGCATCTAAAACACAACAAAAAGTGCAGCTAAGGCATATATGAATAATGTGGATAAGTTTTGGTAAACATAGAACTCATTTTTGAGGCCAAAATTGATGATAAGATAATTTTGACTTGCCTGTACGCAAACTTATTCTGACTAGTGTATACCAGATTCCGACTAGGACACACCAAGTTAACACACAAACACATATGGGCATCTCCCAAAAAAGGTCCACCACGAGTGAAAAATTCAAATTGCTCAGAAAAACTTTCTATTATCCAATAATACAGCTTAAATATCTATATTTTATAAATGTAAAAGAATTTTTCATTTTTTTTAATTTTTGACCGAAATATACTACTTTAAAAGAAAAAAAGTTTGACGAAGTATATGCACAGTTTGTCTTTCCGTTTTTATCTTATTCAAGTAATATTATATTTTTCTTGTAATGCAAAAGTTTTCTACTAACAACAATCTTATGTATTAGAGAAAGCGAGAGAAAGTGGAGTTCGAAGAACGGAAGTTTTTTTAGTTTGCTTCTTCCTGTATCCTTTTGTCACGTCCGTGCCCAAAAAACCTTATTAGTTGTTGCCATTAGTGGACAAACTTTTCAAATGCAAGTAGCTGTCAGTTTTTAAATAGGTGCATTGTTCCCGTTAGGAAAATATAATAATTGGTTCCCGGCAAAATCGGAAAAAAATTTTATGGGTGTTTAAAATTTGTCGCGTCCGTAACCGGAAGCTCTGAATCGATTCGATTGTTATTCGATTTCCGGTAAATTTCCGCATTTCTTGAGATACATTTTTTTTTCAAAACATTGACTCTCATTGAACATTTTAGCAATAAAATACAAGAAAATATCAAAAAAATAATTTTGGTTGAGAATAACAGCTTCATCAATTTTGTACGATATATCGTACAATGGTCCGCAAAGGAGTAAAAATGCATGAAACTTTTTTTTCGTTTTTTTTGATTTTATGAACAATTCATTGGCTTATTTGATAAGAAAATATAAATGTAACAACAAAAATCAAAATGTGATTTCATTTTGATCGAAAACTATATAAATTATTTATTTAAACAATTGAGTAACATCTATCAGGCCTTATAAAACCGTTATTGCTGTTGCAAAGCCCTTTTCCGCTCAATAAAACACAGAATCAACTAAACACCATATAGCTTTGTAGAAAGATACCGAATATAGCCGTTTCTTATTATCGTAGTGGGAGTGGCAAGTACTCATGTCTAACCTTACATAATCTGTGTCTGCCCAGTGAAACACCAAATAGTTAAGTAATTGTTATTTCTGAATAGAAATAGTCGATTAGTCGAATTTAATTAGTCATACGATTTAGTGATGGGCGTGGTATTCAAGCAAACAGAAAAATTCTGTTACCAAATCCATAACTTAAAAAAAAATGCTAACATCACTTGCAACCTTTGCCCGCCATTTGTACGATAAATCGTACAAAGCTTTGCAACCCTTGTGTGATTTGTACGATATATCGTACAATTTTTTAAAGGCTCGAGAAAAATATTTAGAAGCAAAAATTGTTAAATTTAATAAGTTTTATAAATCAACTGAGATTCAAACTTTGAACTTGTTGGCCTTTTTGCTACTAAAAAGTATTACATATTTAAAAATTCCTCCGCAGAAGCATCGCATCGCCAAATTCTTGCAAAGAACTGCTTACAAATCGCACTCACACTGTATAGCCGCGGCTATTGTGGTTTATATTTTCAAACAGAATGGTAAAACATAACCTCCTTAATAAGAATTTAAAAGCCGTTTCATAAAAAAAACGTTCGCTGTCAAAAAAAAATCTTTAAAAAAAATTGTACGATACATCATACAAATTTCCGGAAAGGGTTGATGAAAAATACTGTACAAATAATTAATATAATATAATTTAATTAATTTATTAAGTTATTTCTAAAACCAGTTTGCTGCGATGTGATGAATGAAAGGTGCATTGTAAGAGCTGTGTGCGCGATATTAAACGCGATCTAATTTCAATAGAGTTCCTCAGGAAAATTAAATAAACCACACTAAGAACTTTTAACTTTGATTTTTCCTTATTTTGATTGCTGTAACTTGAATTTAACTTGTTATGTGTTATTTTTATTAAAAGTTGAAGTGTTATAATGAAAACGATTACTGTATTTAGTAAGGGGAATACCCTTGGAAAAATTTGTCGCGTCCGTGATGTCGCGTCCGTATTCATGATATACCTAATTAAAAAAAGGTAAGACAAAATTCTCATATTTCATAAGTCTACGAAGAAAAGTTATCCTTTGACCTTCATTTGCATGTATATATATAAAAAAAAAGTTCCCAAAAATCGCTAAATTTTGTATATTTCTATAAGAGCTTCAAAAAAACTTCTTTTTTTTGTCGCGTCCGTTTCATTGCATACTTGCTTTTTATTTTGTACTAATTTGTACTAAATCTTTCAAATATATTTCTAAAATGTAGCACCATTTCAGCGCGTTAGAACACTAAAAAAACATATCGACTTCTTGTGTTTCTTTCTTGTTTTTGGTGTAATTAAAAGCGTGCGAATGTCGCGTCCGTGCCACTGGGAGATGCCTATATTCGAACACCAACTACAACCAATATGTCATTTTTGCAACACAGAAAACCTAACTATCAACCACATCATCGAAGACTGCCGCACAATACAACACATCCGCAATCAAATACAAAATCCAAACATCAAAGAACTCCTAACAAACGTCAACGAACAAAATATAAAATTATTCATAAAATTCATATGTAAACTTCAGTTATATTTCGAAGTATAACTATTTAGATATAAAATTTACATGTGTATATAGCTAGCTGAAGGCCTATGTTGCTAAAGCTTTGATACTTTTAACTTTGGTTTGTAATTTATTATTTTCCAAATAAATAATAATAATAATTCTGTAGGCGATTTCGTCTTTCTGGGTTGTGCTTCAAAATAAAACAAACGCAGTTAAAACTCAGCAATCATTTTATTTACAATTTAACACTTTACTGTCCCTACACTTGCTACTTATTGGACTATTCCGTGTTGTCTTTTATACTTGTTTGTTTGTCGCGCAAATCGTTCCAGTATGCCCTTTAAAGTATGGCATGCCAGTGCAGTATCGTCACAGTATCTTGAAAGTATAATGCGTACGATGTACGACCCTGTGCTGGACACACTCTTCTAATTAGAATATAATTTAACATTGGTAGATTTATTTTAAGAAATATTTAAAGCCCACCCGTTTTTTTTAATTGAGTGCAGGGGCTATAATCGAAGAGTGGGTGATAGTCGAGACATTTTACTATCGCGAATGGATGAAATCAATGTCGAAATGCATAAAATCGGCGTTTGAGCAAAATATCCTTCCACCTAACATATTCATTTTGCGTTCAAAATCGTTTTGTTTTCATTTGATTTTGCTCCATTTGCTCCATTTTAACTTTCTATTCCTTTGGTAAGGTACTTATGACACTTTTTTTTAATGTTTTGTGTAAATGAAAATAGGAAATATATTCTTGATTTTGCTGATTTTTCTTTTCAGTTTGTAGCAGGATGGGAGCAAACATGCAAGGCAAAGTCTCTGATTGAGTGCAACCTAGCGAACGCCAAAACGATGCTTGTCCCTGTCCAATTCAAGTTGATACGCAGACTTCGTGTGGCCCTCCTGCATAGCTAGCATTGGCACCCCCTGAATAGTGAACTAATGCGTGCAGCGTGTACAATTCCCAGGATTTGAAATTTGGGTTGTACCAAAGAAAATAAAGACACATAAGACGCATGTCATAAAAGCAAACATTTTGTACGGCTCTCTGCTTTCATAGATTACACTGCACAACAGCATGTCTGTTGCATGGAGTTTTTTACATGAATCTGAATCGTTTTTCCACGCTGTTTTCAAAACCATACTCCGTTTTTCTGTAACAGCTCTAGTTTTTGCAAAAAATGGGCGTGTCACTTTTTCGAATTTTCCTCGGCTTTTTTCTCGTTTTCGACTGTTATTTCTGAACCAATAATCCTATCGACATGATTTTTATATCGTTGCACTTACAACATTTCACGCCAACTTTCCTGACATTAATAAATTTTATGCGTTCTAAATTGGCGTTGTAATAAAGTTTCAAAGTAAGAAAATTTTGAATTTCAAGGCGTTTTTTCTGATGGCGAAAAATGCACAGATGTTTCATAAATCAGGTTTCGAAGTATATGAATATCTTAAGAAGAAACATCAAGCTATACAACACAGCCAAATTATTTGGCGGAATACACATTCGCATCGAAATAATAACAAAACTGTAGCATAGCGATTTTCATCTCTTTTCTTACTTTTTCCTTAAAAAATTAGGAGCCTCAAAATATGCTCTTTTACATGTTCCATTTATAGTTTGGAATACAAGCAAAAACAAAAATATTTTGAATTTCTCGAAACAAAAAAACATTAAAAACTTTGCATATTTTCAGGCCCCTAATTTTTTAAGGAAAAAGTATGAAAAGTGATGAAAATCGCGATGGTACATTTTTCCTGTTATTTCGATGCGAATGTGTATTCCGCCAAATAATTTAGCTGTGTTGTATTGCTTGATGTGTCGACTTTCGTTATACACCTAACTCGTTAATGGCTTTACAAAAAATGTGTATGATTTTGACCATCAAAGAAAACGCCTTAAAATTCAATTTTTTCCAACTTTGAGGTCCAATTACCGCGGCATTTTAAAACTTATAAAAATAAGGTTTTTTGGTTTAGAAACTACGATCGAAAATATGGAAAAAGTAGAGGAAAAACTGAAAAAATGACAGGGTACCTATATCTCACAAACTAGAGCTGCTAGAAAAAATCGGAGGGTAGATTCGGAATCAGCGCACCCAAATTAGTAAGAAACAGTAGAAAAACTCCATGCAACAGAAAAAAAGTGTTTTTTTGTTGCGCTGTGTTATGTATGTGGTAAGAGCGTTGCTTTACGAGTGAGAGCGTAGTTTTACCTGTGTTGCGCTCTTTGGTTGCGCTCACTACAGCGAGTCTGCGTTAGCACATTGCTTCTTGACTGTCACGACAGCCCGATTACCAGACTAAAGCCTAGCTACCCGCAACCATCCATGTTGTGCGTGTGAATTTTTCCACGGTTGGAAGGGACCTACAGTTTAATGCCGATTTCGAACGGCGAGTTGGGAGCTTTTTCATAGGCAATTTTACTCTCAGAGGTTTGCCATTTCCTGCTGAGAGGACAGCCGCCGATAGAAAAATTGTTGTTTTTTTTTTTCGGTGTTAACGCAACGGAGTCTTGAACCTGGGTTCGAGCGTCGCATTTGACTCACGGCCCAATGCACTAGCCAGCTGAGCTACGGCGGCTGTAGCACATTGCTAAGGTGGGGGATAATTGCGAGGTGAAGACGAATGCTGTTGTTGTTGCACTGGCGAAAAACTGAAATTGCAAAACGATCTTTTCTTTCTGGCTCGCTATTGTTCTTCTTCTATAAGCCTGCACAGCGTCGCATGTTGCTCCTAAACTCACTGCAGACTGTAGTATACTCAAAATCATAGAGAAGAAAATAAAATATGGTTGGCATGGCAACTTATATGATCTCTAAAAACATTTTTGCATTGTTAATAATAACTAAATAATCAACAAAACATTTAAAAAGAGGATAGGGAAAGGAGGGAACAACTTTTTCATTAGCCCGCAATAATTTCATTTTCTGTTGTTTTGGACTTCTTTTTTTTTAACAATGTTTGCATAAAAGAACTTAAATAAGAAAATCTAGGATTTTAAATTTACTGTCCTAGTATTCATCACTGAACCATTCTGGAGTAAAATGCATTAGTCGGATATATATGCCTTAATACCGATTTTTTCAGGCTCCGGCTTAAAGGTTGTGTAAACCAATTGGCAACACAAAAAAGCATACACCCAAAAACTACAATAACAAATATCATTAGCGCTGTTTCGAATCACGTTCGTTGAAATTACGATTATTGCACTGGATAATTGATTTTTGTTGGTGTTGACGTTGGCGGAGCGGTAGGAATTAAAAGACCGGAGTGTTCGGGTTTGGGGTGTTTATTTGTTGCGGTCAGAATAACAACTGGTTACAAAGAATACATGAAACATTGAACGAGACAAACGGCCGAAGCCGGGGAGCAGAAAATAGTGGGAAACATAAGTACAAAAGGACAAGGAAAGGAAGGGATTAGCGGTGGGAACGACAGATCATTAGAGACAGCACTCATTTAGCCAGTTGGAAACAAATAAATGGCGAAATTTGTACAAAATTTAGCCAGCACAACAGCCACAAACACGTCAATGTACACATACTTGGGCGTACCCAGGAACAAATTTGGGGAAAATACAATTGAACCTCGATTATCCGTGCCTCCATTAATTGATAACATCTCTTAACCGGGATGCTGAGTTGTTGCCTTTATATCTCTATTAACCGTGACATACAAATACATACAGTTGCACAGTACAATATAGTTACAATAATAATAATAAAAGAACAATAAATCAACGCCTCAACCGACTACTAAAAACATATCTCGACTCTAAGAACCCATCCGCATACTCACATATTCCCTCGGGATCATAAACTGAACGAACACAGATCTTACTAATATTGAAACAATAACCAGAAAACAACTGACAAACACTACAAAACTACATTATAAATCGTGCAAACAACGAATAACAATACCAAGAACAGAAGGAGGAAAAGGACTAATTGACATACACAATTTACATGCGAAACAAATAATTAGCCTAAGGAATTACTTTCACAGCAGTACATCGTCAACACATCAAGGAATTACCGCAGCCGATAGCAATTACACACCTTTAAGATTAAATATAGAACATATACCTACAATACAAACAAGACTCGAGCGGACAGTGACAAATGCCGCAAGTGTCAAAGCCAATCGGAAACAATACACCACATCATCCCAGGATGTAAACTCTTAGCAGGCACGAAATACACAGGCAGACATAACATAGTGGCAAAAATTCTACATCAAACAATAGAAAAAAATTTAAACCTTATAGACAACGACCAACCATACTACAAATACACCCCACAAAACATCTTCGAAAATGAAACACATAAACTTTATTGGGATAGAACAATATATACAGACAAAACCATACCTAATAATAGACCGGACATATAATAGACCGCACCAAGCGATACAAACGTTCACAAAAACTACAAAGAAAAAATAGAAAAATACATCGAACTGTCACAGGAAATTAAACGCGTATGGAAACAAAACACTGTAAAAGACATGCCGTTTACAATATCAGCTACAGGCATATTTCACAGAACATTCATACAAAACCTTAAATCACTTAACATAGACCAAACTCTACACTATAAAATCCAAAAGGCGGTGATCCTAAAAACTGACAACATAACAAGAAAAAATTTGAATCAATAGTAAAACGAAATAACATAAAATAATAATAGTAAACCGAAACGAAAATAATAATAGTAACAATAGTAAAACGAAATAACATAACATAAAAAAGAATCCCTTGGTAGCGATACTCGGGAGAAATGTTATCTCCGGCAGTGCGGAACCCTGCCGAGATGGAGAAACTCGATAATAATAATAATAATAAAATAATAATAAAACAAATAATAAAATAATAATAATGAAACAAAACCAAGTTAAAATAATCCCAATAGTATTATCTGTAACAGGTTTAACCACAAAAAACTTCCAAATATATTTAAAAAGCCTAGATCTTGACCCTAACACACACACACACAAATACAAAAGGTAGTTATACTGAAAACAGCAACAATAGCCCCAAAATTCCTGAACCATGACGGAATAACACTCAAATAACACCCAATAACACACGACTAAATAACACACAATAACGACCGAGTCTAACTCCTTTGGTATGCATACCCGGAGTAGGTAAAACCCAGCCAAAGGCTATGAATGCGAAATTCGGAAATAATAATAATAATAACACTGCACAACAGCATGTCTGTTGCATGGAGTTTTTTACATTAATCTGAATCGTTTTTCCACGCTGTTTTCAAAACCATACTCCGTTTTTATGTAACAGCTCTAGTTTTTGCAAAAAATGGGCGTGTCACTTTTTCGAATTTTCCTCGGCTTTTTTCTCGTTTTCGACTGATATTTCTGAACCAATAATCCTATCGACATGATTTTTATATCGTTGCACTTACAACATTTCACGCCATCTTTCCTGACATTAATCAATTTTATGCGTTCTAAATGGGCGTGGTAATACGGTTTCAAAATAAGAAAATATTGAATTTCAAGGCGTTTTTTCTGATGGCGAATAATGTACAGATTTTTCATAAATCAAGTTTCGAAGTATATGAATATCTTAAGAAGAAACATCAAGCAATACAACACAGCCAAATTATTTGGCGGAATACACATTCGCATCGAAATAATAACAAAACTGTACCATAGCGATTTCATCTCTCTTCATACTTTTTCCTTAAAAAATTAGGAGCCTCAAAATATGCTCTTTTATATGTTCCATTTATAGTTTGGAATACAAGCAAAACACAAAAATTTTTTGAATTCCTCGAAACAAAAAAAAAAAATTAAAAACTTTGCATATTTTCAGGCCCCTAATTTTTTAAGGAAAAAGTATGAAAAGTGATGAAAATCGCGATGGTACATTTTTCCTGTTATTTCGATGCGAATGTGTATTCCGCCAAATAATTTAGCTGTGTTGTATTGCTTGATGTGTCGACTTTCATTATACACCTAACTCATTAACTTTTTTACAAAAAATGTGGATGTTTTTGACCATAAAAAAAACGCCTTAAAATTCAATTTTTTCCAACTTTGAGGTCCAATTACCGCGGCATTTTAACACTTATAAAAATAAGTTGCATCGGAAAAGAAGCCGTGCGGTGTTGTTAATGCGATAAGGTGAAAATCATGTCAATCGGTTTTTTGGTTTAGAAACTACGATCGAAAATAACTAAAATAAAAAGTAGAGGAAAAACTGAAAAAATGACAGGGTACCTATATCTCACAAACTAGAGCTGCTAGAAAAAATCGGAGGGTAGATTCGGAATCAGCGCACCCAAATTAGTAAAACAGTAGAAAAATTCCATGCAACAGAAAAAAAGGGTTTTTTTGTTGCGCTGTGTAATCGGTCCTTACTACTTTCAAGATAGGTCAATATTTATGGTCTATGGACCAAGTTACGGGACTATGATTAATGATCCAGACGAATCCAGCACACACCTACATCGAGTAAATCTTAGCCTTATTTAAAAAAAAAATTCGATAAAAAACGTATTTTTAGATTAGGATCAAATAAGTAGTCGTAATAAGTAGTAGTAAGATAGTGTGATTTAACTCTGTCTGATTTTTTGTTTTTAAATCACATAATTCCAGACAATAAGAGGCAAAGGAAGACATTGGCATCAATATTAATGCTAAAAGAAACGGTATGCGGTATCTCTCACAAGTCTGTTCATAAAATGTTGGTGGATAGTTTCGTGGTCGTATTACTTTTTCCAAAAGAGATGAATTTCCATGAAAACCAGTATTGTGAGTTCTGGGCATGCTAGGTTTTTGTCTTGAATATTCATGGCTTTGTGCAACATAAAATCCAGGAGAGACATAGGCAATTCATATCACCACATTACCCACCGTATTTGCTAGATAAAACTCTAATTTTTCAAGTAAAACAACGCTGGATTTGCGTCAACTGGACCTGTTCAAAGTGTATTAACCCTTTCGGGACGGAGTTTAATTTTGAAAACTAAAATACTCTTGGTAGAAATGTTCCCATGCTTTCAATTTTGGGGCTGCAACATTTTGTTGCATAGTCAAAAATTCTTAAAATATCGTTTATCCGAAGACATATAATTCGAATAATTATTCTGCGTGGGTCACGAGGTTTGAATAATTATTTTGAGGGGCCTTAAAAACTTGCTGGGACGTATTATCCCAGTAGTCCCGAAAGGGTTAAACAAAGTGGAATCAATATTTGACGAAGGTAGCAGCGTCTATTCCTTTTTTCTCAACTCATCTACTGGCCAAACCAACTTATTTTCTAAACGTGTGGTCAAGCACAGGAGCAGAAGTTCGGCATTTTTTGTCTGTTGTCAAATTTTTCTGATAAAAATTTTCAAATCGATTTTTCACACCACAATTTTAATTTTCAAAAAATAAAAGTTTCAAGCTATGAACAAAAGTACATGCAAAATAAGGGTACTAAAAACGCATTATATCAAGAATTGATTACACTTTGGAATTATTTTGAAAGCAATAACATACATACATTTTGGTGATTACAAAAAATTGTGTTTCAATAGCACAGTACAACAATTTTAAACTTTTTGTGTGCAACAGAGTAACGACCGTATATTTCTGAAAGAGGACGGCAAACTGATCATTTGTGCCGAACAAAGTAATGGTTCAGCACGTCTGAGTTTTTTGTAATTTGCACATAAAGGTTAAAGGATCCCTATAGACTTTGACACGGAAAGTATAAAAACTTGCTAGAGCTAGAGCTTTGATATCTAAGACAAAGTTGTTTGCATTAAAAGTGTGAATATGAACATAAACCCCCCCTTCCCCTTTCCTACCCCCTTTTCATGTTTCTCGGAAAATGTTTTCATAAAAAGCTTGTATTGATTTAAATATTGAAAAAATTACGTATTGTCTTTTGGGAAAATATTCCTCATTAAAAAAAATATTCCTCCCCTTTCCTACCCCCTTTTCATGTTTCTCGGAAAATGTTTTCATAAAAAGCTTGTATTGATTTAAATATTGAAAAAATTACGTATTGTCTTTTGGGAAAATATTCCTCATTAAAAATAGGAGGGGGTCTTCAAACACCAACACTTTCTCAAAACTTCCCCCAAAACAATAAAAAGCCTTAAACACGAAACCTTTATTCAATACTTTTTTTTCATAAATTGCTAGCTCTGCTTCAGATGTTGAGAAAAATAATGAATATTAAAAACTAAGTATTTTCCATTGAAAAATAGTTCAGGTGGTATCCAAACATTTAAACTCTAAGAAGTCTCCTCTTAATAAAAGAAAAAAATTTTATGATTTCAAAGAAGACTTTAATAACTCTGTTGCAGAAATGCGGTTGTACAGTGTAATTAATATTCAATAATTCTTGCTATACCGGTACAACAGCCAGTTGACAGACAAGGGCTCATCGCATTTATTATATGGATTCTTACTTCAGAGGCCCTATTTCTAGCTCGCGCTGGTTAGACACTCGTCTACTTTTACCGCTATTAACATGAAGTAGATGAACATATAAGAACTACAGGTAGAATGTGAATGTAACCTAATTTATAGCAACTTAATCTAATAAAAGAAATCCATTATTTTTGCATGAAAGTTAAGGTTTTATTTCACGTATTTAGAATAATCCAGGGCCGGCTTTTAAAGTGGATGCATAAGAACTTTCTAACCAAGCTCCCGGACCTTCTGGCGGATGACTATAAATGTTTGTGGCCTGGCGTTGTCCTGATGAAACCATTCTTCCCCTATCAGCCAAAGCTGGCCGCTTCGGGCGAGTGCTAAGAGTTTTCCGTAGGAGAACAGTTCAGCACACAGTAAAGCCGTCCTGACAGTCAATCCAGGCTTGGTCGAAGTTTGCCATACGTTATCCACTCCACTAGTAACTATACATTTCAGAAATGGGTCGACTCTGTTGCAGATGGAAAATTTGTGCATGAGCGTTTTTTGCGTTAACTGGTTTGACACTCATACATAAAGCTTCTTTCTGTACATAGTATTTTTAATGAGCGATCGAAACTGTGCTTACATGATGGACGGACTCTTCGATTTCCATGATTTTATCGAAAATGCCAATCAATGACAAGACTATCTGAGTCGTTTTTTAGTATGAGTTTTATATTTCTACCGCCATTTAGCATCAAGTGTCAAGCTTACAAAATGCTTTACAGGAATTAACCATAATTTTCTGCAAATCGAAACTGATTCTTTAAGGGGGCCGATACATGTAAAATGAAGTATTTTTGGAAATTTTTTTTTTCTCGCGAATATGTTCTACAAAGCCTTTTCAATGTATGGCTAAGAGCGTTTTCCAAAATTCTAATCCCTACCCAGACAAAACACAGGTAGAAGCGGCGGCGCCAGGTATAAGCCGGTCCGCTTACTCAATCTTTGAGCCCGTTTGTCTCGGAACCATGTTTTTCGGTATGGGCTGCGCGATTGCATGAGAACCGCTCAACCGATCGCGATGAAATTTTAACCACACCTTCGGAAGACTCATGCCTTCGATGTGAACGTACTTGTTTTTACAAATCTGCAAAAATCTCATGTTGGTGCTTGCAAATTCATCAAAACAGCTGCCCCAAAAATTCAATTTTCTGCCGTTTCCAAAAAAATCACAATTTCTTTACTAAACCAGGTTCACATCGAAGCCACAACTGTTTTTGGAAATGGAAAAAGAACCTTTAATTAGTTAATAAAAGATTAAAAAAAAAAATAAAATCAATTGCCAAATTCCTTATCCCCCAAAAAAATGCTCAAAAAATACACTATTTACATGTATCGGCCCCCTTAAAATCCTTTGAAGAAAATATTTCTCGACGTAGGAAAATACAAATAAAATTTTGAGAAAAAATACGAGTGTAATCAAGTGTAATGCAGTGTACATACAGGTCCGCTTAAAAAATACGATGATAAATATATAATAAATATATATATGGGGCATTCCATACAAAATTTGCCACCAAAATTTGTTTTCCATAAAAATATTTTTTTTCGTTGAAGTTGTCGAAAATATTCGATACGTATTTTTTTACTCTTATTTTTTACGCGTTATTTTCGAGAAAAAATTTTTCGAAATTTTACTTTCGTAATAAAGTACATTTTTCCAATCGTTAATACTGAAAAACCTAATATAGGTATGAAAAAATTTCGTCAACATAAAATTTACCCTTTTTTCTCAGCTTTCTAATGAGGTATACTAAATTTTCATCATATCATTTATTCGAAGAAAAAAATTGCAAATTTATAAACAAATAGAATTTTTTTAAAGATGACCTAATTTTTTTTCTTTTCTTTTATCGAAAAACATAGTGCAAACATTCTTCTGAATTATGGAAAAATTTTGGAGTGGAAGGCTCAAAAGTTAAGGAGCAATGCATTTTTATATAACGGCTCGCGCGCGCGGAGCGTACCGCAGCGCGACTCGGTCGTACGCAGGCTGACGTGTCTAGACTTGTCGCGTTAGACATCGCGCGCTCGCGCTTACAGTTTATTGTTAACTACGTCCCGGTAATGAACGCAAAGTGAAAATGTTGTCGAGAATGTCGCGATCCCAATTTAAGGATCGTTGTTGCAATCCATTTAACTTAAAAAATTACAGTGGAATTAGTCAGAAGAGAAATTTGCGTCAAGTTTCGGCTGCCGTTCTCAAAAAATTTGATTTCTTGCATTCAAGTGATGTCTTGTGTCCAATATGTAGGCAGAAAGCAACGAAAATGCAGGAAAATTATATTAGTGAGTATTCCGATAATGATTCTATGAAATTAAAAACAAATTTTGAAATAATCCGAGTTTAACTATTTGCAGCTGTGGCGATCAAAAATTCCGTTGATGAAACTGTATACTCAGATTCTGATTTTTCCGAGACTGACGATGATAGTTGTTCAATTTTCAGCGATCATTCGGAGGTCAATAAAAAATAAAATTTTATACAATATTATTACTCGTATTACTATTTACAATGATACATGTTTTAATTCGAAAATGTTAATTTTTCTTCCTTTAGGATAAAGAAGAATTGCCTTCTGCATACATTACAAAGCTTAAAGAAAAAATCCATCAGAAAGATGCAAGTAAATCAGATAAAATAAGTATTCTGAGCCTTTTGCCAAAAAATTGGAGTATTCGCAAGGCAGCGCAAATATTTAACACGTCAAGATATCTTGTTAAAAAAGCGAGAAATTTGGCAATGGAAAAGGGAATTTTAGCTATTCCTGAAATGAAAAGTAATGTATCGATTCGTTTATCAGACTTATCATATTTTTATGCGAAAAATTGAGAGATTTGTGTTTTCCACAGAGAAACCATTTCCTCCTGAAATAATCGTTCTAGTCAAACAATTTTACGAACGTGATGATGTTAGTATAATGATGCCAGGTCAAAAAGACACAAAGTCGGTGAAAATTAATGGGAAAAAGTGCACTGTACAAAAAAGATTAATATTTGGGAATCTCAGACACGTTTATGAGAAATTCATGGATGAAAATGAAGAGATCAAAATATGTTTTGCAAAATTCTGCTCACTCCGACCAGAGCACTGTATTTTTGCTGGTTCCGGTGGGACGCACAATGTTTGTTTATGTCCGATTCATAAAAACATGAGATTAATGACATCAGGTACGTAAAAAAATTTTTTTTTCGCTATTTTTTTTCGTAACACTGAATTTTTTTCATCTTCAGGCAGTCAATTGTTAAACTGATGAAAGACAAAAATTATAGTGTGGCCCATTACGAAGATGTGTTGCTGCATTTTATGTGTAAAAATCAAAAGGAAGAATGTTTTTTTGGGAAATGTAAGACGTGTCCAACTACCAATCAAATGTCAAACAAAATTTCTGAAGTTCTCGAAAAAAGTGGAGTCAAAAACATCACGCACAAAAAATGGGTAACAAAACCGAAAACAAGTTTGGAAAAAATAACAGTCACTTCAGAAGAGTTTGTTAAAAGTTTTTGCATAGCTGCAAGAATATTCCTGCAACATTCTTTCATCGCCAGAAAACAAGCTTCACATTTTAAGTTCGTGAAAAATAATCTCAAAAATCATAAGTCTGATAATCTGCGATTTTGCCGAAAACTATGCCTTCGTTATTCAAAACGCTATAACGGGATTCCATTGGAATAACGACCAATCAACGATATTTCCGATAGTTTTTTATCACAAAATCAATAACAAAGTTGAACACAAAACATTAATTATCATTTCTGACTGCAAGAAACATGATGCAATAGCTGTGTACGTTTTTTTCGAAGCCCTGAATCAATACTTTTCACAAAATTATCCACACATACGAAAGTGCATTTAATTTTCTGACGGCGCTCCTCAGCAGTTCAAAAATGTCAAACATTTTGCGAATATCTTCTATCACGAATCCGACTTTCACCGCCCTGCACAATGGCCTGCGTGGAAATGCAACGGCACATGGAAAAGGACCTTGCGACGGTGCTGGGGGAACCATCAAAAGAATAGCACGCCGAGCAAGTTTACAAATGATTACCGATGATCAAATTTCCTCGGCAATCGAATTGTACGAGTGGGCTAAGAAAGCTTCTTCTCTGCCTAATATCTCGGTGATGTACAAGATTGCAAATTGAAAATGAAAGTCTTCTCATCCTGCGACACTTTCGACATATTGAGTTTCCATAAATCAGAAGTCAAACGTAAAAACAAACGTAACTGATTGTCTTGTAACTCTCGGATGTATTAAAAAGCTGTATGATTGACATTTACGATGATAAATGTATTTATAGGTATACGCATTTATTATTCCGCATGAAGGTTTAACGAACATTTTACCCGGCGCGTAGGCGTCAAGAACTTTTACGGTCCAGCCTGCGTACGACCGAGTCGCGCTGCGGTACGCTCCGCGCGCGCGAGCCGTTATATAAAAATGCATTGCTCCTTAACTTTTGAGCCTTCCACTCCAAAATTTTTCCATAATTCAGAAGAATGTTTGGACTATGTTTTTCGATAAAAGAAAAGAAAACAAATTAGGTCCATCTTTAAAAAAATTCTATTTGTTTATAAATTTGCAATTTTTTTCTTCGAATAAATGATTTGATGAAAATTTAGTATACTTCATTAGGAAGCTGAGAAAAAAGGGTAAATTTTATGTTGAGGAAATTTTTTCATACCTATATTAGGTTTTTCAGTATTAACGATTGGAAAAATGTACTTTATTACGAAAGTAAAATTTCGAAAAATTTTTTCTCGAAAATAACGCGTAAAAAATAAGAATAAAAAAATACGTATCGAATATTTTCGACAACTTCAACGAAAAAAAATATTTTTATGGAAAAAAAAATTTTGGTGGCAAATTTTGTATGGAATGCCCCATATATAAAAATTTAATTTGTATGAAATTTTAAAACGGCCGCCAAAGACTTGTGAAGTTGGAATTAATATCTTAGTCAGAACATACACTGCAGAGCATAACTATAGACGCACCCACATTTTTGCGTTTCTGAGCAATTAAAAATTTTTGAGAAAAATCTGATGATGCAGGATGAAAGAGCTTTAAAAGTTATTAACTTTAGGTCCTTCTTTGTTTTGGATAAGCTCGAAAACTCGGTTTGGCAAGCTTTCTAGAAGGTTTAAGCGCACAGAATTGCTTATCGACTCCCAAGCTTGAATAATTGCCATTTTTAAGCTCTCCACCATGTCGTATTGCTTGTTTTCAGCAAACACAATGCGCACCAGTATTCCCTACATGTCCTCCATGGAATTTAAATCTGGAGAACAAGCTGGCCATTGAAGAAAAGGAATGTGATGTGTCTGGAGCCAAGTGTTTGTCTCGTTGCTTTTGTGAACAGAGGCATTATCTTGTTAAAAAATTAGTCCACTTCGCCGATATCGGTTAAAAAATCGTAGCAGATTCGTTTGCAAGAGTGTAGTGTACTCTGCCGAATTCCTTTGCGTACTAGGAAAAGCCAGCTCCAACATACCGTTCCCACAAAATGCTCCCCACATCATTAAGGAACCCCCTCCGAAACTTCTTTTGGAAAAATATCGCGGTCCTTTGCGTAAATCTCTCCAGTAAGAGTTAAATCCATCTGGACTATTAAGGTTAAACTTCTTTTCATCGGAGAATATTATCTGATAGAAAAATTCATGCTTTAGAAAATTAAGGAAGCATAATTGGGGATTCGGAAAACTGTCTTAACTTTTTCCAATCCGTACTCATATTGTTTCAAGCGAATTGCAATCGGGATTCCTTATGGCGTGGCAATAATCGGGGCATATTTTTCAATTTCTGCTGGGAAATGTTCGGAGACTCCTTTAACACCCTGTTCACTGTCCAACGAGACACATTAACTCCACAATCTTTTCCAATTTGCTTAGCTGTTCTCATAAAGTTACTAGCGGCACCAATTACACGACGTTTATCCCGTTCAGAAAGCTTTGGTTTTGTTCCTCCTTTTTTGTTTGCGCCATAATTGGTTGTATCTGTTAAAAACAATCGCACTACTTTGTCCGATCGCTTCAATTTTCGACCGATTTCACGAAGTCCAACACTTTCTTCGCTAAAAGCTAAAATTATGCCTTTTTCGATTTCCGACAAGTACGAACCACAAGGCATTTTTAAATAATATGGAAATCAATCCAAAAAGTCAAAGAACTACCGCTATTTCTTGACTTACTCGATCAACAGACTAAATAACTCACATTTTTACAGTGCGTCTATAGTTATGCACCAGCCAAAAACTACATTTTTAATCGCAGTGTTCAGCAAATTTTTTTTTTAATTTGCACAAGAACCTAAAGTTAATAACTTTTAAAGCTCTTTCATCCTGCATCATCAGATTTTTCTCAAAAATTTTTAATTGCTCAGAAACAGCAAAAATGTGGGTGCGTCTATAGTTATGCTCTGCAGTGTATAATAAACAGGAATATGAAAAAAATCATAGCAACCATTTTTAATAAATAATAAAGACCAAAAAAAAAAGTTTAGTAGAATGCTAAAAAATTCAACAAAAATGCAGAGTATTATATACGATGTAAGTCAAACCTGTGAATTGTATTTGCTTTCAGAAGATAATGCTGCTTCGATACTAGCTTTCGATGTTTCATGTACACTATTATATTCAATATATTCCGGCGCGAAGGAGTTTAAGTTTGCTACCACTATACCACCTGGAGACAGCGCACTAATTGTTTTTAATTCCTTATTTAATCTAAAGCCAGATACAAACGAGATGTCACTCGGGGTCATAGGGGCATTAGTTGAATTTGGAGAGGACGACGTACTTCGGTAATCAGTTGAACGGGAAGTACAAAAATCTTTGTGCTGAATTAGATCATGCTCTTCAAAACCACAAGCGTCTTCATTTGAACTGACTCCCATTAAATTTTTTGACAAAATACCAGCACTTGTATTTTGATTCACAGTATTTGTAGCGCAGCAGTTTGAATATCCGCCACCAAAATCGTAGATCTCTTCGTGAAGTGGTTCTGTTTCCAATGAATTTTTTATTTGATTACGATATAACCGATATGAAATGTTATGCTCCAAACTGTTTGATCGACTTGATAATTCTGCAAATGCATAGCTTGGCAAGGATCTCTCCAAACTACTACTGCGATGAACCCATTCACCCATTAATGTGTTAGAATCTGACATGGATTGATTACGCTCAAGACTGCCACCTCTACAACGAACTGACTTCAAAGCATTCATCATAAAAGTATCCTGGTTTCTTTCCAAACTACCGTATGAGGGTCGACAACATTTTGATGAGTCGGTAATGTGAACCGAATTTGTTGGGCTTAGGAACAAATTGTTCTTTTTTATAAGTGGATTTTTTTGAAAGCCATGCAGACTTGTCTGGGGTCGGTATACGACAAAATTGTTTTTAAATTGTGGTCTCGGTTCTAAAAACGGCGCGACCTTATCGATTTGGCTCTTAATTGGGTCCTCTTTGACATGAGTAGAAGTAAAACAGTTTTGATTTTCAATACAATGTAAACATACAGATTTCGATGAATCTGAAGACTTCAAAATAGATACTTTTGAGATTTTGCTATGCTTTTTGACGTCCTTTAGTTCGTGTTCTTTAATGTAGCCCCTTGGCAGAGTCGCACGTGAATTTGCAAGTAAAACTGGCTCATCGACTATTGGATCCAATTTCAGTAATTCTGAAGCTGGAAATTTTGTGGTTTTCAGTGGTAGTTCTTTAGATTGAGTTAAGTTAGTTAATTTAGAGTCATCTAACTCTACGGCAAGAGTGTTAAATACCGAAGCTGGTGTTGTATAAGCAGCGGGATTTATGCTGCGATTCTCGTTGTCCAGCATCAATCGTGCTAAAACTTCGGGATTCTGGGCAATAATATATGTCTGTGGACCTATCTGGTTTTCGCTTCCTTTCAGCGGCTTGTCAGATGAATCTGAAAGTAAAGTGCCAGCTAATATGGTTATTTATTTCAGTAGTAACTTACCTCCGTTAATGGGTACTCTAGTGGGTTTAGATGGCGGTAAATCAATATCACATCCACTCCAGGACATGACTCGCCGGTTCTCTTTTCGCATCGTCTCTGAGTCACTCACTTGTTCCTCCATAAGAATTTCGCTATAAAACAATTCATATGCATACATATAAAATTTATATTTAATTGATTGATGATTTTTTAATTGAGTTAAAATAATCCAGGTTGTAACTATCGCTAGATTTGCAATAAAAACTGTAACCCCCACCAAGCAAATGCTATGTTTATTTCCACTAGTCTGAAACATTTCAAAAAAATATCTTTTGATGAATTTTGACCTCAAAAATTAATTCTTCGATGAATTTCAAATTATTCACTTATTGTACGCATTTTTTGCACTTGCATTAAAATAACAGTTTTATATGTACAGTGGACGTCCAGTATAACGAACTTTGTATTTAACGAATTTTCGATTTAACGTAAGGCCAAATCTGTTCCATTGATGGTTCTATATTTCGAACAGAAGTGAAATTTGCTATTCGATATAACGAATATTTATGTCGTTTTTCACCCTTAGAAATGTTTTTATTTCAGCATTCAGCAACAAAAAAAAATTTCGATCGATTTAACAATTTTTTCGATTTAACAAATTGGGGGTACAACATAAGATTCGTTATATTGGACGTCCACTGCACGTGCATTTGCATATATTGGCAATATAATCACAAAACGGCGCAGGAAAAGTTTGCGTACAAAATTTATAACAGGATTTAACGGTCATGCATTTCATTTTTATTTTAAAAATTGAGTAGTAAACGGACTTGTAATCGGTTTTTTAAACGAAAATGTGCTTGACAATATATAAAAAGCTATACAACCCAGGAGAAAATAGCACAGGGCAAAAATTCTGATTTTTTGTTGCCATTCCTGATTTTGACACCAGTCCGTGAGTAATTAGGGGTCGCGTTTTTCACGTGTTTAATTGTAATGTATAAACCAGTTGACATGATTTTCACTTTGTAGCATATACAAAACCTAACGGTTTCTCATTCCTTCATTTTCTTAAGCTACCCAAGCAAGAGAAATGGAGTGTTTTGCAATCAATGCATCGGAATTTCAGGCTAGCTGCATGCAATATCTTGAGAAATGTACAGAAATACATAATAAAACCACGTAGCAGACTGTAAGACAAAAGTCCTGAAAAAAGTATTTCTCATACATATTTAACCCTAGTGTGTGTGCTGCAAAAACACCCTTACCCGTGTGATGGGGTACCCGTGTACCCCAGTACAAATTGTATGAAAATGTCTCACTTTTTGTTCGCATTGTAAGATATTTTAATGTTTTTGCTTAGTTTTAACCCTTCGTTTGGCACCTATGGGATGTTCACATTCGTACCCCAGTGGTCTAGCCAGACCACCACATATTTTCATACATTTCTATGGAATTTGTACGTTTCTGTAGACGCATTAAAACGTATATATGAGCTATCCAGGTATAATCTTTTGGGTTTTCATTGTTCATTAGGTATTTTTATTGAACTAAGTTACCTGTTTAGGTAGAAATATCAAGAAAAAACCCCGTTTTTTTGTAAATTAAAACAACTTGTTTTTGTGAATTTTGTATATATTCTAAGCAATAAAAATGCGATTTTATGTGTTTTTTGTTATTAAATTTAATCAATCATCGACTTCCTATTCGTTCTTACAGCTGAAACAAATATAATCAACTTTTGAGTGCTGTTGGCATACTGGTTCAGCGCATTTTACGCAGTAAAACCGAGTTTTGCGTTTCGCCTTATCCAAACGATAACAAAGCTTGCAAAGTTTTTTTTGACAAGCGTTGATGGTCCAGCTGGTATATTGTGTTTGGGTACTTCAAAAGGTATTGATTTTCAGCAGCTGGCTCGTTTTTTTTTTCATGCTGTGCCGTCCTTGCCATATAAATATTCGTCACTTCTTTCATCTTCTTGTTGGTTTTCGGTATTCGTTTCTTGCTCTTCAGAATCGCTGTCATAGAGCTCGGTCGATTCAATAACCAAATCATTTTCAATATCAGATGCATCGTCTTCAGCCACATAGTCTTCATCCTGATCGTTATCACTGCCATCAAATAGATCCGGTTCATCGTGCTGTTCTTCTGCGAAAGTACGTTGAACTTGATTGGTCATCGCTGCTGCTAATCTCGAATAAAAATCCGAATCCAAATCACGTCTGCGAAATCGCGTATTATACACATATTCAACCTGATCTTCCATTTTTTTTAAAACACAAGGAAATTGTCGCGTGAAATATTTCTTTAGGACTGTAGCTCGTTATTGTAAAAAACTGAAGGCAACTGAAGAAGAATAGATAGAATCAAATACAGCGGAAAAATAGCGACGAAAAATAAAGGCAGGGCTAACTGTATAATCTAATATGTATAAACAGTGAAAAAATGAAAAGAGTACACTTCTCACAAAACTCATTTGCACACAAAGTTTACACTTTTTCTTGAAACAAATGCTCTCAACAAAGTTTTGCAAGTTTTTAAACTCACTAAACAAAGTAAGAAAATTAAATTACTGCGATTATATGTGTAAATCTCTTCATATCTCACACATTTCTATAGAAAATATATTGGTGGTCTGGCTAGACCACTGTGGTACGAATGTGATATGACGGCCAAAATATCCTTATAATTATCCTTCTATGGCACGGATCCTTATAATTTTATATATATTTATATTATAATTTTTTTCAAATGAAAGTGGATAAAAAGATAGGAAAAGTCATAGAATTTCCTAGTTCTAGCTCAATTAGAAGTATATTAAAATTAAAGTCAAAGTTGGAAATGGTCTCGCTGGACCACCGTCCCAAACGGAGGGCTAAAGGTCTCAGTAATATAAAAGTAGCCGGCCTTGATAGTCCAGCGGGTAGCGCGCTGGCTTTTCATACCAAAGGCTCCAGGTTCGATTCTTGGCTCGGGTTGGTGAACAACTCGTCTACTTCTATCGCTATCCACAGGAAGGTGAAGAAGAATTCGCGTGGGCAGACGTGCCCTTTCCTAGCTCCGCGGTTTTTTTCTGTTTATTCGTGTTTGCGCGTGTTTAATGTATAAACAAATGTTTAGTGTGTCGTTCAATGTCCGACGGTCGCTGCTATCGCGTTGTGGCCGGCCAAAATCGCGCGGCCCAATCAATAAATAAATTATAATAAATAAATTAAACGCGTCTTTCCACATCCCAGGGTACCACCTACTGCCATTATTCTCTCCCCACAGGGGTCTTGCCCTTTATGTGTGCAGTAATGTTGCGTACCAGTGCCAGCAACAACTTTACACGACGGATGCCGAATTTAGCTCCATGTGGGTTAAATTCAATATCCAGTCGCACATTCTGCACTTCTGCTTTCTGTACAGAAGCCCGAATCCAGGGAGAGATTTTACTTATAACAAGTTTGATCTTCTCTCTGATTCTATTTCCCATATTCTGGAATCGTATCCGAATAGTGAAATTGTAGTTGCTGGTGATTTCAATATTCATAATTCCAATTGGCTACGCCATTCCAGCCACACAACTCCTGAAGGCTTGTATGTCGAGCTCTTTGCCGAGTCTAATAACTTGACTCAAATAGTGCATGAACCAACGCATATCCCCTGCGTTGAGGGGCAAGCTCTCAATACTCTAGACCTGTTTCTCACTTCACATCATGAAAAATATGATGTTGAAATGCACGCACCTCTTGGAAACTCGGACCATTGCACCATTTTGGCGTCTTTTTCATACTCTTCTATCCGCAATGCTTCGCCTTTAGCCCCGAAGCGCTTAATGTGGAAGTATGATAAAGCTAACTGGAGGGGACTTAACGATTTTTCACCCACTTCAATTGGAAATTGTGTTTTCTTGATAGAAACATAAATGCCGCAGCCAAAATGGTTGAAGAAATGATATTATTAGGAATGCGGTCCTTCATCCCTAATAAGCTGGTTTGCATTAAACCCAAGGACAATATCTGGTTTAATGAGACATGCAGAATTGCTGTCAGGTCCAAAGAGGAAGCTTTCAGAACATGGCAGGCAAATAAAAATGCCGCCACTGAACAGCTGCGTAAACAGGCTAGAAATCGATGCAATGCCATCCTAAAGCGCCAAAAGTTTCTGCACGAACAGCGCCAAAGGAAAAAAGTTCTTCAATGCCAGCGTGGTAGTAAGAACTTCTGGTCATTCGTTAAGAAAGTGAAGAATCAAACATCGTCTTCAATTCCAACTCTCCTTAACAATGATCAAATCATCACTCACTCGGCTTATAAAGCTAATTTGTTGGCTAAAATTTTCGCAGAGAATTCATCTCTGCCCCCCAGCGATCAACCACTACCCGTAGTCGAGAACGTATCTTGCTTTATGCCAGAAATTCATTTTCGGACACGGGTAGTTAAAAGAGTGCTTGCAAATCTCGATGTACATAAGGCTTCAGGGCCGGACGGCATTCCAGCCCTTGTTTTGAAAAAATGCGCTACTTCGCTGGCTTGTCCATTACGCAAACTTTTCAACACGTCATACACCACAGGTGTATTTCCGACATGCTGGAAGGTGGCAAATGTTCAACCAGTTCCTAAAAAAGGCAAGACTACTGACCCTGCGAACTACCGACCTATAGCAATCTGTTCGGTGCTTTCCAAAGTAATGGAAAGCATTGTAAACTTCAACCTTGTGAAATATCTGGAGCACAATAGACTGCTAAGTGACCGCCAATACGGCTTTCGAAGACAGCGATCGACGGGAGACCTTATGGCGGTCCTCACCGAGAAATGGAACCATAGCATTCTAAACCTCGGTGAAAGCAAGGTTGTTGCATTGGATATTTCCAAGGCCTTTGACCGGGTGTGGCATAAAGCACTCGTGTCAAAAGTGATTGCCTATGGCGTCGGTAGTATCTTCTCTCGTTGGATTACGAGCTTCCTCTATGATCGCTTTATTCGTGTCGTAATAGACGGCATAGCCTCGGAAAAGCATTCCCTTAGCGCGGGAGTGCCGCAGGGTTCGGTCCTTTCTCCAACCCTTTTCCTTATCTTCATCAACGACCTATTGTCGTCGACGAAGAATCCCATCTACTCGTTTGCGGATGACAGCACTATTTGTCATTCATACTCCTTCACAAAACGCTCCAGCTCTGTGGAGATTGAGAGAGAAAGGCGCCGTATGAATGACACACTTAATAGCGACCTACAAACAATCACCAAGTGGGGTCAAGCGAACAGGGTCGATTTTAATCCTCGCAAGACCCAATGTAGCCTGTTATCCCACAAGCGAGTCTCCCAACATTCCAACACATCCCTGGTTATGGATGGTGTGAGTATTGCGGAATCGGCAGCTCTTGATGTTCTGGGCATGTCCATTAAGAACGACCTTCGTTGGAACGATCATATATTTGGCGTGTCGAAAGAAGCAGCCAAGTGCCTCGGCTTCTTAAAGCGGTGCAAAAAATATTTCACCCCGTCCGATCTCCGCATTATTTATACCACCTATATCCGACCTAAAATGGAGTTTAACTCGCACCTATGGGCAGGGGCTTCGAAAACCCATTTGGAGCTCCTGGATCGGGTGCAAAACCGTGCGATCAAACTAATAGGGGACAGTAGGGCATCCAGCTCTATTGACTCCTTGGAGCATCGTCGAAACGTGGCATGTGTGGTGTTATTCTACCGATACTTTTTCGGTAATTGCTCAGTGGAGATGAGCAGCTTGATGCCATCACTCCGGGTATTCCCACGGGCAACCCGTTTGAACACTGGCGCCCATGCATTCCACGTCGAAACGATATTCCAGCGCACTACGCACTACAGAGAAAGTTCGTTCCTGGCCCGAACAGCGCGATTGTGGAATGGTCTCCCTGCAGATGTTTTCCCCAGTACCTATGATCTTGATGGATTCAAGGCAAGAGTCCATAAATTCTTCACCCAACTTCCTATCTCCCAACCTATATATCCTTCCTGAACCAGCGCAATGCCTCGCATTTATAGGGGTCATCCCCTGCGCGTTGGCTCGTCTATAAAAAAAAAAAAAAAAACATGAAGGGAATGAGAATTACAAGAATCGCAGAAGTGCGCTCTTGGCAGGCAATGGCAAAACCTCCAAGTGTGAATGAAAAAACTGCCAATCGCCGTTCGGATTCGGCGTTAAACTGTAGTTCCCCTCCCCTCCCTTTCCCAATCCGCTTAGAATGTGTGCTTTAACATATGATAGAAAAACAGTGTTGCATGCGCATTTCAAAAACGGGTGAAATATGAGATATTACTCTCATTTTCCTTCCCTATCCCCCATGGGTATAGTACAATGGTCTGAAATGGAATGAGTGCTATGGAAGGCTTGTAGCCTTCCTGCCCAACCTCACATCCATCCATCCAATATAAAAGTACATTTTGGGATTTCCCTTGTTACAAGAAATTACTTGCAAACTTGTTTTTTAATTTCCAGTGAATGAATGAATGAATGAATTTTTCTGCAGTTTCGGATCCTCTTTCATAAAAGGGGAATACCATTTATACGCTGCTATACATTTCAATGATATGTCATTCCCCGCGAAAATTTAGGGCATTTCAACTTTGTAACAAATTCATTAGTCGTTAGTAATTAGTTTTAATTGCATTGTTTAAGATCTGAACAAATTCGGAAATGAGTTCTTATTCCGCAAGAACTCGTTCTGAAAGATTTATTCCATCTGAAATTCAAGAAATGCTGTGCGAGAGAAAAAGTGATGAAGAATTTTCCATTTCTGAAAGTGAAAAGTAACAACGCAGCAATAGAAGCCTCTTAAGCTGAGCCCGCGGGTTGCATGGAAACTGACCTTTTCATAAGACTCGAAGTGATGAAGAGAAATATCCAAATATCGAACTATGTGACAAAGATGGCATACAGACTTGAGCCTTTTCGGCTTATTGTGCCAGCGTATCAAGGCCACTTGATTCTTCCTACATTATATGCACAGCAAAAGCTATATTCAAAAGTATTTTATCAAGTGAAACCAACGGAAAAGGACGTTGTATTCAATATATATATATCGAAATCTGAAAAATATGAGTTATCAAATTTTTGGGCTTATGACGCAAGAAATTCTTATCATCTCCAAGGTCAACTGTACCCGGGAAAACCAGTTGAAGGCGAATGTCGATAAATGTAGGCGAGAGCGTTGTTTTGAATCTAGTTTGCAAATATAAAATATCTCTGAGTTTATAAGTTTATATAACCAAAATCAATATTTTTGTTTCCTCAAAATCGATTGAGTGATTGTTTTCCGTTGATAAAATAGTTGTATTACAAATTATTAACTTTAGAAAGTTTTACCTACAGGAAAAATTTATGAAATCTACGCAACTGCATATATAATGTATTGGGGGTAAGGGTGTAAAAAGTAAAATGTTGTGTCACATCCTCCAAAATAAAATAAATAGAATTAAACTCTCGAAAATAAAGACAGAATAACATTTTGGGAGTTGTCATGAAGATTCACCTTTCTAAGTTATCCACAAGAACCCCCCAAGGCCTATAGGGGAATTCTTTGTAAGGTGCCACCCACGGGTTCCAGGATATTCAAGGATAAACATTAATTTGATATCCTTGAAGTCCTTTTCATTACATTTTTCCAAAAAGGATATTTTGTAATCGACTTCATTTCATTAGCTTTCATTTGACGTAAAAATTATTCCTTTCTGATATTTGAGTCAAGAGATATCGTCGCTGGAATAAAGAAACAGTGTAAGTGCCACATACACTATTATTCGATAATTGCACCATTGGATAGACAATCCTTTAATCTATTAGAAAAATCTTTAGTTTTCTTAAATATCTTTTTGGCTCACCAATTTATTCGCGAAAAACGTATTTGTATAATAATAGTGTAGGTACCACAATTGTTTACAAATAGTGTATGGTGCACTTACATTATTTTTAAGTAAATCCCAACAAAATTCTTAAAATATTAAAATAACGTAAAGTATTTTACTTCATTATATTGCTGAAAACTTTTGCAGGCAGCTTAAAAATGTGAATAATAAAATAGTGTAACAGCGACATACATCAATTCATTTTTCTAAATACGCAAACAAAATTTGAAATGAAATAGTGTATCCGTGTTGTACACTATTCTATTTCTTTAAATTTTATCAATTCCTTGAAGCCTTCGAACAAACAAAACGGTGTATAAGCGTATACATCATTTCAAATCTTTATATACACTATTTTAATTTTAAGAAAGTATTATACACTGTTTTATACCGTATAAAAACTATATTATACTATATTAGTTATAAGGAATAGAGCCTATATAATTATACAATTCCTATCAATTTGCTTGTATATTGCATATATGATGAAAAATACGTTCACATTATACCGGCAAAAGTGCCAAGTGCAGTGCAAGTACAAATGCAGTGAATTGTTTTCTGAACAGGATCGGATTGAAATAAATGAAGAGTTTTGGAGTTTAGCCAACTTTGCCGAGCAAGCGCAATTTAAAAATAATACCATCCTAACCAGACCGGGCAAAAGGATGACAGTGAGCTCAAACAGGCGATAAAAAAGTTTTGAGCTAGGCTACGTGAATAAAAAGTTTGCAAGCAAATTTTATCTCAAAACGCTGAATGTGTCTAATGGAACTGTCATGGTTCAAAAAAAGGAAAGTTCGGGAAAAGATTTCACATTAGACAGTCGTGGAACCCAGCGAAATAATAAAAAAATTATGTATTAGTGTTAAGCTACGTTGGGTCACATAATACTTCATTTCTTTGCGTTGAGGCTCATTACGTACGAAAAAGTTCAATGCGATTATACCTATCTCCCCACTCAAATATTACACGGATTTTTGAGTTTTTTAAGGGATTGCATCTCAATTCTATGATTAAGTATCACAAATATAAACAAATCTTTACAACGAATATAACAACGCTTTTCATCAGCCAAAAAAAAGATGCTGGCACAAAATTGTTTGTTTATAAAAATGCAGTCAATAAAAATTTGTAATTTGTTCACAAGTCAGTTCTTTTTATTATACATAAAAGTAATTAAGGCTTGCAAGCACGATAGCTCCCAACTTTTCTTTCAAACGGATTGGGAAGCGGAGCAGTTCAACAGTATACCAGTAAATCCACCAATGATTGTTCGAAAAACATGGACTTCAAAAAAGTCAAGCTAAAAAAATACTCCTCACATCTTCCGGTATCTGCAGCGTGACTTATTAAAACTATTTGCTCAAGGATTGCTGAATCAAGCAGCTGAATTGGTTTTTGAGAACTTACAGACTTCACATTTGGTAAGGGATTGCTTACCGGAACCAGACACTTTGGAAGATGATGAAAGCGATGGTTAAATTAATTAAATATGTTAAACCAAATCCTCTTTCTATTCCTTATTACCTAAATTTACATATCTATCTCATGGTGTAACTTCTTACCTTATTGTTGTTTATTCTCACACACACCTGTTTACCTTTATTATTCTTTTATTTGTCTTACCTTTATGTGTGTATTTACTTCATGTAAATTCATACTTATAATAAATCATTCGCAATCGGGCATCATTCGAACCGCGGGCATCTATTCTCTCTATTCATTCTGTGACCATAACATAAGGTCATTTACGCTGTTTTTTGTTCTGTTTTTACTTTGAATTAAAATAATAAAATAGTATATAATCGGAAATTAAATGATGTATCCCATACAAATAAAATAGTGTATAATGATTTCATATAAAAATGTTCAAAGATAAAATAGTGTATAAGCAGATGCTTTCAGAAAAATGGGCTTCAATGGTATTTCTAAGTAAACATGATTACATTTTTTTTGGTGGATTAACAGCTAAGGTATCAGTGAAAAGTATTGTGTATTTAAGATGTAAATATTTTTAATAAGACGCGGACAATTAAAGTTCAAAGTAGATCGACTGGATTATAAAAACTTCCAATACGTTTTTCTCAAAACTATACTTTTCATGTTACACTATTTGATTATTCCAGCGACGATATGATGTTTTAAAAGTTTCGGGAAGGGGCTTTAAGCCGCCATCTTTAAACTCAATTTAAAAATAAACTCGAACATTCCGGAAAAAATCCCTTGGCACTTTTTCATCTACTGAAATCCTCTATCGAATGAGATGGGTTTGACCTTGTCCCTCGAAATTTTTTTTGAATTTGTTGCACTGTGTTATTCATTATGTAGGCTTAAACAGTAATAAAATGGAAAAGAATGATTTTGAAAGTTAAAAACAAAAAAGAAGTACCGAAAGGGTTAATAACGAGTTATTCGCAAAAAAGCTATGGGGTGCTATTTTTACAAAGAATTCCCCTAATTATTTAAAATTTTCAATCACTATGCATGGTATAAGTATACAAAAAAATCGTTTCGCTTTTAAACATTTAATAGAATAATAACTGTATACTGCGGGGCGGATAAACAAAAAATATTGAGGTTTGGGGTTTTCGGTCTTTATTAGTGGACGTATGAAAACAGAGTGTACACGAAACATTAAACGATACGACCGGCTGAAGCCGGAGAGCAAAAAATAGGGGGAACATGAATACAAAAGGAGAAGGAAAGATTAGGATTAGTGATGGGATCGACAGATCACTAAATAGATCACTAGGTCGCACGGGAATGGCGACCGACTCGGACCCGGGATGGGTGCGCTTGAGGTCTGTTGTATTGGGGGGTGCAATGTGTAAATGCGAGGGAGCTGCAGTTTCCATCAATTGCTGTGCATATTGACGCGTGGGTCGTACCCTTTTTCGCGGTCTCATTGGGGGCGATAGCTATCCTGCGGGGGGCGAAACGTTTGGGAAAGAAGGGGGGGTGTTTGCAGGGATGGTGGGTTCCGCGTGATTTGCCTTTATTTCCTTGGGTGGAAACCCTACGGGATTGAGGGCGGCACTCACATTAGAAAGAGCTTCCTTTGGAGTAGGAAGGTTTTTTCGAAGGGCGGGACCAATGTACATACTATATGGTGATTTGGCACTGCGGCGACATTTGTCAAATATGATGACAAGGGTACTGGACTGCTTAATATCTAACCGAATACTGTAAGTTGAGCAAGTAAGCTGCCACATACATTTCGGTGGAAACC
The DNA here is from genome assembly GCA_963971225.1 of Melieria omissa. NCBI lineage: Eukaryota > Metazoa > Arthropoda > Insecta > Diptera > Ulidiidae > Melieria > Melieria omissa. The sequence goes on along the minus strand of OZ020269.1, from coordinate 68,753,415 downwards.
TTCGAGCATGATCTGCGGGATGAGATCACTGCCAATCACTATATCGATCTGCGCTGCCTCGAAGGGGTCGTGATCAGCGAGATCTAGCGTGGCGAAATCGTTCAAATTTGGGGGGTTTATTTCGGAAGGGGGGAGAAATTCCGTTAACTTTGGAAGCACGATTGCTTGCACGGGGAGGTTTGTGCTCGTTTTAGGGACTGCCAATGTCAAGAAGCATATATGTTTGGCGGTTTTCACAATCTTTCCGCCCATGCCCGAGATCTGGAGGTTAGATTTCTCGATTGACAATTTTAGGCGTCTCTGGACCTTCGAGGAAATGAAGGTGCGCTGAGAGTCTTGATAGATCAACGCTCGAACTTTGAACAACTTTCCTAAATGTATAATGGACACCAGTGCCGTAGGCAGAAGGGAGTGGGTGCCATTATTTGGTTGAAGGGCTGGTACTCGGACCGTACTTTGCCTTGAAGATGTGCTGGGTTGCGCATAGGAAAGGGGAGAATGAGTACAGGAGTTGTTGCTCGGTTGTTGGATAACCGTTGAGATCAGAGAAGTGGTCGGAGGTGATCGATTGCGGGAGTGAGTGGGCTGCGCATTGCCTTTGGGGAGGTGAAGCAAAGAGTGGTGCTTTTTCTGGCAATGTACGCATGTGAAATTGCTTGTACAATCCTGAATTAGGTGAGATGTAGCAAGACAATTTACACAGATCTTGTTCTTTCTCACATATGCTAATCGACTCTGGGGGGTGAGCCTTTTAAAGCTTTGGCAAGTCCGTACGGAATGATTTGCGTTGCAGAGTTTGCACGCGAACTCCTTTTTCACTTCAGTGTGAAGATTTAAGGATCTGTTGGGCGAATTTTTGAGGACATTGGAAGATGAGGGTTGTGGTTTAGACTTGGTAGGCCGAAAGAAATTCAGCCGTTCCACTATCTCATATCTGCAGGTCAGGAACTCATTCATCTGTGACCAGGGTGGCAGATCCTTCCGGGATGTCAAAGATTGTTCCCATAAAACTAGGGTTGCTTCGGGCAATTTGGAGGAGCATATATGTATAAGTTAACCCGACGGCGTCGCAGCCCGCTGCTGCGAAGTAAACGAGCAACGCCACAGCCCGCTACATTGTTGCGCAAGCAAACAACGCTACCGTCGTCGTCGCTAGCGCAGGCCACCGAACTGAGCTTGACGCACAATAGCTGCCGTCAGCAAATATGAACATTGTTGCTGGTGGCGGTCGGTCACTCGCTTCTTGCACGAGCTGCAAGATCAGCGAATTGTGATCGAACATTGTTGCTGATGGTCGATCGTCGGACTGCAAGATCAGCAGGATGATACGGCGCGCATGGTTGGTAGGGCTGTGGGGTAGGCTAAGAAGTTTAGTCGTTGTACGGAGCGGAGCCAGCCCAGTTGGGACTGGCTGAATTAAGCAATTTGTAACTCAATAAACCAAAATTAAATAATTTATATACCAGCAGCGGATCCCAATTGTCCGTAGCTACGGCCTGAGACTTGAGAACGGACAATTGTTTATAGAATTCTGGATCCGCTGTAGTGCTTCACTATTTTCGGCGTGGGCAGGAGCAATATTCAATAGAGATCGAATTTGGGTGTCAACGAGGATGCGTTTGTTCTCATATCGGGATCGTAGGGCTTCCCACGCGAGTCTGAAATTCTCATCGGTTAATGCGTATTGTTTAACAATAGCACCGGCTTGACCTTGCGTTTTGTATCGGAGGTGATACAATTTTTGGGCTGGAGTGAGCTGGGGTGGTTAATGTATACCGCAGTAAACATGTCCCGAAAGGACGGCCACTGCTCATAGCCCTTGAAGAATGTTTCGGTGTCGCAAGGAGGAACTTGGAGGCAAATGTAAGAAGTATTTGCTGGTTCTAGGGGTTGAAACGGTTCCATACGCGTAGCAGGCTGGGGGGACTGAGATTGGAGCATCTTAATGATGTCCAACATCTTAGCCATGCACAACTCGTATTGGTCTGTGCAGGCATCAATCTTTCGCCTAGCCGACTCTTTGAAACCGTCGGGCTGGCTGTTGTCTTCAGCAAGGAAGACTGCCTGATGTGCGCACATTAGCCTCTCCCATTGGGCTTGCAGATTTGTATGCTTAATTTGGACCAGTGATTTGGTCAAATCCTCAATGGGAGCCGATGAAAACTGTGTGCATAATTGCACGTGTCTCTCGGACTTAAAACCAAAAGTGGCAACACTGGGATCGGTTACTATGGGACTAGGTGGCTTGGAGCGAGTTTTGAGTGCTTCGCGAGTAACAGGAACTGTCAAATGTGCCTCGGTTGACTTTGGATATCTTGGAGAAGGAGACTCCATTTTGTTAATTTGACGCTTGGGGGATCGCTCAACAGGTATTTTAATGGCTTAAAAAAAGCTCGAAAGTGCTTTGAAATTCGTTTGAATATAAATATAAGGTTTATGGGGAATAAACCTGAAGTATTACCGCATCCGCGCGAACGATAATTCAGAATTGGAGAAATATACACGAAAGCGTACAAAATTTCAATACGAATTTGTATATCTGTTGAGGATAGAAGTTTACAACTGTGTGTGTAAACGCGCCGAGAAATTGGTATATATATAAACACAAGATATGTAAACAAGAATTGTAGTAATTATTAACAAATTTTTTAATATAGTCAATGTATATAAATATAGTAGTGTATTAGTGTTTTCGTGTTATAATAATTAATTCTTATTATATATGGGGAACTAAAGAATAATGGGGTGAACAATTAAACTGTTTTGAGTACAAGTGGGGTGTTTTTGTCCCACTGTATTCGCTTGAGGTGATAACAGCTGTGCAATGGGTGTGTATGTGCAGCACTATTGAAAATTGTTCAATGTGCTGCGAAAACAGGCTACTCGTCCCACTGTATTTGCGTTTTCTTCTGCCAGCGAGAGTGGTGATATTGCTTAGGCAGAAGTGCGAAAGTGCAATTGCACTTGGAAGCAGCAGCGGGAGTGCTCGCTGCTCAGTGCTTGCGTATGTCGCACAAAACAAAACGCGAAAATGCGTGCAAGTGGGTGAGTGGGAATGCAGCGGGAGAAATGATGCGTGCCTATTTACTGCACAAGGAGAATAGTGCGTTTTGGGTGCTAGCTGCAGCGGAGTTTTTGCTGCTTCGGCAGCGAAGGTCGCACAAAGACGACTGCGAAAATATACAAAGCGCCGAATTATGTGCAGTAGCGTGATTGCTTACTGCACTGCGCTGTTTTGTATGAAGGGAAATATGCACAATAAGCGAACAGTGGCGGGGTACCAAAATGTTAAATTTTTTGGGGAGTGGGAATATATTTTGGGGAAATATATTTGTTGTGTTAGTGTCTGTTATTTATTTATTTATTTAATACCCTTAAACTTATCATTAAAATTATAAGCTAAGAAATAAAGCTATGGCTGCTAAGGCCTTAAGCTAATATAAAGTAAAAGGAAAAGAAAATGAACAAATCTGGTATTTGATAATCCTAATATTACTTAGTTACTAAGTGCTAAGTTCCTAGATTCGAAAGTATGTTTGAAATTTTAAGAAATGAGATGACTTTTTTGATGTTATCTAATGTTGAATTCATTATAAAAGTTAATGGGTTATTGTTTTGAAAAATGTATCTTCGGTTAGTGTTGAAATGAGGACAATCTATTAGGATATGTTGGATGGAAATAATGGTAGTAAAACTGCAGAAAGGACAGGTGTCCGGGATATCCTTATCCAAGAGGTATCCTTGCGTTAGTTTGGAGTGGCCAAGACGGAGTCTTTCATATTTCACTAAGTCGAGGCGTGTTAAGTTGGAGTCATGGTCGAATTTAAAAAAATGTTTTATGTTGTGTTTGTTTTGGTTATGTAATTGATACCATGGTGACGTTTTCCTGAAAGTTCGAATAAGCGCTTTTGTCTGAAAAGTATTTCTCAAATATTTGTGGGCATCTTTTTGATTAAGATTTGGGGTAGTGTATACTGGGGCCATAGTTGCTAGTTTAGCTGATTTATCTGCATATTCGTTGCCTGCTATCTGAGTATGCCCTGGTATCCAGATTAAAACAATTTTAGGGTATATGTTCATTAACGAATTTCTGATAGTAGTAGGGTAGTATTCGCTGTTGCATGTGTTACGTATTGCTTCAATTGATGACAAGGAGTCGGAGCATATAGCATATTTCCCTCTTTTACGTTTTACAAGTTCTATGGCTGAAAGGATAGCTATTATTTCTGCTGAGTAGATTGAGGTATGGTAAGGGCAGTTGGATAGTTTTAAAGAAAGGCTTTCGGTTGTAACACTGTATCCTGTATTGTTATCAGTTTGGGATCCGTCCGTATACAAGAAGGTTCTGTCAACTAGTTGAGATTTAATCTGGTAGAAGGCCTGTCTATAGACTTCTGGGGGGGTAGATGTTTTATTGAACTTTGAAAGTTGAAGATTTATTATATCTGGTTGAAGGAGTCATGAAGGGAGTTGAAGTTTGGGTTGTTTTAGTGGATGGTAAGGAATATTATATTTGTGACATACGGCTATCACTTTCGTTATTGTGGATGCAAATTTTTTGATTTTATGTTTACTATGTTTATTAACAATGGTGGCAATGGGGGTGTCTCTGCTTGATAGTAAAGTTTTAAATAACATAGCTTGTAGTAGTTTGCTTCTGCTCCTGAGGGTATTGAATCCTGTTTCAAAAAGTAAATTATTGATTGGAGTCGTACGATACGCCCCGAGTGATGTCCTTAATGAGGCGTTTACTATTGTCTGAAGTTTATTTAGCTGTGATTTTGGAGCAGATCCGTAGATACCAAAACCAGATATTCAATATGTGATGTCCAATTGAACTTTTTATTAAAGATTAATCCAAGGATTCTTAATTAGTCTACCGACTCGATTTGGATATCGTTACAACTGATTGTGCAAGAGCAGTTTCGCTTGCGACATATATGTAGGTGTTTACTCTTTGGAACAGAAATAACTGCTCCTGAGTAATTACACCAGTCTTGTATATTTGAAAATACAGAATCCAAGTTTAAATTGGTATTTTTCTGGTTATTCTGTTTAATCATAAGGTTAAAGTCATCCGCATAAGCGCAAAAATCAATTTCTTTATGCATGTTTATGATGTCGCAAAGCTTATTATAAGCAATAAGTAAAAGAATTACGGATAAGGGGGATCCTTGTGGAATCCCATTATATAGTGGGTGAATGTCAGAGTAGTATCTTCCAACTCGTGTAATTATTTTTCTATTTTTCATAAAATTGAGTATGTAGTTTTTAATTTTTGGTCCCAATTTCCATTTATCTAATTGATCTATGACCGTGTGGACTCCTATTTTATCAAAAGCTTTAGTAAAATCTAAAGAGATAATTGAGAGGTGTTTCTTTCTGGAAAGGGAATCGGCAATCAGATGCTCTATATAAAGTAGAGCATGTGTTATCGATTTTCCCTTTCTAAATCCAATTTGACTACTGTGTATGAGATTGTTATTGCTAACAAACCACCACAGTCTATTGGCGATTATTTTGTCCAACAATTTTGCACAGCAGGAGTTGAGGGATATGGGGCGATAGGATTTTATGTCAGTTTTATCTGATTGCGGCTTTAAAATTGGGACAACAACAGAGGTTTTATAGGATTGTGGAATATAAGAATTGAAAATATTATTATATAGGTTTACCAGCCTATTCAGTAATGAGCCGCTAAGGTTCCGTAACATGCTGTATGAAATTCGGTCTAAACCTGGTGTGTTTCCTTTTAGTCTTTTCAAAGCTATATGTATTTCGATTTCTTTTATATCTGTTTCTATTTCAAGTGCTTGTTTGTTGGATGTGTTTGTAAAGTGTGTATTCGCTATTCTATGTTTGTGGTTAGAAAATGTTTGAGGGAAATGGTGGTCTGATGATAGTTCGGACCAATAAGAACAAAATGTGTCAGCTATTAATAAGGGGTCCATTATTGGTTGGCAATTTCCATTAGGCGTTGAGATAGAATGTATGCCATGCACTGCTTTGTATCCAGTAAATTTTCTTATGTTGTCCCATATCTTATCAGTTGGTGTTTTGGGGTTTATCTCCGCTGTAAAAGCGTTGATTGAGAGCTTTTTCGCTATTTTTATTTCTTTTCTATAAAGTGCATTTGCTTTACGAAATTGTATAATATTGTTTTGATTGATATTGTTTCTCAACATTTGCCAATATTTGTTTTTCTGCAGCTTTAATTTCTGGAGTTTTTGGCTCCACCATGGTACCGTTTTTCTTTTATTATTGTGTGTAGTTTGTGGTATCGTTTCAGTTGCACTCTGGAGTATTATCTTTATAATATTAGCCGATTCTTTGTTAATGTTTGTAGCTGTGGGTCTGCTTTGTTGATACTGGATGGTTTTTTTTCAAAAAGAGACCAATTACCATTTTTAGTGTTAAATTTAGGTTTCATTAGCGGGGTATAGGAACTGAAATTAAGGGGGATGGAAATTATTATGGGGAAGTGATCGCTACCGTGCAAATCGTCTTGTAGTGCCCAGTCGGCAATCAAAGCGATGTCAGGGGTGCAGAAGGTTAGATCAATATGGGTAAAGGTGTTACGGGTGGAGAAATGTGTAGGAGCTCCATTATTCAGTAATATAAAATTCGATTGATTGATGAATTTAGCTAAGGTCTTCCCTTTGCTGTTATTGTTAGCAGAGCCCCAATGGGTATGCCAAGAATTGAAATCGCCTGTAACTATAATTGAATTGCTAGGGATAGAGAGCATATTATCTAAATTTTGCCTGTTGAAATTAAGTGTGGGTGGGATATAAGCTGATATAATTGAAAATTTTTTGAAGGAATAAATTTCAATTGCAATTGCATCGAAGTCGTCATTTAGAGTGATTGTCTTGTGTTGAATCGATCTATGTATAAGGATCGCAGCTCCTCCATATGGAGCTGTGGTATTTTTAGAATACAGGTTGTAATTGATAGGAATTGGGGTCGGGTAATTTGGTTTAATATGGGTTTCTTGTAAGCATATTATCTTGGGTGCTAATTTAATTTTATTAATATTAGTAGATGGTTGTAGTTGTTAGTATAGCCTCGGATGTTCCATTGGATTATATTAAATGACATTTATGTTAGAAATTTTATATAAATATATAAATATGTATGATATAACAGAGTTTATTTATAGGTCCATTTGGTCGTCATCTACTTCTTCAGTTGCGGTTGCATTTTTCTGGTTAAGAAGTTTACTGTTGGTTCTGGTGTTGTAGATTTTCTTAAGCTGGGTTTGGAGGCGCTTAGAGGTGTTTTTAGGGAGTACTCTGACTACTTTACTTGTATTAAGCGGATCTTTTGATGTGCTTGGGTATGGCTGGGAGTCAGATTCGGATTCACTTTGTAGATCAGCGTAAGATGTTATATTGCGGCTAGCGGGATCGGGCGGTGGTGGCATGTTTTGTGTTCGGGAAGTTTTCGAAGCAACAGATGTGTGTGTGTGTTATTTATATATAGAGAATATAAATGCTTCGCTTTTTTTTGGGGGCCCAGTGCCCGATATTGGGGATGTCCTTTCTGGAGCTGGGTGTCCGCTGCTGTTGTGTTACGTTGCTTGTGCTTGTTGTTTGTGCAGTTCTCCTCTGTTTCTTCCCTTTTTTCTACTCTGCGTTGTGGGAGTGTGTTGTTGTCGTATTGGTGGTGTAAGCGTTTTTGTTGTTGCTACTGTCTTTGACCTACACTTCACTGTTCAATCTTTCGTTGCACTTTGTTGTTTCAATTTGTTAAATTTGCGCACTGTTTTTTAAATGTATTTCGTTGGTTTGTAATGAGTTTTGTTGTAACTAAGTTTTCGTTTTTTGGTTTTTTATGTGTTTATCACTTTACTTAGTACGTGTTCACCTTTGTGTTTGGTTGTGTTGTCACTTTAAGTTTTTGCACTTGACATTGGTGAAGTTGTTGTGAATTGTTTTGTGTTTAAAAATGTTGAAAAACGTATCACTGTTCGTAATTGTAATCGTAATTTTGTTTTGAAATTGTTTTATGTTCACCAAAATTTATTGTTTGTGTTTCGCACCGCGAGTAAGGACCATGTAAATTTTCGTATCGCGGCGGGGCGGATAAATAAAAAATGTTGAGGTTCGGGGTTTTCGGTCTTTTTTAGTGGACGTATAAAAACAGAGTGTACACGAAACATTAAACGATACGACCGGCTGAAGCCGGGGAGCAGAAAATAGGGGGAACATGAATACAAAAGGAGAAGCAACGATTGGGATTAGTGATGGGATCGACAGATCACTAAATACAGCACAGTACATCTGAACAATAACAAATTTTCTTGGTTAAACCGATATGATTTTTTTTTTAAAGTTCCCTTCAGGCTCAGTACAGCTATTTGCATCATCTAAAAGCATGTTTAATGAGTGATTAAAATCGCCGGCTGGAATATTCTTCAGGATATCGGTACAAGCCTTTGGATGGCTTCTACGTCCACAAAACGCCCTCGTTTTTTTTATAAGGTGAAAGTCGCACGATGCCGCATCAGGAGAAAACGAAGAGTGGTTGATGGTTTAAATTCTACTTTTAGTCAAAAAATCAGTCACAATTGTCTTTGGATGAGATGGCGTCTTTGGATAGCAAAAGTGTTCAGTTAAAGTGCGATAATGTTATGTTTTTGAACTGCTTAACTTTTGCCTTACCAAAGATTTTTGTAATCGCGATAGTCCGTTTTTCGAAAAAAAGCCTAAATTTAAAGATTTATTTTGCGATTATGGATATTAGAAGATATATTTCCAAAGGGTTTATTGAACACATACTGAAGTACGTAAAAAAAAATTTGGTGAGTTTTATTCAAAATTGCGCCTGGGATCACCCGTGTAGGTGTTTTGTATAACAAATTAACAAAAAACATGAATAATATTTCATGAACTCTGCCAAGGGATAAATGATCATCACCATAAATTTGGTTCATCAATTGAAATGTTTCTGTTAAAGTTTCAACAACTTTAAAGCAAAACTGAATATTGGCTTTTTTTTAAGGTGCAGTGTACTTTAACCCTGCTGAAAAAAATACCCTTACCCGTGTGATGGGGTACCCGGGGACCCCAGTTTAAATTGTATGAAAATTTCTCACTTGTCGTTCAACCTTTAAGAAATTTTACTGTTTTTGCTTAGTTTTGAAGCTTTTAGTAATATAAAAGTAAATTTTTGGATTACCTTTCTACAAAAACGGCAGCCGCCGTGGCTCAGTTGGTTAGTGCGCGATCCAGCGAGTCGAATGCAGAGCGACGCAAGTTCGAATACTGCATGTAGTAACACCTAAAAAAAATAACGGGAAACTCGTTTTCTCTTTCGGTGGCTGTCCTCTCAGCTGGAAATGGCAAACCTCTGAGAGTAAAAATTGCCTATGAAAAAGCTCCCAACCTGCCGTTCGGAACCGGCATAAAACTGTAGGTTCCTTCCACCCGCGTACAAAATTCACACGCACAACACGGGTGGCTGCAGGAAGCTAAGCCTTAGTCTCGCGTAAAAGGGCTGTCGTGCCAATCTATTACTTATTAATTAATTATTATTATTCCTTACAAAAAATGACTTCCAAACTAGTTTCTTTAATTTCCAGTAATGAATTTGTATGCATTTTCGGATACCTCTTTCATAAAAAGTGGAATACCTTTGATACGCTGCTATAAATTTCCATGGAAGGTCATTCCCTGCGGAAATTTTTGACATTTGAACTTTGTAACAAATTAATCAGTCGTTAGTAATTAGTTTTAATTGCATTGTGAAAGATCTGAACAAATTCGGAAATGAGTTCTTATTCAGCAAGAGCTCGTTGTGAAAGATTTATCCCAGCCGAAATTAAAGAAATACTGTGCGAAAGTAAAAGTGTTAAAGAATTTTTCATTTCCGAAGGCGAAGAAGAACATATTCCAACAGTTGACAACGCAGTAATAAAAGCCTCTGACGCTGAGCCTGAAGTTGCATAGAAACTGACCTTTTCATATGACTCGAATGGTAGTGACGAAGACTTGAGCCATTTCGGCGTAGTGTGCCAGCGTTGTGGCCTCGATTCGTCCTACAATACACTGCGTTAAGAAATGATAGCACCATTGACCTTTTGTATCATAACTTCCATGCTAATGATCGAAGAAAGGAAAAACTTGGTCCAAATATCTATTGCATATATTTAAATAATGTCCTGCACCAAAAATTTCGGAATGTTCGATACAAAAGACAAAATATGAATTTAAATAAAAAAGTCACTTTCGCAAGCGTTAAGAAATGATAGCACCACTTGCAATATTTTATTTTTGTACGGCCTTTGACTTTTTTGTCAAACTTCTATTGTCAAAACTAAAGAAGTGAAGAAGAAGTGAACGCAATGGGCAGAGAGGTGGAACTGGAACAAGAGGAAAAAGCCGTCACAAGCGCTCTTAAAGACGAAGGTCTAACACACCGCTAAATTGGACGTCGGATTAGCCGTTGTCATACGGTAGTTGGCAAATTTTTGCGCAATCTTACAGCTTATGCAAATAAGAGAAGCCCAGGTCGTTCATGCGTTCTCTCCGAAGCGGATAGACGTATCATTTGTAGAGCTGCTTCTAATTCATCAAAGGACACGCGCCATTGATGAAGCGAATTTTCACCACATGTGTCCTATGTTACCTTCTGGAAGAAACTAAAGGATACTAAATTCCTAGAATATAAAAAAATTACCAAAGCTCCTGCTCTAAAACGTACGCATATCGACAAACGAGCCGATGCGCACCAAACATGGTGCAGTGAGTGGGCATCGTTAAGCATAAGAAACAAAACTAAGCCTAGAAAATCAAATTTAAGCCTGATATACCCTTCCAGATCATCAGGTCTGACGAAAAAAAATTCAATCTAGATGGACCACATGGATTTCCACATTACTGGCATGATCTGCGCAAGAAACCGAGGCTTTTCTCAAAAAGGATTTTCAGTGGTGGATCAATAATGCTTTGGACAGCATTTCAGGTCATGGAAAAGCATCTCTGGCATTTACTGATACACGTTTGAACTCTGCGCGGTATCAAGAGCTCCTTCAGGAACATGTTCTTCCATATATCGACAAGTTTCCCGCCGTGGATTTACGTTCATGCAGGATAACGCAGCAGTGCACGCATCGAGAAGTAGCAAAGAATGGTTACAATCGCGTAATATTCCTATCCTCGAATGGCCAGCAAGATCGCCGGATCTGAACCCAATAGAGAACCTATGGGGCATCATGGCACGGCAAGTTTACGACGATTGTCGGCAGTTCGAGGATGTGACACAGCTCCAAAAAGAAATTGTCCGGGTCTGGGAAGGATTACCTCATAATCTTCTACAAAATTTGGTCGAGTCCATGCCAAAGATAACTAATTTAACCATTAAGAGTAGAGGAACCCCCATTTCATATTAAACACAAAAATAAAGTGCATTGCGAAAAAATAAAAAGAAGTATTGTAAGTGGTGCTATCATTTCTTAACGCTTGTGAAAGTGACTTTTTTATGTAAATTCATATTTTGTCCTTTGTATCGAACATTTCGGAATTTTGGGTGCGGGACATTATTTAAATATATGCAATGGATATGTCGACCAAGTTTTTCCATTCTTCGATCATTAGCATGGAAGTTATGATACAAAAAGTCAATGGTGCTATCATTTCTTAACGCACTGTATATGCACCGCAAAAGATATATTCAAAAGTATTTTATCAAGTAAAATATGTGACATAGTTTTGCGTGAAACAAACCGAAAAGGACGCTTTATTCAATATATATAATCGAAATCTTAAAAATATGAGCTATCAACTTTTTGGGGCTTACGACGCAAGAAATTCTTATCATCTTTAAGGTCAATTGTACCCGGGAAAACCCGCTGAAGGCGAATGTCGATAAATGTAGGCGAGAGAGTTGTTTTAGATCTGGTTTTCAAATATAAAATATCTTGGAGTTTATATAACCAAAATCAAATTTTCGTTTCCTCAAAATCGATTGAATGATTGTTTTCCGTTGACAAAATTGTTTAATTACAAATTATTAACTTTAGAAAAATGTTACTTACAGACAAAATCTATGACATCTACGTAACTCCATATAAAATGTATTGGGGTACCCGGGTGCCCCAGCACACGGGTAAGGGTGTAAAAAGTGAAATGTTGTGCCACACCCTCAAAAATACAAAAAATTGAATTAAAGACTCGAAAATAAAGATAGAATACCATTTTGGGAGTTGTCATGGAGATTCACCTTTCTAGGTTATTCGCAAGTACATAAAATTTCGATATAAAAGTGATTTGGGTACCCGGGTACCCCATCACACACATAAGGGTTAAAAAACATGTAATACCAAATTGGAAAACAAGTTTTTTTTTAAAACCCCTCCCATGACCAAGTTCTGGCTGCGCCCCTGTCCACAAGTATATAAAATTTCGATATAAACGTGATTTGGGTACCCGGGTACCCCATCACACACATAAGGGTTAACAGCATGTAAGAAGCCCTCATTTAGCTTTCTAACAAGTAAAAGAGGATTGCTTTCGTGAAAGAGTATATTAAAAGTCGGATTTCCGAGATAATGTGTTGTGTCTAATAAAGGTTTTGCACATTTGGCATTAAAAGCACCAACTAATTTGAAGAGGATCCTGTTAATAATAAAAATCAGAAATTAACAGTCAAGTAAAGGCGTGAACAGGCTGTTTTTTTCTTAAGCAATGGTTTCGAGAGTTTATTTACATATACTAAAAGCTTATGTCCCCCCCCCCCCCCCCCGCCCTGACGGAACGATCTAGCAAGCGCAGCACTCACACAATTATACGTCCATTGTACTACGAGTTGTTGTTCCCTGCCTTCCATTTCCATGTGCTTTGGCCACTGAAAATGGCCCGTCATTAACCCGACCATCTGCCTGCAGTCCCTTCTGCCTAGTGACAAAAGAAACTGTGAGCATTTGTCGGATATGGCGGGAAGCATAAGTTTCGTCCACCTGCAGCCGCTCTCAGCCTGCCATGCTTGCTCCTGGGTCATAGTGACCCATTCGTTAACAGTGGCTTTGATGGCTGCAGATGGGAGTGGCAGAATAGGCTCAGGGCCGACAAAATTAGCCTCAGAGCCCATTCTAGCTAAGGAACCCGAGGTCTCGTTACCCGCAATTCCTGCGTGTTCCGGGACTCAGGTGAGCATCAGGCTATTGTATTTAAGTAAAGTAAAGTAAAGTTATGGTACTTGGTGCCAACATAGTTAAGCCTGGATTTGCAGGACTTGACTAGCATAGAGGTGGTTAGAGGGATCTCCAAGGTCATAAGCGCAGCTTGGCTGTCGCTACAGACACCGATAGACCTGCCTCTCCACTGAATTTATATTTCTCATTATGAACTTACGCATTCTCATTATGAGATGACATATTCGTATTTTGAGGTTGAAAAGGTGTAGTGTCCGACCGAAACCACTTTTTGGGCCAAAACAGAATTTCGGTTTTTTTTTTAATATTCGGCCAAAACCGAAACTTTCTAGTTCAAATAAAAATCAAGCATTTTTTTCAAAAAACGGATTTTACTTAACATAAACACAAAAAAAATCACGAAAACCTTACGCGCTAATATTCAAAACAAAATAATTTAATATTATTTATAACACTTCGTTCAATAATGTGTGTGACTAACTAATTAAAACACATTTCTTTGCCAAAATTCGTTTTTATTCATCAACATAGTCCCCTTTTAGGGAGATACAATCATTTCAACGCTTTTCCAATCTTTCGATACCGCCTTTGTAGAACGATTTTTCTTTGCCTTCAAAATAGGCGTTAGTTTCGGCGATTACTTCATCATTTGAGCCAAATCTCTTACCACGGAGCGTCTTTGTGAGGTCTGCGAAGAGCCAGTAGTCGCTGGGGGCCAGATCTGGAGAATACGGGGGATGAGGAACCAATTCGAAACCCAATTCATGCATTTTTGCCATCGTTTTCATTGGCTTGTGACACGGTGCATTGCCTTGGTGAAACAACACTTTTTTCTTCTTCATATGGGGCCGCTTAATCGCGATTTCTTCTTTCAAACGTTCCAACAACGCTATATAATAGTCGCTATTGATTCTCAAGATAGTCGATGAATATTATTCCGTGCACATCCCAAAATACTGACGCCATAACCTTGCCAGCCGATGTTTGTGCCTTTGGACACTTTGGGCGGCTTTCACCGGTTGCATGCCACTCAGCAGACTGCCGATTTGACTCTGGAGTGAAATGGTGGATCCATGTTTCATCCATTGTGATGTACCGACGCAAAAACTCCGACTTGTTGCGCGTAAACATTTCCAAACAGCTCTTTGAATCATCGATTCGTTGTTGTTTTTGCTCCGGTGTGAGCAAACGCGGCACCCATTTCGAAAACACCTTTTTCATAACCAAATGTTCGTGTATTATGGTGTGTACACTGCCTGCTGATATCTTTAGAAAGTCAGCAATCTCCCCCACTTTCACTTTACGGTCGGACATAATGATTTTCAGTGTTTTTTCAACGTTTTCTGGAATAACAGCGTCATTTGGCCGTCCAGTAGATGGAATGTCATCGGTGTCTGTACGACCACGTTTGAATTCGGCATACCAATAACAAATGGTTCTTTTTGATGGAGCAGAGTCCGAATAATGTTTTTCAAGCCATTCCTGGCATTGAACAGTATTTTTTTTCATTAAAAAACAATGATAAATCAGCACACGGAATTGCTTTGAATTCATTTTTTTTTGAAAACTCAAAAGTAGTGTCACTTAAAGCACTGTAACTTGTAAACTAATGGTCGGATTGACATACAATTTTGACAGTAAGCCTAAAAAGGTTCACAATTTCGAAAAAAAATATTGATTTAGTATTAGTGCCGCCATCTATGTGTCAGTCACACACATTATTGAACGAAGTGTTATGCTAAAAACGGCATCTAAATTACTCCTCCTTACACTATATATCTGCTTGGCTGCACTAACTAGCCGTTCACTCGCTACATAATAAAATGTAAACAAATATTCTAGAAAGTTTCGGTCTCGGCCGTTCGGACATTTGTTGGCCGAAACTGAAACCAAACCACTTATTTGGACCGAGATGGAAACTGAATATTCGGTCGGACACTAGATAAAACCAAAGAATATACAATAGGGCAGTTCACGATAACGTGCAAACGGTCTTGCATCATGGCATTTGCAAAATGTGATGGCAAATTTTTCCAACGCAACAACAAAATGTACACATTTGCCCATGCCGAGCGGCGGCAAATTTCCCACACTAAAACTCTATTGCATATTTTTCGGCATGGGCAAAACAGATTTGACAATCAATCAGCTGTTACAGTTGTCGAGATAAAGCAGACGAAAAAGAAAATAAAAAGAGAAAAACCGGATAAAAAGTGGACGGAGGAGGAGATTCGTACAATTTTGAGTTATTTGCAAGAAGCGCTGGAGTTAGAATAGAATTGATAAGGGGTATGTTGCACTGAGACCAGGATTGATCTATTGTGCCCCCTACAATTGTTAGAGCACATCCCCTAAACCTACCGCCCTAATGAAACTTAGTAACTCGCGGGGGTTTAGGTGCTTGACGTCCTCTTCTGCAAGCCAAAACTGGCCCAGGTAACGTAACCTGCTGCGACAAGCCGCATTACAGTGCAATATGATGTGTTCGGGAGTCTCCTCTGCTGTTTCGCAGAGTCTACAGACGCTTACCTGTTCTATCCCGATTGTATGCATGTGTTTCCTCAATCTGCAGTGCCCAGTTATCAGACCTGTTACCTGTCTAAGCTGGTTTCTCCTTAGTTTGAGGCATTCTTCACTCCATTTGGGGTTATAATCTTTGATGACGATTTTCGATTGCCTGAGACCGGAGGCGCTAGCCCAGTATTCTGTTTTCCTGGTTCTTTCCTCAAGTCTCAATGACTCCGTTATGGCGGTTTTGCCCAGCCCAATGAAGGGTTCAGGACCCAGGGGGCGTGGCTGCCGCGGTTCTAGCGAGGCTGTCCGCTTCCTCGTTTCCTCCGATACCTCTGTGTCCTGGAACCCAGAGGATCTTTACCTGGTTACACCTGCCCAGTGCATTCAATGCCTCGATGCATTCCAGCACTAACCTTTGATGGCTGCTTGGCTGTCGGAGCAGATGACGATGTCTTACCCCCTGTACTCACGCTCGAGATTGAACCGCACACAGAGCCTGATAGCATATAGTTCTACCTGGAATATGCTGGGTGTTTTCCCCATGGGCTCATAGTGCTTGAGGCGAGGTCCAAACACTCCTGCCCCTGTTCCCTCGTGCGTTTTCGAGCCATCTGTAAACCACTTAATTGTGTGTGGTCTAAAATGGATCTGGTGGTCTTCCCAGGCCCAGTCTGTTTTATTGCTCATATAAACTCCGAAGTATTTTTTGTAGTTATATGTTCTTGTTATTGTATACATCGGATACAAAACATAAGGGTTACTAGTGGATAGCACATCTAAGTCTCTGTGCCTAAGGATGTGATCCCCCTTTACTAGTTCTGGCCAGTCCAAGGCTAGTACGCTTGGCCGCCATCTCAATTGCTACGTGCAATGGCGATATGTTAAGTATCACCTCCAGTGCCACCGTGGGACAGGTTCTCATAGCACCTGTGATGCACGTGCACGCAAGTCGCTGGACCTTGTCGAGTTTTTTCCTCACTGTTGTGAGGAAAAAACTCACAACAGTGCCTGCCAAGGATCTACATACCATGACCGCCTTTGTTGCTTTACTGATAACTGCCTCCGCATGCTTGTTCCAGAGTAACTTCGAATCTAGTGTTACACCTAGGTACTTCACCTCTGGCTATGCTTTTCCCGAGCAAGCGTATTGTCCGCATATGTGGCAGCTTTCTTTTCCATGTAAAAGGTACTATGGTCGTTTTGTCCGGGTTTATTTGCAGGTCTACCCGGGCACACCATTCTTGGGTTATTTTTAAGCCTCTCTGGATTATATCACAGAGAGTGTCTTCAAACCTTCCTCTAGCGATAATGACAATGTCGTCGGCATAACCTTGACACGTTATGCCATTGCTTGTAAGTAGTTCGAGGAGCTCATCCACTACCAGACTCCACAGCAGCGGTGATAATACTCCGCCCTGCGGACATCCTCTTTTCGCTAGCACGCTCCTGGTGGTGGTGCCCACTTTCATAATGGCCGATCTGGTGGAGAGCATGGCTCTTATCCAGCGGCTTAGTGGGGCTTCCACTCCTCTCCTGCTGAGCGCTCTTTCTATCGCCTCTTGCGAGGTGTTATCGAAGGCTCCTTCGATATCCAGAAAAGCGCACAGGATAATCTCCTTGCTTTTAAGAGCTTCTTGTATTGAACTCGTGAGCTGAAATAGGGCAGTCTCTGTCGATCTGCCTGCCCTATACGCATGTTGTTTTGCGTGCAGAGGTGTTCTCTTGAGCGCCACGGTTCTGATATACTGATCTAACACCTTCTCCATTGTCTTCATGAAGAAGGATGTCAGACTGATTGGCCTAAAGGACTTCGGCTCCGTATAGTCCTTTTTACCTATTTTTGGTATAAAAACTACCAGGGCACTTCTCCAACTGGCGGGTATGTACCCTGTTGCTAGACAGCTTCTCATTATGCCAGTGAGATGCCTGAGTAGGACCCCCTGCCTTTTTGTAGAAAGACAGGAAAGATCCCGTCCTGGCCTGGCGATTTTAAGGGTTGAAAGGTGTTCAATGCCCAGTCAATCTTATTCCGAGAGATGACCTTATGCGCCAGCTCCCAGTCCCTTCTATTTGGACGGTAGATGGTACATACAGCAGGTGCGTCCTGGGGGATTGCCCCAGGGAAATGTGCACCTAGAAGAGCGAGAGCCCTTTGCTCTTCATTGCGCGTGTAACTACCATCCGGCAATTTCAGAGCCATCTTATTTTCCGTTGCTCCCTTCGCTAGCGCTTTGTGCAGCCTTGCTGCCTGGGGGGTGGAAGAAATTTCTTCGCAAAACGATTGGAAACTAGCCCTTTTCGCTTTCCGTACTTCCTTTGTGTACTTAGTGAGAGTGGCAGTGTATTCCTGCCAGTCACCTGTTCGCTTTGCCCTATTAAAGAGCCTCCGCGTGTCGGTTCTGAGTTTCGCCAGGGTGGTGTTCCACCACGGTGTGGATTTCTTCCTGGTCCTCCTACTCTCAGGGCAACTTAAGTGAAAAGCATTGATTATTGCCCCATTTACTGTTTCAACCGCCTGCTCAATTTCGAGGGGATGCCGCATCCTGCCCCGAAAATCCAGCAAGGGTTGATCCTCTTCGAGCAACCTTGTAAATTTTTCCCAGTCGGTCTTCCTGGGGTTTCTAGTTGGAGATGACTCCAATATGGTGGCTGCTAATCGGAATTCGATCATCCTATGATCTGATAGGGAGGGCTCATTCGATACTCTCTAATCAGATACGTAGTCACTAATCCTACTGTTACCTATGGTAAGGTCTAGGACCTCCTGCCTAACTCTAGTGACAAAAGTCGGAGAACATCCCGAGTTGAATATAACTAGGTTAGTTTCTAATATATAATCGAGTAGGTACTCACCCCTTAGATTATCTTCAGTACTTCCCCAGATCGTGTGGTAGGCGTTCATGTCCCCGCCTATTAGGAGTGGCAAGGCCTTTGCCCTGCAGTACTCCACCAGGCCCTGCACTTCATGGGGGGGAACAGCCATTTCTTCTCCTGGGAAATACGCCGACGCCAGGACGATCTCGAGGTCTGCTACCAGGTCCCTGGACATGTACTCTGAAATACATAGTTAGTATTTTTCTCAATTACCACGCAGGCACGAGGTATCTCGTGCCACAGATAACTCATCATATAGATGTCCAGCGGCCAAGGAAAAAATGTGTCAAAAAGTTCGACAAATTTGGCCTCCGATAAGAGCTTTTTGGCCTCTAATGTCACTCACACAAACACCGCTTCACACGCATTGTACTCTGTTTTGAGATACAGAAATATGTGATTTTCTAGTCAAAACAGCGCTTGTCTCTTATCATACCTTTTAAGCAGCCAGTCGGGATTGAATGTTGATGGTCAAACGCGTAAGCGGGAGTGTCTCGGACGACGAGTTCGCGGTTCAATCCTCACTGTAGCCGCCAAAAATTTTTTAATGGCTTTTTTTCAATATACAGTGCAAGCTCGGTATTCGCGACTACCCATTATCGCGACGGCCTGGTTATCGCGACGTCTCAATTTTTGACATTGCAGGTTCTATAATCGCGACAGTTTACGAAAAACGGGGTTCTATTTTCGCGACTCTTATCTGTTTTCAGTTTTTTAATTTTATTACAATGTCTATAACCAAAAATGGGAAATCCCCGTCTTTTGGTATATTAACCTTTTTGGATTGTTAAGCCGAACACAGCACTATATTAATCACGTGATTCAGCTGTTATTTTAAAAAATAATTTGCTAAAAAAGCAACGCAAAATCTCCAATTTCTTTAAAATTGTTTAAAATGTAAATATATAAATAAAAACA
This sequence comes from Melieria omissa, assembly GCA_963971225.1. NCBI lineage: Eukaryota > Metazoa > Arthropoda > Insecta > Diptera > Ulidiidae > Melieria > Melieria omissa. Next base: position 68,733,953 of record OZ020269.1, on the reverse strand, counting down.
ATTCTAATTTCAAAAATTACATAAAATTTTTAAATAAAATTTTGAGTTCTGTTATCGCGAAAATTCAGTTTTCGCGACAGGTCTGGTTGTTAATTAGTCGCGAAAATCGAGCTTGCACTGTATATTCCTTTTTTTACGACCCGTGAAAAAAAAATGACTGAACAATTTATTTGGTTTCTAGATCTCTTGATTAGTGAATTGTTTGGTTTTGGAGACACATATAATTGTTCGTTTAAAATCAATCAACCAAGCGCAGCATACGGTTACAAACAACCATACAGCAAAAAGATTCGGTTGATGATGACAGGCGCTCATGGGTGTACCTAGGTATGGGTAGAGGAGGGTAGCTCCCCCTACGTAATTCTATATTTTATATACATATGCTCAGAAATCTATATTCTATTCTATTTGAATTTTATATTCTGAATTCGGAAATGTAGTTATGTCTTTGCCCCCTTTAATTTGTTGCTGGGTACGCCCAGGCACTTGCTTTTCGCAAATTAAAAGATCGGCAAAATCTGCCAAAACGAATGTACTTGTTCAGCGGTCACTTCATTGTCGCAATACAGTTACGCCGACGCAAAGGATAGACCTGCTGGTGCCGCAGCTATTGACAATGTGTTGCCTTAGCAACGATGTGTATGTATCATGCCAAAGAAAATTATTTTCTTTCTTTATATTCTTTGATCATGCACAAAATTTTTAGTGCTGATTCATTTATATCACATTTTTTGAACACATTATTAATTTCCGGTATAACCGATTAAAAAGGTTTATAAAAAAAAGCGTTAAATGTTAAGACAAATTTTGCTTCCCGCCCAGCCTTGAACCCGAGGGGAAATTTACGAAAAAGAAATTACGGATATCTGATGTGCTGTCTACCTGTTACACCAAATACAGTACGTGATTGTTGTAGCTAAAATCATAAATATATGTTGCAAAAAAGAATATCACAAGCAAGAAAAGAAATTCAAAATTAATTCAATCCGACAAAAGTTCTGGATGAGCACATGCAGTTGTGTGCGTAAAATAGCTTTGCGGAAAAAAGCTGTAATTCAGAATTTGAAATTTGTGTGCCATTTTCGTCGTATGAGACTGGACATCTATATGATGAGTTATCTGTGCTCGTGCCTTGTGTCCCAAATTACCTTGGTTTGCTGCGAGTTGAGCCCGCAGACTCTGCCGTTATAGCACCAGGGCTCCTGCACTAGCGCCGCTCCGATGTGGTCTCGGGTGAACTTATGCGCTAGGACGGCCGATGCCGCCTTCACGTGATGAAGGTTGATTTGAACAACCTTCATGTCTCGAGGGTTAGAGTTTAGGAGAGGCATCATCGTCCATCTCCAGCAGCGTCGTTATCGAAATTTCGTCCGACAGCTGCTCCTCTTCCTCGTTCGTACTACCTTGAAGCCCCAGCGTTTCAAGGTTTAGCTCCTCAAGGGAATCTTGGGAGGCTTGCAAAATTACTTCTGCCCCAGCTGCCTCTCCGCCTTCCGGTGTTTTCCCGGATTCGGCAGATCGTACTCCACCTGAGGGCCCTGCTTCCACCGGTGTATTCCCGGTTTCCACTGTTTCCACTGTGACACTATTCGGGCCTCCAGGTCTGGGGGCATGAACTGGGACGCTCCCATACCTGAAGTTTAGGGCGTTCCCGTTTTCCCTTATCTTGGCGAGGGATTTCTCGTCAATCACCAGGTTCCACAGGACACCATGGCCCTCCTCCTTGGAAGTAACCACCTTCCAAAGGTTTGTGTAGACCCTAGCATTTTGCGCTTGAATCTACGCAAAAAGCTTGCTGGCGTTGGAGTTAGAGGTGTGAATTGTTTTCGGATTCCACAGCGGCAGCAACTGCTAAGTGACCGCCAATACGGCTTTCGGAGACAGCGATCGACGGGAGACCTTATGGCGGTCCTCACCGAGAAATGGAACCACAGCATTCTAAACCTCGGTGACAAGGCCTTTGACCGAGTGTGGCATAAAGCACTCGTGTCAAAATTGATTGCCTATGGCGTCGGTAGTACCTTCTCTCGTTGGATTACGAGCTTCCTCTATGATCGCTCTATTCGTGTTGTGATAGACGGCATAGCCTCGAAAAAGCATTCCCCTAGCGCGGGAGTGCCGCAGGGTTCGGTCCTTTCTCTAACCCTTTTCCTTATCTTCATTAACGACCTATTGTCGTCGACGAAGAATCCCATCTACTCGTTTGGGGATGACAGCACCATTTGTCATTCATACTCCTTCACAAAGTGCCCCAGCTCTGTGGAGATTGAGAGAGAACGGCGCCGAATGAACGACACACTTAATAGTGACCTACAAACAATCACCAAGTGGGGTCAAGCGAACAGGGTCGATTTTAATCCTCGCAAGACCCAATGTTGCCTGTCGTTATTGTTATCCCACAAACGAGTCTCCCCACATCCCAATACATCCCTGGTTATGGGTGGTATAAGTATTGCGGAATCGGCAGCTCTTGATGTTCTGGGCATGTCCATTAAGAACGACCTTCGTTGGAACGATCATATTTTTGGCGTGTCGAAAGAAGCAGCCAAGTGCCTCGGCTTCCTAAAGCGGTGCAAAAAATATTTCACTCCGTCTGATCTCCGCATTATTTACACCACCTATATCCGACCTAAAATAGAGTTTAACTCGCACCTATGGGCGGTGGCTTCAAAAACCCATTTGGAGCTCCTGGACCGGGTGCAAAACCGTGCGATCAAGCTTATAGGGGACAGTAGGGTATCCAGCTCTATTGACTCCTTAGAACATCGTCGAAACGTGGCATGTGTGGTGTTATTTTACCGATACTTTTTCGGTAATTGCTCAGTGGAGATGAGCAGCTTGATGCCATCACTCCGGGTATTCCCTCGGGCAACCCGTTTGAACACTGGCGCCCATGCATTCCACGTTGAAAAGATGATTCAGCGCTCTACAGAGAAGGTTCGTTTCTGGCCCGTACATCGCGGTTGTGGAATGGTCTCCCTGCGGATATTTTCCCCAGCACTTATGATCTCGATGGGTTCAAGTCAAGAGTCCATAACCACTTCTCTCAAAATCCTATCTCCTAGCCTTTATATCCATTCTGAGTCTAGGGGTCATCACCTGCGCGTTTGTTCGAAAAAAACAAAAAAAAAAAACAAAAAAACTTAGAGTAAGTTCGGGTAATGTGATATGGTCGGGTAATGTGATATATTGGCTTATTTCACAAATGCGTTGACTTTTTTCAAAATTAACCTTTTTAAAACATCATAAAAACTAAAAAACTCGTGCGGCATGATTTTGGATGTATTTGCTTAAATAGTTTACAGTCAGTGTGATGAAGTGCTTTGAGTAGTGCTTGCACAAGTTTTTGGTCATTAAGTTTGAAAGCATAAAAGGTACAAAAAAATATTATAAGAAAGTTCGAGGCGAATCAGAAGTAAATCAGTGATATCGATTATGAGTTTGCGAGGTACGGTCTTCTTAACAAAATTATTATTGTTCTTTTGTAATATTTTTTTCGCAAAAAGTAAACTTCGGGTAATGTGATATACCAAAGTTCGGGTAATGTGATATACTACATAACGGTACCCAAACTTATGACAGTAGTAATATTTGTATACAGAAATGTATATATGCTTAATTTTATAATATTTGAATTAGAATAGTCTCAAAAATCTGTTGTGGTTACGTTTCAGATAAAAAAACCCATGAAATCATATTTCTCGATACAAATTTTTAACCCTTGGTTTACCCCGTCAGATTGTTATTTTCTTAAAAAAAATGAGAAGCATGTCTCTAATTATTTTTGATTTGGAGTATTTTCACCAAGTTTGAAACTGATAGGTCTGTTTAATAACGTTTTTTCGGGTATATCACATTACCCGCCACTTTTTTCAGCCGCCAATTTTTGGATATTTTCATTTGTAATGAAAAAACTTGTCAACAGTTTATCTTAAAGAATTGCAAATCTTAGATATACTAAATAATGCATCAGTGAGCAGTTTGAGACCCAAAAAAGTGTCTTTCATGGCAAAGTGTGTCGGGAATCGCCGTAAAACAAACAGGTATATCACATTACCCCAACTTACTCTATGCATGCTCTTTATTCACGCTGGCTCCCACGGCGCAAATATTCTATTCTTCTTCTTGATTTATTCTGCAAAAGCAGCTGTGAATTTGTTCTGCAACCAAATTTACCATGAAATTTTAAAAAGTGTGCTCAGTGTTGATGGCAAATTTTTTGAAATGACATGCAATATTATTTGCACGTTATCCTGAACTGCCCTAATATAAAGAATACGCATCTTCAAACATTTTGCAAGCGTGTTTTTTGACGCGGGGACAAGAGATGAACGGAGGCATAGGTTGCGGGAAATTTGCTCGCGCTCAACAGTTTGCGAGAACGCAAACACTGCGTTTGACAACAGCAAAAAGCAATGTTGTTCGCAACGGCACCGCCCGTGTATATTGAAATGGTGGTTGCTATGGCGTAGTGATCCCTCAATCATTTCTTGCATGCATGTTTATTGACTTGTTCGTCGAAGCGCAAGCGGAGAGCAAACAACGAACCAAAGCATCGTCATCGTCGTTTCAACAAAGATGAATGGGATTCGCTAATGTTGTCGTTGTTGTCGTTTATTGTGTGTATGCTTTTTTGTGTTGCCGATTGGTTTTGCTGCACAAATTGCTGTCATGTCACCATCAATCGAATCTTTGCGGTGTATGGCGTTTTGCTGGCCAATGCTTTGATTCATTACAAAATTTGGTGGTTGATCCCAATTTAAAATGTTTACAAATATTTTTACGTGGCGAGTTCGAAGTAAAATTATTTGTTTTTATTTTCACATGGTTGATTAAAATTTTGAGAATATGGGGAAAACTACGAAAAAAATCAACTGATGGGCATATTGACTTCGTGAAAACACTTGCAATCAAAAACAATTAGATACGTATTTTAATTTTGTTTTTTTTTGAGAATCGAAATCTAACGGACAAACCAAGGCTTAACAGATTGTATGGAAAACATAATTTAATAGGTCTATTGACTTTCAATAGGGCGAAAGCACTAATAAAGCACTAAACAAAGAAATAAATTAAAAGACAAGTATTTTGTCATAAGTTATTACGGCATGCCTACGTTTAAAAATAGTATAAATATTCTACACCTGAATGGTTCCATGGCGAATGATGTGACCATAAATTTACAATATTAGATTTTCTTATTTTAGTTCTTTTAAACAAGCATTATAAGTGAGCCGTAAAAGAGTTCCAAAGAACGGGACGGAAAATTATTATAGGCTAATAAAATCGTCTTCCTTTCTTTCCAATTCCCCTTTTATTTAATTGTCTTTGATTACTTATTATTTATTTTTTAATTGACTGTAGCGATCATATAGGTCGCCATGCCAGCCATATTTTATTTCCTTTTCTATGATTTTGCGCACACTACAGTCGGCAGTGAGTTCAGGAGCAATATGAGACGCCGCACAGTGTCGCGAGTGTGGCCAAAAATACAAAAAGTCGATGTTGCAAACATGATATTTTTTTTACATACATGGTGAGATAATACTCCCAATAAGACAAATCCAAAATATTTCTTTAAACAAATAATAAATGTAAGCAGGAGCCATCCACAAAGTTGAGCCTTTTCTTGGAAAGCATTTTTGCCAGAGCAACTCACTATTTTTATGCTAAATGTAAGTAGCATTTTTAGCTTACAGGTACTATGTATGGATACAAATTACATACGTAAAAAAAATATAGAGTTTAGGCAAGTAGGTGCTACTTTTTTGTTTTGTTTTGATCAGCATATGCGAAGTTACGTTGCTTTAAAAAAATCCGGCCTGGCTAACGAAATGTGAGAAAAATTGCAAACTTTGGGAGACGATGAAAAGAAAACGTCTCAATGCATCTCTGCAATGATTAGTGCAAAACAAAGACACAAGTACGACCTTTCAAATAAAAAAAAAATTAGCTGCGTCGACCTGCGTCCCCACCTAAAATTGTACTTCTTGTAGTGGCACCTACAGTAAAAAATTGTGATTTTTTCGAAGTATGGCTTGGGACGCACAATGAAAACTGCGGCAAAACAGCTGTTACAATGGTGAGCTATATAAAAGACAAGGTGGGAACTTTGTTCGTATCTTCAAAAGTAGGCAGAATGTCACGCCCACTTTAAAAATTTAAATATTTATACCAAAATATGGTACCACAAGCTGAAAAAATTAATACACGAATTCATGAAGGAAAACTTTTGGCCACTTAATAAATATTCTCCAGCTGCCACGCCCACTTTTAAGGTTTAAGGAAGCTTAAAAATTAAAATCACATCGTAGAACGGTATTGTAAACAGCATTTTAAAAATACAGTTGTAGTTGTAGTAAAATGCGAATATTTTTGAAAGTGGGCGTGGCAGACCGCCCATTTTTCGTGTGAGCTTTTTTGTCATTATTTTAAGCACAAATACAAAATTTCATAATTCTATCACTAATATTAAGCAAGTTATTTCAATATTTCAGTTCATTTCGTATGGGAGGTGGGCGTGGCCGTGGTCCAATTTAAATTATTTTTTTCAAATTTCTTAATTTTGACCCCAAAAACGATCTCAGCAAGTTTCATCGAGATAGGACAACGCTAAGTATTTTTGGCCACAGCTTATATGGGATCGCGACACTGTGCGCCGTGCAGGCTTATAGAAGAACAAAAGCCAGCCAGAAAATAGAAATCGTTCTAAAATTTCAGCTTTTCGCCAGCGCAAAAATATCAACAGCACAACGTCTTCCTCCTCTTCGCACAATTGTGCGAGAATGAACGAGTGAGCACAGACGCGGCATTCGTGTTGCCATGATTTTCGCTCAGAGCATTGTGTTTCCTCTTGTTGTCTACCCCCCGTATCATGAAGACGGGTGGCGACATCAGCACCCGCATTCACATTTTTCCTTGTACGTGCATACTCTTTATGTTCCATGATGGATGGATGGATGGATGTGAGGGTGGGCAGGAAGGCTACAAGCCTTCCATAGCACTCAGTCCATTTCAGACCATTGTACTATCCCATGGGGATAGGGAAGAAAAATGAAAGTAATATCTCATATTTCACCCGTTTTTGAAATGCGTATGCAACACTGTCTTTCCAACATATGTTAACATACAGCACACATTCTAAGCGGATGGGGAAAGGGAGGGTGAAGGGAACTACAGTTTTACGCCGAATCCGAACGGCGATTGGCAGTTTTTTCGTTCACACTTGGAGGTTTTGCCATTGCCTGCCAAGAGCGCACTTGTGCAATTCTTGTAATTCTCATTCCCTTCATGTGGATAGCAAAAGAAGTAGACGAGTTGTTCACCAGTCCGAGCCAGGTATCGAACCTGGAGCCTTTGGTATGAGAAGCCAGCGCGCTACCCGGTGGACTATCAAGACCGGCAATGTTCCATAATTTTTGATAAAACACATCAGTTTTTTTCTCTTGAAAAAACTATTTGACCAGTTCTCAATCAAAGTGTTATCATACAACGCATTCTCACCGTTGGTCCCTGATATACTGAATTCTAAATTTATTTTTGGAACTACCTTTGATACTGAAGTACTCTTTTCAGTTCTCAGCACTTAACAAGTTTAGCCAGTGGTTCCCAAACCCATAGACAATTTGTTTAAAAATTTTTTTCCATAAAAATTCTCAACTTAAAACTGAATCTCTCTCATTTCTCGATCAAAAGTGTTATCATACAACGCGATCCCGACGTTGATCCCTGATACACCGAGAAAAATTTAGTCTCAAATTTATTTTGAGCTACTACACCTTTTCAAGTTCGATTTCAGAAAGCATAAAAGCAATCTCAGAAAGCGTAAATTCAATTTCAGAAAGCGTAAATTCAATTTCAGAAATATAAATTTAATTTCAAAAAGCGTAAAAGCAATTTCAGAAAGCGTAAAACTATTTCAGAAAGCGTAAATTCAATTTCAGAAACATAAATTCAATTTCAGAAAGCGTAAATTAAATTTCGGTAAACGTAAATTCAATTTCAGATACATAAATTCAATTTCAGAAAGCGAAAAAGCAATTTCAGAAAGCGTAAAACTATTTCAGAAAGCGTAAATTCGATTTCAGAAAGCGTAAATTCAATTTCAGAAACATAAATTCAATTTCAGAAAGCGTAAATTCAATTTCGGAAAACGTAAATTCAATTTCAGATACAGAAATTCAATTCCAGAAAGCGTAAATTCAATTTCAGAAAACGTAAATTCAATTTCGGAAAGCATAAATTCAATTTCAGAAATAACCTTTAATGTATAAAAATGTTTTTGGAAAAATGCACTTTTCCAAATTTTTTAACTACGTACGAAAGCCATGTGTACACTCGGAGGCCATAATGGCCTATTGTGAATCCCTTCTTATGGTGTTCTGGAGCTAACTAATAGTCTCAATCAAGGGGAAACCAGTTCGACCTCTTAATGAAGGAGAGCATATTCGAGATTTCGACCTTCGCCGTGCAAGCCAGGTCTGCCAGCAACCTTGACCACAAGGTGCGGAGACGGCGTTCCTGCAGAGCCGGGCAGTGACACAGGAAGTGTTGTATCGTTTCTACTTCTTCTTCATCTCCACAGCTACGGCAGACATCACCGGACGAGAGGCGCCATTTGGTAAGCATAGATCCAATAGCGCAGTGTTCGGTGATGACTCCAACGAGCTGTCGAATGGAGGTACGACTCAAGGACAGTATGAATCGTGTTTTCGTCAAGGAGAGGAAGGGCCACAGTGCCCGGCAGGTGCCACAGTCGGTCCTCGTACGCCATGAGGACTCAATTTCCTTTTTGGTCAACCTGTCAATATACACGTACAGGGCAAATATCGGAGGAAACACAGAGGTATCCAAACAAATCAAATCTGTGTAAATGCAACCAAAATAATTTCAACATTTACCTGAAATTGAATTTACGTTTTCTGAAATTGAATTTACGCTTTCTGAAATTGAATTTACGGTTTCTGAAATTGAATTTATGTATCTGAAATGGAATTTACGTTTTCCGAAATTTAATTTACGCTTTCTGAAATTGAATTTATGTTTCTGAAATTGAATTTACGGTTTCCGAAATTGCTGTTACGGTTTCTGAAATTGAATTTACGCTTTCTGAAATTGCTTTTACGCTTTCTGAAATTAAATTTATATTTCTGAAATTGAATTTACGTTTTCTCAAATTGCTTTTACGCTTTCTGAAATTGCTTTTACGCTTTCTGAAATTGTTTTCACACTTTCTGAAATCGAACTTGAAAAGGTGTAGTACTGAAATATTCATTTCGGTAATCACATTCAACGAGTTCAGTCAGTGGTTCTAAAACCCACCGGCACACGGTTTTAAAATTTTTGTATTTCTCAAAAACAAGTTTTTGTCCCAAACCCATTGCTAAATTTTTGTGCTTTCTCATTCAAAAATGTGATCATACAATGCAATCCCGCCGTTGATCCCTGATACAATGAGAACAATTTTCAGTTTCAAGTTTATTTGGAACTCGCATTGCAATATTTATTTCGGTTTTCCTAATAAACCGCATTCAGTGCTTTTCAAATACACTGAAAGAAACATATATTAGGTTCACTCTATACTTAAACACCACATCAAGGAACTTCGAGGCCTGCGTCAAAAGCGGAAGTAGAAAATAAAATTGACTTAACGATTGGTAAGTTTATTTTTGAAACCGACCTACTCGTCACATTCTGTACAAAATGGTCGTCAATCCCAATCAATATGGTGCATGCAATGCAAATTTGCAGAACCGCAAAGCTCAATTGACTGCTCTACAAACTCAACGGACAACTTCTATTTCGGTTTCTGCATATCGAGCTGTCTTTAGTTCTCAAATCGATTCTTCCAGTATCTGCTTAAGAGTTCCCGCTTGCGATCTTTTTTACGGAAAATATGAAGACTGGCCTTTCTTTAGGGATATAATTACTGCGGTTAATATAAACCACCTCAAATTGACCCTCGCACAAAAATTGTATCACCTCCGATACAAGACGAAAGGCTAATATAAAGGAAAGGAAAAGGAAAGGAAAAAATATCCCCAAAGCAATGCATTTTTAATTTGCCTGGGATGCACTCAAAGCTCGGTATAAGAACCAACGCATCTTAGTTGATAACCAGATCAAGGCGCTTTTGAATATTTCCCCGGTCACTTCGAAAAATAGATTTGTAACCTAACACTCTGGTCTGACTCGTCCATCGTATTCGCATGGTTCGAGAAACCACCCCACTCAAATTCTCCATAATGTAGGTAATGCCACTTAGCGTCACGTGGCCAGTTCTGACAACCCCGCAGATCTCGGTACATGCAGATGCAAACCGCAAGACATGATTGCTAATACAGTATGGCGGCACGGTCCAAGTTTGCTCCGAGACGAACCCCAATCATGGCCCAAAGACGAGCTTCGTCCATCTCAGGCTCCAGAACTGCGGAAAATCGAGAGCTTCCACACGTTTGAAGTCGAGGATGTACTCAATAGGTTTTCGAGACTCTCACAGGCCTTAGAGTTCTCACTTACTTGTTCCGCTTCATCGACAGGGTTCGAAAAGCCTCGATCTCAATTGATGCGTTAACTCACGCGGAAATAAAAAGGGTGAAAACCCGACTAAATTCTCTCGCGGAATGTCATCACTTTCTCGATGAACATGCTGCGCTCGCATCCTCTAAACTTTTTTCCCGAAAAAGTTTCTTACTCACTCTAAATCCTTTCAGGGATAAGGAAGGGCTTATTAGGGTCAATGGTCGCCTCGCGCACTCAGGTCTTACTTAGAATGAGCGACACCTAATTCTCATTCCCGATAACTCTCGTATCTGCACGTTATACTTGGACTTTCTGCATAGCATCCTCTTGCATGCAGAGAAACAGTTAATGGTCCCACAATATTATATTCCCCGGCTGAAAATCAAGGTTAAAAAATGCAAGACCTGCACCATTTACAAGCAGCGCATTGCATTTAATTGCATTTTTTTGATAAAAACTTCGAACTTTGACCCCGAGCCACGCAAAATTTTAGTTTAAGTCCCAGGCAAAATTTTTTAGTTTTTAGATTCACAGAAATAAGCACTATATGGTTAAATTTTCGGTTTTTTTCTTCTCGCTATACTGCATTTGTTTCAAAAATTTTATTTTTTGTTTGAGCTGTCAATATCCTCCATTGGGTCATCATAATTTAACAACTCGATAACTTCAGGTAGAAGGTGTACAAGCTGTCGTTGTTGCATGCGTCTGCTTAAATATTTGGACGAAAAAAGAGGATCAGAAGTATGAGCAACTCTATTAAATACATCCAGAAAATTATTAGTGTGGTTGTTTTAACGAATGTGATGCAATCTGTCGGCTTTATAAATTTCATGTCGCGATTCAGCAGATAGCAGCAGTACATGTCATCGGCAACCAAGGATATAAGTTTTGAATAATTTCAGTCAAAGCCAGTGATTAGTGAAAGCTCGACGCGTAGTATTTCCGCCATTTGTGCTACCAAAGCCGCTAACTTTAGGCATATCCACACGAAGACCTAGTTCCCTCCGAAACGAGTTTTCCTTTGACGGCTTTCCCTGATGATTTTTTAATCCAAAATGTATTACAGTACTAAGCCATGCGTAGTTTTTAGCTCGACATTTTCCCACGTTTTTGCTACATTTTTGCCATTTTGCTGCCAAGTACTTAAAGAAAAGGAGTAATTTTTCTTCTATTATTTTTCTGCAATCATCGGAAATTTTAGTAGCACAAATATTTTCTACGACATGATTAAGAACTGCATCACGCTTTTCTCTCTTTTCTTTTGAACGTTTCTTGAGCCAAATTTCAAATAATTCGATTTTTTGCATAGCGTAGTCAACAAAAAAATAAAATTCCATGTATTTTTAATAAAATCATAAATACATACCTAATTCATCGTTTTCCATTTCAAACCTTTTTAAAATTATTCGCACAATTTTTACAATACACGCTTAAAACTTTACTATCAATACTGATTCAGTAAATACATTTTCAATGACTTGTCGATAAAGTGACTTTGACTGAATACTGTCAAAAGGTACTTTATGATTTAAAAACACAAAGTGACAAGTGACAAAGACTTTTCGTTGCTTTGGAGTATTTGTTATGTGATGAGGGGGAACAAATGTATAACGGCATTTACGAAATTTGAGTTTCGCACAGAAAAAGTGTTCATTTGACATAATGTGCACTGACGCATTTCGCGCTGCCTTCGTAAGATTCGTCGGCCGACGAGGCCTCCCCAGCGAAATAATATCAGACAATTACAGAACGTTTATCGGTGCAGAACGTGCAATAAGGACCTCGCGCGATTTTTGAAAGAAACGTCAGTCGACGTCGCAAACAAATATGTCACTCATGGTCTCGAGTGGCAGTTTACTACCAATAGTGCTCTTCACATGGGCGGTCTTTGGGAAGCTGGGGTGAAAAGCTCCATAACTCACCTGACCAAAGTCGCCGGCACTCATAAGTTCATTTCCGAAGAATATTAAACTCTTCTCATTCGCATTAAACGGTCCTTAATTTGCGACGCTCTCACCAAAATCGCAAGACCACGCCGATCTTCAGGCCTTAACTCCAGGTCACTTTCTCCATGGAGCCCCGTTGCTGGCACCCCCTGAAACCAACGCGGAGAATCTCTCACTCGCCAATCGCTGGCAAAAGCTGAAGGTGCTTCATCACCAATTTAGTAGACGATGGCGGGAGACGTATCTTAAAGATCTCCATAAGCGACAGAAATGGAAGTAAACCCAGAGGGAAGACTCTGTCGTCATTAAAGACGAGCTCCTTCCTCCCACAAGTGGTACATCGGGCGTATTATTAAATTTTATCGGGAGGCGGAAAATCACATCCGAGTCGCTGACGTCAAAACCCAAAATGGATTTTTGACACGACCCATTGTCAAACTCTGCGTGTTACCCCTCTCATAGCCGTAGAAATAAACTCCATTTCCCACTCCTCCACAATTTTCAATTTTACCTCAATTTCATCTGAGTCGGCGGCTTACTCGCCTCCCTTACGCACACATACGAACATTCGCACGCACGCATTGGAATTTGAAATCGTACGGAATTTGAATGCTACAAAATGGACGATTTGACTTCAATTCGAAATGAAATTCAAGCTGCTGTTTTGTTTTAACGTCTATACAATTTTTTCGAAACGTTAAAGAAAAAATTAATATCTTACATGATGAGCATTTTCTTTGCGAGTTTGGTGTGTTTAGAAGAAAAAGAAAGAAGAAAACAGTAAAACGCCGTATTCTGAGAGATCATTCCATTCCACTTGTGGTATTACACAGGGCCACGGAATGGGCCTGTTGTGATATTGCAAGTAGTCTGTCTTACTGCAAGTCGAGAAGCCTGTTCAATAGGGTGGAGTGAAAAAATCTATTTTAAAATGTTTAGAAGCTAGTATATTGGAAATGTGCCAAATATCCATAGTACCAATCCTGCAAAATTATATTAGTTTCTAACAACTCCTTGATCGCCCATCACCTAATTGAAATAATTGTTTTTAATCGAAAGAAGTGAAAGTCGTATTTTCAACTCAGTTAAGGATTCAAAATAAATCTCAGTAACCTTTGCTTTAGGTTTGCGGTTTTTAAGTTATTTATTGTAGCAGTCCCGATTGAGCGAACAAAAACTTAGATCGGACTCGTCTGACAGTGCTACTGTCGATATGTACATCCCAGATAGAGAATCAGTCAAAAGTAAGCCAAATCAGGATCGCCAATGTCAAAAAATGACTTTCTCTCTGCCTTCCCTCGCTATAGCTTGTGATTGGACCGAAGTTTCGGACAGAACGGCTGCTGTATTAGCAACATCAGTTCTGCATGATCTTGGTCTCGTATCACCCAACGACCGATCCAAAGTAATTGACCGAAGCACAATCCGTCTAGAACGCAGTAAAATTCGAAAGGAACTGAGGCAGAATGAAGACGACCAGTTTGACCACACTCACAAGGGCATAGATGGACTATTCTTCAATGGCCGCAAGAATAAAACTTTGACACAAGTTCTCAACGTCGACAATAAGTACCACAGAACAACCATATCGGAAGAACACATAACCATCAACGCACAGCCGGGTTCTTCGTACTTCAGCCATACGTCTCTGTCACAGGCTGCAGCAAAGTCAGCCAGTCGCTAGTCATGAGTCATTAGTCGCTAGTTTCAAAGAGTGAAATGCGAAGACAGAAAATATTAAAGTTGTCGGGTGTGACGGCATAAAAGTAAACACGGGACAAAAATCGGTCTACAGGCCCTCATGGAATCTCTGGATCTATCGGAAAGCTGCTAATGACGTATAGCGAACAGCGTGTCTCCTCATTTCAACCAATTAAACTGGCCGAGCAACTCTCCAATGTGAACCCATATGAGTTGAGCACAAATAAGCGGTATCTACTGGAAATGTGCAATAGCATCAGCAAAGGTGAATGTCGATCTGGCAGTGGGAATCCTGGGTGCCTGAATCATTCACGATGGCTAACGACGCGTCGGCCAATCAAATCCTCCGATTGTATGTCAGCGACAAGAAACCGTCCAAGAATCTGAAAACGTTGGTCACGTTTATCATTCGCGTATATGCTCGGATGTGGTTTGGCATTAAACCCCAGCCATCATGCAAAGAGGGAGATAGGCACATTCACCAGATGCTCGTCAAGTCACGTTGCCTCAGCCCTAAACTCAAGGGAATCGTTGACCCCGTTATTCACCGTAACGCGAACTTTGCTCAACCGGAGAATCTGCTCCTGGCCATGATGACGGAACATCGACCACATATACGTGAATTGGGCTTACGACGAGCGATAAAGGCCAGAGCTACCGCAGTCCCCAGTGAACAAATACGGAGGTTAAAGGTTCCCGCTAAACTTAACCTCGACGCCGTGGAATACTTCGACATGATTGACTGGGCAGTCTGCCCTATTTTGGAACCTCCCGTCATCAAAGCCATGACAGACGCTGAGCTCACGGATCTCATCACGACAGAGGTGACTCCAACTTTCATCTTTCCAAAGTTCCTAAGCAGTTTATACCATGTGTTTATAACTTTGACATCATTAAATACTGTAATTATAAGGGTATTTGATTATTAACTGAATTTTAAGATGACTACCTGTAATGGCGCGTAATACTGTGAAATTAAAAGCCGCGATGGGAGATCAAAAAATTGTTTAATTTCTTTCTAATTTTTACACAGCTTTCTATTGATGTATTGGCACATTTTGAGATATCTAGCTAATTGATATTCCAAACAAATTTTTTTTTTTGCCATTTTCACTCCAGCCTACTGTTCAAGCCATTTTGAATTGTGGATGGACTCATGCAAGTTTTTGATGTTAGCTGAACTGAGGTCATTCAAGTTGTCGAAGAAAGGAGAGCCTAGGGTCTGCATCTTCGTCTAGCCGTGCAGTTGCAAAGAAGATGACTAATAGTTTCATCCTCCTCTTCATTGTGGCAACTGCGACAGAAGTCCCAACTGTTAACGCCTAGTCCGTAGGCATGATTATGTCTTTGTGGCTCGATACCCAGATAAGGATAGTGTTGCGCACATGCCGTAACTCATTTAGTAGGGAGCGGAAAGGAGCAACCACTTTCGATGTGGATGAGAGCTTCTTGAGGGCTTTAATTGCTGCTTGACTGTCAGTGAAAATGCGAACTATACCCCCCTACTCTGCCGTCTAGCTTGGAGCCGTCTGTATAAAAACATATTCCAGTTTTCGAAACCGTGTCTTGTTCCCACTCCTGTCTATGAGGTATGAGGGTTGAGAATTTAGAGTCGAACAGATATGATGGTAGCGAGTTTTCTATGTTGTCAGGTAAGTCAGATGAACTGCCTAGGATCCGGCAGTAACCGAACTCAGTACGTGCCCATCTTTTTATGGTATTTAGTCTCACTGCAGAGAGGGTTGCAGCTTGTTTACCGAAGAAGTCAACAGGGAGAATGTAGGGCGTAAAGCCCTCTGGACGGTGTCGATCGAATGCCCCAGTTCTTATGAGCGTCGAGGATCTTTGCAAGAGTACAGTGCAACAGTGGAGGAGTTGATAACCCTATTCGTTAACAGGTTGTCAACTATGTCCACTATCGACTTGCATAGTTTCAGGTTAATCAGTGAGCCAGTAATGGCCGCCGGAATAATATTGTTGAAAGCTCCCTCAACTTTTTCACGTTCAAAATCTTTTTATAAGTTAAAACGCGGGTAGAATATCAGCCGTTTTCTAATCGCAAAGAATTTCGGTTTTCTGGCACGTAATTTCAAACGATTTTGTTTTCGAAAATTGACGAAGTCAAAACGAAATTGAGCACACCCCATCACGTTTTCGCTCCGAAACGAAAACGATTTGTAGCACATGCCTGATAATAATCAAATTAGTTAAAAACAATCGCTAGCGTGCACACGCACTTTAAATAAAACCACCCGCTGCATTACACCCGAAACAACCTGCCACCTTTTTCTCTTCGATCACTGCACTAAAGTACAGTGTGTTTTCTGTGACAGATATGGAATGAAGGGAATGCTATTTTGCGGATGAAGTTTTCAATCAAGTTATTCCATAGTGCTGGAGTTAAATAAGAGGTGAACCAGAAAAATTTTAGAATTGTTACGCATCTAGCATACGAAAATTCCAAGAGTTAGGAAGCTAGCATTTGCGAGTGAAACATAAATAAATATAAATATTGCAGTTTCTTGCTTTATTTGTCAATTGCATCTTCGATCTACTTTAGTCAACTATCTACTTTAGTCAACAATCTAATTTAGTCAAGCAAATTAATACTGGACATATACTAGACTGATAAAACGAAGTCTAGACTAAGCATTGCAAGAGGAAGAAACGCGAGCGTAGCGACGGTTTCTAATGTTATAAACAACTACAACGCGGGAAACTCCATCTACTGACCCGAAGGATCAGGCAGAAAAAAGGGTTGTTAGCACATACACTATTTAGAATAAATTTGCGTACAGGCAAGTCAAAATTATGTTATGATTAGTTGTTACCTCAAAAATGGATTCTCTGTTTATAAAAACTTATCCACGTTATGTTTTAGATGAATTAAAATAATTATTTTCCACGTATTCGTATTTATTGACAACATACTTACAAAACGGTGCAGAATAAGTTTGCGTACAAAACTAATAAAGGAAATTACCAGTATTGCTTTTTATTTTTATTTGGAAATTTGTATTCCATTGAGCAGTAAACGCAAATTATTTTTATATAGAAAGCAATAGAACCCAAGACAAAAAAATAAAAACGGATAAAAGAGTAATCTTACTAAATCTTTCCCAGACCGACAAACAATTTCTTGAAACTAGAGAAACTTTTCGAAGAGCACATTTGTCATTTCAAAAAGCCATCTTAAATTTCGAAAAACCAGAAATTTGTGCTTCTCTACTACGATCTGGCCATTTTCTTAAGCTACCCAAGGAATAGGATTAGATTGTTTTGCGATCAGTGCATCATAATCTTAGGCTAGTTGCATCCGATATCTTTAGAAATGTACAGAAATATTTTATAAAGCCCTGTGGCAGTGACTTTATAAGAAAAGTCCTGAAACATAACAGCATGTAAGAAGCCCATATTTAACTTACTTACAAGGAGCACAGAATTGCTTTCGTAAAAGAGTCCATCAAAGAGTCTAGAAAACCGGATTTCCGGGACGATGTGTTGTTATCTATAGAAAGTGGGACGATTCATTATTATCTGATAATGGTTTGCCATGTTTGGCATTAAAAGGCATCAACTAATTTGAAGAAGATCCTGTTAATAACAAAAATCTGAAACTAGCAGTGAAGCATAGCATATGTGGGGATATGGTAAGGGGCTGCATGTCAGGAAAAGAAGTGAGTAGGCCGTTTCTTTATTCATAAATGCTTCCGAGGGGTTATTTAATAATTAATTAATTTTTAATAATTGATTGGCACGACAGCCCGCTTACGCGAGACTAAGGCCTAGCTTCCCGCAACCACCCGTGTTGTGCGTGTGAATTTTGTACGCGGGTGGAAGGGACCTACAGTTTTATGCCGGTTCCGAACGGCAGGTTGGGAGCTTTTTCATAGGCAATTTTTACTCTCAGAGGTTTGCCATTTCCAGCTGAGAGAACAGCCACCGAAAGAGAAAACGAGTTTCCCGTTATTTTTTTTTAGGTGTTACTACATGCAGTATTTTATCGTGCGTCGCTCTGCATGCGACTCGTTGGACCGCGCACTAACCAACTGAGCCACGGCGGCTGCCGAGGGGTTATTTACACATTCTAAAAGCTTATGCAAGCCAAGGTTTCAAAACTTTGGATCAGATTCCAGCATTTCTTTTTAACTTTACGATGACCTTAGGGCGCAATGCATACGATGTGAAGCTTTGTTTGCTATTAACTGGCTCAACAAAGTTGAAAAGGTTTCTCCCTAGTCACCTAACGTGCACCTAATTGAGTATATAAGGGGTTTACTTGAACCCTGAGCCCAACCACATTCCATCTTCAAAGATGCCGTAACCCAATATAACAATTCAAGGATATAACAAAATAACCGCTGAAAAATCACCGCATTTAATAAAATTTACGCCGAAACTTCTGCAGGGAGTTCAAGCGAGAAAAGCATATTCACAAAGTTAATAATTTTTGGACAAAACTTAGTTTGTATTAAATATTAACCCTTTCGGTTATTCTATGCCATATGGCATAGTCTCTTTTCAGTGCCTGTTTTAGGTCAAAAACTTGTGGATACTATATTTTTAAATTTTTGTATTTTTCTCTGAAGGTTTTTATATCAAATAATGAAAAAAATATTTTCATTAGTGTACCAAGTAAATTGTAAGGGTTCCGAAAGTGCGCAGTCCTATCGAGCTGCGTATTTTACAAAAAGAGGTCACTTCGTACTTTTATTTATTTTAATACAAAAATCAATTTATTTTATAGGTTTATGTAAGTAATCTAGTAGGTATTTATTGCTTTAATAAGTGTAAAAAAAGTTAGATCCCAAATATAGTTCACTAAGGCTGTACGATTTTTTTTATTTGTTACTATGCCATATTTCATGATGCCCAAAAACCACTTTTTCGAACAATATTTTAAAAAATGACTTTTGATTATTCATTATGTAGGCATAAACAGTAATAAAATGGAAAAGAATGACTTTTAAAGTTAAAAACAAAAAAGAAGTACCGAAAGGGTTAACTACATAAACTTATCTTGTACGCAAACTTTTTCTAGGTGAATTCATAACATATTGTTTTTTGGCCCTTCTTTTACAGTTTGGTCAAGTTTTTGATATTATTATCTTAATGGAATAAAAGAACTAAGTTTACGGAAGAAATGAAAAATATTTTGTTTTTCAAAATTACTTTAAGTGATTTATTTTTCATATGAAAAAACTTGTACGCAAACTTATTCTGACTAGTGTATTTAACCCCACGAGGTCGACTCGAGGTGTTGCAGCTTTATCAGGCACATCGCAATCAACTGTGATGCGATATAAGCGAAGTCAAGGATTAAAGACCATAAACAGCAAAAAGTGCCTGACCGGTCGGAAGTAAAAGAAGAAATAGCGATGACGCGAGCTCAAAAATGGAAGGACAATTACAGTTTTCGACAATTACAAGTTCGATTGCGTGATTCTCGAAAATGAAACCTACTGTAAGGCAGACTTTGAGCAGTTGCCTGGGAATGCCTATTTCACTACATAGAATAAGGCTGGAATACAAAGAAAATACTTCGAAGTGAAATACACCAAATTTCCAAAACGCTTTATGGTTTGGCAATCTATTTGCTCCTGCGGTCTACGGAGCAAGGCGTTCATTACGACAGGAAAAATTAACTCTAGAATTTATATAGAAAAATGCTTGCAAAAACGCCTTCTACCATTTATTGAATAGCACAAAGGAACGGTTTTGTTTTGGCCAGACCTAGCGACAAGCCACTACTCCAGGTCAAGTATGAAATGGTATGAAGGAAATTGTGTCACGGTGGTCACACAAGAGAAAAATCCTCCCAACCGCCTGAAACTTCGGCATATTGCAAGATATTGGGCTGTAATGAAGCAATCACTAAGAAAAACAAAAAAGTTTGCAAAAATGATGTACAGTTCCGAAATCGATGGAAGCAAACCTAAAATTGATTTTTTATCTATTTGTAAAAAGAGGATATGAAAAAGGTCCTTTAAAAATTGTAATCCTTTATATCCTTGAATATTTGTAACGAATTTTCTTGAAAAGTAAGCATGTTAAAACCCAAAATCTCCTTGATCACGTGTCAAAATTTCATTATTCTCGCTTAATTGATTTTGTATCTATTTAGTATTAAAAATAATGATACTCAAATAAATTAGAATTTTTGTACTTCATTAGAATTGCAGCTTCCGCCTTTTTTTAATAACTTTCGAACCAATAAAGATAGAGTAATGAAATTTTGACACGAGATCAAGGAGATTTTGGGTTCTGACATACTTACTTTTCAAGAAAATTCGTTATAAATTTTCAAGGACATAAAGGATTAAAATTTTTCAAGGACCTTTTCCATATCCTTTTTTTACAAATAGATAAAAAATAAATTTTATTTAAACTCTTGAGCCTTTCCTCTTTCATTGGATATACATATCGCCATATTCTAACGAGGTTAAGTAATTTTTATTTTTTTTTATTTTTTATCCCCTTCAGAGTTTTGAAGTCCTTTTAAAAGGACAAAGGATGTAGAAATGAAAAACTGAGTACGCAGTATTACTATGTTTTGTCTCTAGTTTCACGCCCATATGGATTTTTTCCAGTGTGAAAAATGCTGTCGCACGGTGTTATATTCAGACATGGGGGTTTTGCACTAAAATCCACTACCACTACCACTAGAGGTCTGCTGAGAAATTTTCCACTACCACTAAATAAATTTTAGTGGTAGCTGCATTTTTTCCACTAATCTCTGATCTTTATTTAGTGGTAGTGCAATTTTGGTAGCTGCATTTTTTCCACTAATCTCTGATCTTTATTTAGTGGTAGTGCAATTTTCTTCCACTAATTTTTTTTAGTGGTACTTTTTACCACTGCCACTAAATTAAATTCAGTGATTAGTGGAAAAAATTCAGCTACCACTAAAATTTATTAAGTGGTAGTGAAAAGCATAGTGCACTATGACTTTAGTGCAAAACCCCGATGTCTGGTCTTGTTGAAAGCAAATAAGTTGTTTAAATAAAACATATATTTTTGCGCATATCGTTGTTAGTGGTTTATTTAATGGTAATGGATGTCTTTGTTCAGTGCACTATGCTTTTCACTACCACTAAATAAATTTTAGTGGTAGCTGAATTTTTTCCACTTATCACTGATCTTTATTTAGTGGTAGTGCAATTTTCTTCCACTAATTTTTTTTTTAGTGGTAGTTTTTACCACTGCTACTACATTAAATCCAGTGATTAGTGGAAAAAATTCAGCTACCACTAAAATTTATTTAGTGGTAGTGAAAATCATAGTGCACTATGAATTTAATGCAAAACCCCCATGTCTGATTATATTCCATTAAATTTTTTTGTCAATTAGATTTTAAGCAATGTGTAATAAACTGCAGTTTATTTTAGTAAAATCAGATTACTTTTTGTTTAATGTGTTCTTAAAAATTCTAATTTTTTCAGAGAATCACAATTTCTCTGAAAATTGTCTAAGCAATAGCGGAAACCAATGCTTTAAAGCAACAAAATTAAAATTTAAAAAAATTGTCTGATAGAGGTAATAATAACGATGGTGCTCATTTCACGCTTTCATTTGGCCCTGAACAAAACGAAGCTTGTGATACTGACAGAAAAAATGGTAGATAGATAGATTTGAAAGGGGAAATGTGCACTGAGACCAAAGTTTATCTATTGTGCCCCATACAACTTCAGAGAACGTCCCCCAATCCCACCGACCTAATGAAGCTTAGTAGCTCACGTGGGAGATGGTGCGGTGCAGTATAACGTGCTCAGGAGTCTCCTCCGCTGTTTCGCAGAGTCTGCACACGCTTACCTGTTCTAACACGATTGTGTGCAAGTGTTTCCTCATCCTGAAGTTCCCGGTTAACAGCCGGGTGACCAGTCCAAGCTGGGTTTTCCCCAGTCTGAGGCATTCTTCACTCCATCTGGAGTTATGACCTTTGATGAAGATTTTCGATTGCCTAAGACCTGTGGAATTTGACAAGTGCTCTGAGTTCCTGGTTCTTTCCTCAAGTCTTAGTGACTCTGCTAGAGTGCTTTTGCCCAGCTCAATGAAAGGTTCTGGTGCAAGTCCAGGTCCAAATACCCCCGCTCCTGTTCCCTCGTGCGTTTTGGAACCGTCTTTGAACCACGTAATAGTATGTGGTTTGAAACGGGACTGGTGTGATTCCCAGTTTCAGTCCACTTTGTTACTCATATATACTACGAAGTTTTTCTCGTAGTTATATGTTTTCGTTATTGTATCCATTGGGTACAATACATAGGGGTTACTAACAGATAGCACGTCTAAGTCTCTGTGACTTAGAATGTGATCCCCCCTTTACTGGTTCTGGCCAGCCAAAGACCAGTGCGCTTGGCTGCCATTTCAATTGCTATGTGCAATGGTGATATATTGATTATCCCCACCAGTGCCACCGTGGGACAGGTCCTCATAGCATCTGTAATATACGTGAACGCAAGTCGTTGGACCTTTTCGACCCGCTGTCTCACAATCGTGAGCTTGGCTCTTGGGGCCCAAGCTACTGCTGCAAATTTACCAAAAAATGGTAATTTAGATAGTTCAACGTGAAGATAGTAATGACGAAGGCGATAAGGAAAACGATATCCGACCAGTTAAGCATAAACAATAACAAGTTAAGCATATTATGCATGTTTTTCTTTGGCAAATCAATTCAGGATTGTTAACAGTTTAAGGAAAATCAGAAATAATAATAGATATATCATTGTAAGTGTTCAATATAAAATCTCAATGTCTTTGAGTCATGATTCTGCATTATATCGTTGCAACAACTGCATTGGTCAAGCAGTTGAAGCAGATCCATTAGCAATGTATTTTACATACATATATGTATATTTTTTATTTTCTTGCTTTACTGTCGTATTTTTTGTGATATTTGGATCACGATCCATATTGATGGATTGATAGATCGCGCGCGAATGCTACATGTTCAATATTTATCGCGTCAGTATTCACATAATTGTTTTTTGACTTTGACAATTTAAAAATAAATTATTTTAAAATTTGCTTGCACGTTCAATATTTACTGACAGTTTTGTGATCCGCGATCCAGATTTCAAAATATTTAAATATTTTGCGATATGGATCACGATCCATCAATATTGCATGCTAAACGTAAAATAAATATCGCGATACTGGATCGCCGTCAATAAATATTGAACGTGTAGCAGGCGCCTAAGAGATAAATTTTTCACATTACGAATTGTGAATTGTGAATTTATCCACCACCAGAGACCACATAATAACCATATAATAACCAAATATGTAATTTCAAAACTTTTGTATGAATACTTACTAAAGGGTTTCCTTTATTCTTTTGAAATTTGGTCGTTTCAAAGGTTCGTGCGTCCAACACTGTGACATAAGTGAGTATAATCTAGGTGGACAGTCTTTTGGAAGTGGCAGACGCTCTCCATTTTCTAGTTTAACTATGACGTCACTGTTTTTAACACCCTGAAATGGTTTAACGCCCAACATGAGTATTTCCCATGCACACACACCTAAATTAAAGAGAAAATCTTTATGAAAAGCGAAAATAAAATTGATTACAGGTTGTTACCAAACATCCACACATCGCTTGCATTAGTAAACCTTCGAAAATTTATAGACTCCGGAGCCATCCATTTAATTGGCAGCATACACATACTTGAATGATAATACGATTGCTCTGATACCCAACGTGAAAGACCAAAGTCAGCCAGCTTCGAAAAGTCAGTGAGAAAAATTGTTTGCTACATATAAAAAATACTTCTACACAAAATTTACGTATCGAAATTCATTGTTTCAAAAATATAAATAGACTTATTGCATATATCTACCTTAATACACGTCGGCGAACTAACCAGCACATTACGTGCAGCTATATCCCTGTGTACAAACTTCTTGGACTCCAAATAACTAAGAGCGGTTGATAGTTGATAGCAGTATAAAAGTAGAGTTTCTCGTCTAAGTCTAATACGAAAAAAGCGTAAAATGCGTTATTATCCTGGTTCGGATGTATTTTTCTATGCTGAAGTATCTGACGGTTGGGAGAGATATATTCGTTATTGTCCTTCAAAGAGTTGGAAGCTTAAGGAATTGCCTCCCCCAGCTACAATGAACTATTGGCGGGATCTCGAAGGATCAAGAAAAGAACAAATTTTAAATGCAGATTTGTATTTCAAAAATTGGATTCCATCGCGGATAAACAGGGGAGCATGTCTACCTCTACTATATGCAGTTGGAAATCGCTTTATTAAGATCTCGAAAACGTATCCCGCTGGTTTTAAGTGCTCTTATTTACCAATGAATCTTATAGAAGCAAGAAAAATGAAAGCAATAATAAAAGGTAAACTCCGTGATCATTATACATCCAACGAAAAAATAAGTAATACTTAATATTTCCAGAGGAAGAAAAAAAGAATAAAAAGGGCAAGTCAAAAAAAGGGAAAAAAGGGAAAAAAGGGAAAAAGTAGAGGCCAGCGTACAGAATGAGCATATCGAACGTAATAACTAGTCAATTATTAGTTAACAAATAATACAAACTTTTTATTGTTGGCTTTAAGATATGCTCTCAGTTCACCATGCTTTGCCAACTCCATAACAATCCAAATGGGGGTCATACTGCAAACACCGATTAGACGTATAATATGAGGGTGATCGAACTTTTGCATAATATCTAAAACAAATAAACGGCTTTATATTTGCAACATATTGAGTCATTTTTAATAGCCATACATGCTTCCTCGAGAAACTGCTCCATTTTCTCAGGATTTTCGTTTGTTTTACAGGTTTTTACTGCAACTTCAATTGAAGAAGTTTTCATTTCACCATTGTCACTTGTATACTGCAAAAATCGTTTTGCTAAAGGATTTAATTTTGGATAATAAGTTCCAATGTGGACATCGCCAAACTGTCCAACTCCAATTTTCTCATTAAGAACGACTTGAGACCGATGTATCTCATAATTTCGAACTAAGAGAAAAACATGACCAATATATAAAAACATTAAAATAATTTACAAAAATTTAAAAACAAAAATATAGTAAACATATTATATTGGAACGATCAATCCAAGGAAAATTACTTCGTAAAATCATTAATAGAAAGAATCAATGTCGCTTATTCCAAAAAAAATTAGGATTTAAAAGGAAGGTACACTTTCACTTTACAATGGTTTAGAAATTAAACACACTAATGCTTTGCATTATTGCAAAGCAACAACTGAAATTACCTACCAGCAGGCGTTGAATAATCTCCTTCTTCTTCGATCAAACCTATCTCAGCATAGTCTTCCGTTAGGGTTGGTTTCACCTGGGCGTCAGCAGAATTGTCTTTGTTACATACTTTTCTGGAATCGTTATCTTCACTTATCTTAAGAGAATGTGTTGACTTTTCAAGTGAGTTATCTGCACTGGGACGTGTGGTTTTATATTCATTTCTCTCCCATATGGTCGTAAAACCGTTCTTTCGAAGGAGACGACAGTAGCCATCAATTAGCTCTGCTATACTTTCCGCAGTCTAAGGTGTATTTCAAGGGATAAGCACTTTCGAGACATATTTATTTCATACTCACATTTATGCTGTCGCAAGTAATAGCTAGGTCTTCGTCGTTGCAGCATGTCGTTATCGATATTTGTGTCTTACTGTCGTAACATTTACATAGGGAACTCTTTGCGGAAAAATTAGGAGCATTTCCATGTTTTCTTTCTTTTCTTTTCATTTGACTGCTGGTACTATCATTGGGCATTATGCACGTCGAAATTCTTGTTACGTCTTTAAACGCAGCCACATTAGTTACTTCCGCCTGGGGATGCGTCTGATACGAGATACCTGTACGAAGTTCCAAATTCCATATTAATTTAATAGTACAAGTATGATATTATTTCGAACTGCATTGCACTTAAATAGTAGTTGTAATCTTTGCAGACTTTTCCTTCGCGAAGATATAGATACAAGACACATATACACATTGGTCTGTGGACTTGCTTTTTCGACTAGGGTAAAATTGACAACCTGCCAAACCTGCAGAAATGATTCAGGCCATTAAGCTCTTAAGAGTTAAGACGGAAATAAGGCTGTTTATAAACATGATGAAATAAACAAGGTGGTGTAAATATTGACAGGTCGCTTTTGACACTCCCTTGTTTAGTGGTTGCATTTAAAGGGAGTGGAAAAGGGGAATTATTTTGAGCTTTTTCACTAGATGGCGCTAATAATTTAGTACTTATTTCGTACTAATGTAAATATACTAGGTGTGCGTTATTACAACCGGAAACAGTCTTAAAAATGTTTTTTTAAGCGTTAATTTGAAAATATTGAATCAAAATTATTCCACATTTCCATCCATCAGGTTTCAGTAGCCATACAAGGAAGTTATTAGAGTTGTATTTCAATATTTATTTATATACCAATTAAAACGAAAGCCAACCAACTATATAGTGCTGGACTTTGAACCGCTAAGCCAGTGCCATTAGTACTTCAATATTTTAATTCATTCATGCTGATGCAAACATATGAATTGCCTGATATTAAATAACAATTTTTCCTTGATGATACATTCAAGCAATTTAGAAACAGACGATAGCTTAGAGACGGGTCTGTAATTACTAACATCACTTTCATTACCACTTTTAAAAATTAGAGTGATTGAAGTCAACTTCCAATGATCAAGGAAATCATCTTAGAGCTTGAACCTATAGCTACTAGGCATTCCGGCCACATGGACGTTGAAGCTGCAGCGGTCAAATAAAACACACGTTCTTTAATTGGGAAAAATTGATCAAAAAACCCAAATTTATTAGCAAATAATCGCGCACGTCTAGTATACGGCAGTGGGAAGCCTTTGCAATACAAATGGTTATACGCTCTGGGACCAGCAGAGTGCAGAGTAATGGCCCACGAAATATCTGCTTCTGCCCAATGTATTTTTGCTGATGGTCGTTTCAATTTCCTGATCTGCCCCTCAGTAAAAATTGAACGCAAGCTCTCACGAAGTGCATCAAGTTCGCTAACTTGAGCTCGCAGCTTTTCGTTTTCACTTTGCAGTGCTTGCACTGTCTTGCGCAATAGCTCATTTTCGAGATGCAATGCACTTTCGGTGAATGGACTGCAAAGGTAATGCGCTAACATAAACATTTGAATACCATTCAAGTTTTTATTGGGCTTACTCTGTTTGCGGGGAGCCGTCTTGGGTGCGAGAAGTTTCGGCACACTCATCCCAAGAAACAAGGCTATCTATTGCCATTGGGAAAGCGTTTTTTCCCAACCGCCGTTTCTTCTCGCCTGGCTCAGAGCAAAAGTCCTGCGTTGAAAAATGAAGAGCACACACCTTCGCGGTGAGCGTGAAGTTCACTCCACAAGCCTTGCTCCATTTTTCCCTCGTAACCATGTTCCGCGGCACATGAAACAGGGAAACATTTTCGTGCGTCCAAGTTCGATGGCACAAACTGCAGCTGGATTTCGGCATCGCAAATTGAAGCAACCACAATTAAAAAAAAACAACACAATATATTTGTTTGAAAATAACTGTATTTGACATGTATTTTGGGCATCTCCCAAAAAAGGTCCACCACGAGTGAAAAATTCAAATTGCTCAGAAAAACTTTTTATTATCCAATAATACAGCTTAAATATCTATATTTTATAAATGTAAAAGAATTTTTAATTTTTTTTAATTTTTGACCGAAATATACTACTTTAAAAGAAAAAAAACAATTTTTCTGAGCCTTTTGACGAATTATATGCACATTTTGTCTTTGCGTTTTTATCTTATTCAAGTAATATTATATTTTTCTTGTAATGCAAAAGTTTTCTACTAGCAACAATCTTATGTATTAGAGAAAGCGAGAGAAAGTGGAGTTCGAAGAACGGAAGTTTTTTTAGTTTGCTTCTTCCTGTATCCTATTGTCGCGTCCGTGCCCAAAAAACCTTATTAGTTGTTGCCATTAGTGGACAAACTTTTCAAATGCAAGTAGCTGTCAGTTTTTAAATAGGTGCATTGTTCCCGTTAGGAAAATATAATAATTGGTTCCCGGCAAAATCGGAAACAAATTTTATGGGTGTTTAAAATTTGTCGCGTCCGTAACCGGAAGCTCTGAATCCATTCGATTGTTATTCGACTTCCGGTAAATTTCCGCATTTCTTGAGATACCATTTTTTGTTTTCAGAATATTGACTCTCATTGAACATTTTAGCAATAAAATGCAAGAAAATATCAAAAAACTAATTTTTGTTGAGAATAACAGCTTAATCAATTTTGTACGATATATCGTACAATGGTCCGCAAAGGAGTAAAAATACATGAAACTTTTTTTTCGTTTTTTTTAATTTTATGAACAATTCATTGGCTTATTTGATAAGAAAGTATAAATTTAACAACAAAAATCAACACGTGATTTCATTTTGATCGAAAACTATATAAATTATATATTTAAACAATTGAGTAACATCTATCAGACCTTATAAAACCGTTATTGCTGTTGCAAAGCCCTTTTCCCCCTCAATAAAACACAGAATCAACTAAACACCATATAGCTTTGTAGAAAGATACCGAATATAGCCGATTCTTATTATCGTAGTGGGAGCGGCAAGTACTCATGTCTAACCTTACATAATCTGTGTCTGCCCAGTGAAACACAAAATCGTTAATTGTTATTTCTGAATAGAAATAGTCGATTAGTCGAATTTAATTAGTCATACGATTTAGTGATGGGCGTGGTATTCAAGCAAACAGAAAAATTCTGTTACCAAATCCATAACTTTAAAAAAATGCTAACATCACATTATAAATCAACTGAGATTCAAACTTTGAAATTGTTTGCCTTTTTGCTACTAAAAAGTATTACATATTTAAAAATTCCTCCGCAGAAGCATCGCATCGCCAAATTCTTGCAAAGAGCTGCTTACCAATCGCACTCACACTGTATAGCCACGGCGATTGTGATTTATATTTTCAAACAGAATGGTAAAACATAACCTACTTAATAAGAATTTAAAAGCCGTTTCATAAAAAAACGTTCGCTGTCAAAAAAAAATCTTTAAAAAAAATGTACGATATATCATACAAATTTCCGGAAAGGGTTGATGAAAAATACTGTACAAATAATTAATATAATATAATTGAATTAATTTATAAAGTTACTTCTTAAACCAGTTTGCTGCGATGTGATGAATGAAAGGTGCATTGCTAATGATTGTAAGAGCTGTGTGCGCGATTTTAAACAAGATCTAATTCCAATAGAGTTCCTCAGGAAAATTAAATAAACCACACTAAGAACTTTTAACTTTAATTTTTCCTTATTTTGATTGCTGTAATTTGAATTGTTATTTTTATTTATTTTGTTATTTTATTTTGTTATTTTTATTTAAAGTTGAAGTGTTTTAATGAAAACGATTACTGTATTTAATAAGGGGAATACCCTTGGAAAAATTTGTCGCGTCCGTGTTCATGATAAACCTAATTAAAAAAAGGTAAGACAAAATTCTCATATTTCATAAGTCTACGAAGAAAAGTTATCCTTTGACCTTCATTTGCATGTATATATATAAAAAAGTTCCCAAAAATCGCTAAATTTTGTATATTTCTATAAAAGCTTCAAAAAACTTCTTTTTTTGTCGCGTCCGTTTCATTGCATAATTGCTTTTTATTTTGTACTAATTTGTACTAAATCTTTCCAATATATTTCTAAAATGTAGCACCATTTCAGCGCGTTAGAACACTAAAAAAACATATCGACTTCTTGTGTTTCTTTCTTGTTTTTGGTGTAATTGAAAGCGTGCGAATGTCGCGTCCGTGCCACTGAGAGATGCCCATATGCCAATATGTACATCTTTGGCTGAGAAAACGGATGCCTTATGTTCCATTGAATCAAATTGAACATACGCCACACAGTGGCTGATTCTGCCGACGTAGGTTGCAAAAGTCGATTTTGTCATGTTCGATTTGGGGGAAACTGTTATACTTGTCCGATAGATAAATGCTTGGACCTAAGAAATCCGAAAACCTTAACTAAATTGGACAAATAGTTTTGTTTGTAGAGCCCGTCAAAGTTGAGCAATTTGTAGAGTGTGAAATAATATCAGCAATTTGCACTTTTTGGGCAAAGCTGAAGTTTTAAAATACGGAAAGGAGCAAATCAATTGAAACATTTTGCACCAGCATCGTAAAAGAAGGCATTTGTAGTAAAGAATTAAATATAGAAAAAAAAAGTTGGTTGTTGTTGTTGTCTTTTCATAGGCACTCAATTGAAGCACTGTTTTTATCACTCTTTTTGAACTTTTGATAGACTTTCAAAAAAAAAGGCCATACTTGCCACGGTTCCGTCTTTGGGAAAATTGTTCACTAGTCTTCTGTGAGTACTGCCCTGAAGAGATCGGGTGCCCGATTTTGCCCGACTGGATTTTACAGCGATTTTTCTGTGGCCACCTCGCGCAATTTTGTGCTTTCGGGTGCGTGCGTTCGAACAAGTTCGTCAAGATTTTGATAGTTAATCAATTAATTACACGCGATTAAACTTGTTGCCAGGGCATGCAAATTTGGATTTTGGGTTCATTTAATATGTGATACAAGCTTGCAATTCAATATAAAGTCGACTTTTTTTTCGGTGTATATTGCTGTAAGCTCGAAGTAAAGAATACTTTTACTGGATGCGCAGTTCGCACGTATGAAAAACAAGTTGGCTTTCATTTCCGCCTACCAGTCAATCATCAATGAATCTTTGATGTGATGTTTTTGTTTTTAACAAAATACTAACACTGTGTCTGTCATACAATTTTAGAGTAAGTAAAGTTAGTTTCGAATTTAATTTGAACTAAACATCACTTCAATTTCGCCACTGCAACTAAACCGAAGAAGAAGCACAAAGATGTTTCTGGAAAATTCGAAGCCGTTTGAAATATTTACTATTTCGAAGACAAAGGAGAAGTTCGTTCTGGCTGTCGCTAAAGAAATTGGTTACGTCGAAAAAAGTTTGCCTGCAGCCAACACATCTTCGACTAAAGAGAAGGACTTAGGACTCCAGGACTTATCGCACTACAAAGTTGAAATGGATTGCGGCAAACCGTACCAAATTCAATTTTGTCCAGAATAATGAGAACTGGTTGGAAAAAACAATTTACTTCGATGCAGGAGATGCATGTAGCATAAGCGCTGACCAACCACCGACATTAAAGGCGACAAAAGGAAGGCCGAAAAAGTCAACTCAGGACGGTGCGTCATTCACTAAAACAAGGAAGCTTATGGACGCAACGGGGAAAATAATTACCACCCACTTTTCAGAAGCTTTGACCATAAAATAAAATAAGGATCAGGAAAAAATTCAAGGCATTATAGTGAAAGCAGTTTTACCAGCAAACTCGGATCGTGTTAAAAGAATTAAAAACAGTATTCCCAACCCACGCAATGTGCTAACGCTCAAATATAATCCTAATGAAGCATTAGCATTGTTTTTGAACTTAGGATTGTCCAACAAAAATTGAGTTTTTATGTACATTTTTCGAATTCTGGTTCTCATTTTGAAAGCAAAATTTATGAATTTTTATCTTTAAATTTGACTCTTTCAGCTTATTTCATAAAATTCTTATTACTTCTCATCTTTTTTAATGAATTTTGCAACTAAAACTTATCATTGTTGTTCGCATTATTCTTATTTACAGTAAGCCGAACTTTGACAAAGTATTACGCAGCACCCTGTACCTCGATTGAGTTTATTTTTGAGAATACAATAGCCTGATGAATTTCTAATTTTTCCAATTATCTCTATTAGTTCAGAAGTTATTAATTTTGCAACCTGAAATGACAAATTGAGCCACTGTGCGCCATTTGTTTTCTGAGGTGATAAAATTCAAATTAGAGACAATGTTGTTCGCTATGTTTTCTGCTAGAAAGTACTATTTTTTGACTACGCAATTTTTTTTTGCTAAGGAAAAAAAAGTATTTTTTCAAAGAAGCAACAATATTTTTTTCAAGGGAGCATGAACTGCCAAAATCGAGGAAACAGTCACGAGCTTACACCACCTTGTTTATTGCATCATGGTTTATAAATACAACCAACCCAATCACGTTACTTGACGAAAATCGTGCCGACGGAAAACACGACGGCTGCCCTCGTAGTGGTGCTTCTTGCTAGGGCAGCCGACAAGGTTCAGTGTAGGGATTGCAATCCCGGGATCGCGAATCCCGTAATCCCGGGATCCCGGGCAATTTCAGTCCCGAAAAATCCCGGGATTGACAAAATCCCATCCCGGGATCGAAACAAAAACAAAAAGCTTACTTTTTGCTTTTGTCACGTTGATTTCAAAAAATTTAACCCTTCTTATTTAACACAAAAAATAAATTGCCCATTGCCTGTGACGTTTGAATAAATGTTAATGGAACAATAGCTCTGTTTGTGTAGAGTGACTTTTTACAAATTTGTACAAACTAGCTCTGTTTTGTTACTTTTCCAGTACAGATTTGCCAGTAACCAAAATCAGAAGTGCAAACAAGCCTACGCTCCCAGAAATGAATCCATTCAAAAAAGTAAACAACCAGAATTTTCTAAAAAACATGCAAGTTTAATTCTTCTTTACACTATGTGACTTGTCACATTCACAATACGCAAGAAAAATGGTGTAAATAAGAGGATAAAGAAAGAAAAAGCTAATATAAAACCATCAGCATTTGTGAATTAAAACTATAGCGAAACTTAAATTATTGATAGTTATTACTCACACCTAGTTTCACTTAAAACTTGAAGATTTACACATAATACGATTTGATGTACTTGTATTGAACCAGAGAGATGCCTTTTTTAGCAGGTTAGCCAGGTGATTTGGCAATTAAATGCGTTTTCAAGTTATTTGTCATAAATATTTTGTTCTTAGTTTTAAATTCAGTACACAGAATTGTATTTAATACATAGATATAATTTATTTGATTGAAAAAAAGTCTGAACTAGTTCCTTAAAGTAATATATTCAATCCCGAAAAAAATCCCGGGATCCCGGGATTGTGATTTTCAGTCCCGAAAATCCCGGGATTGTAAAACCTGTCCGGGATTGCAATCCCTAGTTCAGTGGTAGGAAAAACTCGAATTGGTTGGGTGTACTACCGAATTAGAGAGAAGCTGCAGGTTCGTAGATGCTTTAAGTGTTTAGAGTATGGGCATTTTGCCGAAAATTGCCTTATCGTCTAAGATTGCTCTGAAAACTGGTTAAGATGTGGAGCAAAGAGGCATAAAGAGGCGCGATTGCAGTAGTGAGCCTGAATACATGATCGGCATGGGTTGAATGCGAGGCACGTGGCCGCAACCTATAAGTGTCCAGCATATCACGCGGCAGCTATACACGCTCAACGCAAATCAAGCTGCTGCAATTGACTTAACTTAAACCACTGCGAAGAGGCGCAGGACTTGCTGGAGCAAAATCTGTGTGAATGTCAAATCGACGTGGCTGTGATAAGCGAGCCGTATAAGCAGAAGTTCAGTAGTGTGTGGGCAGCCGACACTACAACGAAAGCAGCAAACTGGACATGCGGTCAACATCCGCTCCTGGACCAGCCAAAATCATGCAGAGGATTTATAAGAGCAAAGATTAGTGGTGTGTATATTTATAGCTACTGTGCACCTCCCAGCTGGCCACTCAATGAATTTGCAACAATGTTAGCTGAGATAGTTCAAGATGCGATATTTAGATTACCGAAAATAATATTAGGTGACTTCAATGCGAAAAGGGTGTTCGATGCGATGGTTGGAGGTCGACGGCGAAGAGGGAGGCCGTGTCTCCGGTGGAAGGACCATGTTGAAAAGGCCCTGTCATCCCTTGGTGTTACTTACTGGAGAAGACGCGCGCAAAGCAGAGGCGCCTGGAGAGAAGTTTTGCGGCAGGCCGTAACCCGATAGCGGGTTGTTATGGCCAGTTAAGTAAGTAAGACTTCAATGCTTGGGCGGTCGACTGGGGCTCATCAAGAACGAATGCGCGAGGTACACTGGTGGCAATTCCCATAAACTCACTTTGAGCTGAGGTGTGAAAAGTCTTGTAGGAGTCGAAGAGATGATTTAAAAAACAAATAAAGGTTGTAGTTTACATTTCTACAGTTTAAGAAACGGCAGGTGTACCGTTTTGCACTCTTTTATAGTTTGCGTGATCGTGCAAAACATTAAGAGCGACTAGTGTTTTCTCAGAGTTGAAATGTGGCAGTACCCAACTATAAGTAATTTGAGGTAAGTTATGCCTTTATAAACTGATTAACAGGGCTATTTTGGCAACTATATTTCGACTCACCTCAATCTTTCGAAAGAAAATTTGCTATTCTAGCAACTATCTTGAAAGCTTTTTTCCGTAATATGAAAGACAGTTTGCAAGATGTGCTTTTGGGGTCGTATTTCAGCTTGAACAAAGTACGTGCGTTGTATTTTGTTTTGTGGAAAGAAACGATAAACAATGGAAGAATTGTTCTTAAACGTATTGGTAATGAAGAGCTCCAGAAAACTTGGCAGTTTAGAGAAGCGACGACGCTTAAGGCATAGTGAAATTAATAAAGTGTGCCAGATAGCAGGAACTCTCTTTTCATCGTACACTTATTTTCTGATAGTTAATGTCATTATGATGAAAACTGCCAGATTTCATAACCCGTATGTGCTGTATGAAAAAATCTCAAAATAAATTGTTTGAAAATACGTTCTGCACCAAAACCGACACAAAAAACGCAATTACATGTAAGGAAAAACGTGCTGTCTCTGCAAAAAATGCAAGGCAATACAGTTTCTATGTTTTTCTAACATAAAATACATTATGAAAATATATATTTCTGGAATACTAAAAGTAAATTTTAAACTTTGTGGTATTTTAGCGATAACGAAAATAAAGGTTAATCGTACTGACACAAATAAATTGACACATTGCACAGTGATTCGACTCCATACAACCGCGGGACAAAATTAGAAGGAGTGGTCCGTTCTTCATAAAATTTGGTATACTAGTTAAACATGGTCTGCTGAATTGAAATCTCTATTTGGTTTTTCTTAAACTGTTGTAGTTTGGCAATGCCTGAGACTTAAATTTTCAAATGTCGTCATTTTTGGAGAGCTGTAGCACCAAGTGTGTCGGCTAGAGTTTTCAGATTTTACATTTAATCGGTAACGTCAACATTGATTATTCCAAAGAGCAACAGAAATTTTCTCAAACCCCTCTGGTTTTGCAATAAAAACGATAATTATAGATGTATGTTTTGCATTTTTGCAGATTTTATCATTTTTCGTGCTGAGTGCATACTTTTAGGCATAAATAAAATAAATTCTGTCGAAAAATACGTGTTTAGACCACTTTTCAAATTGAATTATTTTCTGAGATCGGAAGATATCGGAGGATATAATTACATTATCCGAAAAAGAAAGAATGCTTCTTAAAATACAAAAAAATCCAGGAACATACTTTCACATACTTTTTAGATATTTGCCAATTTTCAGATTTTTAATTTGGAAAAATATTTTGATTTAAAAGTGATGTACAAGCCTCAGCTTTGCAAATTTTGTAAAAAACATTAAAAGCGAAAATGACCACATCATTTCTTAATCTATATTGAAAGTTTTAGCAACTTCTTGGTAACCATGTATTTTAAAAATATTTTTTACTCAATAGACTTAAAAACAGAAAATATGAGTTTAAATTTTTTAGAGAAAAATGTTCAACTTTGAGTTGGTTTTGCACAGACGCTAATTGATTTTTTGGGGTTTTCTTAGTTGGAATTTTTTCTTTCAAATGACATCAAATTCGTTAAATTCTGAGACCATACATTTTTTGAATTTTCTCTATGGAACGAATCACTGTGCATTGTGTCGCCGCAAATATGTGCAAATCTTAAGCTAAGCAACTCCATATGATTGGCAAGTGCTGCCATGCCCTAGTTTAGTTTTTTGTGTGGACTTTGTGAATTCAAGTTATTGAAGTTCAAGTTCAAGGCCAGAAGTTCATACCAAAATTTGAACGAAAACAGACGCAAACATAGACGCAAGCACACCCCTTTATACACACAATACATATACACACGTACACGTATATCATTTTTTGGATCGTGGAAGGCAAGTGGAAGAAGAAAGAAGAGTCGAAAAGAAGCCGTCCACAAGTTTCAAATTTTGTGAATTTCTGTCCGTGCCGCCTACGGATTTGCCGAAATATTCATATTCGTTCAATGCTAACAAGAACTCGGGCCAAAGCTGTGGTCGCCGGGAGCCAGTAATCAATCAGCGATATGGATGCGGAAGAGCCAGTTAGCGCTGTTCCACGTGATCAAATTTCGATTTTGGTGTCTAGCATAAACGCACTCCGACAGTGTGTCGAGGAGCTGCGTAGTGATGCAGTACGCAGCCAGCAGCGTGCCGGTGGCAGTTTCGTCACCACTGCGCCGGTAAACGCACAGTCGCACGTTGAAGCGCAGCCAGGGCTTTCGTCAACGCAGATACCGTCACGTATGCTGCAAACGCCGACGTTGCACGGAGGCATGCTGTCGTTAACGGAAAACGCTGCCGTAAAATTTTTTCCGCTGCCAACCTTTGATGGCAATCCTGAGGATTGGCCACTTTTCGTGTCGAACTATAGGGTGTTTTTTTTTAGAGGTTTGTTTTTCGAATAGAGATAAAACTGGCATTTTGTAGTCAAATCTGGCAACTCTAATGTCATTTATGTTCAGTTTGGTTTGCCATTTCATCATGAACAGGTTGACAAAAGAACAACGCTTGCAAATCGTGCAAATTTATTTCGAAAATAATGGTTCAGTTCGCGAAGTTTACCGCAAGATCCGTCCATCAGAGCAATTAATTCCATGGGTTGTTTTCGCACTACGTTTACTCTATGTGATAATACGCATCCGCACGTTTACTCTATGTGATAATACGCATCCGCAGAGACGTCGAACAGTGCGCACCGAAGAAACAATTGCCGCTGTAGAGCAAAATGTTGAAGAGGACCCGAATGAATCGATTCGCCACCGTGCACAGCAATTGGAGCTTTGTCCATCAACTTTAAAAATTGGACCTGTAGAATTGGCTTTATTCGAGCCAGCCGCGGCGGCCACATGCCCGAAATCATATTTAAACATTAATGGTATAAAATTATCCTTCCAATAAAGCCAAATTGATGGACATTAAAACGATTTTCTTGTGTTTTATTTCAATTCGAAGTTCTATACCTCTAAAAAAACACCCTATATAACGACACCACGGCCGAGTTTCAATATAGCAACCGGCAAAACCCTATGCGGCTGCATAAGGCGCTGCAAGGTGCGGCCAAACGTGCAGTAACGTCCTTACTTATTTATCCCGACAACGCACAATGGGGTAAACATGCCGAAAACCCGCGCATTACGGCTAATCTTAAAGTTACGGGCCTAACTTTTATTTTGGATTCTTCGTAATCTACATGCATGTAGCAGTCAGAAAATGCTTTTCGCATGTAAATTGGACCGAAACTGGCTGCTGTATAGCCATTCAAAGTTGGGTGTTTTTATACTCAATTTCATTTTGTCGATGCAACTTTTTTGATGATGATGCTGAAATGTCAATTAAATCGTTATTTTTAAATATAATCAAATAATTTTTGGTACATATAATAAGCATATACCTACATTTAATATGACATATAATTCTTTTCCATGGCATATTTTCTTGTAAAGATATAAGTTCTCAAAGTTTGGGCAAAAACGACGATTTTTTTAGGAAAATGTCCTACTTTCGTGGTGTATAACTTTTTTGGATAATCATGGATAATCGAAAACCTTTAGGGAAGGTAAGTAGGAATCTTCATAAAAAAATGATACCCAACTTGTCTGCGGAAAGCTGCGGAATGGTTAGATTTTTGGACATTTATTCACGTCTCTTAGTAAGAAAACAAATATATATGAACTAAAAACTTTTTAACGCGCGTATGGGTCGGTACGTTTATAGCACTTGATGCATATGTATAGTATTAAAAAAAATAATTAAGGGGGATAGCCACTGTGACGGTTTTTTTTTTGTTTTAAATCAAAGCTTATATATTCAATTATATGTGTACAAAATTTCAAGTCAAAATTTCAAAAATTTACTAAGTTACAACGATTTTAGTGAGAGCAGGTAGGCCGGTAGGCAGGTGGACTCAAAACTTTAAACGCGTTTTTCTCGAAACGACTTTTTTTGAACTGGCGGCATCAATAACTCGAACAATTATGAACCGATTTCTAATTTTTTTTTTTGTTTTGTTCGTCTTAGTAGTGGTTAAGGTTAAGCGTAGCCGATTTGAAAAATTTTGTTTTTTACTATTTTTTAAACTGTCTCAAAACCAAAAAAAAAGGTCGAAAAAATTGAAATATTTTCAATCGGTCGCCATTTTGTGAAAAATCAAAATTAAAAAAAAACGGCTACGTACAACGATAACTACATTCATACAGATTACAATAACATATTTATTTTTTTTCAGAGTACCAGTTTTTGAGAAATCGATGCTGCCATGGAGGGGGAATTTTTTTTCAAGCGCTGCGGGATCATCTCTATTGTTTAAACTATTTAATATTTTTTAATAAAAATTTGTGGAAATAATATTAGATGTGTGCTTATTAAAATAAAAAACACCCGATCCAAAAATATATTTACTCGGTCAAAAAAAATGTTTAAAATCACTCATTTTTTGACCCGTCACAGTGGCTATCCCCTATAAGGGGGCTTTCCCGTTTTTTCGTCGAAAAATGAGGTGTTTTTCAAGAATTAATTTTGGAAAGACAGTTTGATAAAAAGTTGTAATTCTTTTTTATTTTGTTTGTTGTTACAATAGTGAGTTGAAAAAAATTTTTTTTTGGAAAAAAAACAAAATGGCCGCCGGCTTGCCAAGTACTTATGTTGCCTTGTTTGGAAAACATACTCCCAGTTTTTTACACTTTTCTCGGGTACGGTTTATCTGAAATCAAATTGACCATCATTTTCATTAATTACATAGTTTTAGTTATCGCACATCGGAGGATTTTTGAAAAATTTCAACTTGGTGAAATTTGGCGCAAATTTGAAAAAAAAATCGATTTTTTTTGCAAAATTTTGGTACTAAACGTGTTGTTAAAAATCGAAATTTCACAATATTGAAAAAATCCTATGATGTGCGATAGAGAATTCATTTGTGAACACGTGAAATTCAGTTTTATCCAAATCGGTTCATTAGATCCGAAAAAAAGTGTAAAAAACGTCACAAAAACATGGTTTCGAGGAAAACGCGATTAAAGTTTTTTTAAAGCGTACGCGAGGCTGTGCGCGCTGAAACATTTTTGGCTATAACTTCAAAACTATTGCATATTTCATTATGAAACTTTGGCTTCATATTGTTATAATTAAGGGGGTCTTCCGTAGTGACGCGCCTTTTTCTGGTAGATTTTCAAGAATTTTTTTCTCAGAAAATATAAAAGATATTCAATTTTTGTTTTCTTCCATATATTTATACATACTTCATGTATACAAAAAAAAGAAAAACTGTTGCCATACACAAAAATTACGGCTTCCAGAGCGAGTTGAAACTAAGTCGTTTCCAGCGCAGGGGAAAACGGTAGACGTGATTGCAGCTGTCTCGGAAGTCTAAAACAAAAAGCAAAAATTTTTTTTAGAATCTGTGTAACGTCAGCTATCGTGTGAACTACGGAAAAGTAAAAATATTGAAATTTAGAAAAGTTATGCAAATTAAAAAAAAAATGTGATTTGACGGTTTTTTTTTTTAAGTAAATGTTGGATTAAGAAAAAACTACTTATTGTATAGACACAATTTTAGACAGTACGATAGCGACATGTATGTAGAATATTCAGCTAAAATTTGAAGCAAATCGGCTTAGTAGAACTTGAGATATTATGTCTACCAGTTTGAAAAACATGGTTTCGAGAAAAAGAGGATTTAAGTTTTGGGTTAAGATAATTTTGCGGTCGGCGCGCCGACTTTGACATCCCATAACTTTCGAAATTTTCGAGATATTGGCAAAATACTTTCACAGTTTGAATTGTAAATACGTTGAGATTATGAAAATGTAATAAAAAAAAATTCAAATTTTTGAAGCCGTCACTGTGGAAGACCCCCTTAATTAATAATTAATTGATTGGCACGACAGCCCGCTTACGCGAGACTAAGGCCTAGCTTCCCGCAACCACCCGTGTTGTGCGTGTGAATTTTGTACGCGGGTGGAAGGGACCTACAGTTTTATGTCGGTTCCGAACGGCAGGTTGGGAGCTTTTTCATAGGCAATTTTTACTCTCAGAGGTTTGCCATTTCCAGCTGAGAGGACAGCCACCGAAAGAGAAAACGAGTTTCCCGTTATTTTTTTTTTTAGGTGTTACTACATGCAGTATTCGATCTTGCGTCGCTCTGCATGCGACTCGCTTGGACCGCGCACTAACCAACTGAGCCACGGCGGCTGCCGTCATATTGTTATAGTATTTATAAATCGATTTCTGTAAAAAAAAAAACGATTGTTTTGAAACCGAAAAACGGGAAAGCCCCCTTAAAGTAAAAATAGATGTGATTTATCACCTGAATTAATAAATATGCTAAAATAATAATAATATTTTGTATCAATTTTTTCGGCGGGTATGCAGGATGATTCTTGAAAAAGGCAATATATTTCAATAAAACTTTGTGTGGAATTTACGAGTGACCTAACTAAACTCTGACGTAAAAATGGGCATGGAACGCCCACTTTTAAGTAGGGTTGCCATGTAAGCATACTTGGTTAAATTGGGAAAATTTATTATATTTATATACTTACCAACGTCATCTGCCCTTTTGTGGTTATTTATAACGGTAAGTGGCCGTGGTACTCCCCACTAACCCGTTATGAACCGTATCAACCCGTATCAAATGGTTTTTGCTTAAATACGAATTACCCTACATGTATGTGTTTTATGTGGGTGTTTTATGAAAGGAGGCAAAAAATCGGGGCGTGGCTACAATCTAGAGTATTCATAAGTCAGTTTGGGTCGATTTAAATACTTTAACTTTGGTTTCGTTTTTTACTAATGAAGATTTTAAAAGTGCCTAATTGCCTACTGTAGGGTGCCGGTGCACGGTACAGTAAATCAAATAAAATAATTATTAAGGAGATGTCCAAATTTGAGGTATTTATATTTAACCGTATAGATACTACAGCATAAAATAGGCAATGCGCGGGTTTTTGGGATGTTTACCCCATTGTGCGTCGCTGCAGAACGCCTATTGAATTGCATGTCCGACGTACAGTCGATGTTGTTCAAAATCTTACCAATTATTTTGGTAGGGCCAAACGGAGCTTTGCCTGGAAATGCAATGTTGGACGAAGGCTCCTCAATTAGGCGTCTGCTACACGTTCAATATTTATTGTGATATTTGGATCGCGATCCATATTAATGGATTGATAGATCGCGCGCGAATGCTACATGCTCAATATTTATCGCGTCAGTATTCACATAATTGTTTTTTGACTTTGACAATTTAAAAATAAATTCTTTTGAAATTTCCTTGCACGTTCAATATTTATTAAAAGTTTTGTTATCCGCGATCCATATTTCAAAATATTTAAATATTTTGCGATATGGATCACGATCCATCAATATTGCATGCTTAACGTTCAATAAATATCGCGATACTGGATCGCCGTCAATAAATATTGAACGTGTAGCAGGCGCCTTACGCTTCTTGAAGACAATGTTGCTTTCAAACTAGGTCTTAGGGGTCAAAATGAGCCATTAACAGCAGTGGTACGGTAACAGCCAATAAGAGTGAAATCTCTCAATAAGAGTGCTGCAGAATTTCAGCTCAAAAGTGTGCGTACAATGAAATCCCTGAATTTGCCCCAACAGACATTCGAAAAGCAGTACCACCATTTGTCGTCATTGCCACTAAGAAGCTACGTGGGTGCCAGGCCTGCAATATTAATTGGTCTTGACAATAGTCACTTATGTGTTGCCCGCGAAATCGTTCAGGCGGGATAAGTCAATCGCCGTTTCTTTACAATTGGGGTGGGTGCGTACGACCCATTAAACAAATGCCAAATGGTGCAGCC
Organism: Melieria omissa; assembly: GCA_963971225.1. Classification (NCBI taxonomy): domain Eukaryota; kingdom Metazoa; phylum Arthropoda; class Insecta; order Diptera; family Ulidiidae; genus Melieria; species Melieria omissa. The sequence goes on along the minus strand of OZ020269.1, from coordinate 68,691,777 downwards.
ACGTTTGTTGCATGTTTGAGAGTCGCACTCACTGCCAGAGCTGTAGAAGTTGGTGAACGAGTATTTTTCGATCGACAGTTTTGGGGTGCGCAGTACTGATGTAATTTTGGAGTCTGCTGATAACACTGTGCGACAATTTTGGGGTCATGGAATCTAACCCGGAACCGACCAAGACTCTATCGATTAGTCTTTTAGAGTAACATAGAGTAACAAAACCCTAGCTGGGTTTTGCAAAGTTAGTTGCCTTTTAAAAGTTACAGCCGTGTAAAGTTTGTGTGTATTAGGGTTTTTCAACCAGTTTTTTTTTCAGTCTTAAGATATTCAAAAAAAAAAAAAAAGGTCGGCAAAAATCCACTTAGCTTAACCCTCCTCGCGGGTGCCGACCGGGCAATGGGCATCGCCTGACTTTTGTACAGCTAACCTGGCAAGGGAAGGCGATGTCTAGCAAAGAGTGGGGTAGGGCTCCACATGCCGTGCCTGAGGTATCGCTTTACATGCCGTTCCCGGGGGGCGGCCTGTGGAGTCATACTTCACTCATGTTAAGTGGTGCCTGGCGGGTAGGCCTAAAACGCTAAGGGAGGAGTCCCCGAAAAAATAAACCAGTCTGGAGTCCAAAAAGGGAAAGGAGCGGGTCAGGATATTGACCCAAACGTCGGTGGGAGAAGTGACGGCTACCACCGGCGGGCACGGTGGGGAACTTGATTCCCCTCTGCGTGTCGCCAGCGGTCACACCTCTGCTAGAGTGGTTGCAGGCTCTAGCAGTGGTCATGCGACTGCAAACCAAACGAAACCAAGGTTAGCTACTAGGGGTACTGCGGTCGATACAGACTCAGACCACGACAGCGTAAGCAGCGTGGCAACCGTTAACACGATCGCTGAGGAGGAGCTGCTAAAGTCCCCAAAGGCTCTCGACCCGAGCATCGCATCCACTATCAGGAGCGAGCAAAGGAAGAAGCCCAGTAAAGAGGGGCTGAAAGCGCTTGCTCAGTACAAGGCAGCAATAAGGATAAAGTTGCGCCTGGAAAGCAAGGACACTCTTTCGCCCACGGAGCGAGAGGACCTTCGATGGGCAACGGAGACGGTCACGAAAGGCAGGGAGCACTTTTCGCAAATCGAAAGATTTGCGACTACGCATCCCACCTTCGTGAATAAAATCGAGGAAAACGTTGCGGAAGCAATGAAACAAACGGAGGCGAAGAGACAGCGGTCCACGGAGGGGGAGAAACCCGTGGCCAAACGTCCTCGTACTCACACCACAGCTACTCCAACTGACCAGCCGTCCACGTCCAAGAGAGTGGCGACGACCAGCGAAGTGGCCAAACGGCACCTGACCGTTGCGCTCGTTGATCGGCGACACCCGAATGGCCAGTTGACGGCGGTACAATGGAAGCAGGTGGACAATAAAATTCTCGAGGCCATTGTTGCACAGGCGATTGACGAACCACACAAACCTTCGCCCTCCTTTGAAGGAGCGGGGTGGTACAGGGGAGTCAAAATCCTGAAGTGCAACGATGACCTCACGCTCAAATGGATCAAGGAGGTGGTCCCGAAGTTAGGAGGATTGTGGGAGGGCGCCGACTTGGACATAGTGGATAGGGACGACATTCCCGGACCACCGCGGGCTAAGGTACGAGTACCTTGCACGGTGAAACCGGAAAGCGCCCTACTGCTTTTCCAGCGGCAGAATCCTGACGTCCCGACGAAGGACTGGAAGGTGATCCACGCGGGGAAACCAAACGCCGATGGTACTCTTGACCTGATCCTCCAAATTAATAAAGAGGCAGAGGACAAGTTGTACCAGCGATTCGGAAAGATGTCTTGGGGGACGGGTAGTGTTTACCTGCGCCTCAAAAAACGTCATCCGAAAGACGGCAATGAAAATACGCTAAAGCCAGGCGAAGTAGAAAAGGATCTTGGGCTGGAACCCATGACCGACGCTACTCTGATGCTGCGGCTAGATGACGGTGAGACGGACGAAATGGAGGTTGAGGCGGGTGGAGTGTCGGTGGCGGCAGCCGCACCTACCTTGGAGGATACTGTACCTTCTGGAAGGGAAGGTCCTGCAAATCAACCTCCACCACAGTAAGGTGGCGTCAGCTGAGCTCCTCCTCAAATTAGAGGAGGGCAGCTACGACGTGGCCTTAATTCAGGAACCCTGGCTTTCCTCCGGGAACAAGGTTTCAGGATTGAGGTCCACAAATTACAACCTATTCTACGTAACAATGGTAAGGAAGACTCGATCTGCCATCCTTGTTAGGAAGAATATTAACGCATATCTTTTACCCAATTTCAGTTCTGATGACCTGACGGTGGTCGTCATCGAAGGGGACGACAAGCCTAGACTTGTCGCCTCGTGCTACATGGCCCATGACGTCGAGGCACCCCCCCCAGAGCTGCAGCACCTCATGGAAGAAGCCCGCAGACGAGGATTCGACGTAGTGGTAGGTGCGGACGCGAATTCGCACCACCCTCAGTGGGGAAGTAAGGACACGAATGAACGGGGTGAGTCCCTCTTTAGTTTTATATTAGAGAATAATGTAGAAATAGCTAATAGGGGGAACATCCCAACTTTCAAGGGTCCGACGTCGGAAGACGTACTGGACATTACTTTCTCCCACGGTGTGGATACCTGGATTTCGGATTGGAGAGTGCTGAAGCAACCCTCCTTCTCTGATCACAGTTACATACATTTTACTGTAAACATTAAACCATTACGCATAGAGAGGGTCTTCAGAAATCCGAGGAATACGGACTGGGACCTGTATGCAAATCGGTTAAAGATGCATCTTAGTAACGCCTCCCAGGCACTCTCCAGCGCGGACGTTGAGGCTAAGGCGAAACTCTTAACGGCCAAGATTCTCCTTGCATACCATGAATCCTGCCCGCCCTCAAGGCCGGTAGGACGTAAATCCAAACCACCCTGGTGGAGCAAGGACATTGGTAGGCAAAGAAGGGAACTCAGAGAGTTTTTCAAATTAGCCAAACTTGCCGACTGTGTGGAGTGTTGGAGAGAGTACAAGATACTACTACATTCCTACAAACAGGAGATACGGAGGGCCAAAAGAAGTTCCTGGCAAAACTTCTGTGGAAGCATGGACAAGACCTCTGAGGCATCCAGACTTCGGAAGATACTTGCCAAATCCCCTCCTATACCATCACTTATCTGCAAAGAATCTGGAGAATGGACCAAGGACGGCAAGGAGACGCTTGAGGCACTCATAGAAGCCCATTTCCCTGGCTGTTCTGAGGTCTCAAACTCGGTCCCAACCACACTTGGCATAGAGCAAGGGAACTGTGAGGGCCTAATCACCACGTCTAGACTGCGATGGGCCTTAGGCTCTTTCGATCCCTTCAAATCCCCGGGTCCGGATGGCATTTTCCCCGCGCTTCTGCAAAAGGGATGTGCTGTTCTGATACCATGGCTCAAGGACGTATTCAGAAACTGTCTGAGGCTGAACTATGTACCGATGGACTGGAGACTATCAAGGGTTGTATTTTTACCAAAACCAAGTAAAAGCAGCCACTTGTATCCGAAAGACTACCGGCCCATCAGCCTCACCTCGTTCATACTGAAAACCTTTGAAAGACTGCTAGACTCGTTTATTAAGGAAAGGATTCGACCTGGCCTAATATCCACGGATCAACACGCCTACATGAAAGGCAAGTCAACAGAGACGGCACTTCATCGGGTAGCATTTCAGATAGAAAAGGCTTTACACTATAAAGAGTACGCGCTGGGAGCCTTCCTTGACATATCAGGGGCTTTCAATAACGTCTCCACAGAGGCATTGTTGGAAGGTCTCGCATCAATCGACGTGCACCCATCCATACAGAACTGGATCGGTAATCTTTTAAATTGCCGAACGGTGGTGGCGGAGTGGGGCGTGACGACCATGGCGAGGAAGGCGAACAGGGGCACCCCCCAGGGGGGCGTGCTTTCTCCGCTACTTTGGAATTTAGTTGTGAACAAAATTCTTCTAAAGTTGAGGGACGGGGGGCCAAGGCTAACCGCATACGCGGATGACCTAGCCGTTGTCGTCTCAGGCAGGTGTCTGAACTCAATGAGCCAAGTACTCGAGAGGACACTGATAGTGATTAATAACTGGGCAAAGACTGTGGGACTGGAAACAAACCCAGACAAGACGGACTTAGTTCTTTTTACAACAAAGTACAAGATCCCAACCTGGCTTCCTCCCAAACTGAACAACACCACACTCACCCCCAAAACATTTACTAAGTACCTAGGAGTCATCTTGGACAGTAAACTGTCGTGGAAATTGAATGTGGAAGACAGGAAAAGGAAAGCCTTGAACGCCTTATACGCTTGCAGGAAAATGCTCGGTAAGACTTGGGGCTTATCCCCCCGTCTCACACATTGGATTTACACTGCAGTGATTAGACCCATTATGCTCTACGGGATCATAGTATGGTGGACTGCGGTGGATAAGAAGACCTATGCCAAAAGACTCGAGACTGTACAGAGAGCCGCTGGGTTGTGTATAACAGGCGCAATGCGCACCACTCCAACAGCGGCACTGGACAAAATCTTGGGATTCTATCCAATTAATCTGACAGCAAAAAGCGCCGCTAAGAAGGCCGCGCTGAGACTAACAGGGCTATTCTGGCAAAGACTGTTAAAACACTTTCAAAAGATTATTGAAAGATAGTTTGAAAGACTGAATGAAAGATTTTGGCTATTCCAACGAAAAAATCTTTCGGAAAAAGCTCTAAAATTCAACACTCGAGTTGAAAAGCTGTTTTCGGCGAACAGCATTGCCAGCCAACTCTTTTTCTGTGAAATTTGAAGCATTTTTGCAATGATGAAAGAAAATTATTTTTCCAATTTTCGTTATGATTTTCTTTTTAACCCTTTCGGTACTTCTTTTTTGTTTTTAACTTTAAAAGTCATTCTTTTCCATTTTATTACTGTTTAAGCCTACATAATGAATAATCAAAAGTCATTTTTTTAAATATTGTTCGAAAAAGTGGTTTTGGGGCATCATGAAATATGGCATAGTAAAAAATAAAAAAAATCGTACAGCCTTAGTGAACTATATTTTGGATCTAACTTTTTTTACACTTACTAAAGCAATAAATACCTACTAGATTACTCACATAAACCTATAAAATAAATTGATTTTTGTAATAGAATAAATAAAAGTACGAAGTGACCTCTTTTTGTAAAATACGCAGCTCGATAGGACTGCGCACTTTCTGAACCCTTACAAGTTACTTGGTACACTAATCAAAATATTTTTTTCATGATTTGGTATAAAAATCTTCAGAGAAAAATACAAAAATATAAAAATATAGTATCCACAAGTTTTTGACCTAAAACAGGCACTGAAAAGAGACTATGCCATATGGCATAGAATAACCGAAAGGCTTAATTACAGATGTGTTTATCAGGATTATTTTGCAGTTACGTATTTCTTTTTAGAAAAGACAAGAACTAGTGTAAAAATATGAATTCAAATTAATTGATTTATTTTTTATGTGATGTTAATGATGTTGTCAGATTTAACCTTAAGGCAATGAACAGCACATGAAGACAAACACTTTCGGTCAATTTATATTATGTACTTTTGCTGTTAATTGGTGTATTTTTACGTTTTCTTTCATCCTTCATAAAAATCTCACATTTGTAAACCGAGTGCTCTGTTCGATGCTGGCAATACTGTTGGCAAACGAACCGTCCGTCGTGAAATGAAAAATTCAAACGCAGTTTCAACAATTTCAATCAATGGCTGAAGAAATCAAGCTGAAGTAAAAATTAAAAAAGTAATTGCATTCTTTTATAAAATATGTCCATATATATTATGTTATATACGTATACCGTTTCTTTTCATAACACAAACACAACGCACGTACTTTTAGCAAGCTGAAAGACGACCCCAAGAGCACATCTTTCAAACTGTCTTTCATGTTACGGAAAAAAGCTTTCAAGATAGTTGCTAGAATAGCAAATTGTCTTTCGAAAGATTTTTGTACTTCGAAAGATTGAGGTGAGTTGAAAGATAGTTGCCAGAATAGCCCTGTAAAGGTAACTGGACAACTCACGCTACGACCCTACGGTCATAGTAGGATACACGCAGGGGTAGGCGACAGCTCAGACTACGCTATACCTCAAGCCAATTTTGACTTCAAACCCAACGTGGTCATAGAACCAGATGGATGGCGACAGGGGCTTGAACCCAGCCGTCAATCCTACAACCTTTTCACGGACGGATCTAAGATGTCAGAGGGTGTGGGATCTGCAGTTTTCTGTTCGGAGCTTGATCTACAACAGTCTTTCCGGCTCCCGGATTACTGCAGCATTTTCCAAGCAGAGGTATTCGCTGCCACAAGAGCGGCGCAACTAGCAATGGAGCGCACTCCTCTGAACTCTCGAATTAACATCTATATTGACAGTCAAGCAGCCATAAAAGCGGCAGCTGGGGTAATGTCAAACTCGACATGCGTACGGAACTGCAGAGCTAAATTAAATGAACTCTGCAGCAACAGAGTAGTTACTATTTATTGGGTACCGGGGCACAAAGGAGTTGAGGGAAATGAGAAGGTTGATGCGCTCGCCAAAGCCGGGGCACGGCTGCCTGCGGTTAGTGTGCCAGACATCCATCCACCCCTCTCCACGCTCAAGATGGAAATTGAAAAGAAAATGATTCGTGAGGCGGCGTCCATGTGGGAGGGATCTACATCTCACAGGACAGCAAAAATCATGCTTCGCGCGTATAATGACAAAAACACAGAGTTTGTACTATCACTCCAAAGAGAGGACTGCAAACTACTAGTTGGGGTACTCACGGGACATTGTCTCACCCCGTCTCACGCTGCCAAACTTGGCTTGGCACCAAGTGATGCATGTACAAGATGTAGTGAAGACAATGCAAAAGGCACCCTGGAGCACTTGCTATGCCACTGTCCCGCTCTCTACAGATCACGGGTTAGCTGCCCCGGATCCGCGTCGTTCCCTTCACTGGAAAGAATTGCAGAGCATAAAAGCGGCGACTTACTTAGATTTGCCAAAACGTTCTTGAAAAACTACTTATAGGTCTGGGACTCCAGTATCTTTTGGTACCACTATGGACCATTACTTGGTCTATGTGAGACCCCTTCGTGGGTCGGCCAGCCTAACCTAACCTAACCTAACCTAAGATATTCAAAATTTTGTATTGCTGTCTTCAGCAAACTTGCTGCTAATTCTTAGATGAACAACTTCTCTGAACACTGTGTAACAAAATCGAAATTTTGGGGGTCAATGTTAAAAAAATTGTGTTTTTGTGTATTTGTGTGTTTTTTATTCTATTAATATTAACGTAAAAAAGCATTTATATTGCCAAAAAAAAAATATGCTTAACTTCACAAAGACATGTTTTTTTGCCAAATAAAGTGAAAAATGTTCAAGTCTAAATTTGAAATTTTATTGTACATATTGTAACGAAGACAGTCTGTCGCTGTGCAAAGCAACCCTGTCGCTACGCGCCGTGCTATAATTCAATCTGGCAACGACGGCCGCGATAATAAGGGAAACTTTTAGGCCAACCTGGCAATGATGGAAACTTTTAGGCAAACCTGGCAATGATGGCAACTTTTAGTCGAACCTGGCAATGATGGAAACGATCATCATGGAAACCTTTAGTCCACTCCGGAATGTGCGAGAACGATCTGCGCGATGGCCGTCCAGGTATAAAAGGCAGCCGGGTACGGCGCAGCGAGTCAGTCTGATTTTGACTAGTGATGGTGCCACACGGAGTAATTAAGCAAATAATTAAGTGTAAAGACCGTGAAGTGTAAATCATTGAAATAAACTGATTGTTGATTTATTTTATTGACTGCATTGGAGAAACTAAGTGTGTTTTATTTTCAAATTGCACAATCCAGTGATACGTATCAGCCCACTAGAACTAGTATTCGTAACAATATATTTTCGTCTGTTTGAAAAGTTTTGACTTTTATACCTGGAGCTGTTAATGGTCCAGATATACGGAAATTAATGAAAACAGAGACATTTGATTAACCGTAGATCGAGCTTCAAAAAAATTAAGGAATCCTATCCTATGTATACAAAGGAGAGAATTATAAACTTTTCAATCTTCTCAAGACCTATTTCTTAAAAATTGTGAAAGATGGTCTTAAACAAGCATAATCCCAACACAAACAATGTCACAAGAATGGTTCAATTAATTATATCCTGAAAAAAGTTCTAATAAAACAAAAAACCAAATGTATCATTTTTGATACAAAGCTCGATCTACGGTTACAGAAGTTATTACTAGATTTTTGGGCAAATATCGTTCTGAAAACTATAAGAGTTCAGTACAGCGTATGAAGAGATTGAGAGAGAAGGGCGCCGTATGAATAACACACTTTTCAAACAGTCTCAAATATGTGTACAATAAAATTTCAAATTCAGACTTGAACATTTTTTCACTTTATTTTGCAAAAAAACATGTCTTTGTGAAGTAAGGGGCTTAAGCGTATTTTTTTATTTTTGGCAATACAAATGCGTTTTTGCATTAATATTGTTACGAAAATCTCAAGTTTTCCAAGGTTCACTTTATTTACAGATGTACACTTCGCTTGTATCTACACTTGTTACCACTTTGCTTGCTTAACACAGACTCCACTCATTGCGCTGCACACTGCGGCTTTTATACCAGTTTTCTTAGCGCGCCGAAGTTTCTTGCAACTTCCAATTGGAAAGCGCTTGACCATTCCCGCACAGCCTATTTCTTCCAGAACCATCCTTGCCATATCGGACTATACAAAGCGAATTATTTGCCAAATTTGCCGTACTTGGATACGGTCCCTTATAAACTGGTAGATTTCTTCCAGCTCCGACCGTTTATTGACTGCGTAATCAGTCTAAGAGCCTTCAGTCGTGCTGACCACTCCGAACTTCAAGTCAGCAGGCAACCTCAGCTCCGTGCCGAACACTGCTCGGGCTGGCGTGAGTGATGTCGTATCGTGCGGGGCTGAACTATACGCCATCAAGAACAGCGGATTGCGTGTCCCAATCCTTTTAGTTCCTGCCTACTACTTTCCGCAGATATTCTTCCAGCGTCCGATTGAATCGTTCCACCATGCCGTCGGACTGGGCATGCAAAGGACAGGTGCGAGTTTTCCTTATTCCTAGTAGCTCACACACTTCCTTCAATACCAAAGACTCGAAATTCTGGCATTGATCCGAGTGCAACTCCAGCGGGACTCCCAATCTGGCCACCCAGTATTCCAACAGCATTTCCGCGACCGTGGCGGCCTCCTGGTTAGGAATCGGATACAATTCATGCCATTTGCTAAAATAGTCCATTACCACCAGCACATATTTGTTGCCTTGAGTGCTAAGTGGGAATGGCCCGGCGACGTCCATGGCAATCCGCTCGCAGGGCGCTCCCATGTTGTACTGCTGCATGCGGCCCCGAGATCTTCTTGTCGGCCCTTTCGCAGCCGAACATCGATCGCAGCTCCTAATCCAATCCGCGACAGACTCCTGGCATCCTACCCAGTAGAATCGCCTTTTTATTTTGGCGACAGTTTTTGTGATGCCTAGGTGCCCTCCACTGGAGTCGTTATGGTATGCCTCGATCACATCGTTGATCCTGTATTTCGGGACTACAATTAGGGAATTGCTGGTCCGGCCATCCCCACTCTCCCACTCGCGGTATAGGAAGCCATCAGACAGTCGCAGACTTTGCCACTGTGCCCAGTAAGCCTTCGCGATCGGGCTCTTACCGGCCATCTCCTGCCAGTCTGGACGTGCGCCTTGCTCCTTGCCTTCAATGATTTTTTAAGATCCGTATCCTGGCGCTGGTCCTTTTGTATCCTCTCCGCAGACCACTCTTCCTCTGGCATAACGCTGACCACTCGTACGCCCACTATCTGCTCTTTGCTTTCGGCTCGCGAACAATGCCTGCATTCGGTTTTGCATGGACGGCGTGACAAGGCATCGGCATTTCCATGGCTGCTACCCTTGCGATGCTCTAACGTGTAGTCGTAGCTCTGCAGCCGCTCGAGCCACCGCGCCAATTGGCCTTCCGGATTTTTAAAGTTCAGTAGCCATTTCAATGCCGCATGATCTGTGCGCAGGCGAAACTTTTGCCCATACAGGTATTTGTGGAAGTGTTTCACGCATTTCAGTACTGCGAGCAACTCCCTTCCTGTCACACAGTAGTTGCGTTCAGGCTTTGACAAAATTTTGCTGTAGTAGGCTATCACTTGTTCTTGGCCATCTATTATCTGTGATAGCACACCACCAATACTATACCCACTTGCATCTGTATCCAGCACAAACATCTCTCCAGGCACGGGGAAGGCCAGAATTGGAGCAGTGCACAATTTTTCCTTCAGTCGTGCAAAAGCCTGCACCTGTTCTTCACCCCACGCGAAATCTTGATTCTTTTTCGTCAATTTGTGCAAGTTGCCAGCTATGTTCGCAAATCCTGGAACGAATCGTCGGTAGTATGTGCACAGACCCAGGAAACTGCGGAGTTCGTGTAGATTGCGTGGTCGGGGCCACTCCTTCACCGCCGTGATCTTGCGGAAACCGTGTGACCCAGATACATGACCTCTTTTTGAAACAGCGAGCACTTCTGTGGGTTGAGTTTAAGCCAGGCTTTCTGTATCCGCTCGAATACCTCCTCCAGCTTTCCCAGGTGGTCGTCAAAGCTTTTGCCCATCACGATTATGTCGTCGAGGTATACCAGGCACGTCCGCCAATGCAGCCCTTTCAGCACACGTTCCATTAGCCGCTCGAATGTTGCTGGTGCTGGTGCACTAAAAGCCGTTTTCTCCTTTTCCTTGTCCGCAAGAAACACCTGCCAATAGCCGCTGCGTAAGTCGAGTGTGGAAAACCACTGTGTGCCTCACAGTGTGTCCAGGGTGTCATCGATCCGAGGTAGTGGATAGCTGTCCTTCTTGGTCACGTCATTGAGCTTTCGATAGTCCACACAAAATCGGGTACTGCCATCCTTTTTCTTGCCTAGCACGACCGGCGAGCACCAAGGACCTGACAAAGGCTCTGTTGTGTTGGCTACCGAGTCTTCTTTATTAATGCACTTTTCATTTTACATCTAGCTCTTAAGTAGGGTTGCATGTTTCAGTACTATTTTTAAATTACATTGTTGCATGGAATAGTAGTAAGGTATACATTTTGTATTAGTATTGTATAGTATTATATAGTATTATTAATATGGTATTAGTTTATGTATAACATTAAAATATTATTACAACAGGCTCTATGACCTTTTCCTTATGCATGTTTTCAATCAAATTTGTGACCTCTTCCCTCATGGCCAGAGGAACTCGTCTTGGCGGTTGGCGGATTGGTTTCGCACTGTTCTTCCGCCCGCTTCCGTTGCAAATATGGACCCACAGTGCTGCAGGAGTGACCTCGCCTTCTGTTTCTGCTCGGCTGTCAATACGCTGCTCCACTGGTTCTGCGGTATGGCGTCCATGTTAGAACCGCTTTTCTTACTTCCTCCGGGCGGACTGCTTTCGCAATTGACAACTGCTTCAGCATCTCCACACTCGCCAATGACCGCATCTTTTTCGACATATCTGGGTGTGTTCAGTGGGTTGAGTATCCTGACTGGCATTTTTCCATTTTTGGGTTCCACTAATGTACGTCCGATAATTACGTTGTCGTATCCTTGTTTTGGCGCTTCTACAACCCACAGCCGACTTGTCCCATCGTCCTCGTCCACCTTTGCCCACACAATCGCCTCGGAATTCGCTGGTATCCTCCGATGTTGACACGAGACAACTTTCCCTACCGCCACGCTTCGCTCATAGCCAGTGTGCAGCGGGAATTCAACGTTGCCATATCTCAGCACATGTTCTTTCAGGTCCAGCGTAAAACCGTGCCTAATCATGAAATCCACGCCAATAATCACGTCGTCCATTATATCCGCGACGATGAACTCATGTTCCAGGCTGCTGGTGCCGATAGCAATTGTTTTTGTTACTTTTCCTCTTACCGGCGCACGCTCGCCAGTCGCAGTCCGCAGCTGTATGCCATGCAGCGGTTCCCAGTTCTTCAGCAGCTTCCTTTCTATGATCGAATATGACGCTCCAGTATCCAGTGTCAACACGAACAACTTTCCATCTATCTTTCCTTCAATCGTGAAGCTGCTGGGTTGTCGTTTCAGCTGTGAGACAAGGAACGTAGGGCAGCAGGTTGTGGGGATCAGCTCACGCCCCTTTGGGCTGACCCGTTTTAGTTTAACGACTCGTCGTCCTCAGCCCTGCGCTTGTTGGCTGAGCATCGATTGTCAGTATTCCTCGCTTCAGGCGATTGCGATCGTGAACGGGAATGCCTCTTTCGTTGGCGGCAGTCTCGTGCTATGTGACCCTGCTTGCCACATGTCCAGCAAACAACTTTAGAGGAGACAGCCCGTGGCCTGCCCGGTGTCTCAGAGCTTATGGCCTGGATCGAAATGTTGCTGTCCGGCTTGATTTGGCGTATCCTTGCAGGTGCATAGCGAGTGCCTCCAATCCATGTCGCCTCATATGTCATCGCGCTGGTCACCGTCTCTTTAAATGTCGGCTTGCCCATCATCAACGCACTGCGACGTGTCTCGGGATAATGAAGACCTTCAATTAATGACTCAATCTTCATCCCCTCGAGATCATCAGCGCCGAATTTTGGGTAGCACAACTGTACGAGCCGCTCAATGTCTGCTGCATAGGTCTGCAGCGCCTCGCTGGCTCTCTGCCTGCGGTTCTTCAGCTCACAGTAGTACAGCGTATGGTTGTGCTCGTTGCTGCCAACGCTCTGATGACGGCCTCGTAATCACTTGTCGAACATTCCGGAACGGATTTCATTACCTCAGCCGCAGGACCTTTCAGTGCCAGTCTCCGACCCTTCCTGATATCGTTCCACTGATTTTCCAAAGCAGCTAAGTCGAATTGCAGTTTAAATGTATCGAACGGCGTAGCACCATCATAAGTAGGCACTTCAGTTCGGGTGGCGAAGCTTTCCGGAACCGGCAAACATTCTCGTGGCTGTACCTCTCTAAGCCGCTCGTCGATTTTTCTGTTTACCGAATCCTCCACACTGTCAACTCGTTTGTGTAAATGTTCTACTCGCGTCTCCAGGTGCTCAACTTTCACATTAATCCTGTCTGAAATTTCTTCCACTTTCTGCTCCAAACGCGCAGAATTTTCCTGCAGCTTGGTGGAAAGCTCGCAATTTGCGCTTTCGAATTTCGCTGACACCTGCGCCGATATATCATGGGTCGCCGCTTCCATTTTAGCCATTTCTTGATTCGTAGTTTCCAGGTTCGCTGCCATTTCTCGATTCGCCGTTTCGACTTTTGCCGAAATTTCCTGATTCGCAGTTTCCATTTTCCGGTTGGAAGCCTCAAACATGACTTTCATTGCGACCATAAGCTGGCTCATGCCCATTTCTTGTGGTGGCGTGGCCGCTGCAGCCGTACTTTGCATCGACGCAGCACCAGCAGGCGATTCCTCCACTTTGGCCGACGCCTCTAGCTCCTGCGTTCCGAACTCGTGCGCAGTCCAATCGACGCCTCGTGCCTCACACGCCAGCGCTTTACCGCCAGCAGTCGGCAAATTCCAGGCAGCCAGCTCCTTCTTCAGCTGGTCCACCTTCACCACCTCGAGTTTAACCATGTCTGCGTTTTTATAATTTTATTTTACTTTCAGTAACACAATCCTTACTTCTGACACCAAATGTTACGAAAATCTCAAGTTTCCCAAGGTTCGTTTTGATTGTGTTTGAAAATAAAACAACTTCAATTATTAAGCGCAAACGTAGTCAAAACTAACAATCACTTTATTTACAGATCTACACTTCGCTTGTATCTACACTTGTTACCACTTTGCTTGCTTAACACAGACTCCACTCATTACGCTGCACACTGCTGCTTTTATACCAGTTTTCTTAGCGCGCCGAAGTTTCTTGCAACTTCCAATTGGAAAATGCTCGACCATTCTCGCACAGCCCATTTCTTCGAGAACCATCCTTGCCATATCGGACTATACAAAGCGAATTATTTGCCAAATTTGCCGTACTTCAAAGGGCTAAAAGTATGTTTGGAAAAGCGTTCATGCAAAGCACAGAGTGCCTCTTCGTTTCAATATTAATAGAATAAAAAACACGTTTTTTTTATTACAATAAAAAAAGTAGATTTTTTAACATTGACCCCCAAAATTTCGATAAGGTGTAATAATTTTGTTACACAATGTTCAGAGAATTGGTTCATCTCAGAATTAGCAGCAAGTTTGCTGAAGACAGCAATACAAAATTTTGAATATCTTAAGACTTATAAAGAAAAAACTGGTTGAAAAACCCTAATACACACAAAATTTACACGGCTGTAACTTGTAAAAGGCAACTAACTTTGCAAAACCCAGCTAGGGTTTTGTTACTCTATAAGAATACTATCGATTAGTCTTGGTCGGTTCCGGGTTAGAAAAAGTTGTCGCACAGTGTACTCGCCGCGCCAAAGCGATTCTGTTTGAAACAACTAAGGACATCGGCAAGCGGTATGAAGTCGATTTGCTGTGGCGAAAAGACTAGCCTGCACTTCCCGATAGCTACGACATGGCCTACAAACGTTTGATGAAACTGGAGTCGAGAATGGCAAAAGATGACATATTTGCCGCTAATTACCGGAACGAGATAAACAAATATTTAGAAAAGGGTTACGCTCGCCTTTTGCCGCAACCGGAGTACAGGAAGGTGGGTGCTGCAACGTGGTATTTGCCACATTTTGGGGTGGTAAATCCACATAAGCCAAATAAACTGCGAGTCGTTTTCGACACCGCCGCCACTGCGTCAAACGTGTCGCTAAACTCAGCCCTGTTAAAGGGGCCGGAGCATGACCAGTCGCTGATAACAATCATGCAGAAATTTCGCCATGGGTTAGTTGCCGTCGCCGCTGATATTCAAGAAAAGTTTTCGCAGGTTGGCATCATATCTGCCGACCCAGATTCGCAGCGCTTCTTGTGGCGTGGTGGGGATCCTGCCAGTCCAGTCCGCACATACGTCATGTCATCGATAATTTTCGGAGCCATTTGTTCGCCATGCTGCGCCGAATATATTAACCCCTTGACGTATTTCCACGAGTCTGACTCGTGGTACAATTTTTGTGCCAAACATGATTATCACGAGTCTGACTCGTGGTACAATTTCTGTGCCTAACATGATTAACACGAGTCTGACTCGTGGTCAGTGTTGTTTTTTAGAAAAATTAAATTGGGCATTTCAATTTTTTAAATCGGGCATTTGCCCGGGCAGTGAGCAAGTTGTGTGCGAACAGTTGGAAACGAATTTCGTTGCGCTAACTGATACGTCAAGGGGTTAAAAATGTTAACGCCGCCAAATATGAGTCCAGTCAAGGAAACCATGAGTAAAAGTATGAGTAACCAGTCAAAGAAACCAGAAATAATACAGTATTATAACCATACAAAGTCAGGGGAGGATACAATCGACCAACCGGTTGCCACATATACTTGCAAGCGGAAGACCAATAGGTGGCCTGTAGCTCTATTCGCAAATATGCTTGATGTCTCCGCTTTTGTAAGAGAGGAGAGAAAAATACAAAAAGAGGCCGTTGTCACTTTTTTGAAAACAAGTCTAACAGTACTAAATATAAACCAAAATTTAAGAATTGTAACTTATTTGTGTGCAAAAATCATTCTTGTGTAGAAATTATATGCAATACTTGCAACAAAAAGTAATAAAACTAGTAAAATTATACTGGGCAAAATTTGCCCAAAATACAAGATTCGTTACTTTTTTTTATATACAGGATGAGGGTTAAGAAAGGTACACCTTTCATTTGGTCAGACAAGTGCAAGACAGCTTTCGAAACACTAAAACAGAAGTTAACAAACACACCAATATCCAGATTTCAACAAAACCTTCATATTAACAACAGACGCTTCAGACTTCGCCCTAGGAGCAGTATCATCCCAAGGAGAAATTGGACATGACCTTCCCATTTCATATGCAAGCAAATCACTACAGAAACACGATATCAATAAACCAATAATAGAAAAGGAACTTTTAGCAATACATTGGGGAATAAACTATTTCAGACCGTACCTCTACGGAAGAAAATTCATTGTAGTCACAGACCACAGACCACTGGTATCTCTGTTCTCACACAAAAACCCATCATCGAAAATGACAAGAATCAGACTAGACTTATCTAATTACGACTTTGAAATCATATACAAACAAGGAAAAATCAACACAAATGCAGATGCCTTATTACGCATCAAAATTGATAGCGACACACTAAAGGCAATGATCCCAACACAGAAAAATGACATAAATGACGGCAAACAAAAGGAAATACTGGCAATTACAAGGAGCAAGGCAGCAACAGCAAGAGCAAAAGAAAATAGCATGCACAATGAAGAAAATGAAAATATTAATTATGGTACCAAGACACGCGACAATAGGAAGGACATATCTCAGGAGCCTGCGCAACTCTACATATGGGAATGCACCTCTATGTACGTCGTGAAGAACATGAGAAGATTGAAGTTTGAAATAAAAGAAAAGCATCGGCCGATGATACATATTGACAATTATGAAGTGCACGTGACTTGTAGCGATGTCCCTTTGGAACTAGACCCAATGTTGGAGAAACTACATAGTTCACTAAAGAAACTGCACATAAAGGAGCTAGCCCTTTGCAGAGAAAATTTTTAAGTTTGAAAATATCACAATGAATGCTCTCAAGGAAAGATATAACGAAATAAATAATGATAAATGCTCGCCTACAAAAATACTTATATACAACGCTCCACGAAATGTTCAAAGCAAATTACAGCAGTACAAACTAATTGACGAATATCATAAGGCCAGCACAGCCGGACATTTAGGAATTCGAAAAACGATCCTAAAATTGAAACAACGATACACATGGAAGAACATGAGACAAATGGTAAAAGAGTTTGTCAACAATTGCCTGACCTGCTGCAAGAATAAAACAATTAAGCACACAAAAGAAAAACTAGTCAAAACAGACACGCCAGCAACAAGCATCGAAACCATTACCATTGACACAGTCGGACCATTAAGAATATCAAATGGATTCCGCTACATACTCACAATGCAATGCGATTTAACAAAATTTATTATTGCACACCCGATGGAAACCAAGGACGCACGCACGACAGCAAAAACGCTTGTAGAACAGTTCATTCTCAAGTACGGTTGTTTCAAAACATTGAAATCCGACCGAGGCAACGAGTTTACGAATGAGCTAATGCACAACATATGCCAGTTACTCAACATACGACAAATATTCTCGACACAATACCACCACCAAACAATAGGGGCACTTGAAAGAAATCACAGAACACTACACGAGTACCTACTGGCATTCACAGACGAACATGAATGGGATAGGTGGGTGCCATACTATACATTCGCATACAATACGACACCACATGTTGAGACGCTCTACTCACCATAC
The DNA here is from genome assembly GCA_963971225.1 of Melieria omissa. Classification (NCBI taxonomy): domain Eukaryota; kingdom Metazoa; phylum Arthropoda; class Insecta; order Diptera; family Ulidiidae; genus Melieria; species Melieria omissa. Next base: position 68,674,321 of record OZ020269.1, on the reverse strand, counting down.
GAGTTAATTTTCGGCAAATTACCGTCATTACCGGGTGACACAACAAACAAACACGACAAGATTTATGACTTTGACAACTACGCCAACGAACTAAAAGTTAGGCTGAAAACATCCATAGATAAGGCTAAGAATATGATAGAAACAGCTAAACATAAGAGACAAATTAATTACGATAAGAACACAAATAAAGCCGAATAGAAATAAGAGATTTAGTTTTTATACGATTAGAGACAAATAAAAAATTACAAAGTCCTTACCACGGACCATACAAAATAATCGAAAGAAATGGAGTAAACTCCACACTAGACATAAACGGTAAACATAAGACACTACATAATAATAACCTTAAGAAATTTTTAGAAGATAATGATATAGCAAGAAACAATTAGCAAGAAACAACTAAAAAAAAAAAAAAAATTGTACAAAACAAAAAGGAAACATCAAATATATATATATTGCACTAAAAATTGAAACTAGCCTATACACACAAAACATACTACATATACGTATATTTAGAACAGACTATACATAATTATCATAATCTGAATAATGTAAGCTAAGCATTTCCAAATCCACCTCCGAAAACCCCGACCGCTATCTTAAAAAATTAGTCCAAGTAATAATTTTTCGCTTAAGGGCAATGGTGTAGTGGTACCACGTAGCCACATATGCCAACGCTAATAAATTATGCTACACTTGAGCACAAATATGCCAAAGTGTCAAATAGCAACGCGCGCACGACACAAGCGACACTCAAGTGGCTAAGCCAGCGGCGTGCCATCCGCGACTGACCGCAGTGCAGTGTCCCACATATAGGCATCTCCCAGTGGCACGGACGCGACATTCGCACGCTTTCAATTACACCAAAAACAAGAAAGAAACACAAGAAGCCGATATGTTTTTTTAGTGTTCTAACGCGCTGAAATGGTGCTACATTTTAGAAATATATTTGAAAGATTTAGTACAAATTAGTACAAAATAAAAAGCAATTATGCAATGAAACGGACGCGACAAAAAAAAGAAGTTTTTTTGAAGCTCTTATAGAAATATACAAAATTTAGCGATTTTTGGGAACTTTTTTTTTATATATATACATGCAAATGAAGGTCAAAGGATAACTTTTCTTCGTAGACTTATGAAATATGAGAATTTTGTCTTACCTTTTTTTAATTAGGTATATCATGAATACGGACGCGACATCACGGACGCGACAAATTTTTCCAAGGGTATTCCCCTTACTAAATACAGTAATCGTTTTCATTATAACACTTCAACTTTTAATAAAAATAACACATAACAAGTTAAATTCAAGTTACAGCAATCAAAATAAGGAAAAATCAAAGTTAAAAGTTCTTAGTGTGGTTTATTTAATTTTCCTGAGGAACTCTATTGAAATTAGATCGCGTTTAATATCGCGCACACAGCTCTTACAATGCACCTTTCATTCATCACATCGCAGCAAACTGGTTTTAGAAATAACTTAATAAATTAATTAAATTATATTATATAAATTATTTGTACAGTATTTTTCATCAACCCTTTCCGGAAATTTGTATGATGTATCGTACAATTTTTTTTAAAGATTTTTTTTTGACAGCGAACGTTTTTTTTATGAAACGGCTTTTAAATTCTTATTAAGGAGGTTATGTTTTACCATTCTGTTTGAAAATATAAACCACAATAGCCGCGGCTATACAGTGTGAGTGCGATTTGTAAGCAGTTCTTTGCAAGAATTTGGCGATGCGATGCTTCTGCGGAGGAATTTTTAAATATGTAATACTTTTTAGTAGCAAAAAGGCCAACAAGTTCAAAGTTTGAATCTCAGTTGATTTATAAAACTTATTAAATTTAACAATTTTTGCTTCTAAATATTTTTCTCGAGCCTTTAAAAAATTGTACGATATATCGTACAAATCACACAAGGGTTGCAAAGCTTTGTACGATTTATCGTACAAATGGCGGGCAAAGGTTGCAAGTGATGTTAGCATTTTTTTTTAAGTTATGGATTTGGTAACAGAATTTTTCTGTTTGCTTGAATACCACGCCCATCACTAAATCGTATGACTAATTAAATTCGACTAATCGACTATTTTTATTCAGAAATAACAATTACTTAACTATTTGGTGTTTCACTGGGCAGACACAGATTATGTAAGGTTAGACATGAGTACTTGCCACTTCCACTACGATAATAAGAATCGGCTATATTCGGTATCTTTCTACAAAGCTATATGGTGTTTAGTTGATTCTGTGTTTTATTGAGGGGAAAAGGGCTTTGCAACAACAATAACGGTTTTATAAGGCCTGATAGATGTTACTCAATTGTTTAAATATATAATTTATATAGTTTTCGATCAAAATGAAATCACATTTTGATTTTTGTTGTTACATTTATATTTTCTTATCAAATAAGCCAATGAATTGTTCATAAAATTAAAAAAAACGAAAAAAAAGTTTCATGCATTTTTACTCCTTTGCGGACCATTGTACGATATATCGTACAAAATGGATGAAGCTGTTATTCTCAACCAAAATTATTTTTTTGATATTTTCTTGTATTTTATTGCTAAAATGTTCAATGAGAGTCAATATTTTGAAAAAAAAATGTATCTCAAGAAATGCGGAAATTTACCGGAAATCGAATAACAATCGAATCGATTCAGAGCTTCCGGTTACGGACGCGACAAATTTTAAACACCCATAAAATTTTTTTCCGACTTTGCCGGGAACCAATTATTATATTTTCCTAACGGGAACAATGCACCTATTTAAAAACTGACAGCTACTTGCATTTGAAAAGTTTGTCCACTAATGGCAACAACTAATAAGGTTTTTTGGGCACGGACGCGACAATAGGATACAGGAAGGAGCAAACTAAAAAAACTTCCGTTCTTCGAACTCCACTTTCTCTCGCTTTCTCTAATACATAAGATTGTTGTTAGTAGAAAACTTTTGCATTACAAGAAAAATATAATATTACTTGAATAAGATAAAAACGGAAAGACAAACTGTGCATATAATTCGTCAAAAGGCTCAGAAAAATTTTTTTTCTTTTAAAGTAGTATATTTCGGTCAAAAATTAAAAAAAATTAAAAATTCTTTTACATTTATAAAATATAGATATTTAAGCTGTATTATTGGATAATAGAAAGTTTTTCTGAGCAATTTGAATTTTTCACTCGTGGTGGACCTTTTTTAGGAGATGCCCATATGGAACATGCACTGATCGGCACTCTGTGTGATGTCACCTACCGCAGGGCAATGGCACTTGAGGAAAAGTGCTGAATTGACCGAAAGGGTCCCGTGACGCTGATTGGTCACACTTCCGCGACACTGGAAAATCGGGCGGAGCATTGGAAATGCTCAGCCGTATAACAGTTTGTAAATTAAGTATTTAAAACACTGAAATTGAAAAATAAAATCAGCTTCTTGACAAGAGACAACCTGTGCGTTTCTCCTTCGATCTTAGCTCAACACATAGGCTTCCTAGCCATAACATTACTGGCGCGGCCCGCCGTTTCCTAAAGGTCAACCCGAACGCTACTGACGCTAAACGAACAAAACAAAACTGTCACGACTACTGTCCACATATATCTTGAGACCTTTTTTCCACCACACTTGCGAGCGAGCTGCAATCGTGCAAGATGACAACAACAACGAGCCAGCTGCGAAACAATCAAACGGCTCTGCCACCAAGCGAACAAAGATGAGCGTAGAGCTCTGAAGTATGCTATCATCGATAGCAAAAGGAAATGCTTCACAGACCTTTGCAAGGCGGTTGATGAAAATCCTTGGGGCAAGTGCTACCAGGTGGATGAAGAAGCTGGCCACATTTAATGCTTCGGCTGAATTCCTGGGCTAAATAGTCAGCTGCTTGTTTCCAACTCAGCAAAGCGCAGCGCATCGTAGGCTTACTCCGCGGCAAGTTGGTTAAATTTCGAAGATAACTACCGAGGAGGTGGCTGCTTTACGGACTAGGGCGTTAAAAGAGGCAATACGGCTCCATGCTGACATTTTTGCTGATACATATAATGCCTGACTGAATGAAGAAGTTTTTCCAGACTGTTGGAAAGTACAGAAGTTTGAGCTGCTTCCCAAACCAGGCAAGGTCCTATACGACCCACAGTGGCTCAATTTGGCATTTTAGGTTGCGAGTTTTTCGTTCATAACTTCTGAACGAATAGAGATAATTGCAAATTCAATCAAGATATAGGGTTCCAGGACTCAAGCTCCATAAGCTTCCTTTTATTTAGTAAATGACGCACAGTCCTGAATTGACTTTTTCGGCCTTCCTTTTGCCGCCTTTTATGGCGATGGTTGGTCATCGGTTCCATCTCCTGCATCGAAGTAAATTATTTTTTCCAACCACTCCTTATTACTCTGGACAAAATTGAACTTGGTACGGTCTGTCGGTTTATAATGCGACTTAGTCCTGAATAGCTTATCTTTACCCGTAGTTATGTTGGATGCAGGCAAACTTCCTTTGATGTAACCAATTTCTTTAGTGATAGCCAGAACGAACTTCTCTTTTGTCTTCGAAATAGTAAATATTTTTCAAACAGCTTGGAATTTTTCATAATATCTTTGTGCTGGCATCTTATTCAGTAGAGTTGCAGTAGCGGAGTTGAAGTCTTGTCTAGTTCAAATTAAATTAGAAACTAACTTTGTTGCTCTAAACTCCTTTAATTACACTGTACAACAGCATTTCTGCAACAAAGTAACGACCGTATATTCCTGAAAGAGGACGTCGTACTGATCATTTTTGCAGAACAAAGTAATAATCCAGCACCTCTGAGTTTTTTGTAATTCGCACATAAAGGTTAAAGGGGTCTTTATAGACTTTTACACGGAAAGTATAAAAACTTGAAGAGCTTTCTTACCCCCCTTTTTCATGATTTTCGGAAAAATTTTTTATAAAAAGCTTGTATTGAGTAAAATATTGAAAAAAAATACCATATTGTACTAGATGTACTTGCATCTTCAACGCTTCTCCCGTAACTTTGCTGCCATACCAGAACAGGAAAAATCACAAGGTTGTGTGCAAAGTCTGATAACAGAGATTGAAACTATCTTTCAGAACTTTATAGCCTATTTCCACCGAGCGCTTAAATGCATTTAAGGGCTCTGTTAAGCTTGAGAACGTATGTATGGTTTCTTGTAGCCCCTCTACTGAAAGAAAACCACTCCGCTTTCCTTCTTAATAGTCTGGGAATGTCTTCGTTTTCATATTTGTGAAAATTTATTAATAATAGAAGTTCTGACTATGATGACAGACGGCATGTATTTTTGCGAAAAATGCAGTAAAAAGTAATTGTCTTAGCAAAAACTATACCACACCGAACGAAGTTCATATCCCCTCTTTCGTTTGTGTTCGTACGGCTCTTACAGCGCCGTAAAGCATGCTATCAAAATTTGTGCATTTGTAAGTATTGCTTCATAGCATAACATTTTCTGCTAGACATCTGTAAACGGCAAAACTGAGTCAACTCAGTTTTGAAAGTGAGTTAACTCACTTTGATACAAAAACAATTGTATGGGAATTACTTACTTACTTAACTGGCCATAACAACCCGTTATCGGGTTACGGCCTGCCGCAAAACTTCTCTCCAGGCGCCTCTGCTTCGCGCGCGCCTTCTCCAGTTGGTCACACCAAGAGATACCAGGGCCTCTTCCACTTGGTCCTTCCACCGGAGACACGGCCTCCCTCTTCGCCGTCGACCTCCAACCATCGCATCGAATACCTTTTTCGCCGGAGCTTCGTCGTCCATGCGGCAGACATGACCGAGCCAGCGTAGCCGCTGGATGTTAATAAGCTGCGCTACGTCCATGTCCTTATACAGCTCATACAGCTCGTTATTGGTTCGTATGCGATAGTCGTCACCAACCCGAACAGGGCCGAAGATTTTGCGAAGTGCCTTCCTCTCGAACACTCCAAGGGCCGCTATGTCGTTTCGTGTCATTGTCCATGCTTCAGCGCCATAGAGGAGCACGGGCAAGATAAGCGTCCTATAGAGTAAAAGTTTTATCGGTCGAGAGAGGTCTCTACTTCTCAATTGCCTACCGAGACCGTAGTAGCACCTGTTGGCAAGAGTTATCCTTCGCTTTATCTCCAGACTGACATCATTGCTGCTGTTGATGGCGGTGCCAAGGAAGACGAATTCCTTGACAACTTCAAAAGCATACCTGTCGGCCTCGACGTGAGACCCTAGCCGCTGCGAGTCCCTGCGTGTAGACAGCATATACTTCGTCTTGCCCTCATTTACCACTAGACCCATTTTGGCAGATTCTCTTTCGATAGCCGCAAAGGCAGCGGTGACATCTCGCTTGTTACGTCCGATGACATCAATATCATCAGCGTAAGCAAGGAGCTGGACACTTTTGTTGAAAATTGTGCCATTACGATGTACACCGGCCTTGCGCAGAACACTCTCCATGGTGAAGTTGAAGAGGTCGCAGGACAAAGGATCATCCTGTCTGAAACCTCGAACGGTATCAAAGGGGTCGGAGAGGTCACTTCCAACCTTGACGGAGCTGCGCGTATTGCTCAACGTCGCTCTGCAAAGTCTAACGACCTTTGCAGGGATACCAAGTTCAGACAATGCGGCATATAAGCGATCCCTTATCGGGCTATCGAATGCTGCCTTGTAATCGATGAAGAGATGGTGTGTATCGATTTGGTTCTCATGGGTCTTCTCCAGCATTTGGCGTAAAGTGAATATCTGGTCGATGGTGGACTTACCAGGTCTAAAGCCGCACTGATAAGGTCCAATCAGCGCCTTGGCGAGTGGCTTTAGTCTTTCACATAATACGCTCGTCAGGACCTTGTATGCAATGGGAAGTAGGCTGATACCCCTGTAGTTGGCGCATATTGTTGGGTCGCCTTTCTTCAGCACAGGACAAAGGGCACTGAGGTTCCAATCGTTGGGCATTCGTTCCTCCAGCCATATTTTGCAAATGAGCTGATGCATGCACCCAATCAGCTCACCGCCGCCGGCCTTGAACAATTCAGCTGGTAGCCCATCCGGCCCTGCAGCTTTGTTGTTCTTGAGTCGCTGGATAGCGACCCGGACCTCGTCATGGCTGGGCGGTGGCACATCCACACCGTCGTCGTCGATTGGTGCCATCTGGACATCTTCACCACTGGCGGTATTGTTCCCTTCGTCGCCTGCGAGCAGCTTGGTGAAGTGCTCCTTCCACAACCTCAGCACACCCTGCGCATCCGTAACCAGATCCCCGTTTTCGTCTCTGCAAGAAGATGCCCCGGGCTTAAATCCTTCCGTGAGACGCTTAACTTTTTGGAAGAATTTTCGGTCGTCATTCCTGCTCCTGCACTCCTCGATTTCCTCACGCTCGCCCCTTTCTTGCTCCCGTTTCTTGCGTCTAAAAAGGCACCTCTCTTTCTTCCTCTCCTCCCGGTATTTTTCTGTCATGGCTCGCGTGGCGGCCGACTGCAGGGTCTTCTTGTAGGCAGCATTCTTCACTGCAGTGGCTGCGCGACACTCTTCATCGTACCATTGGTTTTTTGGTGGTGGGCGTCGAAAACCAAGGACATTTTCTGCGGCGGCGCGCATAGAGTGGGATAAGTGAGCCCATAATCCGCCGATGTCATCAGGTGGAGAGGGGGAGCGACCGAGCTGGTTGGAGAGTTGAGCGGAGTAGGCTTCGGCTACCCCTTGTGATCGCAGCTTGCTGATGTCCAGCTTTCTTCGCAAACTAGGTTGTGTGGTCTTCGCTGCGCAAAGACGCATGCGTACCTTGGCTGCAACAAGGTAATGGTCCGAGTCGATGTTGGGACCTCGGAACGTGCGCACATCTATAAAGTCATCTACCAGGCAATAAAGTCATGAGCAGCCGCCGTGGCTCAGTTGGTTAGTGCGCGGTCCAAGAGAGTCGCATGCAGAGTGACGCTAGTTCGAATTCTGCATGTAGTAACACCTAAAAAAAATAACGGGAAACTCGTTTTCTCGTTCGGTGGCTGTCCTCTCATCTGGAAATGGCAAACCTCTGAGAGTAAAAATTGCCTATGAAAAAGCTCCCAATCTGCCGTTCGGAACCGGCATAAAACTGTAGGTCCCTTCCACCCGCGTACAAAATTCACACGCACAACACGGGTGGTTGCGGGAAGCTAGGCCTTAGTCTCGCGTAAGCGGGCTGTCGTGCCAATCAATTATTATTATATTATTAATTACCAGGCAAAAATCGATTGGACCTTGAGCACCTTTTAACCATTCAAATCGCCAGGCCTAGACAGGACCCTCCCTGCCTTCTTACAAAACGGCAGGGAGATTCTGCTAATTGCCTTAGCTGGTATCATGAGGAGCTGTCCAGCAACAGGATACATCCCCGTAAGCTGGAGAAGTGCACTGGTAGTTTTTATACCAAAAATTAGCGAAAAAGATTACACACAAGTCTTTTAGGTCAATTCGGTCTAACATCCTTCGTCATGAAGACCATGAAGAAGGTGATAAGTAGGTACATTAGAACCGTGACGCTTAAGAGATAACATCTGCTCGCTAAACACCATGCCTATAGGGCAGGCAGATCGCCAGGACGGCCCTATTTTAGCTTTTTAAAGCTGTGCTTTTTATTGGATATCAAAGGAGCCTTCGATAATACCTCCCATGCGGCCATAGAGAGGACGCTCAGCAGAAGAGTGGTAGAAGTCACCCTGAGCCACTGGATAAGAGCCATGCCCTCTACCCGAACGACTGTAACGAAAAGGGTGGTATTGTCACCGCTACTGTGGAGCCTTGTGGTAGATGAGCTCTTTGGACTTCTGACATGTAATGGCATAAATTGTCAAGGCTACCCAGATAACATAGTCATTATTGCCAGATGCACATTCAAAGACACTTTCTGTGATATAATCCAGAAAGGCTTAAGACTAACCCAAAAATGGTGTATCCGGGAAAGCTTACGTATAAACCCAGACAAAACCACCATAGTACCACTCACTTGGAAAAAAAAAACTGCCGCACATGCGTACAATATAAAGTGAAGTACTTAGTCGTAAAACTAGACTCAGAGTTACTCTACAATACGCACGCTGAGGCAGTTACTAGCAAAGCAACGAGAGCGATCATGGTGTGCAGATCCTGCAAGCGACTTGCGTGCCCGTGCATTACAGGTACTATGAGGACCTGCCCCACGGTGGCTCTGGAGGTAATAATCAATATATCATCATTTCACATAGTAATTGAGATGGCGGCCAAGCGTACTGTCCTCGGACTCGCTAGAACTAGCTATGGGGGAAGGTGTAAGGACTTAGATTTGTTATCTATCAGAAACCCCTATGTGTTGTACCCAGTGGATACAATAGCAAAAACATATAACTATTATATAACTACCTCGCTTCAAGCACTATGAGCATATGGGGAAAACACCCAGCATATTTTAAGTAGAATTATATTCTATCAGGCTCTGTGCGCAAATTACTCTCGAGTGTATTTACAGGGGGGCAAAACATAGATATTTATTCAGACAATCGTATGAGATAACCTCATTGGTTGGTGTTGAAATACATAGGAGCTTCGAACGAACTGGGTCAAGATAACCAGGCCAAAATTGATGGAAATGAGAAGGCGGATAGGATAGTCTTGCTAGAACTGGAGCGCCCACAATCTGCCTTGGACCAAAACCTTTCATTAAACCGTATGTGTGTGATGGGGACCCGGGTACCCAAATCACTTTTTTATCGAATCATAAAATATACTTTTACATATATTACTGAGAGCTTTAAAACTAAGCAGAAACGGCAGAAGTTCGTACATTGCAAACAAACAGTTAGCATTTTTCATACAATTTGTACTGGGGTTCCGGGTACTCCATCACACGGGTAAGGGTGTTTTTAAGCACACACACACTAGGGTTAAACATCATAGCAACTCAAACACTCGTGCTGCATGATTTTGGATGTGTTTGCTTAAATAATTTACAGTGAGTGTGATGAAGTGCTTTAAAAGTGCTTGCACAAGTATTTGCTTATAAAGTTTAAAAGCCCAAAAGGTAAAAAAAAATACTATTAGAAAGTTCGGGGCTAATCAAAAGTAAATCAGTGATATCGACTATGAGTTAGCGAGGTACGCTCCACACTGGCATTTTTATTCAATCTAGTCGCTCGAAATTTAAATTTTTATGGATGAATTTTTGAGATTTTTTATTTAATCTGTTCACCTGATATCCACAGTGGATAACGGTTATCACCCTTTCTTCTTAACGTTATTCCTAACAAAGCAATCTGCTTACAAAGTGAGAGTTTTTGACGTTTTGCTTTTTTAGTGCCGAAAACGCTGCACGTGAACGCGTAATTCTAACACGAAAATTTCTGTTATAAAATTAAAAACCTTAATCTTTTGTGTTATATCTTAAAAACTACACGTAAGTATATTTGTTTACATATGTTTTCAATATGTTGTGTTTATTTCTTTTGTAAAAAATTTAACTTTAAAAGAGTGTCCTATTTTTTGTGTGTGAATTATATGAAAATGTGAATTCAAAATGTTGCCAAAAGTTTGAATTGCGCCGCATTACTATAATTTTTAGTTATTTACAATATTTTGTCATTTCTTAACGTAGTCCTTAGGGATTTTGCTGCCCCTTTTCGAAAAAATGGCAATAACAAGAAGGGAGCTATACGACTTGTGGGTTGCAGAACGCAACCAAAAACAAAAAGATAAAGTCGTTTTGGAGCATGTTTGCAGTAAATTAGATATACAGGCATGTGCTGCAAATCGCACGATTTCAAATCGAAATCGGAATTTGAAATCGTACGAATTTTTGGGGGGTGTGCTACAAAACGGACGATTTGACTTCAATTCGAAATAAAATTCAAGCTGATTTTTTTGTTGACGTCTATACAATGTTTTTTGAAATGTTAACAGAAAATTGAATATCTTGCATGATGAGCATTTTCTTTGCGAGGTTGACGTATTTAGAAGAAAAAGAAAGAAGAAAGAAAAGTGGAAACAGTAAAACGCCGCATTCTGAGAGACCATTCCAACCCACTGGACATGTCGGAATCTCACTCTCGCTAATTTTCTCATTTTTGCTAACAATGTAGATTGGAATTTTTGTGGCTGTCTTGGCATGGAACTTGCCGAAAGACACACTTAGGCCACTGAATAGGCCCGTTGTGATACCACAAGTTTAGGGTCTGTCTTACTGCAAGTCAAGAAGACTATTCAAGCCATTTTTGTGGTGTTGAAATACGGGAGGGCGGTGCCACGTCTGGAAAGCTGATAAGCGCAGTTACCACTGATGTCTTTGTGGCCCGGTACCCGGGTAAGGGTACTGTTGTACACATGCCCTAAGTCATTTAGTAGGGATAGGCAAAGCGCAACTACTTTCGATGTGGTTGAGATCGTCTGAATAGAAACCGTGTCTTGTTCCCACTCCGGTCTATGAGGTATGAGGGTTGAGAATTTAGAGTCGAACTGATATGATGGTAGCGAGTAGTATATGTTGTCAGGTAAGTCAGGTGAACAGCCTAGGATTCGGTAGTAACCGAAATCAGTACATGTCCATCTTTTGATGGTATATAGTCTCACTGCACAGAGGGTTGCAGCTTGTTTACCGAAGAGGTCAACAGGAAGAAAGTGGAGCAGGGCGTAGAGCCCTCTGGATGGTGTTGATCGAATGCTCAAGTTATTATGAACGCCGCCGATCTTTGGACTGAGTCCAGAAGTTTCTGGTTAACCCTCCGATGGGCAGTAAATAGTTACTACACATTTGCACTTTGTCGTCTGGCCAGACGAAAACTGGGCGAGGCTTCTGACAAAGGTAAAGCACAATGACAGATGACGTTAATTATGTTAATATGGTAGGCAACATATGTAAGTATATATATATACAAATTATGTTCATACATACTAACTTAGTTACCCACAAATACACTGTATAAGGGAGATGAATCTGTGAGTTTTTTATTTGTTTGAACCATTTCGTCTGGCCAGACGACAAAGTCCATCCGAGGGTTAACCATCTTATCCAGGGCAGTCCACCATACTACTGCTCCATAGAAAAGAATTGGCATAATCACGGAGATGTAAATCCAGTACATGATACGTGGTTGGATACTCCATTTCTTACAGCTCCTCTTTTGCAAGAGTACAGTGCAACAGTGATGGAGTTGTAACCCTATTGGTTAACAGGTTGTGAACTATGCCCACTATCGGCTTGCATAATTTTATGTTGGTCAGTGAGCCAGTACTCCCTCAACTTTATCACGTTCAAAATTTCTTTATAAGTTGAAACGCAAATAGAATACCAGCCGTTTTCTAATCGCAACGAAAACGAAATTTCGGTTTTCTGGCACATATCATTTCAAACGATTTCGTTTTCGAAAATTTACGAAATCAAATGTGTGTGACTAACTAATTAAAACCAATTTTTTTGCCAAAATTCGTTTTTATTCATCAACATAGTCCCCTTTTCGGGAGATACAATCATTCCAACGCTTTTCCAATCTTTCGAAACCGCCTTTGTAGAACGATTTTTCTCTGCCTTCAAAATAGACGTTAGTTTCGGCGATTACTTCATCATTTGAGCCAATTCGAAGCCCAATTCATGCATTTTTGCCATCGTTTTCATCGACTTGTGACACGGTGCATTGTCTTGGGGAAACAACACTTTTTTCTTCTTCATATGGGGCCGCTTAATCGCGATTTCTTCTTTCAAACGTTCCAACAACGCTATATAATAGTCGCTATTGATTCTCAAGATAGTCGATGAATATTATTCCGTGCACATCCCAAAATACTGACGCCATAACCTTGCCAGCCGATGTTTGTGCCTTTGGACGCTTTGGGCGGCTTTCACCGGTTGCATGCCACTCAGCAGACTGCCGATTTGACTCTGGAGTGAAATGGTGGATCCATGTTTCATCCATTGTGATGTACCGACGCAAAAACTCCGACTTGTTGCGCGTAAACATTTCCAAACAGCTCTTTGAATCATCGATTCGTTGTTGTTTTTGCTCCGGTGTGAGCAAACGCGGCACCCATTTCGAAAACACCTTTTTCATAACCAAATGTTCGTGTATTATGGTGTGTACACTGCCTGCTGATATCTTTAGAATGTCAGCAATCTCCCCCACTTTCACTTTACGGTCGGACATAATGATTTTCAGTGTTTTTTCAACGTTTTCCGGAATAACAGCGTCATTTGGCCGTCCAGTAGATGGAATGTCATCGGTGTCTGTACGACCACGTTTGAATTCGGCATACCAATAACAAATGGTTCTTTTTGATGGAGCAGAGTCCGAATAATGTTTTTCAAGCCATTCCTGGCATTAAACAGTATTGTTTTTCATTAAAAAACAATGATAAATCAGCACACGGAATTGCTTTGAATTCATTTTTTTGGAAAACTCAAAAGTAGTGTCACTTAAACTAATGGTCGGATTGACATATAATTTTGACAGTAAGCCTAAAAAGGTTCACAATTTCGAAAAAAAATATTGATTTAGTATTAGTGCCGCCATCTATGTCAGTCACACACATTATTGAACGAAGTGTTACGAGTTTCGGAAGGGAAAAACTGTTGGCACCGCGTCGAAAGCAGTTTATTTGTACCGAGCACCAGCGCTTTGCACAGTGAAGAAATGGTTTGCTAAATTTCGAGTTGGTGATTTTAACCTCAAAGACCAACCTCGCACTGGATGGATCCGGCTAAGTTGGTTGATCGTTGGGAAAATTGAAAATTACATAAAATCCATTGTTTTCAGCTATGTGTATGTACTGTATGTGCTCTAAGTCTTAAACGATTGGAGATCACGTTTTAATTTTTTTTGTGGAGAATTAGTACATTTAAAGCTTTAATTTAAATTAAAAGAATTAAAAAAAAAAAGTGTCGAAGTTTTTCAAACATCGATTTGAAATTTTCACTTCCGGTTTACTATACGCAAAAATAATTAAAATTTAGAATTCGACAAAAACAAAAAAACAACATTTTTACTATCAGAAACAATACTTTTTAGTTTTTTTATAAATTAATTGATACAGATAATAAGCATCGAAAAATTCATGACTTTATTCTTACAGCCCTATTCTGGCACTACCGTAACAATTGTTACCCCCCGTAACAATTGAATTGAATTTGATTGTTTTCGTATTCTGGAAAAATGGTGACAAGAAGAAAGTTCAAACAATTCACCACTCGAGGTGAAAGCTTTTTTTCTATCAAAACAGCTGTTTTTTGTATTTTTTCTGTCAAACTGTAAAAAAATAAACAAACAAAAAAAGGCAAATGCAGAAAATCTGGCGAAGCAAGTCTTTTTTTTGGAGTTTCTTCACAATGTATGTATATATTCTTGTAGTTTCTAGAGTTCCTAAGTTTAAGCGCACGACACGTCGCGACGCAGGAGCAGCTGAAGCATTTTTTTTTCAGTTTCTCTAGGCGCATTTGAATACGAAATTTGAATTTTATAATTTTTGTATGCTTGTCACCTGCTCCTACGGAGGTAACAAATTTCGAAACAATTGTCACCTTTTGAGCTTTTGAATTTGCTCCAGAATACCAAAAAGTGACAATTGTTACCAAGTATTCAATTGTTACCGAGGTGACTATTGTTTCGGTTGCCAGAATAGGGCTGTTAGTGAATTTTTAAAAGCTCATAACTCAGCAAAAAAACATCATACGAAAAACATCGATTTGAAATTGTCACTTCCGGTTTACTATACGCAAAAATAATTAAAATTTAGAATTCGACAAAAACAAAAAAACAACATTTTTACTATCAGAAACAATAATTTTTAGTTTTTTTACAAATTAATTGATACAGATAATAAGCATCGAAAAATTCATGACTTTATTCTTAGTGAATTTTTAAAAGCTCATAACTCAGCAAAAAAACATCATACGAAAAAAAATTAGGTGTACACATCCACGTCGACTAGAAGTATAAAGGTGAGGTCCCACGATTGCCGCAAATGCGCCGATCATAGCCCGATCTGGTCGGGCAATGACTACGCAAAAATTGTCTATTGAGCAAACCGTTTTTTATTTGGATCACACGATTGCCCCAATTGCGACAAATTTTGTCGGCTCAACCTAGTGAACAGAAATATCGCACCGAACGATTTCATAGGTAGGTCACACGATTGCCCGTTTGAATTTTAATCAAATTTCAGACAAACCTAAAATATCAATTTTTATTCAGGTGAAAAAACTTGCAGAAATAAACCGTGAATTCGAAAACGATGCAAAGAAATACCAATAGCTTATTGTGCAACAAAAAAAATATGCGGCGGTGTTGTGCGTGATTTCTTCGTGCATATTGCTCGAAGAAACAAACAAGCACAAACAGAAGAAAAGGACTGTTTGGGTTCGGAATTGGCTGCAGAAACGGTCAACGGCTGGTGCGAACCAATCAATTTTGCGCGAATTTCGGGAAATTGAAAATCAACAATTTCTCTTCTACAATTTTTTGCGCATGAACGAGAAAAATGTTAATGACCTTTTGGCACTAATTTTGCCGAACATTCAAAAACAAGACACAAATATGCGCAAAGCTATTTCACCGTCTGAACGTTTGGCTGTGACTCTTCGCTATTTAGCCACCGGTGATAGCTTTAAAAGTTTATCTATGCTTTTTCGCATTGCTCCAAACACTATATCCAAAATTATTCCGGATGTTTGTGATGCAATTTACTCAACTTTAAAAAATGACTACATGCAAGTGAGTTCAAAATTCATTCATTAATGCATTACTGTATTTAAAACCCTAATTTATCCACTAGGTTCCATCAACATCAGAACAGTGGACAAGTGTTGCCGAAAAATTTGAGGAGATGTGGAATTTCCCAAATTGCATTGGTGCGCTAGATGGCAAACATATTGTTATGAAAGCACCGGCGCATTCGGGCAGCACCTTCTATAACTACAAAAGTTCTCACAGTATAGTTCTAATGGCGATAGTAGATGCGCAATATAAATTTCTTTACATTGACATCGGCTGCAATGGGCGCATTTCAGACGGAGGTGTTTTCAACAAATGCTCGTTTTCTGCGGTTTGAAAAATAAGCACTTAAATATACCAATGCCACGACCACTGCCCGGTTGTGAAATGGATGTTCCATTTGTTTTAGTTGCAGACGATGCCTTTTCCATGCAAACACATCTCATGAAACCATTTCCAGGCCGTAACTTGAGTGCCGGGCAGCGTATCTATAATTACAGATTGTCGCGAGCACGACGTATTGTGGAGAATGCTTTTGGTATATTGGTGTCCCGCTTTCAAGTTTTTACGCGGCCCATTAAGCTTGACGCGAACAAAACGACGCGCTTGACTCTCGCTACTTGTGCTTTACATAATTTTTTACTCCACCGAAGTGCGGAATATGCAGCGCCATCCATGGTCGATCGCTATGATGAAGACGGTAATCTGATTCCAGGTGAATGTAGTCGTGCTGTCTCATTGCAAGTCGAACAAGAAGTGGAGGAAATATCATCTTCGTATATACCTATAAGGGCCAAGGCTATTCGTGAGGAATACGAAAAATATTTCATGTCACCAATTGGTGAATTAACATGGCAATACAAATTCATCTAAAATATAGATAGAACAATTACAACATATAAATGCATTTTTATTCAGCAACAGTAACATGTAAAAAACACGGCACAAAGTGTCTGGTCCGATTTTGGTTCGTAAGTTGTAATACATGATTCATTCTAACCAAGATTGATTTAAGCGAAGGCGATAAGTGATAAAAGGCTTCAAGATCTTTCAAAGATTTAAAAGAGGACAACGTTTTATTTCATATGTATAGGAAAGCCTATCACTAAATTCAGCATAGATAAAAAATTCAGAGGTAATAGAAACGTAACATTATAAAAAGTATGAAAATCAATATGTTTACAATAAAGTCGCTGTTACACATATAATGATTGCATTTTGAGTACATTTCGCGTTACCAAACAAACAGAAAATTTTAAAATATCTTTTAGCTATTCGATTTCATTTAATTCACTCAGTGTTGTCAATGCTGTTTGAATTAATTTAATGTGTAAATTTTGTGCAAGCTTCTGATTTTTGCTGGCCACATACCGGAGTTGTGAAGACAAATAATTCCCTACTGTTTGCCATTCATCTTCATCTTCGTGGTCCAGAAATTGCACAGCACGATTTAAGGCATCTTGTGCTGATAAAATTTGCTTGTCAGCTGGTTTCTTGGCGCTTACAGTTATACTGTTAGCAACAATGTCAGTATCATTTAACGTTGACGTGGACAATGTATTTTTAGCAGTTTCATTTTCATAAAAAAATTGCATGTCCGGCCAAAATGTCCACTGCGGATCATGAGTGGTCGTACCTTGGCCTGACTTTGTCGCGATCATCTTTCCCTTCACTTTTAAATATGCTGTCTTAACATTAGCCCATTTTGCTTTGCAGTCATCTGTGGAGAAACGTCCCCCAAGCTCCTTTTCAATGGACCGCCAAGCTGCATCCTTCTTTGTGCGGTTCTTGTGGTCCACATTTGAAAAGTCCCACACGCATGTATGCTGCTCAACTGCCAGTATCAGCTCACGGACATCCTTGTTTTGCCACGTCGCACTAACTTTAGGCTTCATGCGGCGTTTCTTTTGAGGTGGACCATTTTCCGCGTTGATTGATATTTCTTGATACATGTCATCGATGAGGTCGTCTGCATCGGAGTTCATTGTGCTTAAACGATATTGCTGCAAAAATATTTAATTAGTGAAGTAAACAAATTTGCTTAAAAAACTTACCAAAACGGCAGCTCGAAGAACGAAATGAATTAAAATCGAATTGAAACATGAACAAATTTCAAAACAACTTTGTCCCGACAAAATTTGTCGGCCCCTATGGTTGGAGCTCGAGTTGCCGATAAAATTCGGCTCAATTTTTATTTTTTTGTCTGGCTTCAAGTGTTCACACGATTGACGCTATTGTACCGATTTCGTTCGGCGCAACAGGAGGCAGATCGAATATTTTTGACATTTGCGCCGAAATCGAATCGAGTTCACACGATTGGCATTAGGTTTTTTTCAAAATGCGTAAAATTTCTACGCATTGCGGCAATCGTGGGACCTCACCTTAAGTCACCAGAATATAAACAAAATTCATTTTTTTGGGTTGTCCGCTTGACGTGAAATGCCCCATAGGTTAATTTCTTTGAGATATTTAATCTCTTTGGGAAAAAGCTTAGAAACAAATGGTACAAGTCAGTCACAATGGTACAGTCTTGCTAAATGGTGAAAAAATTTGCAATTCTTAGAAGAAAGTTGTGAATTCGTGCGTCTTCTAATTGCATTGAAGATGTTAATATGACAAAAACTATCCATAACTAGTTAGAGATGTTAAGCTATGTCTCCAATTTTCCTTTTAAGGTTGCCACACAATTTGCAAACATTTTTGTTTTTAGTGCTAACAGGCAATACCAAATTTTCTTTTGGTTCCTCGACCAGTGTGTACCAAAAATGCGGCTTGTGTACCAAAGTACCTTTTACCGTAGGCACACAATTGGAGCGTATGAGCGTATGGGCGTATGGGCGTATTGCGTTGTCAAATTAAATTTCATGTATTTCAATGAAAGCGCACACAATTGACGACGTAAGCGTATGAGCGTAAAAACGTCGTACGCTCACTTAGATCTATTTCTATTTTTTACGCCGCGTATGGGCGTATTCGTGTATATTCGTGTATTCGTATACTCATTCGTGTACGACACGACCTCAGCAGCGCGCGTATACCACTGCCGTATACATAGCGCCAGCAGCGCAGCGATGGAGTTTATACGTTGCTGCTCACGCTGGAATTGTGAGCAAGGCAACGTGTGAACGTATTTTGACAGCGTATTTACGCCGTACGCCCATACGCTCATACGCTCCAATTGTGTGCCTACGGTTAAACTGTGATGGTATCAAAAAAGTACAATAGTATCAAGAATTCAATCACTGATAGACAACCATGTACAATGTGACACAGACAGTGCGCTTAGTAACTACAGCGCTGCCTCTATTAATGTAGATAGGTAGTAGGGATTGCAATCCAGGGATCGCGAATCCCGTAATCCCGGGATCCCGGACAATTTCAGTCCCGAAAAATCCCGGGATTGACAAAATCCGATCCCGGGATCCAAACAAAAACAAAAAGCTTACTTTTTGCTTTTGTCACGTTGATTTCAAAAAATTTAACCCTTCTTATTTAACACAAAAAATAAATTGCCCATTGCCTGTGACGTTTGAATAACCGTTAATGCAACAATAGCTCTGTTTGTGTATAACTACTTTTTACAAATTTGTACAAACTAGCTCTGTTTTGGTACTTTTCCAGTACAGATTTGCCAGTAACCAAAATCAGAAGTGAAAACAAGCTTACGCTCCCAAAAATGAATCCATTCAAAAAAGTAAACAACCAGAATTTTCTAAAAACATGCAAGTTTAACTCTTCCTTACACTAGTAGGACTTGTCACATTCACAATACGGAAGGAAAATGGTGTAAATAAGAGGATAAAGAAAGAAAAAACTAATATAAAACCATCAGCATTTGAGAATTAAAACTATAGTAAAACTTAAATTATTGATAGTTATTGCTCACACCGAATTTAACTTATTTTGAATGGCCAAAACTTGAAGATTTACACATAATACGATTTGATGTACTTGTATTGAACCAGAGAGATACCGTTTTTAGCAGGTTAGCCAGGTGATTTGGCAATTAAATGCGTTTTTAAGTTATTTGTCATAAATATTTTGTTCTTAGTTTTAAATTAAGTACACAGAATTGTATTTAATACATAGATATAATTTATTTGATCGAAAAAAAGTCTGAACTAGTTCCTTAAAGTAATATATTCAATCCCGAAAAAAATCCCGGGATCCCGGGATTGTGATTTTGAGTCCCGAAAATCCCGGGATTGTAAAACTGGTCCGGGATTGCAATCCCTAATAGGTAGGTAGGTTGTAATAGCTGCCTCTGTGTCACACTCCTTCTATATGGGTCCGTTGTGACACGAAAGATTCCGCATACAACACTTTTTTTCAACATGTGTTACAACACACATTTTATACAGATGGAGAAAGGAGGGAGGGAACCTACAGTTTAACGCAGATTCCGAACGGCAAAATCTTTTAAATTTTCTGTCACACCTTAATGGTTTTGCTATCACCTAGCAAGAGCGCATTTGCGCGAATCTTGTAATTCGCATCTGCTTGATTCGGATAGCTATAGAAGTAGGCGAGTGTTTCACCCACCCAAGCTAGGAATCGAACCTAGGGCCTCTGCTATGAGAAACAAGCGCACTTCCCTCTGAACTATCAAGCCCGACTAAACCACTGTAAATCAATATAAAAATTTGGTGAAAAAAACATCCAAGAGAAAAAAATGACAGCAGATGGTAAACCGGAATATAAATATCAAGTGGTTCTGAACGCTCGGACTCTTAAGTTTTACTTAGTGCAATCACATAGGGTTATAAGACAATACAATAACAGAACGAATGCGCGTAAAACAACAAAATACCGAGTGGACGAGCATTAATGAACAAATAGTGGTTTATAACACTACTCGAGAAAAAATGGGTAAATCGCGTGCACCTACAAAAAAAAGTGTTTTCTAGACTAACTTTGGGCCGCTAAACACGAAACTGAGAATCAAAAAGAAATTTTAAGAAGCGTTTTCGAAAAATCTTCGGAAAACCAGTTATTTCCCCAGTTGTTTTAGTTATGAGCACATATCCGTAAACGAATCATCCAACTAACACAAGCGGTCCGTCGCTCAGAAGATAATACCTTAGCCCTTTAAGTGATATTATTTGTCGTGTGGAGTAATGTAATCAATAACAAAGTATGACTACTACCACTATTAATGTAAAATTACATATATATACTTTCAGGTGTCGACAAAAACATACCGATATTAGGTCCCACGTATAAAATCCCAGATATATTCCAAGCTGAACTCAGTGTTACAGAAAACGTTTCAAAGCAGTTTATATTACAAGATTGCAAAAGTTCAAAAAATCTGGAAAAAATTTTGGCATTACGTAATTATTAGCACCTATGTAGGAACTATCTAGTACATAAAGTTAAAATCGTTTTGCAACTCTGGATTAATCAGACATTACTTACTTGGTTACGCATTCAATGTCACTATAATTATACACCTTCTTATATCCTGTTTGTATCATCTTTTTCAGATTCTTTGGTTTAATTGAACTTATCACAGTTTTCGGAAGAAAATAATTTAAACCAATTTCTTTCTCAACGTATTCAATATGTTGTTTCTTATCAGGTGGTTTTGTTATATTGTTAAAATAGTGCCGAATGCTTAAGCAACACAAATTTATAGGAGTGTCGATTTCTATCGAGGAAATATCCAATTGAATGTAATCTTGTTTTACCTAAAAGCAAGAATAAAACATTCTGTGGTTATTTATGTTTTTATAAGCACAACTTTCTGAAGAACTTTACCTGGTCGAAGTAATACAAGCAACTGTTCTTGTCTTCTTTATAAAAATCATTGATATCATCCGGAATGTAGCGCACACGTAATTCAGCTTGCCAAACGCTGT
Organism: Melieria omissa; assembly: GCA_963971225.1. Classification (NCBI taxonomy): domain Eukaryota; kingdom Metazoa; phylum Arthropoda; class Insecta; order Diptera; family Ulidiidae; genus Melieria; species Melieria omissa. The sequence goes on along the minus strand of OZ020269.1, from coordinate 68,652,784 downwards.
TTGCAGAACTCCTGTTGCTGTTACGAATCTTCATTTTATCGTAATTAGAGCACCCAATATTAGGACAATGTGAATACCATATACAATCCATAACTTTGCCAATAGACGTTGACAAAGGTATCCATAACAGGTCTTTTGTCACAACGTTGTTAAGACGCATAGCATACAAATGAGGATTAGGATTATCGCCAGGGTGTAAATTTTGAAGAGCTCGCACAATAACATGAAAGACAGTATCATTGTCTTCATTGACTTTGATTATTCGTACACCTTTACTGACCGTGTGTAAATGCAAAAATGGTTCATCCAGTTGCACTATTAAAAGAAAACATAATACATAAGTCAATGGTTTATAAAATTTAAAAGAAAAAGAAAAATGTTGCATGTGCATATTTTATAAATACTTATTTATATTTTATGCATATTTTAAGCTCAAACCATAGACCAGCGGGTAGCGCGCTGGCTTCTCATACCAAAGGTTCGATTCCTGGCTCGGGCTGGTAAACAACTCGTCTACTTCTATCGCTATCCACGTGAAGCAGATGAGAATTACAAGAAACGCACAAGTGCGCTCTTGGCAGACAATGGCAAAAGCTCCAAATGTGAAGAAAACCCTGCCAATCGCCATTCGGATTCGGCGTTAAACTGTAGGTCCCATCTCCCCTCCCTTTCCCCTTCCGCTTGAAATGTGTGCTGTAACATATGTTGGAAAGACAGTCTTGCATACGCATTTCAAAAATGGGTGAAATATGAGATATTACTCTCTTTTTCCTTCCCTATCCCCCATGGGTATAGTACAATGGTCTGAAATGGACTGAGTGCTATGGAAGGCTTGTAGCCTTTCTGCCCACCTTCACATCCATCCATCCACAATAACCCTAGAGTTAGGTGTTCTTATTTAATTCAAATCAGAACATATAACTTTTACCAAAGAATATGTATAATATTGTTACGAAATTCCACAGTTCGTTATCGACGGTTCGTTTTGATTGTACATATTTGAAAATAAAACAACTTCAATCATTCAGCGCAAAAGGCCCAAAAACCAACAATCCTTTATTTACAGAATTTACACTTCGCTTGTATCGACACTTGTTACCACTTTAAATGTCGGCTTGCCCATCAACAACAAACTGCGACGTGTCTCTGGGTCATGAAGACCTTCAATAAATGACTCAATCTTCATCATCTCGAGGTCATCAGCGCCGAATTTCCGGTAACACAACTGTACGATCCGCTCAATGTCTGCTGCATATGTCTGCATCGCCTCGTTGGCTCTTTGCCTACGGCTCTTCAGCTCGCAATAATACAGCATTTTGTTGTGCTCGTCACTGTATCTGGCTGCCAGCGCCCTTATGACGGTCTCGTAATCACCTCTCAAACCTTCCGGAACTGTTTTTATTACCTCAGCCGCAGGACCTCTTAGAGCCAGTATCACTCTCCGACCTTTCCTAACATCGGCCCACTGACTCTCCAAAGCAGCCATATCGAATTGTAGTTTGAATGTGTCGAACGACGTAGTACCATCATAAGTAGGCACTGCTATGGCAAAACTTTCTTCAACCGACTGCACCCTTGCTCGCAGCTGTACCTCTCTAAGCCGCTCGTCGATTTTTCTGTTCACCGAATCCTCCAGACTGTCAACTCGTTTGTCTAACTGTTCTACTCGCGTCTCCAGCTCAACTTTCCCGTTCAGTCTATCGGAAATTTCCTCCACCTTCTGCTCTATGCGCGCCGAATTTGTCGCCATTTCTCGGTTGCACGCTTCCATTTGCTCCGATATTTCACGGGTCGCCGTTTCCATTCTTGCTATTTCTTGATTCGTCGTTTCGATTTTTGCCGAAATTTCCTGATTCGTGGTTTCCAGTTTCGCTGCCATTTGCGCAACCATTTAAGTGCAACCATTAACTGGCTCATGTCCAATGCTTGTAGTGGCGCAGCCACTGCAGTCGTACTTTGCAATGACGCAGCACCAGCAGGCGACTCCTCCACCTTGGCCGACGCCTCTAGTTCTTGCGCTCCGAACTCGTGCACAGTCCAATCGACGCCTCGTGCCTCACCTGCTTGTCGCAAGCGCAGCTGCAACTCCACTTTACCGCCAGCAGTCGGCAAATTCCAGGCAGCCAGCTCCTTCTTCAGCTGGTCAACCTTCAGCAGCTCCAGTTTAACCATGTCTGCGTTTTTATAATTTTATTTTACTTTCAGTAATACAATCCCACTTCTGACACCAAATGTTACGAAATTCCACAGTTCGTTATCGACGGTTCGTTTTGATTGTATTTGATAATAAAACAACTTCAATCATTCAGCGCAAAAGGCCCAAAAACCAACAATCCTTTATTTACAGAATTTACACTTCGCTTGTATCTACACTTGTTACCACTTTGCTTGCTCAACACAGACTCGACCCACTACGCTGCACACTGCTGCTTTTATACCAGTTTTCTTATCTCGCCGAAGTTTCTTGCAACTTCCAATTGGAAAATGCTCGACCATTCTCGCACAGTCCATTTCTCGCGAACCTTGCCATATCGCTATACCAAGCGAAAAATAAATATTTTATTTTTTCACGCAATGTTACTAAACATTGCCTTAGAGTGATGAAAAGAATAGGAAGAAATACAAAAAAAATTTTACTTCCTATTTATATATACTTTTGTGACTTAAGGCAGGTTCTCACCTTGTGGGGACAAAAATTTTTTTTTTGCCTTATCGTGTAGATATATGTTTCAAAAATGTGCTCCAGAAATTTCAGATCAAAATCTGAAAAATTACAAAAGTTACAGGCCGTTACATAGAGCAGTGTCGAGCACCGGCCAAGCGCGCTTTAAACTTTAAACGCGTTTTTCTCAGAACCACATTTTCGGACCTTACGGAAGTGATTGAAGGCGCTGGAATGAACCGATCGTCACCAAATTTTTTCTAATAAACGAGCTACGATCAGCCAAAAATATTGAAAATTGTTTATTTAAAAAAATAATTAGTGAACAAAAAAATGCGAAAATCTTATTTTTTTTTCAACACCTCATAACTTTTCTAATTTCGATTTTTTTTTCATGATCTTAGTTCATTCAATAGATAATACGGTACACATTAAGAATGTGTTCGATTTTTGTGTTTCCGATGACGGGTTTTGACGGAATCACTTCCGGTAGCGGGACACCTCCTCGCCGACATGCCGCCACTGATGGACGCCCCCTCCCCCGTTTTTTTGATTCATTCAATTTGAAAAATTGTATTCTATAAATAAATGTATTTTCATATCCAGAAACAATTTTCAGCGTTGTATCTTTAACCGTTTTCTCAAAAAAAAATTCCTAAAAAAAGTGCACTTTTTCGGATCCACAAGGTGAGAACCTGCCTTAACACATTTTCTTCAGTTATTTTAAAATCTTTCACAGGACTAAGCACCTTTTCACAAATCACTCAATTTGATTATATGCAAATACCACAAACTAGTTTGTTGCTTTTAATACTTGTATCAATAGTTTTATTGTAAAATAAAGGAATTTGTACAGTCTTACTTCGATGCTGCGAAAAAATATTTAAACAACAAAGTAGTAAACACTACCATTAAAGTGAGAAAAGTATAAAACAATTATTATAAAAGTAAACAACGCAGTCTTTCGTCATTGCTGCTTAAAAAAATTACATATCAAAATAGAATATTACTCGTGAGGCAATTCCTCATAAAATCGATAATGGTCCTTTGGCAATGTTCTCTTTAAGCATTGAAATACGAAGGTATTTTCAGAACAATCACACTCATAAAAAAATTTATTTTTTTTTTGGTCGGAAAGAGGGGTATTTTCTTAGTCTAACAAACTCAAAATATTGGTGCGGAAACATTCACAGAGGGCGTGGTCCGCCCCCAAAGTCCCAATTATATATCCGAATTTCTCAAGTCATAATCAACAGATTCTAACGATATAGGTGTCATATGAAAGGTATTTTCTTCCTCTTTCGATTAATGTATAACATTAGATATGTAATATGTATCAACAATGAGTTATAAGTGAAAATTTGTTTTTTTTACAAAAAGTTTTTAAAAACGGATTTTTTTTTCTCGAAAAAATTCGTTGTTAAGCTATTATAAGTTTGCTACCATATTATAGCCTGTGAAATTCCCTTTACAATGAAATATAAAAATGCACAGTTTTATGTTTTTGAATATTTTTTTTAATTTTGTCTAACTCGCAATCCCAGAGGTGCGTACAGTTTTCCTGTAAGCCATAGTTTTCTTAGCAATAAGTTTTTCCCAGGTCGCCGGCCCTTCGGCCGGACTGCAAAAAAATAACCCTCACGGGAGTCACCACCACATCAGGCAACAGTCAGGTGTGCACAGTATTTTTTGTTCAAATCCTTTCATTGCAGAAGATCGTCTTAAGCAAAACCTTCATAAGCGCCTTTTCAATACGTTATAAAAGGTGCTTTTACCTCAACTTAAATTTAAATATGAAAGCACAATACACAGTTTCAAAATGTTTTATATTTCATTGTAAGGGGAATTTCGCAGGCTATAATTGTTGGTACATATCTAATGTTATACATTAATCGAAAGAGGAAGAAATACCTTTCATATGACACCTATATCGTTAGAATCGGTTGATTATTTCTTGAGAAATTCGGATATATAACTGGGACTTTGGAGGCGGACCACGCCCTCTGTGAATGTTTCCGCAGCAAAATTTTAAGTTTGTTAGACTAAGAAAATACCCCTCTTTCTGATAAAAGGAAAATATAATTTTTTTAAGAGGGTGTGGTATTCTGCATTTAAGGGGGTCCTCTACTCTTCAGGCAAGAAATTGAGCTGTTATTAGGGGAATTAATTACGAAATATCTACTGCATACAATTAAAAATTTTTTTTTTTATTTTTAAGCTGCGTGTACACTGTAGAGAAATTTCGATAGAGCTCTATCTACTCTCGAACTCTCGTCTATCAAATGTGTTTACACTATAGAGGATCTCTACTAGAGATTTGACTCTACGTAGAGTTTGATAAACTCTATACAACGATGAACTCTATTCGACGTATACACTATGACAATTTTTTCTCTCGGCTAGAGCTGTAGAGCAAATTTTTATTCTTGCGAACGAAATTCGGAAAAATAAGTGCGCGCCAGAAGCAAGCAACCGCTGCAGTTGTAGTTTATTTGAAGAAGAATTAAAAAAAAAGAGTCGAGAATGTTGGGTGCAAAATTGGATCGCGAAACGGCAAAGTGCGGGTGTTTATCGGGAACTACTTGGTGAATTAAAAAATAGTGATGCAGCGGCGTATGCCAATTTTTTGCGAATGTCATCCACAAATTTTGAAGCATTGCTACAAATTGTGGCCCCGGTAATCACAAAAAAAGACACACATTTGCGCAAAGCGATTCCTGCAGGAGAAATGTTGGCAGTGACCTTGCGATTTCTTGCTACAGGTATGGTACATACATAGTATATGTTTTTGAAAGATTTTTATATTTAATGCGTTGTGCACATTTTGCAGGGGACAGTTACCATTCGCTTTTGTACCTCTTCCGCATACCCGTTTGAACAATCGCTAAAATAATTCCAGAAGTGTGTGACGCTATGTACCATGGATTGAAGAACAAATATTTGAAGGTAAATGCGTGAGACTAAAGTTAAGGACAGGTTAGAAATTCCATATTTTTGCAAAAGAAGTAATTACAAATGGAAGATATTAACTTTGCATGCATGCTTTGCTGCATTACACCTTTTCGAATTGTAAATCATAAAATTGCATGTGCTACGGTTTTGTTGTCAATCTACTGCATATAGATATAATGTATTTAAAACCATATTTGAAAGTGTAGTTAGTAAGGGAGAGGGCTGGGTTGTGAACCATTACTGTTTTTTCTTTCCCTAATTGACATATCGCAAATCTTTCAACTGTCAAGTTTGTCTTATGATATGACTCTACTTTTGTGGTTACACCGAAGTACAAACACGTATTGCTTGTGGCAGCAATCGAGTTTGAAAGACATCGTGTTTGAAAATCGACTGCGAAAACATGTTTGCTTTTTTTTAAAGTGCTATCCAAGTGACTGAATTCATTGCAAAAAGGTAAGTGTAATACATGTTTATTTAGGGCTTTGATTCTATTTTGCGATCCAATATTTGTTTATGTTGAAATATGATTGGAAGTGTCGTTATTTTAAAAGTTTACAAAATGGCATCGTGGTTGGGCTGTGAACCACTGTGGGGGCTGGGTTATGAACCACCTGGTTTTCGGACTACATTTGCACTAGGACGGTCAAATATCGCCGGATTTATTAAAATAAAGTAATTTTATGTAATGTCACTCGATTTCGGTGAGTTCACTTGAAGTGGGCCAATGCTAGAACGCGTTCGTATGTCATATGCAAACATTGCGACACCGATTAGGATGAAAAAAAAAACAAATATTGAGCACTTGCATTCATTGCGATTTTTTGGCCTAAGTGGCGTCATTATAACCTTTTTTCACGTCTTGAGTCTTCCTGATTAAATACATTTTCAACTTATTTCAAAATTATGGGTGTTTCCTTCGTATTTTTTGACTTTAATTGCGATTTGCCAGATGGTTCACAACCCAGCCACTTTTTTGGAAAAGCGAAAAATCACATCCTTAGAAAATTGGACGTAGAGACTTAAATGTTAATCAAAACGGTAATCTGTCTTCATAACAAATTTGCGCGTTATATTTACCTTTCCAACGGTATCTTCGATTTTTCGATATCTTTATTCTGTGAAAAGTTAGAGCCCAAAAACAAAACCCGGTTCACACCCCAGCCTTCTCCCTTACATATATTAATAATTTCAACGATTAATCAATTAAATTTTGAAATGCTTGCTCAATTAAAGAAGGTGCCGACGGTATTTGTAAAACAATTATATCGAATTGTTTAGGCGCTCTAGACGGAAAACATGTTACCATGTTTGCACCTCCGAATAGTGGAAGCATGTTTTAGAACTACACTCTTTGTTTATATGAATTAGTTTTGTTACATATATGCATTTAAATAAATAAAATAAATTACATAAATTACAAATACAAGAGCAAATATTTACTTACTAAATTTTAAATCGTGTTACAGGACTGCCCAGCTTTTGATATGCATTCATATAAACAAAAAAACCTGCATGCGAGAGTTCTAAACTCTATTGAACTTGTTCAATAGAGCTAGAGTTCTCGTAGAGCCAATGAAAAACGTGTTTAAACTACGAAAAACTCTCGACTAAAAAATCTCGGGTAGAGACTGTGACGAGCTCTCGTGGAGAGCTCTACTGAGTGTCTAGACTTCTCTAGGCGAGATTTTTCTCTAGCTCTCGGTATTTTTCTCTACAGTGTATACGTAGCTTTAGAAATACATGTTTTGACTTTAAATTTTCATTTTTGAAGAGGAAAAAAACTCCCGCGACCTTGAAATGTTATTGATGACATGGATTTTAAAACTGCAATGGTCCGGCTTAAGCAAAGTTGTGGCCAATGGGGTGATCTGAAATCAGAAAATTGATATTCGTTACAATCATAGTAACGTTGACTATGTTTTCCGAAAACAGAATTTTTTCATTTTGCACTGTGTAAAAGTTATGCAACAATTTGTAAAAAAATTCCAATTTTCACCTCTTTTTTTGACCTATTAGGCGCTATAAAAACGGAACAAAATAAAATTTTGAAAATCGTACTCGGGAAAACATAGCGGTATGTTTTCTGAACAATTTAAAGAAAAAATTATCGAAATCGGACTAATACTTTTATAAAAAGTCTTACTCGGCAGCCAAAAAAACACTACTTTCGGGAAAACGCGTTTAAAGATAAATTAGTTTCTCGAAAACGACAGGGGACGGGTACCTTTCGGTTCCCAGCAACATGCACAGAAATGTGATTATCACGGAATCCTTTATGTGGCGTATTCTCAGATACATATAGATTGAAATTATGCAAAAAAAAATCGATTTTTCGAAACCGCGAGAGTAGAGGACCCGTATTTTCTTGCTGTAAGTTTTCTTCTTTCAGAGAATAATGGTTTTAAGTCAGCCCAGTCTAACGGTACAATAGATTTATCAACTCTTTGTGGAAGATTAAGAAGTTGAATGTGAGAATCCTAATTTGTAAAGTATTTCTTTTTGTGGAGTGTATTTTATGGCCCGAATATTTGTGACTTAAGCATCGCCTTTTAACCACGAAATTATTCGCCATAAAATTCTACTATAGATCTCTGAATACATCAAAGCTTAGAAATTAACTTGAACTCCACAATTAAGCCAAGACTGAAAATGTGTTTAAGTTTTATTTCCTACTTATTCAAAATTGGTACTAAAATGTCCGACAAAATTTGCACGTGGAATAGCAGATGGAAGGACAACCAATATTCCGAAAAACCAATGGGAGCCAAGGGCTGAAGGGACATTAGGCGAGCATAATACTCTCCATCCACCGCTTGTGCCAACAAAAAAATTCTTTTACAACCATTACATATAAAACTTGGTGTGGTAAACAATTTTGTTGGATACAAATGGATCGGCTTTTAATTTTCTGAAGACATTGTTTCCAAAATCATTCATTAATTCATTCATACTTCACTCACTTCACTTACAAAAAACTGGACTTAGCACATTTTCATTCTAAATAAGCGAACTATGGACTTAGCACATTTGCGCATCATTGTAAAACAGCAGATAAAAACAAGAAAGCTATATACTTTTTTTGTTAAATGATGTATTTTGACGTTTTCTTTCACCGTGCATCAAAATCTGATATTTGTCAAAAAGTGGACTTAACACTTTCGTGTCCGATCACTTATTTTTTACGTTTTATGCCTAACAAAGCTAGGAGCCGTTCACTTATTTTTACGTTTTATGTCTAACAAACCTAGGAGCCATTCACGTATTTTTACGTTATTAAAATTTTTTTCGGTAAATTAAAAATAGCGGTCCCAACGCAACGGCATACGTAAACAAAGCGGCAATAAGTTTTGGTTTAACTGCACAGAAGGCGGACACGAAAGTGTTAACACCTTTTCACCCTAAGCCGACGATATACAGTGGTGAGCAAAATAATAAGAACAAGAATATGTATGCATATAAACTTCGCACAATAATTAAGGGGGGAGTACACTTTGATTTTTCAAAAAAATGTATTTTTTTTTTTTGGCTTAAAATGTTCCTTGGGATGTATACTTTAATTTAGAAAAGACTCCAAGTCCGCCAGAATATTCCTTACCGCTTTACGAAGCGATTTCCTAAAACATGTACCGGCGCGCTGAGAGAGCATTTTAGCGCGCTCGGAATTTTTCTGTTTTAACGCCGTTACCCACGCAGCCAGCGGTCCGGTGATGCCCAAATCGGGTGTTCGTACATTGTAGATGGCGCCACTGTCGCACAATCGATTTTCACGTATACCTATCTCATCGTATAGCGTTTAGTTTACGGTGAGTCACTGTACGAAACACGTGAATCATGAGCCCGAACAAAAAAGTGTACGCAACGAAAAAAGGCCATAAAAACAGCAGTTACCGGATACGAGATAAGGGGAAACGGAAACTGCGGAATAGGTTCCAGATTGAAGGTGACAGCGAGGATGTTTCGGCGTCAGCGAAAAAACTTCGGATGTCGAAAGGACAGTACCACGTGAACGTGAACCAGGCTTTTGGCTACCGGCTCATCGAATTCCTGTCGGTGTTTTCTGCACTATCGGAGTTGGTTGTCTGTAAGCAGTGCGGTTCGGATTTAAAATTCCAGGAAACCAGTGTTCGTGGGTTGGGGTTCAAACTCGCTGTTTGTTGCTCCAAGTGTGAACCACGATATATAAATTCGTGCCCGCTAATCGGCCACGGATTCGAAATTAATCGACGTATAGTACTGGCTATGCGGATTCTTGGTGTCGGATTGAATGGCATATCAAAGTTTTGCGCCTTCATGTGTTTGCCGAGTCCAGTTTTCAAATCATTCTACACGAAACTCATCAAAACGATTTCCATCGCCACATCTTCTGTATGTCAAATGTCTATGAAGAATGCAGCTGCTAAGGAGAAGGAGTTATCGGAGAAGGACGGCGAGACGAGCGGTCTGACGGTTTCCGGATACGGCACGTGGAAGAGAAGGGGCTTTTCTTCTTTGCTGGGCGCGACGTCTCTCATCGGCTGGCGCACGGGGAAAATCATTGACTTGGAGGTAAAATCCAAAATTTGCAAATCCTGTGATATCTGGGAGAAGAAGGAGGGGACCGCAGAGTACGAGGAATGGAAGGAAACTCATCATGACAAGTGCGAACGAAATCACCAAGGGTCATCGGGAAAAATGGAGGTGGATGCTGTAATCGAGATGTTCCAGCGGTCCGAAAGTCTACACGGAACGAAATACAGCAAATACATCGGGGACGGCGACAGCAAGACCTTTAAAGGTATTATTGACAGCCAGCCATACGAAGATTTGATCGTGCAAAAGAAAGAGTGTATCGACCACGTGCAAAAGCGTATGGGGAAACATCTTCGGTCACTCGTTAAAAACACGAAAGGGCTCGGCGGAAAGGGGAAGTCGACGGGAAAACTCATTGACGAGCTGACGATGTACTATGGATTAGCTATTCGGAGGAATTCTTCATCACTCGAAGACATGAAACGAGAAATCTGGGCAACTTTAAATCATAAGATATCGACTAACGACAACCCGCAGCACAGCAAATGTCCAGTAGGCCCGGATTCCTGGTGTTCCTGGCAGAAGGCGAAAGCGACCGGTGAGCTGAAGGACTACAATCACAAGCCTGCTATGAAGAAGGAAATTTTCGTCGCTCTCAAACCGGTTTACACAGAGTTGTCCCGAGATGACTTCCTGCAAAGGTGCCTCGGCGGGTTTACTCAGAACGCGAACGAGTCTTTCAATGCAACTCTGTGGCAAATGGCGCCGAAAACTGTTCACAGCGGGAAGTCGGTGGTGGACATCGCAGCTGATATTGCTGCGTGCAATTTCAATGATGGGATGATGGGTATCATGGAAATAATGCAAGTACTAAATCTGGAAATCGGCCCGACCTGCTACAACTTCTGCCTGGCTGCTGACGCCGAACGCACGAGCAAGGCGGAGGAGCGCCTCACGGATGCAGCGAAAGAAGCCCGGAGATGCAGTTTGGCGACCCGAAAACACAAGGACTTCTTGGATGACAACGCAGAAGGCCAAATGTATGGAGCCGGCATCGCCGATTGAAGGTAAATATCACTTTTCCACGAGAAAAATGAAATTTTATCTTTAAACGCGTTTATCTCGAAACGGGGCTTTTCAAACTGGCGTGGGAAATAACTCTAACCAGTTATTATTAAATTTGGATATCGCCTAGGTTTTCTTGTTTAGAATTAAATTCTGCTTAGAAATACGTATCCACATTTTCGATTTTGTCAAAAATGGATTTTTAATCCACGATTTTGTAAGCATTTTTAGGGTTAAAAAATGGACTTTTTTTCCTAAGGCCACAACTTTTGAAAACAATTAATTTAAAAAAAATCGGAATACGTATTTCTAACCCGAATTTCATTACTTATCAGGATTTTGTTCGATTTATGTTCCAGGATCACATGGGAAGGAGTATTTTCTCACGCCGTTTTCCGACTTCCGCGCGAGGACGCCCGCGCGACCTGGTGCACCGGCCACGGGGGGACGCCAATCGAGTTCAAAAAAATACAAATTGTAGTTCGAAGGATGAGTAATAAATGGGTTATAACATATTTGCCCTCCCTGAGTGTTTTATTGCTTAAAAAAATTAACGAAAATGCCTTACTTTTTGGACGTTCAAAGTGTACTCCCCCCTTAAACCAATTAAAAAATTACCATACAAGTTTGCAGATCATTTTATTTATAGGTTCGTTAACAGTGGCTAAGCATTGTTTTATTTTCAAGATTTTTTGCAGCCCAAGGAAAGAATGTAATTACAAAAACATAGAAAACAAGTTGTTCAAAATAATAAGAAGAAGTTAAATGCTAATGTTTTTTTTGCTATTTAAAATACCAAAACCACTCTATTGTTTAATATTTTGTATTGTAGCCCTTGCTGGTCTCCACTGCAATGCACCGCCTATCCATGGAGTCAATAAGGTCTCGACATCGTTGTACAGAGATTGCATTCCATGAAATTTGTGCCGCAGCCCATAATTCGTCCGTATTTTTAAATCTTTTAGTACCAATGGCGCGTTTTAAGTCCGCCCATAAATGTTCAATGGGGTTTAGGTCTGGACTTTGCGCGGGCCACTCCAAAAGATTAACATTTTGCGCTGCAAACCAATCTTTGGCCAGGCGAGATGTGTGTTTGGGGTCATTATCCTGTTGGAAAATGACTCCAGGGCCCATGACTTGTTGCGCATAAGGAAGCATTTCAGTGGACAGTATGTCAATGTATTTTTGGCTGTCCAGGTTGCCTTTTATGAGATGTATGGGCCCCACACCGTACCATCCAAAGCAGCCCCATAACATAATGCTTCCACCTCCATGCTTAACAGTCTTCTGCGTGTATTTGCTGTCATACGCACGGTTCACAGGGCGGCGAACATACTTTTTGCCATCGGATCCAACTAGGTTTACCTTTGTTTCGTCACTAAAAAGTACGCTACGCCACTTCGATTGGTTTCTATCAGCTAAGTGCTTTCTGGCAAACTTAAGTCGTTCTTTCACATTTTTCGCCCGCAACATCGGCACCTTGCGCACCACCCGGCCGTATAAATTGGACTCCCGTAGCCTTCTGCGAATGGTAGAGCTGCTAACTTTTGCACCACATTCAAGTCCAATTACTTCTGAGGACTTGAATGGGTCGTCTTTTGCCGCTTTTATAATTCGCCTGTCCATTTTTTCGCTCGTTTTCTTTTTTCGGCCTCGAGTTTCTGGTTTTGGCGTCCAATTTACGGCGTTATGGATTTTGCAAAGCGATATCTTAAATATCGTGGATATTTCGCGATATGTTTTTCCTTCTTCTACCATCGCCCTGATCATTTGTCTTTCCACATCTGTGCAAGTTTTACCGCGACCCATTTCTATGGTTAATGAACAAATTTTTTTTTTTTTTACATGCATTATGCAAGCTTTTATATTTTTATGCAATAACTTATACGACCTGACAAGTGGGGATGGCACCGCCCTTATTATAACTCAAATTTTTAGTGTGGAATAACTACCCGTTGTATACCGTCGTCCCATAAATGTGTCATTCTACTGGTAAAACTTTAGGGGCGTGGCACATTTTTTATAACCCAAATTTTCCTTGTAACTTCGAAACTGTAAGGCCCGTTTTCTTAACTTACCTTTAACTTTAAAGTTCACTTTATCGGGCCAATAAACGCATTTTCGTTTCGGCCGATAAAACTTACGGGTCAGATTGAGTGCCTGTTAAACTTTCAAGTGAACTTTAAGTGGAATTGGTGCCAAGTACATGCATATTGAAACGAAAAGGCACTGTGCATGAACGCTTTTGCAAGCATACTTTTACGCATGCACTGTGAAGTACGGCAAACTGGTATAATTCGCTTGGTATAGTCCGATATGGCAAGGTTCGCGAGAAATGGGCTGTGCGAGAATGATCGAGCATTTTCCAATTGGAAGTTGCAAGAAACTTCGGCGCGATAAGAAAACTGGTAAGCAGCAGTGTGCAGCGCAGTGAGTCGAGTCTGTGTTGAGCAAGCAATGGGGAAGCATTCAATAGTAGTAGTGTAAAGTAGAGCAAGTGTAAATTTGTAAATAAAGCGATTGTTAGTTTGACTACGTTGCGCTGAATAATTGAAGTTGTTTTATTTTCACACACAATCAAAACGAACCTTGGAAGACGAGCTTGGATTTTCGTAACAATATGTTTGTTAACAAATAAAAAATAGCTGGTTATGAAATTACAATTTGAAATGAAATTTGAATTTGAGATCTTTCGGTATGGAAAAGAGGCGTGTTTTTTATATTCATGCACTGGAAGACGCTTTTGAAGGTACGGAGTCGCAAAATGCGGCAAATAGAACATATAACAGCCGATTGGACTAATTCATTGCTTTGTACTGTTGACATTTCCAATCGCTGCTGGGCCACCACCTGTGCGATACGTCTCGCTCCTCTCCGCAGCAAGTTCGAGCTTGGACTTGCGCTTCAAGCTGTCGAACTTGTCCCTCAACGATTTCCAACTTCGCGACACGCCCGGTTTGGATTTAAAAGTATCAGCATGATTTTGCCAGGCAAATTTTTTTCCCCTTCAAAAATAATTATAATTTTTCAAAAACAGCTGATTGCGCCGCCAAGTGCTGCCAATCGTAGAGCAGAGTTGCTAAAAAATCAGACTTGTTGAATTTATATGTATCAGGCAGTTGAGAAAACGAAAATAGTTATCAGGCACTTAAAACTGAGGACAACTAAAGATCACTTTATCGGTTAGTTGAGACAACGACCCTAAGTCGCATATCAACGAAACTTTGTCACACCCTTCGACTGGAAGACTGGGTTGAGCATTGCATAAAAGGGGCGTTGCACTGCCCATACTACTCAAATCCATACACATAAAATTGTTTGTCCTGCCTGAAGCTACAAACATGAAGACGGGATTTTTTGTAATTGAGATCTAAAGGGGCAAAACATGGGTTAAAGTATTGTGTGAATTAATTTTATTTATTGGGCCTATTAACTTCAAACTTGCAAGCAAAACCGTGGAGTCCTACTTGTATTATATAAAAACTAGTGTCCGACCGAATATTCGGTTTCGGTCTCGGCCCAAATAAGTGTTTCAGTTTCGGCCAAAAATGACCGAACGGCCGAAACCGAAACTTTCTAGAATATCTTTTACATTCAGAAGAGAATTTAGATGCCACTAATGTAAATAAACTTATTTTTTTTAGAATATAGTATTAAATAATTAAATTTTGAATATTAGCGAGTAAGGTGCGAAAGGTTGATTTTCTTATGTTTATGTTTGAAAAAAAGAAGGAATAGTTTTTATTAATAAGTATTTATTCATTTATGTTGTTTCTTTGTTTGTTCTTTATTTACTTAAGGGGAGGTTCTTTCAAATTTTTTTTAAAAAATCGTGTGTTTTTTTCATATAAAATGAAAGCTGTATGTCCGTAGAATATGTGTACGAAAGGATTTTTCGATACGATCGCCTTGTCCGCACACGAGTTTGTTTCTTCTACAGTGTTTTCCCCAGTTTTTGCCCGGAGCTGCTATCTTTCAACACGTTTTTCTCGAAACCATGTTTTCCATCTGAATTTCAAGGATATCTCTTGATCTATTGTTCTAATTTCCTTAATCTAAAGCATGTTTGAAAGGTGATCATTTTCTGTATGGCTTATACCTAAAACGAGCATAAGTTACTATTAAATTGTTATTTATAATTAAGGTTTAATAACAAAAAAAGTGGCCAAAAAACTTTTTTTTTTCGAGCGTTCACATTTCAGTCAATTTTTGGTCAAAAATCATTACAGTTAGGTATAAGCCATAGAAAATTTCATCTATCATTAAAAAAAAACATTTTTCATTTCAGATTACTACAAGAGGCTGTAGGCTTGAAATTCGGAGACTAGATTTTTCAGGCAGTGATCGACGAAAGCCGCCATTGTTCAGCCGCCATTTTGAATTTTGTTACAAAAAATATATCATATTATTGTATAATAAAATACCCATTCAACCGTCAAAACCGGATGTTTCTATGTTTTTTCATCATGCCACAAATCCTTTCCAAACTTAGGCCTTTTTTTGGCCAAATTTGCAAGAACCTCCCCTTAAAGTAAAACTTGTTTGTTGAAAAATTGTTATTTTGATGCTTGATGTGGTGATTTTTATTTCAACTAGAAAGTTTCGGTTTCGGCCGAATATTAAAAAAAAAACCGAAATTCGGTTTCGGCCCAACAAAGTGGTTTCGGTCGGACACTAATAAAAACCAATGTGACGTTTTTTTTTCCACAATCACGCAATCACGGGCAAAAGGATCTTCAGACAGAGTGTGGGACTTGAACCACCCACTATAAACCACTCTCTCCTTACCTACTAGCACAGGTTTTTATACTGAAAATTCCTTCGTGCTAGCAGTGGCTGTGCAAATTAGACCCTGTTTACTGCGTTTGTTTGCCTCTCCGCTTGAGTTTTACGGACGGACTTGGTGCTTACCGCATAAACTTTCTCCAATGCTTCGCTGCCACTTCATAATAATTGCGTTTCGCTCGGCTACTTTTGCCATAGGAGAAAGTCTTGTAAAAACGCTGCATCTCCCTCACCAGTAGGTTGATTGACGGATTGCCTTCAATGACACAAATGGGGATAGCGCTTGCGACATGAAATGCGCCGAGTCTTTTGGTGGTCATAATAAGTCATAATAATAAGGTCATAATGCAATCAAGTACAAACTCTCATAATGGTAAATTTATTGAGTATCTTGATTTTTTACGGCTGATATTTAACCCTACCAGCGTTATCGGGGAAAATATTTCTTTTCCCCCGAAGAGAAGTCCTCTTCCAACTAAAAGCTTAGTTTGCCGTCGAAGTTTGAATTAAAAGAAAAAAAACGAATTGAAGTAATTTCTTCAACTTCAGTGGTCTTTACAACTGTTGAGGAAGCGGCTTAATAAAAATAAATTTTAATAGTACGTAGGAATATACGGGAGCTGTCATGTATTTATATAGAGTGTAGAGAGGGGGAATGATAACACAGAATCTAGAGTGTAAAGAGGGGAAATGAGAGCACATAGAGTGTAGAGAGAGAAATTATAGCGACGAACATAAGGAACAACACCGACGAACAAAAGAAATAATGGGTACAAAAGGAACGCGAGGAAATAACCAAGCATCAGATCTAATTGAGAAGCTGACAAGTGCGGACGCAACCATCAGTCGTTGATAACAATAAAGTTATATTTTAAATCTACAATTGGGGGCTCGTCCGGGATTTAAATGTAACCAAAAGCACTCTGGCGAGAAGAGACGACCTCCGACGGATGTTATTTGTAAGTTCCTTTTGAAGGCTGGTGGACCTATCAAACTGGCATATTGAACGTGGAAATTCGATTCTGCTGCTCTATTCAGACTTTACGGCGCTATAACAGCACATAATAGCGCCCGCAGTGAGCATCTTTGGCAATAACAACAATAAGCCGTATGAAGCCCGAAGCTGCAACACAAACAAAGCACGGACAAAAGGCAACAGGCAAGCGAAACAATCGGAAGTCTGGCTCAGTGGAATCGCAAACAGAGCAGGAAGCAGAGGCAGAGACAACGAGGACAGTTTAACAGAAAGCTAACAGAGAATACTTAACAGAACTTGGCAAAGGATCTTTTTCTAAAGAATTTTATGTTTGTTCAGTCAACTTATTAAAACAATGACTGTGGAAATATTTTAGGAGATGCTTAACGAATTAGGGCTGCCGAAAAGAGGAATTAGCGGAGAGGTTGATGGAAAGTCTTGCGGTCCAAGAGGAAGTAAAAAGATAATCAGAGTCGGAATATACTTAAGAGCGGGAAGCGAGTAGCGCAATTCAGTCGAAAAGGAAGCATGTTGTTCCTACTCTACGCGGCATAGAAGACAGTGTTTCGGAATTCCATAGCGATGGCTCACTCGAAACCAATTTTCCACGTTCATTAAGCTTAATATTTGCACAAATAATATATCTCAAGGGAGTTCACAATTCACAAGGGAGTTCGACCACCACGTCAACTTTGGCAGTTCAGGGAGCACCATCGCAAGGCCTACCTGCGCTGGTAGAAGCTACCGAGGCCATCTCTCTGAAGAGAAAGCGGTAGAATTCTCAGAAGAAGGGGCTAAGGAACTTGATGGTGGCAGGTAAGCTCTACGAGGAGTCTCTAAAAGCTGTCTTGGTTAAGACAGCGATGGTGGTCGAAGCTGATGGCTGCAGCAGAATCGATACGGCGCAACCCGCACCAAAGAGGACGAAGTTCAGTCCGTCCTTTGCTGATGC
Organism: Melieria omissa; assembly: GCA_963971225.1. NCBI lineage: Eukaryota > Metazoa > Arthropoda > Insecta > Diptera > Ulidiidae > Melieria > Melieria omissa. The sequence continues at coordinate 68,634,880 of OZ020269.1, read as the reverse complement.
TGTTGCAGCGATCAAGGTAGATATTCTGCCGGACGAATTCCCGGCTGTCCACCTAAACTTGGAGGAGCAGAGGGCGATGAAGGGGGCTACCAAAGAGGTGCTGCGTAAGCTGCTCGTTGGTGGCCCTCAAATTATTGTGAACTTCGCCGACGAAGCATCGAGGAATTGGCTGAGGGGGGATAATGTCAAAACGCCAGCTGGCGGAGAAGAAGGTGAAACTGGTGAAGGGTAGTGAAATTCCCAAACCCAGCGTAGCCACTGCGTTCTTTCCAGGCTACTCTCTCCCAGCCTATGATATTCTTCGGATGCTCCGTACACAGAACCGTTCACTACCAACAGTCAACTGGAGCTGTCGCGGCCCAGGGAACAACGCTGACACTGGCCATCGATGATTCCTCGGTTGCGCAACTCCCTGCGCTAAAGGATCTTCCCTTCTTTGAGTTGGGAAGGGTTCAGTTCAGGGTTAAACGTGATCAGGGGACCAAGTCATCGGTGACCAGGAGTGGCGGCACGGAAAAGAGGACGTCAAACGTTAGGGTGGATGAGAAAAGACCATCTATCAGCGCACAAGCACTGGCGAGGGTAAGCGGGGACTGGCCGCCGTCTGGCGGACGGACGCAAACCGTGATCTCCGCTGCTGTGGTCTCTGTTCGTTGACGGACTAATCCGCTCTCTTATTGCATATGCAGACAATATAGTTATCGCAGTCAGAGGCAGAGATGGACATACCGTCTCAGACTTGCTCCAGAACGCGTTGAACACGGTGGAGTGCTGGTGCGTCAGTCAGAAACTGTCTGTGAATCCAGACAAGACTGGAGACCCCACATAGACCGCATGCTTCCGAGAGCAGGTAATGCTCTCTGGAGCTGCAAGAGGATCTGTGAGAAAAACTGGGGTCTGAGGCCGAAATGGCTTCAGAAGATTTACTCCCTAGTAATTCTGCCAACTATTCTGCCACAGAAGTAACAAAGACTAGCGACTAACAGAAACTACAAAGACTAGCGAATGCCTGCATAACAGGATGCCTCAGAACTACTCCAACTGCAGCCCTTAATGTTATATTGGGAATGCTTCCGCTGGAACTGAATGTGCAGATGGCAGCAACCAATAGCACACGCAGGCTGATGCATAATGGATTCAAACCAAGGGATGCACAGGCAATCGGCCATTGATCTCTGCTGAGTGACAGGAGGCGGGATGGAGGCTTTTGGATGCCTCTGGACCAGATGCCTCAGAAGCACCTCTTCAGAAAAAGTTACGCAACGTACATACCTCACAGGTTGGACTGGGCTGATAAAAAGATCAGTCTCACGTGTGATGACATTGTCTGGTACACCGATGGGTCCAAGACGGAAGAAGGAACTGGTGCAGGAATCTTTAGCTCCTGTTTCCAGTCTTCAGTAAGTCTTGGCGATAAAGCCTCGGTCTTTGCCATTAATGTGTGTGCTAGGAAATTATTAACGCTCAATGTTAGAAGGAAAAGGATAATCATAATGTCAATGGGCTACATGACATTTGACTCCAAACTGGTCTGGGGGACAGCAAATGTTCTTCAGGATCTCTCTAGGGAAAACCAAGTGATAGTACACTGGATCCCTGTGCACTGTGGACACGATGGTAATGAGGAAGCGGACAGATTGACAAAGGATGGGGCTGCTAGCCGGCCCTACGGACGTGACCCAATCATAGGTGTGAGCAAGTCCCATTACAGACATTGTGTTAAACAGGAATTCATTAATTGAGCAAACCATAAACGGGGCAAGGATGCTCAAAGCTTTTCTTTCCACCTCACTCGGAAAGGAAATCGAAAGGAAAAGGAGCAGAAAGGAGCTTAAGGTCATGATGGGGGTGCTAAGTGGACACTGTCTGCTGAATATGCATAGGGCGCGTCTGGGACTAACGGACAGTGAGCTATGCGCATTTTGTATGGAAGAAGAAGAGACTTCTGTGCATATCATAACTGAATGCCCTGTTTTTGTCCCACCGTATTTACTTGGGGTGACAACAGCTGTGCAATGCGTGTCTAAGTGCAGCACTATTGAAAATTATTCAATGTGCAGCGAAAATAGGCTACTCGTCCCACGGTATTCGAGTTTGCTTAAGCTACGTATACACTGTAGAGAAAAATACCGAGAGCTAGAGAAAACTCTCGCCTAGAGAAGTCTAGACACCCAGTAGAGCTCTCCACGAGAGCTCGTCACAGTCTCTACCCGAGATTTTTTGGTCGAGATAACTTGACTCGAACATCGAAATCAGTTGAAACGTTTTTTCTTCGGCGCTGATACCATTGCGTTATTCATTATTGTTTGTTTGGTGGATATTTTGTTGCTCTTAAAAACTCATTAACATCTTCAGTTAAAACCACATTCTCAAAAACATTCAAAAATTGTGAAATAATCTACTATGCATTCATATAAACAAAAAACCTGCATGTGAGAGTTCTAAACTCTATTGAACGTGTTCAATAGAGCTAGAGTTCTCGTAGAGCCAATGAAAAAAGTGTCTACACATGCAGGAGCAACAAAATATCCACCAAACAAACAATAATGAATAACGCAATGGTATCAGAGCCGAAGAAAAAACGTTTCAACTGATTTCGATGTTCGAGTCAAGTTAATGGGATAGCTCCAGTGGACCCTACGCAAACCAGTAAATGTTGTCCGTGCCCATTACATACATTGTTTTCCCCTATAAACCCTTTGAAAATTATTACAAAAATTAAAAAAAAAAAAATATTTAATAAACTTTAACGTTAATTTTAACGTTTACATACATATATGTAAATAATTGTTAAATAACATGAATAAAAAAGACTTTACATATTGATTAGTTACAGTTGGAAATTGCCGAAAAATGTAACATTGCACATTAGGTCAAATGATCACTTTTTCTGTGCGAAAGTCAAATTTCGTAAATGCCGTTATAAAATTTTTTTCTCCCCTCATCATGTTAGAAATACTCCGAAGCAACGAAAATGCCACTTTGTTTTTTTAAAACATAAAGTACCTTTTGACACTACTCAGTCAAAGTCACTTTATCGACAAGTCATTGAAAATATATTTGCTGAATCAGTATTGATAGTAAAGTTTTAAGCTCGTATTGGGAAAATTGTGCGAATAATTTAAAAAAAGTTGGAAATGGAAAACGATGCATTAAGTACGTATTAATGATTTTATTAAAAATGCATGGAATTTTTTTTTTTTGTTGAAAAAAAAATAGTTTTCTAACCTGACCTCAAAGCTTTTGCGGTTGACTTCAACATTTAACTTTATGCAAGCTTTTAAAGTTTCGGCAACATTTGGCAAAGATAAAGTAAAAAGAAATGAATATATTAGTATTAGTATTATTAGTATTATAAGTTCATTTCATTTTATTTCAAGTTGCGCTTTTTTGCGTTTTGCTAGTAATACCATTTTTTTTTCCAGGACACTAGGCTATACAAAAATTCGAACGCGCAAAGGCGAAAAAGCATGATGCGCTTCTTAATCATGTCGTACAAAATATTGGTGGTACTGAAATTTCCGATGATTGCAGGAAAATTATAGAAGCAAAATTACTCCTTTTCTGCAAGTACTTGACAGCAAAATGGCAAAAATGTAGCAGAGAGGTGAACAAATTTCGAGCTAAAAACTACGCATGGCTTAGTACTGTAATACATTTTGGATTAAAATAATCATCAGTGAAAGCCAGTTGTTCGGCTGTTGGAAGTCAAAGGAAGGAGAATATGCAAAACAAATCTTAGTGTTCCGCTTTGAAATTATATTGATTTGTTTATCGTGCCAGTTTCTATTAACTTCAAGTAAATTTCAAACGTTCTGCTTTCAAACAGCTGACATTATTCAAAAGTTATATCCTTGGGTGCCGATGACGCCGATGACATGAATCGCGACATAAAATTCATAAAACCGACAGATTGCATCACATTCGTTAAAATTTAAGCAGGTGCATGCATCAACGAAAGCTTGTACACCTTCTACCTGAAGTTATCGAGTTGTTAAATTGTGATGATCCAACGGAGGATATTGACGATTCAAACAAAAAACAATTTTTGGAACAAATGCAAATGTGAAAGAACCCCGAAAATTGTATCATATAGAGCTTATTTTTGTGAATCTAAAAAACTAAAAATGTTGCCTGGGAAACGCCCATAAAACGCGTGGCTCGGTGTCAAAGTTCACAGTTTTTATCAAAAAACTCAGTTAATATCCAACTGATTTACACGATATGGGTATGCACAACATTAGATACGTAGTAAAGAGCTGCGATGGATGATTCATTTCTCCCTACACACAGTGTGATTCGGTACAGTGTGCACTGATTGCTAGCATTCACTGTGGTAAGAGAGCAGTATGAAAATGACAACAAAACGGAAACCGCAAGAGCTGTCAACACTCATTTGCTTGTCTCTGCAAGGCACGGACATTTTTCTCTCTGGTATACACACTGCCAGCAATGCTAATGAATCGTTGACAGTGCGTAACGGGCCGAAATGCTACATGTCCGCTGAATGCAATGATTCATTGAAGGACAGTTTGGCACGCGTAATTAAGTGAGACAGTTCGGAAAACATTTTAGTGTGATACAAAATTAATTAAAATGGAGATTGATGATGTGAGTTAATATAACATATTTTAATAAATAATTTATATAATATTTTTTTATTTATTTATTTATTTATTTATTTAAGCCAATCGAAATACAAAAATATCTACAGGCTAGAAAAAATACAAAAAGTAACATAACTTAAGAATTAGAATAACAATTGAGCTAAGTAAAAAACATATTAATTAATTCTTTAAATTTTGGTTTTGGAATGGAGAAATCGACATCATTGCTGCAAGCCAAATTATTTAATTGCATTAATGATCTAGCAAGCAGTTGATTATAAGCATAGTTCGTCTTGTAATGCTTTACTACAAATAATTTATTTGTGCGAGTAGTTCTGATTGGAACGAAGAAGTTTATAAGACTAAGTAAAGCAGGGCACTTGGTACTGCCACAAATGACGTCATATACGAATAATAATGAATTTACCATGCGCCTCGATTCTAATGATTTCAAATTTATAAGTAAGCAACGTGACTTATACGAAGGAATCGGTTCATGAAAATTTAGTGAGAATAGGGCAAATTTTAGAAATTTCTTCTGTACTCTTTCGAGGCGATTAATATGAACAGCATAGAACGGATTCCAAATAAAAGCAGCGTATTCTAGCCTGGACCTCACGAAAGCAGAGTATAGAAGCTTGTATGTATAGGGGTCCTTAAAATCAGAGCAGTTTCGACGTATAAAGGCTAACATAGCATATGCTTTAGGAATTATATTATTTATGTGATTGACAAACGTCAATTTGGAGTCGAGCAGTACTCCCAAGTCGGATATCTCATTAACATCTTTAAGGCGATTATTTGCAATGGAAAAAAAAGTGTGAGTATTATTATTCAATTTCGAAAAGGTTATGTGATAGCATTTTTTAACATTAAGAGCTAAGTGATTTTTTAGGCACCAGATATTCAGACTATCCAAGTCAGTTTGAATACGTGCCACATCACTAACACAGCGAGTTTTAAGAAAGATCTTAAGATCATCTGCATACAAAAGGAAATTTGTATTGCAAAAGCAAGACTCGATATCGTTTATAAACAACAGAAAAAATACCGGCCCAAGGATGCTTCCTTGGGGAACACCAGATGTGGCAGCAAAAGACTTCGACTTTATGCTATCCACAACAACATGGCAAAATCTACCACATAGGTAAGAGTGTATCCATTTCAAGAAAGAAGAATGAAAACCAAGCCTCTCCAATTTCAAAGTAAGAAGTTTGTGTGATACTTTGTCAAAAGCTTTCGAGAAATCAGTGTAAATAGTGTCAACTTGAAGTCTCTCTTCAAAAGCTGAGAAGCAGTATTCAGTGAAAACAGCTAGGTTAGTTACTGTGGACCGGCCAGCGATGAATCCATGCTGATTAAGGGAGATAATTCTAGAGAGAGGAAAAACCAAGTATTCCTTCACAATTACTTCAAACAATTTTGACACGGTTGAAAGTTTCGAAATTGGGCGATAGTTTGAAATATCATTTTTGCACCCATTTTTAAACACTGGAGTAATATGCGCAATTTTCCATCTTCCAATGAAGTCACCAGAAGACAAAGAGAGATTAAAAATATGACACAGAGGCTTACAAATTGTAGAAGCACAATTTTTAAAAAACAGAGAAGAGAAGCCATCACTATCTGCCTTAGCAGAAAGCTTTAGTTTCATGATACCTGCCATGACATCATCTTCCGTGATTTTCAAAGATCCACACTCAAACGACGAGTGAATATTGTCTAATATGGAGCTGTCAATTGACTCTGAATCCGTTGCGAAATTTGACATAAAAAAATTAGCAAATAGGTTTGCGATACCAAGCGCAGAATTCGAAGAAACTCCATTATAAGCCATTAAGGAAGGGATGTCCGAATGCGATTTTTTAGATTGAATAAACTGCCAAAAGGCTTTTGGGTTGCTTTTAATACTGGTTTCAAAGTTTAAGATATAGTTATTAAACAAAAATCTGTCGAGAACAGCGAATTCCTTTGAATAGTTTAGGAATACGTTTTTATCATTTGCATCATTAGACGTCTTGAAGCGATTGTAAAATTTATTTCTTAAATTCTTCAATTTTTTCAATTCTTTAGTGTACCAGGGTAACTTGTAAACTTTTGGTTTGACCAAAGGAACCCATCTGCAACAAGCGTCATATAGCTCATTGCAAAATATATCAAAGCATGAAGCAGTATCAAAGTTAGTAAACTTATTAATCCAATCAGAACTACCGATAAAGTTATTTAGGATATCAAAATCACAAATTTTAAAGTTAAAATTCCGCCTATCCGAAGAATTTGGTAATTTTAAAAATTCATAAAATTCAACATGGAGCACCAGCGGCACATGATGCATGTCTGATGGAGATATCGGGAACATACATTCGGCCAGAGTGTGTTTGACAGCGTCACTTAAGAAAATTAAGTCTAACAAACGATTCAGCTTGTTAAAAAATTTATTAATTTGCACAAGGTCAAAGCAGCAAAAACTGTCAATTAGAAGTATCTCATGAGCAGCAGTCACATTCGATGGAGTTAATTTATTCTCTGCATCAGAATAGGACCACGAGAGTTTACTGAGATTAAAATCTCCCAAAACACAGAAGTGCACATTTGCTTTATCTAGATCCGGCAGATTTAAGATATTATTAACATGAGCTGAATATAATGAGTCAGAGCTATTAGGCGGAATATAAGAAACGCAGATAACTAACTGCTCCGGTGAACCAGAAATAGAAACACATAGCTGGTCAAGCAAGGTATCATTATCAAACAGTTCGTGCGCAAAGGAGCGCAACGTACGTTTAACTGCAATAAGTACACCACCACCTCGTTGGCACCCTGTTTTAGTTGAATCTCTATCCTTACGATAGACTTGGTAAAGTGATTGGTTGAAAAATTCTCCATCACCAAAATCCCCATTTAACCATGTCTCCACCAGAATAATCACGTCATACTCCATATGAGATGTTGCAAGAAAAATCGACTTGGATTTAGTCCTGATACCAGCGACATTTTGGTAATAAATTTTAAGAGTATGCCAATTTAAGTTATGAACATTTGACACAAAATTCGTATTTAAGTCCCTTGCTTTGGATTCACCGGTTTTTGAAAAAATTCAAATGGGCGTATTTTAACATTAATTGGCCACAGTTCAGGACTAAGTAATTTATCAACTAAGTACTCAGGAATACCTAACTTAAAATTAATACGCTTTAAAGTTTCAGTTGGCGAATCTTTTTTGACGAGACTGTAACACAAAATGCCATTCTTCTCAATTTTTGCATGCTTTGAGACGTAGTCGATGATGTTATCAGTAGTGACCGTTGGTAGGAATGATGAGAGGTGCAGCCACTTTAGACGAACAGCAACGCCAAGTTCGGAGTTATCATTGGATCCAACAATGCGCTTATGTTTATGTGCTTTATTTTTTCTCACCGCAGTAGTCCAATCTGGACTAGACGAATGCCCAGCATACAAAGAGGCTTCACGATGTATAGCAGCAGAGTCAATCGTTGGCAAAGAGACGGCAGAATCCAAAGAACGAACAGCAGCCGCATAAGAGCATGGCACATCAGCAGGAACGGCAGAGAGAGCGTGATTAGCAACAATACCACAATGAATCTTCGAAGCGGCAGTAGCAACCAGCGAGCATTGGGCGTTCGGAATTGCAGTCGGAGCAGCGGAGAGAGCGTGATCAGCAACAACAACATCACGAGGTGCATTCGCAGCAGCAGCAGCAGCAGCAGCAGCAGTAGCAGCAGGCGAACATTGGCCGTTCGGAATTGCAGTCGGAGCAGCGGAGAGAGCGTGATCAGCAACAACAACATCACGAGGTGCATTCGCAGCAGCAGCAGCAGCAGCAGCAGCAGTAGCAGCAGGCGAACATTGGCCGTTTGGAACCGCAGTCGGAGCAGCGGAGAGAGCGTGATCAGCAACAACAGCAACACGAGGTGCATTCGAAGCAGCAGCAGCAGCAGCAGTAGCAGCAGGCGGACATTGGACGTTCGGAACCGCAGCTGGAGCAGCGGAGTGAGCAAGAGTAACAGCATCAGGGCGAGGCGCCTTCAAAGCAGCACCTGCATTGTTAGAGAGAGCTGCACTAACGGGCATAGCGCTACCCACACAAGCGCTGGATGGCGAGAGAATGTTCGGTCCCGGCTCATTTTTGTTTACGAGAACACGTAATTTGCATTGAAGGCTCTTAATATCATTAGAAAGAAGCAAGATAGCCGTGGTAGGATCCTGTTCCGAAAGTTTACGTTGCGTAGATTGAACGTCAGCTTGTAAGTCTTCGAGTTTTTGGAATAAGAGTTTGTTTTCAGCTTGCAGAGAATTAATTAAAGTGAGCGCCTGGGCATTCACAGCTCTGAGGGCAATGACCTCATTATAGACAGCATTGAGCGAAACCGTTTCCTTAGAAAGCTTTTGTTGCACGGGGAGAGCGGGCTTAGCTCGTTGTTGTGTTAATTGCTGAGGCACAGGAGTACTCGATTTTTTGCTTTGAACTAGGTGTGGCGATTGAGCACAATTAGCAGCTGAGATCACCATGGTAGAGTTGACATTAGACGGTGTACTCTCTGCCGGTGGCGGGGGCGAGCGGATAGAATTTCGGCGGGATGCCGCGCACTCTTTGCAATGATAAGGCTTGTTCGTATTTTGCAAGAATTCCAGATCCGCTGGCAAAATGTTTACACAAGTTAGATGAAACAGCTCATTGCAATTAGCACATTGCAACTTGGGATGACTCCGATCAACCTTTTGGCCACAGCCACAAGGCATTATGAAGATTAAATTAGCGAGGAGAGGGCCAAAGTTGAACGATCGCGAGAAATTTTGTTTACGCTTCACGCTCGCACAAAAATGAAAAACAGAATAAAGCAGAGCTTAGGTTGAGAACACGACCGAACGGAAGGAGCTCATCAGACTCCTATCAGACTATTAATGTATATGTTGTTATTACTGTAATTTTTAGTCAAATGACACTGTATCAGCAGTCGAAAATGCAAGTGATGTAGCATCTAGCAATCAGCTAACCAACGCCATTATGAAAAATAAAATTTTGAGCGGGCAATATGTCCTTGGTGGAAAGAAAGGTCGGAGTAATGTGTGGAATGTATTTGGGAAAGTATATTTGGGAAATATATAATAATAATAATATATAATTATTTCAATAATTTAAATTTTGTTGAAATTTTAAAATATTTTATTTGTAAAATTCGTATGCGTTATTATTACAATGAGAACAAAGCACTAATTGTTCTATTAGTATAACCAAAGAAAATAATCGGTTACAGACTTTTGCTACCTATTTGCTCCTTCAGATTTCCTGATGAATGCTGTGACAGTAAATTAAAAAAAGGAAGTTCCAAACGATGCAAAACATAAACATTAGAAAAACAACAAAAGAAGAGCTGTTTACATGTTTCTCGAGCTATGTAGCAAAAGCAATCGTCAATACAAAAAAAGCATACACACAAAAACTACAACAACAAAAAACAATAGCGTAGTAACTACGCCGTAGTTGAAACGACGATCATTGCGCTGGCTGGTGTCGCTGTGAGAAATTTGCACAAAAAATTATTGAGTGACCAAAACAACCATCAACGCCTCAAAGTACACAGGAGAAGCGGTACTTTCACTTCATGTGTGTTTGTTGAGCGTAAACTGAAGCGCTTGCGCTCCTGCTGGCACCACTCTTTCCCTTTTGTGGCTTCCCCCCGCTCTATGAAGCTCGCAAACAAAAATTTGAATTTTTGAGCTCAGATGCGCCTTCTATACACTTCATATTCTTTGGTATAACCAAAGAATATTTTTCCATACTTTTTGGTATAACTTACTACATTCAGTGTCATTGCAGTAAATTTCATTGCCTTTACTGTGAATTGCCTTTAGTGTGTTCGCACACACTAATGTTATAAAGCAACAAAGACTCAGCTCGCATATGTCATGCACACTTCTTTTTTGCTTCCCTTCGCTGGCAGCTCTGATTCGATCTGTTTGCACTGAGCCAGTGCAGTGCAGTGCCGTGCAAAGAGAGAGAGTGTCTTGAAACAGCTTTCAAATGGACAATTGCAGCTCTTTAATACGTAGTATGTACTAATAAAAAGTTTTAGGCGTTTTTTTACAAAACGGATACATATACCAGGTTGGTCATTACTTTGAAGAATAAAATTGTAATCATTTCCTCACAATAAACGTGTTTTTTCAAAAATAATTACCGGTTTCATAGGCGCATACCTGGTATTATTAAAACAAAATGTTTTCGCTTAAAACTTTTTATTAGTACATCTTACGTATCTAATGTTGCACATCAGAAGGTATGATGAACGACCTTTCGTTTGATACCCATATCGTGTAAATCAGTTGGAGATTAAATGAGTTTTTTTGATAAAAACTTTGAACTTTGACCTTGAATCACGCCTTTTATGGGCGGTTCTCAGGCACAATTTTTAGTTTGTTAGATTCAGGAACCAACTCTCTATATAAAAGCATACTCATTAATTTAAAAAATTTTTTTTTTCATTTTTGACCTCAAACCTCAGATAGAGTTAATGGGCGTGAAAGGGTTATTTTTTTTTTGTTTAATTTGTTAATATTTTACCTACTTTTGCCTTTGTTATGATTTTGGCTTCAAATAATACAATATTTTAGCCGTTATTAATTTCGCAGAGAAAAAGTGGTCATTTGACCTATTTGGCATTGGCGTAAAAAAAGTGGCCGCAAAGTGGTACAATCTGCGGTGCTAATACGAGGGCGGGTCAATAAGTCCGTGACTTTTTGAATTTCCCGCCTCTTAATTGAAATGGCAACACTGCTCCCGTCAACAGTCATCTGTCAGTTGACTCTTGTCAAAAATTGAACAAGCTGCGACATTTAGTTTGTTTTTGACAGCCGGTAATATCAGACTACCGCGTTGACTGCGAAGAAAATGGAAAAAAGTGAATTTCGTGTGCTCATGTGCAGTTTCCATGGCAAAAATCCATGAATTGGGCTACGAATTACTCCCTCATCCCGCCTATTCACCCGATCTAGCCCCAAGTGACTATTTCTTGTTCCCAAACTTGAAGAAATAGCTCGGCGGAAAGAGATTTGCACACGAAATTCACTTTTTTCCATTTTTTCTCAGTCAACGCGGTAGTCTGATATTAACGGCTGTCAAAAACAAACTAAATGTCGCAGCTTGTTCAATTTTTGACAAGAGTCAACTGACAGATGACTGTTGACGGGAGCAGTGTTGCCATTTCAATTAAGAGGCGGGAAATTCAAAAAGTCACGGACTTATTGACGCACCCTCGTATAACGGCGAATTGAGAAAAATCAAACAAAAAAAAGTGGGTCTGATTCTGGCGAGTTGTACGTTTCCCGTTGGGTGTTATTCATTGCTTTCAATTTTTTTATCAAAAGCTGGGTCCTGTAACACGACAGTAAAAGTAATTTATTTTATTTATTTAAATGCATATATTTACCGGGCAAAACGCATATAAACAAAGAGTCTAAATACGCGCGTATTGCCATGGAATTTCCCATTCTAGGCTCAAAAAATATTCTTGAAAACTATTTTGAACGTATTTTGCATCTGCGGACGTATTCCCATGGTTCCCTCTGTGCATTAGTGGTATTTTTTCATTGACTTCGTTTCGCAACTACGAAAATACGCATTAAATTTAGAAATCTTTCAAAAACACGTACTATGTATGTACTATATTTACCTGTAGCAAGAAATCGCAAAGTCACTGCCAACATTTCTCCTGCAGGAATCGCTTTGCGCAAATGTGTGTCTTTTTTTACGATTACCGGGGCCACTATTTGTAGCAATGCTTAAAAATTTGTGGATGACATTTTAAAAAAAATTGGCATACGCCGCTGCATCACTATTTTATAATTCACCAAGTAGTTCCCGATAAACACCCGCACTCTGCCGTTTCGCGATCCAATTTCACACCCAACATTCCCGACTCTTTTTTTTAATTCTTCTTCAAATAAACTACAACTGCAGCTGTTGCTTGCTTCTGGCGCGCACTCATTTTTCCGAATTTCGTTCGCAAGAATACAAATTTGCTCTACAGCTCTAGCCGAGAGAAAAAATTGTCATAGTGTATACGTCGAATAGAGTTCATCGTTGTATAGAGTTTATCAAACTCTACGTAGAGTCAAATCTCTAGTAGAGATCCTCTATAGTGTAAACACATTTGATAGACGAGAGTTCGAGAGTAGATAGAGCTCTACCGAAATTAGCGGTAGCTAATTAGCTAGCGAGAGTTTGGAAATTGCTTAGGCAGAAGTGCGAATGTGCAATTACACTTGGAAGCAGCAGCGGGAGTGCTCGCTTTTCAGTGCTTGCGTATATCGCACAAAAACAAAACACGAAAATGCGTACAAGTGGGAGTGTGGGAATGCAGCGGGAGAAATGCTGCACTAGAACAGTGCGTCTTTGCTGGCTGCAGCTGAGATTTTGCTGCTTCGGCAGCGAAGGTCGCACAAAAGAGACTGCGAAATGTACAAAGCGCCGAATATGTGCAGTAGCGGAATTGCTAACTGCACTGCGCTGTTTTGTACTTGGGGAAAATACGATAAGCGTACAGTGGCGGGGTACCAGACTGTTGGAATTTTATTTTGGGGAGTGGGTATATATTTGGGGATATATATTTATAAAAATATTCCGCTTATCTGTTTTTGGGCCCTGTGCCCTAGAATGGGGATCTTCTGCTGGATCTCCTGTTATGTGTCCGCTGCTGTGCTGTTGTTGTTTGTGCTGTTCTCTGCTCTGCGTTGTGGGTGTGTATTGTTGTTGTATTTTTGCCCGTGTTTCTGTTTTTGTTATGCGTTCTGCAAAATCACTGCACTGTCTATGTTGCGTTTTATTTGTTTGAGTTCAGATTTGTTTTAATTTATTGAATTTTCGCACTGTTTTAAATGTATTTCGTTGACTTGTGAAGAGTTGTCACTGTAATTTTTTTGTTGTAACTATGTTTTTGTTTTGATATGAGCGTCATTTCACTTTGAGTTCTCGCACTTGTTGATTGTTTTGTATTTTGTAATTGTTTTATGTTCACTTATACTTAAAGTTTTATTTTTGTTTAATTTTGTAATACGCAGCGCGGGCTCGCGTTGGCTCGAAGGACCATGTAAATTTTCGTGTCGCGGCGAAGCGGATAAATAAAACCACGGAAGAGTTCGGTTTAGTGGTGTTTATTTGTGTACGTATGAATAACAAGTAACAGAGTGTACACGAATCATTAAACGATACGACCTGCTGAAGCCGGGTAGCAGAAATAGGGGGAACATGAATACAAAAGGAGAAGGAAAGATTGGGATTAGTGATGGGATCGACAGATCACTAAATACAGCACAGTACATCTGAACAGGGAAGGAGGTGATACAGACGAGAGATTTGTCTGAAATGAAACTAAGGAAACTAAAAGAGTTCCATATAACATTGGAGGACATGAACTCCTCCAGTAACGTAGAGGGACATGACACAATAGTTCATTACTTGGACGCAGCGTCTCGGACAGGTGTTGCCCGAAATCTAATCTTATCTAATCTGGGCACATACAAATCATGTTTTGATACATGTATAAGGTGCGTAACAAAATTATAAGACACTCAGAAAATTTCACTTTGCAGCTTCGCCAACTCTAAACAGTAATTTTTTTTAGAAAAGCAAAAACGCAGAATAATTTTGTGAAGTATCAGTTAATATTCCTAGAAATTCCTGTCAAATATACCGTTAGCTTTTATGAAAATGATTTGAATGGTTTTTGAATATGAATGGTTTTTTTGGTTTACGTTAACAAATATTTTATTATTTTTTTGACAAACGTTCAATCAATAATTAATGATACCATCCCCTTTCTTTCCAATATCAAACAATTGTTTTCACATGGAATTTATAAGCATAACCAATAATTGGAGCTCCAGATGGCTCCACTCCTTAAAATAGAAATGTTTAAGTCCCCAACAGAGTTATATTTTCATTTTATCCATAGACACGACTGGCAAGTACTCTGCACATATTTTCAATCGGAATCAAGTCGTGCGAACAAGTGGTCGGTCCATAGTTTCACCAGACCTATATTCCTGTTGTTTGTCGACTTTTATGAATGGCTGCGTTATCTTGCATAAAAATGTATGGTTTATATCTGTTTTCTAATCAAAATAGAAGGCTGCGATCCAACACTCCAGTATATTCTGTACTGCCCATTCTTGAGCTCGTGAACCGGAAATCGACCGTTCCATGTTTGTGAAATACGCCCCACACTATCACAGATCCGCCACCGAAATTTCTTTTAGAAAATTTAAGGGGTTCCTTACTGAAAACCCTCCAGTAGCATCGACAACCATCTGGTCCATCCAAATTAAATTTCTTTTCATCAGAAAATATAACATTTTGGAAAGAAATGTGCATTTGTAGTCATGTTACTTAACATATAAAAAAGTGTTTACCGTGTCCCAGCAAGTATACAGATTATTTCGAGCAAATTGGAGTCGTGAATTTTTTTGGCGCGGTAGGAGTGTCGGGGCCGTCTTCATAACAGCTCGGACAATATGTTATGTTATGTTTTGTTTAAAAAACGCCAAATGGTCATTTTAGACCCTGGCCGGCTACTAAGGGCTGCGAGCTGCGAAAAAGAGGCGAACGAATTGCTCGCTTTGAACAAAATTCTGCGCTTGTCATGGTCAGACAGCTTTTGTTTTCGACCAGTACTTCGTCGTTTGGCTTAATTATGTAGATCGCGTTGAAATCCGGCAATAGCACACCGAGAACGACTGATTTTTTTCAAAATTTTACTTACACTAAGCCCGGCCCGGCACTTACAGCAGCCGCCGTGGCTCAGTTGGTTAGTGCGCGGTCCAAGCGAGTAGCATGCAGAGCGACGCTAGTTCGAATTCTGCATGTAGTAACACCTAAAAAAAATAACGGGAAACTCGTTTTCTCTTTCGGTGGCTGTCCTCTCAGCTGGAAATGGCAAACCTCTGAGAGTAAAAATTGCCTATGAAAAAGCTCCCAACCTGCCGTTCGGAACCGGCATAAAAACTGTAGGTCCCTTCCACCCGCGTACAAAATTCACACGCACAACACGGGTGGTTGCGGGAAGCTAGGCCTTAGTCTCGCGTAAGCGGGCTGTCGTGCCAATCAATTATTATTATTATTAAGCCCGGCAACGTTAAGGGGGAAAGCCACTGTGACGGGTCAAAAAATTAGTGATTTTAAACATTTTTTTTGACCGAGTAAATATATGAATTTTTGGATCGGGTTTTTTTATTTTATTAAGCAGACATCTAATAATATTTCCACAAATTTTTATTAAAAAATATTAAATAGTTTAAACAGTAGAGATGATCACGTAGCGCTTGAAAAAAAATTCCCCCTCCATGGCGGCATCGATTTCTCAAAAACCCGTACTCAGAAAAAAAATAAATAAAATTTATTGTAATCTGTATGAATGTAGCTATCTTTGTACGTAGCCGTTTTTTTTTATTTTGATTTTTCACAAAATGGCGACCGATTGAAAATATTTCCATGTTTTCGACCTGGTTTTTTTGGTTTTGAGACAGTTTAAAAAATAGTAAAAAACAAAATTTTCCAAATCGGCTACGCTTAACCTTAACCACTACTAAGACGAACAAAACAAAAAAAAAAATTAGAAATCGGTTCATAATTGTTCGAGTTATTGATGCCGCCAGTTCAAAAAAAGTCGTTTCGAGAAAAACGCGTTTAAAGTTTTGAGTCCATTTCTCTCGTAATGAAATCATGTATCTTTTAAAATTTTAAAATAGTTGTAACTTAGTCAATTTTTGAAATTATGACTTGAAATTTTGTACACATATTTGTGAATATATACGCTTTGATTTAAAACAAAAAAAAAGCCGTCACAGTGGCTTTCCCCCTTAAAATGAGTAATTTCGCCTTGTTCCTTTTCAGATAGTAATTTACCAACAGGCATTTTAGTATAAAGTAATTGAATTAAATCCCGAAATCAACGCCTAAATAAAAAAAATCGATCTGCGCACTGTAAATTCTTTTAATTCAATGTGTCTTATAATTTTGTTACGATTGCAGCTACCCAAAATATTACTCATTTTCATAAAAGCTAACGGTATATTTGACAGGAATTTCTAGGAATATTAACTTGTACCTAAAATTAAAACTGATACTTCACAAAATTATTCTGCGTTTTTGCTTTTCTAAAAAAAAATATTGTTTAGATTTGGCGAAGCTGCAAAGTGAAATTTTCTGAGTGTCTTATAATTTTGTTACACACCTTATATTATTATTCTTGGATTCCTTGCATTGTTGACAGTTCGGCTTCGAAGTCGAAAAGTTAGCTGATTCATACAGAACAGTGTCAATTGTTGGCTATAAATAAGAAAAAGATCTTCTATTGACCACTTAGTTCCACCTATCCCAAAGAAAAACGTTCCGTACAAGCAGAACATGCTCCACATGTTATTGTTCTTGCTGAAATGGTCGGATATCGACTTCATTATCGCCTTCGTCATCGCTGTCTTCACGTTAAAGTACCACATTTTACATCAGTATCATTTTGTTCAGGGCCCAAAAGATTATTTGCAACATCGTCATTATTATCTCTAGCAGCAACCGAAATAATATCTTAATTTTGTTGCTCTACACGGCAGGCAGGAAGAATCGATAGGTAGCACAAAAATGTCGACAAAAACCGCAATCTGGGTTGTATTTGTTGATCATTATAGGTGCAAAATCCGTTCGAATTGAAATCCTACCTGCTTCTTCTCAAAAGTTATTCCCATTTTTATATTTCGAATCGGTACAATTTGTAGCACAGGACAACAAAAAACACTTTTTTTTCTGTTGCATGGAGTTTTTCTATTGTTTCATACTAATTTGGGTGCGCTAATTTCGAATCTATCCTCAGATTTTTTCTAGCAGCTCTAGTTGGTGAGATATAGATATATATATATATATACCGTGTCATTTTTTCAATTTTTCCTCTACTTTTTCCAATACTTTGATCGTAATTTCTTTACCAAAAAACCGATTGAGTGACGTGATTTTCACCTTATCGCATTAACAACACCGCACGGCTTCTTTTCCGATGCAATTTATTTTTATAAGTCTTAAAATTCCGCGGTAATTAGACCTCAAAGTCGGAATTCACTCTTCACTCTTCACTCACTCACTCACACACGGATTCACTTTTTTCCATTTTCTTCTCAGTCAACGCGGTAGTCTGATATTAACGGCTGTCAAAAACAAACTAAATGTCGCAGCTTGTTCAATTTTTGACAAGAGTCAACTGACAGATGAATGTTGACGGGAGCAGTGTTGCTATTTCAATTAAGAGGCGGGAAATTCAAAAAGTCACGGACTTATTGACACGCCCTCGTAAGTAAAACACGGATATAACCATGAATGCAATGAATTAATATTAATTTTGAATATGATAAGACATTATTTTGCAACGGAGATTACAATTTACTAACCTAAAAGATAATAAAAGTCAAGGCGAGTTAAAAACACTTGAACCAGGTAGATTTTGCGCCAACTAACTTATGCCACTTTTATATGGAATGGCACGAAAAAATGGCTTCAAATCGGGTCAGATGAAAAGCGAGTTGAAGCATTATGCTCCGTAAGGGACTGAATATTTTTTTATTATTATTTATTCTGACAGCAATTAGGTGGGAAATAATAAAACAATTTTAAATATTTGCCAAATTTGTATGAACATACACCGTGGTCTGGCCAGACCCTGTTTTTGGTTTTTGTATTTAGAAAGGATCGGTTGAGGTTATCATGAAATATAAACTCGATATCTTAACTACAACCAAAAAGTATGAAACATAAAGAGTGTGCATCTCATACAAGCAAAAATTTGATTGCGAGTGCTGATATCGCCACCCGTCTTCTAGATGCGGGGGGTAGACAACAAGGGGAAACACTTGAAATGACAGCACAATGCTCTGAGCGCAAATCATAGAAACACGAATGCCGCGTCTGTACTCACTCGTTCATTCTCGCTCAATTGTCCGAAGAGGAGGAAGACGATGTGCTGTTCTTCTTGTTGTTGCGCTGGCGAAAAGCTGAAATTGTAAAACGATTTCTATTTTCTGGCTGGCTTTTGTTCTTCTTCCATAAGCCTGCACAGCGTCGCATATTGCTCCTGAACTCACTGCCGACTGTAGTGTGCGCAAAATCATAGAAAAGAAAATAAAACATGGCTGGCATGGCGACCTAACACTTCGTTGAATAATGTGTGTGACTAACTAATTAAAACACATTTTTCTGCCAAAATTCGTTTTTATTCATCAACATAGTCCCCTTTTAGGGAGATACAATCATTCCAACGCTTTTCCAATCTTTCGATACCGCCTTTGTAGAACGATTTTTCTTTGCCTTCAAAATAGGCGTTACTTTCGGCGATTACTTCATCATTTGAGCCAAATCTCTTACCACGGAGCATCTTTTTGAGGTCTGCGAAGAGCCAGTAGTCGCTGGGGGCCATATCTGGAGAATACGGGGGATGAGGAAGCAATTCGAAGCCCAATTCATGCATTTTTGCCATCGTTTTCATCGACTTGTGACACGGTGCATTGTCTTGGTGAAACAACACTTTTTTCTTCTTCATATGGGGCCGCTTAATCGCGATTTCTTCTTTCAAACGTTCCAACAACGCTATATAATAGTCGCTATTGATTGTTTTCCCTTTGTCAAGATAGTCGATGAATATTATTCCGTGCACATCCCAAAATACTGACGCCATAACCTTGCCAGCCGATGTTTGTGCCTTTGGACGCTTTGGGCGGCTTTCACCGGTTGCATGCCACTCAGCAGACCGCCGATTTGACTCTGGAGTGAAATGGTGGATCCATGTTTCATCCATTGTGATGTACCGACGCAAAAACTCCGACTTGTTGCGCGTAAACATGTCCAAACAGCTCTTTGAATCATCGATTCGTTGTTGTTTTTGCTCCGGTGTGAGCAAACGCGGCACCCATTTCGAAAACACCTTTTTCATAACCAAATGTTCGTGTATTATGGTGTGTACACTGCCTGCTGATATCTTTAGAATGTCAGCAATCTCCCTCACTTTCACTTTACGGTCGGACATAATAATTTTCAGTGTTTTTTCAACGTTTTCCGGAATAACAGCGTAATTTGGCCGTCCAGTAGATGGAATGTCATCGGTGTCTGTACGACCACGTTTGAATTAGGCATACCAATAACAAATGGTTCTTTTTGATGGAGCAGAGTCCGAATAATGTTTTTCAAGCCATTCCTGGCATTCAACAGTATTTTTTTTCATTAAACAACAATGATAAATCAGCACACGGAATTGCTTTGAATTCATTTTTTTTGAAAACTCAAAAGTAGTGTCACTTAAAGCACTGTAACTTGTAAACTAATAGTCGGATTGACATATAATTTTGACAGTAAGCCTAAAAAGGTTCACAATTTCGAAAAAAAAATATTGATTTAGTATTAGTGCCGCCATCTATGTGTCAGTCACACACATTATTGAACGAAGTGTTATATGATCGCTACAGGCAATTAAAAAATAAATAATAAGTAATCAATACAAATGGAATTGGAAAGAATAGAAAACGTTTTTATTACCCGTAATAATTTTCCGTCTCGTTCTTTGGAACTTTTCTTACGGCCCACATATAATGCTTGTTTAAAAGAACTAAAACAAGAAAATCTAATATTGTAAATTTATGATCACATCATTCGCCATGGAATCATTCAGGTGTAGAACATTTAAACTATTTTTAAACGTAGGCATGCCGTAATACAATTTTCTTATGACAAAATACTTGTCTTATTATTTCTTTATTTAGTGCTTTAGTAGTGCTTTCGCCCTATTGAAAGTCAATAGACCTATTAAATTATGTTTTTCCATACAATCTTCTAACCCTCCGTTAGATTTCGATAAAACAAAAAAATTAAAACACGCATCTAATTATTTTTAATTTCAAGTGTTTCACGAATTTTGAAGTCAATATGCCTATCAGTTCATTTTTTTTTCGTAGTTTTCCCATATTCTCAAAATTGTAATCAAGCATGTGAAAATATAAACAAATAATTTTACTTCGAACTCGCCACGTAAAAATATTTGCAAACATTTTAAATTGGGATCAACCACCAAATTTTTTAATTAATCAAAGCATTGGCCAGCAAAAAGCCATACACCACAAAGATTCGATTGATGATGACATTGCAGCAATTTTTTCAGCAAAACCACGACACAAAAAGGCATACACACAATAAACGACAACACCAAAAACATTAGCGAATTCCGAATCATATTCGTTGAAACGACGATGACGATACTTTGGTTCGTTATTTACTCTTCGCTTGCGCTTCGACGAACAAAATCGCAAACTGTTGAGCGCGAGCAAATTTCCCGCAACGTATGTCTCCGCTCATCTCTTCCCGCCCGTATCAAGAAACACGCTTGACAAATTTTTGAAGATGCGTATTCTTTATATTCTATATTCTTTGCTACAACATTACTAAAAGTGGAACATTACTAAAAGTGTCACCAGCCTGCCTGAACTTTGTTCTCGCAAAATTTTATTTATTTATTTCGTCTACCGAGCTTAGCCCTCACAAATAACAACTTAAATCTCATATAAAAATTCGCACAGTTTTTTCTTAACCCTTTGAAGCATACATTTTTCAGATAACTGTTTTTCAATGAAAATAGTCGCCCTGGGGGTTTTCGGGGTCGCTGATCACGAATATGTAATCAAATTTTTGAACTTCAGCAATCCAATATGGCGGATCCAATATGGCCGACAACATTAGTAAAACTTATTCATATCAATATGGAACCTATACTTATGACTTCTATATTGTGTCTGCCATATTCCACCCGCAATTTTGAATTTCGAAAATCTAATAATAAATTCGGAATCCGCGACTCCGAAAACCTCCGTATACCAATTTTCATATTGATATGAATAAGTTTCACTAATTCTGTCCGCCATATTGCATCCGCCATTTTGAAGTTCGAAAATCTGATATCTGCATCGTCATCAGAGACCCCAAAAACCCCCTTACACCAATTTTCATACAGATATAAATAAGTGTAACTAATTCGGTCCGCCATATTGGATCCGCCATTTTGAATTTCGAAAATCTGATTTCGAATTTTTAATCAGCGACATTTAAAACCTAATAATAGTAATTATCATGATAATCCGTTGAAAACTTTTCCATATAATGAATTTTCTTTGCAAAAAGTGACAAATTGATGAACAACATTCGATAAAAAAGTAAAAATTTTGAACCATGAACATGTAAATAGAGTAAGGGAGAGGGCTGGGGTGTGAACCGGGTTTTGTTTTTTGGCTCTAACTTTTCACAGAATAAAGATATCGAAAAATCGAAGATACCGTTGGAAAGGTGAATATATAACGCAACTTTGTTATGAAGACAGATTACCGTTTTGATTGAAATTTAACTCTCTACGTCAAATTTTCTGAGAACGTGATTTTTCGCTTTTTCAAAAAAGTGGCTGGGTTGTGAACCATCTGGAAAATCCCTATTAAAGTCGGAAAATACGAAGAAAACACCCATAATTTTTAAGTACATTGAGAATTTATTTAATCAGGAAGCCTCAAGAGGTGAAAAAAAGTTATAATGACGCCTCTTAGGCCAAAAAATCGCAATGAATTAAACTGCTCAATTTTTTAAATTTTCATCCTAATCTGTGTCGGAATGTTTGCATGTGAAATACGAACGTGTTCTCGTATTGGCTCACTTCAAGTGAACACAACGAAATCGAGTGAAGTTATATAAAATGACTTTATTTTTATATATCCGTCCATATTTGACAGTGTTAGAACAAATGTAGTACGAAAAAGAGGTGGTTCATAACCCAGCCACCTCAGTGGTTCACAGCCCAACCACGATGCCATTTTGGAAACTTTAAAATAAACGACACTTCCAATCATAATTCGACATAAACAAATATTGCATCGTAAAATAGAATCAAAACACTAAATAAACATGTATTACACTGACCTTTTTGCAATAAGCTCAGTCTCTTGGATAGCACTTTAAAAAAAAGCCAACAAGTTTTCGCAGTAGATTTTCAAACACGATGTCTTTCAAACTCGATTGCTGCCACAAGCAATACGTGTTTGTACTTCGGTGTAACCACAAAAGCAGAGTCATATCATAAGACAAAATTGACAGTTGAAAGATTGGCGATATGTCAATTAGGGAAAGAAAAAACGGCAATGGTTCACACCCCAGCCTGGTTCACAACCCAGCCCTCTCCCTTACATTTTAATGTAGAATCATAAAAGTCGAGTCACAAGAACTTGAAAACTGAAAAAAAATGGTAGTATTCTAGGTGGTATATACGTCTTACCACCGTGCTGCAAAGGGTTAAAGAGCTCTTAACTCAAAATTGACATTATTGCAAATAGTGTTACACAAAGATGTAAATTTGTGATTCGGTTAATTCTCACCATATTTTATTCTTTGGGCCATATTATAAAAAATATATCTTTCTCTTAAGCACCGACCCAGCACATAAAAAGGTAAAAGCGTCAGTAGCTCTGGCGAGTCTATCGTGTTATCGTATATATCCTTAATGAACAGGATCCCATACATCCTTCTCCTACTCGTGAGATCCTGCAGATTTAGAATTCTACATCTGAGTTCATAAGGCGGCCTGGATGCGTACAGACCAGAGACTGGCAACGAGTAAGTACTAATAAAATTAGTATACTTAAGTCATGAGCCATAACAATTGGTGCAAGTGAATACTCAAACCAATTCAACAACATTGTTAATAATCAATTGTTGTTAACCAATTGTTATTTGTTGAGCTATTCAATTGTTAATTAATAAGTATCAACTTGTGGCATGCAAAAGAAGCAATTCTTAAATGCCGATGTTTTATAATTAAATAAATAAAATGAAAAATGAATAAAACAAAATACTTATACTCATTCGCACCATCAAAATACTCAAAATCCTCTTACACGATTGTGTACCGGTATTTTGTGTCTCTATTGGTGGTTACTGGTTTATAATCTGATTTGACTCACTTGTTCGTGTGAGAGGAAAATTGGTATGAATGAGTTGAGTATTAATTCGTGTTGTGCTTTGCGCTTTTTGCTAAACAGTTATTGTTTGCTTTTGGGCGCGTATCTGGTTGCTGCTGTGCATTGATGCTGAAGAATAAATATTAAATTTTGATTTTTATTTTTTGGTTGTCAAATTCAACTAAGAGAAAGCGGTCGTGCCCGTAGTTCCAGCTGGCTGTGAAGTGTCGAATGCGCCGTGCATGGTAGCGCGAAAGAAGAAGAAGGGGGTAAAGGCGGCGGTTGCTGACCAGGGGCCACCTGCGTCAGGGGCGCGGGCGTCAGTGGTTGCCCTGAAGGTCATCACGGCAAAACTCATGGCGGCCGTTATTGGGGTGGATGGTGTCAGCGCCGGCGCCATGAAGAAAGTGGTAGAGGTCGCAGGCGAGTATGAGCTGTTGCTCATGAAGCTCGTGACCGAGAATGCCACGTTGAAGAGCCACATCACTGGCCTGGAGAGGGCGGGGGTTTCGGCCTCACGAGCCATGCCGGCGCCGGGTGCGGTGCGTGTGGGCCCCCCCAGGCGGCCGCTGCTTTGGCGCCGGTGTCTGTACCGGTTGCGCAGGCCATGACTGTGCAGCCGGTGCAGACTTGGTCTGTTGTGGTGCGAAGCCGTGATGCAAAAGCATCGGGGAAGGAGGTGGCCACCAAGGTCGTCAAGGAGGCGGGTCCTTCATTGGGCGTGCGGTTCACGAGGTGAAGCCACCGCGTGGTGGCGGTGCGATTATTCGAACCCCCTCCAAGGCCGAAGCAATGAAGCTGACCAGAAACGCCAAATTGAGCGAGCTTGGACTTGACGTGGCTGCAAATGAGAAGCTGGGCCCGAGGGTTGTCATCCATGGTGTTCACTCCGAGATTTTTCCGAGCTGTATAAAGGGTTAAACATTTTAAAAGTGCTTGGAAAATTAGCTGATGTTCAGTCAGTTTTTTTGCATTTTCAAGTAAAAAGCATGCAACAGCTAATTTGTATACAGACGTAAAAAAAATAGGTAAACGAAAAAATGAAAGCATACTTTGGCACTTTTTTTAATTAAACATACTGCACTTCAAAAACAATTTATTTTATTTATTTATTATTTTATTTATTTTATTTACACCATATTACAATTCACTGCTGCCGGTGGCGCGTCCCGACTATGACTGATGACCGCTGGTGTCAAGACCGCTTATTGTTTTAGCAGCGAGCCTCGCAGGCTTACCGGCCGTGGTTCGTTATGCCGTCCTTGCTGGCCGTAGACCGCTATGCTGTCGTCCTGGCACAGCTGTGGTTCGCTATGCCGTCGCTTGCCATAGACCGCTGCGTTGTCGTCGTGGCACCGCTGCGGTCCGCTATGCCGTCGCTGCCGTAGACCGCTATGCTGTCGTCGTGGTACAGCTGCGGTCCGCTATGCCGTTGGTGTCATCCACCACGCTGGCACCGTTGCTGATATGTGCCACGCTGCCTACACCTCGCTACAATACTTTTCAAACCGTCTGCAGTCAATGTATTAATCAATCAATTAAAATCAATGTATAAACACCTAGCTCGAAAGCGTATCAAGTCAACGTATCACTTCAGAGTATTTTCTTTGTTTCATTATTATTCTTTGTAGTGAAAAAGGCATTCCCAGGCAAACGCTTGAAGTCCGCCTTACAGTGGGTTTCATCATTGAGAATCACGCAATCGAACTTGGTTACATTATTGTCATAAAGTTTTCGAGCCCGTGTCTTCGCTATTTGTTCTTTTCTTTTCGATCGGTCAGGCACTTTCTGCAGTTTGTAAGTCCTTAATCCTTGACTTCGCTTATATCGCATCACAGTTGATTGCGATGTGCCTGCTGCAGCTGCAACATCTCGAGTCGACCTCGTGAAGTTATTCCGATATGTGCAAACAACCCTTTTCACCCTTTTCTGGGTTACTTGGACTCTTTTTTCTTAATGATTCTTCGGCTCTGTAGTTGGAGTTTCCCACGTTGTAGTTGTTTATAACATTATAAACCGTCACTACGCTCGCTTTGCTTTTCCTTGCAATGCTTAGTCTAGACTTCGTCTTATCAGTCAAGCAAATGCCCAGTATTAATTTGCGGCAACGTTTTTGTGAGCTGGACATGTTGACTAATGTATATCCAAGATGCAATTCACTAATAAAGCAAGAAACTGCAATATTTATAGATTCTTTCACTCGCAAATACCAGCCTCCTTACTCTTGACATTTTCGTATGCTGGATGCGTAAAAATTCTAAAATTTTTCTGGTTCACCTCTTATGTAAACCTAAAATCAACAAAAATTATTACATTTTTTTCACCATAACATACTCGCATTTTGTACTTGGACACCACTTTCGTTGATAAAATTAGCCTGTTTTCGCCACATCCTGCAGAACTCAGTTACATTTGAAACCGTGTCTTTTGTTTTCTTTAATTTCGATTTCATACGGCCCGAATGTCGTACAAACGGTCGAAGCTCCAGACAAGCGGAAAGAGTCGCCGGCTTTCACCACTACGTTGACCAAATTTATTGCGTAAAATTTTGCGGTTGTTTGCAATAGTGGTTTGTTGCCAACCAAACTAAATATTTTCCTCGATATTTCTAAACTACATACTTTCGATATATTGATGGTTTCGAGTGTTTAAACTTCGAATACACTTCTTCTCTGCAATATAAAAGTCCAAAATAGGTATTTTTACAGCTTTTGATTTTGTGAACAGTTGATGCTGTTATTCTATCGGCAACAACACGTTCAGTAAAGTGTAAATTCCTCTTGCAAGCCCCAAGTACATCTTTCTGAATTTTGTTGGTGTTTTTGTGTTTAGATTTTGCAGGTACGCAAAAATCATATATAAGTTTTACATTTCGAACCGAAAACTTTGGCAGCCCTGTGTTCGACAACCGCAGCTGTCATCTGTCGTTGCATTGTGTTAATATTGTATAGGGTTTTCCACCAAGAGGTGTTATTTTGAATCACCCGGTATTTCGGTAGCTGTCACTTTTGAAGTTTTTATTCTTTGACAATTGACAAGTAGAAACTACGCCATTACTAAAAATGGAACGCAACACGCTTCAACAACGCATTGAAATTATTAAAATTCACTACAAATATGGTGAAAATCTTGCAGTCACAGTTCGCAAAACTAAAGCATTTTTGGGTCGTCGTGAAGCACCTTGTCGGACTGCAATACAGAAATTGGTGGAAAAATTCGAGCTGTTGGGACAAGTTAGTGATGTGAAGAATAAAACCCGTTGGTATTAATCTGGACAACGTTTACTTTCAACAAGACGTCGCTACGTGCCACACAAACAACGGAACCATTGCTCTTTTACGGGAAAAGTTTCCGGACCGTGTTTTCTCTGGAAGAGGTGATCACAATTGGCCACCGAGATCTTGTGATTTAACACCTTGCGACTTCTTCCTTTGGGACCATGTGAAAGATAAGATGTACGCCAACAGCCCAGCGTCGATTCAAGACCTCAAAGATAGAATTCTTGAGGCTATCGAGGACATAGGGCAGCCACTTTGCGATTTGGTTATGGAAAATTTCATGAAAAGGATATGGTCCTGTAAGCGTGGTCGTGGTGGTCATTTGGCTGATGTTGTTTTTCATTATTAACGGCATACCTTCCTCTTTATTATGAAATAAACATCCGATCATTTATCTCAAAAAATTGCATTTTTTTTTTAATACCAAAATAACACCTCTTGTTGGAAACCCCTATAGTTTAGTGTTTGCCATTTATGAAAATGGACCGATTTAGCATCGCTCAACGTGTAAACATAGTGAATATTCACTACAAAAATGGTGAAAATTTTAGCACCACTTTTCGCGCACTAAGAAAAGATTTCGGACGCCACGGAAGGCCTGATTTGTCAACAATTTCGGATTTATTAGCGAAGTTCGAACGAACTGGTTCTGTACAAGATGTACAGAGGCCAATACGTAGTCGCTCTGCTCGTTCGGCCGAAAATATTGCTACCGACCGAAAATATTGCTATTGACCGTTACCGTCAATTCTGAATGTTATGGCCGTATGATAACCGAGTATTTCTGGCCAGCGATCGAAGATAAGGTGTGGAGGAGATGTGGTTTCACCAGGACGGCGCTACATGCCACACAACACGACCGAACATGACAGAATTGTGAACCAGGTTCGATGAACGCATAATTTCGCGTTTTGGTGATGCCAATTGGCCGTCAAGATCGTGCGATCTGAACCCTTTGGACTTTTTTCTTTGGGGCTACGCGAAAGACCAAGTCTATGCAGACAATCCGCAGACTCTGGAGCATTTGAGGGACAACCTACAGTGACGGACAATACTATTGACACAGCAACGATTGTTCAATAAAACAGCAAATTTCAAATAATAAAACATAAAATTCATTAATTTTAAATGTCAACTTATGCATTTATGTACATATATCACATTCATTTTAGGGCATAACAAATTCACAGATTACTTCTTATATTTAGGAATCTTATATTTGGCATGGAAAGTATTGGCACAGCACACTTCAATGCAATAAATATTTCTAAATTTGTGCCAACTGGTAATACTATGTCCAGCTATCATTTGGTAGATACCGTTACTTATTTTTGTCACATTTTTTACATGTGGAAAACATTTTATGAAAACTAAAATATGGCCCGAAAACAAAAAGAAACAACTGAAGCAGAGCCAAAAATCATTATACATTTGCGTAAACACAGTAAATCGTAAGCTGAAATTGGTGAAATTATGGGAAGAAGCCGATTTAACATTCAATACATTGCTAAGCAGTTTTGTGCTACAACGAACTTCGCAAGTAGACAACGCAGCGGCTGACCGAGTAAGCTAAATGCTAGAGAAGCTCAAATTCTGAGAAAAATTAAGAAAAACCCAAAAATTTCGTCCACCCAACTCGCAGCGGAGGTAAAGGAAGAATTCGACAAGGAAGTTCATCCGAATACTGTACGTAGAGTACTGTACCGTGCTGGGTATGAATCCAGGGTAGCAAGGCGAAAACCTTTCATCAGCCTTATAAATCGAAAAAGTCGAAAAGAGTATGCCCAGCAACACAAAACTAAATCCGAAGACTTTTGGAACAATACTATTATCTGATGGTAGTAAACTTAACATTTTTTGATCTGACGGCAAAATATTGGTATGGATATGACTGAATAAAGAAAACGACAAAAATTATACAGTGACTACATTGAAACAGGGTGGCGGAGGAGGTATGGTGTGGGGTTGTATGGCTGCATTGGGCATGGGAGAGTTGGTATTTGTAGACGAAATAATGGACAAAGCCGTATACCTGAATATACTTAAAGACAATTAAAAATAAAGCATTGAAAAATTGAATTTACAGACAATTTTTGATTTTTAACATGATAATGACCCTAAGTACACAGCTTTCGACGTCCGTATGTGGCTTATATACAATGTTCCACATATTTTACCACATCCGCCACAATCACCCGATCTAAATCCCATCGAACACCTTTGGGATGATTTGGAAAGACGGGCTCGAAGGCACAATATAACTAATAAAAGCCAACTAATGAATATCCTTTCACTAGAATGGCAAAATATAAGAGCAGACATTACCAAAAGTTTAGTAAAATCAATGCCCAAAAGACGAAGTATTGAAGAGAATAAGTTATGCTACAAAATATTAATTATGCCATAACATAATGTTTTTTTAGTTTATAAGTAAGTGTGCCAATATGAAATACAGTTTTGCTTATTTTTTCTAAATATAAGAAGTAATATGTGAATTTGTTATGCCCTAAATTTAATGTGATATAAATGCATAAGTTGACATTTAAAATTAATGAATTTTTTGTTTTGTTTATCTGAAATTTGTTGTTTTATTGAACAATCGTTGCTGTATCAATACTATTTTTTGTTATTTTTTTGCTTATTTTTTCTAAATATAAGAAGTAATATGTGAATTTGTTATGCCCTAAATTTAATGTGATATAAATGCATAAGTTGACATTTAAAATTAATGAATTTTTTGTTTTGTTTATCTGAAATTTGTTGTTTTATTGAACAATCGTTGCTGTATCAATACTATTGTCCGTCACTGTACGTGCAGTTCTTCGTGCCTTACAGCCTGCTATATGTAAAAAAGTCATCGAAAAGTACCTAAAAAGAATTCAGGTGTGCCATACTGCTAATAGCACAAACCAAATATTAGTTTGATAATAAAGTTTCATCAAAATTCAAATTTTAATAGATTTTTTTTATTTATTTACTTTTTCGGCTCATGATGAAAAACCCTATATAACAAAATTGCTGCCATATTTCACTTGAATCGGTTCTCAAATTCAAAAACTGTGCTCGGGCAAGAATACACTACAAATTATATTCTATTTGATCAGAAAGACAATGGTCATTGTTACGGCTTTGAAAAAGTGAAGACATCATTAAGATATACACAAATCTGTGCTTTGTAATGTGAAAAGTGTTGTACTCTGAGTGCAATGCTTTAAGCAGTGTTTGTTTCTTAAAAAGTCTTTATTTCTTTTTAATCCAATCAGGTGTTATTTTTTTTTAATATTTAAAAGTATAAATCTATATCTACCAATATTTCATGGCTTCCAATGTGATATGGAAGGGAGAGAAAGATTGGTAACAGCTCCCAAATATAACAGCTTTAAAATATAAGAATCCCGGATTATTAAAATTAAGTATACTCATGTTTACTTACATTCATCTTGTAGCAGCAAAGTATGTTGAACATTTACGCCACTTCCTGTTTGTGCTTTCGGCATTAGAATTTTTCAAATTTGTTCTGTATTCTCAAGCCAGGTGTCACAAGTTGCTGCCGTAAAAATATTTATTCGTTAATTGTAAGCAAATTACTAATTAGTGTTCAATTTAATCCTTCGTATGAAATAATGCCTCTACATATATATATATATATAAATTAACGAATAAATTTATATGTTTATTTGTATCCAGCCCACATTTTGAATGAGGAAAAACTTCGAAGTTATAAGTGGGATAAGTTGAAATTTAGTATAACGTCGCACGTTGGGAATAAACAAGTAAAAACGCAACTTGGAGCAAATTCAAATGTTGTGAACCAGAATTTTTTTTACTTATCGTAATATATATATACAAGCGATATAGAAAATCAATTTTTCAAGTCCCTGCATCCCATAACCTGGGCTTTAAGGCCCTTCAAAGTTGAGCGCTTTGTTATATTGATTTTCAATTCTAGGCTAACGATATGTTGCCTAGAATTGAAAACAAGGTTTTATTCAGTTGCCCGTAGAATCTCTATTTTTTAATGAAATCTCATAATTTTTCACATGTAGCAGGATGTTAGGATTATGATATTCAAGCAATTAATATTAAAAAACTTGTATTTAAAATATGTTTATTTTGACATTAAGGCAGGTTCTCACCTTGTGGGGACAAAAAACGATTTTTTTTTGCCTTATATGTCTCAAAAATGTGCTCCAGAAATTTCAGATCAAAATCTGAAAAATTACAAAAGTTACAGGCCGTTACATAGAGCAATGTCGACCACCGGCCGAGCGCGCTTTCAACTTTAAACGCGTTTTTCTGAGAACCACATTTTCGGACCGAACGGAAGTGATTGAAGGCGCTGGAATGAAATAATCGTCAGCAAATTTTTAAAAAATGTTCCTTAGGGTTTTTTCTAACAAACGAACCACGATCAGCCAAAAATATGGAAAATTGTTTATTTAAAAAAATAATAAGTGAACAAAAAAATGCGAAAATCGTAATTTTTTTTTAAAACCTCATAACTTTTGTAATTTTGATTAAGAATGTGTTCGATTTTTGTGTTTCAGATCACGGGTTTTGACGGAATCACTTCCGGTAGCGGGACACCTCTTCGCCGACATGCCGCCACTGATGGACGCCCCCTCCCCCTTTTTTGATTCATTCAATTTGAAAAATTGTATTCTCTAAATAAATTTGTGTTCATATCCAGAAAAAATTTTCAGCGTTGTATCTTTAACCGTTTTCTCAAAAAAAATTCAAAAAAAAAGTGCACTTTTTCGGATCCACACGGTGAGAACCTGCCTTAACAGCCCTATTCTGGCACTACCGTAACAATTGTTACCCCCGTAACAATTGAATTGAATTTGATTGCTTCCGTATTCTGGAAAAATGGTGACAAGAAGAAAGTTCAAACAATTCACCACTCGAGGTGAAAGCTTTTTTACTGTCAAAACAGCTGTTTTTTGTATTTTTTCTGTCAAACTGTAAACAAATTAACAAACAAAAAATGCCAAATGAAGAAAATCTAGCGAATTAAGTATTTTTTTGGAGTTTCTTCACAATGCTTGTATATATTCTTTTCGTTTCGAGAATTCCTAAGTTTAAGCGCACGACGCACAGTGTTTCGTGTAGAACAAGCTAGCTGGACAAAAATATTTTTCAGGATTTTTCGTTTCATATGTGGCTTTTTATTTCATATACATATATTTTTTTAGTTTAATATGTTTTTTTGATAACTATATACATATAGGAATATATATACATACACATATATATGGATATATACATTAAGGAATTAAATAGTTCCAGTCTAAGGACTAAACGGAGACAAAGAGATGACCTACCAGAAGTACTGATAAGTTGATTTATGCTGCGTAGATATCTGTACGGTTGTCCACTAGAGAAATTCAGCAAGTGTTACCAAAACTGCGAAAAGTGAGACTCAAGAATCTCTGAACGAGAAAAATTAAAAAAAATGCGAGATTTTTGAGTAATGAAGAAGTTTTAGCATACTACGTAGATAGCCAATTGACTACTCATGCACACAAAAGGACTCGGAAGTGGAGCCCAAGCTGGTCATAAGGTATTTCCGTCTTTTTATAGTGTTAGAAAGGCAAAAGCTGGTTGTTATCCAGAGCAAATTGATGTGAATGAAACGCTTAAAATAAAGTTCAAGCAGTTTAAGACAAAACTGTTGATAATCTAGTCTTACCACAGCAGGAAGTTCTTGTCAATTTATTACATACTTACAGTTTTCTTAATTCTCTCAGACATTATCATCACTGTTCATTTATTAGTAATTACTATGAGTGACAGAACCATGAAAACTAGATACAGCAGGGGTACCAATTGGTTCATTAACACTAGTAGGCATTATCGTCCTTAAGCTGCCACTTTTTTACATAAAGACGGTACTAATGTGGAGCAGACATTCAAAACACCTAATCCAAGCCTGCAGTGTAGATAAAGCAAAACCTAGATTTTCTCGGTTGGGTACAAACTCTTTTGTCTCGTCATTCATTATTTTTAGATTTACTCCACATATAAAGCACCTTTGAGTAGAAGACATTTCAATCAAATCATTACAACAAACTTTCCCAGTCATGGTTAGAAGCATATTATGTTGGAAAGTAACTTTAAATTCTTCTAGAATGCCCTTTGTCGGTACTATAAAGCTTATCTCTTCCAAAACTTTGTTCGTTTCAGAAACAATAAAATCTTTGATTCTTTGGAAAAAAAATATATGGCAGACGACAATATATGGTAGAAGGCGGTCGAGACGTTTCCCCAAATTGCAAGGGAACGAATGAAAATTCATCAGTGTAACCACTGATAAAAATTTTTCCATTATCTCTTCATTTCTTGTTTCACTTGAGTGTTCCAACCACATTTCAAAAAACTTAAATTTTATTTGTAAACATATCTAAAAAAAATAAAATAAAATAGATGTGCAAAAAATTCGCAATGGTTTTTTGTTCCATCTATTAGTAGGCACTTATGAGCAGAATATATATAAAAATTGCAGAGGTGACATCGGGAGACATCTTATTTTTTCACCTTTGAAATTAAAATTTTGGGGAAAAAATCGCTTACTTTCTTAATCATGGCACCTTACAAATAATTAATATAGCGTAATTTATAATACAAGGCAATGTAAAAATACTTCTTACCCTTATGCTCATATTCCATAATAAAAAAAATGCCACCGATTTTTCACAGTAATTTTTTTTATATAAAACAATTCAGACAAACTATGCAAACGAATTATTAAAATTTTCGGTTATCCGATATATTCGTCTATATTACTCACTATATAAGAGGCGCCGATGTGTTATTTTCACACAGATCTTAATGTATGAATGTTTATATTCACTATCTATTAGAAAAATCAGAAAATAAAGATGTCGTTTTTGTCCAGCTAGCTTGTTCTAGGCGAAACACTGTGCGACGCAGAAGCAGCTGAAGCAATTTTTTGCAGTTTGTCAAGGCGTACAAAGTACAATTGTATAAGCTTTGTGTGCTTGTCACCTGCTCCTACGGAGGTGACAAATTTCGTGACAGTTGACGCCTTTTGAGCTTTTGAATTTGCTCCAGAATACCAAGAAGTGACAATTGTTACCAAGTATTCAATTGTTACAGAGTTAAGTATTGTTACGGTTGCCAGAATAGGGCTGTAAATATATGTATTTCATTTTTTAATTTTAATACATAGAATCGAGACTTGTACATATATATTGAATTGATTTAGCTATGTCTGTCCGTTAATGTCTTCCAGCCATCCTGTCTAATCAAAGAATATAAGTTAAATAAAAATTTACTTTTTATTAAATAAAAATTGTACGGAGCTGGAATAAATTACAAGTACGTAAACCGAAAGCTGCTAGCCAACCGCGATGGTGGCACCACGAAATTCTGGGAATTGCATTTTTTGTATCCCAGACGCATTGTCAGCATATTTGGTTGCTGGTGGTGTTTTGTTTATTTTAACTTCGAATATTCATCGTTGCTGACTGGTGTTTTTGTTTATTTCCGCTCCAAATATTGTCGTTGCTAACTTATACAATATAAAGAATACGCATCTTCAAAAATTTGTCAAGCGTGTTTCTTGACGCGGGGGGGAAGAGATGAGCGGAGGCATAGGTTGCGGGAAATTTGCTCGCGCTCAACAGTTTGCGATCTTGTTTGTCGAAGCGCAAGCGAAGAGTAAACAACGAACTAAAAGCATCGTCATCGTCGTTTCAACGAAGATGATTCGGGATTCGCTAATGTTTTTGGTGTTGTCGTTTATTGTGTGTATGCTTTTTTGTATTGCCGATTGGTTTTGCTGCACAATCGAATCTTTGTGGTGTATGGCTTTTTGCTGGCCAATGCTTTGATTGATTTTAAAATTTGGTGGTTGATCCCAATTTAAAATGTTTGTCGAAGTAAAATTATTTGTTTATATTTTCACATGGTTGATTACAATTTTGAGAATATGAGAAAACTACGAAAAAAAAATTAACTGAGGCTTATTGACTTCAAAATTCGTAAAACACTTGAAATCAAAAATAATTAGATACGTGTTTTAATTTTTTTAATTTCGTACAAAAACTTTGCAAATCATGGAAACAACATATTGCCTAAAATTGATTTGCGCTCTTTAAATAGCAGAAGGTCTTTCCTCTGTATAATGTTTATCTTTGATCTAACTCGTGGCGCTATTGACGTTTCGTGCCTACTACTAAACTTTTTAGCCCCATTGAGAACTCTGCGAAGTCAAGATCTGTACCTTATTCCACGTTGTAAAACTAATTATTCTTTTAATGCCCCAATTGTGCGAGCTTTGACCGAGGCTAACCTATTCTCAAATTCTTTAGATTTTTCAGTTTCTAAAAACGTATTTAAGAAATTGCTAGAAAGACTTATAGTATAAGTATATAATCTTTATCATATCTTACTTTTCGGTCTGTATGAATTGTTAACTTATTCTAGGCTATTTTTCAAAATAAATAAATAAATAAAATGGGCCCATTTTTTAACAGGCTTGCCAAACAAAGATATTTTTCAAAATTTGAACTTTTAAATATATGCCTTCCGTTTATGAATATTTTTGTCTGGAAATAGGTGTGTCATGCCTCTTTAACCCCTTATTTAATAATTAATTGACTGGCACGACAGCCCGATACCGCAACTAAGGCCTAGCTACTCGCAACCATCCGTGTTGTGCGTGCGAATTTTTACAAGGTTAGGACCTACAGTTTTATGCCGAACGGCGAGTTCACACCTAATGACACATAATAAGTCATTTGTAATGTATTGGTAGAGGTGGTGCCATTGTGAATGCATCCTGTTATGGTTCGGGCTTGTCAAGCACGGTGGCAACTCGGGCTTGTAAAGGCAGCTAACATCATGCTGGTCCTTTTTCCTTCTCTTTACTTTTGTGCTGCCAACGACGGCACATGTAAACAAAGTTAAAAATAAAGAAAATCGGACTCATCGCACCGCTCACTACACATTATTTTAACTTTAAGTGAGAAAAGTTATATTTGGCAATTAACCTTGCTAGAGCTATACATAAGTAATTAAGCAGTTTAGTAATTTGTAATTTTTTTTTAGAATGAGTTTGCCTACATTTATGAAATGTATGGCTGACATCACCGCCATCCAGGAAATGCGATGGACAGGACAAGGTTGCTCCAAGCGAGCAGACTGCGACATCTACTACAGCTGCCATGCGAAGAAGCGCGAATTTGGCTCCGGATTTGTGGACAGCAAGAGATTTCGTCATCACCTCTCTCGGTTCACTCCGGTGAAGGAACGGCTGGCCGCGATCCGCATCAAGGCTAAATATCATTCATTAGTTGTCATCGCGGTGAACGGACGTGTTTTTCGTTGCTCCTCGTAATTTCGAGATGCTGGATTGTATTAAGTGTAGTGCACAGTGCTCTTCTGATGACCACGTTGATTGTGGCGTCTGCTATCGCAAAACGCATTTAAAATGTGCTAAGTTGGCAGCAAGTACCATAACTTTACTTAAAAACAAAAAAAATATAATTTATAAATGTGACAATTGTGTTGGGTGCCTTTCTTCGTTTTCGTTTTCTTAAGTAAACGAGGCTCTCGCCAACTTGAGTGCTTTGAGCCAATTTCTAAACTCATTCAATAACTCGCGTTTATCGGTCTCTGATGCTTTTACCGAAAATAACAACAAACTTTTAAATGACACTACCAACACTATACAAACGCGCTCAAAGGCTAAGGTCAATGCTAAACGCAAGAGTATTGTGCCTACTTCTCCCGCGCTCTCGTTCTCCGCAAGAACAACGCTAAAAATGCACTTAGTGCTCGCTCTTCCCAGCATGCTTCAAAGGCTGCTGCACCTAAACCTAATGCACAATTGAGTCCCGCACGACTCGAATCTAGCACATCATGCTCATCTATGTTATCTGTGGTAATTGCTGATGCTGAGACGGTTCTAACACATGATACAGCAACAGGTGTTTCTCCCGCTCTCTCGCTTACTGGAACTGCTGCTGCTCCTGTTGTTAGCATCTCTATGCCTACATTGTACGCTGCTGCTGGTTGTCTACTTGATGCTCATGATCTAAGTACAAGTGCTTCTCCCGCTCCCTCGTTTGCTGGAACTGCTGCTGCACACACGCTGTTGCTGCTGTTGGTCCGCTTGGTGCTAATGCTCCGCTGCTCCCTGGAAGTCATGGTGATGCTGGCATACTTAGAAAACAGAGCTCGCACTCGGTTATTGTTGGTAGCAAATCTAGTGCTGAGCTGGATGTAATCGTTCGTCTGAAGTGGCTGCATCTGTCTTCTTTTAAGCCATCGGTTACTACTGACAACATTATCGACTACATCGCTAAACATGCGAGTATTGAGCGAACGCAAATTTCTTGTTTTAAGCTTATTAAGAAAGATACGGCTCCTAACTCTTTGAAAAGAGTGAATTTCAAATTGGGGATTGCGTCGGCGCATTACAATAAATTACTCAATTCTGCGCTCTGGCCGTCCGACGTGAGAGTCCGGCCTTTCCGTTTTTTTTCGGAAGCTAGAAGGCGCAGCCGTGGCTCAGTTGGTTAGTGCACGGTCCAGCGAGTCGAATGCAGAGCGACGCAAGTTCGAATTCTGCATGTAGTAACACCTAAAAAAAATAACGGGAAACTCGTTTTCTCTTTCGCTGTCCTCTCAGCTGGAAATGGCAAACCTCTGAGAGTAAAAATTGCCTATGATAAAGCTCCCAACCTGCCGTTCGGAACCGGCATAAAACTGTAGGTCCCTTCCACCCGCAAATCCAAATTCACACGCACAACACGGGTGGATGCGGGAAGCTAGGCCTTAGTCTCGCGTAAGCGGGCTGTCGTGCCAATCAATTATTATTATTATAAATTATTATTAATTATTATTATTAATTAAGAAGGCGCAGCATCAACCCCATAGTTGCTAATTCTGCTGATGGAATTCCTGTGTTGCCTGCATCGAATTCGACCAGTGGCTCATTAAAAATCTACTATCAGAATGCCTCGGGGCTGCGGACTAAATCCAGCTCAATTTGTATAACTACTGCACAATTGGACTACGATATTCTTGTTATCACCGAAACATGCCTTAATGCGGATTTTTTTTATGAGGAATTCTTC
The DNA here is from genome assembly GCA_963971225.1 of Melieria omissa. Lineage (NCBI taxonomy): Eukaryota > Metazoa > Arthropoda > Insecta > Diptera > Ulidiidae > Melieria > Melieria omissa. The sequence goes on along the minus strand of OZ020269.1, from coordinate 68,596,855 downwards.
GATTTAAACCTATACCATGTTTTTCATAAGGATCGTGATGCTGCTAAAACTGGATGTAGGCGTGGTGGTGGAGTCTTTATAGCAGTTAAACGTTTGTTTTGTGCCTCACTTATTGAGTTGACTAATACTGACTCGCTTTTGGATCAACTTTGCGTCACTGTCCGTGGGTCTGTGGAGTCGCTGCTTATTTGTGTTTCCTACATTCCTCCGAATAGCTCATTCAACCTTTATAAAGCGCATGTAGATAATGTAGATACATGACCTAGCTATGAATCGCTCTGTCAAACATCATTTATGCGTGCTAGAAGATTTCAACTTAAGCAAATTGGATTGGAGCTTCATTAACGATGAAACTTGCCTAACTCCCTCTCATGTATGTAGTGATATTGAATTGTACGTTGTAGACTTCTTGTTAGACCTTGATCTTATGCAAGTTAATGGGTGCTTAAATAAGCTGGGCAGGTTATTGGACTTAGTTTTTATAAGTAATAATCTTTGCTTTTCAGTAAATGAAGCAGCTTTTCCAATTTCTTCATCTGATATTCATCATATACAGCTCTCAATTTGCCTAAAATTTTAAAAAATGTTTGCCTCTTGGAGGTGCACGCACTGAACTTCGCAGGTTTAACTATAAGTTGTGCGACTTTGATCTCATAAGTGGCTTAATAAATGATATCGATTGGGATACTGAGGCTGTTTCGAATGTTTCAAAAATAAACTAGCTCAAATTTGCAATGAAAACATTCCGTGTATTAGGAATACAATTTATTTATTTATTTATTTAAACAATTAATTATAATACATACAACTATAATATTATAACTAATTATAGTTAGGAGTACTGGCTGCCGAGGCCTACGACCCTCTTTGAGATTGAGTAAGCTTACTCCATAGTTTTCTACATATACAATTTACATGTAGTGTATTAGTCTTTCAATTTATGCAAACGATGCTGACTTATATTAAATGATATAAATTAGCAGATTTTAGGAATGAAGAGAAATTTCTTATATTAAACGAATTAATATCTGTAAGTATCGAAGATGGTGGTTTTGAATTGAAGTATTGAAATCTGATTTTGCCAAATGCGACACAATCATCAAGCAGATGTTTAACGGTTAAGGTTGAGTGGCATCCTGGGCATGCTGGTCTGCTTTCGCCGGTTAGAAGATGTTGGTGTGATAATTTTGTGTGGCCAATCCTCATACGAGTTACGGCAGAACAGTCCCAACGATTTGAGTTAGCTGGAAAACGTGTGGCATTTTTTGACGGATTGATGGTTTTATACGCGTGGCTAAAAGATGCCCATTCATTTGACTCCACCTCCTGAATGATCAAATTTATCTTGTTGATAATTTCTTTTTCAATCCCAGGGATAACTATATGGCAAGGTCGGATGCCGGCATTTTTGGCCGAGGCGTCAGCAAACTCATTACCTTTTATCCCTTGGTGGCTGGGGACCCACAGTAATTTTATTTTGTTTGGCGCTTTAATGCAATTTTCGCGTATTTCAGCGAGTAAGCTGTTATTGTTATATAGATTTTGTATCCCCAAAATTGTTGATAGGCTGTCAGTGGCGATTACAAACTTTCCTGTGTTTGCCTGTGCATACTTAACTGCACGGAATACCGCGACTGCTTCAGCTGCGAAAACAGAGTAGTACGATGGAAGTATACCCGTTGATATTTCTGTTCCGTTTGCATTGACAACAGCGAAGGATGTGGTTGCCTCAGTTTTCGATCCATCCGTATATAACCATAGCCAGTTTTTCAGGTCGAGCTCGGTTTGCTCTTTTGAAAAAAGTTTTTTGTAAATTTCACAGCTAGTGGATGCTTTGCTAAATTGGTGAAGTGCGGTGCTACATGATGAATCCTTCAGCAACCAGGGAGCTGTTGTGCTGATTCTATTTCGTAAGCTGGGTGTATCGATGTTGTGTAGCTTACACAGTGAGATACATCTGCGAAGTGTGGATACCACCTTAAAGTGGCGTACGTTTTTGGCTGCTTTCTTAAAATCATTTTGAAGAATTGTATTAGTTGTGCATAATAGCTTTGGTATTAGTTTTAGCGTTGTTTGTAAAATTCTTTCGGAGATTGATGGTAATCCTGCTTCAGCTAATATACATTTGATCGGGCTGGTCGGGAAAGCGTTGATACTTCGTCGGGCGGCCGTATGATAAGGGGGTTGAATAAGTCGGATATTTGACTTGGCACACCAACCGTATATGGGTAACCCGTAATCAATTTTTGACAGTATCAAGGCCCTGGTTACTTGTATTAATGTTGTCGGGTGTATCATCGAACGCTTAGCGCTTAAGTATCTGATTATGTTGAGCCGCTTATTCAGATTTTCTCTCATATCCTTACAGTGTTGCTTAAAAGTAAGTCTTTTATCAAAAATTATCCCTAATAGTTTAAGGTGATTGGTACATTCAATGGTACAATTGTCTAATATTAATGTAGGTGTTTTTTGCAAATATGTAAGACTTTACACTTGTTAATGGCTAAAACCGCTCCTGAGTATTTACCCCATTCTTTAATATCTTTAAGTATTTTTAAATATATGTTATTTAAAGCTTTTGTATCTTTCATTTTACTAAAGAGAAAGGCATCGTCTGCATAGATTGAAAGTTCAATATTTTTATGTTTTAGGATTATGCTATTAATCCGTTCAAACGCGATCATGAATAACACGACCGACAGTGGTGATCCTTGTGGGATGCCATTGTATAATGGATAAAATTCTGACAGTGTGTTGTTGACTCTGACTCGAAAGGAACGTCTGGTCATGAAAGCCTTCACTAACTTGAAGGTCTTCGGACCCACACCCCAACTGGCGAGTTGTTGAAGTACAGCGTGTACCCCCACGCGGTCATATGCCTTTTCAAAATCAGTCGCCAAGATGGTTATGTGATTTTTAGAGGAAAGAGCGTCAGACACGTAGTGTTGAAGGTGCAATAGCGAATCCATGGTACAATGCTTTGATTTGAACGCAGTTTGGTTCGGGCTTACAAATTTATTTTTTGTTATGTACCACAGTAGCCTTTTGCAATCATTTTTTCAACGATCTTGCTGAGGCACGACAGTAGTGATATCGGTCGAAAACTGTTTACTTCATGTGAGGGTTTATTTGGTTTTGGTATCGGTACAACGATTCCTGATCGCCAGATGTGTGGATAATTGCCTTGCTTGAACATAAAGTTGTACATCTCTAGGAGTTTAATTTTCGCCTCTGGAGGTAAATTTTTCAACATTGGATAGGAGATCCGATCATGACCAGGCGTTTTACCTTTTGCACTATGTAAAGCTAATTCAAGTTCCGTGAGAGAAAAGTCGCATTCTAATTGCTTAGAAACTGACGTTAGTTTGCTAGGATTGTATTGTTGCATAAGTATTATATTTTTGTTGTCGACGTATTCTGAACAAAAATTGTCATCTTTAGAGTACTCAGACCATTGGCTGCCAAAAGCATTTGCTATTTGTGAGGTTGTGCTTAGAATTCTATGATCTACCTTCAGTGACGTCACCATTTGTGTTGGAATGCCAGTTATAGATTTTATGTCATGCCAGACTCTTTTTGTGGTAGATAAAGGTGATATTTTCGCCGAGAATTCTTCAAAAGCGGTGCGTTTTGCATCTTTAGCTGCTCTTTTGAAAACAGCATTTGCTTTTTTGTATGCAATTAAATTAGTTATTGTTCCCGTTTTCTTGTACACCCCCCAGCATTTTTGTTTATGTTGCCGTAATTTGTTGAGCTCTGGGTTCCACCAACGCACTGTGCGTGTTGGATGGCAGGGTTTTGTTTGAGGGATTGTTACATTTGCAGCAGTCTTTATAGCTTTTGTTATTTTTGCAGCAAACCGGTTGACCTCCAAAGGAGGTCCGAAGTTAAAGTGTGTAGTGCAATATACCCTATATTTATCCCAATTAGCTTGATCGGTTTTAAATTTGACCATCCGTACACGTTTTTCAGTTTTAAAATGAGTCTGAAGAACTGTGGTGATCGGGTAGTGGTCGCTACCGTGGAGGTCGTCTGAGATTTCCCATTCACAGTTTGGTAGGAGAGTGGGTGTAACTAAAGTCAAGTCGATGTGGGTGAACGTATTATGTGTAGACAAATGAGTGGGTGACCCATTGTTGAGTACGACTAGTTCTGCTACTAAGATGGCGTCTTCTATTATTTGGCCCCTGCGATTAGCAACCTGCGACCCCAAAGTGGGCTCCAAGAGTTGAAATCGCCAGTCAATATAATTTCAGTATTTATTGGTGTCAACAAATTTAGTATTTCTCTGGGTGAGAAATTTTGTTGAGGTGGTATATAACTATTGAGTACAGTCACTTTAGGGTTAAAAAGTAACTCAATCCCAAGTGTGCATATAGTTGAATGGATATTTAATGCTTCGTGGGGAATATTCTTTTTAACTAAAATACCAATACCTTGTTTTGCATTTAAGTTCGTATCTAGATTACAAAAATAACCATTAACATTTTTTGGATAGCACATATTGCTTGCATTGGAAGGAAAGTGTGTTTCTTGTAAACATATTATGTCAGGGTTTTGCTCTTTTATAATTAGTAGTAGTTCGTGGTAATTGTTATTGTAGCCTTTTATGTTCCATTGCAGTATAGAAATACGCATAGGAGGGGAGTATTAAGAATATTAATTATTGGTGTCTGTATTTGTTTTTTTTAATAGTGAGATTTCCGTATCGCAAAATACGGGAGATGGGGAAGAGAGATCATAATAATTAAGTTGTTCTGTCGGAGAGGTTGAGAGTGGTGATTTGAGAGTGAGAAGGTGTGTATTATGTTTATTTTTTTCATTGATTTGTGTTGTCGGAGGTGTTGAGTGTGGTGCAATAGATGAAGTGAGAAGAGAGTTGGTAAAATTATTTCCAGTATTTTGCTGTGTAGTGAGTGGATTATGTTGATGGAAATTTTGTGGGGGTAAGTTATTGTTTTGTGCAATTGGAATAATAGAGGTTGTGGATTTCATTTGTGGTTTGTTTCGCACTATTGTTTCGCTTTGAGTTGAATGTTCCTGTGTTCCAACCACAATGGAAGAGTAGCTGGCAGTGTTGATGGAGTTTGGAATTGAGGATCTGTAAATTGTTTTTGCTTCCCGCAGAGTACATTTTTTGGTTGTTTTTATTTGTAAAATCTCTTTTTGTTGTAAATATTTTGGGCATTCTCTTGATGAAGCCGGGTGCTCTTGTGAGCAATTGACACATTTGGTTTGTGTGCAGACATTAGGAGAGTGAGGGGGTAGGGCACAATTAACGCACGTGGGATTGTTTCGACAATGCTTTGCGGTATGTCCTAAATACTGACACGATTTGCACCTCATTGGGTTGGGAATGTATGGGCGGATTTTCGCAGAATGCCACGAAATATCAATTTTTGTTGGTAGATTAAAGAGTTCAAAAGTCAAAAGGACCACTCCATTGGGCTTCGAAACCCCATCGTGAGCCCTCATAAATTTATACACACTTGTCACTTTCTGAGAGCTCAATTCATTAATAATTTCCTCCTCTGGGATGTTAATTAAATAAGGCGCGTATATTGTGCCCTTAACATAATTTAATGACTCATGAAGTTTGCAGGTGATTTCAGAAATGCCAGTTAGTGAATTTGTTTTTAGAAACTTTTCAGCGTCCTTTTGTAAGTCGACGAGAACAAGTAGGTTGCCATCTCTTGTAGGTGAAATTTCGGTAATGTTTTTCGTAATAAGATTAAGACCGCGATTGACCGCAAAACACGAAAAATCAGTGATTTTCTTTTCACAGTTTTTTGATGCTACTACCACGTATTTGGGTGTATTTGTTGTTGGAATTGGAAGATCAGGGAAATGTAGGTTAAGTTTTTGTGGTTTTTTTGGTCTTTTTGCTTGGGGACTTTCGCCAAGTAAAGCGAAGCGGTTGTCCCCAAAGGGGGAGGCCCCGTGGGCCATCTTGGGTGTTTCTCACACTTATTTAATATAATTAAATTAGAAACTATACCAGCAAGGTTGTGAAATTTACTAGGCGTTAAGGTAACCACGTGGGTTGCGGTGGAACACAGGTAAAGAAAACTGACAGCTATAATCAAACCCGAGAGAGAAATGATCGACGTCTGCTCACGATGAGTAATAGCCGACGACTGGGGATACAATTTATAAATTACCATGGCATACTCATGAGCTTAAAAGGCTTAAAAACCTAAGAAATAAGTTTTATAAAAAATATGTATCAACAAGTAGCATTGTTCATTTTACTAATTATAAGTACTATATGAAAGAAATTAATATTCTCGACAAGTCTCTCTATAAAAGATATATGTTGAGGTTTGAAACTAATATTAAAAATAACCCGAAAGGAGTTTTGGCGTTGTGTTTATTCGAAAAAGAAAAGCTCTAATATTCCTACCTCGATGTTTTTGGGGACGGAGATCTCTAATAGTGCTCTTGAAACCGCTAACCTTTTTTCTGAATTCTTTGAATCAAACTTTGAAAAAGGTAATGATTGTTCTTCTACTACAAATGAAACTTTTCATTCTTTTGACTTTGGGTCGTTGACCTTGTCTGAGGATGATGTAGTCTTAGGCATCTCGAATTTAAAATTAACGAAGAAACCGGATCTTGACGGGATTTCCTCGTTTCTTCTTAAAAAATGCTGCAACGCAATTGCTAAGCCGCTGCAGGTAATATTTAATAAGTCCCTTGAGTCTGGGATTTTCATAGATGACTGGAAGAAGTCATTTATAACCCCAATCTTTAAATCTGGAAATAAAAACAATGTTGCGAATTACAGACCAATAACGAAGCTAACGACGACTAGTAAACTCTTTGAGTGCACTGTCAACTCCAAAATATCTTTTGTAGTAAAACGCCTAATCTCGCCATCTCAGCACGGGTTTGTCGTGGGTCGTTCGACTATAACAAACCTTACACTGTTTTCCGAGTATTGCATATCTGCCTTTCAGGAAGGAAATTAAGTTGATGCGATTTACACCGACTTTTCGAAAGCGTTTGATAAGGTGTCGAACGCGGTTTTGATCAAAAAATCAAATTTGGGGTTTCACTATAGTATGCTATCGTGGTTTATATCCTATCTTAAAAATAGAGAAAGTTTTGTTAGTATTGAAAAGGTCCACTCTCGGCCATTTGTAGCGACTTCTGCTATACCACAAGGCAGTATCCTTGGTCCACTGTTGTTCATTCTGTTTGTCAATGATATCTCATATGCCGTCAGAAATTCTCAGTGCCTTTTGTTTGCCGATGACTTCAAACTTTACACTAAAGTTAAGGATTTTTCGGACGTTTCTAATTTACAGTCGGATATAAACTCAATCGATCGTTGGTGTGTTAATAACCAACTCCAACTTAATGTTTCAAAGTGTCACTCTGCCAATTTCTCGAAGTCAACCAATCCTATAAATACGAAGCGAATAAACGACTTTTGGATTCGTTCAATTCGTGAGGCATAAATCAAATAAATGGAATCAAATAAATGGAATAAATGGAAATGGAATGAAAGAACCATATTCTAGCCTAGAACGAACCAGACTTGTATAAAGCGACTTGGATCAGAGAATTCCGCACCGTTACGGCGAATGAACGCTAGCAAGGAGTAGGCTTTAGGTATGATGTAATTCAGGTGGGGTACAAAGCTGAATTTAGAATAAAAAATTACCCCAAGATCTTTAACTTCCATGATTCGACCAAGCGGGGAGTTCGCCAGGGAAAACTAAAGTTTGCAGATCCTTTACCATCCTATGAGGCACGTTGCAAGCTAATTGACCTAAAGTCTCTGGAAAACAGAAGAACAACCTTGGCACTGATGTTCGTTTCTGACATCGTGGTGGGAAGGGTTGATTGCCCGTTTTTGCTGCAGTTAATTAACTTCAATGTTCCTTCAAGAGCGCTACGACATGCAGACACATTCTATTTAAGCACTTGCCGAGCTAATTATGCTTTAAACTCCCCTTTATACAGAGCTTTAAACGTGTATAACACTCTATCTTCTAAATTCAAGTTAAACTTGTTTCTTTCAAAAGATGTTTTTAAAAATGATCTAAAACATGTTCTCTAGTTTTAAGCTTAGTTTGTAATGTGTCTGTAAGAACAATCTGTTCATAGACTTAAATAAATAAATAAATAAATACTTCAGCATCAGCCTAATTTTCGCGAATGCCCCGACGGAAGAGACGGACAATGCGACCAAGTATGCCTTCTATGCGATGCTTGAGGGATTCTACGACGGGCCCGATCCATGACGTCAAAATCGTCCTCGGGGGCTTCAATGCAAAAGATCGGGCGAGAAGGTATATTTGGTCGCACAGTCGGGCAGTTCAGCCTCCATACGACCTCTTCGAACAACGGTCTGATTCTAATCGATTTCGCCACGGCACGCTATCCCCCGATCAATCCACCCGCAACCAGATTGATGGAAGGCATGCTTCTAGCATTCTAGATGTTCGCACGTTCCAAGGACCCGACATCGACTCGGACCACTACCTTGTTGCAGCCAAGGTACGCATGCGTCTTTGCGCAGCGAAGACCGCGCAACCTAGTTTGCGAAGAAAGCTGGACATCAGTAAGCTGCGATCACAAGGGGTAGCCGAAGCCGCTCCCCTCTCCGCAAAATATGTCCTTGGTTTTCGACGCCCTTCACCAAAAAACCAATGGTACGATGGAGAGTGTCGCGCACCCACTGCAGTGAAGAATGCTGCCTACAAGAAGATCCTGCAGTCGGCCGCCACGCGAGCTATGACAGAAAACTACCGGGTGGAGAGGAAGAAAGAGAGGTGCCTTTTTAGACGCAAGAAACGGGAGCAAGAGAGGCGCGAGCGTGAGGAAATCGAGGAGTGCAGGAGCAGGAATGAAGCCCGAAAATTCTTCCAAAAAGTTAAGCGTCTCACGGAAGGATTTAAGCCTGGGGCATCTTCTTGCAGAGACGAAAACGGGGATCTGGTTATGGATGCGCAGAGTGTGCTGAGGTTGTGGAAGGAGCACTTCACCAAGCTGCTCGCAGGCGACGAAGGGAACAATGCCGCCAGTGGTGAAGATGTCCAGATGGCACCAATCGACGACGACGGTGTGGATGTGCCACCGCCCAGCCATGACGAGGTCCGGGTTGCTATCCAGCGACTCAAGAACAATAAAGCTGCAGGGCCGGATGGGCTACCAGCTGAGTTGTTCAAGGCCGGCGGCGGTGAGCTGATTGGGTGCATGCATCAGCTCATTAGCAAAATATGGCTGGAGGAACGAATGCCCAACGATTGGAACCTCAGTGCCCTTTGTCCTGTGCTGAAGAAAGGCGACCCAACAATATGTGCCAACTACAGGGGTATCAGCCTACTTCCCATTGCATACAAGGTCCTGACGAGCGTATTATGTGAAAGACTAAAGCCACTCGCCAAGGCGCTGATTGGACCTTATCAGTGCGGCTTTAGACCTGGTAAGTCCACCATCGACCAGATATTTACTTTACGCCAAATGCTGGAGAAGACCCATGAGAATCAAATCGATACACACCATCTCTTCATCGATTACAAGGCAGCATTCGATACCCCGATAAGGGATCGCCTATATGCCGCATTGTCTGAACTTGGTATCCCTGCAATGCTCGTGAGACTTTGCAGAGCGACGTTGAGCAATACGCGCAGCTCCGTCAAGGTTGGAAGTGACCTCTCCGACCCCTTTGATACCGTTCGAGGTTTCAGACAGGGTGATCCTTTGTCCTGCGACCTCTTTAACTTCACCATGGAGAATGTTCTGCGCAAGGCAAGGTAACAAGCGAGATGTCACCGCTGCCTTTGTGGCTATCGAAAGAGAATCTGCCAAAATGGGTCTGAGGGCAAGACGAAGTATATGCTGTCTACATGCAGGGACTCGCAGCGGCTAGGGTCTCACGTCGAGGCCGACAGGTATACTTTTGAAGTTGTCAAGGAATTCGTCTACCTTGGCACCGCCATCAACAGCAGCAATGATGTCAGCCTGGAGATAAAGCGAAGGATAACTCTTGCCAACAGGTGCTACTACGGTCTCGGTAGGCAATTGAGAAGTAGAGACCTCTCTCGACCGACAAAACTTTCACTCTATAGGACGCTTATCTTGCCCGTGCTCCTCTATGGCGCTGAAGTATGGACAATGACACGAAACGACATAGCGGCCCTTGGAGTGTTCGAGAGGAAGGTACTTCGCAAAATCTTCGGCCCTGTTCGTGTTGGTGACGACTATCGTATACGAACCAATAACGAGCTGTATAAGGACATGGACGTAGCGCAGCGAATAAACATCCAGCGGCTACGCTGGCTCGGTCATGTCTGCCGCATGGACGACGAATAATAATTTAATAATTGATTGGCACGACAGCCCGCTTACGCGAGACTAAGGCCTAGCTTCCCGCAACCACCCGTGTTGTGCGTGTGAATTTTGTACGCGGGTGGAAGGGACCTACAGTTTTATGCCGGTTCCGAACGGCAGGTTGGGAGCTCTTTCATAGGCAATTTTTACTCTCAGAGGTTTGCCATTTCCAGCTGAGAGGACAGCCACCGAAAGAGAAAACGAGTTTCCCGTTATTTTTTTTAGGTGTTACTACATGCAGTATTCGATCTTGCGTCGCTCTGCATGCGACTCGTTGGACCGCGCACTAACCAACTGAGCCACGGCGGCTGTCTGTCATGGACGACGAAGCTCCGGCGTAAAAGGTGTTCGATGCGATGGTTGGAGGTCGACGGCGAAGAGGGAGGTCGTGTCTCCGGTGGAAGGACCAAGTTGAAGAGGCCCTGTCATCTCTTGGTGTTACCAACTGGAGAAGGCGCGCGCCAAGCAGAGGCGCCTGGAGAGAAGTTTTGCGGCAAGCCGTAACCCGATAACGGGTTGTTATGGCCAGTTAAGTAAGTAAGTAAGACCAGCGCGATGACATATGAGGCGACATGGATTGGGAGCACTCGGTATGCACCAGCAAGGATACGCCAGATCCAGCCGGACAACGACATAACGATCCAGGCCATAAGCTCTGAGCCACCGGACAGGCCACGGGTGGTCTCCTCTAAAGTTGTTTGTTGGGTATGTGGCAAGCAGGACGACATATTACGAGACTGCCGCCAACGAAAGAGGCGTTGCCGTTCCCGATCGCAATCGCCTGAAGCAAGGAATGCTGACAATCGCTCCCCGGCCGACAAGCGCAGGGCTGAGGACGGCGAGTCGTTAAACTAGAACGGGTCAGCCCAAAGGGGCGTGAGCTGATCCCCACAATCTGCCGCCCCACCGTCCTTGTCTAACAGCTGAAACGACAGCCCGGCAGCTTGACAAGTGAAGGAAGGATAGATGGAAAGTTGTTCGTGTTGACACTGGATACTGGAGCGTCATATTCGATCATAAAAAGGAAGCTGCTGAAGAACTGGGAACCGCTGCATGACATACAGCTGCGGACTGCGACTGGCGAGCGCGCGTCGGTAAAAGGGAAAGTTACAAAAACGATTGCTATCGGCACCAGCAGCCTGGAACATGAGTTCATCGTCGCGGATATAATGGACGACGTGATTATCGGCGTGGATTTCATGATTAGGCACGGTTTTACGCTGGACCTGAAAGAACATGTGCAGAGATATGCCAACGTTTAATTCCCGCTGCACACCGGCTACGAGCGAAGCAAGGCGGTAAGGAAGGTTGTATCGTGTCAACACCGGAGGATACCAGCGAATTCTGAGGCGATTGTGTGGGCAAAGGTGGACGCGGACGATAAGACGAGTCGGCTGTGGGTAGTAGAAGCACCAAAACAAGGACACGACAACATCATCATCGTACATTAGTGGAACCTAAGAATGGCAGAATACCAGTAAGAATACTGAACCCCCTGAATGCACCCAGATATGTCGGGAAAGATGAGGTAATTGGCGAGTGTAAGGAAGCTGTAGCAGTGGTCAATTGCGAGAGTAGCCCACCTGGAGCTAATAAGAAGAGCGGTTTTAACATGGACGTCATACCGCAAGAGAACCAGTGGAGCAGCGAGTTGACGGCCAAGCAGAAACAGAAGGTGAGGTCTTTAAGGATTAAGGTCGTTAAGGATTTTTCGGACGTTTCTAATTTACAGTCGGATACAAACTCAATCGATCCTTGGTGTGTTAATAACCAACTCCAACTTAATGTTTCAAAGTGTCACTCTGCCAATTTCTCGAAGTCAACCAATCCTATAAATACGAAGCGAATAAACGACTTTTGGATTCGTTCAATTCGTGAGGCATAAATCAAATAAATGGAATCAAATAAATGGAATAAATGGAAATGGAATGAAAGAACCATATTCTAGCCTAGAACGAACCAGACTTGTATAAAGCGACTTGGATCAGAGAATTCCGCACCGTTACGGCGAATGAACGCTAGCAAGGAGTAGGCTTTAGGTATGATGTAATTCAGGTGGGGTACAAAGCTGAATTTAGAATAAAAAATTACCCCAAGATCTTTAACTTCCATGATTCGACCAAACGGGGAGTTCGCCAGGGAAAACTCAAGTTTGCAGATCCTTTACCATCCTATGAGGCACGTTGCAAGCTAATTGACCTAAAGTCTCTGGAAAACAGAAGAACAACCTTGGCACTGATGTTCGTTTCTGACATCGTGGTGGGAAGGGTTGATTGCCCGTTTTTGCTGCAGTTAATTAACTTCAATGTTCCTTCAAGAGCGCTACGACATGCAGACACATTCTATTTAAGCACTTGCCGAGCTAATTATGCTTTAAACTCCCCTTTATACAGAGCTTTAAACGGGTATAACACTCTATCTTCTAAATTCAAGTTAAACTTGTTTCTTTCAAAAGATGTTTTTAAAAATGATCTAAAACATGTTCTCTAGTTTTAAGCTTAGTTTGTAATGTGTCTGTAAGAACACTCTGTTCATAGACTTAAATAAATAAATAAATAAATACTTCAGCATCAGCCTAATTTTCGCGAATGCCCCGACGGAAGAGACGGACAATGCGACCAAGTATGCCTTCTATGCGATGCTTGAGGGATTCTACGACGGGCCCGATCCATGACGTCAAAATCGTCCTCGGGGGCTTCAATGCAAAAGATCGGGCGAGAAGGTATATTTGGTCGCACAGTCGGGCAGTTCAGCCTCCATACGACCTCTTCGAACAACGGTCTGATTCTAATCGATTTCGCCACGGCACGCTATCCCCCGATCAATCCACCCGCAACCAGATTGATGGAAGGCATGCTTCTAGCATTCTAGATGTTCGCACGTTCCAAGGACCCGACATCGACTCGGACCACTACCTTGTTGCAGCCAAGGTACGCATGCGTCAAAAAACCAATGGTACGATGGAGAGTGTCGCGCACCCACTGCAGTGAAGAATGCTGCCTACAAGAAGATCCTGCAGTCGGCCGCCACGCGAGCTATGACAGAAAACTACCGGGAGGAGAGGAAGAAAGAGAGGTGCCTTTTTAGACGCAAGAAACGGGAGCAAGAGAGGCGCGAGCGTGAGGAAATCGAGGAGTGCAGGAGCAGGAATGAAGCCCGAAAATTCTTCCAAAAAGTTAAGCGTCTCACGGAAGGATTTAAGCCTGGGGCATCTTCTTGCAGAGACGAAAACGGGGATCTGGTTACGGATGCGCAGAGTGTGCTGAGGTTGTGGAAGGAGCACTTCACCAAGCTGCTCGTAGGCGACGAAGGGAACAATGCCGCCAGTGGTGAAGATGTCCAGATGGCACCAATCGACGACGACGGTGTGGATGTGCCACCGCCCAGCCATGACGAGGTCCGGGTTGCTATCCAGCGACTCAAGAACAATAAAGCTGCAGGGCCGGATGGGCTACCAGCTGAGTTGTTCAAGGCCGGCGGCGGTGAGCTGATTGGGTGCATGCATCAGCTCATTAGCAAAATATGGCTGGAGGAACGAATGCCCAACGATTGGAACCTCAGTGCCCTTTGTCCTGTGCTGAAGAAAGGCGACCCAACAATATGTGCCAACTACAGGGGTATCAGCCTACTTCCCATTGCATACAAGGTCCTGACGAGCGTATTATGTGAAAGACTAAAGCCACTCGCCAAGGCGCTGATTGGACCTTATCAGTGCGGCTTTAGACCTGGTAAGTCCACCATCGACCAGATATTTACTTTACGCCAAATGCTGGAGAAGACCCATGAGAATCAAATCGATACACACCATCTCTTCATCGATTACAAGGCAGCATTCGATACCCCGATAAGGGATCGCCTATATGCCGCATTGTCTGAACTTGGTATCCCTGCAATGCTCGTGAGACTTTGCAGAGCGACGTTGAGCAATACGCGCAGCTCCGTCAAGGTTGGAAGTGACCTCTCCGACCCCTTTGATACCGTTCGAGGTTTCAGACAGGGTGATCCTTTGTCCTGCGACCTCTTTAACTTCACCATGGAGAATGTTCTGCGCAAGGCAAGGTAACAAGCGAGATGTCACCGCTGCCTTTGTGGCTATCGAAAGAGAAGCTGCCAAAATGGGTCTGAGGGCAAGACGAAGTATATGCTGTCTACATGCAGGGACTCGCAGCGGCTAGGGTCTCACGTCGAGGCCGACAGGTATACTTTTGAAGTTGTCAAGGAATTCGTCTACCTTGGCACCGCCATCAACAGCAGCAATGATGTCAGCCTGGAGATAAAGCGAAGGATAACTCTTGCCAACAGGTGCTACTACGGTCTCGGTAGGCAATTGAGAAGTAGAGACCTCTCTCGACCGACAAAACTTTCACTCTATAGGACGCTTATCTTGCCCGTGCTCCTCTATGGCGCTGAAGTATGGACAATGACACGAAACGACATAGCGGCCCTTGGAGTGTTCGAGAGGAAGGTACTTCGCAAAATCTTCGGCCCTGTTCGTGTTGGTGACGACTATCGTATACGAACCAATAACGAGCTGTATAAGGACATGGACGTAGCGCAGCGAATAAACATCCAGCGGCTACGCTGGCTCGGTCATGTCTGCCGCATGGACGACGAATAATAATTTAATAATTGATTGGCACGACAGCCCGCTTACGCGAGACTAAGGCCTAGCTTCCCGCAACCACCCGTGTTGTGCGTGTGAATTTTGTACGCGGGTGGAAGGGACCTACAGTTTTATGCCGGTTCCGAACGGCAGGTTGGGAGCTCTTTCATAGGCAATTTTTACTCTCAGAGGTTTGCCATTTCCAGCTGAGAGGACAGCCATCGAAAGAGAAAACGAGTTTCCCGTTATTTTTTTTAGGTGTTACTACATGCAGTATTCGATCTTGCGTCGCTCTGCATGCGACTCGTTGGACCGCGCACTAACCAACTGAGCCACGGCGGCTGTCTGTCATGGACGACGAAGCTCCGGCGTAAAAGGTGTTCGATGCGATGGTTGGAGGTCGACGGCGAAGAGGGAGGTCGTGTCTCCGGTGGAAGGACCAAGTTGAAGAGGCCCTGTCATCTCTTGGTGTTACCAACTGGAGAAGGCGCGCGCCAAGCAGAGGCGCCTGGAGAGAAGTTTTGCGGCAAGCCGTAACCCGATAACGGGTTGTTATGGCCAGTTAAGTAAGTAAGTAAGACCAGCGCGATGACATATGAGGCGACATGGATTGGGAGCACTCGGTATGCACCAGCAAGGATACGCCAGATCCAGCCGGACAACGACATAACGATCCAGGCCATAAGCTCTGAGCCACCGGACAGGCCACGGGTGGTCTCCTCTAAAGTTGTTTGTTGGGTATGTGGCAAGCAGGACGACATATTACGAGACTGCCGCCAACGAAAGAGGCGTTGCTGTTCCCGATCGCAATCGCCTGAAGCAAGGAATGCTGACAATCGCTCCCCGGCCGACAAGCGCAGGGCTGAGGACGGCGAGTCGTTAAACTAGAACGGGTCAGCCCAAAGGGGCGTGAGCTGATCCCCACAATCTGCCGCCCCACCGTCCTTGTCTAACAGCTGAAACGACAGCCCGGCAGCTTGACAAGTGAAGGAAGGATAGATGGAAAGTTGTTCGTGTTGACACTGGATACTGGAGCGTCATATTCGATCATAAAAAGGAAGCTGCTGAAGAACTGGGAACCGCTGCATGACATACAGCTGCGGACTGCGACTGGCGAGCGCGCGTCGGTAAAAGGGAAAGTTACAAAAACGATTGCTATCGGCACCAGCAGCCTGGAACATGAGTTCATCGTCGCGGATATAATGGACGACGTGATTATCGGCGTGGATTTCATGATTAGGCACGGTTTTACGCTGGACCTGAAAGAACATGTGCAGAGATATGCCAACGTTTAATTCCCGCTGCACACCGGCTACGAGCGAAGCAAGGCGGTAAGGAAGGTTGTATCGTGTCAACACCGGAGGATACCAGCGAATTCTGAGGCGATTGTGTGGGCAAAGGTGGACGAGGACGATAAGACGAGTCGGCTGTGGGTAGTAGAAGCACCAAAACAAGGACACGACAACATCATCATCGTACATTAGTGGAACCTAAGAATGGCAGAATACCAGTAAGAATACTGAACCCCCTGAATGCACCCAGATATGTCGGGAAAGATGAGGTAATTGGCGAGTGTAAGGAAGCTGTAGCAGTGGTCAATTGCGAGAGTAGCCCACCTGGAGCTAATAAGAAGAGCGGTTTTAACATGGACGTCATACCGCAAGAGAACCAGTGGAGCAGCGAGTTGACGGCCAAGCAGAAACAGAAGGTGAGGTCTTTAAGGATTAAGGTCGTTAAGGATTTTTCGGACGTTTCTAATTTACAGTCGGATATAAACTCAATCGATCCTTGGTGTGTTAATAACCAACTCCAACTTAATGTTTCAAAGTGTCACTCTGCCAATTTCTCGAAGTCAACCAATCCTATAAATACGAAGCGAATAAACGACTTTTGGATTCGTTCAATTCGTGAGGCATAAATCAAATAAATGGAATCAAATAAATGGAATAAATGGAAATGGAATGAAAGAACCATATTCTAGCCTAGAACGAACCAGACTTGTATAAAGCGACTTGGATCAGAGAATTCCGCACCGTTACGGCGAATGAACGCTAGCAAGGAGTAGGCTTTAGGTATGATGTAATTCAGGTGGGGTACAAAGCTGAATTTAGAATAAAAAATTACCCCAAGATCTTTAACTTCCATGATTCGACCAAACGGGGAGTTCGCCAGGGAAAACTCAAGTTTGCAGATCCTTTACCATCCTATGAGGCACGTTGCAAGCTAATTGACCTAAAGTCTCTGGAAAACAGAAGAACAACCTTGGCACTGATGTTCGTTTCTGACATCGTGGTGGGAAGGGTTGATTGCCCGTTTTTGCTGCAGTTAATTAACTTCAATGTTCCTTCAAGAGCGCTACGACATGCAGACACATTCTATTTAAGCACTTGCCGAGCTAATTATGCTTTAAACTCCCCTTTATACAGAGCTTTAAACGTGTATAACACTCTATCTTCTAAATTCAAGTTAAACTTGTTTCTTTCAAAAGATGTTTTTAAAAATGATCTAAAACATGTTCTCTAGTTTTAAGCTTAGTTTGTAATGTGTCTGTAAGAACAATCTGTTCATAGACTTAAATAAATAAATAAATAAATACTTCAGCATCAGCCTAATTTTCGCGAATGCCCCGACGGAAGAGACGGACAATGCGACCAAGTATGCCTTCTATGCGATGCTTGAGGGATTCTACGACGGGCCCGATCCATGACGTCAAAATCGTCCTCGGGGGCTTCAATGCAAAAGATCGGGCGAGAAGGTATATTTGGTCGCACAGTCGGGCAGTTCAGCCTCCATACGACCTCTTCGAACAACGGTCTGATTCTAATCGATTTCGCCACGGCACGCTATCCCCCGATCAATCCACCCGCAACCAGATTGATGGAAGGCATGCTTCTAGCATTCTAGATGTTCGCACGTTCCAAGGACCCGACATCGACTCGGACCACTACCTTGTTGCAGCCAAGGTACGCATGCGTCTTTGCGCAGCGAAGACCGCGCAACCTAGTTTGCGAAGAAAGCTGGACATCAGTAAGCTGCGATCACAAGGGGTAGCCGAAGCCGCTCCCCTCTCCGCAAAATATGTCCTTGGTTTTCGACGCCCTTCACCAAAAAACCAATGGTACGATGGAGAGTGTCGCGCACCCACTGCAGTGAAGAATGCTGCCTACAAGAAGATCCTGCAGTCGGCCGCCACGCGAGCTATGACAGAAAACTACCGGGAGGAGAGGAAGAAAGAGAGGTGCCTTTTTAGACGCAAGAAACGGGAGCAAGAGAGGCGCGAGCGTGAGGAAATCGAGGAGTGCAGGAGCAGGAATGAAGCCCGAAAATTCTTCCAAAAAGTTAAGCGTCTCACGGAAGGATTTAAGCCTGGGGCATCTTCTTGCAGAGACGAAAACGGGGATCTGGTTACGGATGCGCAGAGTGTGCTGAGGTTGTGGAAGGAGCACTTCACCAAGCTGCTCGCAGGCGACGAAGGGAACAATGCCGCCAGTGGTGAAGATGTCCAGATGGCACCAATCGACGACGACGGTGTGGATGTGCCACCGCCCAGCCATGACGAGGTCCGGGTTGCTATCCAGCGACTCAAGAACAATAAAGCTGCAGGGCCGGATGGGCTACCAGCTGAGTTGTTCAAGGCCGGCGGCGGTGAGCTGATTGGGTGCATGCATCAGCTCATTAGCAAAATATGGCTGGAGGAACGAATGCCCAACGATTGGAACCTCAGTGCCCTTTGTCCTGTGCTGAAGAAAGGCGACCCAACAATATGTGCCAACTACAGGGGTATCAGCCTACTTCCCATTGCATACAAGGTCCTGACGAGCGTATTATGTGAAAGACTAAAGCCACTCGCCAAGGCGCTGATTGGACCTTATCAGTGCGGCTTTAGACCTGGTAAGTCCACCATCGACCAGATATTTACTTTACGCCAAATGCTGGAGAAGACCCATGAGAATCAAATCGATACACACCATCTCTTCATCGATTACAAGGCAGCATTCGATACCCCGATAAGGGATCGCCTATATGCCGCATTGTCTGAACTTGGTATCCCTGCAATGCTCGTGAGACTTTGCAGAGCGACGTTGAGCAATACGCGCAGCTCCGTCAAGGTTGGAAGTGACCTCTCCGACCCCTTTGATACCGTTCGAGGTTTCAGACAGGGTGATCCTTTGTCCTGCGACCTCTTTAACTTCACCATGGAGAATGTTCTGCGCAAGGCAAGGTAACAAGCGAGATGTCACCGCTGCCTTTGTGGCTATCGAAAGAGAATCTGCCAAAATGGGTCTGAGGGCAAGACGAAGTATATGCTGTCTACATGCAGGGACTCGCAGCGGCTAGGGTCTCACGTCGAGGCCGACAGGTATACTTTTGAAGTTGTCAAGGAATTCGTCTACCTTGGCACCGCCATCAACAGCAGCAATGATGTCAGCCTGGAGATAAAGCGAAGGATAACTCTTGCCAACAGGTGCTACTACGGTCTCGGTAGGCAATTGAGAAGTAGAGACCTCTCTCGACCGACAAAACTTTCACTCTATAGGACGCTTATCTTGCCCGTGCTCCTCTATGGCGCTGAAGTATGGACAATGACACGAAACGACATAGCGGCCCTTGGAGTGTTCGAGAGGAAGGTACTTCGCAAAATCTTCGGCCCTGTTCGTGTTGGTGACGACTATCGTATACGAACCAATAACGAGCTGTATAAGGACATGGACGTAGCGCAGCGAATAAACATCCAGCGGCTACGCTGGCTCGGTCATGTCTGCCGCATGGACGACGAATAATAATTTAATAATTGATTGGCACGACAGCCCGCTTACGCGAGACTAAGGCCTAGCTTCCCGCAACCACCCGTGTTGTGCGTGTGAATTTTGTACGCGGGTGGAAGGGACCTACAGTTTTATGCCGGTTCCGAACGGCAGGTTGGGAGCTCTTTCATAGGCAATTTTTACTCTCAGAGGTTTGCCATTTCCAGCTGAGAGGACAGCCATCGAAAGAGAAAACGAGTTTCCCGTTATTTTTTTTAGGTGTTACTACATGCAGTATTCGATCTTGCGTCGCTCTGCATGCGACTCGTTGGACCGCGCACTAACCAACTGAGCCACGGCGGCTGTCTGTCATGGACGACGAAGCTCCGGCGTAAAAGGTGTTCGATGCGATGGTTGGAGGTCGACGGCGAAGAGGGAGGTCGTGTCTCCGGTGGAAGGACCAAGTTGAAGAGGCCCTGTCATCTCTTGGTGTTACCAACTGGAGAAGGCGCGCGCCAAGCAGAGGCGCCTGGAGAGAAGTTTTGCGGCAAGCCGTAACCCGATAACGGGTTGTTATGGCCAGTTAAGTAAGTAAGTAAGACCAGCGCGATGACATATGAGGCGACATGGATTGGGAGCACTCGGTATGCACCAGCAAGGATACGCCAGATCCAGCCGGACAACGACATAACGATCCAGGCCATAAGCTCTGAGCCACCGGACAGGCCACGGGTGGTCTCCTCTAAAGTTGTTTGTTGGGTATGTGGCAAGCAGGACGACATATTACGAGACTGCCGCCAACGAAAGAGGCGTTGCTGTTCCCGATCGCAATCGCCTGAAGCAAGGAATGCTGACAATCGCTCCCCGGCCGACAAGCGCAGGGCTGAGGACGGCGAGTCGTTAAACTAGAACGGGTCAGCCCAAAGGGGCGTGAGCTGATCCCCACAATCTGCCGCCCCACCGTCCTTGTCTAACAGCTGAAACGACAGCCCGGCAGCTTGACAAGTGAAGGAAGGATAGATGGAAAGTTGTTCGTGTTGACACTGGATACTGGAGCGTCATATTCGATCATAAAAAGGAAGCTGCTGAAGAACTGGGAACCGCTGCATGACATACAGCTGCGGACTGCGACTGGCGAGCGCGCGTCGGTAAAAGGGAAAGTTACAAAAACGATTGCTATCGGCACCAGCAGCCTGGAACATGAGTTCATCGTCGCGGATATAATGGACGACGTGATTATCGGCGTGGATTTCATGATTAGGCACGGTTTTACGCTGGACCTGAAAGAACATGTGCAGAGATATGCCAACGTTTAATTCCCGCTGCACACCGGCTACGAGCGAAGCAAGGCGGTAAGGAAGGTTGTATCGTGTCAACACCGGAGGATACCAGCGAATTCTGAGGCGATTGTGTGGGCAAAGGTGGACGAGGACGATAAGACGAGTCGGCTGTGGGTAGTAGAAGCACCAAAACAAGGACACGACAACATCATCATCGTACATTAGTGGAACCTAAGAATGGCAGAATACCAGTAAGAATACTGAACCCCCTGAATGCACCCAGATATGTCGGGAAAGATGAGGTAATTGGCGAGTGTAAGGAAGCTGTAGCAGTGGTCAATTGCGAGAGTAGCCCACCTGGAGCTAATAAGAAGAGCGGTTTTAACATGGACGTCATACCGCAAGAGAACCAGTGGAGCAGCGAGTTGACGGCCAAGCAGAAACAGAAGGTGAGGTCTTTAAGGATTAAGGTCGTTAAGGATTTTTCGGACGTTTCTAATTTACAGTCGGATATAAACTCAATCGATCCTTGGTGTGTTAATAACCAACTCCAACTTAATGTTTCAAAGTGTCACTCTGCCAATTTCTCGAAGTCAACCAATCCTATAAATACGAAGCGAATAAACGACTTTTGGATTCGTTCAATTCGTGAGGCATAAATCAAATAAATGGAATCAAATAAATGGAATAAATGGAAATGGAATGAAAGAACCATATTCTAGCCTAGAACGAACCAGACTTGTATAAAGCGACTTGGATCAGAGAATTCCGCACCGTTACGGCGAATGAACGCTAGCAAGGAGTAGGCTTTAGGTATGATGTAATTCAGGTGGGGTACAAAGCTGAATTTAGAATAAAAAATTACCCCAAGATCTTTAACTTCCATGATTCGACCAAACGGGGAGTTCGCCAGGGAAAACTCAAGTTTGCAGATCCTTTACCATCCTATGAGGCACGTTGCAAGCTAATTGACCTAAAGTCTCTGGAAAACAGAAGAACAACCTTGGCACTGATGTTCGTTTCTGACATCGTGGTGGGAAGGGTTGATTGCCCGTTTTTGCTGCAGTTAATTAACTTCAATGTTCCTTCAAGAGCGCTACGACATGCAGACACATTCTATTTAAGCACTTGCCGAGCTAATTATGCTTTAAACTCCCCTTTATACAGAGCTTTAAACGTGTATAACACTCTATCTTCTAAATTCAAGTTAAACTTGTTTCTTTCAAAAGATGTTTTTAAAAATGATCTAAAACATGTTCTCTAGTTTTAAGCTTAGTTTGTAATGTGTCTGTAAGAACAATCTGTTCATAGACTTAAATAAATAAATAAATAAATACTTCAGCATCAGCCTAATTTTCGCGAATGCCCCGACGGAAGAGACGGACAATGCGACCAAGTATGCCTTCTATGCGATGCTTGAGGGATTCTACGACGGGCCCGATCCATGACGTCAAAATCGTCCTCGGGGGCTTCAATGCAAAAGATCGGGCGAGAAGGTATATTTGGTCGCACAGTCGGGCAGTTCAGCCTCCATACGACCTCTTCGAACAACGGTCTGATTCTAATCGATTTCGCCACGGCACGCTATCCCCCGATCAATCCACCCGCAACCAGATTGATGGAAGGCATGCTTCTAGCATTCTAGATGTTCGCACGTTCCAAGGACCCGACATCGACTCGGACCACTACCTTGTTGCAGCCAAGGTACGCATGCGTCTTTGCGCAGCGAAGACCGCGCAACCTAGTTTGCGAAGAAAGCTGGACATCAGTAAGCTGCGATCACAAGGGGTAGCCGAAGCCGCTCCCCTCTCCGCAAAATATGTCCTTGGTTTTCGACGCCCTTCACCAAAAAACCAATGGTACGATGGAGAGTGTCGCGCACCCACTGCAGTGAAGAATGCTGCCTACAAGAAGATCCTGCAGTCGGCCGCCACGCGAGCTATGACAGAAAACTACCGGGAGGAGAGGAAGAAAGAGAGGTGCCTTTTTAGACGCAAGAAACGGGAGCAAGAGAGGCGCGAGCGTGAGGAAATCGAGGAGTGCAGGAGCAGGAATGAAGCCCGAAAATTCTTCCAAAAAGTTAAGCGTCTCACGGAAGGATTTAAGCCTGGGGCATCTTCTTGCAGAGACGAAAACGGGGATCTGGTTACGGATGCGCAGAGTGTGCTGAGGTTGTGGAAGGAGCACTTCACCAAGCTGCTCGCAGGCGACGAAGGGAACAATGCCGCCAGTGGTGAAGATGTCCAGATGGCACCAATCGACGACGACGGTGTGGATGTGCCACCGCCCAGCCATGACGAGGTCCGGGTTGCTATCCAGCGACTCAAGAACAATAAAGCTGCAGGGCCGGATGGGCTACCAGCTGAGTTGTTCAAGGCCGGCGGCGGTGAGCTGATTGGGTGCATGCATCAGCTCATTAGCAAAATATGGCTGGAGGAACGAATGCCCAACGATTGGAACCTCAGTGCCCTTTGTCCTGTGCTGAAGAAAGGCGACCCAACAATATGTGCCAACTACAGGGGTATCAGCCTACTTCCCATTGCATACAAGGTCCTGACGAGCGTATTATGTGAAAGACTAAAGCCACTCGCCAAGGCGCTGATTGGACCTTATCAGTGCGGCTTTAGACCTGGTAAGTCCACCATCGACCAGATATTTACTTTACGCCAAATGCTGGAGAAGACCCATGAGAATCAAATCGATACACACCATCTCTTCATCGATTACAAGGCAGCATTCGATACCCCGATAAGGGATCGCCTATATGCCGCATTGTCTGAACTTGGTATCCCTGCAATGCTCGTGAGACTTTGCAGAGCGACGTTGAGCAATACGCGCAGCTCCGTCAAGGTTGGAAGTGACCTCTCCGACCCCTTTGATACCGTTCGAGGTTTCAGACAGGGTGATCCTTTGTCCTGCGACCTCTTTAACTTCACCATGGAGAATGTTCTGCGCAAGGCAAGGTAACAAGCGAGATGTCACCGCTGCCTTTGTGGCTATCGAAAGAGAATCTGCCAAAATGGGTCTGAGGGCAAGACGAAGTATATGCTGTCTACATGCAGGGACTCGCAGCGGCTAGGGTCTCACGTCGAGGCCGACAGGTATACTTTTGAAGTTGTCAAGGAATTCGTCTACCTTGGCACCGCCATCAACAGCAGCAATGATGTCAGCCTGGAGATAAAGCGAAGGATAACTCTTGCCAACAGGTGCTACTACGGTCTCGGTAGGCAATTGAGAAGTAGAGACCTCTCTCGACCGACAAAACTTTCACTCTATAGGACGCTTATCTTGCCCGTGCTCCTCTATGGCGCTGAAGTATGGACAATGACACGAAACGACATAGCGGCCCTTGGAGTGTTCGAGAGGAAGGTACTTCGCAAAATCTTCGGCCCTGTTCGTGTTGGTGACGACTATCGTATACGAACCAATAACGAGCTGTATAAGGACATGGACGTAGCGCAGCGAATAAACATCCAGCGGCTACGCTGGCTCGGTCATGTCTGCCGCATGGACGACGAATAATAATTTAATAATTGATTGGCACGACAGCCCGCTTACGCGAGACTAAGGCCTAGCTTCCCGCAACCACCCGTGTTGTGCGTGTGAATTTTGTACGCGGGTGGAAGGGACCTACAGTTTTATGCCGGTTCCGAACGGCAGGTTGGGAGCTCTTTCATAGGCAATTTTTACTCTCAGAGGTTTGCCATTTCCAGCTGAGAGGACAGCCACCGAAAGAGAAAACGAGTTTCCCGTTATTTTTTTTAGGTGTTACTACATGCAGTATTCGATCTTGCGTCGCTCTGCATGCGACTCGTTGGACCGCGCACTAACCAACTGAGCCACGGCGGCTGTCTGTCATGGACGACGAAGCTCCGGCGTAAAAGGTGTTCGATGCGATGGTTGGAGGTCGACGGCGAAGAGGGAGGTCGTGTCTCCGGTGGAAGGACCAAGTTGAAGAGGCCCTGTCATCTCTTGGTGTTACCAACTGGAGAAGGCGCGCGCCAAGCAGAGGCGCCTGGAGAGAAGTTTTGCGGCAAGCCGTAACCCGATAACGGGTTGTTATGGCCAGTTAAGTAAGTAAGTAAGACCAGCGCGATGACATATGAGGCGACATGGATTGGGAGCACTCGGTATGCACCAGCAAGGATACGCCAGATCCAGCCGGACAACGACATAACGATCCAGGCCATAAGCTCTGAGCCACCGGACAGGCCACGGGTGGTCTCCTCTAAAGTTGTTTGTTGGGTATGTGGCAAGCAGGACGACATATTACGAGACTGCCGCCAACGAAAGAGGCGTTGCCGTTCCCGATCGCAATCGCCTGAAGCAAGGAATGCTGACAATCGCTCCCCGGCCGACAAGCGCAGGGCTGAGGACGGCGAGTCGTTAAACTAGAACGGGTCAGCCCAAAGGGGCGTGAGCTGATCCCCACAATCTGCCGCCCCACCGTCCTTGTCTAACAGCTGAAACGACAGCCCGGCAGCTTGACAAGTGAAGGAAGGATAGATGGAAAGTTGTTCGTGTTGACACTGGATACTGGAGCGTCATATTCGATCATAAAAAGGAAGCTGCTGAAGAACTGGGAACCGCTGCATGACATACAGCTGCGGACTGCGACTGGCGAGCGCGCGTCGGTAAAAGGGAAAGTTACAAAAACGATTGCTATCGGCACCAGCAGCCTGGAACATGAGTTCATCGTCGCGGATATAATGGACGACGTGATTATCGGCGTGGATTTCATGATTAGGCACGGTTTTACGCTGGACCTGAAAGAACATGTGCAGAGATATGCCAACGTTTAATTCCCGCTGCACATCGGCTACGAGCGAAGCAAGGCGGTAAGGAAGGTTGTATCGTGTCAACACCGGAGGATACCAGCGAATTCTGAGGCGATTGTGTGGGCAAAGGTGGACGAGGACGATAAGACGAGTCGGCTGTGGGTAGTAGAAGCACCAAAACAAGGACACGACAACATCATCATCGTACATTAGTGGAACCTAAGAATGGCAGAATACCAGTAAGAATACTGAACCCCCTGAATGCACCCAGATATGTCGGGAAAGATGAGGTAATTGGCGAGTGTAAGGAAGCTGTAGCAGTGGTCAATTGCGAGAGTAGCCCACCTGGAGCTAATAAGAAGAGCGGTTTTAACATGGACGTCATACCGCAAGAGAACCAGTGGAGCAGCGAGTTGACGGCCAAGCAGAAACAGAAGGTGAGGTCTTTCCTGAAGTCAATATTTGCGGCAGAACAGCCATAGTGAAGCACAACATCGACACCGGAAGGAACATGTGCTGAGATATGCCAACGTTGAATTCCCGCTGCACACCGGCTACAAGCGAAGCGTGGCGGTAAGGAAGGTTGTATCGTGTCAACACCGGAGGATACCAGCGAATTCTGAGGCGATTGTGTGGGCAAAGGTGGACGAGGACGATGGGACGATTCGGCTGTGGGTTGTAGAAGCACCGAAACAAGGACACGACAACATCATCATCGGACGTACATTAGTGGAACCTAAGTATGGCAGAATACCAGTCAGAATACTGAACCCCCTGAATGCACCCAGATATGTCGGGAAAGATGAGGTAATTGGCGAGTGTAAGGAAGCTGTAGCAATGGTCAATTGCGAGAGTAGCCCACCTGGAGGTAATAAGAGGAGCGGTTTTAACATGGACGTCATACCGCAAGAGAACCAGTGGAGCAGCGAGTTGACGGCCAAGCAGAAACAGAAGGCGAGGTCACTCCTGCAGCACTATGGGTCAATATTTACGGCAGAAGCAGGCGGAAGAACAGCCATAGTGAAGCACAACATCGACACCGGAAGTGCAAAACCGATTCGCCAACCACCACGACGGGTTCCTCTGGCCAAGAGGGAGGAGGTCACAAATTTGATCGAAAACATGCGGAAAGAAAAGGTCATAGAGCCTTCTTCGGGCCCCTAGTGCTCGCCGGTCGTGCTAGTCAAGAAAAAAGATGGCAGTACCCGGTTTTGTGTGGACTAACAGAAGCTCAATGATGTAACCAAGAAGGACAGTTATCCACTACCTCGGATCGATGACACCCTGGACATTGTCAGGCACCCAGTGGTTCTCCACACTCGACTTACGCAGCGCCTATTGGCAGGTAGAGCTTGCAGACAAGGACAAGGAGAAACCGGCTTTCAGTGTTGGCGATGGTTTGTGGCAGTTCACCGTCATGCCGTTTGGACTCTGCAACGCACTAGCAACATTCGAGCGGCTAATGGAACGCGTGCTAAAAGGGCTGCATTGGCGGACGTGTCTGGTGTACCTCGACGACATAATCGTAATGGGTAAAAACTTCGACGACCACCTGGGAAAGCTAAAGGAGGTATTCGAGCGGATACGAGAAGCCGGGCTTAAACTCAACCCAAAGAAGTGCTCGCTGTTCCAAAAGGAGGTCAAGTATCTGGGTCATACGGTTTCCGCCCGCGGAGTACATACGGATGAAGGCAAAATCACGGCTGTGAAGGAGTGGCCCCGGCCACACAATCTACACGAACTCCGCAGTTTCCTGGGCCTGTGCACATACTACCGCCGATTTGTTCCGGGATTCGCGAACATAGCCAGCAGCCTGCACAAACTGACGAAAAAGAGCCAAGCTTTCGAGTGGAACGAGGAGCAGGAACAGGCTTTTGCACGTCTGAAGGATAAACTGTGCAGTGCTCCAATTCTGGCCTTCCCCGTGCCTGGGGAGATGTTTGTGCTGGATACAGATGCAAGCGGGAATAGTATTGGCGGTGTGCTATCACAGATAATAGACGGCCAGGAACAAGTGATAGCGTACTACAGTAGGGTTCTATCGAAACCGGAACGCAACTACTGTGTGACACGGAGAGAACTGCTGGTGGTATTGGACTGCGTAAAACACTTCCACAAATATCTGTATGGACAAAGGTTTCGCCTGCGCACAGATCATGCGGCATTGAGATGGCTCCTGAACTTTAAAGATCCTGAAGGGCAATTGGCGCGGTGGATCGAGCGACAGCAGAGCTACGACTACACGATAGAGCATGGCAAGGGCAGTAGCCTTGGAAATGCCGATGCCTTGTCCCGCCGTCCGTGCAAAGTCGAATGCGGGCAATGCTCGCGAGCCGAAAGCAAAGAACAGATAGTGGACGTCCGGTTGGTAAGCGTCATGCCAGAGGAAGAGTAGTCTGCGGAGAGGCTACAAAAAGACCAGCGTGAGGATGCGGATCTTGCGAAAATCGTCGAAGGCAAGGAGCAAGGCGCACGTCCAGACTGGCAGGAGATGGCCTGTGAAAGCCCGATCGCTAAGGCTTACTGGGCACAGTGGAAAAGTCTGCGACTGAAAGAAGGATGCCTGTACCGCGAATGGGAGAGCGCGGATGGTCGGACCAGCAACTCCCTAATGGTAGTGCCGAAATGCAGAATCAACGAGGTCATCGAGGCATACCATAACGACTCCAGTGGAGGGCACCTAGGCATCACCAAAACCGTCGCCAAAATAAAAAAACGATTCTACTGGGTAGGATGTCAGGAGTCTGTTGCCGAGTGGATTAAGAGCTGCGACCGATGTTCAGCCGCGAAAGGGCCGACAAGAAAATCTCGAGGCCGCATGCAGCAGTCCAACGTGGGAGCGCCCTTCGAGCGGATTGCTATGGACGTCGCCGGCCCATTCCCAACTAGCACTCAGGGCAACAAATATGTGCTGGTTGTAATGGATTACTTCAGCAAATGGCCCGAAGTGTACCCTATTCCTAACCAGGAGGCCACTACGATCTCGGAAAAGCTGGTAAACAACTGGGTAGCCAGGTTCGTGGTTCCGTTGGAGTTGCACTCAGATCAAGGCCGGAATTTCGAGTCTGCGGTATTCAAGGAAGTGTGTGAGCTACTGGGGATAAAGAAAACTCGTACCACGCCTTTGCACCCACAGTCCGACGGCATGGTGGAACGCTTTAACCGGACACTGGAGGAATACCTGCGGAAAGTGGTAGGCAGGAATCAAAAGGATTGGGACACGCATATCCCCCTGTTCCTGATGGCGTATAGGTCAGCCCCGCACGACACGACATCACTCACTCCAGCCCGAGCAGTGTTCGGCACAGAGTTGCGGTTACCCGCTGACTTGAAGTTCGGCGTAGTCAGCACGACGGGAGGCGCTAAGACGGACTATGTGGTCAATAAGCAGGCGGAACTAGAGGAAATTCACCAGTTTATAAGGAGCCGCACCAAACTGGTCAGCGATAAGGCAAAAGCCAGATATGATCTACGGGCCAACTCAGCAGGGTTCCAAGAAGGCGATTTGGTAATGCTCTACAACCCGCAGCGGAGGAGAGGTTTGTCTCCGAAACTTCAAGCGTCATGGGAAGGACCGTACGAAGTCGTGACTAGGATTAACGACGTGGTATACAGGATTCAACGTTGCAGCAACAGAGGCGCTAAGCTGAAGGTAGTCCATTTGGAGCGCTTGGCGCCTCATCACAGCGGAGCCTCGGCACTTGTTCGGGACGAACAAGTCTAAGTGGTGGGCAGTGTAACGAAGACAATCTGTCGCTGTGCAAAGCAGCCCTGCCGCTACGCGCCGTGCTATAATTCAATCTGGCAACGACGGCCGCGATAATAACTTTTAGTCCAATCTGGCAACGATGGTCGTGATCATCATGGAAACCTTTAGTCCGCTCGGGAATGTGCGAGAACGATCTGCGCGATGGCCGGACAGGTATAAAAGGCAGCCGGGTGCGGCGCAGCGAGTCAGTCTGGTTTTGACAAGTGAAGTTGCCACACGGAGTAATTAAGCAAATACTTAAGTGTACGAACAGTAAAATGTAAAGTGTGAATAATAAAGTATATAAATAATAAAGACTGTTGGTTTTTAATTGGCTGCGTTCGAATAAACAAAGTTGTTTCATTTTCAAATTGCACAATCCAGTGATACGTAACAGCCCACTAGAACTAGTATTCGTAACACTATTATTGCCAAACGAAAAACGTCAGCGGTTTTCTGGTTTTTGCGCTGTGCCGTGCAGGCAGGAATAGCATTGATGTTGTTGGTAATTGTTTCGGACACATTACAAAAAGGAATAGTCTGATTTTAAGTACTAAGATAAACTGCAGTTTATTATACATCCCGTTTCAAAATTATAATCGC
Organism: Melieria omissa; assembly: GCA_963971225.1. Classification (NCBI taxonomy): domain Eukaryota; kingdom Metazoa; phylum Arthropoda; class Insecta; order Diptera; family Ulidiidae; genus Melieria; species Melieria omissa. The sequence continues at coordinate 68,566,754 of OZ020269.1, read as the reverse complement.
ATTAGACTTTTACTAATATCTTTTGTTGTGGGCATCAGAACATGTTTCTACTTTTACCGTTAGATAAGTGTGTTGACAACAATTGTTTTATATAACAAACAAGAACAACAACAACATTCACACACATACTTTAAGCGTTAAAGTATGCTCTAACTCGACTATGATTGACTTAAAGCCTACTTTATTTATAAGTATACTTTATTGAACTTAAAGTGTACTTTATTTCGACTATGACTATGCGCCATTGATTTTAACTATGTTCACACATTATTTTCCAACAAAAATAATAATTTACTAACCCAAAAGAAAATAAAAGCCAAGGTGATTGAAACACACTTGGACCAGGTATATTTCGCGCCAACTAACTTACACGTATGTCAAAATTAAGGGAACGGCACGAAAAGGGGGCTTCAAAACGGCCCAGAGAAAAAAGCCTATTTGAAGCCCTATACTCCGTAGAAGACTGAATAAGGAACAAACGAAAAAAAAATATTCTTTAACAGTTCTGATAATAATTACGTCGAAAAAAAACAAAAAAAAATTAAAATATAGGGTTTTCCAACAAGAGGTAGCTGTCACTTTTGAAGCTTTTATTCTTTGACATTTGACAAGTAGAAACTACGCCATTACTAAAAATGGAACGATACATGCTGCAACAACGCATTGAAATTATTAAAATTCAATACAAATATGGTGAAAATCTTACAGTCACAGTTCGCAAAACTAAAGCATTTTTGGGTCGTCGTGAAGCACCTTGTCGGACCGCAATACATAAATTGGTGGACAAGTTCGAGCTGTTGGGACAAGTTAGTGATGTGAAGAATAAAACCCGTGCACGTCGCCCAAGAACAACTGAGAATATTGCTGCTGTAGCCCAAAGTGTTTAAGAAAACCCAGGTTTGTCGATTCCTCGTCGTTCTTTGGAATTGGGCATTCCAAAAACGTCATTGCACCGTATTTTGCATAAAGACTTGGATCTTAAGGCTTATAAAGTTCAGTTAACCCTTTCGGTTATTCTATGCCATATGGCATAGTCTCTTTTCAGTGCCTGTTTTAGGTCAAAAACTTGTGGATACTATATTTTTCAATTTTTGTATTTTTCTCTGAAGATTTTTATACCAAATAATGAAAAAAATATTTTGATTAGTGTACCAAGTAACTTGTAAGGGTTCAGAAAGTGCGCAGCCCTATCGAGCTGCGTATTTTACAAAAAGAGGTCACTTCGTACTTTTATTTATTCTATTGCAAAAATCAATTTATTTTATAGGTTTATGTAAGTAATCTAGTAGGTATTTATTGCTTTAGTAAGTGTAAAAAAAGTTACATCCCAAATATAGTTTACTAAGGCTGTACGATTTTTTTTATTTTTTACTATGCCATATTTCATGATGCCCAAAAACCACTTTTTCGAACAATATTTTAAAAAATTACTTTTGATTATTCATTATGTAGGCTTAAACAGTAATAAAATGGAAAATAATGACTTTTAAAGTTACAAACAAAAAAGAAGTACCGAAAGGGTTAACACAAGAACTCAAGCCGACCGATCATCAACAACGTCGTCTTTGCTGATTGGGTCCTCTGGGTGTTATCTCTGGAAGAGGTGATCACAATTGGCCACCGAGATCTTGTGATTTAACACCTTGCGACTTCTTCCTTTGGGGCCACGTGAAAGATAGGTGTACGCCAACAGCCCAGCGTCGATTCAAGACCTCAAAGATAGAATTCTTGAGGCTATCGAGGACATTGGGCAGCCACTTTGCGATTTGGTTATGCAAAATTTTATGAAATGGATATGGTCCTGTAAGCGTGGTCGTGGTGGCCATTTGGCTGATGTTGTTTTTCATTATTAACGGCATACCTTCCTCTTTATTATGAAATAAACATCCGATCATTTACTGAAAAATGGAATTTTTCTTTGAATACCAAAATAACACCTCTTGTTGGAAAACCCTATACATTACTAAAACTGGACCCAAAGTTCAGTACGGTCTGGCCAGACCTGGGTGCCCACTGAAGGGTTAAAAACAAAGGCTTTCAAAATATGCAACAAGCAAAAAACCAAAAAATTTTGAATTGTTCGAAGGAAAATAAAAACAAACCGGTTTATTGGTTTAGAAATTACGATAAAAAATATGGAAAACGTAGAGGAAAATCTGAAAAAGTGACACGGCACCTGTATCTCACTAACTAGAGCTGCTACAAAAAATCTGAGGGTGGATTTGAAATAAGCGCACCCAACTTCATGCAACAGAAAAAACAGTGTAATTTTGTTCTGCTGTGCAATTTGTTATTATTTTAAATTTTTTGTTCTTTCGAACACAGCCCACATCCAGTGTTTTCGTAGAAGACCCAAAATAAGAAAATCTAAGATTGTTACTCTATTATAATAATTATAGATTATAAGAGCCGAAAACGGCTCATTCTTTCGGCAAAATTTTTTTTGTGTGTGATAGAAGCTGTCAATGCGGTGGTTTATAGCACTGTTACATGTTCGTACGGCAGGTGGGCGTGGTACCTCCCATACAAGCTAAACTTTTAATATGGTATATCTTCGGAATTATAAGTCGGACAGCATTGAAATTTGGTCCAGCGTCATGGCGTAGACGTCTCGTTCCTTCGGCAAAATTTAATGGGCGTTGGACAAGGGGCGTGGCGCTTTTAAAATTCCGGTGGAACTATTTATTTATTTAATTATAAAACATCGGCATTTAAGAATTTCATCTTTTGCATGCCACAAGTTGATACTTATTAACTAACAATTGATTAGCTCAACAAATACAATTGATTAACAAAAATTGATTATTAACAGTATATTTGAATCCAGTGGGAATCTAAATATTTAAAAGAGAAAATAGAAAAGGAAAACAGAATAGCGAGAAAAGTAGAGAAGGGCAGAGTTAAGAAAAGTGTTTGAAGATATAATGCTTAAAGTGGCGTCTATTGGTAATTGATTTAAGATGCATGGGCAACGAATTCCATAATCTAATGGTGCTAACAAAGAATAGTCGACTGGAGTTAGGGAAATTGTGGGCTGGAGGTAGTAAATTCATATATCGGTGACACTTAGAAAACTTAAGTTTTTCATACAAATACTGGGGCCTTTTGGAATGGATAATTTTGTGCAAAAATATGCAATTTCTTGCTTCCATGTAGCTCTGTAAGCTGCAGCCCAGTATTTTGTTGCTGTAGATGGAAATGTGATCAGACCTTTTGACAGAGTACACATATCGAGCTGCATTATTGAAAGCAACCTGTAGCTTGTGCATGGATCTGGAATCCAATTTGCTATACACAGCCTCCGAGTATGTTATAATAGGCAACAATAACTGAATCACTAACTTCCGTTTGGTTTCGACTGGTACAAACCCCGAGGTCCGCCTCAGATTACGTAGTCCATAATAGATTTTTGAAACAACGGAATTAATGTGGTCCACGCAAGATAGTGAAGAGTTAATTTGATACCCAAGATTGACAACTTGACTAACAAATTTTAGTTCTACGCCATTGAGAAGAATAGGTGGAAGATCTGAACAGTGGGAAACAGTTCTCGATATGGGCAGGACAAATGATTTTTGAGGGTTTAAAAATAGTTGGTTTTCCCGAGCCCACTCACCTATAGCTCCTAAGTCTTCATTAACTCTTGCACATAAATCCTCTACCATCCCAATTGGTCTCGACAAGTACAATTGTAGGTCATCAGCATACGCATGCATGCTAACATGACTGCAGCTGCTAAAGATATCATTAATAAACATTGTAAACAGCAGAGGACCCAGGACAGAACCCTGTGGCACCCCGCTGGCAATACCTTTAAATGCAGAGAAAGTATCACCAACCTTCACTCTTTGCGATCTGCCAACCAGGTAGCTTTTTAGTAAGTTAACCGCAGAATCAGAAAAATTAAAATAACATTCAAGTTTGTGACAGAGAACTGCATGATTAACTGTATCAAACGCTTTTGAGAAGTCTAACAGGCAGAGTAGAGACAAGTGTCCCATATCATAAGGCCCTCTAAGATCATCTAAGATTTTAACCACAGCAGTAGAACAGCTATGCCCTGACCGAAATCCTGATTGTAAAGAAGACATAAGGCTAAACTTGTTCAAATACGTGGTGATCTGCTCAGCCATGAGTGACTCACATACTTTGGAAATCGAGCACAGAATACTAATGGGGCGAAAATCACCAGGTTCACGAGCTACTGATTTTTTTGCTATTGGAATAATTGTTGCTACTTTCCACACTTCAGGGAATCTGGAAGTAGTGAAACAGTGATTGATGATGTGAGTCAGAGGACCTAAGACAGCGGGTAATATGATTTTGATAAACTTTATAGCTATTCGATCATCTCCAATGGCGTTCGACTTGATTTTCATTATGCAACGAGCAACATAATAAGGAAGGGAGCGGACATACAAGGTAAAGTCTCTGATTGCGTTCAACCTGGCGAACGCCAGAACGATCCTTGTCCCTGTCCAATCCAAGCTGATGCACAGCCTCCGCGCGGCCCTTCTGGATAGCTATTTGGCATCCGCTGAATAGTGAACTAATGTGTGCAGCGAGTCCTATCCCCAGGACTTAAAATTTGGGTTGTGCGCAGGGTTTGGTGCCCGCCACGGAAAACCAAATACCAATGAAAGCCAAAAAGCAAGCCTCGGAAGGAACCCACAAAGTTGACGACCACAGCAAACGATTCAAGGACCATGATTTGAGGATATGCACCTAGAATGTCCGGACCCTCTATAGGGAAGGTGCCTCTATCCAACTGGCGGAAGCCCTCACGAAATGTAAGGCTGACATCACCGCCATCCAGGAAATGCGATGGACAGGACAAGGTTGCTCCAAGCGAGCAGACTGCGATATCTACTACAGCTGCCATGCGGAGAAGCGCGAATTTGGCTGCGGATTTGTGGTCAGCAAGAGACTTCGCCACCACGTCTCTCGGTTCACTCCGGTGAACGAACGGCTGGCTTCGATCCGCATCAAAGCTAGATACTTTAGCATCAGCCTGATTTGCGCGCACGCCCCGACGGAAGAGAAGGACGATGCGACCAAGGATGCCTTCTATGCGAAGCTCGAGGACGTCTACGACAGGTGCCCGGCCCATGACGTCAAAATTGTCCTCGGGGACTTCAACGCAAAGGTCGGGCGAGAAGGCATCTTTGGCCCCACAGTCGGGCAGTTCAGCCTCCATGGGACCACTTCGAACAACGGTCTGAGGCTGATCGATTTCGCCGCGGCACGAAACATGGTAGTTAGTAGCACCAGATTCCAGCACCTCGATATCCACAAGGCCACCTGGTTATCCCCCGATCAATCCACCCGCAACCAGATTGATCACATTGTGATTGATGGAAGGCATGCTTCTAGCATTCTAGATGTGCGCACGTTCCGAGGACCCAACATCGACTCGGACCACTACCTTGTTGCAGCCAAGGTACGCATGCGTCTTTGCGCAGCGAAGACCGCACAACCTAGTTTGCGAAGAAAGCTGGACATCAGTAAGCTGCGATCACAAGGGGTAGCCGAAGCCTACTCCGCTCAACTCTCCAACCAGCTCAGTCGCTCCCCCTCTCCAACTGATGACATCGGCGGATTATGGGCTCACTTATCCCACTCTATGCGCGCCGCCGCAGAAAATGTCCTTGGTTTTCGACGCCCACCACCAAAAAACCAATGGTACGATGAAGAGTGTCGCGCAGCCACTGCAGTGAAGAATGCTGCATACAAGAAGACCCTGCAGTCGGCCGCCACGCGAGCCATGACAGAAAAATACCGGGAGGAGAGGAAGAAAGAGAGGTGCCTTTTTAGACGCAAGAAACGGGAGCAAGAAAGGCGCGAGCGTGAGGAAATCGAGGAGTGCAGGAGCAGGAATGACGCCCGAAAATTCTTCCAAAAAGTTAAGCGTCTTACGGAAGGATTTAAGCCTGGGGCATCTTCTTGCAGAGACGAAAACGGGGATCTGGTTACGGATGCGCAGGGTGTGCTGAGGTTGTGGAAGGAGCACTTCACCAAGCTGCTCGCAGGCGACGAAAGGAACAATACCGCCAGTGGTGAAGATGTCCAGATGGCACCAATCGACGACGACGGTGTGGATGTGCCACCGCCCAGCCATGACGAGGTCCGGGTCGCTATCCAGCGACTCAAGAACAATAAAGCTGCAGGGCCGGATGGGCTACCAGCTGAATTGTTCAAGGCCGGCGGCGGTGAGCTGATTGGGTGCATGCATCAGCTCATTTGCAAAATATGGCTGGAGGAACGAATGCCCAACGATTGGAACCTCAGTGCCCTTTGTCCTGTGCTGAAGAAAGGCGACCCAACAATATGCGCCAACTACAGGGGTATCAGCCTACTTCCCATTGCATACAAGGTCCTGACGAGCGTATTATGTGAAAGACTAAAGCCACTCGCCAAGGCGCTGATTGGACCTTATCAGTGCGGCTTTAGACCTGGTAAGTCCACCATCGACCAGATATTCACTCTACGCCAAATCCTGGAGAAGACCCATGAGAACCAAATCGATACACACCATCTCTTCATCGATTACAAGGCAGCATTCGATAGCCCGATAAGGGATCGCCTATATGCCGCATTGTCTGAACTTGGTATCCCTGCAAAGCTCGTTAGACTTTGCAGAGCGACGTTGAGCAATACGCGCAGCTCCGTCAAGGTTGGAAGTGACCTCTCCGACCCCTTTGATACCGTTCGAGGTTTCAGACAGGGTGATCCTTTGTCCTGCGACCTCTTCAACTTCACCATGGAGAGTGTTCTGCGCAAGGCCGGTGTACATCGTAATGGCACAATTTTCAACAAAAGTGTCCAGCTCCTTGCTTACGCTGATGATATTGATGTCATCGGACGTAACAAGCGAGATGTCACCGCTGCCTTTGCGGCTATCGAAAGAGAATCTGCCAAAATGGGTCTGGTGGTAAATGAGGGCAAGACGAAGTATATGCTGTCTACACGCAGGGACTCGCAGCGGCTAGGGTCTCACGTCGAGGCCGACAGGTATGCTTTTGAAGTTGTCAAGGAATTCGTCTACCTTGGCACCGCCATCAACAGCAGCAATGATGTCAGTCTGGAGATAAAGCGAAGGATAACTCTTGCCAACAGGTGCTACTACGGTCTCGGTAGGCAATTGAGAAGTAGAGACCTCTCTCGACCGACAAAACTTTCACTCTATAGGACGCTTATCTTGCCCGTGCTCCTCTATGGCGCTGAAGCATGGACAATGACACGAAACGACATAGCGGCCCTTGGAGTGTTCGAGAGGAAGGTGCTTCGCAAAATCTTCGGCCCTGTTCGGGTTGGTGACGACTATCGCATACGAACCAATAACGAGCTGTATGAGCTGTATAAGGACATGGACGTAGCGCAGCGAATTAACATCCAGCGGCTACGCTGGCTCGGTCATGTCTGCCGCATGGACGACGAAGCTCCGGCGAAAAAGGTATTCGATGCGATGGTTGGAGGTCGACGGCGAAGAGGGAGGCCGTGTCTCCGGTGGAAGGACCAAGTGGAAGAGGCCCTGGTATCTCTTGGTGTGACCAACTGGAGAAGGCGCGCGCGATGCAGAGGCGCCTGGAGAGAAGTTTTGCGGCAGGCCGTAACCCGATAACGGGTTGTTATGGCCAGTTAAGTAAGTAAGTAAGTAACGAGCAACATCCATTTCACTAACCGCGTCAAATTGAAATTTAGTTTTAGGGACTCGCGTACGCTGAGATACGGATACAAAAGGCGCGCTAGAAACAGAATTTGAAATGAAATGATCATTCATTGAAATGAGCATTCACATCAATGATACTCGTAACAAATTTACGATGAAGTCGTGTCCTTCAGCAGGGGGAATAAGGTGTATTCTGGACAAGAGGCGTGGCACCGCCCATACAACTCAATTCTTTAATATGGAATCTCCTCGGAATCTTTAGCCGCACAGCATTGAAAGTTGGTGTACCGTCGTGTCATAGATGAAATTTGATGGGCGTTTGACAAGGGGTGTGGCACATTTTTTATGACCCAACCTTTCAGCAGAACTGTAAGTCGCACATCAATGAAAATTTGTACGAACTTTCCACTTAGCACAATCCGACTTGAAGAAAGTTGTGAGCATTGGAAAAGGGGGCGTGGTACCGCCTCCATTTTTTATACATAGGTTGTTTATCCTGGCTGACTGACTGATTGATTGATTTATAATCGCCCAGCCCAAACCGCTGAAGCTACAAACATTAAGTTTAAACAATAGGTACATCTTGAAAACTGAACCTCCGCTAAGACGGGATTTTTTGAAATTCGGGGTGTAAAGGAGCAAAACATGTGTTAAGGTGTTCTTTGAAGAAACTGGATTTAATAAACATATAAAACTCAACAAAACAAAATCAAAATTTAACTGGCCCAATTATGGGTTAAGGTTTATTTACGGAGAAACTTCGAAACAAACAACACGAACCGATGGGCGTACTGACTTCAACAAATGTAAAAATAATTGAAATAAAAAAAATTAGACAAGTGTCTCTTTATTTTTAAAATCAAAATCTAACTAGATCAACGACGGGTTAAAAGTATTGTTACGAAAATCCACTTTATTTACAGATTTACACTTCGCTTGTATCTACAATTGTTACCACTTTGCTTGCTCAACACAGACTCGACTCATTGCGCTGCCACTGCTGCTTTTATACTAGTTTTCTTATCGCGACGAAGTTTCTTGCAACTTCTAATTGGAAAACGCTGGACAATTCTCGCACAGCCCATTCCTTCGCGAACCATCCTTGCCATATCTGACTATACCAAGCGAATTATACCAAATTTGCCGTACTTCAAAGTGCATGCCTAAAAGTATGCTTGGAAAAGCATTCGTGCATAGAAAAGCATTCAACACAGATTGCCTTATCGTTTCAGTATGTATGGAGAAACAAATTTGTTTGAGTCTTTTGAAAGTTCTCTGAGAAATAATTTGACTCGTGTTTTTCACTTTTTTGAAAATCAAAATCTAACGAGGTAACAATTTGTATAGATAAACCAGATTTATTGGGTGTTCTGACTTCAAACTAATCAAAAGCACTTCAATCGGGAAATAATACAAACGTGCTTTTAATTTTTTTGAAAACCGAAAATCGAAAACCCGATATCTGGTAAGCCAAGGGTTAAGAATTTGTTTAAAGTAAATGTGAAAACACATGAGGGGTATTCTCGATGTCTTGCAAAACCCTTGCACATTGCAGAAGTTGCAGATTATGCAGACTTTTGCAATCCGTGCAATGATACAAAAACAAAATACAACGGAAAAATGTTTTGCAATTTGTGCAATATGTACAACAGTGATACCTATGTTTTATATGAGGGTGCAAACGTGCGTCAGCTGGTTGTAAAAAATTCGTTCATTTTATTTCGTGTGCGCAAGCGTAAATTTTTAACACAAATTTTGTTTTACTTCCTTCTATATAAACATTTTGAATTTTTCAGGTAAAAACGAAAATTGGTTTCAATTATTACCATCTGAATTTTCGCCTTTCGCGGCATTTTTTACAATATTTAAATTTTTGGGTGTTCTCGAAGTCTAGCACTTTTCAGGGTTGCAAATATCAGTTTCTGCAAGTTTTGCAATGTTGCAAGACATCGAGAATACCTATGATTTAATGGGACTTCTGACTTCAAAAGTTTTAAAACACTCGAAATCAAAGAAAGTTAGACACATGTTTTTATTTAAGGGGACCCGGTGGTCCAGAGCACGAAAATTTCACCTGTTTTCACGGGTTTTTTTTTGCCATTAAAAATTTAAAAAACGATGTTTCAACTTTTTGGGCTTATTACTACGTTTATTGAGCATACAAAACATTTTTGTTTGCATTTTAAAAACTATATTTTTTATTATAAAAATGCTGCTAAAGATGACCCTCTCGAAAAATCGGACCCGGACGGCGTACGTGATTTCGGGACTTCTACTCATCTGAAACACAAAATTCAAGAAAACGCTTAATCAGAAAGAGTGCAGTTATGGTCGGAACTAGAACAAATCGAAAAAATTAAAAATTGACAAAATGGCGCGCTTTTAAAAAAAAGTTCGTAAAATCGGGTGTTTTTTCACTAGTTTTTTAGTGTAAACAATAAGAAATTATTTAAATAAAATTATGATTCTAGTTCCGACGATAGTTATACATGTTGTGAACAACATATCCAAATTTCAAGTGATTCGGTTAAATAGTTTTTTTGTTTTCATCCGCGGCGTACCGAAAAAAGTCGTTTCGAGATAAATGAGTTAGATTGAGGTACAGATGTATAGAGCGCGGACCGCTCTATACCTGGTTATTGGGCTGTAGAAGCTATAATATTGGGAATTTCCGCATGAAAAGTTCACTCTTACATTCTTAAGATACTATACTTTCGAAATATCGAAAAAACAAAAAATCGATTTTTTGAAATTTCTAGACCACCGGGTCCCCTTAAATCAAAGTCTGATGGGCTCAACAATGGGTTAAGAATTTGTATAGGGGGGAAACAGGGAAGCTTGCGTGCAAAGCCGCAGGGCCCAGCTAGTAGATTATAATTTCGGTTTTGCAATATTTTCCCTCTCCCAAAGCACTCGAACTGTTGTGAAGCTTACTAAGCCATCAGGCGTTTTCAAGTCGCATTTAAGGGGGCCGATACATGTAAATAGTGTATTTTTTGAGAATTTTTTTGGGGGATAAGGAATTTGGCAATTGATTTTTTATTTTTTTTAATCTTTTATTAACTAATTAAAGGTTCTTTTTCCATTTTTTTTTTGACCCGAGAATCCAAGATGGCGGCGGCGCGTGGGATCAAAAAACCCCCTCCAATCTGATGCGCTGCGCGATTGCGCTGCTCGTATGGGGCTGAAATGAAACATGAAAGGAAATCAATTAAAAAACAGTTGTGGCTTCGATGTGAACCTGGTTTAGTAAAGAAATTGCGATTTTTTTGGAAACGGCAGAAAATTGAATTTTTGGGGCAGCTGTTTTGATGAATTTGCAAGCACCACCATGAGATTTTTGCAGATTTCTAAAAACAAGTAGGTTCACATCGAAGGGATGAGTCTTCCGAAGGTGTGGTTAAAATTTCATCGCGATCGGTTGAGCGGTTCTCATGCAATCGCGCAGCCCATACCGAAAAACATGGTTCCGAGATAAACGGGCTCAAAGATTGAGTAAGCGGACCGGCTTATACCTGACGCCGCTGCTTCTACCTGTGTTTTGTCTGGGAAGGGATTCGAATTTTGGAAAACGCTCTTAGCCATACATTGAAAAGGCTTTGTAGAACATATTCCCGAGAAAAAAAAAATTTCCAAAAATACTTCGTTTTACATGTATCGGCCCCCTTAAGCCAACTATTTCGCAATGACTTGATTAAATGTGGGAAAACAAACATGCAATACACTCTGTTTCAAAATTATATGAACATTTTACATTTTTTAATTTAAACGATTATTTGGAAAATTTTGGAGAAATTTTGTTCCATGAAATACTTATGGGTTTGTTTAAATGTCGTTGCAAAAACTGTCACTTAACGGTACTTTTTTGAACGTTAATCGAAAAATGTAAAAAAATTGTTGCAAAATTATACGAACGTTTCTGTTTATGCATAAAAACATACATTTTTCGCGAAACTGTGTAAAAGTTAAACTTGTAGCATCAATTTAAGAGTTTTTAACAAACCTAAAAATATGCCAAAAGAAAATGATTGACGGATTTTGAAAAAGAACGGATCGAAGGAATGAAAAGTGCGGGAACATCCATAAGTCAAATAGCTCGCGATATTAGAAGTGCTTGCCTTGTATCCACTTTCTTAAAAAATCCTGATCGGTACAGCTGCAGAAAAGGACGAGGAAGGAAAAAAAGTTAAGTGAACGGGATGAACGAAAAATAATTAGGACAGTTATCCTTTAATTTGGTTATGCATATAATCTTTTCGAATGAAAAGAAATTTAATCTTGATGGTCCAGATGGTTTCAATGGATTTTAGCATGACGTAAGAAAAGAACGAAACATTTTTTCGCACAGAAATTTTGAAGGTGGCAGCCTAATGGTTTGGGGTGCGTTTACTGCAGAGCAAACTTTGGAGCTCCAGTTTTGTTCCTGCCGGATTAAAATTTCCGATTACATAACAGTCCTTCAAAGCAGTCTCATCCAATTCCTCAACGAAAACAGGAATAAAAACTAGTGTTTCCAACAGGATAACGCAGCCATACACACCAGCAAGGAAACAATGGCATGGTTGAGGGCGAAATCCGTACATGCTCTGGAGTGGTCAGCATGTTCGTCGGACCTTAAGCCCATGGAAAATATTTGATATTTGATATGAATTGGTTCGCCGGATTTATGCCGAAAATCCGCAATTCAATAGAACTGACGAGTTACAAATGTAGAATTTAGAAGCCTAGTCCAACTTGGACCAAAATTTATTACAAACTTTAATTTAAAGTAGGTACAAATTTTGAACTAATTAAAGCAAAAGGGTGCCAAATAAATTACTAATGTTACGAAAATCCAAGTTCGTTTTCCAAGGTTCGTTTGGATTGTGTTTGAAAATAAAACAACTTCAATGACACCGGCACACAAAACAAAAAAGTGGTCTGTACATTTGACTAGACCCACCTATTCTTATGTATTTCGGTGCGCTGAAACCGAATCCGAGGTCAGTTTTGTCCGTACACCCTCAAAATTTTGAGTAAATTGCAAAAACTGCCATTATTTGCGATTTTTAGCCATTTTTGGCAGTTTTTTGCAATTTACTCAAAATTTTGAGGGTATACGGACAAAACTGACCTCGGATTCGGTTTCAGCGCACCGAAATACATAAGGATAGGTGGGTCTAGTCAAATGTACAGACCACTTTTTTTTTTGTATGCCAGTGTAATGGCAGTGGCATAGTGGCAGAAAGCATACTGCTTTCCACTTATACCAAGTGTCGCACATGTGTGCAGTCAAATTTGACACAGACGGACGCTCCCCAAGAGCTACTGTTAGTTCCCCTCGGACTGACTCAAAGCGCGGGCACTCCAACAGCACATGCTCCGCGGTCTCCTGCTCCGTCGGGCACTGCGGGCAGAAAGGATCCTCCTCGTATTTAAATCGATGGAGTACTGCTTAAAGCAGCCGTGCCCACTCAGGATTTGCGTCGTGTAATAGTCCAGCTCGCCATGTGCGCGTTCTGTCCATCGCGCGATGTCGGGTATCAGCGCAAACGTCCATCGCCCTTTACTGGATTGGCTCCATCTTCGTTGCCAGTCCTTAATGGTGGCGCTCCTTTCTGCGGCTTTGGTGGCGCTCGTGTTTTTTGTGGCTGCAGCGTATAGCCGTCGCATTTCGACAGCCAGCAGGTCGATGGGTGGCATGTTTGCGATGACTCCGATCGCATCGTCCGACACGGTTCGGAAAGCGCTGGCTACCCGTAGCGCACTCAGTCTATAAACCGATCTGATGCCTTTCGTGTACTCTTTTGTATGCACTGCATCCGCCCAAACTGGCGCTGCGTACAGTGTTATTGATGCCGTGACTCGCGAAAGGAGTTTTCGTCTGCTGGCGCGTGGGCCCCCCACATTGGGCATCATACGTGTCAGTGCGCCGTTTACTCGGGTGGCTTTTTCGCACACTGTTTTTAAGTGCTCCTTGAAGGTCATTTTGGTGTCAATGATGACCCCCAAGTACCGCAGGTGAGGCTGGGACGTAATTTCGTGATCACCAACCGTTATGGTGAGCAACTCGGTCACCTTTCTTGTGCTGAGCAGCACTGCCTCGGTTTTATGCGCCGCCAACTCCAGTTTCGCGCCAGTAAGCCATTGTTTCACCCGGGCTATCGCGTCATTGCAGCTTCTCTGCAGCGTGTCGGTGTGTTTCGCAACTGCCACGATTGCTATGTCGTCAGCGTAGCCGACGATGGTCACATCTTTTGGCAGTTCAAGTCTGAGCACACCGTCGTACATGACGTTCCAGTGTTGGGCCAAGCACCGAGCCCTGTGGAACGCCACCGGAGACTACATGTTGTCGCACACCCGCGTCCGTGTCGTACAGTAGCAGCCTGTTGTGAAAATAGCTGGCGATGATTCGCTGGAGGTACGCCGGAACCTTGAAAGTTCGCAGCGCTTCCATGATGCGACCCCAGTTTGCCGAGTTGAAGGCGTTCTTTATGTACAGAGTAATGACGGCGCAGTACTTTTTGGTTCCCCCCCGCCACCTTTTTCCGCGCGTGGCCTCGCGAGCTATGCCCATTACTTCCTGGACAGCGTCGACCGTGGAGCGCATTTTGCGAAAACCGTATTGCTGCGTCGATAGACCGCCTGGTTGCTCCAATATGCTTTGCAATCTGTCGCATATTATCCGCTCTAACACCTTACCTATTGTATCAAGCATACAGAGCGGCCGGTACGACGAGGATTGATGTGGCTGTTTGCCAGGCTTGAGTAGTAGCACCAGTCTTTGTTGTTTCCATTTGTCTGGAAAGACACCCTCTTTCAAGCAGGTGCCATACAGGTTGGCAAATACATCCGGCCTGGCTCGCAATGCGGCTTTAAGCGCCACATTCGGGATGCCATCCAGCCCCGGGGATTTGTTGTCCGCGATTTTCCCCAGTGTCTGCAGCACTTCACTGGTTGTCACCTCCGGGACGTCGCCGATATCCAGACCTGGACCACAGTTTTCTATATTGTCGTGTTGGGGTGGGAAAAGTGTGACGACCACCTCTTTTAACAGTGTTGGGTCGCTCGGCTGTGGCGATCTTGGGCCTTTGATGCGGCTCATTACCACCTTGTAGGCTTTGCCCCATGGGTCCAGGTCCGCGTCGTCGCATAGCGCCTTGAAGCATGCCTGCTTGCTGCGGCTAATCGCTCCTGCAAAAAGGCATTAACTTTTTGCACGCCCTGTACGCACCTTGCAGCGCTTCTCGTGTTGGCAGGTTTCTACCCCTCTGCAACCTTCTGCGCGCCTGGTGGCATTTTTTCCTGGCGCAAGCGATTTCGTCATTCCACCAGTACACGGGTTTTCTAATTGGTTTGCTTCCCGCCTGGGCATTGCCGCGTCGCACGCTTTTGCCAGCTTGTCTGTGATGCTCGTTGCCAGTTTGGTTGCGGTGTCTAACTGGACCTGCCCCTCGTTCCACACCAAGTCGAACATCTCCGCGTCAAAAGCTTGCCTTCTCCATCCTTTGGTCTGCGCCTTGCCTACCTGGTGCGGCGTTCGCATGCGCAAATCAAGCTCTACCACGATCGCAAAGTGATCGCTGTGCGTGTAAATACTGCTGACCGCCCACTTTGCGTTTCGTGCCAGTGAGGAGTTCGCAAACGTTAGGTCGATCACTGACCTACCTCTGCCGGAGTCGAATGTGTGCTGCCCGCCGTGGTTGAGGAGCTCAAGCTCTAGCGGCGCCAGGCATTCCAGCAGCGTTTTGCCGCTCTGGTTAGTGCGAGTGCTGCCCCACGTCGTCGACCAAGCGTTAAAGTCGCCTGCAACCACCAAGGGCGTCTTGCCCTGCGCTTCCATTACCAGCGCCGTTAGCATGCGTTCGAATTCAGTGTTGTTCCAGCTGGGTGGTGCGTAACAGGCGAAGAAATAAACGCCGCTGAACTTAACCCATGTGAAACCGCGTTCCGGCGTCAGCATTTTGCACTGGAAGCCGTTGTTTTTGTTGTTTGGCGCCCATATTGCGGCCTTATTGTCCGCATCTGCTGTCCATTCGTGGCCATCAATGTTTTTATATTGTTCGCTGAGCAGAGCCAGATCGAAGTTCTGCTCGACCGCAGTTTGCTTCAGCAGGTCTTGTGCTGCAGCGCAGTGGTTTAAGTTGAGTTGCACTATCTTCATTTCGACACATTTTGCGTTGCCTCTCTTAACATTTGGCACTTGTAGCTACCTGCCGCATGGTTGCCTAAGCACAGTACACACTTTTCCTGGTTGTTGCATTTCGCCGCCAGGTGGCCGCTTTCACCGCACTTCCTGCATAGGGCGGTCCTGTCGACTGCTGATTTGCAGTGCATTGCCATATGCCCGTAGCCCCAGCACCTATAGCAGCTTTTCACTGACACTATTTCACGTATCCTACAGGATACCCAGCCTACGCGAATGTGAGAAGCATTCAAAGCTTTTTTTGCCTCGTTTGCCGGCAGAGCAATAAAGGCTGTTTGAGTGCCGTTTGCATTTTTTCGCAGACTGCGTACTACCGTGTCCGCATGGAGCTGAATCCCGCATTGCTTGTGCAACGCGTCACAAATTTCGGTAGGCGTTGTGACTTCGTCCAGGTCCCTGCATTGGATCGTAATCGTGTGCTGCTTTGCCTCCACTTTCGCCTCCTCCTTCAGCACCCCCTCAATTGCCGTTTGGTAGTCCTCTGTCTTGCCTTGCTGTGTTCGCTTGAACTCTAGCAACAAGTCGCCTTTGGCTGTTCTGCGTATAGCCTTTATGTCATCGCTGAGTGGCTTCAGGACTTCACTGGCCTTGACCCTACGTAAAATATCTGCGTACGACGAGTCGCCCGTCTTTGATATGACTATCGCGTCCGGCCTTGGCCTAATCTGCTTCACCGCACGCTTGTCTCGTTGCCCTTCCTGGCTATGTTTAAATTTGCGCCGTTTCGCACTTGCCACTTGCCAGGCAGCTGCGCCGGTTGTAGTTTCTGCATTAGAGTTGGCAGTAACCGTGCTCGTCGCTTTACCTTTTTGGCCGTTTTCGATGGCGCTAAGACCCACTTGCGTCGCTTGCTGCCTGCCGTCTTTTTTACTATTGCCCTGTTGTTGTTGCTGCGCGCTGCTATTGTGCGCCGCTTGTTTTGGCGACGTCACTCGCGATCGTTTTTGTGTTGGCAGCGATGGATACTCAGGGGTTGAGTTGGCCTCCTCACTAGCTGGCACTCTGGTCCGCTTTCCTTGCCTGTTCATTTCCGTAGCAACTTGAGTCGTTTGCGTACTCTGCTCAGCCGTTTTTCTGCTGCTGCGCGTACTACTAAGTGCCTGTTTTTGCAACTTGACAATACCGCAGACCATGTCCTTCATCACCCGGTTCACATGTCGTTGTGCGTACATCATTTTTGCCAGCTCTTTGATTTTTGCTCCCATTATTACCAGGACCTCTTTTCCGTTTTTTTTCCCCCCCGGTGCATCGCGGTCGCTTCGTCTTAGCGGTAGTTTTCCTGCGCGCCCCGTTTTTGAGGTGGGGGTAGAGCCGTTTTCTTCCGAATTTCGTCCCGATTCTGTAATAACGCAGCTCTCCTCCGCTTGTATGCTCGGTGGTGAAGACTGCGAGCGTTCTTCGTTCCTACGGGTCGGCGATCGTGCTATTTTTGCTCGGCTTTTAAACGGGTTTATCGCTAATACCCCTGCTATCTCGGTATGTTACGCTTCATTCACCCCTACAGAGCCAGCGTTCTCCTTTGAGCCAATTAGCGGTGTTGCCCTTCCGCCATTCCTTAAGCTTCGCCCCGATTGGGGCGATCGGTTGACGCTCATCGTTGCAGCTCAGTTTGCTCGATTGCTATTGGTCAATGCAATGGCAGTAGGGAAAACTATTTCAATGGCCGCCTAAGCTGGCTGCAGCCAATAGGAACGTCGGCTAGCCAACAACAATAGACCGGCGCTGTATTACCCACTCTAGTGGGCGCGCGAC
Organism: Melieria omissa; assembly: GCA_963971225.1. NCBI lineage: Eukaryota > Metazoa > Arthropoda > Insecta > Diptera > Ulidiidae > Melieria > Melieria omissa. The sequence goes on along the minus strand of OZ020269.1, from coordinate 68,549,148 downwards.
TCCAGTTGCTCTCAAACTGTCGTTATTTGAGTGCACTCTCAAAGTACAAGGAACGTCTCTATTCGATCAACTGGTTTGGGAATTGGCTCGCAAAAACCCAGTCTCTCCCAAACTGTCGTTAATTGAACACACTCTTAATGCAAAAAGAACGTACCTTTTTTGATCAGCTGATTTGGAGATTAAACAGCTGATTAATGTTTATAAACCCTAGGGTGTTGCGCGGGATTCCGCGAAGACCTGTGAGGTGAGTTTTCGTCGTCCGAGAAAATTTCTATGAAAGCAGCGAACCATCAAAATTAAAACACAATTTTGGAACGCTTGTGTCCCAGCTCGTGCCTGTACACTTTGCACACCGTGGCACTACACTTTCGCACTTAGTCAGCTCCCACTATTTCGCGGTGACACGCACTACACTTTTCAAAAAACACTTTTTGCCTGGAGCAGAAAAAAACGCGACCGTCTTCTTCTTCTCTTCTACTCTCCGTGGGTCTATTCAAATAGGTGGGTCTAGTCAAATGTACAGACCACTTTTTTTTTTTTGTGCGCCGGTGTTATTCAGCGCGAAACGCAGTCAGAAACTAACTAATTTATTTACAAATTTAAACTTGTTCTACTTTTCACTTCTACTATTGCATGTTTCCCCTTTGCGTGCTCAACACAGACTCGACCCCTTGCGCTGCACACTGTTGCTTTTATACTAGTTTTCTCATCGCGACGAAGTTTCTTGCACATTCCAGTTTCTATCTCGATCGTTCTAGCACAACCTATTGTGGCCGCGAACCATCCCTGCCATATCGACATTATAGCATGCCGGCCGTACTTCAAAGGGCATGCCTAAAAGTATGCTTGAAAAACATTCATACACAGCACAGAGTGCCTCATCGTTTCACTAAGATAAAAACCTATTACTTTCTTAATTTTTCTTTTCTTTTAGGTTAAAAACTGTAGTGTTCGTATAATTTTGCAACAAGTCATTTTAGTATTTTTTCTTTTCTGAAAGTAATTATTACAACTACTTTACTTTTAGTTCGCAAAAATATATTCTCTTGATCACTTCAAATATTCAGAGAAGAAATTTTTTTAAATATATCTTGGCTCTCGACTTATTGACGATTTTTGAGTGTTGGTATAATTTTGCAACAGAGTGTACCTTTTTCGATTTTGTATTGAAAGGATGGTTTTTCTATACATACGCCTAAGTTGGAGAAACACTTTCTATTAGAAGACAAAACATTAACTACTTATACTAATTTTAAAAGATAAAAAGTATATATATTCACCAATATTCAATTAAAAATTAAATAACTTTAAAATCCTTGAAGTGTCCTTTGTCGATATTAAGAAAGATCCATTGCGGATTTTTGCGGCCGTCTAACAAACTTTTCAATTTAAGCGCAAGGAGCCGAATTCAAAATTAAAAAAATGTTCATAGAATGGGTGAAAGCAACGAAAGCAAATCAATTAGATGCAATATTTGATGTTCTGGTTAGTGCCTGTAAGAAAAAAATTTGCTGTTCCGAATTCCGAAAGCTGCTCAGAAGGGAAGCCAGTACCATGAGCCATGAAATGAGCCTTCGATGGAATAGAGAGCACCGAAAATATCATCGCTTTATGCTTAAAAGCAAACAATTCCTTAGTTCACATTTGTTCCAATGAAAATGTGATGTATTGAAGATGGTACAGTAGGGGAATTCTTTATAAGGTGCCACCCCATAGCTTTTTTGCGCAAAACTCGTTAGAAAATTAAAGAGCTATGATCCAAGGTAACAATTCATTTGAATTTTTCGTAAAAACCCCGACACCCTAAAAATGTTTAATGTAAAGTGCCACCCCTTAAAAAACCGCTAAAAACGTAAAAATCTTAATCAAAAATGCATGATTTAGAAAATTTACGAACGATTTTTGAATTTAATTTGAATTGAATAGAAAATGACCGAAAGCAAAATGCAAATTGAATGGTAACGAATAAAACGAACAATTGTATGGAAATTAATAAACAAAACTGAACTAATTTATTCCTCATAATAGGATTAGAGAAGAATTGACTTAGAACACTTTAAATTCATCGTAATGACGATTCCGAGCAATAAAAAGTCATTTTACCGATATAGGACCACAAGACAATGAAAAGGGGGGGGGGGGGGGGTTGGGTGGCACCTTACAAAGAAAAAAAGGTGGCACTTTACATTTTTATGCCATTTTGTGAATCATTGTATAAATTTCTTCCTTTAACGATATGCTCGGATATCATTTCGGATTATGAAAAACCATTAAAAATTGAGTCCAACACTGACATTTACCTTAGGTTTTTATAAGTTTTTGGTTACCTTTTCACCGCAAGAAAATCTTTCAGTTTTCATTTTTATGTTTTTTCTTAATCAAATTTGACACTTTTATTTACACAGACCGTGTTATTGCGTCTGTTCCCCTACTAAGGGAATCCAAGCCCTTCATCGACACGATTTTGTAGAATTATTAAATTTGTATTCACAAAGGAAACTGATGAAGTTGTAAAAAAAGAGGTCGAAATTATCAAATCTCAAATTAATAATCTTGATCCAACCAAATTCCAAGTTAATGAATATTTTATCAAAATTTACCACACATTGCTTTTCACTACGGTTTACAGAAAAATTTGTGCAACTTTTTCTTCATATAAGTCATATCAAATATGACTTAATTTACGGAACTTCCCCTAAAGAAATGAACGATCCGGAAAAATTGGCAAGCAAAACGTTAAACGAAAATGCCTTACAATTTGGAATGTCTCCTTTCCATGCATTTTTTGAATGTGTGCTGCATATTTTATACCGTTTGGATATAAAAAAATGGCGCGTTTCTGGAGAAACAAGAATGCAGTTAAAAAAAGGAGCTGGAAAAGGCATTTCGAGCGAAAATGGGTTTTCTAATTGACTATCACAAGCAAGACACTGCCAATACTAATTATGGCAACACTACCAGGACATTTTTTAAAGATCCAGAAAAATCATCAAGAATAAGTTATGTTAATTTAAATCTGATTCGAAATTTTTCAGTTATTCTCCAAGCAATTTCGTGTACAATATTTATATTCAAAATTATCCGTGGTACTATATGCCAGTAACCGTTCATAAATTTCTATGTCATGGACGCGAAATCATTAGCAATTGTTTGTTGCCCTTCGGTCAACTTTCACAGGAAGTCCAAGAAGCCCATCATAAGGACATAAAATACTTTCGGGAACATAATACAAGAAAAATGTCACGCAAAGACACAAATATGGACTTGTTCCAAATGCTTTTTGTGACGTCGGATCCCGTTATATCTAGTTTAAGAAAACTGTCATGTAAGCGAAAGAAAAATCTTTCTCCAGCCGTGATGGAGTTACTATCAGCTCAACCAAGTTCTACTGCTTCCTCAGAAGATGAAACAAGCGAGACCGTTCAAAGTGAATAATATTAATATAAAATAATATCAAAAGGTCTACTTGCTTATTTACTATTTTTATGATTTTTTTGTTACATAATACATTTTTACATATCATTATTTTTCTAAAATGATCCCAATATCTTTACGACTTCTTTAATAGCAAATTAAATAAAAATTTGCACCATTTTGCCGCGCTATTGATTTTTGTCCTCCTAGATTTCAAAATAAGCACACTGTGCAGTGGAATCAATTGCTTTTAGAGCAGCCTGGCTATCAACACAAATGACGGCCACACTAGTGCCGGGTTTTTTATGTGTTCCGCTGCTTTCATGATGGCGAAAACCTCCGACTGATAAACGCTGCAATAGTCTGGTAGTCTATAAGACCAGTAGACATTTCGCGTTTCACAGCAGACACCCGCACCAGTTCCATCCTCTGCCTTTGAGCCGTCGCACAGTGCTTCGATTCTATACAAAATTGCGGCAAAAATAAGAGTACGTGAAAGTCGCTGAAAATTTGCAGTCTAAGTCATTTTGGGCTGCTGACTTCCAAATTTGTCTTTGTTTCAAAAAATATATATATCAGGTCAGTCCATAAGTTCGTGCGTTTTTTTTTCAATAGTTTCAGAATAGGCGCTTTTTGCATACCAAAAAATTATTCGTGGTAGATAACTGAATTTTTTTAATTTTCTCTGGTGCATTGTGCATTCAACAAGTGATTTTAATCGCGGAGAGACGCACGCTTTGTAAAAAAATTAAATGGAATCTTCGAACGAGTATAAGAGGCATATTTTGTATTTTTTTTATAAAAGCGGAAAAAATGCAACAACTGCTGCTGCAGAAATAAACGCAGCTTATTGGGAGAATGCCGTGAGTGTAGGGATTGCGCAAAAGTGGTTTTCCAAATTCCGAAGTGGTGACTGTGACGCTGAGGATGCCCCAAGCTCTGGTCGTCCTTAGGTCCTTAACTCCGACGCCTTGCTGGAACTCGTGGAAGCAGAGCCAAGGTTGACAGTCGATATGATGGCTGGAAGGTTCAATTCATCACATGGAACAGTTTACAGGCACCTGGTTCACTTGGGCAAGGTTCCATAGCTTGGAAAATGGGTTCCGCATAAACTTCCTATCGCAAATAGTGTAAATACAGCAGAGAGTGAATGTGTGTTCCCAGCTGCTGCAGCGGCTTAGAAATGAGAGCTTTTTGAACCGTATTGTTACTGGGGATGAAAAATGGGTCCTTTACGACAATCTTGTTCGCAAACGCCAGTGGTTAGATAAGGTGAATCACCAGACCCAACCCTCAGATATGGCCTTCAACCCAAGAAGATTCTCCTGCTTATTTGGTGGGATATGACCGGTGTCGTTTATTTTGATCTGCTGAAACCAAACCAGACGATCACAGCTGATTATTATTGCCATTAACTATCCAAACTGAATGAAGCACTTGCAAAAAAACGACCGCCCTTAGCCAATAGACGCAAACTTTTGTTTCACTACGACAACGCAAAACTGCATACCGCAAGACAGACCTTAGGCAAGCTGAATGAGCTCGGATGGGAGCTAATTCCGCATCCATCATACTCTCCGGATATTACACCTTGCGATTATCACCTTTTCCGCGGACTTCAGTCCCATATGAGTAATAAGAACTACACCTGAAAAGGAGCTATAAAAAGGGATATCGACGCGTATTTCGGCTCCAAGGACAAACAATTTTTCGAGCAGAGAATTAAAAATTTGCCTAAACATTGGGAATAATGCAGGAAAACATATTATTGATAAATAAATACTGAAAACTCCTTTTTTATTTATTTTAAAACCACCTCAGAAAAACGCACGAACTTATGGACTGACCTGATATAATTAAAAAAAAATCGAATATACAGTAGGTCAAAGCCAAACTCGTACACCTTAAGAAAATTAATGTTTAACATTTAGCTGCATATTTTTTGCTAGGAGCGCCTAATTCGGTTGTTGCCACACGTAAGGTTTGCCGTCACATCCAAATATGTTAAACTTACTTCCGTCAGTAAACATAGCTCGCTTCCAGAACGAAAAATCCTTCAAACCATGCGTTTTGTCAAATTCCAGACGTATTCTTTTGTTTCGTTAGCTTATTAGTGGTTTCACTCGAACTCTTCTAACCGTTCAAATTCGCCCGGTGGAGCACGTTTCTGATTGTTTGAGAGCACGCCTTTTTCCTAGTTTACTTTCAGCGATTGCAGCTAATTTTGGCGCACTTAACCCTTTCGGTACTTCTTTTTTGTTTTTAACTTTAAAAGTCATTATTTTCCATTTTATTACTGTTTAAGCCTACATAATGAATAATCAAAAGTAATTTTTTAAAATATTGTTCGAAAAAGTGGTTTTTGGGCATCATGAAATATGGCATAGTAAAAAATAAAAAAAATCGTACAGCCTTAGTGAACTATATTTGGGATCTAACTTTTTTTACACTTACTAAAGCAATAAATACCTACTAGATTACTTACACAAACCTATAAAATAAATTGATTTTTGTAATAGAATAAATAAAAGTACGAAGTGACCTCTTTTTGTAAAATACGCAGCTCGATAGGACTGCGCACTTTCTGAACCCTTACAAGTTACTTGGTACACTAATCAAAATATTTTTTTCATGATTTGGTATAAAAATCTTCAGAGAAAAATACAAAAATTGAAAAATATAGTATCCACAAGTTTTTGACCTAAAACAGGCACTGAAAAGAGACTATGCCATATGGCATAGAATAACCGAAAGGGTTAAGAACGGATTTGTTTTACTTTTTCGAACCAGGTATCGCTCATCGGCCGATGTAAAGATTATATTATGTGCCGACTTTTGTTTTTTTTTTGCCCACTTTTATAGCTTTTAAATCGTTTAAAAAGTACTGGACGATGAAGTGACTTCTATTTACTATTTTAGCAGGAATCAGGGTTTGGATCCACAAGGCAAAGCACCTGACTGCACGGATGTAGACGTGGTCCACATCTTCGGCTGCGATCCTTGTGGGTACCAGGCCAAGTGGACTCAACGCCTTCACGAAGGTTGCTTCTGGTGACCGGGCGGTCCCCGGGCGGCTGTTGAAGCTTGTCTTCTCAGCTGGCGAAGTTTGAGATGCGGAAATCCAGGAGCGTCTGACCCACAGTGGGCGGCTCTTTGGTCAGCGTCTGATCTCCATGTTAGGAGCGGCTGTTTTCTTATCATCTTTTGGTGGCGTGATAGATGTCAAAGAAACGCCACAGGGGAAGGCGACCCCCTTCATCAAAACCATTCTGGAGGGCTCCCATAAGGACTCTTTTACGGTGCAGGGAGTCGGATCCCCAGTACCGGCGGTAGACAGTGGGCGAGCGGGCTGTCTGGCGTCGTCATCCAACGACCGCTTAGGCTGTACAGCGGGACCCCAGGCTGTGCAGTCTACAAATGCTACTGGGAAGCAGGAGGCGCCCAAACCTGCATTAAGCAGGCAAAAGGCGCAGGAGTCCACAGCACAGGATGGTCCCTCACTTTCGGGGTGGTGCCTCAGCTCCGGGGCCTTCGACTCGACGCTGCTATAGAGGGGGAATCTATGATTCTCTCGCAAAGTAGCGGCGCCGGGTCGGTGGACTCTGAGGCGGAGGCGGCACTCCTGGAGGAGGGAGACCGACCTGCGGCCACTGGCTCCACTCCTGGTATCTTACCAGCGGGGGAACGCAAGGCGAGCAGTGCTGCGAAGAAAGCCAGAAATGGCTACCGGCGCTCTCTTGCGTTTCTCCGCAGAGTGAGCAAAGAGCCTGGATCCTTGTCCGATAAGGAGAAGGATCTGGTAAGGAAGCACCAGAAGATCGTGGCTAGATTCGAGAAGAAACAGGCGGCGATTTCTGGTGCAAAATGCACGGCCGTTGCAGCAACGCCTGGTGACAGTGCCACGGCTGCACGGCCCACCGAAGGTGCAGTGGAGGCGGAAAAGCCTAGAAACAAGGCCACATCCTCCGTCACTGCACGGGGGGGAGTAAAGACGGGGACGGCAAAGCCTGGAAACAGTGCTGCGGTCGCCCCGTCAAGTGAGACTGGTCAGAGACCCACCACCTCTTCAAGGCCCACTTCCACCACGGTGGAAAAGGCCGTAAAAAGGGGAAGATCGGGTGACGATCGGCCGACAGGGGAGGGGAAAAAGCTGAAGCCCTCAGCTAGCTTCTCTTCCCCACAGGAGTTGCAGATAGCCGTGGTGGACCGGAGCGATCCTGATGGGAAAATTCGCCCGGAAAACTGGCTTTCTGTAGAGGCGCGCATTCTGCGAGCGATGCTCGAGGCGGCTGACGGCGAAATTGACTTCGACGGCGCTGGCTGGCAGAAGGGTGTCAAAATCGTCGGTTGTGGCAACAAGGAGTCCCTCACCTTCTTGGTGCGCACTATCGGCGGTCTTGAGCCCCTCTGGCAGGGGGCGAAACTCGAGGTCATACCCCGTGACCGTCTGCCACTCCGGCCTATCGTCACACTGTGGGTCCCCCCTCCAGTTATGGAGGACGCCGACACGGTGAAGCTGATTGGCCGGCAGAATAGTGGCCTGAACACAGGAGAGTGGAGAATTGTATCCTCCACTACTTGTAAAAATGAGGCGGGCAAGGACATCGTGATCGCGGTAGATCAATCGTCCTTTGCCCATCTGCGGGACTCCCTGGGAGTTGTTAAGTTCGGTTTGGGTTCCCTCAAAGCTCGCTTCCCTAACAAGGAGCGCGCCACACAAGGGAAGGCTGAAGGTAGTGCAGATAAACCTGCACCACTCTAAAGCCGCCACCCACGACCTTATGCAGTTCCTTGAGGAGACTGGAGTTGACCTGGCTCTAATTCAGGAACCCTGGATCGTAGGAAACAGGGTTTGTGGGTTAGATTCAGGTCCATTTAGATTGCTTCATTCACGCGGTGAAGGTAAGATACGAGCCTGTATTGTATACAGAAGGTGCATTAATTTGTTTCTTTTGTCTCATTACAGTACTGGTGACCTGTGTGTGGCTGCATGCGAACGACGCGATGGGCGAGACCTGATCCTGTCGTCCGCATACATGCCATTCGAAGGGGAGGAACCACCGCCGAAGGAAGTCCGGGACCTTGCTGCGCACGCCCGATCACGGAGGCTCGACCTTATCATCGGGTGTGATGCCAATGCACACCACATGCTGTGGGGAAGTTCCGACACCAACAATAGGGTTGAGTCAATTTTTGAGTTTCTTCTAGGCTCTAACCTTGTGCTGTGCAATACGCCGACTTTCCACAATAGGGTTAGGGAGGAAGTCATAGATATTACCTTAGTTACCGACTCCAACACTATCTCCGTGGTCGACTGGAAAGTACTGACGGAATGTTCGTTCTCGGACCACAACCGTATAGTCTTTTCAGTGGCCATAGAGGTTGGATGTCCACAAACTTATAGGAATCCGAGAAAGACTAACTGGCCTAAATTCAGTGCACTAGTTTCTCAGAAACTGGCATCGCGCAAAGCGATCGCTACATTCGAGAGAAACAACATTGACAGGTCAGTTGGTCTTCTAACGAAAGTGCTTAACAAGTCTTTTAATGAATCTTGTCCTAAAAGTCGAGCTCCACGGAAAACCAACGCGGTGTGGTGGACCCCAGAGCTAAGACAACTTAGAACAGATACCAGACGTCTCTTCAATAAGGCTAAACTTAGCCGAACTGAAGAAGACTGGGGAGCCTACAAGGCTAGCTTTAATAAGTTTAAGAAGACTATTAGGGCGGCCAAGCGGGATAATTGGAGGAAGTACTGTGAATCCCTCGACAATGTCAACGAGGCCGCCAGACTTCGCAAGGTGCTAGCCGGGGCATCACATACCCCTAGCAGCATTAGGAAGTCTGACGGCTCGTGGACAGAATCGAGGGAGGAGCTTCTAGAGACTCTCATGAACACCCACTTTCCCGGTTGCACGAGTGTTGTTGAGACGACCACGCCTCATAGACAGCACTCGTCACGACCGGATGCTTTAGTTCGGGGGATTATTGATGAGGTCAAAGTGGCATGGGCGGTAGACACCTTCAACCCGTACAAATCTCCAGGTCCCGATGGTGTCATTCCGGCTATGCTGCAATGGTCTAAGAAGGCAGTGGTCAAAGTCTTGGTGCGAATCTTTCGGGAATCTCTCTAACAGGGCTATGTACCGCGCGCCTGGAAAGAGGTTAAGGTGGTGTTCATCCCCAAGGCGGGGAAGTCAAACCACATCACTGCAAAAGACTACAGACCGATCAGCCTGTCATCGTTCTTTCTTAAGACTTTGGAGAGGCTGGTGGATATCTATGTCAGGGGAGTGGCACAGTCCAGGGGACTCTGCAGGACGCAACATGCGTATTGCAGGGGAAAATCTGTAGACAGCGCCTTGCATGAGGTCGTTCAGACGATCGAAAAATCGCTGAGCGTCAAGGAGTATACGTTAGCCGCTTTCCTCGATATTGAGGGGGCCTTTAATAACGTCACTCTAGAGGCAATAACCAGTGCACTTAGAAAATTCGAAGTGGACGAGAAAGTGGTGAGGTGGACCAGCGATATGCTTAGTAGCAGAAGGGTTCACTCCAGCCTAGGCTCGTGCTCGGTGAGGAGGTTAACCACAAGGGGCACACCTCAGGGGGGCGTCCTTTCGCCTCTTCTGTGGCTGCTTGTGATAAACAACATCCTCGAGATCTTCGAATCCAGGAGGCTGCAAGTAGTAGCATATGCGGACGACGTCACTATCCTGATCCCTGGAAAATTTCTTTCCACCATCAGTGATCTCATGGAGTCTGCTTTAGGAGAACTCTCTAGGTGGGCAGAGCATAACGGTCTAGGAGTTAACCCCTCAAAGACGGTTATGGTACTGTTCACCCGGAGATACAAAATACCAGAGTTTAGGCTGCCGAAACTCAGCGGCATCACTATCACCCTCTCACCCGAGGTGAAATACCTTGGCACCACACTCGACTCCAAGCTTTCTTGGAGACGCAACGTGGAAGAGCGGGTGAAGAAGAGCCTGAATGCCTTCTACGTTTGTCAGAAGGCCTTCGGGAAAAAGTGGGGATTGCGGCCGGGCATTGTCCACTGGATGTATACAGCGATCATTCGGCCGATCTTATGTTACGGAGCCATTGTCTGGTGGCCGGCCACGGACACCAGGTCCTTGGCGACGCAACTGATGAAGGTGCAGAGACTGGCGGCTATGGGAATAGCAGGAACCGTCAAAAGCACCCCCCAGGCAGGCCTAGAGATGATTCTACATCTCCACCCAATAGAGCAGTTCATTAAGTGCTGTGCCGCTAAAGGCGCTCTCAGGCTGAGAGAGGCCAACTTGTGGAAAGAGCACGCTTATGGACACTCTGGGATCCTAAGGTCATTTACGAGGCCAGGTACGGAACATCAATTAGATTCCTGCACGGACTATCTAATTCCATACCTGGATTTTTATTCGCGCGCACTTGCCTCCTTTCCCTCAAGGGAAGAATGGGGACTTACAAGTGTGACAGGAAACGCCTCCATCACCATCTTCACAGATGGAGGAAGGTACAGGAGCTGGTCTCCACTCAGATGTGCTAGGGGCTCAACGGTCTTTCAGACTCCCGGACCTCTGTAGCATCTTTCAGGCGGAGATTTATGCAATTTACGCGGAATTAATCCGCGACAGCGGATTATCACCCACGGATATCACAATCTGTGTGGATAGTCTGGCAGCCCTTAAAGCGCTGGAATCAGCGACTGTGAAATCAAAGGTAGTGCAGAGTTGTCGCAGTGCACTTCGCGGCATCGGACATCACCGTGTCACTCTCTGCTGGGTTCCGGGCCACTCTGGAGTGGCAGGAAACGAGGCAGCGGATGAGATGGCAAGAAAGGGGGTCGCCCTGCCTCTCACCGAAGTGGATAACTCTGTGCTCCCTCCGATATCTGCCCTGTATTTGCGTATTGACAGGTTGAGCAAAACTTACATCGAGTCCTCATGGCGGAGCAGAACTGATTGCAGTACCTGCCGGGCAATATGGCCTTCCCTTTCCGTGAGGAAAACACGATATGTACTGTCCCTGAGTCGAACCTCTATTAGGCAGCTTGTTGGAGTCATCACTGGACACTGCGCCATTGGATCTATGCTGGTCAAATGGTGCCTCTCGTCCAGTGATGTCTGCAGAAGCTGTGGAGATGAGGAAGAAGTGGAAACGATCCAACACTACCTGTGCCACTGCCCGGCTCTGCAGGAACGCCGACTCCGTACCTTGGGGTCAAGGTTCCTGGTAGACTTGGCCTGCGCAGCAGTAGTTGAAATATCGGATCTACTCTCCTTCATCAAGAGGTCGAATTGGTTTGCCCCGAACTGAGAGCCACTGGTTAGCTCCGAAATCTTCCATGAAGGGATTCACAATGGGCCATTTTGGCCTCCGAGTGGAAGTGCTGCCCTTGGGACGCATACACCCTTCCCTACCTAACCTAACCTAACCTACTTAATCCCCCCTTACCCCCTTAATTAATAATTAATTGATTGGCACGACAGCCCGCTTACGCGAGACTAAGGCCTAGCTTCCCGCAACCACCCGTGTTGTGCGTGTGAATTTTGTACGCGGGTGGAAGGAACCTACAGTTTTATGCCGGTTCCGAACGGCAGGTTGGGAGCTTTTTCATAGGCAATTTTTACTCTCAGAGGTTTGCCATTTCCAGCTGAGAGGACAGCCACCGAAAGAGAAAACGAGTTTCCCGTTATTTTTTTTAGGTGTTACTACATGCAGAATTCGAACTTGCGTCGCTCTGCATGCGACTCGCTGGACCGCGCACTAACCAACTGAGCCACGGCGGCTGCACAAAGGAATGCATACTAAGTATTAACACAGAATAAACAGTATACAGAAGGCGCATCTGAAATAATTTTGCGATTTCATTTCAGACGCGGGCGGGAAGCTGCAAAAATGAGGAAAATGTATATTGAACCGAGAGAGTAAGCGCAAGCGAGCGGAGAGCTGCTTTGCGATGCTCTCTTGCATTCCCGCATTCATTCGATGGATTGTTGCTTTATTCTCATTTCGACAACAACACGCAATGTTGTTGTTTTCCGCAGCAAGCCAGCTTGGCTTTACTCGGGCACATTGAAATGGTGCTTGTTTTGGCAAAGCGATCGCTCAGTCACTTTTTCCTATGCAAATTATGCCTGTCCGCTTCTTGTTCTTGTTTGTAAAAAAGCAAGCGCAGAGCGAGCAGGTACCGGCAAATTTGTTTCTTGTCATAATCAATCGAATCTTCGAGCTGAATGGTCGTTTTTCTTTTCATGCTGCGCTTAGATTCATTGATATTAAATTTTGCAAATATTTAGACGTGGTTGATCCAAAATAAAAATTTTTACAAATATTTTTACGAGGCTAGTTCCAAGTAAAATTATTTGTATAAATTTTGACGTGGTTGATTCCAATTTTGAATTTTTTGCAATTGTTTTGACGTGGTTGATCCAAATTAGTTAGTTGATCCTTTCCTTGGTTATTATATTACTTTTGATTTGGCATATTCACTGACTTTACTAGTATACGAAAAATGGATCCTGCTCCGTGTAAAAATGTATTACCCCGGGTGGGTAAAAATTCAATAAAGTCAGGGCTTCAATGCTGCATAACATGTTGCCGAAAATCTAGACGGGATGATGAACAACTTAAGATGTTTAAATTTCCGCCCTATGACTCAGCTATGGGCCAAATTTGGTGAGAAAAATGTAGCATTAAAACTAAAGAATACAGCAAACCATTATTTATATGCGTTAATCACTTTTTAAGTTCTGACATTGGGAAAAAATATTTAAAATCTGGAGCAGTTCCTGTATTTAATTTGGAAAATGTTGAAGAAACTTATGAGTTTTCAGAGCCCGATTGTTCAACTAGAAAGAGACGAAAAAGTGAGTCCGTAGATGGGCATTGCAATAATTGCTCATCATATGCTAAATCCGTAAATTTTTACAGGAAGAAATATTACAACATTTCGGCAAAATGCAGAAACATAAAAAACCAGAAGAAATTACCAAAAAAGTCAGAAGTACTCCAACGTATCGACTCTTATAATAACGTGAGCAAAGAATCAAAAGTATTTTGTAAGCTTCTAAGTTCCCGTCCTAAAGAATATACGGAAGATATAAAAGATTTGGCTCAAAATATTTATTATGTCGCGCAATCGACGTATAGTACAGTAAATAGAGACAAATAAATCACATTTACTAAAAAAAAATACTTAATGGCTGAAATTTTGAGGGTGTGTTCGGGGGCATGTCCTGAGTCTAAAACTGAGTTTTCGTATTCGAGGGGGTGGGGGAAGATACTACCCCCTGCTTATTTAGGGGTGAGCTCGTTTTAATTCCTTATCTCCGGTGCTATTGCTTGTACCGACAAGTCCGAGGGATCAAATTTGTGGGGAATAAAATTATCTATCTAATGATAATAAAATCGAGGTCATAGGTCGATAAGGTGAATCACAATGGCCGGTCAAAGGTCAAAAGTGAGGGATAGTTTTCGTTTTTCGTGAATAAGCAGGGGGTAGTATCTTCCCCCACCCCCTCGAATACGAAAACTCAGTTTTAGACTCAGGACATGCCCCCGAACACACCCTCAAAATTTCAGCCATTAAGTATTTTTTTTTAGTAAAATATACCAATTTACTGTACTAGTATCAATTTTTAAATAAATAAACTAAATCTAAATTTGCCACATATCTCGACTGTTAATCGATGGGCCCCTGTAAAGTTCCTGCAGCCAGGTTTTAAGAACTCTGCTTTTGAGGTCATAAGAAAACGGTGCTTGGATTTGACCCAGAGCGAAAAGAACAACATGATTCTATTAATGGATGAAATGGCAATTAGAAAGGAATTACGATATAATCCTAAATTAGATTTGGTGGATGGGTATGAAGAAAATGGGGTTGAAAGGACAAGCCAAATAGGAAAACAATTATGTGTTTTTATGGTCAAATCAATGTTTTCAAACTGGTCATTGGTACTAAATTACTTTGTTTCCAAAAACGGACTCTCTGCCAATATTTTAAAAAATATAATTCTGGAAAATTTAAAAATTCTCAATAGTTTTGGCATCACAGTAAAAGTTATAACTTGTGACCAAGGGTCTTCCAATAGGAAGTGCTTTTCGGATATGGGTGTAACCATGATACAATAAAATACAGGTAGTTTCATAAAGACAGATAAGAAGAAAATTGACAAATGAGAAATAAATTTGTTCTACTACTCTTTTCATTTTCGCCATAGGGCTGTAAATTTGTGGCTATCAGTTTATGTAGTAACGTATCATAAAAATGGTTTAAGAATTAATGTGTTTTCTAAATGTTTGCGCGGTGACCGACAGAAAAAAGAAGGCAGGTTTTTGGGTTGAAGCGTGGTGGTGTCTTTTATTAAGTAAGAAATAGCAGGTAGTCGAAGTTGTAGAGTGATCCACAAAACTGGCATTCTGGATACACCAGTCTCGGGCGGCAGTCGATTCACGACTCCGTCCTTTAATAAAGTGATTGAGGAAAAGAATAGATCTTTAACCTTCAATTAACAACTTATCTTGCGGGTGCACGATTTGCGTGGTTCTAATAGACTAAATGTGCGAGTCGTAGCGGTGCTCTTGCTGTTCGGCGCAGGCGAGTTGTTGTGCTAGTGCAGGCGAGTCGTGGCGGTGCTCTTGCTGCTTGGCGCAGGCGAGTTGTGGTGCTAGGTGCAGGCGAGTCGTGGTGCTAGGTGCAGGCGAGTCGTGGCGGTGCTCTTGCTGCTCGGCGCAGGCGAGTTGTTGTGCTAGTGCAGGCGAGTCGTGGCGGTGCTCTTGCTGCTTGGCGCAGGCGAGTTGTGGAGCTAGGTGCAGGCGAGTCGTGGTGCTAGGTACGGGCGAGTCGTGGCGGTGCTCTTGCTGCTCGGCGCAGGCGAGTTGTGGTGCTAGATGCAGGCGAGTCATGGTGCTAGGTGCAGGCGAGCATACATTACCGTTGCGCGAAAGCACCTGTAGTTGGTACTTCGTCTGCTACGTGGATCGCTTCTCTCCTGAAAAGTGGGTTTAATTAGTAAAAAGAATACAAATGAAAATAATTTGCATTACCGTTGCACGCCAGCACCTATGACAGGTACTGCATTTTGATTGAGGCGGTATATTTTATTTTTAACGCCCACGTCCCTCGGCAAAAAGTGCATCGAGCATACTAACGACGACTTTGGTAAGTCTTCCTCCCGTACTTCGCATGCAGCAAGCCACTTTTCCCGCATGAATCTGTTGCTTGGGAAAGCAAAGAACCGCACACTACCGCCATTGCAGTTATATTTGGTGTTATTGCACTTTTTGATTGCACAGCTCATATTAATATCGTTTTACGTTCACTCACTTTTACTTTTCGACATTAAATTTGGCAGACGTTCGTTGCGTAAAAACAGACAGCTTTAAATTGTCTTAAATTATTCAGTTGGCTTAGAGCTTTGAGGAAGCACTTCAGAAATGAACTCATTGTACACCACTAGTTTGACCATACTTTCAATATTATAGTGCCCATATAATGTACGTCTGCAATGTCCATAATTTGCATGACAAACCACAACGTAAGTTTGTAGTTTAGTCTTTTAAAAATCACAACATTTTAATAACTTAATACCGAAATTCATGAAATTTACCGCATCAGTTGTAATGTTCAATTTGCAGAACAAAATTACAGCAGTTATCCATTATTTGATCGCATCAACTGTTAAAATTAACTACAACTACTACCAACTACTATTTCTGAATAAATTTCCTACCATTCATACTTTTTTCTGCATCATTAAAATTTTCTTCTTATTTGTCAAAAAGGCAACTGACTTTTAAATTTGATCGAATGAAATTACCTGAATATTATTGTACCATGGGTGTAACTTTGGAAAGGCCTTTTTTCATGTATAATGATGGAAAAGTGTTCTGCATATATGATTTCCCGCACCTTGTTAAATCACTGAGAAATGGCTGGCTCAAATGCGACTTAGCTACACGAAATGGAATTGCTAGTTTTAGGGTTGTTCAAGAACTTTTCGAAATGGAACTTAAGTCAACAACAAAAATGTGTCCTAAACTAACTAGCCAACACATTTTTCCAAATTCTTTCGAGAAAATGAAAGTAAAACTGGCAACCCAAATTTTCAGCAGGACTGTTCAAGCTGCTATTAGGACAACTGCTGAAACTGTAGGTTTCAAAAGTTGCTCTAAAGAATTGGCTTTATCTACGGCCAGCTTTATAGAAAATATTGGCAAAATATTTGATTGCCTAAACAGTGGATCGTTATATTCCAAAAATTTCTACAGATCTGCGATTCAACTCAACAGTTTATCACATGAGTATATAAAGTTCTTCCTTAAATACCTGGATGATATCTCATTTCTGTGGCCGTAAGGAATAACAGCCAAAGTCGATTTTATGAAGTTTTCAGGAGAGCACTTTTAATTTTTGAATTTGCTTAAGATTACACTAGATAAATTTTAGATTTTTGGGCGTAAAATATTCATTTTATGAGCAAAAGCCATAGAATTTTGTGTAGTAGTACATTTGAACACGACGAATGCAATGGTGGTAATAACTCAATTTCGTCCTAACTCGACTTTGGCTGTTATTCCTTACGGCCACAGATTTGTTGACAAAAAGAAAAAAGTATTTTTTTTGATGGGATGAAACTTACTCTAAAAGCTGTTTTGCTCTTAGTAGACGAGCTGTTTGAGAAAAAATCCGACATTTTTTTTTTGATGACAAGGACATTAGGTTAGGTTAGGTTGCGGTGGCTGCCTCTATGAGAGACACACTCGGAGGCCTGAAAGGCCCATTGTGATACCACATATTTCACCCGTTTTGAACTGTATATGCAACACTGTTTTGCCAACATATGTTACAGCACACATTTCAAGCGGATGGGGAAAAGGGGGAGGGGACCTACAGTTTAACGCCGAATCCGAACGGCAATTGGCAGTTTTTCGTTCACACTTGGATGTTTTGCCATTGCCTGCCAAGAGCGCACTTGTGCGATTCTTGTAATTCTCATTTCCTTCATGTGGATAGCGATAGAAGTAGATGCGTTTTTCACCAGCCCGAGCCAGGAATTGAACCTGGAGCCTTTGGTATGAGAAGCCAGCGCGCTACCCGCTGGACTATCGAGGCCGGCGACAAGGACATTAAACCAAGACAAACTTGAAAATATGTTTTCTATACTAAGACAAAAAGGTGGTAATAATATAAATCCATCAGTGGCTGATATTAATAATATATTAGCACGCTTAATGGCCGCAAAAATTGTGCAATTGAGTTCCCACAGCAATTGTGAAGAACTAAATGATACTACGTTTGAAACGCTTTCTAATATCGTAGTAAATCTCGACGCAGCTCCTGAACATAGCGACGAAACTAGTCAAACCGATGATTTTGAAGTGGATAATAATACAGTCATCCTTTCCGATTTCATATTAAATGATAGTTTTGAGAACTGTTCCGAATTTACCATAGATTAAGCGTCTTTAAGATATTTTTTGGGTTATGTTGTCTACAAAATACTTACCAAAATAAACTGTGAAACATGTGCAGCGGAATTGAGAAAAGAAGATGAGGTACTAACAGTTCCTAGTGAACTTTTCATATTTCACAAAAACTTTAACTCTCTCAAAGATTTCGGCAACCTTATTAGTCCATCGCAAATTCTATTAGAGATAAGCAAAGTACACATTTCAATTTTCCGCAGCATTTTTGAAAAACAGCCACAAATTGTAGGCATAAAAAATGTAATAAAAGTTAAATGCCAAAATGCTACACCACAATGGTTTTCCACGTGTCCTGATCATAAAAACACAATTTTGGACTTTATGATCTTAGTTCTTCTCAGGAAGCATTGTGCATGGGCCTCCGAAAAGAAAAATTTAACTAAACCCCGAAAACTTAAAATCCTAAAAACGTAATAAACTCTGGTTATTTTGACCCAACTTATTCCTTGACTTATTCCCACAAATGGGGGTTTTTTTATCGTAGTATTGTGAATTACTGAGCTCGTTACAGAAATCAGCCAAAGCAAAAATAAATTCTAACTTCAGTTGTTAGCCAGCGGCAACAACAACCACAGGCATTCGACTTTCATTTCCTCCATCACCATGCATGCGGCACATCGCTTTGTTGGCCAACAACAACAACCACATATATGGTGCGTTACTGTTTGGTACACCGGCATGCGATTAATACTTTTATCTGTTTGCTCTCCATTTCATTTTGCGCTCTCACAGCTTCTCTTTTTACGCTCTCGCGCTCTGTGCGTTCTCATCCCCTTTACTGCTTCCCCCCACACCAACAAACGGGTCCTACCGCTGGAACCCGCGAAGAAAATTTTCTTTACACCAGATGCGCATTCTATATATTGTTTGTTCTGTGGTATTAATTAGTAAGTATTATTAAAACACGAACCGAAAAATTGAAATGTACGACTTTGGCTTTGGCACTGAATACGTTCCTGTTTTTGTTTTTCCTTAAATAATGTTTTTAAAAATTAAGTTTTTACAGTTACAGTTTGTTCCTGAAAGCAAATAAAGTGTACTATCTAAAACATATTTCAAACTCTCTATAACTATAACTCTCTATAAATTGCAGGCAAAGAAGTAATTTTCTTAAGGTGTATGAGTTTGGCGTTGACCTACTGTATATGGTTATATATTATTTTATCATCACCGAGCCCAAACCGCTGGAGCTATAATGATGAAATTTGGTCAAAAGTTGTATTTTAGAAAGTCAACTCTCAAAAAGAAGCGATTTCAAAAACGTTGACCTTGAAATGGCGGAAAGGTGGTGAAGCTTATATGGACGGGCATTGTGTTTTGGTCGGATTGTTTAAAAATTGTGTATACACTCCGGGCCACCAAAATAGGTTCACATTTATTCCTGGAGGAAAATGAGTAGTGTTCTTACAAAACACAGTTTTAACTCATTTATTAGAATCAAGATGTTCAAGGCATCTATTGTGAACTTACCTGTCCAAAACAGAATTTGACATTTATTTCCCTTTTCTTTTTTGGCGCACTTTTGTAAAGTGACCCCAAAACTGAGTACTTTTCAGTGGGCCACCAGAATAGGCTCACTCTAAAAATTAAGATTGAAACAGTGGTAAATGCAAATAAAATGGACGGTTTGGTAAACCACACTTTAATTTATTGATTTTAAAAGCTACTCGCTTTGGCCACCTTTATTTAGTATGGCTTCAAAAGTTCGCGTTAACATTGACTCGTATAAAGACTTAAAATAATCTAAAGAAGTAGTCTCCCACACTGCTTCAATGGCACCAATTAATTCATCCTTGTTGTCGAACTGGCGTCCGAAGGCATAGACCTTCCTCACCAACCATCCCCATACGTTTTCAATGATATTAGAATCAGGAGAATAGGGGGCCGCTCCAGCTGATCAACGTTTTTGTTGCATCAACCACTGCTTCACGACCCGTGCAGTATGGGTGGGTGCATTGTCATGGAAACAAAAATTGTGTTCATCGGGTCCATCAAGATTAAACCGCTTTTAGCCCGAAAACTCGACGTACTTCCATTTGTCGTTGCATGCCATACGATTTCTGCAAAATTCCAAACGGTTTTCTTGGCGCTGAGCAGTTAGCGATGTTTTTTTTTGCAGTTTTTTTTTCTTTATAGGTTGGGGACATTCCGAATGACACGTTTGATAGTAGAATAGCTAGCAGAAAGTCCAGTTTTAGCCTTGATTTTGGCAACTGAGTCAGCGGAATTTGAAGCACATCGCAGTATCGCACGCTTGTCTGCAGATGTTTTCACCGAATGCGTGCAGCCTCTCATGTTTTTTCCATTAGTGCTTTTATTTCGCAAATAATTGCTCACCACATTTTGACTTTTGTTTATTTTAAACGCTATTTTACGTACATAATACTTTTCGCTTTCAAGCACTTTAATTTGAGCGATTTCTTCGGAGGTTAGATCTTTTCCGTGACCCATTTTCAAACAAACGTTAAGAAAAACATTTAATGGAATGAACAAATTTGGTTTTGCTCCCAAAAGTCCCGTTATTCACAAAAAAAAAGCAGCGATTTTGAATGTGAACCTATTTTGGGGACCCACTAAAATGTACTCAGTTTTTATTTATTTATTTATTTATTTCTATTTTTCGTCTACAGAGGTTCTTACAGACTACTAGATCAATTAAATACTTTAAATAAATTCAATTTGAAGTTATATTCATTTAAATTAAAGTTAATAACATCAGAAAATGTGTTGCATAGCCGAATGCATCTTGATATTGGCTCATTAAATGCATATGTAGACTTGTGCGCGGCGACCGTAAAGAGTCGTACCTGCCTCAATTCGCGTTTAGGGCAGTGGAAATTTAGCAGTTCATAAATTTCATTACAATTAATTTTACCGTTAATGATATTATATATAAACATCACCGAGAAGTAAGTCCTTCTATCAGAAGGGGTTCACTTTACAAAAGTGCGCCAAAAAAGAAACAGGAAATAAATGTCAAATTGTGTTTTGGACAGGTAGGTTCACAATAGATGCCTTGGTAGGTAGGCTACTAAATAAGCATACTAACAGCCCTATTCTGGCAACCGAAACAATAGTCACCTCGGTAACAATTGAATACTTGGTAACAATTGTCACTTTTTGGTATTCTGGAGCAAATTCAAAAGCTCAAAAGGTGACAATTGTTTCGAAATTTGTTACCTCCGTAGGAGCAGGTGACAAGCATACAAAAATTATACAATTGAAATTTCGTATTCAAATGCGCCTTGGGAAACTGCAAAAAAAAATGCTTCAGCTGCTCCTGCGTCGCGCATGTCGTGCGCTTAAACTTAGGAACTCTAGCAACTAAAAGAATAGGGTAAAAGGTTTGGTTGTGGGCATAGTTCGGTTGTGGGCACCCCTTCGTATCTTTTGATAGAAAGCAGGCTGGGTTTTTTTGACTAAGGCTATTTGTTCATTATGGAAGCACGATCTTTTTATGCCAAATACTGAATCGAACAGACACGCCTGCTTTGTGCTGGGACCATATATATCTTTCTGTGCTTAAAAAATAAGACAAACATTTTTTTAAACATTTTTAATGGTGTCATAAATCGAAGTGAATCCATCGAGAAGGCGAGTAAAATGCATTTTTATTTAGTAAATTTATTATACTTTGTGATCCAATATTGATTACAACCAATATGTTTACCCCGAACAAATTTTTCACTACTTCTCAAAATGGCTGCCAAATTCGGTTGTGGGCACCGCAATTAGTTCGGTTGTGGGCCCCCTTTTTTTTGTGATTTGGTAAGTTTTGGTAAGTTATATCATCGGAAATGGTCTTTTTACGCATTTTTTGGTTGTTGTAGCTATATCATCCGAGGATAAATAAAAATCGTCCGATATCTTTTTTAATGTGCTGGATGTAAGTAAACATTGTTCTGCAGATAAGCTAACCACAAAATCGACTGCCGCAGCGTATGCGATTTCCCGAACCACTCTTCAACGCTATATGAAGAAGGTGGAAGAAAATTTCGGAGACATCAAAGCCGTCGACGGTGGTGCTTTCTTAGATCTTGTTCGTGGATGTTATCGAATCAGGTTAACTGGTGTTTTCCACCTTCTGACCGTCACAGCACTTGAAGAGTGTTGATTAATTAGGTTGAATTTCATTTTACTTTAGGTCTTCTCGACAGCCCAGGAGAATGACTTGGTCACTTACATTTTGAAATGCCCGTCCATCTAAAGTGTACCGACATGCGTACCAGCTACTTCACATGCGTGCATTGTGCTTCAAATAATTAAAACTTAATATTTTTCTATATTCGTGTTGGTTTTTCTTCATATTTCCCCGTTTCCAACAGATTTTCCAAGGGTGCCCACAACCGAACCAAAAAAAAATTTTCGTTAAAAATGACTATACAAAATTAAGAAAAAAACTTTTCTATTTTACGGAATCGATTTATTTTTGTCATTACTTGTTAGCTTAGGTCTCTAGCTTTCCATAGATGCCAATATGTCCGATTAAGAAGAACTTGGTGAAAAGTTATGAGCCAAAAATTAAAAGGTGCCCACAACCGAACCTATTCCCCTATATACATACATTGTGATGAAACTAAAAAAAAAAGACTTGCTTCGCCAGATTTTCTGCATTTGCCATTTTTGGTTTGTTTATTTTTTTACAGTTTGACAGAAAAAATACAAAAAACAGCTGTTTTGATAGAAAAAAAGCTTTCACCTCGAGTGGTGAATTGTTTGAACTTTCTTCTTGTCACCATTTTTCCAGAATACGGAAACAATCAAATTCAATTCAATTGTTACGGGGGGTAACAATTGTTACGGTAGTGCCAGAATAGGGCTGTAAATGGCATAAATAATTGTTTTGGTACGAATTTTCAAAAATGAATGTTTTTTAACCAATGAAAATTAAAAATAACCAAATTTAGAAAGGCAATTTCAATCGAATGGCGTGAACTGACGTAAATCCTTTTTATGACCTTTCTAAATGGACTTTCTTCTCTTAACCCTCAATCACCCACCCCTATTAAAATCACATATCTACCCACCCTGAGTTCCCGGGTCTCACATATTTTGTGCAAAATCTATTAAATTTTTATGATTTTTTATTTATTTACAGGCCACATTAAGACCTCTTGTTACAGATCCTATTCCATATCTTTACATAACTCTAGCTGTACGCCGTCAAGCTGGACGCCAAAGCACAAAAACTAAACCTGTACCAACTTATTAAAGTTCGAAGTGAGTTCCCTGGACTCAGGGTGGGCGATTGAGGGCGAAGTCCGCAAAAAAAATTCTGCGTCTTTTTGCGCCTTTAGGTTAGGTTAGGTTAGGGTGGCAGCGTGAAGAGCTCACGTAGGCCATGTTGTGGTCCGTTGTGATACCACGTGAAGGACGTGGCCGCCCTTCAGACTTACACACCCCCCCGGGTGTTAGGCAGGAGCCATCCCGATTCTACAATGAATCGGGCGATGCGGCCGATGCTGGGTCCTGTTAGGTCGGCCCAGCTGCTGAAGAACGGCGCACCCAGCAACCGGAGACGTCTCCTCGCTAGTGCTTGGCAGTAGCACATCAGGTGCTCGACGCTCTCCTCCTCGCTCGCATCGTCACAGCTGCGGCAATGGTAGTTGAAGGGGACGCCGAGTCTCCTGGCGTGCTCGCCGATCGTCCAGTGTCCCGTCAGCAGAGAAACTGTGGAATAGATGGAGTTCCGCTTTAGTCGCAGTAATTCGCGTGTTCTGCCATGGCTAAGCGACGGCCAGGTTTCTCTGGAGATCCTACAGAGGTTCTCCTCCTCCCTGAGTCGATTAGCCAGGCGGAGGTAATCCTGCTTGACCATCAACTTGACGGTCGCAAGGGGAATGCTACACTGCGTAGTAGGTGCTGGAAGTGAAGTGCAAGAAAGTGCGCCTTTGGAAAATATTCAATTTTTTCGAAACTACTAATGTTGTTTTTTTCACAGAAATCGCTTAAGTTAAAATTGCGACCAAGATGTGTAACCAATTCAATGCCACGAACCATGATTGATTTTTATAAAAATAGGTTTGGCACGCCTATTTAACCCATTATGAGCCATATTCTAAAATTTTTCCTTATCGAATTTGTGTAAAATGTGATTTAACGCTAATATATTCTAAAAAAAAGAGGAATGTCTGATTCTGAAGAAGGTCTAATTTTGAAGAATAATTTTTGTAATATTCCCGCCGTTATAAATTGAGCTGCATTGCATATTCACCTATCTCATCTCCGTGTTAAGCTCTACGGATATCAAATAAACAAAAAATATATCCTTTTACCTTTATGTCAACAGCAACATACCCGGGTATGTTTTGCGTTTAAAAATCGATGTATCTTGGAAAGTAACACTCTGAGCGACCTGAAATTTCTTGATATCCTCTACAAAAGTATTTTACATCATATTCTTAAGTCTGGTTGAGATTGGACTCCCTGGTCCAGATATGTGGCCTTTTTTCGATTCATACCCCTCACGTCAACAGCAGCATACCCGGGTATGTGTATGAAAACGCATGTAAATATGTTGATATATGATAATTGAAAACTGAACTTTTACTTTCCATGTAAATCTTAAAATAGTGTAAGTGGTTATAAAGTAAAATAGTATAGGGTGTTTTTTAGAGGTATAGAACTTCGAATTGAAATAAAACACAAGAAAATCGTTTTAATGTCCATCAATTTGGCTTTATTGGAAGGATAATTTTATGCCATTAATGTTTAAATATGATTTCGGGCATGTGGCCGCCGCGGCTGGCTCGAATAAAGCCAATTCTACAGGTCCAATTTTTAAAGTTGATGGACAAAGCTCCAATTGTTGTGCACGGTGGCGAATCGATTCATTCGGGTCCTCTTCAACATTTTGCTCTACAGCGGCAATTGTTTCTTCGGTGCGCACTGTTCGACGTCTCTGCGGATGCGTATTACCACATAGAGTAAACGTAGTGCGAAAACGACCCATGGTTAACCGATGGATGGACCGATTTTGCTCTGATGGACGATTATGTCGACCATAAAATGGACGGAGCTTGCGGTAAACTTCGCGAACTGAACCATTATTTTCGAAATAAATTTGCACGATTTGCAAGCGTTGTTCTTTTGTCAACCTGTTCATGATGAAATGGCAAACCAAACTGAACATAAATGACATTAGAGTTGCCAGATTTGACCACAAAATGCCAGTTTTATCTCTATTCGAAAAACAAACCTCTAAAAAAAACACCCTATATATATAAAATACAAAAATTATGAATGAATTAGAAATTATGAAGTTTTCAACTGCATTTGTTGCTTTGGGGTATATCGATGGAATGTTCTGCACACACGGTCCTTTTTATTTATTTATTTTTTTATTTCTATATTTATTTAGCCAAATGTACATTATGTCTTACTGACTAAGAGATAACATTATAAATAGTAACAGTAATTATAATGAAAATCTTAGTTTTAAATACGCGAAAATCCGTTTATTTAACTAATATGAAAACGTACAATGATAATAATTGTAAGAATAGAAAAATGTGCGCCGTCGCAATGGCCGCCAACTTCAGAAGTGCCATCAACGATTAAGCGATGTGAAACTGGGAGAGTAAGCCGATTTTTGTGCGTTTTTTGCAATTCACGTACACAGTCCGTGTGTGTTGGCAGTGATCAACTCTTCACTGTGTCTGCTCTTTTCCCGATATTAGGGATTAGGGATTCCTTACAATTATTTGCTTTTTAAAGTATGTTCTCATTAATTTTCTGAATTAAATGCCAACACATGAACTTTTTTGGTTTAATTATGTAAATATTAATGAATATGACGGGGTCAATTGTCGTCCTTTGTATTTCGCATTTCTTCATTTAGAGAATCTCTAACGATCAGGTATGATTTTTGTGCTAAATGGTGTAGTGTGACCGCAGGGTTGTTTTTTTGAATGCAGCTTATAAAGTCTTAATTTAATTGAATTAAAAGCATACCCAAAGATTATTTCGACGCTTTTGGACAATAATATATTTTTCTACTTAATTTTATACAAACGTATTACGAAATGGCACCAAAAATATACAAATAAAAAGATAAATTTCTTTGGTCACAAAAAATGACTCACTCCAGCTACACTGGCAATTTGAAATGAACTAGAACAACAACCCCGTTTTAGAAATTTATATGGAGGAAAAAGTACGTTCCTGATCAAGCTTGGGCCCTACTAGTAGGCCCCAAGGTTGCAATTTTGCAATAATATTAGTGTAATTCTGTGCATGTATTTCTACCGGCTCTCCCAGTTTCACATCGCTTAATCGTTGGTGCCATGCTAAGCACGGCAGCTTGGTTCTCTCTACCGGAACGGCTGGCAACGGAACGCAGGGTCGTTCACATACACGACACCCCTTAACGCCCAGTTGGTTGGTAGCAAGGTTTATGAATATAACGTTACGACATCCGAGACAGATAATTTGACAAGAGCACTCATGACGTCACAAAAATTATGCCAACATGTCAAATTTTTTGTAGGAACAGTGGGACGAATAGCACACTAAACTACAAAAAAATTAAAATTCATGAAATTGTTGTTTTTTTATATCTATATTTTGTTTATATTTATTATGTTTTTATATAGTAGTTCAAAAAATTTCTTGCGATATTGCAATGATGGCGCGCGCAATAGTACAATAATGGTGACCACGCTGGTATGGTCAGTGCTTCAGTGCGTTATTGTGTTAGTGGTGGTTGGTGCTGTAGGCGCATTTGTGCTTGCAAGCGTTTTAACTGCGACTCCCTTGGCTCTTTTTTTTTGTTTTTTTTTTAAGATGGAAAGCATCAAAAGCCAAAACCCCGTCAGTGTGGGACTTTAACCACACTAAAACCATCTTTGTCAGATCTGATTTGAGGAGGTCCATAACAAAACGCAATAATTCCACTTTTTAAGTTTTTCGTTTTTTTGACTGAATCCAATTCTACATGTTAAAATCTATGTAACAATTGTTATAAAACATACCAAAGGTCAATAATTTCACTGTAATTCAAAACCAAAAATAATGGGTCAGACCAAAATGCAACAATTCCATATCTATGCAATATATAACTTCGAGATATTAGTGAAAAGTCAATGATATAAATTATTTTTATTCTTATGGTACCTCTACAATAAAATTTAAATTTATTGTTATGGTTACTCTACAATGACTATAAACGGTAAAAATTGTATTGAGTTTTTGGGCGTGTTGAAAAAGCTTTGCGAAAAGATACTACAATTTTTGTTGAAGAAGGTTATAACAAAGTTTATTCCGTGCACGGGCAAGTTAAGATTTTAGGAAAGGATTGGCACCTTAAGGAATTAAAAATGTTGGCAGAATATTACCGTCTTATAACGGCATACAGAGTATCAATGTACATTAAAACTTCTAAATCTTACATAATTGACGGCGAAGAAAAATTAACCAGCTATCATAAAAGAGGCAAAATACCCCTTCGTTTGCCTGATGGAATTCCTCTTGGTGTTGCAATTAAAGAAAGATATTGTTAAACTCTGGAAAACCTGGAAACCCTGGCCAACAGTAGTCAAACATTTCGGGGTTAGAATTTTAGACGAACAAGGAAATAGTTCCCATTAAGGGGGGTGGGGGGAAGGGTTTACACTTTCGAAAAATCGAATTTTTTTTTTTTATTTGTCTTATTGTTAAACATTTCAAGAATATATTCTCAAAATTTTAAGTCGATCGGAGCAAAACTCTTGACGTTATGGTCTATAGTTAGTCCCCTTTCCTTTAGTGCAGGTACTCGTGTACAGCTTTTTCTCTTCTATCGCGTTTTTCTCAAAACTACTTTTCCAAAGTCCGTGATCACTGTCATTTAAAAACTACTAAACCGATTAATTTGAAACTTGGTACACATTTTCTACATATAAAATACCTCCCCCCAATGTTTAGTAAACAATTTTTTTTTTACATTAAGGGGGTTACAAAATGGCGGAATTTTTCGTCGAAAATATCAGTTTACACTTTAGATGGCCACCAAAAATTTTTAAATGAACAAAAAATAATCGGAGAATGTTGGGGGTAGCATTTGATAATACTTTGACTACATTTTAATGGTTTTTGATTTCAGATAATTTCCGACCGAGATACAGTGATCACCGCAAATTGTATTTTTTCAAAGACGTTCTGGTCTGCCACCGGCTTGTTTTGTAATATTTCTGCATGAAAAAATGACAGAATATTGTTAAAAGTATGCTTAATAATGTACATAAGGTTTAAATTTGATCAATCCATACTTTAAAAAAAAGTTCATAAAAAAGTGTTTTTTACGCTGAAACCCTTACCCCCCCTTAAACCGATGATATAACCTTATGTGACTGTTAGGAGGAGGACACTAATATGAGATGTAACACAATGTTGATTTTTTTTTAATACTTGAATACTTATATACTTTTGTAATACTTGAATGTACTTGTGTAATATAATAAAACTTATGCAGTTCAAATTAAAAAGATTTTATTTCTATGTTGTTCACAGCAAAACGCCACAATTCCAAACCTAGTTCATATCAAAACGCAACATTTCCATAGGGTTCATAGCAAAATGAAATAAATACTATGTGTCGGACCAAAACGCAATATTTCCAAATTTTTTTTCTAAATAACTAAAAAAGTAATTGCAAAATAAATTAACTTATTTATGATTTGTATTGTTTCTAGAAAACTATTATTCCACAGCAACTATTAAAAGAAAAATATATATCCTACTGACTTTAATTACATTTGTTCGTTTATCCAAAAAATTGTTAAGGTGGAATTATTGCGTTTTGTTATGGACCTCCTCATTTACCCTCTCTGGTACGACCGTCAGGAATTTCGTCAGGAAGCGGAGTTAAGCTTAAAGCTCGAATTTTGTTCAAGTTGGTTTGTCGTTCTGTTAGCCGTTCTAGTCCGTTGTCCCGATTCAGTCTTCGTTCGTCCGCTTACCACTTACACCTTAGGTTGCATCTGCACGGAGTTTGTGCATAACCTGACCGTCAAAGCTGGGCCATGCAAAAGCATCTACCGCGTCCTCGCGTTTTTGAGTTGCACACATTGTAAACAGTTAAACAAAAGTACAATTTTCAAGTATATGGTGTATGCTTTTCCAATACTCGGTCATATTTTTCAGTAAAGAGAAGTGGAAGGAAACGTCATGTACCAAATGTTTGTTTGATTAACTAACCTTACATGAACTGTGCTTACTCCAGTATAACAAAAAATCGTTTAGTAGATAACTTAATTATTAACTGAAATATACCACAGTCGAGTTTTATTAAAACGGTCGTTACTATAGTGGACATAAGAAACATGGTTCATCTCATATAGCCTATGTACCATTTCCCCACATATGAAATAGTTTGGTACTTATTTCATCCGAATCGGTTAAAAAGTCGGAGTGGCGTGTTGTGTGATTGTGGCTCAAAAAGCAACGACACATTGGTTGTTATATAAATATATAGATTTCCACTGCTTCAGTTGTTTTTAAGATGGGAAAAAACACGATGCAACTTACCCAATCGAAATTGTATGTCATCTTCAAAATCTTCCTCTCTGAAATGCAAAGAGCATATCCTCGCCGTTTCAAAATTTATATCGTCTTGGCGATCGCAAAACGATACCCAAAGCTCTCGTTGTTTTGAATTCTTTGGGAACGTTAAGTAATGCACTTCCTTGCAACCTAGAAAATATGCGTTTTGGTTATATTTCTTCTATGTGAAGCAATACAACATTTTCAAAACAAGAGATACTTACTTAAGTTCCTGTTGTTTTGCGCACATTTGCCCACTGCACAACGCATTTTGACAGAAATTCTTGTTTTCTATTTTGGGAAAAAAACACGTTTTCACACCAAATTTGTACAAGAAATGCACTTCAATACTTACCTTTTTTGGGCAAAGATCACTTTTTGAGGGTAAAATAATATAATTCACTAAAACTCGCGAGAAATTCGAAAAAAAAACCGTCGGCCAATAGAAATTTGCTTTTCGAATCGTTTTTAAATAGAGCTGCCGAGTGACATTTTTTGAAATTGAAAGTCGTTTCTTTTTTATTTTGAAATTTCTAACTAGGTGCAAAAAGTTCTTGTTCTGTGTGAAATTGGACTTTCCTTCAAAGTATTTGCATAAATTAAGATACTTATCAAACAATTTGGTATCAGAACAGATTTAAATGACCATATATTACGATAATTGACTACGTTTAGAACTAAAATTTTTTGAAGGTGGGGTGGTAATTCTAGCAATGGGCACGCGTGACGTCAGCACTCGGATGTCGTAATCTTGTATTCTTTCATTCATGGTTGGTAGAACTCTGGACGACGTCGCTCTCGCTGCGGTCTCCGCGGGGTCTCATTTCCAGGAGTGGTCTGCAGATCAGACCTAGTGGAGTGAGGCATATCCTCTGGATGCCCGACTGTTGTAGAGTCCCGTTCAGGAACCGTTAAATCTTCTGTTGGTTCCGTTGATGTCTCCGTATCGCTATCTTCCGATGAAAAAACAAATCCCAAATCCTGTTGTGAACATCGGCCTCGTAGTTGGTCGATGTGGCGTTTTACGATTCTGCCATCCTGCAATCGGACGGTGTACGAAATCGGCCCTGTTGGCCCTTCTATTGTTGCGCTAACCCATTTGGGGCCAGTTGAATAATTCCTAGTCCAGACCGGATCACCTTGCTTAAAACTTCGGGTATGTAACTGCTCGTGGTCTTTCAAACCCAACTCGTGCGGATGAATTTTGTCGAAATACGTCTTAAGGGGACCCGGTGGTCTAGAGTACGAAAATTTCACCTGTTTTCACGGTTTTTTTTGCCATTAAAAATTTAAAAAACGATGTTTCAACTTTTTGGGCTTATTACTACGTTTATTGAGCATACAAAACATTTTTGTTTGCATTTTAAAAACTATATTTTTTATTATAAAAATGCTGCTAAAGATGACCCTCTCGAAAAATCGGACCCGGACGGCGTACGTGATTTCAGGACTTCTACTCATCTGAAACACAAAATTCAAGAAAACTCTTAATCAGAAAGAGTGCAGTTATGGTCGGAACTAGAACAAATCGAAAAAATTAAAAATTGACAAAATGGCGATATTTTTAAAAAAAATTTCGTAAAATCGGGTGTTTTTTCACTAGTTTTTTAGTGTAAACAATTAGAAATTATTTAAATAAAATTATGATTCTAGTTCCGACGTTAGTCATACATGTTGTGAACAACATATCCAAATTTCAAGTGATTCGGTTAAATAGTTTTTTTGTTTTCATCCGCGGCGTACCGAAAAAAGTCGTTTCGAGATAAATGAGTTAGATTGAGGTACAGATGTATAGAGCGCCCGAAATGTATGTTTCGTACACCGTCCGATTGCAAGATGGCAGAATCGTAAAACGCCACATCGACCAACTACGAGGCCGATGTTCACAACAGGATTTGGGATTTGTTTTTTCATCGGAAGATAGCGATACGGAGACATCAACGGAACCAACAGAAGATTTAACGGTTCCTGAACGGGACTCTACAACAGTCGGGCATCCAGAGGATATGCCTCACTCCACTAGGTCTGATCTGCAGACCACTCCTGGAAATGAGACCCCGCGGAGACCGCAGCGAGAGCGACGTCGTCCAGAGTTCTACCAACCATGAATGAAAGAATACAAGATTACGACATCCGAGTGCTGACGTCACGCGTGCCCATTGCTAGAATTACCACCCCACCTTCAAAAAATTTTAGTTCTAAACGTAGTCAATTATCGTAATATATGGTCATTTAAATCTGTTCTGATACCAAATTGTTTGATAAGTATCTTAATTTATGCAAATACTTTGAAGGAAAGTCCAATTTCACACAGAACAAGAACTTTTTGCACCTAGTTAGAAATTTCAAAATAAAAAAGAAACGACTTTCAATTTCAAAAAATGTCACTCGGCAGCTCTATTTAAAAACGATTCGAAAAGCAAATTTCTATTGGCCGACGGTTTTTTTTCGAATTTCTCGCGAGTTTTAGTGAATTATATTATTTTACCCTCAAAAAGTGATCTTTGCCCAAAAAAGGTAAGTATTGAAGTGCATTTCTTGTACAAATTTGGTGTGAAAACGTGTTTTTTTCCCAAAATAGAAAACAAGAATTTCTGTCAAAATGCGTTGTGCAGTGGGCAAATGTGCGCAAAACAACAGGAACTTAAGTAAGTATCTCTTGTTTTGAAAATGTTGTATTGCTTCACATAGAAGAAATATAACCAAAACGCATATTTTCTAGGTTGCAAGGAAGTGCATTACTTAACGTTCCCAAAGAATTCAAAACAACGAGAGCTTTGGGTATCGTTTTGCGATCGCCAAGACGATATAAATTTTGAAACGGCGAGGATATGCTCTTTGCATTTCAGAGAGGAAGATTTTGAAGATGACATACAATTTCGATTGGGTAAGTTGCATCGTGTTTTTTCCCATCTTAAAAACAACTGAAGCAGTGGAAATCTATATATTTATATAACAACCAATGTGTCGTTGCTTTTTGAGCCACAATCACACAACACGCCACTCCGACTTTTTAACCGATTCGGATGAAATAAGTACCAAACTATTTCATATGTGGGGAAATGGTACATAGGCTATATGAGATGAACCATGTTTCTTATGTCCACTATAGTAACGACCGTTTTAATAAAACTCGACTGTGGTATATTTCAGTTAATAATTAAGTTATCTACTAAACGATTTTTTGTTATACTGGAGTAAGCACAGTTCATGTAAGGTTAGTTAATCAAACAAACATTTGGTACATGACGTTTCCTTCCACTTCTCTTTACTGAAAAATATGACCGAGTATTGGAAAAGCATACACCATATACTTGAAAATTGTACTTTTGTTTAACTGTTTACAATGTGTGCAACTCAAAAACGCGAGGACGCGGTAGATGCTTTTGCATGGCCCAGCTTTGACGGTCAGGTTATGCACAAACTCCGTGCAGATGCAACCTAAGGTGTAAGTGGTAAGCGGACGAACGAAGACTGAATCGGGACAACGGACTAGAACGGCTAACAGAACGACAAACCAACTTGAACAAAATTCGAGCTTTAAGCTTAACTCCGCTTCCTGACGAAATTCCTGACGGTCGTACCAGAGAGGGTAAATGAGGAGGTCCATAACAAAACGCAATAATTCCACCTTAACAATTTTTTGGATAAACGAACAAATGTAATTAAAGTCAGTAGGATATATATTTTTCTTTTAATAGTTGCTGTGGAATAATAGTTTTCTAGAAACAATACAAATCATAAATAAGTTAATTTATTTTGCAATTACTTTTTTAGTTATTTAGAAAACAAACATTATTAAGCATACTTTTAACAATATTCTGTCATTTTTTCATGCAGAAATATTACAAAACAAGCCGGTGGCAGACCAGAACGTCTTTGAAAAAATACAATTTGCGGTGATCACTGTATCTCGGTCGGAAATTATCTGAAATCAAAAACCATTAAAATGTAGTCAAAGTATTATCAAATGCTACCCCCAACATTCTCCGATTATTTTTTGTTCATTTAAAAATTTTTGGTGGCCATCTAAAGTGTAAACTGATATTTTCGACGAAAAATTCCGCCATTTTGTAACCCCCTTAATGTAAAAAAAAAATTGTTTACTAAACATTGGGGGGAGGTATTTTATATGTAGAAAATGTGTACCAAGTTTCAAATTAATCGGTTTAGTAGTTTTTAAATGACAGTGATCACGGACTTTGGAAAAGTAGTTTTGAGAAAAACGCGATAGAAGAGAAAAAGCTGTACACGAGTACCTGCACTAAAGGAAAGGGGACTAACTATAGACCATAACGTCAAGAGTTTTGCTCCGATCGACTTAAAATTTTGAGAATATATTCTTGAAATGTTTAACAATAAGATAAATAGGGGAGAGTGGGGCGAATCGTTACATGGGGCGAATCGTTACAGAGCGATATCTTAAAAATTACGCCACCATATATCAAATGTCGCATAGCTAAATGTTCGTCACCTTCAGCCGCTCATTTGGTTCGGTGACATTCCAATTCTCAGTAGAAAACTGACGCTTGACAGGGTAAAATGTGTTTTGTGACTTGTAAAATTCATATTTGGATGTCTACAATCTTTCAATTTCGAGTGCTAAATAATTTTGTGATCAATCGAAAGTGTATGTTTTTTTTATCTTTATTGTGTTGCCTTTCGCGTAAAAAAAGAAAATTCGCAAATATTGTTACCGTGTCTTTGCTAAGCCATTCCATAGCAAACATGTCACAGTGGGGCGAATCGTTACATTTCGTATGGGGCGAATCGTGACGGTCATTTTTTATGCATTTAAGCGTCTGACGCAATTTTGAAGACTGCGTTATTGCTTGTGTTTGTAGAAAAATCATCTGTGTTGTTCGTCATGATATGTTTTTTATCATTTTCGTGATTTTTTTTTTATTTTTCATTACTTTATTGCAACTTTTCAAAAATCATCTGAGGCAGCACCGAAACGCATAAGCCAGCGTCGAAGCGCCATCATTGCGATTGATTATGCTGATGTTGAGTCAGATTCTGATTAAAAATCAAATTTTTCCTTTTTCATTTTTTCATATATTTTTCCACCATTTTCTTTTGGCATGTTGGTCAATTTAACCATCAAACATGTATTCGTTTTCTTAATAAAAATGAAGTAAATAATTGAAATATTATTTGTGTATACATATTTCAGCGCCTCAACATTTGAAAAAAGCGAGTGTAACGATTCGCCCCATACTGCGTAACGATTCGCCCCACACTTTTTAATATGCCATTTTTTGGACACTTTGGGAATATCGACATAACTTATTTCGTATTTGTCCTACACCTAAGTGTTTATAATCAAAAGTTGCGCAAAATAACAGGCTTCAAAACGATATATAACATGGTCGACAATTTTTTCGCAGATAAAAAATATTGGGCTTACAAAAAAGCGTAACGATTCGCCCCACTCTCCCCTAAAAACAAAAAATTCGATTTTTCGAAAGTGTAAACCCTTCCCCCCACCCCCCCTTAATGGGAACTATTTCCTTGTTCGTCTAAAATTCTAACCCCGAAATGTTTGACTACTGTTGGCCAGGGTTTCCAGGTTTTCCAGAGTTTAACAATATCTTTCTTTAATTGCAACACCAAGAGGAATTCCATCAGGCAAACGAAGGGGTATTTTGCCTCTTTTATGATAGCTGGTTAATTTTTCTTCGCCGTCAATTATGTAAGATTTAGAAGTTTTAATGTACATTGATACTCTGTATGCCGTTATAAGACGGTAATATTCTGCCAACATTTTTAATTCCTTAAGGTGCCAATCCTTTCCTAAAATCTTAACTTGCCCGTGCACGGAATAAACTTTGTTATAACCTTCTTCAACAAAAATTGTAGTATCTTTTCGCAAAGCTTTTTCAACACGCCCAAAAACTCAATACAATTTTTACCGTTTATAGTCATTGTAGAGTAACCATAACAATAAATTTAAATTTTATTGTAGAGGTACCATAAGAATAAAAATAATTTATATCATTGACTTTTCACTAATATCTCGAAGTTATATATTGCATAGATATGGAATTGTTGCATTTTGGTCTGACCCATTATTTTTGGTTTTGAATTACAGTGAAATTATTGACCTTTGGTATGTTTTATAACAATTGTTACATAGATTTTAACATGTAGAATTGGATTCAGTCAAAAAAACGAAAAACTTAAAAAGTGGAATTATTGCGTTTTGTTATGGACCTCCTCAAATCAGATCTGACAAAGATGGTTTTAGTGTGGTTAAAGTCCCACACTGACGGGGTTTTGGCTTTTGATGCTTTCCATCTTAAAAAAAAAACAAAAAAAAAGAGCCAAGGGAGTCGCAGTTAAAACGCTTGCAAGCACAAATGCGCCTACAGCACCAACCACCACTAACACAATAACGCACTGAAGCACTGACCATACCAGCGTGGTCACCATTATTGTACTATTGCGCGCGCCATCATTGCAATATCGCAAGAAATTTTTTGAACTACTATATAAAAACATAATAAATATAAACAAAATATAGATATAAAAAAACAACAATTTCATGAATTTTAATTTTTTTGTAGTTTAGTGTGCTATTCGTCCCACTGTTCCTACAAAAAATTTGACATGTTGGCATAATTTTTGTGACGTCATGAGTGCTCTTGTCAAATTATCTGTCTCGGATGTCGTAACGTTATATTCATAAACCTTGCTACCAACCAACTGGGCGTTAAGGGGTGTCGTGTATGTGAACGACCCTGCGTTCCGTTGCCAGCCGTTCCGGTAGAGAGAACCAAGCTGCCGTGCTTAGCATGGCACCAACGATTAAGCGATGTGAAACTGGGAGAGCCGGTAGAAATACATGCACAGAATTACACTAATATTATTGCAAAATTGCAACCTTGGGGCCTACTAGTAGGGCCCAAGCTTGATCAGGAACGTACTTTTTCCTCCATATAAATTTCTAAAACGGGGTTGTTGTTCTAGTTCATTTCAAATTGCCAGTGTAGCTGGAGTGAGTCATTTTTTGTGACCAAAGAAATTTATCTTTTTATTTGTATATTTTTGGTGCCATTTCGTAATACGTTTGTATAAAATTAAGTAGAAAAATATATTATTGTCCAAAAGCGTCGAAATAATCTTTGGGTATGCTTTTAATTCAATTAAATTAAGACTTTATAAGCTGCATTCAAAAAAACAACCCTGCGGTCACACTACACCATTTAGCACAAAAATCATACCTGATCGTTAGAGATTCTCTAAATGAAGAAATGCGAAATACAAAGGACGACAATTGACCCCGTCATATTCATTAATATTTACATAATTAAACCAAAAAAGTTCATGTGTTGGCATTTAATTCAGAAAATTAATGAGAACATACTTTAAAAAGCAAATAATTGTAAGGAATCCCTAATCCCTAATATCGGGAAAAGAGCAGACACAGTGAAGAGTTGATCACTGCCAACACACACGGACTGTGTACGTGAATTGCAAAAAACGCACAAAAATCGGCTTACTCTCCCAGTTTCACATCGCTTAATCGTTGATGGCACTTCTGAAGTTGGCGGCCATTGCGACGGCGCACATTTTTCTATTCTTACAATTATTATCATTGTACGTTTTCATATTAGTTAAATAAACGGATTTTCGCGTATTTAAAACTAAGATTTTCATTATAATTACTGTTACTATTTATAATGTTATCTCTTAGTCAGTAAGACATAATGTACATTTGGCTAAATAAATATAGAAATAAAAAAATAAATAAATAAAAAGGACCGTGTGTGCAGAACATTCCATCGATATACCCCAAAGCAACAAATGCAGTTGAAAACTTCATAATTTCTAATTCATTCATAATTTTTGTATTTTATATATATAGGGTGTTTTTTTTAGAGGTTTGTTTTTCGAATAGAGATAAAACTGGCATTTTGTGGTCAAATCTGGCAACTCTAATGTCATTTATGTTCAGTTTGGTTTGCCATTTCATCATGAACAGGTTGACAAAAGAACAACGCTTGCAAATCGTGCAAATTTATTTCGAAAATAATGGTTCAGTTCGCGAAGTTTACCGCAAGCTCCGTCCATTTTATGGTCGACATAATCGTCCATCAGAGCAAAATCGGTCCATCCATCGGTTAACCATGGGTCGTTTTCGCACTACGTTTACTCTATGTGGTAATACGCATCCGCAGAGACGTCGAACAGTGCGCACCGAAGAAACAATTGCCGCTGTAGAGCAAAATGTTGAAGAGGACCCGAATGAATCGATTCGCCACCGTGCACAACAATTGGAGCTTTGTCCATCAACTTTAAAAATTGGACCTGTAGAATTGGCTTTATTCGAGCCAGCCGCGGCGGCCACATGCCCGAAATCATATTTAAACATTAATGGCATAAAATTATCCTTCCAATAAAGCCAAATTGATGGACATTAAAACGATTTTCTTGTGTTTTATTTCAATTCGAAGTTCTATACCTCTAAAAAACACCCTATACTATTTTACTTTATAACCACTTACACTATTTTAAGATTTACATGGAAAGTAAAAGTTCAGTTTTCAATTATCATATATCAACATATTTACATGCGTTTTCATACACATACCCGGGTATGCTGCTGTTGACGTGAGGGGTATGAATCGAAAAAAGGCCACATATCTGGACCAGGGAGTCCAATCTCAACCAGACTTAAGAATATGATGTAAAATACTTTTGTAGAGGATATCAAGAAATTTCAGGTCGCTCAGAGTGTTACTTTCCAAGATACATCGATTTTTAAACGCAAAACATACCCGGGTATGTTGCTGTTGACATAAAGGTAAAAGGATATATTTTTTGTTTATTTGATATCCGTAGAGCTTAACACGGAGATGAGATAGGTGAATATGCAATGCAGCTCAATTTATAACGGCGGGAATATTACAAAAATTATTCTTCAAAATTAGACCTTCTTCAGAATCAGACATTCCTCTTTTTTTTAGAATATATTAGCGTTAAATCACATTTTACACAAATTCGATAAGGAAAAATTTTAGAATATGGCTCATAATGGGTTAAATAGGCGTGCCAAACCTATTTTTATAAAAATCAATCATGGTTCGTGGCATTGAATTGGTTACACATTTTGGTCGCAATTTTAACTTAAGCGATTTCTGTGAAAAAAACAACATTAGTAGTTTCGAAAAAATTGAATATTTTCCAAAGGCGCACTTTCTTGCACTTCACTTCCAGCACCTACTACGCAGTGTAGCATTCCCCTTGCGACCGTCAAGTTGATGGTCAAGCAGGATTACCTCCGCCTGGCTAATCGACTCAGGGAGGAGGAGAACCTCTGTAGGATCACCAGAGAAACCTGGCCGTCGCTTAGCCATGGCAGAACACGCGAATTACTGCGACTAAAGCGGAACTCCATCTATTCCACAGTTTCTCTGCTGACGGGACACTGGACGATCGGCGAGCACGCCAGGAGACTCGGCGTCCCCTTCAACTACCATTGCCGCAGCTGTGACGATGCGAGCGAGGAGGAGAGCGTCGAGCACCTGATGTGCTACTGCCAAGCACTAGCGAGGAGACGTCTCCGGTTGCTGGGTGCGCCGTTCTTCAGCAGCTGGGCCGACCTAACAGGACCCAGCATCGGCCGCATCGCCCGATTCATTGTAGAATCGGGATGGCTCCTGCCTAACACCCGGGGGGGTGTGTAAGTCTGAAGGGCGGCCACGTCCTTCACGTGGTATCACAACGGACCACAACATGGCCTACGTGAGCTCTTCACGCTGCCACCCTAACCTAACCTAACCTAAAGGCGCAAAAAGACGCAGCATTTTTTTTGCGGACTTCGCCCTCAATCGCCCACCCTGAGTCCAGGGAACTCACTTCGAACTTTAATAAGTTGGTACAGGTTTAGTTTTTGTGCTTTGGCGTCCAGCTTGACGGCGTACAGCTAGAGTTATGTAAAGATATGGAATAGGATCTGTAACAAGAGGTCTTAATGTGGCCTGTAAATAAATAAAAAATCATAAAAATTTAATAGATTTTGCACAAAATATGTGAGACCCGGGAACTCAGGGTGGGTAGATATGTGATTTTAATAGGGGTGGGTGATTGAGGGTTAAGAGAAGAAAGTCCATTTAGAAAGGTCATAAAAAGGATTTACGTCAGTTCACGCCATTCGATTGAAATTGCCTTTCTAAATTTGGTTATTTTTAATTTTCATTGGTTAAAAAACATTCATTTTTGAAAATTCGTACCAAAACAATTATTTATGCCATTTACAGCCCTATTCTGGCACTACCGTAACAATTGTTACCCCCCGTAACAATTGAATTGAATTTGATTGTTTCCGTATTCTGGAAAAATGGTGACAAGAAGAAAGTTCAAACAATTCACCACTCGAGGTGAAAGCTTTTTTTCTATCAAAACAGCTGTTTTTTGTATTTTTTCTGTCAAACTGTAAAAAAATAAACAAACCAAAAATGGCAAATGCAGAAAATCTGGCGAAGCAAGTCTTTTTTTTTTTAGTTTCATCACAATGTATGTATATAGGGGAATAGGTTCGGTTGTGGGCACCTTTTAATTTTTGGCTCATAACTTTTCACCAAGTTCTTCTTAATCGGACATATTGGCATCTATGGAAAGCTAGAGACCTAAGCTAACAAGTAATGACAAAAATAAATCGATTCCGTCAAATAGAAAAGTTTTTTTCTTAATTTTGTATAGTCATTTTTAACGAAAATTTTTTTTTGGTTCGGTTGTGGGCACCCTTGGAAAATCTGTTGGAAACGGGGAAATATGAAGAAAAACCAACACGAATATAGAAAAATATTAAGTTTTAATTATTTGAAGCACAATGCACGCATGTGAAGTAGCTGGTACGCATGTCGGTACACTTTAGATGGACGGGCATTTCAAAATGTAAGTGACCAAGTCATTCTCCTGGGCTGTCGAGAAGACCTAAAGTAAAATGAAATTCAACCTAATTAATCAACACTCGGTCTGGGCGGTCTGCCGTCTGCCCTTCTCAACCACCAATCGGGCTCATATACCGGTTGATGGGTGAGAAGGGCTGGTGCGGAAACTAGACTAGACCTCCTCGTGGTGGCCGCTGGAAACAGCCACTTCGGGTAGGGCCCTGTCTCTGCCCGTTAGTGGCTGGCTAACTAGTCTATTCCCTTAAAATCCCATCTTCCCAACACTTTTTTACTTTATTACCCTTTCCCTCTCCCCCCCCCCCCCCCTAATCCAAGGTGTCACGCGACCCGTGCCTATTGGATGGTTTGCAGCCAGGGGGTAATACCGGCTGTATTGTAACGGAGCCTCTCTGATACCTGCCCGCCTCAGAGAGTAACTGTGGGCTTACCGTGCTATCGGAGGCTATGGCACGGCGGACCTCCAGACCCCACACTCGTGGGAACAAGCATGGAGAAAAAACTGAGGAATCTAAACTCAATAGCGGGTTCTTATACCGCAACTCAACTGGCGAGTCAGGTGGAACGTAGCGTCCAAAATACTGACTCCCAGGTAACTACTCCTCGGAGTATGAAAACTTACAAGCGTAAGTTATCTGGCAAATTTGGCGCCAAAGTCGGTAAATTTGGGCCAAAGTCAGACAGAATCGTGCCTAAGGGTACGCAGAAAGAAAGCCGAGTGGAGGTGGGGTCTGAGGGCGCTTCGGCGCCCAAGGACGCGACACCACTTCCCTCGACTAGTACTGGTCTGACTTCCGAACAGACTCTCAGACTTGGAGAGGTAAGGAAATCGATCGGTTTGAGTGGTGCGGGTGCCAAATGGTATCGGCGCTACCTAAATGAAGGTCTCACACCAGAGCAGGCAAAGCAGAAGGTCCTGGACCGCACAAAACCCACTTTGCCTGAAGCGAAGAAAAGGGGTGCGGCCGAGATCACTCCTCAGGAGGGCAACACTGCCAAGAAGCCCAAGACTGAGACGCGCACGAGGCCTGCACTGGAGCGGAAAACCGGGCTCAGGAAGCCAGGCAGCACTTATGCTAGTGCTGCTAAAGGCATCAGACTGGCAATACTCCCGGAAGCTTTCCCTGTTAAGATACTCTCTAGGGAGGAGCAGGGAGAGATTGAAGACGCGCTTGTCGCGGAAATGTGCAAAGGCTGGAGAGCTAAACTCCAGTTTGATGGTATCCACTTCAGGCCAGGACTTATACTGGTGGACTGTGTGGGTGCTGAGACGGCGGAGTGGCTCAAAGGTCTTGTCCCTAGACTGCCCGGCTGGAGGGGGGCAAAGTTGACCACGTGCGACGGGGACCGCATACCCGGAGTACACCTGTTGACCGTATACCTCCCAAAAGCGGCAGGGAAGGACAACAAGGAGCTCCTCGACCTCCTCATTGCCCAAAACGAGGGGTTATATACAAACCTATGGAGGATCTTCCGTTCTAGAGACGAGAAGATGGGCAAGGTTTTGACGATTGGGGTCGACGACCAATCACTCGAAGCAATCAAGAAGTGCAACGGTGTTCTGAGGTACCGGTTTGGTACAGTTCCGGTGCACGTGTATAAGCGCCGGAAACCACCAGAAGCGGATGTTGCACCAGAAGCCAATACTCCGGCGGAAGTTACTGAGATTCCGAAGGAGGTGGCTACTCTGGTTCAGAAGGAGGCTGCCAGAATGGAAGTCATCGAGGAGATCAGCCTGTTACCTCGCGAAGTTGAGGGGCTAGACTCGATTGACCTCTCTATGCTGAGCATGGCCGCCGAGGAGGAGGACTCGGACAGAGTCACCCTGTCAGACCTGGACAAGGAAGGTGGTCTGACAGAGGATGAAGGCGTAGCCAACGAATCCTGAGACCAGGATGACCAGCACTTCAGTTGCGCAGATCAATCTGCACCACGCGAAGGCCGCCTCGGCAGTCATCGCGAGGGCAACCCTCAGGTCTAGACTGAGTGTAGTGCTGGTCCAGGAACCCTGGGTGTGCAGGGGCCAGATTAAAGGTCTGGCAGAGAAGAACATACAGGTAATTTGGGATATTAGGTGTACTAACCCAAGAGCTTGCATGTTAATAACCAATGGTTTGAATTATCTTTGTCCTGCAGACTTCCTTTCTAGGGATCTGGTCGCGGTACAAATACCGGTGCATATAAACGGGACCGCGCAGGACATCGTGATGGCCACAGGCTACTTCCCAGGAGAGGACACCCTGGCTCCGCCAGAGGCTGTCTCTAAACTGGTGAAATACTGTGAGCAGAGGAAGCTGCCACTGATACTAGGCTGCGACGCAAATGCGCACTGCGAAGCCTGGGGAAGCAGCGACACAAATCAAAGGGGTGAGTACCTCTTAGAATTT
Source organism: Melieria omissa (assembly GCA_963971225.1). Taxonomy (NCBI): domain Eukaryota; kingdom Metazoa; phylum Arthropoda; class Insecta; order Diptera; family Ulidiidae; genus Melieria; species Melieria omissa. Next base: position 68,506,418 of record OZ020269.1, on the reverse strand, counting down.
ATTGTCAGTAATAAGTTAGAAATCTTTAACGTGGGGAATATACCAACGTTTGTAACCAGTTCGAGAGAGGAGGTCCTAGATATTACTCTAGGAAATACTCTAAGCTCCGAACTGGTTAAAAACTGGAGAGTGTCTGGTGAGCCTTCAATGTCGGATCATAGAATAATACGATTTGACATTGAAGGTTCTGCTTCGGTTAGGAAGATTCTCAGAAATCCCAGGAAAACAGACTGGGAAAAGTTCCAGGAGACACTGAGTTTAAACTCCGCCAACTCCGAGTTGGGGGACAATATCAGGAACTCCATGGAACTAGAAACTTATGTGGATTTTCTCAATAAAACAATTATTGATGCGTATGAGGACAGCTGCCCAGTCAGCAAGATTGCTTCCTCCAGGGATGTACCCTGGTGGAACAAGGACCTCAGTGTACTGCGTAGCAAGGTTCGCAGGCTTTTTAACCGGGCTAAACGCACCGGGAATTGGCCCGAGTACAAGAGCACACTGACCCTCTATAACAAAGAGATCAGGGAAGCCAAGCGCAGAAATTTTAGGAATTTTTGCGAGAATATTGAGCAAACCTGCGAGGCATCTAGACTCTACAAGGTTATGGCAAAGGGGCACAGCCTGTCCTCTACCAACCTCAGGAAAAGCAATGGGGAATATACCGAGGGTGAGGAAGAGAAGGTTCAACTACTTCTAGATACTCACTTCCCGGGCTCTATTGCTCAAAGAGGGCCGGGACAGGAAGTAGCACTAAGCTGGATCTCTAAAAGAGATTGGATAGTAGCAAAGGAAATTTGCACGGAAGAAAGGGTGCAGTGGGCGGTGAACACCTTCAAACCACTTAAGTCACCTGGACCGGATGGCATCTTTCCGGCGCTTCTACAGAAAGGGATGAGGTTTATCAAGCATCATCTCGTGAAGTTATCTAGAGCTAGTCTGGCACTGGGATATATACCGGAAGCCTGGAGAAAGGCAAAGGTGGTCTTTATACCGAAGGCCGGGAAGAAGGATCCGCTCCACCCGAAATCCTTCAGACCAATTCGCCTTACTTCATTTGTACTGAAAACTCTAGAGAAGGTGGTGGACAACTACGTAAGGACGACAGTCCTATTAGACAATCCTCTTCACACCTGTCAGCATGCCTCTCGGGCAGGACGCTCCACCGAAACTGCTCTATACCAGCTGACAAGTGAGTTACAGGAAAGTCTTGAAGTGAAAGAAATGGCCCTATGTGCCTTTCGGACATAGAGGGGGCTTTTGATAATACCTCTCATGAAGCTATAGACCATTCTCTAACCAGAAGGGGTCTGACAAACCCTCTAAGACGTTGGATACATAGTATGCTCGCTACTAGGTTGGTGGAGATACAGACTAGTACGGGCGGCCTAGTAATAGCTAATACAACCAGGGGCTGTCCACAGGGAGGAGTACTATCTCCCCTTCTGTGGAGCCTCGTGGTTGATGACCTTTTACAGGAGCTGACTAACGCTGGCCTAACGGTCCAGGGTTATGCAGATGACATTGTTATCCTGTGCAAGGGGAAATTTGAAGATACCCTGCGGGATAGGATAACCTTAGGACTAAGGTTAACCAGAAACTGGTGCACAAAGGTGGGGCTGAAAATAAACCCGGCGAAGACCACTATTGTACCATTTACTAGAAAATACAAACTTGACGCTCTTAGACCAATCCGTTTGGATGGGATTGAGTTTGAATACCAGAAGGAGGTGAAATATCTAGGAGTTATACTAGATCAGAAACTGCTCTGGAAAGGACATTTGGAGGAAACGATAAGGAAAGCCACCAGGGTCTTCATGACCTGTAGGTCCATAGCAGGTAAGAGTTGGGGTTGCACTCCAACTATTCTGAGATGGATCTACACGGCGATCGTGAGGCCTATGATAACGTATGGTTCAGTTGTCTGGGTAAACAAGACCAACCAACAAACCACCATCAGGGCGCTCAGTAAGCTACAAAGACTGGCATGCGTATGCATGACAGGTGCTATGAGAACGTGTCCAACAGCATCCTTAGAGGTTCTCCTTGAACTAACACCTCTTCACTTACACATACAGACCCAGGTGAAGAGGGCTCTTCTACGGATGACTGATGTAAATATCGGGAATGAAGGCTTCCTGAGCCGTTAGAGGATTGATACTCTTACGAATCAGTATCCTGACATTGCAATACCGAGGGACACTATCTCATTAAAGTTCAGTTTTGTCAGAAATTTCAAAACTGAGCTTAGCAACAAAAGGAACTGGGTAGGTATATCGGAAACGTATCTGATAGACAAGCATATGATTTCCTGGTACACAGATGGCTCCTTAACGGAGGAGGGTACCGGGATAGGTGTATACGGGCCGAGGACAAGATACTCGGAACCTACGGGAAAACACACCACTATCTTCCAGGCGGAAATATACGCCATTGAAAGGTGTGCTTATTTCAATCTGGCGCGGGGATACCGGAACCGGAAGATTGCTATCCTCTCCGACAGCCAAGCGGCTATCAAGGCTCTTAGATCCTACCAGGTGTCCTCGAAACTGGTCTTGGAGTGCCTTGAGAAGCTGAATGAACTTGGCCGTCATAACCAGGTCTGGGTACTCTGGGTTCCGGGCCACGCTGGCATTGAAGGAAACGAGCGGGCCGACGAGCTGGCAAGGAGGGGAGCTTCCACACCTTTTGTCGGCCCTGAACCCTTTTGTGGTTTGGGAAAAGGAGCTTCTTACATCCTAACGAGAAAGGACGAAATAACCAGAAGGACTCAATACTGGGAAAATCTACCAGGTTTAGAACATTCCAAGATGGTTATCGGGTCCTACAATAAGAAAAGATTCGAGGATTGCATGACCCTATCAAAGAATAATCTAAGGATTATTACGGGAATGCTAACAGGGCACTGCAGACTGAATTATCATCTGGTCAAACTAGGAATCCGTGAAAACGGGTATTGCAGGTTCTGCTTGCAGGAAAATGAGACTGCACTACATATACTAGGAGAGTGCCCTGTACTCATGCATAAGAGAAAGAAGCACCTGGGGAACCATCTTATACCAGGGACGGACTTGATATCCAGAGGTGTAGGAAGTATATTAAGATTCCTCCTGGATGCCGGACTTACTGACAGTCTGTGAAGTCCAAGAAGGGGGCACAATAGATCTACAGGTCGCGGTGCATCGTCCCCATCAATAATAATAATAATAATCAACACTCTTCAAGTGCTGTGACATGCAGAAGGTGAAAAACACCAGTTAACCTGATTCGATAACATCCACGAACAAGATCTAAGAAAGCACCACCGTCGACGGCTTTGATGTCTCCGAAATTTTCTTCCACCTTCTTCATATAGCGTTGAAGAGTGGTTCGGGAAATCGCATACGCTGCGGCAGTCGATTTTGTGGTTAGCTTATCTGCAGAACAATGTTTACTTACATCCAGCACATTAAAAAAGATATCGGACGATTTTTATTTATCCTCGGATGATATAGCTACAACAACCAAAAAATGCGTAAAAAGACCATTTCCGATGATATAACTTACCAAAACTTACCAAATCACAAAAAAAAGGGGCCACAACCGAACTAATTGCGGTGCCCACAACCGAATTTGGCAGCCATTTTAAGAAGTAGTGAAAAATTTGTTCGGGGTAAACATATTGGTTGTAATCAATATTGGATCACAAAGTATAATAAATTTACTAAATAAAAATGCATTTTACTCGCCTTCTCGATGGATTCACTTCGATTTATGACACCATTAAAAATGTTTAAAAAAATGTTTGTCTTATTTTTTAAGCACAGAAAGATAAATATGGTCCCAGCACAAAGCAGGCGTGTCTGTTCGATTCAGTATTTGGCATAAAAAGATCGTGCTTCCATAATGAACAAATAGCCTTAGTCAAAAAAACCCAGCCCGCCATTTTTTTTTTGCAGTTTCCCAAGGCGCATTTGAATACGAAATTTCAATTTTATAATTTTTGTATGCTTGTCACCTCCTCCTACGGAGGTAACAAATTTCGAAACAATTGTCACCTTTTGAGCTTTTGAATTTGCTCCAGAATACCAAAAAGTGACAATTGTTACCAAGTATTCAACTGTTACCGAGGTGACTATTGTTTCGGTTGCCAGAATAGGGCTGTTAGTATGCTTATTTAGTAGCCTACCTACAACAACACATTTTCTAAAATTTTTTTATGCAAGCACCTAAATTTCATTTTCCCCTTCATAAATTTGTGTCAAAATATATCCGACTTTGACAAACTATATCTCCTATTCTCGACAATTTTTCGAAAAAGTATTTTGAATCCAACTTAATTAAACAATTACTTTTAACATGATACTACTTTTGTCAAAGTTCGCGATAATTTTTTTTCTTATTTTTGTCCACTCTCGAAGCACTGTGCGTCGGTAAAGTATACTCCTGCAGGGTCGTGCACCTCGGGCTGTTGCCAGTTGTCCCTGGAGGGATATAGCCTATTTCCACCGAGCGCTTAAATGCATTGAAGGGCTCTGTTAAGTTTGACAACTGTCAAGCGTTTCCACCGAAACTGAGTTAACTCCAAAAGCTTGTATTTGTTGACATTTTCATTTGGAAAAATCAAATTCTGCATTTATTTCTGGCCAGCCCCAGATATACCCATCGCCGCTATCTCCTTGTATTCGTATGTGTAGTTTCTTGTAGCCTCTCTAGTACATGAAAACCACTCCGCTTTCCTTCTCAACAGTCTAGGAATGTCTGCGTTTTCATATTTGTGAAAATTTATCAATTTATTTATCATTTGTCAATGTCTATTTCATTTGTCAAAGTTGTCGGCTGCTTGATATCAGAGCTGTCTGAATTTTTAATGTCAAGAGGGTTCATGAGAAATTCCACGTTTTTTATTTTCTTTTTCAGCATTTATTATTGGCAAATCATATAAGTTTTGAATTTGATTATGACAGACAATATGTATTTTTGCGAAAAATGCAGTGAAAAGTAATTGTCTTAGCAAAAAATCTACCACAACGAACGCAATTCAAATCCCCTCTCTCGTTTGTGTTCGTACGGCTCTTGCAGCGCCTGAAAGCATGCTATCAACATTTGTACATTTCTGAATATTGCTCCCGCTTTTAACATAAAATTTTCTGTTAGACGTCTGTAAACGGCAAAACTGAGTTAATTCAGTTTTAAAAATGAGTTCACGCACTTTGATACAAAAACAATTGTATGGGAATTTGAGCATTTAAATGCCATGTTGAATACATTTAAGGGTTAAATGCATTTAAGGTCCGGTGGAAATAGGCTAATAGTCAGTGGGGATCTTCAATTCGAAGTCACTGTGCTTTACCAGAAAATCAGTGGCCTTATCTAGAAGACCTTGTCCGGTAGAGCTAGTCATTAAAGCTGTCCGTAGCTGCCTATCTTCAGCTGGTTAGACTCCCTCAATCTGAGGATTGTCTTTGCTGCGCTTGCCTTTACGAACAGCTATCCGTGGAGCGCTTTTCGGCACCCTCGCGATTGCCAAGGTGACAAGTCTCTGCACTTTCTCTAGATTGCTCTTTTTATCCATAGCTGGCTACAAAACATGAGAACCGTAGATAATGATAGGTCTGATTATCGCCGTATACATCCAATGGTAATATAGGGTTTTATTCCTATCTCTTACCAAAGAAAATAAACATAGTCTGTCCAGTAGAATCGTGATCGTCGTAACTTGGAAACTATTTGTCCGATTCGTTTGAAATAAACTGCATTTGATAAGTTTATAATATTTATTGTACGCAATATTTTTAATTACAGGTATAGTCGCCGCCATTAGCTATAATGGCCTCACACCTCCGACCCATACTTTGCGTTAAGTTCTGAGCAAGTTGCCGAGGCAATCGACTTCAAATCAGCCGAATTTGTCCCGATAACGGTTTTGCTGTCCATATAGTATTTTCTCTGAGTTTCTGCTTTACAATTGCCCACACATTTTCTATCGGGTTGGCATCAGGCGACTGTGAGGGTCAATCTAACACTTCTACCCCATTTTGCTGTTTCCACTCAGCACACATTCGGCTGCGATGTTTGTGGTCGTTGTCTTCTTGTATAATCCAAGAGCGTCCTCTTCTCCCGAACATCTTCGCAGCGGATGGTAATAATGTTTTTTCATAAATTTTGTTCATCAAAACCGCGTTCAAGTTGGTGGTAATAACGAAAAGTCGCCCAAATCCTTTTTCTGAGAAGCAACCCCAAGAATGGACCTTTACTGGGTCTTTAACAGTTCGTTGGAACAATCGGTTGATGGCGGCACACCAAGATCGATTTATGCTACTATATGCCCAAAATTGGGATTCATCCGTAAATATTACATTATTATAATTCCTATCTGAATTGGCATAAGCCCAGGCAAGCCGTTTTTGAACGTGTGACGATGAGAGCAACTTTGTTTTCAAAGAGCTCTGGTATTTAACGTCGTTAGTTCTTAAACGTCCTCGAATCGTCTCTTTTCATATTTGAACATCACTTTTCTCTAAAACTGATTTAGCTTTACGCAACGATAAGCCCGGCTTCGTCGCAAACAAATCAATGATTTTCTTGTCCTGTTTTGGAGAGATCTTTTTTTAAGGCCCCGCCCAGCCAAAGCATCGACATTTTTTGCTTCCATATACCGATTCGTCCACCTCGTTACGAATGACTTCGACTTCTTCATATATTTTGCTAAAGCTAAACGTGACATTTACGGCCCTCTAGAGGGTAGACAAAAGAATACGGCTTCAAGTCGCTTCTCTCACGCGGAACTCATTTGGTTAAAACACCGTGCACTTTGGAATTGTTTCACGAGGCTGACAATTTTTGCAATGCGTATTACAAAAATGATGAGGCTACTTAGGCGCATTGAAGTTTTTTTGATATTGGTACTCGGTATCGGACAATTTGGTCGATCACGCTTCTACTGGACAGACTGTACAGCAGACGCATGTCATACAAGCGAAAATTTTGTATGGCGAGTTCCAACATTGGAACCCGCGCTCTGCTCTCACAGATCACGTATGTGGTGTGAGCGTTGCTTTACAAGCGAGAATGTAGTTTATGTGTTGTGTTCAGTGCAGTGAATCTGCGTAGCACACTGCTGCGGGACAGAACTCTTTGCTAATTATCTTTTTAAGTAAGCCCACGGGTTTTCGATCGGATTAAGGTCTGACCTTTGGGCGGGCCATTGCATTACACCAAATGGCTGTTCCTTCAACCAATCACGGACGATACGGGCAGTATATTTGGCGTTATTGTCACGCTGAAAAATAACTCGTACTGGATTTCGCAGCGTCATGTCCACTGCCACTGGCAAATTGGTCCCTAAAATGTGGACGTATTGTTCCTTACGCATTATGCCGTCAAGTAGCACAATTGTTCCAACTCCATTTGGTGTAATGCAACCCCAGACCATAATTAATCCGCCTCCATGCTTTACTGTTTGTTGAACATTTGAAGGTTTTAAAAGATTTCCGCCTTTTTCGCAAAACCAGGTCCTTCCATCTGTTTGGAATCGGTCAATCTTCGTCTAATCTGACCAAATAACCTTTATTTGTAAATGTAATCAGCGCAAAGAAGGTTCACTGCATTAATACTTGGCTCCAATCAAAATCAGTCCAACAAATGTGCCTTTCTGCAAACTCGTGTCTTAGTTTTACGTTCTTGGCCGATAGAAGTGGCTTCTTTTTCTTAACCATCACCTTTAATCCAACATTATGCAGCATTCTTCACACAGTCCAAACACTTACATCCCAGTAACGCACCCCGCAGCCTCCTTTGCGGTGGATATGTGCCCGGAAAAAATCAAACGGCCAATTTTGCAGCCCTCCTTCTCCGAAATTTTGGGTTTTCTTCCACCTTTTTTCTTAAATTGTAAACCTTTTACAATTCGGCAAACGGACGACTGACTTACGCGCGTAAGTTTTGAAATATCGCGACTTGGAAACCCATTATTGGCTTTTTCAATAATAATTTTTTTAATGCTCGCCGAAATCGCAATCATTGCAATCTAAGTTTCCGAATCGTATTTATTCAATGAAAGGTTACAATTTCTTTGGTTAAAAAAAAAATTTTACCGATTAACAGTTAACCCTAATCCGTCGTTCGGATGATTTTTCACCCATTTTCAACTTTGAGATGCTATAACTTTCCTATATATTTATCAACATGATTAAGATTTCTTGTATTTGTAGCAAACCAATATAAGTTTTAGAATTTATCTACAACATATCGATTATTTGATTTTAACGGTGATTACAAAAAAAGTTACGTGGGCGACGTTCGGGTGATATTTCACCCATATACAAATTGTATGGAAATTAAACGCAACACATACAGAAAATGCCATAAAATTACGCCACTGCACAGTGATTCGACTCCATACAAACGCGGGACAAAATTAGAAGGAGTGGTCCGTTCTTCAAAAAATTTGGTATACTAGTTAAACATGGTCTGCTGAACTGAAATCTCCATTTAGTTTTTCTTAAACTGTTATAGTTTAGCAATGCCTGAGACTTAAATTTTCAATTTTCGTCGTTTTTATTGAGCTATAGCAACGAGTGTGTTGGCTAGATTTTTCAGATTTTACATTTAATCGGTAACGTCAACATTGATTATTCCAAAGAGTAACAGAAATTGTCTCAGAACCCTCTGGTTTTGCAATAAAAACGATAATTATAGATGTATGTTTTGCTTTTTTACCGATTTTATCATTTTTCGTGCTGATTGCATACTTTTAGGCATAAATTAAATAAATTTTGTCGAAAAATACGTGTTTAGACCACTTTTCAAATTGAATTATTTTCTGAGATCGGAAGATATCGGAGGATGTAATTACATTATCGGACAAAGAAAGAATGCTTCTTAAAATAAAAAAAAATCCAGGAACATACTTTCACATACTTTTTAGATATTTACCTCTAAGTTTTGCCAATTTTCAGATTTTTAATTTAGAAAAATATTTTAAATTAAAAGTGAAGTAAAAGCCTACGCAAATTTTAAGAAAACATTAAAAGCGAAAATGGCCACATCATTTCTTATTCTATATTGAAAGTTTAAGCAACTTCTTGATAACCATGTATTTTTAAAATTTTTTGTATTCAATAGACTAAAACACAGAAAATATGTGTTTACATTTTGTTGAGAAAAAAGTTTCAACTTTGAGCCGGTTTTGCACAGACACTAATTAATTTTTTGCACAGATTTTTTGGGGTTTTCTTAGTTGGAGTTTTACCTTTCAAATGACATCAAAATCGTTAAATTCTGAGACCATAAATTTTTTGAATTTTGTCTATGGAACGAATCACTGTGCACTGGATTGAAAGTTTTGAACAGCTTTTATAAGCAACACCTTTTTATGGATCAATGGGCCTCCTGAACTCAACGGAAAAGTAGGAGTCAATTATTTTATTTCAACTAAAGTTGGTATAACTCGGAATGCTTGAAGTCGTGTGTCAGTAATAAAAGATGCTAATGAAGACCAATGTTAAAGATAGTAACTGACAAAACTAATGTTGAAGGTTTGCGAGTTTTTGGCAGTGCATGGATCAGCGTTGGTGATATTTAGGCATAGTTTGGTATTTTAATTTTGAGTGGTGTTTATAAGTCGAATGGAGAATCCCTTGATAATCTGTAGGGGTACACAAACAGGCAGACCAATTTTTCGTTCTATCGGTGACAAAACCATTCGGCAAGAACGTAACGATTGTAATCAAGAATGAAGCTCGTTAACACCCATAAGAGATATATGATAAAAGTGGGTTTAGCGACAACTGCCATGTACGTCCTGTGAAAAGGACACACTAAGTTAACAAGAAGAAGATGCCCCTTTAAGCACTTTTCATCATAACCAGGATATGTGGGTGACAAAAAATTACCTGAAATTTTATCGTTTTACAATAAGTCAAAAGCAGTAGTTGACACTTAAGACCAATTGATTGTTCACTAACTTTACTCTTAAGCGAAAAACTAATTGCTGTCGATTCCATCTGGATCGCTTGTACAAAAAGTACAAGCGGCGAATTTTTCTTGAAGACTTGGATTTGAGTTTAGTAAAGCTAAAGATTTTGCGTAGAGCAACGTTAGTGAAAGGAAAATCTTCATGCTGACTTCTTATCTCAATACAGCCATTTTTGCAAACCCTGTCAAAAAATCAGAGCGTAAAAAAGTAAAAAAAACTATTGGAACACGGCGCCAATTTGGTATCAAAAACGATCGAGAGGCATATTCTGCTTGCAATCCTTGAAAAAAGTATACATGTGGTGAACACAAAGTTTTAGTTAACTACTGCCCTTCCTTGATCCCTTTCCCCATCCGATTGAAATGAGTGCTGTAACATATGTTCCAAAAACAGTATTACATATACATTTAAAAATGGGTGAAATTTATGGTACATCACAACGGGTCTCATAATAGGCCTTCGAGTGTGGCTCTTACAGAGGCAGCCACAATAACATAACCTATCCTAGTTGCCCTAATTGCAAAAAATTGTAGAAAAATTTGTTTACTTATTTATCTGTAAGATAACAAAGACAATAAAGATTAAAGATAACAAATAATTTGTTATTATAATTGGTCAAAAAATTCATTAAAACAATGCAAAGTACCATATGGGTGAAATATCACCCGAACATCTTATGTGTGAGTTTTTTTGAACGTCAGATGAGGGTTAAAAGAAGGTTGCTTAACATATCACTTCATAGAAATTATGTAGGGTGCAAAATTGAGTCAATGTGTTAATTTAGAATATTGGACAAAATGCATATATATGTGCCATATTTTTAATCTTTTATGGTGGATTATAGTTAATCAAGGTATAATCTAATAGACTTACGAAAAATTACATCAAAATTTTGCGATTGACTGGTAAAAAAATGCGATGATTCTGAATTTTCATATTATTGACTCAATTTTGCACCTAAGTGTATATTAAAACAAGTGTGACGTTTTTTAAGCCACAATCAGGCAAAAACCACTGAACCGAATTAGATGAAATAAGCACCAACAATTTTGTTATCTGTGGGAATGGTACATAGGCTATATGAGAATGACCACGCCCCCTTCTTACGCCCACTATGGTAACAAAACTCATCTATGGTATGCTTTTTTTAAGGCAATATGGGTATCAAACGATTCAGCGTATCATTTCGGCAAATATAGGCTAACATAATCGGCCACGCCCACTTCCCGCGCCTACTAAACGAAACTACGGTACATGTCGGTGAATCAGTATTAATATCAAGTGATTCCGTGTTTTATTGATGTTGACATAGGATATATAAGATTGACCACGCCCATCTGATATGCCTTTTCGCCACGCCCACTATAATAACAAATCAGCTATGGTATATTTTTCATAGCATTATGGGTATCAAACGATTCAGCGTGTCATTTCGGCAAACATAGGCTATAATATAGTCGGCCACGCCCACTTACCGTGCCCACTACACTTACAACACGAAGCTACGGTACATGTCGGTAAATAAGTATTAATACCAAATGATTTCGTTGATGTTAACAGAGGATATATAAGATTGGCCACGCCCACCTAATATGCCTTTTCGTCACGCCCACTGTAATAACAAATCAGCCATGGAATATTTGTCATAGCAATATTGGTATCAGACGATTCAGCGTTACATTGCGGCAAACAGAGGCTATACTATAATCGGCCACACCGATGCCCATTATGATGACAGAAATTATCGGTGATATTAACTGTGACATTGCAGCAAATATCTATATGTTGTATATAAAAATTAATGTATGTTTGTTTGTTGGTCCCACGACACTAAAACTCAAAAACTAGACAGCCGATTAGTTGAATTTTTCACGGAATGTTCGTCCTGAGTAAGTCTCAGTAAACTACATAGTGCGAATACGACGCGATAGGTAGGCGTGGCACCTCCCATACAACTTAAATTTTCAATATGGAATATTTTCGTAATGAGAAGTCGGACAGCATTAAAATTTGGTGCGGGGCCACCGTTTAGATGTTCCGTTTCACTGGTAAAATTTGATGGGCGTTGGACAAAGGGCGTGCCACTTTTTAAATGCCGGTTTAACTTTGGAACTATCTTCTTATCAATGACACTCGGTACAAACGTACGATTTAGTTGTGTTTTTCGAGAATGGGGTGGGTTTTGACAAGGGGGCGTGGCACCGCCCATACAACTTACATTTTCTATATGGAATATCTTCGGAATGAGATATCGGGCAGCATTAAAATTCAGTACGGGGCCACCGTTTACATGTGCCGTTTCACTGCTAAAACTTTGTGAGCGTTGGACAAGGAGCGTGGCACTTTTTAAGCAACTCAAATGTTTTGATTAACTGTGGAACTACAAATCAAACATCAAAGATTTACGATTTAGATGTGCCCTTCGACATGGGGAATGGGTTGGGTATTGGACGAGGGGCATGGCACCGGCCATAAAACCCAAATTTTTAATGTGGAATAGCTTCGGAACAATAAGTTGGAAAGCTTTGAAGTTTTGTATACCATCGTCCCATAGATGTGTCATTCTACTGGCAAAATTTTATGGTCGTTGAACAAGGAGCGCGGCATATTTTTTGTGATCGAAATTTTCCGCGTAACTTTGGAACTGAAAGTCGCATATCAATGAAACCGGGTCACATTCTTCGACTGGAGGAATAGATTGGGCATTACATAAAAGAGGCGTGGCATAGCCCATAGAGTGTGATATGAAGAAACTTGATTTATTGGGCCCATTGACTTCAAGCTTGCGTGCAAAGCCGCAGGGCCCTACTATTAGAAAATAAAAGGAAATATAATTGGCATCGCGACTTACAGCTGCGGTCAAAATAATAGTAGTACGCATACAACGAAAAGAAAATTAAGAAAAAATAATCTGCTTTTTTTTACAAATATTTACTTTGTATTTTTTTTAACAAGTTATATGTGTTAACAATGCAATCATAAAAGAAAACTTAAGAATTAAACTCAGTTTGGTTTGATTTAAATTAAATGCGTCAAAAGCTCCAAATATAAAAATAGTAGTTCGCTTTACTTTCATAAAAATGAAGCAAAAATTTTGTTTCATTTTAAAAGATTTAGTGGTTAAATAGTAATAACGTAATTTTTCTTCAAATTAATATTTAGTTGCGTGACTGTTGTTTGGCTATTACTGCAGCACAGAGCCGATGCATTGAAATAACCAAATTTTCATATCTTTCTCTAGGGGCTTGGTCTACTGCTTCTCAAAGTTGATTATTATTTAAAAGATAATTGTGAGCAACTGCTCTCTTCACGTCACACCACAAATTTTTAATTATATTGAAGTCTGGTGATTGTGCGAGCCATTCCATAACCCTAATCCTGCTTTTGCAAAGCTCCTTCCGTGCGACCTTTCTTGTATGCTTTAGGTTATAATCCTGTTGGAAGACCCAAAGCATTGGCGTTTTTTCACGGACATACGGTAGCACGATTTCCTGCAAAATTCGTACACATAAACATCGATCCATCGTTTTCTTGATCAACTAAATAGCGTCACTCCATAAAACGTAGGACATGCATTTATTTATTCAGCATGTCTTACGTTTTATGGAGGTGGCGCTATTTATTTGATCAAGAAAACGATGGATCGATGTGTATGTGTACGAATCTTGCGGGAAATCGTGCTACCGTATGTCCGTGAAAAAACGCCAATGCTTTGGATCTTCCAACAGGATTATAACCGAAAGCATACAAGCAAGGTCGCATGAAAGGAGCTTCGCAAAAGCAGGATTAGGGTTATGGAATGGCTCGCACAATCACCAGACTTCAATATAATTAAAAATTTGTGGTGTGACGTGAAGAGAGCAGTTGCTCACAATAATCTTTTAAATAATAATCAACTTTGAGAAGCAGTAGACCACGCCCCTAGAGAAAGATATGAAAATTTGGTTATTTCAATGCATCGGCTCTGTGCTGCAGTAATAGCCAAACAGTCACGCAACTAAATATTAATTTGAAGAAAAATTACGTTATTACTATTTAACCACTAAATCTTTTAAAATGAAACACAATTTTTGCTTCATTTTTATGAAAGTAAAGCGAACTACTATTTTTTTTACCGTCCATATTTGGGAGCTTTTGACGCATTTAATTTAAATCAAACCAAACTGAGTTTAATTCTTAAGTTTTCTTTTATGATTGCATTGTTAACACATATAACTTGTTAAAAAAAATACAAAATAAATATTTCTAAAGAAAAGCAGATTATTTTTTCTTAATTTTCTTTTCGTTGTACGCGTACTACTATTATTTTGACCGCAACTGTATATGATCGTTACAAGTAATAAAAATTAAATAATAATAAGTAATCAACAAAGACAATTAAAAAGGGATATGAATTGGACCTTTTTTTTACGGCCCACATATACTGCGGGACACTTGATTACCCTCACTTTATTTTGTTAGCTAAGATTTTTGTTATGAAGTCAAAAACTTTTTTTTTTATTGCATCTTGTTTCTCTGCGTATTACCATTTCATCCATTGAAAGATCCATATTATTTTCAATTTTTTCTTTAACTCTGAGCACATCTTCTTAATAGATTTAAAAGCCACGTGGTTGATACCGGGCTTGTTGAATTTGAAGACCGTCATGGATGCAAGTTCGAATTCAACTGCTTTATTTCAAAATGTATGTGCAGAATTGCTTAAATAGGTACAATGCAGGGCTGTACAATAAGTTCTGTAATCTTAGCTGCGTTTCGTAGAGCTGTGTTGCATTACATTTAATCGTATTTCAATTGATTTAAAACACTACTTCACGCTGAAATGAAATGGCTTTATAAAGAAAGTAATTGACATTAATGGATGGTACAATGTTGACGTTTATTTACGAAAATCCTCACATGCGTAGAGATTGACCCCCGGCGAATGCGTGAACTTCGACGAATCGTTGGGTTCTCCGGCGATGAGGTTCTACCAAAATGTAACCGTGTAGACTGCTCGACAGGAGGTTGTAACCAGCCCTCATTGTGTGGTAGCCAAGGTCAAAATCTGGTTCTATCATAGTTGCAAAGGGCCTCTGTCAGGACAGAACAGCCTGATTCTGTGTATTCTTGACAAATTTTTTATCAAGAAGTTTTGTCAAGATTTTTATCAAGCAAAAGCTTTGCTGGTATTCTGATGCAACATTGATAAAGTAAAAAGCTCATTTAATTCAACATAAGGTGAACATGCGACAGTTGTCAAATTGTCAAAAAATAAGACAAAAAGTTTAAGTAAAGTAAGTTTTGCCAAAAAAAACCGGCCTTGATAGCCCAGCGGGTACGCGCTGACTTCTCATACCGAGCGCCCCAGGTTCGAATCCTGGCTGGGCTGGAAATAAGTTCGTGCGTTTTTTTTCAATAGTTTCACAATAGGCGCTTTTTGCATACAAAAAAAATAATAATAAAAAGGTAACGGAATTTTTTTTTTTATTTTCTCTGATTAAAAGTGTAAACATGCACAATTCTTCCATTTTCAATAGGCAAAATTTCAATTTGTATGCTGTTGTCAATAGCATTCACACTTTTGACAATTTATCAAGAAAAGAGCTTTTATTTTTGGGATAGAATACCGATTCTTGACAAATAATAAAAACTTGACAAATAGTCAATATGGTGAATTTATCAAGTGTACAGAATTGGGCTGTATGTCTAACCTTCAACTAGTTAGCGTGGCGTTTGAAATAGTCGCAAGAAGTTTTTACCACATAAACCATGTTTCCGAGTAGTTTTGTAACTGTGCCTGGTACCCATTTTCCCCCTATAGCGTAGTTCCGAGCAAAGACTAGTTTCTTCACGTAGAACTTGTTTTTACGAGCTGTAGTTTCTCCTTTCTTATTCGGCACTTCAAAAATCTGGCTTAGCAAGGTGCGAACAGGTCTGGCGTGCAACAGTTCCACTGGCGATTTACCATCGGTGTTAGGCATGAACCGAGGTGAAATACAATGAGAGGTATTTTGTTACGGCAGCGTTTAACGGGAGCCCGTCGTCAGTGTTTTTCTTTACAGCAGTCTTGAATGTCCTGACGAATCTTTCGGCCAGGCCGTTCGATGCAGGATGGAACGGCGCGCTGGTGATGATCTTAATACCCAACTGAGCGCAGAATTTCTCAGTCGTCTGATGTAAGCTGCGATGTGATCGTCGATGTGATCCCTTTCCTATGGACGACTGGGCTCAGGCTTGCTAGCGCGGCATTGACAACTTTGCATACATCGCACTTAGCAGCGATTTGTGCGATATCATTATCAATGCCGGCCCGCCATACGTGTTGTCTCGCTAATTGTTTCATCCTTGAAGCTCCCAGTGGCCATCGTGCAGTAAGTCAAGAATTTGTTATTTTAATAAGGAATAATTACACGGGCTTACTCCGTTTGAAGGCAAAGCATTTTATTGATTATAGTGCAAGCAATTTTTCTGTTGTGGAGAGGGCGAAGGTCGGAGTCTTGCAGACATAATTTCTCTGGCCACCCCAATTCCACAAAAGAGCGTACTCTGCGCATCGTGGAATCCCTGTCCGCGTATTTTGCGATAGTCCCTGGATCTAAAAGCGTATTGGCTGCGTAGATATTTTAACAGGCTTCTCGTTGGTCGAATTTTTCGTTAGGACCTGGTCGAAGACGGGACAATGCGTCTGCGTTGCCATGCCCAAGAGCGTCATGTCCCAGCGTTGTAAGCGATGCGTCATCGTCGGTAATTGGCTACTCTGTTTGAATGCGGCGTAACGTGTTGATAGGGACAGATAATTGGGAGTAATTCGGAATAAAGCGGTGGTAATAGTTTACCTTACCCATAAACGCTTCGACTTGTTTTAGGTCTGTTGGTGGCCTCAGATCTCTCACCGCTGCAAGGCCGGATTCATCTGGCAACACTCCTTCGAGCTCCATTTGGAGATACGCGTCCTTGAGGTCTATCTTGGAAAAGTTCTGACCGCAGCGAATGGCGTGGAATAGGCTCTCACGTGTTGGTAGCGGGTACTGCTCGATTTTGCGCGTTTACAGCCTGTTTGAAATCACCGCATATCCTTATTGACCCATCTGCTTTTGGCACCAATACTATGGGTGATGCCCACTGCGAAAACCTAATTGGCTTCCGAATACCAGCGTTGGTGAGTCTTTCCGCTTCTTTTTTAAAAACAAAATTTTGCGAAAAGGGAATTTTGCGACTTTTAAACATTTTAGGTGTTGCATTTGGCTTCAAATATAACTACAGTAGCTTTTAAATCTTGTATCGTGGTGGGTGTAAACACTTGACTATACTTTGTACTTTTTGCTTCATTTCTTGTTCCGTGACTTTCGAAAGTTGTTGTATTTCAAAACCGAATTGTTTAAGCAAGTTAAACCCGAAAAGATGTCGCACTGAATTTAGTTTTTAACCGAACCCAAACAAAATTCTTCTAGACGCGCGAAGCTGAGGACTATTTGTCTGTATGTTTTTGGGTTTATTACTTTATTATTTATAGTAATTTAATACTTTTACCCGAGAAATTTCAAGTCGATATAGTTTTTATCATTGTTGGTGTTCACCACTCCAGTTACACTGTGCACTGTGTGAATGTGTCGCCTTTCTTTTCCTTTGTTTTTATTTATATTTTCAGTGTAGCTTTTGCTGGCGCAATGTGGCCACCTTTTCCACATTTGTTGCACACTACGTTCCTAAATTTGCATTTCTCACACTATCCTCCTCGATCATTGCTACTGTTTTTGTTGTAAATTCGAACGACTCAGAAATAAGCATGACGTCGGCGAGTGTTGGTTGTAATTTTTGCAACGAAGCTGAGCGAACAGCGTTGTGCGGTGTATGCGTGATGATTTGGTCAAAAACTAGTTTTTATTCCTTTATCCTCGTCGCCAATATTGAATTTAAAGACTGTCAGGGATGCAAGTTCGAATTCAACTGCTATATTTCAAAATGTATGTGCGGAATTGCTTAAGTAGGTACAATTAAGGGTTGTACAATAAGTTATGTAATCTAAGCAGGGTTGCGTAAAGAATCTGTGTTGCATTACATCACAGAACAAACAATATACAGAAAGCGCATCTAGTGTAAAGAAAATTTTCTTTGCGGGTTCCAGCGGTAGGACCCGTTTGTTGATGCGGGGGAAGCAGTAAAGGGGACGAGAACGCACAGAGCGTAAGCTGAGAAGCTGCGACCGCGCACCACACACTGTGGTTGTTGTTGTTGGGCAACAAAGCGATGTGCCGCTTGCATGTTGGTGGTGGCTCGTGCTTGTTCTCCGCTTGCTTTTTTACAAACAAGAACAAGAAGTGGACAGGCAAAGTTTGCATAGAAAAATTGATTGAGCAATCGCCAAGGCGCATAATAAGGTGGTAGCACTACGGAAAACCCCAAATGGATTTTATTAGTTCTTTTGGTCTGTTTGTAAAATAGATATTGTAAAAAGTACAAATGGCTACAATGAAAATAAACATATGTGTAAAAATATTGAAACAACCAACCCGCATTAAGAAAGTGATAATAAGTGGAAAACTATTGCTACAATGTTCTGCTAATTATCAAAGAAAAAAGTTTAATCACTTCTGGTGCTGCAACTACCTATTGAATTTGCCTTGGCGATCGCTTTGCCAAACCAACCAGCATTTCAATGTGCCCGAGTAAAGCCTGCTTGCTTGCTGCTGCGGAAGGCAACAACATTGCGTGTTGTTGTCGAAATGAGAATAAAGCCCAAAACCATCTTATCTATGCGTGTACATCAATTCGCGCTTACTCTCTCGGTTCCCTTTACATTTTCCTCACCTTTGTTGCTTCCCGCCCGCGTCTGAAATGAAATCGCAAAATTATTTCAGATGCGCCTTCTGTATACTGTTTATTCTGTGATTACATTTAATTGTATTTCAATTGATTTACAACAGGGCTGAAAAAACTTTATTGTGCCACCGATTTAAGGTGCTGATATGCGGCAAATCGAAATTTAGCTTATCTCTCAGATTTCATACAATGTGATCAAAACGAGGTCGTTTTAATGAAGAATCTGGTTCGAAAAATTTGTCATCCAAAATCCCAGGATCTTCGTCTAAGTTTAAGGTTTTTCAGAAACCTTTTCCCTATATAAGTACTGGTGACATAAAGTTGTCGGTTGTTTACATACACATTCGGTTGTTTCTCATTGTTTCAATCCGAAACACAAAATGGATTTACAATGTAAAACAATGGCGCTGAAATACTTCTTAAGAAAATTCAAAATTGGAATCAACCAAGTCAAAATATAAACAACTAATTTTACTTGGAACTCTCCACGTTAAAATATTTATAAACATTTGCAAATTTTTAAATTTGTCAAAGATCACTTTTAGCCAGCAATAAGCCATACACCACAAAGATTAGATTGATGGTGACATTACAGCAATTTGTGCAGCAAAACCAATCGGCAACACAAAAAAGCATACACACGTATAATGAATCATCTTCGTTGACATGAAGATGACGATGCTGTGGTTCGTTGTTTGCTCTCCGCTTGCGTTTCGACAAAGAAGATCAATAAACATACATGCAAAAAATGATTGAGCGATCACTACGCCACAACAAACACCATTTTAATGTACACGAGTAAAGCCGCTGCGAACAACATTGCTTTTTGTTGTTATCCTACGCGAATCTAACAGAACATGTTATGAACGTAACATACTCAAATGCCTATGTTTCGCTCTTCCCCTCGCATTATAACAGCCGAAAACACTTTTGTTCCCACATGCGCGTTCTTACTATACATATTCTTTGATATTACCTAAAGAACGGTTCACAGTATATCGGTACACATATAACGCTCTATATCTCAAGAATAAAAAAGCCACACCTAAAATTTTTGAGTATAATGGTAATTAATTTATCTTTTAATAAGGACGATGAATGAATTATTCTATTGCATTATGTATATAATTTCGGGTCTGCTTTTTGATCGACGCCATCAGACTTTGAACAGACGCTCTATTGACTTTTGCAGCGTAATGGTTCCATTTAAGAAGCATTGGGTCGGCATTTTTTATTACACTCCCACTTCTTTTTAATTTGTATTCAACAATAGCCCAATACAAAAGTTCTCCGTGTAATGAATTAATTTCAAAGACACAGTTTTATCGTTCTATTCTAAGTGCATTTTGATCTCCTTATAATGAATTTCTATATAGTGAATATTTCTCTACAATGAATAAATTTTTTAAGTTAAAAAGTTCGCTTTCATTCGTGTTTTGCCTCCATAAAATGATCTTTTCCATACTATTTTCTGTCACGCATATTAACACTAAATACCGAAAAAAAAAGAACATATTTAGGGTAACGCCGGCCTCGATAGCTCAGCGGGTAGCGCGCTAGCTTCTCATACCGAGCGCCCTGGGTTCGATTCCTGGCTTGGGCTGGAAAACACACTCATCTCCTTCTATCGCTATTCACATGAAGGAAATGAGAATTACAAGAATCGCACAAGTGCGTCTTGGCAGGCAATGGCAAAACCTCCAAGTGTGAAAGAAAAAAAACTGGCAATCGCCGTTCGGACTCGTCGTTAAACTGTAGGTCCCCTCCCCATCCGTTTAAAATGTGTGTTGTATCACATGTTGAAAAAAACAGTGTTGCATACGCATTTCAAACGGGTGGAATCAGCCAGAGAGGCAGCCACCGCAACCTAACCTAACTTAGGGGAACCCCAGAAGTTAAAAACAACAGCATAAGAAGAAGAAAGTCACAAAAGTGTGATATACATTAATTCTACATTTGCAGATTCATAAAACGTGAAGAATTGGTGAAGAAGAATTGGCGGATGCGGTGTTACCTACATTGGCACGAATTTCTGTATTAGAAGGCTTTGTTGAGGAAGAAAATACCTCATTATTTTAAATAAAAGATTAAAAAAAGCATAATTTCTATATAATGAAGTTTCTATATAATGAAGGTTTTTTCTGGTCCCGCTTGAATTCATTATAGGGAAGTTCGACTGTATTTATATTTAGTGCTAACACCTCCACGGTACAATGCAACATAAAATTGTTGTCCTTCAATTTGGTTAAAATCTAGCTTCACGTATGTCTCATCGTCCATAACAATACAGCCTTTAAAATTCGTCAACACTTTATCATACAAGTGCGTGTTTTTGCGACACAGTTCTGTTTATCGGAACGACTGGGATATTTTATGGCACGATATGATTTTAACACGTTCACGCCGGGGCCGGTTTTCTTTGTTTTTGCTGTGAGGCGGCGCTGAAATTAATGCTGTGCTTCATCTGGCTTTCATTAAATGTTTTCAATGAAAATACGTTCAATTTTCATTATTTTTATTTTCAGCGTCTAATAGCACAATCGAATGCGTACCACCGGCGGTACGCGTTGCCCGATGAGACAGTCTAGCGTCGTGGCCCGCGTCGGCGTGAACGTGTTAAACCCGCTCTTAGTCGTATTCGCCGAGCTGTGCTTTTAGAGGTTCCGAATTTTCTGGCCACATCATCATCAGACAACCCGGGGTTAGTTTTTAGAGCACGTATCACACGACTGTCTAAATAAAAGTTTCTGGTGCAGTTTTTTTTATACATTCTTTGAGCTCTTAATGCTTAATGTATACTTTAATGCTTAATGTATTCTTGTATTTTTTTTATAACAGTACAAACTGTCGTTTTTGGTAACTTCAACACTTTAGCTATCTTTGTTTCCAACCAAGTAGGATTTTCAACGAATTTGTTCACGATTAGTTTTCTTTGTGCATTCTCCGTCACTAATAACTTCGCGTAATGACAACAAATTCTAATAAAATTTCAATCACATAATAACACATTCATTGTCAACAGAAGCCTACTAAAATTGTTTAGTACAAGAGTGTTACAACTCAGCAGTAAACGGTGTGTAAAGCAGTAAAATGCGTGTACTGATTTACTGTGAACCGTTCTTTACCTAATGTTATACATCACTCGAGAGAAAGAAAATACCTTTAACATACCTTTGACACCTATATCCTTAGAATCGGTTGAAAATTCCTGGAAGAATTCGTATATAACTGGGACTTTGGGGTCGGACCACGCTCCGTATGTGTTCCAGCGGCAACGTTTTAAGTTTAATAAACTAAAAGAATACGGAACAAGTGTAGAATACCACACCCTTTTAAAAAAATTTGTTTTGTTTTTTATAGGAAAGAGGAGGCCAAAAATACTCCTTTCCAATAAAAATCTAAAACAAAATTTGTATGTGGTATTCTGAACTTAAGCCACGACTTGCTGTATATTATTCTTGAGTCACTGTCTTTCCATAAACTTCATTAGCTATGAATATAAAACGTTTCAGATATATCGGTCTTAAAAATATGATTCTGGGAATTCGAAGCACATTTGATTACAAAGCATTTAAAATTTTTGTTTGATATACAACAGCAGTATATGATAATTAGACCCGTTCTTAATTGCTCCAAATTTGTCTCCATTCCAACATTTCATGAAATCTGACGCATTCAAATGACGCCATTAAAGATAGTGCTTTTGTTTTTACTTTCAGATGCGTTAGAACTTTTATCAAACTACGCGAAAATTTATGTTTACGAACCTAAACTTTTTGCTGACCTCGCGACGAAAAATAAATATCTGCGATTTCAATGACGATATCGATTAAAGTGTATTGCCACTATTTGCCAATATCGCTATCGACAGATGAACTTCAATCCCCTTAAAATGAAGTTAATTTCCCCCTAGCAACTTAAATTTCCAACCCATATTTATAATTCACGATCTGTGGTTTTGGTCTTGTATCGTGTATTCTGGGTTGTATTCTTGGTAACATTGTAGTATTCTGTATTTTCTTGATAGAGCTGATTCTCAACATTTTCCACAATGAAACTAATTATTCCGGATTTTATGCTTATGCTCGGCTTTGTTTAGTAATAATTTTTTAATAATCGATTGGCGCGACAGCCCGCTTACGCGAGACTAAGGCCTAGCTTCCCGCAACCACCCGTGTTGTGCGTGTGAATTTTGTACGCGGGTGGAAGGGACCTACAGTTTTATGCCGGTTCCGAACGGCAGGTTGGGAGCTTTTTCATAGGCAATTTTTACTCTCAGAGGTTTGCCATTTCCAGCTGAGAGGACAGCCACCGAAAGAGAAAACGAGTTTCCCGTTATTTTTTTTAGATGTTACTACATGCAGAATTCGATCTTGCGTCGCTCTGCATGCGACTCGCTGGACCGCGCACTAACCAACTGAGCAACGGCGGCTGCTCGGCATTGTTTACTTGTACGAATTAATGAAAATTCTTCAAATTGAAAGTGTCGCGGAATTTTTCAATTTTCATCTCTAACAAAATGTAAACAGGGTCAGCTGTTTGTGCAAATACTAAGTTAACATCGTTAATGATCTGATGTAAAATTTGATAAATATTCCTAAATTTACCGCATAAGCCATAGACCGTGAATACGGGAAATATTTCATGAAAACTGCTCATTCTACTTGGTACATGAAATGAAAAATTACCCACTAGCCGACATATCTGAACAAGGTGTTGATGTAACAAAAATGCAACCTGGTTGGCCACAGACAATTTACAGTCAAACCTAAATTGGAGCGTTGAGCGTTGCGTTTTCTGACGCAACGCTCTCGCTCAGTGCGGCATACCGAAATTGAAGCGTTGCGTTGGGATTGTCAAAATCATGAAATGAAAGCAAATGTCAAAAAATTATCTGTTTAGTTGCCAAAAAACCAACAAACTATTATTATTTTGCAAAACTTAGCTCTTATTTGAATAAATTCCTCACAATTTAAATCAAATCAAATATACATAACAGGCGTTTTTGTTTGTAGCAGCCAACTTCAACTGCTAACGCGCTGTCAAACTTGGGAATTCGAATAGCTCAGCGTCAGAGCGTTTCAATTGCGGTTTGCCCCATACAATTTGTATGGGCATGAAGCAATTTTGACAGTTGGTTGCCGCTGACGCTCCAATTTAGGTTTGACTGTTAAAAAGCGAAAATTTAATATATCTATAAAGTATTTCCCCCTAAAATATTTGCAATAAAAGTTCCCCCTATACCAACAAATGAACCCCAAATCTAGGGGGAAAACCACTAATCTGGCAACACTGTTGAAGACATGATGAAATAAACAAGGTTGTGTAACTTGGTGAAAGTTTCTTCGATTTTGGCACTTATTGTGCCCGTGAAAACACATTGATGCTTCTTTTAACCCTTCTGGTCAATACGAAGTGTTAAGGAATTGAATACAGACGGTTTAAATTCGGTAGTATAATGACTTTATTGTAAGAGGTACAACCTGCACGTTGAAGACGTTGAACAAGAAAAAAGAAAAATTAGCAACGTAAAGTGACAGTAAGTACAAGAGAATTGATTGGAAAGTTCCAGTTAGAAAGAGCCTATTTACACGAGGGCTCTTCCCCCCGCGCTGTTTTTCAATTCTCTTTTGAAGTTGCTGCGTAAATCTTCATGCATTCATATACCTTACCTTTACTTGCAACTTTGCTTGACTTTTTTAGACGTTTAAGCTGCCAATCTTTCATTCACATTCACATTTTGCATGCCACTTCCGTGTGCTTACACAATTGTGATACCCTGTTGGACCAGCTGTGTGTCTGTATATCTGGTGTTAATCACGTGCTTTACGTTTGTGTGTCATATATTCCCCCTAATAGCCCGGATACTCTCTATGCGATGCATGTCACTAATGTCCTGCACTTGCCGCCGGTGAATGATAGCACTCAACTTTGCATACTCGGTGATTACAATCTTAATAAGCTTGTGTGGAACTGCTCGTCTGTTGATGGTTTCTTCATACCAGGCAATGTTAATCACTCTCATGAAATTAATCTTATTGATGGTTTCTTTGGTATAGGGCTTTCTCAAATTAATACATATGTTAATAAGCTTGATAGAATCCTGGATCTAATTTTTATCAGTAGTAATCTGAATTTTAATCTTCTTTCCTGTGATTCCCCGATCTGTTCTACTGATATGCATCATGTACCATTAGTTTTAAATCTTGAATTTTATGACTACCCTGCTCTTAAGACGCAAAATAATTGTTTTAATTTTAATTATAACTTATGTGATTTTAATAATAATAATTGATTGGCACGACAGCCCGCTTACGCGAGACTAAGGCCTAGCTTCCCGCAACCACCCGTGTTGTGCGTGTGAATTTTGTACGCGGGTGGAAGGGACCTACAGTTTTATGCCGGTTCCGAACGGCAGGTTGGGAGCTTTTTCATAGGCAATTTTTACTCTCAGAGGTTTGCCATTTCCAGCTGAGAGGACAGCCACCGAAAGAGAAAACGAGTTTCCCGTTATTTTTTTTTAGGTGTTACTACATGCAGAATTCGAACTAGCGTCGCTCTGCATGCGACTCGCTTGGACCGCGCACTAACCAACTGAGCCACGGCGGCTGTCTTATGTGATTTTAGTAATTTAAATAACCTAATTGGCGATATTGATTGGCACTCATTATTTGCGACCCTTAGTTTGGACGAGTGTTTTGCACGTTTTGTGTCCAAGCTGCAATATATTATCAGTAAGAATGTTCCTCGTCATCCTATGAAATCTTATAGATTGCCTTGGTATACCAAGGGCTTAAAACGGTTAAAAAACTTGCGGAATAAGTTCTATAAGCGCTTTAAATCTACGGGTAATCCTGATTTCCGACACAAATATTTGTATTACTTGAAGAATTTTAATTTCCTTGATAAGTTTCTTTATAAGCAGTATCTCCTTAGGTTTGAAGCTAATATTAAATCTAATCCCAAGTCGTTTTGGACTTTTATCCAGTCCAAGCGGTCCTCCTCGACATTTCCAGTGGCGATGTCCTTCAATGGCAGGGTTTCTAATTCTGCATTACAGACTGCAAACTTTTTTGCGGAGTTTTTTGAGGCCAATTTTGTTGCAGATAGTCCATGGCATGACCAGGACTCCCTCAACAATATTAATTCAAATATTGATTTTGGGTCCTTAGTACTTTCTGAAGAGGACATTTTGGTTGGGATAAATAATCTGAAGAATTCTCAGCAGGCTGATGTGCATGGTATCTCACCATTTTTGCTGAAAAATTTTATGTCGTCCGTTGTTGGTCCCTTGTTGCTTTTATTTAATATGTCTTTGAGCTCTGGAGTCTTCATTGATGCTTGGAAAATCACGTATATTACTCCGGTGTTTAAAAGTGGCAAAAAGAATGACGTGTCCTGCTATAGGCCAATTTCTAAACTCCCTAATATTTCTAAGTTGTTTGAGAAAGTTGTTATGTCCAAATTGTCTTTTGTTGTTAAGCGTTATATCTCGCCATCCCAGCATGGTTTCGTCCCTGGTCGTTCTACTGTTACTAATCTGGCTGTCTTCACTAACTATTGTATTTCTTCTTTTGTTGGTGGTGGTCAGGTTGATGTTATTTATACGGATATTACTAAAGCTTTCGCTAGGATTTCGCATTCGGCTTTGTTATCGAAGTTGGAGAAGATGGGTTTTTACTCTAATGTGTTGAGTTGGATTAGATCTTATTTGTTTAATAGGGTAAACGTTGTTCGTGTTGATGGTGTTTGCTCAAAATCTTATGTGGCTTCGTCTGGCGTCCCTCAGGGTAGTATACTGGGACCTCTATTCTTTGTGCTGTTTATGAATGATGTTAGTAGTTGTTTTAGTAGTTCCTGTTTTCTTCTTTATGCTGATGATTTAAAAATATTTTCTAAAGTCCATAATCAGTCTGACTCTTATCTTCTCCAATGCGAAGTTAACAACTTTTTTGATTGGTGTTGTCGTAATAATCTTTCTGTTAATATAAATAAATGTAATTCTATTTCCTTTTCTAAATCCCGTAATATTCGTCCTACCTCCTACTCTATCTCTAATTGTGTGCTAAAGTCCCTAGATGAGGTGTTGGATCTTGGTGTTGTGTTTGATTCGGGTTTCACGTTTGTCAGCCATTTGAACCGTATCATTCCTCAGGCTTTTTCCTCTCTTGCCTTTGTTAAACGGCATAGTGTGGGTATCAAGGATCCATATACGCGTAAATTGCTATTTAATGCGTTCGTCAGATCGAAATTGGAATATGGGTCTTTTATTTGGAACCCACACTATGATGTACATATCTATCGTCTTGAGCGGGTTCAGCGTAAATTTGTTAAGTTTGCTCTTAACTCTCTTAACTTCGATCTACCACTTCCCCCCTATATTTCGCGTTGTAAATTAATAAATCTGCAGTCACTCGAGTTGCGCAGAAGAATCTCGGCCCTTTGTTTTATATATGATATTGTTTCTGGATTAATCGATTGCCCTGATTTGCTCGGTCTAATTAACTTCCATGTCCCAGCTAAGACGCTGCGACGACATCATATATTTTGGACTGAGGGTCATAAAGTCAATTATGCACTTAATGAGCCAATCAATAAAGCGCTTTCTGATTTTAACCTTCTTTGTGCTAATCATCATTTTGATTTTAACTTAAGTAGGGCTCAATTTAAGTTATTTCTTTGTAATATTTTTAACTAGTTTTAAGTGATTTAAATTTATTTATTAACAATTGTTTCATAGTCTGTAAGGTTGCGAATACTCTAGACTGAATTAACATAAACATAAACATTTTCGCCTAGTTTTTGGATATTCTGATTTTAGAAAAATGGATTTGAACAAAAAAGAAATTATAGAAAATATTTTAGAAGCCACCGAAATGGCTATTAACTGTTCAGATTTAAATAATATGGAAGATGTGAAAATAATTGTTGTTTTGCTGGTCTGCTGCGAAGCCAAATGTCAAAAAAACCCCTGGAATTTTCTGACCCTTTGTGTTTGCCTACACCGCTGACTTCTCTCCCTCAAACTCATCACGCATGACTTTTAACGCAGGGGGAAAAGCCCTCGTGTAAATAGGCTCAAATATGACAAATTCAGAAAGGTTGCTTCGCGTACAATATGAGCACACGGTTGCATTTCTTAACACGAAGGTACCTGTGTACCTTTTGCATTTTTTAAGTTAAAATAGCCTACTTTCGGCCAAGGAATGCTATACTGATATTTTTAGTATCTTCCTAAATATCAATTGACTACCTATTAGCAAAGAATATACAATATAAAGAATACGCATCTTCGCAAATTTGTCAAGCGTGTTTCTTGACGCGGGTGGGAAGAGATGAGCGGAGGCATAGGTTGCGGCACATTTATTACGCTCATACAATCGAATGGCATAGGGCAAGCTAGAATTTGCAATATTTTCATTATCAAGAGGAAGCAAGCGTCGGCACAGTGAGAGCGTAATAATATTAAGGCTCTCTGTTTTGCTCACACAAAGCACAACGGCTTCGTTCGCTGCTAAACAAAATTTTGTGTACTCACTTCAGACACATTGAAACAATCAACCACCAAAAATGCCAACAAAAGCACAGTGTCAATGGTGCGCGCTCGTTTTTTTGTACGTAGCTATTTTTGCTAGCGATCGCTTTCGCTTGAAAAAATTCGCTGGGGACAGCTCATTATCAATCCAGTCGTTGCGTTGTTTGGTTACGTATTTTCGTATGCCTTGCGATTGAATTTGTTTAAATTGAACAATTTGAATACATTTTGACGTGGTTGAATCCCAAAAAATTTGTTTAAATTGAGCAATTTGAACACCTTTTGACGTGGTTGAATCCCAAAAAATTTGTTTAAATTGAACAATTTGAATACATTTTGACGTGGTTGAATCCCAAAAAATTTGTTTAAATTAAACAATTTGAATACATTTTGACGTGGTTGAATCCCAAAAAATTTGTTTAAATTGAACAATTTGAATACATTTTGACGTGGTTGAATCCCAAAAAATTTGTTTAAATTGAGCAATTTGAACACCTTTTGACGTGGTTGAATCCCAAAAAAATGGTTTAAATTAAACAATTTGAATACATTTTGACGTGGTTGAATCCCAAAAAATTTGTCTAAATTGAAAAATTTGAACACCTTTTGACGTGGATGATGAATATCGATAAAAAGAAAAATTGTCTAAGGTCTGGGCTGAAATGCTGCGTGTCCAGCTGTAATAAATCAATGCGAGATGATGATAATGTAAAACTTTTTAGCTTTCCTTCCGCTGATACTCCCATGGGTCAAATATGGCGTCAAAAATGTGGTATTGCAGAAAATGATTGCCGCAAAAGGTTAGTTATTTGCAAAGAACATTTCTGCAGCTCATTTATTGGGGAAAAAAAATTAAAACATGGGGCGGTGCCCACATTGAACATAAATTAAGCTGCTGGTTTTGATGACGACGACTATGACCTATCTTTCGAACCCAAAATGGCAAAATTCAGCGATGCTGTTGAAGGTGTTTGTAGCAATTGCCACAAATATGTCAAATTAGCTGAATTTTATAGGAAACAAAGCCGAAGTATAATGCAAAAATACAAAGAATTGAAAAAACAGTTCCAAAAGAGTGGCATTAAAAAGAGCTCAAGCCACAAATCTAAGCTTGTTAATGTTAAAAAAACAATAGAGTCTTTAGAGGGCATCAGCAACGAATCGAAAACTTTTTGTAATTTATTAATTAGCTCACGCCCAAAGGAATATTCCGAAGACGTTAAATTTTTGGCCCAAAATATATACTATGTCTCCCAGTCCACCTATTCGTTTATGAGAAACAAATTAAATCTTAATTTACCTCACATTTCAACTCTGAATCGTTGGGCGCCAATTAAATATCTTCAACCTGGTTTCAAAAATACCGGCTTTGAAAATATTAGGCAAAAGTGCTTAGAGCTAAAAAGTGCAGAAAAAAGTAATATGGTATTATTGATGGATGAAATGGCCATAAAAAGGGAATTAAGGTACAATACCAAATTAGATATAATAGATGGTTATGAAGATGATGGTTTCCAAAGGACGAATAAAATTGGGAAACAGATGTGTGTCTTCATGCTTAAATCGATGTTCTCACATTGGGCCATAGTTTTTAATTATTTCATTTCCGAAAATGGGCTTTGTGGCGAGACGTTATGCAAAATAATCAAACAAAATATTATTATTTTGTCAGAGTTTGGGGTTTCAATTAGTGTCGTAGTATGTGACCAAGGTTCAACCAACAGAAAGTGTTTCACGGCTTTGGGAGTATCGGTAGAAACGCCCTTTTTTGAATATGCTAACAAAAAAGTGTATTGTATGTTTGATTTCCCACACCTCGTAAAATCTTTACGAAATGGCCTTTTAGGCAGTGATTTGAGTACACCTGATGGTACAGTTAGCTTCAAAATTATACGTGAACTATGGGAAACAGAGATAAATGCAAAAACCAAGATGTGCACAAAACTAACAAGACAGCACATCTTCCCAAATTCATTTGAAAAAATGCGCGTCAAGTTTGCAACTCAGGTTTTCAGTCGGACAGTCCAGGCTGCCATAAGAACAATAGTTGACACCAAAGGATTTAAACAATGTTCCAAAGAAATGGCGTTATCTACTGCTAATTTTATTTCAAAAATAGACAAATTATTTGACTGTATGAACAGCGGCGCATTACACGCAGATAACGTGTACAGATCAGCCATTCAACAAAATAATGCTCCACATAACTTTATAAAAGAATTTCTGCAATATTTGCAACAAATTTCATTTGTGGACAAAAGTAAAAGAGTGTACTTCTTAGATGGTATAAAATTAACATTATCATCTTTATTACTGTTACTTGAAGATATTTTTAATCAAAATCAAGAAATTTTTTTTGTAATGACGAAATTTTTAAACCAAGATAAATTGGAAAATTTGTTTTCGCGCCTGCGACAAAGAGGAGGAAACAATAATAATCCATCCGTCGCAGAAATAAACACCATATTGGCTAGATTAATGTCCGCAAAAATCGTAAAATCTAGTACAACAACGAATTGCGAAGATGTGTATGAAAATACTTTTCAGGTTGATCCTATAATGCCTAGTGAAGAAAATGCGATCGGCCTTGCAGTTGATGAACAAGAAACAACTGCGAATTTTCATATTGATTTTGATTGCGATGCATACCAACTACTTTTTAGAAGATGTGTTCAATAATTGCACCGAGCTCAATTTGGAGCTAGTATCTGTAAGATATTTTATAGGATACGTAGCTTATAAAGTATTGCCAAAATTGAATTGTGACAAATGTCAGGAAATACTTCGAAAGGAAGACGAAGTACTTTCTGCTCCCAGTGAGCTCTTCATTTTCCACAAAAACTACCAATCAGTGACTGATTTCGGAAACTTGGTTGCCCCTTCTCAATCTTTTCTCGAAGTTTGCAAAAAACATATAATTATTTTTCACAAAATTTTCACAGAACAACCACAAAAAAGTGGAATTAAAGCCTTTATTATTGATGAATGTAAAAAGGTGACTGCAGAATGGTTTGGTAATGATTGTGCCGATCACAGAATTCAAACATTAGATTTTTTGATTTTAGTACTTTTAAGAAAACATTGCTTTTGGGTTAAAGAAAAAAGTGCAAACACTACACAAAGAAAACTTAAAATAATTCGCAATTAATTCATTAATTCATGATTACTTAGCAAAACAAATTTAAAAAAAAATTTGCATTTACAAAAAAAAAAAAAGAAACTGGATTATTTTCATTACATATACATTATTCTTTTTTTAACATTGGATATGCTCCGGTCGAAATTGCTTCTTTGTTCAAAACATGTGGTCAAAATATATTTTTAAGTCATTTGAATAAATCATTGAAGAATCGCAAACCAATGACTCGCTTCAAATAATTTTTTTTCATTAAAATGAAATAAATATGAATGGTGAAATCGTACTTCATTTATTTATTTTTTGTTGTTTCGCATCTTTCTTGCTAGACGTTCCCATAAACTAAAAATCTTACAGGTTAAGGGGCTATCTTGGTGTAAATCTTAAAAAGTTCAACACTTTTTTGGAATTTTGTGATGAACAAGTAGTTGAATATTTTTAATTTACAAACTTCCACAAAAATTGCCTGAATTTTTAAGGTTTAAACTAGCCGATTAAACTAATTTTTAAATGAATTTTATTTACAATATTAGATTTTCTTACTTTAGTTCTTTTAAGCAAGCGTTATATGTGGTCCGTAAAAAAAGTTCCAAAGATCGGGACGGAGAATTATGACGGGCTTATGAAAACGTCTTCATTTCTTTCCAATTTCCCTTTTTATCTAATTGTCTTTGTTGATTACTTATTATTTACTTTTTTTGCCTGTAGCGATCATATAGGTCGCCATGCCAGCCATATTTTATTTTATTTTCTATGACTTTGCGCACACTACAGTCGGCAGTGAGTTCAGGAGCAATATGCGACGCCGTGCAGGCTTATAGAAGAAGAACAAAAGCCAGCCAGAAAATAGAAATCGTTTTACAATTTCAGCTTTTCGCCAGCGCAACAACAAGAACAACAGCACATCGTCTTCCTCCTCTTCGGACAATTGAGCGAGAATGAACGAGTGAGCACAGACGCGGCATTCGTGTTCTATGATTTGCGCTCAGAGCATTCTGCTGTCGTTTCAAGTGTTTCCTCTCGTTGTCTACCCCCCGCATCTAGAAGACGGGTGGCGATATCACCACCCGCATACAAATTTTTGCTTGTATGAGATGCACACTCTTTATGTTTCATACTTTTTGCTATTAGATAACTTATATAGAAAGAAAACTTTTTCTGTATAACTTTTAGAACCGATTTTAGAACACTACCCTTTGTTCTATACGAAGGTACCCGGGTACCTTCAAACAAAATACAGTAAAACAAAACAGTTTCAACGTAACATTACTCGTTCATATTCAAATGGCCCAAGTTTTAAATTTGGAAACAAAATTGTATTAAAAAATAAGATACATTTAGGGCATCCGATCGAAGTCATCGCCTATACATGCGTGTTATTCTCAGATGTTTTAACCTTTGAAAGGTTAAAACGCCCCAAGTAGGCGCAAAAATACTAAAAATATTTATTCAAAGCTTTAAACCTTACGTCCGCAATTCTGCAGCGGATAGCCGTTTTACTTTTGAGGCGCTGGCGGAATACCTTTTCGCAAAAAATCTCACTTTGGTGATAAAAATTACTGATCGAAAGTCGTTTTTATAGCGACAAAAACTTTGGAATTGTACCTTCCAAACAGCAATGAAGCTGGGTGGTTCTTTCAACTATGCACCACCAAAGCAGTGCCAGGAGACAACCCGAAACCAAAACTTTTTCGCATTCACAATAGTACAAAGATCGCTAAACGTTATGGCTGAAATATTGGCCCATTTCATTACTAAAAGTGGTACGAAAAACTGGTAAGTGGTGGCATGCTCAATATTTGCACCTTTGCAGCATATTTGCACCTCGCAGCAAACATAAAATAGAGGGGTTATTGGTGGTTCAACTCCCCACATATTTGCAGGCTAAAAAATTATGGGTGACGCATTGATTTCAAATGGTATTGGGGTCAAAAGTTCTATGCAGTTTCTAAAATGAAATCCTGTGTGCGCCGCTGATGCCGAAAATTCCTAATAGACAAAACAATGCCTTTGTTATCACAATTTTTACTCTAAAAATGGTTTTGAAGCAGTTAGCGGAGCACAGAAAGACTTATGTTCGTTTCTGCAAGCGTCAGCAGGAACAAAACGAGACTTGGATCACTGGCCAAAAGCCCATGAGTCATGCTATATCTGTTCCGATTAACGTAAGCAACAACGCAAAACACGAAAATGCTAAAATTACAGAAATATTAATATGTGTTTAATGTTTTTAACTTAAATTATCAATAAATAACGCTTTGTTTTAAAAGACAACAACGAGTTTTTAAATTTGTGCGCAATTATTTTTACTTTTCCCGTACAATTTGTATGAAGGTACCCGGGTACCTTCGTATTGGTACCCGGGTACCCGGGTACCAATACGAAGGTACTATCAAAAAATACATATACCATTCACGAATCAATCACAACTTTTAACAGGACAAGACACATAATAGAATTTGATACTAAGGAAAATTTATTAACAATTTTAACCCTTTTCATTCTCTGAAAAACTATTGCCACCTCCCTTTCGGACATCGAAATTTTGCACTATATTTTGCGCAACTACACCTTTTCAACCTCAAAAGGAGAATGCGTAAATTCATAATGAGAAATATAAATTCGTAATGAGAATGCGTAAGTTCATTATGAGAAATATAATTTCGTAATGAGAATGGGTAAATTCAAAATGAGAAATATAAATTCGTAATGAGAAGGCGTAAATTCAAAATGAGAAATATCAATTCGTAATGAGAATGCGTAAATTCAAAAAGAGAAAAGGAAAATTCAAATTGAGAATGCGTAAATTCAAAATGAGAATATTTTTCTAGAGTCCGACAGATACCATATTTTTTGGCCGATGCCGATGCCGATTAATCGGTCAAAAGGCCGAAAATCGGCCGATGCCGATTCCATAGAAAAAAAACACACGAATGAATTCAATCAAAAACACAGCTTCTTTTATAAAACAACAAAAGGAACTATTACATATATAGTTCATTTCATCACATTCATCACAAATTAGCAAACAAAAACGAGAAAATAAACAACTAAAAACTAAATAAAATTACAAGAAAATTCAGAATTTAAATACATTAAACTAAAATTTCCCCCAAATTTATAACACATAAAATTAATATTTCATGAAAATTGCTGATTCTATTTGGCACAAGCAATTAACAAAAGACCCAACAGCCAATATAGCTGAACAAGGTAGTAGCAAGGTTGCAAGGATGTAGCAAAAATATATTAAAAATATCTGTAATATATTGTCCCCTTAAATATTTGTTATAAAATCCAAACAAATCTAAGGAGAAACCCCCTAATCAGGCAACACTGGGTTGTAACGTGTAATAAAAATGTAATAAATATACAAAGCGAGATATGAAAAAGAAAGACAGTGCGATTCAGCTGCAAATAAAAACAAACAAGAAGTGAAAGCAGGAAAATCGACCAAAAAAACCGATGTGGTATCGGCCAAAAAAAACCGATGTGGCATCGGCCAAAAAAGGCCGAAGCCGATGCCGATTCTTTTTTTTTTGGCCGATGCCGATACTAGCCGATGCCAATACCAATTTTATTGGCCGATACTAGCCGATGCCGATTAATCGGTCGGACTCTAATTTTAATATACTTCCTACACCTCTGGGTACCCAGTCCGTACCTGGTATAAGATGGTCCCCCAGGTTTTTCCTTCTTTATGCATGAGTACAGGGCACTCTCCTAGTATGTGTAGTGCAGTCTCGTTTTCTTGCAAGCAGAACCTGTAAATCCCGTTTTCACGGATTCCGAGTTTGGTTAGACGATAATTCAATCTGCAGTGCCCTATTAGCATTCCCGTTATAATCCTTAGATTATTCTTTGATAAGGTCATGCAATCCTCGAATCTTTTCCTATTGTAGGACCTGATAACCAACTTGGAATGCTCTAAATCTGGTAGATTATCCCAGTATTGATTCTTACTGGTTAACTCGTCCTTTCTAGTTAGGATAGAGGAAGCTCCTTTTCCCAAACCACAAAAAGGTTCCGGGCCGACAAAAGGTGTGGAAGCTCCCCTCCTTGCCAGTTCGTCGGTCCGTTCGTTTCCTTCAATACCAGCGTGGCCCGGAACCCAGACTATCCAGACTTGGTTGTAACCGCCAAGTTCGTTTAGCTTCTCAAGGCACTCCAAAACCAGTTTCGAGGACACCTGGTACGATCTTAGAGCCTTGATTGCCGCTTGGCTGTCGGAGAGGATAGCAATCTTTCGGTTCCGGTAACCCCTCGCTAGATTGAAATAAGCACACCTTTCAATGGCGTATATTTCCGCCTGGAAGATAGTGGTGTGTTTTCCCGTAGGTTCCGAGTATCTTATTCTCGGCCCGTATACGCCTATCCAGGTACCCTCCTCCGTTAAGGAGCCATCTGTGTACCAGGATATCATATGCTGGTCTATCAGATACGTTTCCGATATAACTACCCAGTTACTTTTGTTACTGAGTTCAGTTTTAAATCTCTTGACAAAACTGAACTTTAGTGAGATTGTGTCCCTCGGTATTGCAATATCGGGATACTGATTCGTAAGAGTATCAATCCTCTTACGGCTCAGGAAACCCTCAGTCCCGATATTTATATCAGTCATCCGTAGAAGAGCCCTCTTCGCCCTCTGTGCAAGTGAAGAGGTGTTAGTTTGAGGAGAACCTCCATAGATGCTGTTGGACACGTTCTCATAGCCCCTGATATGCATACGCATGCCAGTCTTTGTAGCTTACTGAGCCTTGATAGTGGTTAGTTGGCTGGTCTCGTTAACCCAGACATCTGAACCATACGTTATCATAGGTCTCACGATCGGCGTGTAGATCCATCTCAGAATAGTCGGGGTGCAGCCCCAACTTTTGCCTGCTATGGACCTACAGGTCATGAAGACCCTGGTGGCCTTCTTTATCGTTTCCTCCAAATGTCCTTTCCAGAGAAGTTTCTGATCTAGTATAACTCCTAGATATTTCACCTCCTTCTGGAACTCTAGCTCTATCCCATCCAGACGGATTGGTCTAAGAGCGTCAAGTTTATATTTTCTAGTGAATGGTACGATGGTGGTCTTCGCCGGGTTTATATTCAGCCCCACCTTTGTGCACCATTTCTTGGTTAACCTTAGTCCTAAGGTTATCCTATCCCACAGGGTATCTTCGAATTTCCCCCTCCATAGGATTACGATGTCATTCGCATAATCCTGGACGGTTAGGCCAGCGTTAGTCAGTTCCTGTAACAGGTCATCAACAACGAGGCTCCACAGAAGCGGTGATAGTACTCCTCCCTATGTTCGCTATTACTAGGCCACCCGTACTAGTCTGTATCTCCACCAACCTAGTAGCGAGCATACTGTGTATCCAACCTCTTAGAGGGTTTGTCATGCCCCTTCTGGTTAGAGAGTTGTCTATAACTTCGTGAGAGATATTGTCGAAGGCCCCCTCAATATCCAGGAAGGCACATAGGGCCATTTCCTTCTCTTCTAGACTTTCCTGCAGCTCACTTGTCAGCTGGTATAGAGCAGTTTCAGTGGAGCGACGTGCCCGATATGCATGCTGACAAGTGTGAAGAGGACTGTCTAATAGGACTGTCGTCCTTACATAGTTGTCCACGACCTTCTCTAGAGTTTTCAAATGAAGTAAGGCAAATTGGTCTGAAGGATTTCGGGTGAAGCGGATCCTTCTTCCCTGGGTCTTCTTCTGGTATATAGCCCAGTGCCAGACTGGCTCTAGTTAACTTCAAAAGATGGTGTCTAATAAGACCCATCCCTTTCTTTATTAAATTCAGTCAATGAACAAAAATGTTCTTACAGACTAAATGAATGTATAACCAGCTAAAAACTTACAGGCTAAAATTTATGAATAACAAGCTTAATTTAAAACTTAAAACTAGTAAACAAAGAAAAGCAAATTGGAAATAAAAGAAAGCGATGAGATTATCTGAGCGCATGGTTAAGCGAATTCAAAAAAACAGGTTTTGAGCAAGAGAAGTCGATATCTATTACTTTAGAAAAACTATTAAATTCAGATAGAGCTCTGGCCAAGGGGACGTTCAACACATAGTTAGTTTTAGCAAAATTAACATAAAAAGGGGTATAATGACGAAGTACTCTAAGAGGAATATTGAAGAAGATTCTTTCAAGCAGAACAGGACAATCAACTACACTAGAAATCAAGTCGAAGACGAAGGATAGGGATAGAATGATTCGCCTATTGTAAAGGGAGTTCAAATTTAGGAGTTTACAACGAGAGGTGTAGGGGGGATTGGGTTCATGGAATCTGAGGGACCGAAGAGCAAAGCGAAGGAAGGATTTTTGAACACGTTCAATGCGATTGGTATAACACTCATGGTAGGGTCGCCAGATGAAAGAGGCATATTTTAATTTAGATCGGACGAAGGAGGTGTATAGTAACTTTAAGGTATACGGATCAGTGAACTCAGAGGAATTACGTTAAACAAAAGCTAACATTGCATAGGATTTTGAAATGGTAGCATTGACATCACTCGAGAAGGAAAACATTTCTGCAGTAGGGCCGGAAAGATGCCATCTGGTCCAGGTGATTTCAGTGGTTTAAAGGTGTTCACCGCCCACTGCACCCTTTCCAGCGTGATGCTTCATCCTGCCCCGCCCCTCCAAGCAATAGAGCCCGGGAAGTGAGTGTCTAGAAGTAGTTGAACCTTCTCTTCCTCACCCTCGGTAAATTCTCCATTGCTTTTTCTGAGGTTGGTGGAGGACAGATTGTGCCCCTTTGCCATAACCTTGTAGAGTCTAGATGCCTCACAGGTTAACTCTATGTTCTCGCAGAAATTCCTAAAATTTCTTCGGTTGGCTTCCCTGATCTCCTTGTTATAAAGGGTCAGTGTGCTCCTGTACTCAGACCAGTTCTCGGTATGTTTGGCCCGGTTAAAGATCCTGCGAACCTTGCTTCGCAGTGTGCTAAGGTCCTTGCTCCACCAGGGTACATCCCTGGAGGAAACAATCTTGCTGACTGGGAAGCTGTCCTCATATGCATCAATAATTATTTTATTGAAGCAATTCGCAAGTGATTCTAGTTCCATGGAGTTTCTGATGTTGTCCTCCATCCCAGAATTGGTGGAGTTTAGGATCAGTGTCTCCTGGAACCTTTCCCAGTTTGTTTCCCTGGGATTCCTCAGAATCTTACTAACCAAAGCAGAGCCCTCAATGCCAAATCGTATAATTCTATGATCCGACATTGAAGGCTCACCAGACACTCTCCAGTTTTTAACCAGTTCGGAGCTTAGAGTATTTCCTAGAGTAATATCTAGGACCTCCTCTTTCGAACTGGTTACAAACGTTGGTGTATTCCCCACGTTAAAAATGCCTAATTTATTACTGATAATATATTCTAAAAGGTACTCACCCCTTTGATTTGTGTCGCTGTTTCCCCAGGCTTCACTGTGCGCATTTGCGTCGCAGCCTAGTATTAGTGGCAGCTTTTTCTGCTCACAGTACTTCACCAGTTTAGAGACAGCCTCTGGCGGAGCCAGGGTGTCCTCTCCTGGGAAGTAGCCTGTGGCCATCACAATGTCCTGCGCGGTCCCGTTTATTTCAACTGGTATCTGTACCGCTACTAGATCCCTAGAAAGGAATTCTGCAAGACAAAGATAGTTCAAACCATTAGTAATTAACATGCAGGCTCTTGGGTTAGTACACCTAATGTCCCAAATTACCTGTATGTTCGTTCCTGCCAAACCTTTAATTTGGCCCCTGCACACCCAGGGTTCCTGGACCAGCACTACACTCAGTCTAGACCTGAGGGTTTCCCTCGTGATGACTGCCGAGGCGGCCTTCACGTGGTGCAGATTGATCTGCGCAACTGAAGTGCTGGTCATACTGGTCTCAGGATTCGTTGGCTACGCCTTCATCCTCTGTCAGACCGCCTTCCTTGTCCAGGTTTGACAGGGTGACTATGTCCGAGTCCTCCTCCCGGCGGCCATGCTCAGCATAGAGAGGTCAATCGAGTCTATCCCCTAAGCTTCGTGAGGTAACAGGCTGATCTCCTCGATGACTTCATTGCTGGCAGCCTCCTTCTCAACCAGAGTAGCCACCTCCTTCGGAATCTCAGTAACTTCCGCCGGAGTATTGGCTTCTGGTGCAACA
Organism: Melieria omissa; assembly: GCA_963971225.1. Lineage (NCBI taxonomy): Eukaryota > Metazoa > Arthropoda > Insecta > Diptera > Ulidiidae > Melieria > Melieria omissa. Next base: position 68,466,859 of record OZ020269.1, on the reverse strand, counting down.
TCCGCTACTGGTGGTTCCCGGCGCTTATGCACGTGCACCGGAACTGTACCAAACCGGTACCTCAGAACGCCATTGCACTTCTGGATTGCTTCGAGCGATTCGTCGTCGACCCCAATCGTCAAAACCTTGCCCATCTTCTCGTCTCTAGAACGGAAGATCCTCCATAGGTTTGTATACAACCCCTCGTTTTGGGCAATGAGGAGGTCGAGGAGCTGCTTGTTGTCCTTCCCTGCCGCTTTTGGGAGGTATTCAGTCAACAAGTGTACTCCGGGTATGCGGTCCCCGTCGCACGCCAGGCAGTATAGGGACAAGGCCTTTGAGCCACTCCGCCGTCTCAGCACCCACACAGTCCACCAGTATAAGTCCTGGCTTGAAGTGGATACCATCAAACTGAAGTTTTGCCCTCCAGCCTTTACACATCTCCGCGACAAGCGCGTCTTCAATCTCTCCCTGCTCCTCCCTAGAGAGTATCTTAACAGTGGCAGTGTTGCCCTCCTGAGGAGTGATGTCGGGCGCACCCCTCTTCTTCGCGTCAGGCAAAGTGGGTTTCGTGCGGTCCAAGACATTCTGCTTTGCCTGCTCTGGTGTGAGACCTTCATTTAAGTAGCGTCGATACCAATTGGCACCCGCACCACTCAAACCGATCGATTTCCTTACCTCTCCAAGTCGGAGAGTCTGTCCGGAAGTCAGACCTGTACTAGTCGAGGGAAGTGGTGTCGCGTCCTTGGGCGCCGAAGCGCCCTCAGACCCCACCGCCACTCGGCTTTCTTTCCGTGTTCCCTTAGGCACGGTCCTGTCTGATTTTGGCCCAAATTTGCCGACTTTGGCGCCAAATTTGTTAAAATACAGCCGGTATTACCCCCTGGCTGCAAACCATCCAATAGGCAGGGGTCGCGTGACACCTTGGATTAGGGGGGGGGGGAGAGGGAAAGGGTAGTAAAGTAAAATAGTGTTGGGAAGATGGGAATTTAGGGGACTAGACTAGTTAGCCAGCCACTAACGGGCAGAGACACTGCCAGCGGCCACCACGAGGAGGTCTAGTCTAGTTTCCACACTAGTCCTTCTCACCCACCAACCGGTATAAGAGCCCGATTGATGGTTGAGAAGAGCAGGCGGCAGACTTGTACTACATAGTTCTCATTTCAAATTTTCCTTTTCCCATTTTGAATTTATATTTCTCATTTTGAATTTACGCATTCTCATTACGAATTTATATTTCGCATTTTGAATTTACGCATTCTCTTTACGAATTTATATTTCTCATTTTGAATTTACGCATTCTCATTACGAATTTATATTTCTCATTTTGAACTTACGCATTCTCATTATGTATTTATATTTCTCATTATGATTTAACGCATTCTCATTATGCATTAACATATTCTCATTTTGAGGTTGAAAAGGTGTAGTGACAATAGACAACGGTCAAGCGAAAATACAGGACGGAAAATTCAGGCTTATTCACTTCATCGACTTGGAAAAATATGAACAATGTTTGATAGAGACTCATGACGAGATAACCAACAAAATCCCTAAGGAAAACCTACTACACTCTATCCTCAAACACGAAATTACCCAGACCTTCCAGATTCTAAATAGCCTTAAACCAGTTGAGAATAACAGAAGGGAGAGATCAATTGACATAATAGGAAAAACATGGAAATTTATAGCCGGATCGCCTGACCACGACGATTTAAATGCGATAAACAATAATTTGAATAACTTAAACGAAAATAATAATAACCATATAGTAATAAACAAATTGTTTGAGCAACGCATTAACAATATAACTAGAATAGTAAACAAAATGTTAAACACAATAAAACAACATTGTAACATAAATTCTAATTAATTTACAAAATAAAGTAAGACTAATTAAGGCGGTTTTCTGCCTACCGTATAGCTACCGCTAGCGGTTGGATGTCCGACGGCAAACGGCTAAATGGCTAAAGGGCTGGCAGAATGTGACTAGACCTCCTCGTGCTGGCTTACTAGTCTCGCTCCCCCTCCATTTCTCCCACCTGCTATTATCCTCTCTTACCAACATCCTTCCCACCCCCTAATTCAGGGTGTCATGTGATCCGTGCCCATTGGATGGTTTGCAGCCAGGGAACGGCTGCAAAACAGCCTAACGGAACCTAGATAGTATGAAGGACTTATCATGATACGGGGCTCTGTCATGGCTGACCATTCTCTTTCCCCTATATCACCATAGGCCACCGAAACGCCTCGTCGGAGTAGGTGGCCGACGAACCAGATGATGATGAGCACTTTAAAACTCACCTCGGTTGGAAAGAACGGATAACAGACCGACGTCAATACTCAGCGTGACGCTGAAAACCAGACCAAGGGCGGTTGGAGAGACCAACCGTCTCAAGGTCACACGGACAGTGATTGTTCACAATTAAGCCTGACCACGGTGTCCACTTTGGTAGCCGAAGGGGCCATATCGGGCGGATTACCGTCGCTGGTGGAAGCTACCGAAGTCGTCTCACTTAAGAGAAAGCGGTTGACGAGTTCTCAAAAGAAGAGGCTTCGGGAGTTGATGGCAGATGGTAAACCGTACGATGTTGCTCTGAAGGTGGTCCTCGAGGACAACACAGAAACAAAGACGGACGGCAGCAGTATCAAAAAGGAAGCGGCACAACCTGCTTCCAAAAGGATGAAGGTAGGTCCATCCTACGCCGAAGCTGCTGCTGCAATCAGAATGGTTATTCTTCCAGAGGAGTATCCGACCGCCACCTCGATCTGGAAGAGCAGAAAGATTTTGGAAAGGACATCAAAGAGGAACTGCATAAGCTCCCCGTTGATGGCCCTCAAATCCTCTTTCTGGGCTGCTCCTTAAAACCGGGATGGATCACCGTGAACTGTGCCGATCAGGCGTCGAAGAACTGGCTAAAAGAGGTGACGCCAAACCTTCAACCAGGGAACAAAAAGCTGAAGCTGGTGCAGGGAACTGATATTCCCAAACTCAACTCTCAACTCTCGGCCGATGAAATACTTCAAATGCTTCGAATGCAGAACCGCTCATTACTCACGGGCAACTGGAAAGTAATGAACAGAAGTGCTACAGCACAAGGATCGGCGGATATAAAAACTAAAACTTTTAAAAGACAGACACCTTGGTGGAGTAGTCATCTTAGCTTGCTTAGGAAGGGCGTACGGAAACTTTTCAATAGGGCCAAGCGGAACGACTGGCAGACCTACTCCGGTGCTCTCACCAAATACAATAAGGAAATTAAGAAAGCCAAGCCCTATTTTTATTAACTCGAGCCAAATAAAAAGCAAGTAAAACAATAACAAAAATAACTATCCGTTATACACCACACAACAGAAAAATAACAAAATTGCATCCTTATACATAATTCAATACATCACCAAAAACTTAATTTAAATAATGACTTCGACGCAATCGGCATAGAAATACAATCAAAAGAAAACATTCTTACTGATTTCAGCATACATCTCACGTAACAAACACTCTAATACGAATCAATACAAATACAAAACATTTAAGGCAACTTCACCCCACCCACCTTAATCACTGGAGATATTAACAGTAGACATACCAACTGGGGATCAACCTACAATAATAGTAGAGGCAACACACTTGCTAACTTTATTACCCAGTCAAATTTCATCATCCTCAACGACAGCTCACCCACTCACTTTAGTACACGCAATACATTGACTAACATTGATCTCTTATTTTGCACACCCGACATACACTAGTCAGCATAAGTTTGCGTACAGGCAAGTCAAAATTATGTTATGATTAATATTGACCTTAAAAATGGGTTCTCTGTTTATAAAAACTTATCCACATTATTCATATCTGCCTTAACTGCACTTTTTGTTCTGTTTTAGATGCATTAAAATAATAATTTTCCATGTATTCGTATTTATTGACAATATACTCATAAAACGGTGCAGAATAAATTTGCGTACAAAACTAATAACGGAAATTTCCGGTTATGCTCTTAACCCTCTACTGCCTCATACGGCCTTAAGGCACGATACACAAAAAGCTAGAAAAGTCCACATTAATTTTAATTTTTTGAACTGAAATTTTTAGGGCATATTATAGATAAATAAAGTTGTCATTTCTTTAAGGCAGGTTTCTACCTTGTGCGGCCGAGAAAACATGTTTTTTTTTGAAAAATTTTTGATGGGAAGGTTTTTAAGATAAACACTGGACAATTTTTTCAGATGTAGGTATATGTTTATTGTACAAGTAAAAAAAGTTTCAAGATAAAATATGCAAAGGGGGGGGAGGGGGCCATCGAGCAATGGCGGCAGGACTTCCTTACTCGCGGAAGTCCTGCCGCTGTTTGAGATGACTTGAAACACAAAAATGAAATTTTTTCTTATTCTGTATCCTTTTGTCTATGGCTGGAACTAGGATTTAAAAAAAAATGAAAAATTAAGGATATATGCCATTTTGACTAAAAAACTCAATTTTTACCTACTTTTTTCAATACAAATTTCTATTTTTAATGAAAAAAAATTATTATTTCTTGAAGATCCTAGTTCGGGCCATAGCTAAGACCTTGATAAATGACTGTTTAAAATTTCGTAACTTTCGTAACTTGCGCAAGGTCAAAAAATGTAGTTTTGAGAAAAACGCGTTCTAAGTTTTGCTTCGTACTCGGCGCGCTCGACACCGCTACCTGTTTAGATAAATTGCTTCCGTAATTCGAAAGATTTCAACTTCAAATTTTGGGAGCGTATTCTACAATCATGTATTAATCCAAAAATACATGAAAAAAAAATCGATTTTGTTGACCGCACAAGGTAGAAACCCCCCTTAATGTAGCACTGCTGTAAACATCATATGTTTCCCATTATTACACAGTGCAACACTGAAAAAAGGGACAAGGTCAAACCCATCTCATTCGATAGAGGACCTCAGTAGATGAAATAGTGCCAAGGGATTTTTCCCGGAATTTCCGAGTTTTTTTTTAAATGCAGTTTAAAAATGGCGGCTTAATGCCCCTTCCCGAAACTTTTAAAACATATCTCTTGACTTAAATGTCATAAAGGAATAATTTTTACTTCAAATGAAAGCTAATGATATGAAGTCGATGACACAATATCTTTTTTGGAAAAATTTTATGTAAAAGGATATGAAGGACCTCAATTACATTTTTATCCTTGAATATCCTGGAAACCGTGAGAGCTAAATTTATATAAGTGACTTCTGGTGAGCAGGCGCCGTGGCTCAGTTGGTTAGTGCGTTGGACCGCGAGTCGAAGGCAGCAACCTCCGGTTCAATACTGCCTGTAATAACACCTAAAAAAAAAATAACGGGAAACTCGTTTTCTCTTTCGGTGGCGGTCCTCTCAGCTGGAAATGGCAAACCTCTGAGAGTAAAAATTGCTTATGAAAGTGCTCCCAACCTGCCGTTCGGAACCGGCATAAAAACTGTAGGTCCCTTCCACCCGCGTACAAGTTCACACGCACAACACGGGTGGTTGGCCTTAGTCTCGCGTAAGCGGGCTGTCGTGCCAGTCAATTATTAAAATTAATTATTATAGTGAAAAAAAGGATTTACAGTTACTTTTTCGGCTTGAGAAAGCAGACTGCCTTTAGGCCGCATCAGGCACCAAAGCGAAAAGATTTAATGCATTTGGTCACTAACGTATACTTGTATGTGGTTTCCGTTCTATATAGTAGATATCAATCCGCATTTAAAAAAAAAATTGTCGGTTTTATGGGACTAAGAAGTACAGGAAGTTTTAGAAAACTTGGATTCCGATGTTTTCGAAGAAACTAATGAAGAAACCGTTAATGAAGTATTAGCTATGGCTAAATGAGTGTTGTTTCTAATGATCTGTCGTTCCCACCGCTAATCCCTTCCTTTCCTTTCCCTTTGTACTCATGTTTCCCCATATTTTCTGCTCCCCGGCTTCGGCCGTTTGTCTCGTTTAATGTTTCATGTATTTGTAACACACTCGTTATTCATAGTAATTAATAATAATTGATTGGCACGACAGCCCGCTTACGCGAGACTAAGGCCTAGCTTCCCGCAACCACCCGTGTTGTGCGTGTGAATTTTGTACGCGGGTGGAAGGGACCTACAGTTTTATGCCGGTTCCGAACGGCAGGTTGGGAGCTTTTTCATAGGCAATTTTTACTCTCAGAGGTTTGCCATTTCCAGCTGAGAGGACAGCCACCGAAAGAGAAAACGAGTTTCCCGTTATTTTTTTTTTAGGTGTTACTACATGCAGAATTCGAACTTGCGTCGCTCTGCATGCGACTCGCTGGACCGCGCACTAACCAACTGAGCCACGGCGGCTGCTCACCAGAAGTCACTTATATAAATTTAGCTCTCACGGTTTCCAGGATATTCAAGAATAAAAATTTAATTGAGGTCATTCATACCTCTAAGAATAAAGACATAAACCCGTATTTTCATTCCACCGCTCCGCGACGATCGAAATTATACATGGTCCTTCGAGCCGCTCGCGATTGTGCCGACGCGGAAATACAACATTTTTAAAATAAATAACAATTTTAAATACAAGACAAAGAACAAGTGCAAAAACAATTGAAAAGTGAAAAGACACAAAAAAAACACATACATATATCAGGTGTACAACTTTGCTTCCGCCGTTTTTTTTCCAAAATTAAAAGCTTTATTGCGAAAAAGTGCTTACAGATGTATTATTCAAAGTATTGTCCGTCGCTAGCGACAACTTTCTCCCATCTTTCCGGCAATTTTCGGATCCCGGCTCGAAAAAAGGAGTCCTCTTTTGACGCTATCCATGAAGCAATCCATTTTTCCAATTCTTCGAAGGATTGAAAATGTTGATCTGCCAGGCCGTGTGCCATCGAACGGAATAGGTGGAAGTCAGAAGGGGCGACATCTGGGGAATACGGCGGGTGGGGCAAGACTTCCCATTTCAGCGTTTCCAGGTACTTTTTGACCACTTTTGCTCCATGTCCCTCGGTTTCAACTCGTACGGCACCCAGTTCCCTTCTTTCTGAATCATGCCCAGGGCCTTGAGACGTTTTGAAATGGCTTGCTGACTCACTCCCAACGACCCGGCAAGCTCTTCTTGGGTTTGGCACGAATCTTCATCAAGCAATGCTTCTAGTTGTTCATCTTTGAAGGTTTTTTCTCTTCCACCACCATGTTTGTCTTCGACATCGAAATCAGCATTTTTAAAACGTTGAAACCACTCCCGACACGTTCTTTCACTCAGAGCAGCATCACCGTAAGTTTCTGAGAGCATTCGATGCGCTTCAGCTGCATTTTTTTTCGAATTGTAACAGAAAAGTAAAACTTCCCGCAAATGACGAGAATTGGGCACATAAACGGACATTTTCGAGCGTGAATAATACGAAAACAAGAACAACTGTCACTGAAACGGCGATGACAATTCGTTAGGCACTGTCCACACTCACTTTAAAGGCATTACCATCTATGTATTTCAACCAGCCTCAGCCGGTACAGCCACCTATCAGAAAACGGCGGAAGCAAAGTTGTACACCTGATAGTAAACCGGAAGTGAAAATTTCAAATCGATGTTTGAAAAACTTCGACACTTTTTTTTTTAATTACACAAAATTACATAAAATCCATTGTTTTCAGCTATGTGTATGTACTGTATGTGCTCTAAGTCTTAAACGGTTGGAGATCACGTTTTAATTTTTTTTTTGTGGAGAATTAGTACATTTAAAGCTTTAATTTAAGTTAAAAGAATTAAAAAAAAAAAAGTGTCGAAGTTTTTCAAACATCGATTTGAAATTTTCACTTCCGGTTTACTATACGTAAACAAAATTAAAATTTAGATTTCGACAAAAACAAAAAAACAACAACTTTTTTACTATCAGAAACAATACTTTTTAGTTTTTTTTACAATTTAATTGATACAGATAATAAGCATCGAAAAATTCATGACTTTATTCTTAGTGAATTTTTAAAAGCTCATAACTCAGCAAAAAAACATCATACGGAAAAAAAATTGGGTGTACACATCCACGTCTACTAGAAGTATAACTGACCAGAATATAAACAAATTTCACGACCTCACTTTTTTTTGGTTGTCCGCTTGAAGTGAAATGCCCCATATCCTATGTTAACGCATTAACGCCCAACTGGACACTTCTTCTATACTCTTCTTAACAGGTTCTTTTCGGTATCTTATCGGACGTTAAAAAAATCGTGACTAGTCCATATTTATGTAAAATTTTATCAGCTTTTGATTGGTGCAATCAGATTTGCAAAAAAATGCATAGTTAACAAGTTACATAAGTTTTTTTAACAAAAAACACGAAATTTTTTAAAAAAACTTTTTGGTTTTTAATACTTTCACCTCGCAATCGTTACTCAAGACCTCAAATTCGTACATTTTTTGCGTCCATGGACCTTTCCCTTCAAAACCTATATCTTGGTTTCTCAAAATTCAAAATGGAAGTATCCAAAATGGCGGCTCGAAGCCGAAATTTTTTTGCTCTTTTCGACACTTTTCAATAAAGCAACTTATCAATGTTGAATGTTCACAAATATTTGTGTACAGGGGTTTTTTGGGTCGCAGATCATGAATCTGCTATCAAATTTTACAAATTCAAAATGGCGGATCCAATATGGCGGCTGAAATTTTACAAAATCATTGAAATTCTATGAAAATTAGTATACGGGGGTTTTTTGGGACGTAGATCATGAATCTGTTATCAGATTTTTCAAATTCAAAATGGCGGATATAATAAATCCAACATGGCCGCCCAAAATCATCTAATTTTTATAAAAATCAGTATCTCGGGGTTTTTTTGATCGCTGATCACGAATCCACCATAAAAATTCACAAATTCTAAATGGCGGATCCAATATGGGGGCTGAAAAGTCGCAAAATCATAAAATTTTGATTTTTATTTTTTAAATAACGGCAAAATTATGGCAACAACATGATAGGTATCGGTCGTGTAGAAATACACGCTACTTTACCTGCCGAATGTCGTATATCTGAGCTTGAAATTATTAGAACACAATGATTCCCGTCGATCGCTGTCTGCGAAAGTCGTTTTAGCGGTCAGTTACCAGTATGCACCCATACCTCGCTTTGCGTCGTTTCGTTTTGTGTTTTTTCGAAGTTGCGTCGCTGCTGAATTAGTACTAATTTTCACTGTGCGTCGTTAGATTTTCGAAGATGCGTTGTTTTGGGTTCGAGTCTTTATTTTTTTTTCTAAGATGGCACGACTTTTGTTTCTAATTGCGCCATGCCATCAAAACTCAGGGACTCCCTTTCTAACTTTTGTGAAAGAAAGCCGACTTACGACAACAGCCACTATGGACTCATCAGACAGTGATTAATTTTTATTTTGTTCTTATAAATTAATTGAATATTTTATTTTGTTTTAATTAAATTTGTTTTTTTTTTGGTTCTTGTATGTATGTAATAAAATTGAATATTATTTTTGTTTTTTAAATGTTTACTTTGTTCAATTTTCTTTTTAAAAAGTAGTATTTTCGTAACCCTGGAACCTATCTTCGATCTTTACATGGTTTGCTAGAGAAAATCATAATTCACTTCGCGTCGTATTTTTTTGGAACGTAATCACGACGCAAAGTGAGGTATGGGTGTATTGTGTTCCAAACAGAAGTTTACAATGCTCGCAATTGCCTACCTATAGGGTAGAGGGCTACTCTCTAATGCGATGCGAATATAAAATGTATCGCATTCGCACACTTAGTACTCTGAAATCCGACAATCGCATTGAATTTTTCTACTTTCGCATTTCGATTTTCCCCTTTCGCATTTGTAGCACTGCGTATTTCGGTTTTAAATGTAAAAACAATGCGATTGTTTCCTTTTTAGTGTTTGGCTAGTAATGCCAACTTACTCTCGAAACAAAATAAGGGCCGTTTTTCCATGATGCGAAAGCGATACAGAGTACCGATTGACTTTCGCATCGCAACTCACTTTCGTATCGCATTACAGAGTAGCCCCCCTGGAGTCGTCAGTGGTATTGCCTTCTTTGAAAATTTCAGCATTTGTCATTTTCCAACATGACGGAAATACACCTGTATTTTATGACATGCTAAAAACATTAAATATAATGAGCAGAACAGTAAAGTATCCCATTTTTTTAAGAATTGATGGAATGCAATTCAGCCCTGAAGCCTTATTTATATCTAGACTTGCAAGGGCTCTTAACTACCCGTGTACGAAAATGTATTTCAAGAAATAGCGCAAGAAACGTTATCGATCGCTTGATCGCTGTGGGGAGAGGAATTTTCTACCAAAATTGTAGCTAAAAGTTATCAACAGAGTGATGATTTGGGCATTGTTAAGAGTTGACAGCTAAATTGGTGAAGACCGTTTGAAAGGTAAGTTTTTAGATTCATGGTCACTTAGGAAACCTGATGTTGAAAGTCCCACAGTTGAAAAGATATAAGTAAAAGTCTATGCTCAATTTTAATTTTGAACTTTATTTCCTTCGCTATGCGAAGGCAGTCGATCACCAGCAGTGAGTTACAATGACTGACTTGTCGGTGCCTGCACCTGAATAACTTAGCTTAGACGGCTCCACTTGGACTGCCGTTGTTGATTGCTGATTCGGCAATTCCCACGCTGCAGTGGTGCAGCGCTTCCAAACTTCAGCTGGTCTGTCGTCAGCGCTTGCAAGCTTCCGTTCCGCGTTATGTTATTCGAGCTGCATTGCATTCGATGTCGTTGTTGTTGTTGTGTTGTTGTTATGATGTGCTAATGTTGTTGTTGTTGTTCTCGCTGCTGTTGGTTTTTGCAGTAGATCACCCAAGCTGTTATGGCTACGGTGTGCTACCCGAGCTGTTATGACTATGGTGTGTTAACTGCTCCCCCGCTAGAAGAGGAGACGTCCCCGGCTCCATTAAGAACGTTATCTAATATTGAAATGTTGACGTTGCGCTGTCGGCGCTTATTGATAACGTATGCCGCTATAGCAACAGCGAAGAATCCTAATGTGAGGAGGTAAGCCGTCAGCCATCGTGACGATTGGTCTTCAACGAATCCTTTTAGTGATGCAATATGCTTCAAATTCCTTTGGTTGATATTATGCAGGTACGGGAGAGACAAAACTGTAACATGATTCGTCAAGTTAAGGAATTGCGCGGATGCGGCCTCAGGGTAAGCACGTACAGCCTTTCTCCAATTAGTGTACGTGGTGCCGTTAATTGTGACATTTTCCAGAAATTTTATCATAAATGTTCCTTGTATCAGCACAGCAGGAAAACTTCCTTCTCGGACTTCTACTAGTTCGTTGTTTATTACAATTAAGCCATCGTCGATTTCTTCTATTGGAGCGATTTGGTCTGCTGTAGTAGTTTGGCACGATGCGGGTCGGTGGCTTAATAAATTTAGTATACAGGAGCTATTCTCATTCGAAACTTCACAAAATATAGTTGACTGCGTTTTTACAATTAATGAGCTTATCATATTTGCTATTACATTTTGATACTATATTAGTCTCTAACATTATTGTTTTACAATTTTGTATAACTGGCTTAATCTTTATTTTTTTACATGTTTGCTCAACTACTGGATACTTAATTATGAAATAAATATTATTATTGTCTTGTAAAACTTTCAATTTTGAAACTGTTAATAAATCGCTTATTGTTATATTTGTTGAGTGCTCGTTGGTCAGTAAATTTTCAACCTCCTTACTATTTAACAGTATGGGATTAATTATTTGTATTCTACCCAAGGTGACTGAATATAGAGCTGATTCGATGTCGTCTATCATAGCTCTGTTTCTCGCGGATATCAGTTCGAATAGGTGTCCGGTATCTAGCTCATGTTTTTTTGAGGAGCTGAGTAATTTATTCACAGTGTCCGTCAGCTGATTTATTCTGAGTTGTGTCTGGCTGTTAATAAGGATCTGTTGGTTATTTGACTCAATTAAGGATTCCGTCCGCAATTGAAGTTGACTGAAATCATCAAAATCCGGGGTTCCCGCTACATATTTACGGGCGGTACCCAAAAAGTTGATACTCCGGGACTGCCGATGATGAATCCTTACGGAATCTAATAAACGAGAAATGCGGTCTATGTCGAGCTGTAGAGTTTTCCGTATGTGGGATTGCGGGAAGTTGTCTAGCAGATGATGTGTGTCATCGGCGATACCCTCATAAACGGCCAGATTTAAGTGATGAATAAGGTGCTTATACTGATGATAGATGGCTACCTCTCCATCCGAGATTGGGATGAATACCGAGTCAGTGTAGTTAAAAATTTCTGACTGCGCTAAAACAGCTGCCGTCAAGATCAAGAACCTGGTGACCGAAAAATTATCTTAGATTACTTTTGTGAATTTTTTTTACCATCAATTAAGACTGTTGTTCCTAAGTCTTTTTCCACCGTTTTTTCTGTATAAAGTTTAGTAAGTTTGTTACCTATCCGTCTATTATTTTTTAAAAAAACCTTTTCGCCTGGCTGAAAAGTTTTTGTCGCTTTATTTCTATTGTGGTGGTGTAGGTCAGAATTTTGTGCTTTAATCAAGCAGTTTTTTATTTCGTCTAGGTATTCTGGTGTGCTGGAGTGAATAATGTCAATGGGCCGTTTTCCTGTCACTGAGTGAATTGTCCTATTGTATTTATGTGCGGCAAGCAAAATAAGATCGTTCGTGTCATTTAATCCCTGGCTTAATTTAATGCATCTACTGATTTCCGAAAGCGTTCCGTGAAACCGTTCTATCTGTCCGTTCGTTGTACTATGGTGAGGTGGCGTTGTAAATATGGAGACATTAAAGTGGTCTTTTAGTAAGGACTTTATTGTATTAGAATTTAGCGATTTTTCATTGTCACATACAAGACTCTTAGTATCTTTAAAGAAGTTCATAATACGGATTATTGGTTCTTTTATGTCAACTATTGACCTCGAGGAAATTGATTGGACCAAGGCAAATTTTGAAAATTTGTCTATACAGGTTAAGTAATGCTTACTATCTGTCGAAAAAATGTCTACATGAAGAATTTCACCGGGTTTGCTAGGAATCGGTGTGCGTCCTATTTCGGGGTTTGGCGGATGGCGTTGGTATTTCGCTTCTTGGCAAATTTTGCAGTTAAGGACTATTTCCTTAAGCATTTTTCGCATACGTGGAAAATAGTAGTCCTTTAGAACCTGCGCCATATTTTCTTTAAGGGAGCGATGCGCTCTACTGTGCTCTGCGTAAAGGATTTCCTTTTGGTCGTCTTCGTTAAAGATGTCAGTGGCTAAAGTCTTTGTGTGCACGAACTTAACGGCCGGGAAATTAGTTTTAATTTCGTTTTGGATTTTCCCAAGGACAGACAATTCACATAGCAGTCCATTAGTGACATTAGGATTGATGCAGTCCTTTATTTGTTCAAAAATAGCGTCTATGTCCTGAAAAATAATTTTGTGCCTAATTCGCGATTGAAATATAATTTTTGTGGCTTTGGAATTTGTGTTTCCTTTCTCGAGGATTATCTGATTTGTAAAGGAGTTAATGGGGTTCGGAGCAGTAGGAATAACCTCCGTCGACGATTCCTCGCTGTGAACAGTCTCATCGTCTGTGGAGGACACATCTTGAGGATTGAGAGTGTTTATATGTTTTTTTTTTTTTTTTTTTTTAAACAGGAACAAACGCGCAGGGGATGACCCCTATTAATGCGAAGCATTGCGTTGGTTCAGGAAGGATATAAAGGTTAGGAGATAGGGTTATGAGTGAAGTGGTTATGGACTCTTGCCTTGAACCCATCGAGATCATAAGTGCTGGGGAAAATATCCGCAGGGAGACCATTCCACAACCGCGCTGTACGGGCCAGAAACGAACTTTCCCTGTAGTGCGTAGTGCGCTGGAACATCGTTTCGACGTGGAATGCATGGGCGCCAGTGTTCAAACGGGTTGCCCGGGGGAATACCCGGAGTGATGGCATCAAGCTGCTCATCTCCACTGAGCAGTTACCGAAAAAGTATCGGTAAAATAACACCACACATGCCACGTTTCGACGATGTTCCAAGGAGTCAATAGAGCTGGATGCCCTACTGTCCCCTATAAGTTTAATCGCACGGTTTTGCACCCGATCGAGGAGCTCCAAATGGGCTTTTGAAGCCCCCGCCCAGAGGTGCGAGTTAAACTCCATTTTAGGTCGGATATAGGTGGTGTAAATAATGCGGAGATCAGACGGAGTGAAATATTTTTTGCACCGCTTTAGGAAGCCGAGGCACTTGGCTGCTTCTTTCGACACGCCAAAAATATGATCGTTCCAACGAAGATCGTTCTTAATGGACATGCCCAGAACATCAAGAGCTGCCGATTCCGCAATACCCACACCACCCATAACCAGGGATGAGTTGGGATGTGGGGAGACTCGCTTGTGGGATAACAGGCAACATTGGGTCTTGCGGGGATTAAAATCGACCCTGTTCGCTTGACCCCACTTGGAGATTGTTTGTAGGTCGCTATTAAGTGTGTCATTCATACGGCGCCGTTCTCTCTCAATCTCCACAGAGCTTGGACGCTTTGTGAAAGAGTATGAATGACAAATGGTGCTGTCATCCGCAAACGAGTAGATGGGATTCTTCGTCGACGACAACAGGTCGTTGATGAAGATCAGGAAGATCAGATGTTGCCTCGATAGTGCGTCTGCAACAACGTTTTCCCTGCCTGGCTTATAATGAAATCTAGGTGAGAATTCCTCCACAAAGGCTCTCCAACGTTTTAACTTTGCATTAGGGTTTTTATCCGATATCGAAAAGACAAGGGGTTGATGGTCAGTAAAAATGTTAATGTTATTTGCCCCATATAAATAGTTTTTAAGTTTTTGTAGGGCCCAGACAATTGCGAGAAGCTCTCGCTCATTCGTTGCATAGTTCTCCTCTGTTTTGGATAAGGTTCGCGATATCATAGTGATGGGCCTGCCTCCTTGTGAAAGTACAGCGCCTAGGGCATGCGAAGACGCATCTGTGGTTAGATCAAAGGGTTTTTCGTAATCCGGATAGAGAAGAAGAATCTCTTCTGAGGACAAAATATCCTTAATTTTCTGGAAGGCTCTATGAGCTTCGTCATCGAATGTAATTTTTATGTTCTTGGAAGTATTAGCCCGAATCGTTCCATTTTCGCCTCGCAAATATTTTGTGAGAGGTTTTGCAATCATTGCGTAGTCCTTAATAAATCGCCGGTAATAACCAGACAACCCTAAAAAGGAGCGCAAGGCGCGCAGTGTTTTCGGGACTTCGTAGTCGATAATGTCTTTCACTTTATCTTTCGATGTCGTAATACCATCTTTTGAAACAACAAATCCTAGAAATTCAACTTCTGTTTTAAAGAATTGAGTTTTCTCTAAAGATACCCTCATGTTTGCCGAGTACAATTTCTGAAGTATTCGGCTGACGTCTTGCAAGTGGGTTTCATAGTCACTGGAAAATACAATAATATCGTCTATATAGACGTGGCAAGTCCTCCCAATTTCTTCTCTCAGCACGTCATCAATGGCGCGCTGAAAAATGCTGGGGCCATTTTTCAGGCCAAATGGTAACCTGCAGAACTCATATTTTCCATTATTGATGGAAAACGCGGTTTTTTCTCTATCTTTTCTTGCAAGTGTAATTTGGTGAAAACCGGATTTTAAATCTATTGTTGTAAAAATTGACGATTTACCCAGGTTGGCGAGGATCACCGATGTGTCAGGAATTGGATACCTATCGCTAATGGTTTTCTCATTGAGTTTTTTAAAATCTATTACCATACGCATTTTCCTTTCTCCTGTCTCGTTTGTTCCTTTTTTATACACCACCCACACTGGGCTGTTATAGGGCGATCGCGAGGGTCTAATAATCCCGTCGCGCAGTAGGTTATTAACTTCCTGGTTTACGAACTCGGAAGCCGCCATTGGATAGGGGTATGACTTGGCATAAACCGGTTCATCATTCACTGTTCGTATGGTTGCCACAATATTTGTATTGTATGGCAGGGACTCGTTGGGGTCGGAGAAAACAGCAGCGTGCTTCGTTTTCAGTCGCTCGATGTCTCCATCTGCAGTGATGCTGTTAATATCTCTGCAGTAGAGGTACATTAGTTTTTCCCAACCGTTCCTATGGTATAGAATACCCTTCTTCATGTCCAGCCTAGCATTTATTTCTCGGAGGAGGTCATACCCGATTATGCCGTCAAAAGTGTTAAGTGTGGGTAAAATAAAAAAAACAGAGTTCGTATTGAAAATATTTATAGCGCATTTCTTTGTTATTTTGTCCTTGCCATGAATTGATTTAACTAGGAATGGGGATGTGAGAGGTTTTATACCTTTCCAATTGGAGTCCTTAACGTAATTTTTAGATGCGCCTGTGTCTACCAAGAATTTTAATTGCTTTCCTCCAAATGTCCTGCTAACATGTGGTAGCAGGGATCTACCCCTAAAAAATTAACCTCATCTAATGTTTCTTCTTGGGGTGGGCACTCAGCATAGTAGCTCTCGTTTTCTACAGAGTCATCGAGATTGTCCCTTTGGCAATTAAAGTCGGAGCCCTCGTTCGGATCGTTCATAGAGTTATGCTGTCCCAAATGGTTTATGCGCTGTATTTTGTTATTGTTAAAACGGTCACTGTCACGTTGTCTTTTCTGTGCCTGTTGCGTATCGAAATTCATGGAATTTATTGGGTATTGGTTTCCGAAAGCTGTCCTTCCCGAAGGGAAATTTCGGATATTAGGAGGGGAGTACGGTGGTTGTACCGTTTGCTGAGCAGTTTGGTCATTGGCTCTTATATTAGGCTGCGGATACCTGAACCTAGACAGGCTTGGATCTACGTCCATAGGAGTGGGCCTTGAAGAGGGCATCTGTTGCGGTTGTCTGAAGAAGTGCGGGCTATTGTTTGTTAGTGGCATTCTGCTAGAGTTGCGCAATTGTATGCCATTGCCTGAAACTTTATTTTCTGCGAATCTATGAGCGAATAGCGAGCGCGCCTGGTTGGATTCTAGTTCTTGTGCGAGTGCCAAGGCCGATGCCATGTCAGACGGTCTTGACGAAAATAGGATATCGCAGAGCGGCCGATTAAGCCCTGATACGAATACCCTTAAGGCGTCTTGGCGATACTTTGCATTCAGCGATTCCAGAACATCTTTCTTATCTTCGTAGGTCATTAGGTTTTTGTTGATGATAGCTGTCAACTTCTTGCTCACCTCATCGTAGAATTCCGTAATGGTCAGTCTTCCCTGCCGGAGGGTGGACATTTCCTGTTCCAGTATGTAGACGGGTTTCTTGTCCGAATAAGTGAAATCAAGCCTGGCTACTATGGCTTGGAAGTTAAGTATTGTATTGAATGAGGATAAAACGGAATCCGCAGATCCCACAATCTTATTCCTAATAATGGCCACCGCCTGGTAATGCTTCGAACTTTTTTGTGCGTTTTCAAAAAGTTTGTAGGCGGTGTGTGCCGCCTGTCGCCACGAAACATATCGTGAATGGTCGCCATTAAATTCCGGCAAGGATTTCACAACATCCAGCGACTCATCGCATCTGACCGTAGGATCGATCGTAATTTCGCGATATTGCTCTACTTGAACCGGTCTTTCTATCAACGTCAGCCTGGCAGTAAGTTCGTCAATAGTCGTTTGGAATTCGCATCTAGTCTGCTCTGTTGCGGCCCGTACAGCGGCATTCATTAAGGTGCGAAGATGGTTTTCATCCATAGTCATTATAGTAATTTTCACTTAGATTAATTCCAAATAAATGACAATTTACAAAAAATATTTTTTATTTTCTCTTAATCTAATATGTTTTTTCTAAACTATTTTCAAACTCAGAGCACTCAACTTACAGTGAATTTTTCATTCTTATAATTTATCTGCTTCCGCTCTTCTTCTGGTCTGGTTTTCCGGTTTTTATCTCGTCCGGTCCCTCGATGGCTACGCCTCGGCTTAGCGTGCAATGCCCAATGTCTTGATTTTTATTAAACTATTTGTTTTCGGTTTTTTTTTTTTACACTATGTTCAAATTATTTCGATTTTGCTTTTTCGTTTCAAATGATCACTATGAAATGTTCTTTATGCCGTTTGTTTAAACTTGGTCACTATTAAACTTTTTTGTATTTTCTTTAGAGGTGCGTATGCCTTTTTTCAAACTTGGTCACTATTAAATGTTTTTTGTATTTTCTTTTAGAGGTACATATGCCTTTTTTTATTTCGTGCGTTCGAGCACCACGGCCACTTCGTTTATCCTTCTATGGGGATATTTTAATGTGGCCCCACGTTGGGCGCCAGTAAAAGTCTATGCTCAATTTTAATTTTGAACTTTATTTCCTTCGCTATGCGAAGGCAGCCGATCACCAGCAGTGAGTTACAATGACTGACTTGTCGGTGCCTGCACCTGAATAACTTAGCTTAGACGGCTCCACTTGGACTGCCGTTGTTGATTGCTGATTCGGCAATTCCCACGCTGCAGTGGTGCAGCGCTTCCAAACTTCAGCTGGCCTGTCGTCAGCGCTTGCAAGCTTCCGTTCCGCGTTATGTTATTCGAGCTGCATTGCATTCGATGTCGTTGTTGTTGTTGTGTTGTTGTTATGATGTGCTAATGTTGTTGTTGTTGTTCTCGCTGCTGTTGGTTTTTGCAGTAGATCACCCAAGCTGTTATGGCTACGGTGTGCTACCCGAGCTGTTATGACTATGGTGTGTTAACTAATACAGTGCGTTTCAAAATTAAGTGTTGACCATATCATTTTAACTGTAGAAGTTTGCCATGGTTTTAATATCAGATTATCTTCTATACTAAAATACCGTTTTCGCATATTCTGTTTTCTTAGTTGGGTACAAGTTTTCGCTGAAATATCAAGAACTACAAATGAATGCTAAGTTAAAAAACGCTTCGAAGTAGTGTTTCTGGTAAATCAATCAAAGGGTCCAAAAATGAAACCTTCACAATTTGCAAATATACGAAAACATCAGTTTCATTTGTGAGGAAGTGGGTCAGTCGATTTGATAACACTCCAACTCTTAGCCTGAAGCAAACGTAAGAAAGATTATCGTAGAAGAGAGTCGAAGTATAAACAACCACTATCCGACGCAGGCGTCTGAAATCGGGCATTCTTCATAGAAGTACCATGTTGAAATCGCTATTGGGTAAAAACATGTGGAAAATCGTCTGAAATGGGCTAGAGAATATTTGGTGTGGAAACACTAAATCTCAAAGTCCACATGCAAACCTAATCGAAAATTTTTGGTCCTTAATGAAGCAAAAGCTTAGAGGAAAAAGAATAGCAACAACAAAACAACTTATTTTGGCATCAAAACTGATTTCGAGAGGGTTTTCATTGGAGTACGCTAAAAAATTAAACCAAAATTATAACAAAGATGTCAAGCTATCGATTCTTATCGCTGGATATTGCCTGTGACGTAACTCGTACGCTTCGATGAATAAACACATGGCCTCCTTTTCAGTTAGCAATGTTGCCAACCAATTGGATTCACTTACAAATTCTAAGGATCGCAAACGCGAACCCAAAAAAATATAAATTTCCCTATCAAACATATTACCCATATCAACCCTTACTCATCGCGCAGACGCCATTGGCGACTTGTCGTTTGTACGAACAACGCAACGAGTACGGCGCATGCATGATTTTTCAATCAGCTACAAATTACCTATGAAACCGGTAATTATTTTTGAAAAAACACGTTTATTGTGAGGAAATGATTACAATTTTATTCTTCAAAGTAATGGCCATCGCTAGCTACACATTTTTCCCATCTCTCAGGCAATTTATGGATGCCTCGCCAAAAAAATGTTTCGTCTTTTGCCTGAAACCAATCATCGATCCATTTTTTGGCTTCTGCGTGAGAATTGAAGCGCTGTTCCGTTAATGCGTGGCCCATCGATGCGAACATGTGATAATCCGAAGGCGCCAAGTCTGGTGAGTAAGCCGCATGAGCAAGAGCTTCCCAGTTGTACGATGCAACCAATTCTTTGGTGGCTCTAGGGTCAAATTTTCTCAAGTGGGCCACTTTAAAATCGATGGTCTCAGTTTTCGTTGATCAATACGGTTTTCGATCGGCTTTCGATAAACCGTTCGTGAGTTATGAATTTTTCAAAAAAACATGACCAAAAACTTTAACGGTAAATAACTAATGAAAAAAACATTTTTTTTCAAAATTATTTTAGGGGTGTTATTTGTACCTCCAAGCCGATCGAAAACCGTATTGATCAACGAAAACTGAGACCATCGATTTTAAAGTGGCCCACTTGAGAAAATTTGACCCTCTAGTACGGTGTGGTGGTGCGTTGTCATCGAGGAAAATCACTTTGTGTTGCCTGGCTTCATATTCTGGGCGTTTTTGGCGTATAGCACGGTTCAAATCGGCCAATTGTTGTTGGTAACGTTAACCGTTTCACCAGGTTTTAGAAGGTTTTTTTCTTCAAATGGTAACACAAAATTAAGTGTGTCCGCAAATCGTAATTTGTAGGCACGTAATCCGACATTTTCCGGAGCGTCAAACAATGCGTTGTTGGATGAAACTTGACAAATTGTGAACTGAATATTGTTGACATATGACAGAAGAAGTAAACATGACATTTGGTACGGTTCCGAAGTTTATAAATATTCGTCATAGGCGCATACCTGGTATTATTGACAACTACGGAGACTGGACAAAGTATTGATAATAATGCGAAAAAGATATTTGCACAGCCTTTTAGAAAATATATATAATTCATTACTATACCTTCTTTTGAGTTTTATTAGCAACACTTTATTTTAAAACGCACTGTAGGTACAGTTGCGGTCAAAATAATAGTAGTACGCGTACAACGAAACGAAAATTAAGAAAAAATAATCTGCTTTTCTTTACAAATATTTACTTTGTATTTTTTTTAACAAGTTATATGTGTTAACAATGCAATCATAAAAGAAAACTTAAGAATTAAACTCAGTTTTTTTTTATTTAAATTAAATGCGCCAAAAGCTCCAACATATGGACGGTCAAAAAAATAGTAGTTCGCTTTACTTTCATAAAAATGAAGCAAAAATTGTGTTTCATTTTAAAAGATTTAATGGTTAAATAGTAATAACGTAATTTTTCTTCAAATTAATATTTAGTTGCGTGACTGTTGTTCGCTATTACTACAGCACAGAGCCGATGCATTGAATTAACCAAATTTTCATATCTTTCTCTAGGGGCGTGCTCTACTGTTCTCAAAGTTGATTATTATTTAAAGGATTATTGTGAGCAACTGCTCTCTTCACGTCACACCACAAATTTTTAATTGTATTGAAGTCTGGTGATTGTGCGAGCCTTTCCATAACCCTAATCCTGCTCTTGCGAAGCCCCTTTCGTGCGACCTTTCTTGTAAGCTTTAGGTTATAATCCTGTTGGAAGACTCAAAGCATTGGCGTTTTTCACGGACATACGGTAGCACGATTTCCTGCAAGATTCGTACACATACACATCGATCCATCGTTTTCTTGATCAAATAAATAGCGCCACCTGCAGCCGCCGTGGCTCAGTTGGTTAGTGCGCGGTCCAACGAGTCTGCATGTAGTACTGCATGTAGTAACACCTAAAAAAATAACGGGAAACTCGTTTTCTCTTTCGGTGGCTGTCCTCTCAGCTGGAAATGGCAAACCTCTGAGAGTAAAAATTGCCTATGAAAAAGCTCCCAACCTGCCGTTCGGAACCGGCATAAAACTGTAGGTCCCTTCCACCCGCGTACAAAATTCACACGCACAACACGGGTGGTTGCGGGAAGCTAGGCCTTAGTCTCGCGTAAGCGGGCTGTCGTGCCAATCAATTATTAAATTATTACTCTGCGACATAATCCAGAGGCTTAAAAATAACCTAAGAATGGCGTGCCCGAGTAGACCTGCGAATAAACCCGGACAAAATCACCATAGTATTTTTTACATGGAATACGGACAAAACGCTTCCTGGGGAAGAACATAGCTTATAAACGAGAGGTGAAGTACCTAGGTGTAACACTAGACTCGAAGTTACTCTACACGCAGAGGCAGTTATCAGTAAAGCAAGTCATGGTATGCAGATCCTTAGCAGGCAAAACTTGGGATGTAAACCGAGCATACTAAAATTGATGTATACCATGATTGTGAGGCCAGTACTCACACATGCATCAGTGGCATAGGTCCCAAGAGCCACGACAGTAAGGAAAAAACTCGACAAGGTCCAGCGACTTGCGTGCACATGCATCACAGGAGCTATGAGAACCTGTCGCACGGCGGCACTGGAGGTGATACTTAACAAAACGCCATTGCACGTAGCAATTGAGATGGTGGCCAAGCGTACAATCCTTGGACTGGCCAGCACCAGTAAAGGGGAGGATCGGCATCCTTAGGCATACAGTCTTAGATGGGCTTTACACTAGTAACCCATATGTTTTGTATCCGATGGATACAATAACAAGAACATATAACTACGAAAAGCACTTCGGAGTTCATATGAGCAATAAAGTAGACTGGGCCTGGAAGGACTGCCAGTTCTGGACGGATCGAAAATCTGCTCCGACAGCCAAGCAGCCGTCAAAGCACTAATCTCATATGAGATAACCTCAGGATTAGTGCTGGAATGCATTGAGGTATTGAATGCGCTGGGCAGATGAAACCAGGTGAAGGTATTGAAGGAAACGAGGATGCAGACAGCCTCGCTAGAACCGCGGTAGCCACGCCCGCCTAGGACCTGAACCCTTTATTGGACTGGGCAAAAGCGCCATAACGGAGTCACTAAAACTTGACGAAAGGACTAGGAATCCAGAACACTGGACTAGCGTCTCCGGTCACATTGCACACATCATATTGCACTGCAATGCAGCTTGTCGCAGCAGGTTGCGTTACCTGGACCAGTTTCGGCTTGCAGAAGAGGACGTCAAGCACCGAAACCCCCGCGAGCTACTAAGTTTCATTAGGGCGGTAGGTCTAGGGGATGAATTCTTAAAATTGTAGGAGGTACAATAGATCCTCCTGCGACCTTCTGAGGCGGCTATTCGGAATCTTGTGACTAAATTTCGCATCAAATTTACATTTTTGGACGTTAAACCACCAACACGCATACGTAGAGTGCGGACAAGACGGTGCCACATGCTACACAGCACGCGAAACAATGGCCTAATTGAGGCGAGCTCACTGAACAGTTTATTTCACGTTTGAGGCCGGTAACTTGGCCGCCTAGATCGTGCGATTTAAAGCCTTTATACTATTTTTTGTGTCGCTATGTTAAGGCTATCTATAGCGACAAGCCCGGAACGGTCAAATTGACACAAACGACGGATGCGTGTTAAATATTGAATTACATAGATCGTTCTATCGACTCAAATAAAGATTTCATTAGAGTCCGACCGATTAATCGGCATCGGCTAGTATCTGCCAATAAAGTTGGTATCGGGATCGGCCAAAAAAAAAAGATTCGGCATCGGTTTTTTTTTGGTCGATGGCATATTGGCCCATTTTCCTGCTTTAAATTCTTGTTTTTTTTATTTTTAGCTGAATCGCACTGTTTCGTTTTTATATCTCGCTTTGTATATTTATTACATTTTTATTATACGTTACAACCCAGTGTTGCCAGAGTAGGGGTTTTCTCCCTAGATTTGTTTGATTTTGTGACAAATATTATAGGGGACAATATTTTACAGATATTTTTAATCTATTTTTGTTACATCAACACCTTGTTCAGCTTTATTGGCTAGTGGGTCTTTTGTTAATTACATGTGCCAAATGAATGAGCAATTTTTATGAAATTTTATGTGTACATTGTAAATTTTTTTTCACGCGTCTGCCGGTAACCCCTGAAAATAAAGATAAAGTAGCGCGTACGGATGGGTTCATTGTGTTATTGGTAAGTAATTGCTTTAATTATTGTACACATTTTTAAAAAGGCTCTTACAGGAATTATGTCGCAACTAACCCTGATTTGAAAGTATTTTGAACGGCTAATAACCACGGCCAAGTGTAAAGTTTGCTGAAAAGAAACTTCACTGTGCAGTGCGGTTAAAAAACAACAAACCACCTCTAACAATAAGAAACATTTGGAGTCAGCGCACAACGATGATTGGAAGGCATATGAGAAGATGCAGAAGGAGTTTTGTGGAAGCAGTGGCAGTAGAAAACGTAAGACAGAAGAAACAAGCAGCAGCAGCAAAGTCCAGGAGACGATGCCAAATCTCATCCAGGGCAAAATTGAAGCCAGCTACCCGGATGATCATCCAGCCGCGGTAAGAATCGACAAGAGCATAATGGACCTCATAATAGTAGATATGCTACCATATAATATTGTTACGAATACTAGTTCTAGTGGGCTGTTACGTATCACTGGATTGTGTAATTTGAAAATGAAACAACTTTAATTATTCCAACGCAGCCAATTCAAAACCAACAGTCACTTTATTATTCACAGTTTTACACTTTACTGTTTGTACACTTAAGTATTTGCTTAATTACTCCGTGTGGCAACTTCACTTGTCAAAACCAGACTGACTCGCTGCGCCGCATCCGGCCGCCTTTTATACTCTGTCCGGCCATCGCGCAGATCGTTCCCGCACGTTCCGGAGTGGACTAAAAGTTTCCGTCGTTGCCAGATTGGACTAACAGTTGCTATCGCGGCCGTCGTTGCCAGATTGGATTATAGCACGGCACGTAGCGGCAGGGTTGCTTTGCACAGCGACAGACTGCCTTATCGTTACACTGCCCACCACTTAGACTTGTTCGTCCCGAACAAGTGCCGAGGCTCCGCTGTGATGAGGCGCCAGGCGCTCCAAATGGACTACCTTCAGCTTAGCGCCTCTACGCTGCTGCAACGTTGAATCCGGTATACCACGTCGTTAATCCTAGTCACGACTTCGTAAGGTCCTTCCCATGACGCTTGAAGTTTCGGAGACAAACCTTTCCTCCGCTGCGGGTTGTAGAGCATTACCAAATCGCCTTCTTGGAACCCTGCTGAGTTGGCCCGTAGATCGTATCTAGCTTTCGCCTTATCGCTGACCAGTTTGGTGCGGCTCCTTATAAACTGGTGAATTTCCTCCAGTTCCGCCCGCTTATTGGCCACGTAGTCCGTCTTAGCGCCTCCCGTCGTGCTGACTACCCCGAACTTTAAGTCAGCGGGTAACCGCAACTCTGTTCCGAACACTGCTCGGGCTGGAGTGAGTGATGTCGTGTCGTGCGGGGCTGACCTATACGCCATCAGAAACAGGGGGATATGCGTGTCCCAATCCTTTTGACTCCTGCCTACCGCTTTCCGCAGGTATTCTTCCAGTGTCCGGTTAAAGCGTTCCACCATGCCGTCGGACTGTGGGTGCAAAGGAGTGGTACGCGTTTTCTTTATCCCCAGCGGCTCACACACTTCCTTGAATACCGCAGACTCGAAATTCCGCCCTTGATCTGAGTGTAACTCCAACGGAACTCCGAACCTGGCTACCCAGTTGTTTACCAGCTTTTCCGAGATCGTGGTGGCCTCCTGGTTAGGAATAGGGTACACTTCGGGCCATTTGCTGAAGTAATCCATTACCACCAGCACATATTTGTTGCCTTGAGTGCTAGTTGGGAATGGGCCGGCGACGTCCATAGCAATCCGCTCGAAGGGCGCTCCCACGTTGTACTGCTGCATGCGGCCTCGAGATTTTCTTGTCGGCCCTTTCGCGGCTGAACATCGGTCGCAGCTCTTAATCCACTCGGCTACAGACTCCTGACATCCTACCCAGTAGAATCGTCTTTTTATTTTGACGACGGTTTTGGTGATGCCTAGGTGCCCTCCACTGGAGTCGTTATGGTATGCCTCGATGACCTCGTTGATTCTGCTTTTCGGCACTACCATTAGGGGGTTGCTGGTACGACCATCCGCGCTCTCCCATTCGCGGTACAGGCAGCCTTCCTTCAGCCGCAGACTTTTCCACTATGCCCAGTAAGCCTTAGCGATCGGGCTTTCGCCGGCCATCTCCTGCCAGTCTGGACGTGCGCCTGGCTCCTTGCCTTCGACGATTTTTGCAAGATCCGCATCCTCACGCTGGTCCTTTTGTAGCCTCTCCGCCGACCACTCTTTCTCTGGCATAACGCTTACCAACCGGACGTCCACTATCTGTTCTTTGCTTTCGGCTCGCGAGCACTGCCTGCATTCGACTTTGCACGGACGGCGGGACAAGGCATCGGCATTTCCATGGCTACTGCCTTTGCGATGCTCTATCGTGTAGTCGTAGCTCTGCAGTCGCTCGATCCACCGCGCCAATTGCCTTTCAGGATCTTTAAAGTTCAGGAGCCATTTCAATGCCGCATGATCTGTGCGCAGGCGAAACCTTTGTCCATACAGATATTTGTGGAAGTGTTTTACGCAGTCCAATACCGCCAGCAGTTCTCTCCATGTCACACAGTAGTTGCGTTCCAGTTTCGATAGGACCCTACTGTAGTACGCTATCACTTGTTCCTGGCCGTCTATTATCTGTGATAGAACACCGCCAATACTATTCCCGCTTGCATCTGTATCCAGCACAAACATCTCCCCAGGCACGGGGAAGGCCAGAATTGGAGCACTGTACAGTTTTTCCTTCAGACGTGCAAAAGCCTGTTCCTGCTCTTCATTCCACTCGAAAGCTTGGCTCTTTTTCGTCAGTTTGTGCAAGCTGCTGGCTATGTTCGCGAATCCCGGAACAAATCGGCGGTAGTATGTACACAGGCCCAGGAAACTGCGGAGTTCGTGTAGATTGCGTGGCCGGGGCCACTCCTTCACTGCCGTGATTTTGCCTTCATCCGTATGTACTCAGCGGGCGGAAACCGTATGACCCAGATACTTGACCTCCTTTTGGAACAGCGAGCACTTCTTTGGGTTGAGTTTAAGCCCAGCTTTTTGTATCCGCTCGAATACCTCCTCCAGCTTTCCCAGGTGGTCATCGAAGCTTTTACCCATCACGATTATGTCGTCGAGGTACACCAGGCACGTCCGCCAATGCAGCCCTTTTAGCACGCGTTCCATTAGCCGCTAGAATGTTGCTGGTGCGTTGCAGAGTCCAAACGGCATGACGGTGAACTGCCACAAACCATCGCCAACACTGAAAGCCGTTTTCTCCTTGTCTGCAAGCTCTACCTGCCAATAGCCGCTGCGTAAGTCGAGTGTGGAGAACCACTGCGTGCCTGACAGTGTGTCCAGGGTGTCATCGATCCGAGGTAGTGGATAACTGTCCTTCTTGGTCACATCATTGAGCTTCCGATAGTCCACACAAAACCGGGTACTGCCATCTTTTTGCTTGACTAGCACGACCGGCGAGCACCAGGGGCCCGAAGACGGCTCTATGACCTTGTCTTTCCGCATGTTCTCGATCAAATTTGTGACCTCCTCCCTCTTGGCCAGAGGAACGCGTCTTGGCGGTTGGCGAATCGGTTTTGCACTTCCGGTGTCGATGTTGTGCTTCACTATGGCTGTTCTTTCGCCTGCTTCTGCCGCAAATATTGACCCAAAGTGCTGCAGGAGTGACCTCGCCTTCTGTTTCTGCTTGGCCGTCAACTCGCTGCTCCACTGGTTCTCCTGCGGTATGGCGTCGATGTTAAAACCGCTCTTTTTATTACCCCCAGGCGGCCTACTCTCGCAATTGACCACTGCTACAGCTTCCTTACACTCGCCAATTACCTCATCTTTCCCGACATATCTGGGTGCATTCAGGGGGTTCAGTATTCTGACTGGTATTCTGCCATTTTTAGGTTCCACTAATGTACGCCCGATGATGATGTTGTCGTGTCCTTGTTTCGGTGCTTCTACTACCCACAGCGGACTCGTCCCATCGTCCTCGTCCACCTTTGCCCACACAATTGCCTCAGAATTCGCTGGTATCCTCCTGTGTTGACACGATACAACCTTCCTTACCGCCACGCTTCGCTCGTAGCCGGTGTGCAGCGGGAATTCAACGTTGGCATATCTCAGCACATTTTCCTTCAGGTCCAGCGTAAAACCGTGCCTAATCATGAAATCCACGCCGATAATCACGTCGTCCATTATATCCGCGGCGATGAACTCATGTTCCAGGCTGCTGGTGCCGATAGCAATCGTTTTTGTAACTTTCTCTCTTACCGGCGCGCGTTCGCCCGTCGCAGTCCGCAGCTGTATGCCATGCAGCGGTTCCCAGTTCTTCAGCAGCTTCTTTTTATGATCGAATATGACGCTCCAGTATCCAGTGTCAACACGAACAACTTTCCGTCTATCCTTCCTTCAATTGTCAAGCTGCTGGGCTGTCGTTTCAGCTGTGTGACAAGGATGGTGGGGCGGCAGATTGTGGGGATCAGCTCACGCCCCTTTGGGCTGACCCGGTTTAGTTTAACGGCTCCTCGTCCTCAGCCCTGCGCTTGTTGGCTGAGCCTCGATTGTCAGCATTCCTCGCTTCAGGCGATTGCGATCGAGAACGGGAACGCCTCTTTCGTTGGCGGCAGTCTCGTGATATGTGGCCCTGCTTGCCACATACCCAGCAAACAACTTTAGAGGAGACCACCCGTGGCCTGTCCGGTGGCTCAGAGCTTATGGCCTGGATCGTAATGTCGTTGTCTGGCTGGATCTGGCGTATCCTTGCAGGTGCATACCGAGTGCTCCCAATCCATGTCGCCTCATATGTCATCGCGCTGGTCACCGTCTCCCTAAATGTCGGCTTGCCCATCATCAACGCACTGCGACGTGTCTCCGGATCATGAAGACCTTCAATAAACGCCTCTATCTTCATCCTTTCGATATCATCAGCGCCGAAGGATGGGTAGCACAGCTACACGAGCCGCTCAATGTCTGCTGCGTATGTCTGCAGCGCCTCGTTGGATCTTTGCCTGCGGTTCTTCAGCTCACAGTAGTACAGCGTTCTGTTGTGCTCGTCGCTGTATTTGGCTGCCAGCGCCCTTGTGACGGTCTCGTACTCACTTCGTATACATTCTGGAACTGATTTTATTACCTCGGCCGCAGCACCTTTAAGAGCCAGCGCCAATCTCCGACCTTTTCTTACATCGGTCCACTGATTTTCCAGAGCAGCCAGGTCGAATGGTAGCTTGAAGGTATCGAACGGCGTAGTCCCATCATAAGTAGGCACTTCTGCTCGGATGGCAACATTTTCCGGAACCAGCGGCAACCATTCTCGCGGGTGTACCTCCCTAAGCCGCTCGTCCATTTTTCTGTTCATCGAATCTTCCAGACTATCAACTCGTTTGTTCAGGGAATCATCAAGATCGTCAACACGTTTGTTCAGGGAATCATCCAGGTCGCCAACTCGTTTGTTCAGGGAATCATCCAGGTCGTCGACTCGCTTATCCAAGTGCTCTACCCGCGTCTCCAGGTGATCGATTTTCCCATTAATCCTGTCTGAGATTTCCTCCACCTTCTGCTCCAAGCGCGCAGAATTTTGCTGAAGATTGCTGGACAACTCCCTATTTGTAGTTTCTAGTTTCGCTGCAATTTGCGCCGACATTTCACGATTGGAAGTCTCGAACATGCCTTTGGCATTCTCGATTTTCGCAGACGTTTCCTGAAACATGCCTCTCATTGCAACCATAAGCTGGCTCATGTCCATTGCTTGTGGTGGCGCAGCCGCTGCAGCCGTACTTTGCATTGACGCCGCACCCGCAGGCGATTCCTTCACTTTGGCCGACGCCTCTAGCTCCTGCGTTCCGAACTCGTGCGCAGCCCAATCGATGCCTCGTGCCTCACACGCCTCTCGCAAGCGCAGCTGCAACTCCACTTTACCGCCAGCAGTCGGCAAATTCCAGGCAGCCAGCTCCTTCTTCAGCTGGTCTACCTTCAGCAGCTCGAGTTTAACCATGTCCGTGCTTTTATAATTTTATTTATTTATTTGTTTACTTTCAATTTTCCACAATCCCACTTCTGACACCAAATGTTCTAGTTCTAGTGAATACTAGTTCTAGTGGGCTGTTACGTATCACTGGATTGTGTAATTTGAAAATGAAACAACTTTAATTATTCCAACGCAGCCAATTCAAAACCAACAGTCACTTTATTATTCACAGTTTTACACTTTACTGTTCGTACACTTAAGTATTTGCTTAATTACTCCGTGTGGCAACTTCACTTGTCAAAACCAGACTGACTCGCTGCGCCTCATCCGGCCGCCTTTTATACTCTGCCCGGCCATCGCGCAGATCGTTCCCCTCCCTTATATATACAATATTCGACCGGATCAAAAAAAACCGCAAAGGCAGTTCCGCTACTGCCAAGTTATATTTTGCACATTTCCCGTGCACATACAAATCAGCTGCTTTTCCCCATTTTCGCACTTCTCCGTGTGCGCACATATTGCCCATTTCCTCTTCTCTTCTTCGTGCACAAACAAAATCAGCAGCATATTCACGCACTTTTCTTTGTGCTAAATTCGCACACTATTTCTCCTCGTTTTCTCTGCGCTTGTACACAAAATCAGCAGCAAACAGCCCAGCTGCTGTGTACATTCTGCGCGCTCACTTCTGCACATATTTCCGCATTTCCCTTTGTGTTATATCCGCACGCACACCGCGATCGTTACATATGCCTGCCCAGTGTGGCATAAAGCTGCGATGGTTGCATACTACTGCAGGCACCTAAAGACTGCGTATAGGCTTAACTCACTACGAGTATGTCGGGCCTGCAGGACGGTATCGGAGGAGGCAGCCGATGTGATATCTGGTAGACCCCCTATCCAGCTAATCATCCTCCGCCTCGCGAACGCATACTGGAACAAACGTGGTGCAGAGCGGACGATTGAAGACACGATCACTGCGTGGCAACGAAGTTGGAGCTCTACCACAAAAGGCACCTGGACGCGAATGCTCATACCCGTGTTAGAACCGTGGCTGAAACGGTCACATGGTGAATTGAACTTCTTCTTGACACAGTTCCTCTCCGGTCACGGATGTTTTCGAGCCTATTTGTTTAAGTACAAACATGTAGACAGCCCTGACTGCAACCTCTGCAGCGGTGTCCCGGAAACTGCATACCATGTTTTCTTCCAATGCGATAAATATAGCCGCGAGAGAGCGGACTTGGCAGAGGCTATCGGCAGCGCTGTGACGCCCAGCTCGCTGATGTCGTATATGCTGACATCAGCTGAGACCTGTGAGCGAGCATGTAGGTGCATCGCTAGGATAATGCTTATACAGAGGCAAGACTTACGGGACAGCTCGGGGACAAATGCGAGTAACTGACTATCCGTCCGGTTGAGTATTCATACTCTTGTCCAGACGTAGCTGAACGCTAACTTTTCCGCCTTCATCGTGAAGTAATACCTTGCGGTGGTGCCACGATGAAGGAACACGGACTGAGATCACAGGGGTTTTAGCGTGTGAAAGTCACGCACTTGGTTGGATCTTAATGCTTTCCCCTACTGAAAAAAAAAAAAATATCCGCACGCACTTGGCAGCACGCAATTCAGCTGCTTGGCCCAAGTGTATCTACATAAACAAGAAAGCACAAAGCGGATACAGTGGGACAAGTTGCTCATTTTCACTGCACATTCAACATTTTCTTTTTATTTCAATCGTGCATACATATACTTATACATAAACTCATATACAATATACACATACACTCTATTACACACAGTGGGACAAATATCGCCCACTCGCACACAACAATTGTTGTACACACATATACACATACCCGTACATATTTATTTTCCATTTAACAAAATAAATACAAATAATCACATACACATATATTCATATATATACAAATATATATATAGACATACACATATTTATACACATACACATTACTTACTTACTTAACTGGCCATAACAACCCGTTATCGGGTTACGGCCTGCCGCAAAACTTCTCTCCAGGTGCCTCTGCTTCGCGCGCGCCTTCTCCAGTTGGTCACACCAAGAGATACCAGGGCCTCTTCCACTTGGTCCTTCCACCGGAGACACGGCCTCCCTCTTCGCCGTCGACCTCCAACCATCGCATCGAACACCTTTTTCGCCGGAGCTTCGTCGTCCATGCGGCAGACATGACCGAGCCAGCGTAGCCGCTGGATGTTTATTCGCTGCGCTACGTCCATGTCCTTATACAGCTCATGCAGCTCGTTATTGGTTCGTATGCGATAGTCGTCACCAACCCGAACAGGGCCGAAGATTTTGCGAAGCACCTTCCTCTCGAACACTCCAAGGTCCGCTATGTCGTTTCGTGTTATTGTCCATGCTTCAGCGCCATAGAGGAGCACGGGCAAGATAAGCGTCCTATAGAGTGAAAGTTTTGTCGGTCGAGAGAGGTCTCTACGTCTCAATTGCCTACCGAGACCGTTTTTTTTTTTTTTCCGCGCAGGAGGTGGAAATCTTCGAAAGATACTGGGGCAACCCACCAGCATGCCGGATTTTTACCGACTAAAACCACCCCCTGTTAACCCTTCATTCCCTCTGCGGAATTACCGCTAAGTATCGCATCGCAGAGGGGGGTTAAGTTTAGCCTATATTTCCAGGCTCTGTTGTGCGTTGGCTGCTTCTGGTCCATTCTGCTCTTCGCAGTTCAGCTTGCATTAAAGTTATGCCTCCACATATTTTGTTCCAAGCTTCCGCTGACTCCAGCATCGCGTCAATTATATTGTGTGGGTTCAAAATTTTCTGGGCCGCCGTGTTTAATTCGGAGCGAACGGCCTCGAATCGTGGGCATTCGAAAAACGTGTGCTCAGGATCTTCTGGCTTGTCGCAGGATGGGCAATTGGCATTGTCGTCGTGGCCGAAGCGTTTTAAGTATCTTCTGTAGCCACCGTGGCCTGTGAGGAACTGTGTTAATTGAAAGTTCACCTCGCCATGCCTTCTGCTTGTCCATTTGTCTATGCATGGGATGAGCTTGTGCGTCCACCGACTTTTGCTCGAGTGGTCCCATCTCGTCTGCCACTACCGCATGGAGGTTGCTCTTTCGACGCGCGCTGCTTCCTCTTTGGGTCGTGTTCCCTTAAAGGCATATATACGCCGCATCTCGTCCGCCTTGATGTCGATTGGCAACATCCCGGAGATGACACAAGCTGCTACGTCTGACACCGTTCTAAAGGCGCTTATCACGCGCAGTGCTGCAAGCCGATAGACGCGTTCGTACTGTCGCTTGTACGCCTTGATGTGCAGGGATTCGGCCCAGATTGGCGCTGCGTATAGTAGCGAGGACGATATTACGCTAGCAAGTAGCACTCGCCTACTAGCTTTTGGGCCCCCGATGTTGGGGAGCATCCGTGATAAACCGGTATAGGCCTTGGATGCTTTGCAGCAGGCGTATTCGGCGTGTTTTCGAAAGCTGAGCCTGTCGTCGATGACCACGCCTAAGTACTTAATAGATCGACTGGAGGTAATGATATTGGCGCCAACCTCAATTCTTATTACCTCGCTTTTCTTGCGGCTGCTCACCAGAACTGCTTCCGTTTTTTCTTCTGCTAGTTGTAGGCCCACTGACTGAAGCCACGATCGGACGACCGTTATTGTGGCATTTGCTTTTTGCTCTACGTCCGCAAGCTGTTTCGCTACAACTGTTATCGCGATGTCGTCCGCGAATCCCACCACTACCACGCCTTCCGGAACGGGGAGGTTTAGCACTTCGTCATACATAATGTTCCACAGTACTGGCCCGAGCACCGACCCTTGTGGAACACCTGACGTTACTGCATATTGTTTGGGGCCTTCATCACTATCGTATTGCAGTACTCTATCCGCAAGGTAGCTGTTTAAGATGGCCAACAGGTAGTCCGGGGCTTCCAGTTTTTGGACCGCTCCCAGAATATGGACCCATCCGGCCGAGTTGAATGCATTCTTCACGTCTAGCGTTATTATTGCACAATACTTTTTCTTGCCGCCCTTCCATCTCCTTCCCTGGATTGCGTCCTTTGCCGTGTGGACTACCGTTGCGATTGCGTCAATCGTCGACCGTGCCTTTCGGAATCCGAACTGCTTGTCTGATAGCCCGTGCTCTCCTTCGGTGAATGGGGTAAGTCTGTCGAAGATTAGGCGTTCAAGCAGCTTGCCCATTGTGTCTAGCAAGCAGATTGGTCGGTAAGCCGACGGCTGGCCTGGGGCTTTTCCAGGTTTTGGCAGGAGGACTAAGTTCTGTTTTTTCCATCTGGCCGGGAATATTCCTTGCTGCAAGCAGAGCTGCATGACGTCCACAAATAGCTCCGGTCGAGTAGACCGTAGTAGCACCTGTTGGCAAGAGTTATCCTTCGCTTTATCTCCAGACTGACATCATTGCTGCTGTTGATGGCGGTGCCAAGGTAGACGAATTCCTTGACAACTTCAAAAGCATACCTGTCGGCCTCGAAGTGAGACCCTAGCCGCTGCGAGTCCCTGCGTGTAGACAGCATATACTTCGTCTTGCCCTCATTTACCACCAGACCCATTTTGGCAGATTCTCTTTCGATAGCCGCAAAGGCAGCGGTGACACATACACATACATACTTTTATTCACACAGATTCACATTCACATCTCATACAAAAAAATCACTTTTTCACAAATAAAAACAAATTTTCATGCACATTTGACTACACATTTAATTTATATTTATATTATAATAATTTTTAAATACATTCCCGATTCCCATATACACATTTCTGTTTATTACCCATTCACATTCACAAATTTTGTTTGTTCCCATATATACATATTTATATATATATACACATATATTTCCCTACACATTTACACATACACGGGTGTAACATTTTTTGCTCGATAAGTATTCAAATTCGTTTTAACGAATTGTCTCATTCCCAACTCTTCCCATACTCAAATATCGTTCGCGCGGACTCGGTTAGACTACACGTCTATTTCCCAACACCCTACAATTATATTCAAACTTTTTACCCTCTGTCGAGCCTTTTTGTACAAAATGCCTATGGAGCGATCCCCCAAGCGTCAACTTGTCACAATGGAGACTCCTTCCTCCAGACACACAAAATCATCAAATGCACGTTTGACAGTTCCTGTCAGTCGGGAGCCACTTAACACGCGCTCCAAACTCCCTAGTCCTAAAGCAACCGATCCCAGTGTTGCAAAATTCATTTTCGAGTCCGATAGACTCGTGCAATTATGCACAAAATTTTCATCGGCTCCCACTGAGGATTTGACCAAATCCCTGGTCCAAATTAAGCAAACAAATTTGCAAGCCCAATGGGAGAGGCTTACGTGCGCACATGAGGCAGTCTTCATTGCTGAAGACAACAGCCAGCCCGACGGTTTCAAAGAGTCGGCTAGGCAAAAAATCGACGCCTGCACATACCAGTACGAGTTGTGCATGGCTTAGATATTGGACATCATTGAGATGCTCCAAATTCAGTCCCCCAGCCCGCTGCGCATATGGAACCGGTTCGACCCCTAGAACCAGCAAATACCCCTTACATTTGCCTACCAGTTCCGCCTTGTGATACCGAAACCTTTTTTGGCGGCTATGAGCAATGGCCATCTTTCCGAGACATGTTTACCGCGGTTTACATTAACCACCCCCAGCTCACTCCAGCCCAAAAATTGTATCACCTCCGATACAAAACGCAAGGCAAAGCCGGTGCTATTGTAAAGCAATATGCATTAACCGATGAGAATTTCGGACTCGCGTGGGAAGCCCTAAGATCCCGCTTCGAAAATAAACGCATGCTCATTGATACTCAAATCCGATCCCTTCTGAATATCGCTCTTGCCCACACTGAAAATAGTGAGGCGCTACAGCGGATCCAAAGCACTATAAACAATTGTCTGTCTGTTGTCAATTCTCAGGCCGTAGACACTGACAATTGGGATCCGCTATTGGTTTACATATGTTGTACCAAATTGCCCCAAGAGACACTTGCTCTATGGGAGCAATCATTGACATCCCGGAAGGATCTGCCACCTGGTCGCAAATGGATGAGTTCCTGCCCGGCAGATATGAGGTACTTGAACGGCTGCAAAGTATTCGCCCTTCTAAGCCGAAACCGTCTCAACCTTCGACTTCCAATGTCCTCCCAAATCGGCCACACAAATCCCTAATTTATTATACTCAAGTAAAAAGGGACTTCGCGTGCAAACTCTGCAACGCAAATCATCCCATACGGACTTGCCAGAGCTTCAAAAGACTCAACCCCCAGAGTCGACTTAAATACGTTAAGAAGCACAATCTCTGCGTAAATTGTCTTGCGACATCTCATCTTGTTGAGAATTGTACAAGCAATTTTACGTGCGTATATTTTCAAATGAAGCACCATTCCATGCTTCATTTCCCTAAAGGCAATGCGCAACTCTCTCAATCTCCTAATCGGTCGCATTCGACCACTCCACAGGTCGCAACAGCTCCAAAACGAACGCACAACAACTCTGCTACTCATTCTCCCCTTTCGGATGCGCAACCCCGCACATCTTCCAGGCAAAGTACGCCCAAAGTACAAGCCCTACACTCTAATAATGGCACCCAATCCCTTCTACCTACGGCACTGGTGTCCATTGAGCACTCGGGAAAGTTGTTCAAAGTTCGAGCGTTGATCGACCAAGCCTCTCAGTGTACCTTCATTTCTTCGAAGGTCCAGAAACGCCTTAAATTGCCAATCGAGAAATCCCCCTTTCAGATCTCGGGCATGGGCGGTCAGATTGTGAAAAATGCCAATCATACATGCTTCTTGACTTTGGCAGTCCCTCAAACTAGCACGAAACTCCCCGTGCAAGCTATCGTGCTCCAAGAGCTTACGAAATTGCTCCCACCTTCTCATATAACCCCCCATAATATGAGAGATTTCGCCATGCTAGAACTCGCTGATCCGAACCCCTTCGAGACAGCGCAGATCGATTTAGTGATTGGCAGTGATCTCATCCCGCAGATCATGCTCGAAGGTATCCACCGAAATGTATGTGGCAGCTTACTTGCTCAGCATACAGTATTCGGTTGGGTATTAAGCGGTCCAGTAGCCCCTTCGCATTTGACATGTGCCACAGAGGTACCAAGTCGCCATATGCATACTGGACCCGCCCTTCAAAATAATCTTCCCGCACTAAAGAAAGCCCTTTCACAAGTGATTGCCGCCCTCAATCCCGTAGGGTTTCCACCCCGGAAATAATGGAAAATCGCTTTGAACCCACCACTCCTGCAAACTCATACTCAAACCGGCAAACCGTTTCGGCCCCGCAGGATGGCTTTCGCCTCTAATGAGGTCTCCCAAAAGGGTCCAACAAAAACGGCCCACATTAACAGCAACTGACGGAAATTGAAATCCCTCGCAATTCTTCATTGCACCTCCTCCATCCCGGGTCCGAAAAGAGGACAGTCGACACTCCAGTGCGACATGCTCCACGAGCTGCAAATCCCGCAGACGTCGGACTAATTGGATATAATCTCCAAGATCTATAAGATCTCCCTCTCGGGTGGAACGGCTTCAGCAATTCCTAAAGCCTAAGGTTATGCTCGTACAAGTTCAACTCCGGACCAAAGAGCGGTTGACTGCCTACACCCTTTCGAAGAGCAAACCGACATCCTCGATCGGTTCCCTTGCTTTTCTCGAGCCCTACGAACATACGATTATAACGTACAAATTAATCCCTCAGAAACCTCACGGCGAGCACACCGACAGTCTCGGTCGGGTCTCCTGCTTCGTTCGAGCCCTACGAGCACATACTTATCCCGAGCGGAGTTGCTCTTGTTAAGAAACGACCCCTCGAACCCCCTCATAACTCTCGCTCGAAATTCTCATTCTCCCTTAAGACATGGCAATGCAGCCAATTTATATATGTATTTTCTCATATTCCCTCGGCTATAGCTTTCGCACACTCTGCAGCTTAGCCACCATTACCCATTCCCACGATGTCAGCCTGAATACTTTTATTTCCAATTAACTGACATCTCATCTATTTGCAGATCGGTGACTACGCCCCAACCGCTACAGCAGCACTCCCTCGAGGACGAGGCACCGATGGATGGCACACCCGAACCCGCAAAAGCTGCACCACGGAGTCCTCGCCCGTCTGGCCCGCGGCATCCATTGATTGCAATATGCAATGGAGGCCGCGATGGCTAAATGAACGTTGTCTCTAATGATCTGTCGTTCCCACCGCTAATCTCTTCCTTTCCTTTCCCTTTGTACTCATGTTTCCCCCTATTTTCTGCTCCCCGGCTTCGGCCGTTTGTCTCGTTCAATGTTTCATGTATTCTTTGTAACACACTCGTTATTCATACCTCTAAGAATAAAGACATAAACCCGCATTAACCCGTATTTTCATTCCACCGCTCCGCGACGATCGAAATTATACAGCTATGTTAGATTCAAAGTTCAAAATAGGAAATTTAGTTAAAAGGCGACATTTTTCCTCTTTCATTTGATACCCATATCTTCATCATTGCACAACGGCAAATATTAAAAACAAATACTTGAAACGTGTATATCCTTAAAATTTTAAAGTCCTTTAAAAAGGACTTTGGGTCAGAAAATGAAAAACTGACTATACCAGGATATTATAAATGACCTCTTGTTTCACATCTATATTAACATTTGGATGGGTCTCGGCAAAACTGTTTTTTTTTTGTCGCACGGTGTAATAAAGTTGGTGTTCACTCACTGCTTCATAACTTTGTCATTTTTCTTTTGAATCTATTGATGTTGCTTAATATAAATAATATATAATTCATCATAAATTTTAAAACCAGAGCAGATAATTTATTTTATCCATAAAAAATCATTCAAAAATTTATGAATTTGAAAATGGTCGAAAAATTCACTTTTTTACAACTTTCACCGTCAGTAACTTCCCCAAATCTGATTTGGACAATCTATACATTTCTGGAAAGGCTAAGGTATTATCTTCTGACCGCCTGTCAGCTCGTGTTAGTCGGATGATTCGTTTACGAGATATGTGCTCATAACTGAAACAATAGGAAAAAACTGTTTTTTCGAAGATTTTTCGAAAACTAAAAAGCGTTTTTTGATTTTCAGTTTCGTGTTCAGCGGCCCAAAGTTAGTCTAGAAACCACTTTTATTTTTAGGTGCATTTTTCGTTTCGAGTAGTGTAATCAATAAAACGTGAAACTGTTCATCAGTTAAATTTTTAAGCTTATGTGCCCAGTACGGCCTTAAGGCACGCAAATATATATAGGTTTCACGCCCACACGGAAGCAAATTTCTGTATTTAAAAAATTTTCGCTTCTTATAGGATTCTAAAACTACATGGTGAACAATTTTTCGACTTAAAAAAAAGTGGGGCAGTAGAGGGTTAATTTTTTTGGAAAATTTGTATTCCATAGAACAGTAAACGGACTTGTTTGTATTGTATTGTATTGTTTAGAACCGTATATGTGCTTGAAATTTTATAGAAAGCAATATAATTTAACAGAAAAAAAATTAAAAATGGATAAAAGGATAATCTTACTAAAGCTTTCCAAAATCGACTAACAATTTCATGAAATTAGGGAAACTTTTGGGAGAGCACATTCGTCATTTCAAAAAGCCATCTTAAATCTCGAAAACAACAGAACATCTTGCTTCGTTACTACGATCTGGCCATTTTCGTAAGCTACCCGCGCAAGAGTATTAGATTGTTTGCAATCAGTGCGTAATAATCTAATAGCCTATTTCCACTGGGCCTTAACTGCAGTTTACGCTTAACTGCAGTTTGACATCGCATTTTAATGCACAAATTCCCATGAAACTGTTGTAGTGAAAAACTGAGTTAACTCACTTTCAAAACTGAGTTAACTCACTTTCAAAACTGAGTTAACTCAGTTTTAGGGGGGCAGACTCACAAATGTACAAATTTTGATAGCATGCTTTCAGGCGCTGCAGGAGCCGTACGAACACAAACGAAAGAGATTTGAATTGCGTTCGGTGTGGTAGATTTTTTGCCAAAACAATTACTTTTTACTGCATTTCTCTTAAAAATGCATATCGTCTGTCATAATCAAAATCAAAACTTCGATTACACCTAATTCTGTTTTTACACAGTCTGTTTTTACACGGTTTTGATTTAACACGGTTAGAAAATGAAAAAATTTCAATTTTTCGTGCTAAATAGAATAAAATCGTGTAAAAAAATTAAAAATTTTTTTATTTTCAAACCGTGTTAAATCAAAACCGTGTAAAAACAGAATTAGGTGTATTTGCCAATAATAAATGCTGAAAAAGAAAATAAAAACACGTTATAACATTAAAAATTCAGATAGCACTGATATCAAACAGCCGACAACTTTCAAAAATGAAATAGACATTGACACATGATAAAAAAATTGATTAAAAATAAATAAATTGATAAATTTTCACAAATATGAAAACGCAGACATTCCTAGACTGTTGAGAAGGAAAGCGGAGTGGTTTTCATGTACTAGAGAGGCTACAAGAAACTACTATGTTGACGCCATAGTTTGATTTTAGGGAGCGTACGCTGGCTTAACAAGGTAGTGGCAGGAAAAAAGCAACAAAATTCACGTGTATTTTGTTAGTGTTTTTGTTCGGTTCATTGTCAAAATCGGACGGACGGTTTACTTGTCAATAGTATTGCCAGAATCGAATAAACGTATACATA
Source organism: Melieria omissa (assembly GCA_963971225.1). Lineage (NCBI taxonomy): Eukaryota > Metazoa > Arthropoda > Insecta > Diptera > Ulidiidae > Melieria > Melieria omissa. The sequence continues at coordinate 68,426,482 of OZ020269.1, read as the reverse complement.
ATAATAACATTCAAATATGTTATTTGTAGGTTATTGTGCACAAACAGAAGTTTCCAAATTCAAATAGTGCAATTTCATTAAACTATGAAGTGTCTACGGAAGCCAATTAGGGCTATAATTAATATTAATCGTCGGCTTATATTGGAATGGGGATAAGACCACTTGATTTACAAGTATTAGATTTTTATGAAAGATGAAAGAAAACGTAAAAATACACCAATTAACAGCAAAAGTACATAGCTTTCTTGTTTTTATCTGTTATTTTACAATGAGGGGCAAAAGTGTTAAGTCCATAGTTCGCCGATTTTGCGTTAATTCACAAAAGTTAATATAAATCGGCCGAAAGTGTTTGTTATACATTTTCATATGCTCTTCATTACCTTAAGGTGAAATCTAATAACATCAATAACATCACATTAAAAATGAAACAATTTGAATTCATATATTTTTTACAACGTTTTTTGTCCTTCCTGGAATATGTGAAAAACTGGATTAAGCACCTTTTTACTCTAAGCCGACGAAATACTGTTTCCATTACATTTGCATTCGGAAATTCAAAGATATACGAAGTAGACATTATTGATTCCTGCCCACTGCTGGTTGTTTGAAAACGCAGTGCAGCGATATTCGCTTTGCGATGATTGCTTAGTATTCACCTTTTACGTAACTGCAAAATAATCCTGATAAACACATCTGTAATTAAAAAATAAAACCATAACGAAAATTGGAAAAATAATTTTCTTTCATCATTGCAAAAAGGCTTCAAATTGCTCAGAAAAAGAGTTGGCTGCCAATGCTGTTCGCCGAATTCTGAAGAGAAAAAAATAAAAGTCTGTCCGCCCGTAACACTACTATACCTTGTTATCAAGGCGAATTCATACCAGGTGATAGCGTAAGGACAGCAACAAAATATCGATGTATTTTGTTTTCTGGGTTTAGATTGTCAAAATCAGCCAATCAGAACAAAATTTGCTTTTTTCATTTTTAAACTGTCACAGTTTTACACAGGCATTTTGACAATCCAGACCTTTTCCACCAAACAAAAATAAATTCGCCTCATTCAACGAGGTCACCTGGTATGAATTCGCCTTGCTTGTTATTGTGCCATGCGAAGTTCTGTCGCTGGCTTCGACAAACTTCAATTTTCGAAGTTCACCTTCATTCTTTGTTATGATGTTCGACACGGAACATCAATTGTGAGCTGTGCTGTGCTGATGAGCACGAGACGGCGCACAGTGGCTGATTCTGCCGACGTAGGTTGTAAAAGTCGATTTTGTCATGTTCGATTTGGGGGAAACTGTTATACTTGTTCGATAGATAAATGCTTGGACCTAAGAAATCCGAAAACCTTAACTAAATTAGACAAATAGTTTGGCTTGTAGAGCCCGTCAAAGTTGAGCAATTTTTAGAATGTGAAATAATATCAGCAATTTGCACTTTTTCGGCAAAGCTGAAGTTTTAAAATACAGAAAGGAGCAAATTAATTGAAACTTTTTGCACCAGCATCGTAAAAGAAGGCATTTGTAGTAAATAATTAAATATAGAAAAAAAGTTGGTTGTTGTTGTTGTTGTCTTTTCATAGGCACTCACTTGAAGCACTGTTTTTATCACTCTTTTTGAACTTTCGATAGACTTTCAAAAAAAAGGCCATACTTGCCATGGTTCCGTCTTAGGGCAAATTGTTCACTAGTCTTCTGTAAGTACTGCCCTGAAGAGATCGGGTGCCCGATTTTGCCCGACTGGAATTTACAGCGATTTTTCTGTGGCCACCTCGCGCAATTTTGTGCTTTCGGGTGCGTACGTTCGAACAAGATCGTCAAGATTTTGATAGTGAATCAATAACACGCGATTATAATCGTTGCCAGGGCATGCAAATTTGGATTTTAGCTTCATTTAAAATGTGATACAAGCTTGGAACTCCATATTAAATCGACTTGTTTTTTGGCGTATATTGCTGTAAGCTCGATGTAAAGAAAACTTTTACTGGATTCGCAGTTCGCTCGTACGAAAAACAAGTTGGCTTTCATTTCCGGCAATCAGCTATCATGTATCCTTTCATGTAATGCTTTTGTTTTTAACAAAATACTAACACTGTGTCTGTCATCAAAATTTTTTTTAATTCGAGCAAAGCTCAGTCAGTCGCCATTAGTCTTTGAGTTCAACCGCGCCAATGTCACAATTACTTACTTACTTAACTGGCCATAACAACCCGTTATCGGGTTACGGCCTGCCGCAAAACTTCTCTCCAGGCGCCTCTGCTTTGCGCGCGCCTTCTCCAGTTAGTAACACCAAGAGAAGACAGGGCCTCTTCAACTTGGTCCTTCCACCGGAGACACGGCCTCCCTCTTCGCCGTCGACCTCCAACCATCGCATCGAACACCTTTTTCGCCGGAGCTTCGTCGTCCATGCGGCAGACATGACCGAGCCAGCGTAGCCGCTGGATGTTTATTCGCTGCGCTACGTCCATGTCCTTATACAGCTCATGCAGCTCGTTATTGGTTCGTATGCGATAGTCGTCACCAACCCGAACAGGGCCGAAGATTTTGCGAAGCACCTTCCTCTCGAACACTCCAAGGTCCGCTATGTCGTTTCGTGTCATTGTCCATGCTTCAGCGCCATAGAGGAGCACGGGCAAGATAAGCGTCCTATAGAGTGCAAGATTTGTCGGTCGAGAGAGGTCTCTACTTCTCAATTGCCTACCGAGACCGTAGTAGCACCTGTTGGCAATAGTTATCCTTCGCTTTATCTCCAGACTGACATCATTGCTGCTGTTGATGGCGGTGCCAAGGTAGACGAACTCCTTGACAACTTCAAAAGTATACCTGTCGGCCTCGACGTGAGACCCTAGCCGCTGCGAGTCCCTGCATGTAGACAGCATATACTTCGTCTTGCCCTCATTTACCACCAGACCCATTTTGGCAGATTCTCTTTCGATAGCCGCAAAGGCAGCGGTGACATCTCGCTTGTTACACCCGATGACATCAATGTCATCAGCGTAGGCAAGGAGCTGAACTCTTTTGTTGAAAATTGTGCCATTACGATGTACACCGGCCTTGCGCAAAACACTCTCCATGGTGAAGTTGAAGAGGTCGCAGGACAAAGGATCACCCTGTCTGAAACCTCGAACGGTATCAAAGGGGTCGGAGAGGTCACTTCCAACCTTGACGGAGCTGTGCGTATTGCTCAACGTCGCTCTGCAAAGTCTCACGAGCTTTGCAGGGATACCAAGTTCAGACAATGCGGCATATAGGCGATCCCTTATCGGGCTATCGAATGCTGCCTTGTAATCGATGAAGAGATGGTGTGTATCGATTTGATTCTCATGGGTCTTCTCCAGGATTTGGCGTAAAGTGAATATCTGGTCGATGGTGGACTTACCAGGTCTAAAGCCGCACTGATAAGGTCCAATCAGCGCCTTGGCGAGTGGCTTTAATCTTTCACATAGTACGCTCGTCAGGAACTTGTATGCAATGGGAAGTAGGCTTATACCCCTGTAGTTGGCACATATTGTTGGGTCGCCTTTCTTCAGCACAGGACAAAGGGCACTGAGGTTCCAATCGTTGGGCATTCGTTCCTCCAGCCATATTTTGCAAATGAGCTGATGCATGCACCCAATCAGCTCACCGCCGCCGGCCTTGAACAATTCAGCTGGTAGCCCATCCGGTCCTGCAGCTTTATTGTTCTTGAGTCGCTGGATAGCAACTCGGACCTCGTCATGGCTGGGCGGTGGCACATCCACACCGTCGTCGTCGATTGGTGCCATCTGGACATCTTCACCACTGGCGGTATTGTTCCCTTCGTCGCCTGCGAGCAGCTTGGTGAAGTGCTCCTTCCACAACCTCAGCACACCCTGCGCAACCGTAACCAGATCCCCGTTTTCGTCTCTGCAAGAAGATGCCCTAGGCTTAAATCCTTCCGTGAGACGCTTAACTTTTTGGAAGAATTTTCGGGCGTCATTCCTGCTCCTGCACTCCTCGATTTCCTCACGCTCGCGCCTCTCTTGCTCCCGTTTCTTGCGTCTAAAAAGGCACCTCTCTTTCTTCCTCTCTTCCCGGTATTTTTCTGTCATGGCTCGCATGGCAGCCGACTGCAGGGTCTTCTTGTAGGCAGCATTCTTCGCTGCAGTGGCTGCGCGACACTCTTCATCGTACCATTGGTTTTTTGGTGGTCGGCGGCGAAAACCAAGGACATTTTCTGCGGCGGCGCGCATAGAGTGGGATAAGTGAGCCCATAATCCGCCGGTGTCATCAGGTGGAGAGGGGGAGCGACCGAGCTGGTTGGAGAGTTGAGCGGAGTAGGCTTCGGCTACCCCTTGTGATCGCAGCTTACTGATGTCCAGCTTTCTTCGCAAACTAGGTTGTGTGGTCTTCGCTGCGCAAAGACGCATGCGTACCTTGGCTGCAACAAGGTAATGGTCCGAGTCGATGTTGGGGCCTCGGAACGTGCGCACATCTAGAATGCTAGAAGCATGCCTTCCATCAATCACAATGTGATCAATCTGGTTGCGGGTTGATTGATCGGGGGATAACCAGGTCGCCTTGTGGATATCGAGGTGCTGGAATCTGGTGCTACTAACTACCATGTTTCGTGCCGCGGCGAAATCGATCAGCCTCAGACCGTTGTTTGTAGTGGTCGTATGGAGGCTGAACTGCCCGACAGTGGGACCAAATATACCTTCTCGCCCGACCTTTGCATTGAAGTCCCCGAGGACGATTTTGACGTCATGGGCCGGGCACCCGTCGTATACGTCCTCGAGCTTCGCATAGAAGGCATCCTTGGCCGCATCTTCCTTCTCTTCCGTCGGGGCGTGTGCGCAAATTAGGCTGATGCTAAAGTATTTAGCCTTGATGCGGATCGAAGCCAGTCGTTCGTTCACCGGAGTGAACCGAGAGACGTTGTGGCGAAGTCTCTTACTGACCACAAATCCGCAGCCAAATTCGCGCTTCTCCGCATGGCAGCTGTAGTAGATGTCGGAGTCTGCTCGCTTGGAGCAACCTTGTCCTGTCCATCGCATTTCCTGGATGGCGGTGATGTCAGCCTTACACTTTGTGAGGGCTTCCGCCAGTTGGATAGAGGCACCTTCCCTATAGAGGGTCCGGACATTCCAGGTGCATATCCTCAAATCGTGGTCCTTAAATCGTTTGCTGTGGTCGTCAACATTGTGGGCTCCTTCCGAGGCTTGTTTGCTGGCTTTCATTGGTATTTGATTTTCCGTGGCGGGCACCAAACCCTGCGCACAACCCAAATTTTAAGTCCTGGGGATTGGACTCGCTGCACACATTAGTTCACTATTCAGCGGGTGCCAAATAGCTATCCAGAAGGGCCGCGCGGAGGCTGTGCATCAGCTTGGATTGGACAGGGACAAGGATCGTTCTGGCGTTCGCCAAGTTGAACGCAATCAGAGACTTTACCTTGTATGTCCGCTCCCTTCCTTCCAGTTCCAATGTCACAATTAGTTATTGAAAAACAAAAAGCAGACTTATATCTATGTGTACTGTCTAAAACCCACTTATGTGACCTAGGCTGTTCTAAAATCTCACAACGGGTAAAAACCTAAGAACTGCAGGTACCCGCTATTACTAGAAGCTTAGTGCCTGCTATTTGAATGTAAGTAAAATTAGTTTCGAATTTAATTTAAACTAAACATCACTTCAACTCCGCCACTGCAACTAAACCGAAGAAGAAGCACAAAATTGTTTTTAAAAAGTTCGAAGCTGTTTGAAATATTTACTATTTCGAAGACAAAGGAGCAGTTCGTTCTGGTTACGTCGAAGGAAGTTTGCCTGCAGCCAAAACATCTACGACTAAAGAGAAGATATCCAGGACTTATCGTACTATAAAGTGGAAACGGATTGCGGCAAATCATACCAAATTCAATTTTGTCCAGAGTAATGAGGAGTGGTTAGAAAAAAATATACTTTGATGCAAGAGATGCATATAGTATAAGTGATGACCAACCATCGACATCAAAGACGGCAAAAGGAAGGCCGAAAAAGTCAACTCAGGACTGTGCATCATTCACTAAAAAAAGGAAGCTTATGGAGGCAACGGGAAAAATAACTGCCACCCACTTTTCAGAAGCTTTGATCATAAAATAAAATAAGGATCAGGAGAAAATGAAAGGCGTTATAGTGAAAGCAGTTTTACCAGCAAGCCCGGGTCACGTTAAAAGAATAAAAAGCAGTATTCCCACGCCACCCAATGTGCTACCGATCAAATATAGTCCTAATGAAGCTTTAGCATTGTTTTTAAACTTAGGATTGTCCAAAGAAAAATTGATTTTTTTGTACATTTTTCGAATTCTGGCTCTCATTTTGAAAGCAAAATTTATGAATTTTCATCTTCCAATTTGACTCTTTCAACTTATTTCTTAAATTTCTTATTAGTTTTCATGTTTTTTAATCCATTTTCATTAATTTTGCAACTAAAACTTATCATTGTTGCTCGCATTATTCTTATTTACAGTAAGCCGAACTTTGACAAAGTATTACGTAGCACCCTGTACCCCGATTGAGTTTATTTTTGAGAATACAAAGATTGATGAATTTCTAATCAACAGCAAAAAAATTCCAATTATCTCTATTCGTTCAGGAGTTATTAATTTGCAACCTGAAATGACAAATTGAGCCACTGTGCGGCGCGCCGCGGCGTATCGTTTGCAAGTTCGAATATGCAGGGTGTGTGTCTGTGTGAAAATAAATGTGCGTGTTGCTTGTGTATGCGCTGAGGCGAATGAAAACAATACGAGCAACTGCACAAGATGAAAAGCAAATTGAATTTCCGTATGGAGTTGTCTGATCTCCCATCGGACGCGTCCCCAGGTGGCGGATAGGGGGGCCCTTGGTGGACAAACAACGTCACTTCGGTACCCTTGGAGGTGCAGGAGTCATGTCTGTTGCGTCCACCACAATGATGGTCTAGAGTATGGGTACCATCCGCGAACCAAACTGGCTAGGGAGGAGTCCCGAATTAAAACCAATCGCAGCAATGGACAACGAAATGGATGTTACTCCAGGTGGAATCCACATAGGTGGCAATCCACCCGCTTCGGCGGCAGGGGCAAGGATTCTGGAGGCCCCAACCATTGCTCAAGTCTCCCGCCTTTACCGGCGGGAGCGCATCCTGGAGGAGAGCGGGGTCGTTACTTCGATCTCCTCTTCTTCGGTGACGGAAGGTTCCAAGGAGCCAGAGGGCCTGCGTCGGGAAGCTACCACGGTGGCTGAACGACCTCCCAGTGGTTCTAAGGGATCAAACAAAAGGAGCAAGATGAGGAGGATCAGAAGGAAGCGGATGGCTATGCGCCGGCTTGAAAAGACAGGCGACACGGCCGGCCCTCCGGAACCCGTGTCCTCCAAAAGACCCAGGTCGGCTGAGGTAATACCCATCGAAGCCACTGGTCCGGCGGAGAGCACGGGAGCCTCCAAATCGTCCGGCTCGCGAGGCAAGCGGATGAAGACTGCAGCCGAAAACAGCAAACAAACCTGCCCTGCAACTGCTGTCGTCAGGTGTGCCACGGCCCCAAAAGGCACGAGCGCAGCCCCGTCAGTAGCCAAAGCGGCGGAGAAACATGTTGCCAGTAAACCGCGCAATATCCAAAGCCTCCGACCCAGCACATCTGCCTGACCGGCGAAACCTTCGTCAGCGGATGGCGGCGAGCTGGATCTTCGCCAAAGCACTTCCAAAGGTGCGGCCAAGCCATCGTATAGCGAGAAGGCTGCCGGCCCGCGGCCGATGGCAATGATTGGGAATAGGGGCCCTGACCACAGGTTGACTGATGCAGAACTCAACTTCTGTAAAAGCCAACTGATGCGTCGGGTCATTGCCTCCGGTCCTGAGGCCAATGCGAAGGGCTATGAGTCAAAAGACGGCTCTATATTGGTGTCGTGTGCGTCTCAGGACAACTTTGACTGGATCAGGAACGCGGTCAATGAATTGCCTCCTAAGGGGACCACTCGCTTTGCGTCCTACGAAGGTGAGGTTGAGTCCCTCAGGAAAGCTATCTGCTGGATACCGGACCCTGACCTGTTCACAGCGGATGTGCTCTCCTGTCTGCGTGCCCAGAACCCGGGCATCGACACCAGGCTTTGGCGTGTTCTTAACCACCGCAAGAGTACCAACCGGGATGGTAAGGAAGGTGCTTCTCTTGGGGTGAGAATCGATGAAACCTCTGCTGATGTCCTGGGCTCCCGGTACGGGAACTGTCTCAGTCTCTTCTTTGGGACTGTCAGCTTCTATGTCTATCTCAAATGAGGGGCTCAGACGGTTCTTGTAGTTATCGTCCTCTGTCGGTAACGCAGATTAACTTGCAGCATTCCAAAGCCGTTACTACACTTTTAAGTAGTCGGCTCTCCCGGCTGCACACACTACCCCACATAAAAACGATTCAAGAGCCCTGGGTTTTTAGGGGCCGGGTCTGTGGTCTTGAGTCGTTGAAAGGGGCCACTGTAATATATGATAGGAATTCGATTAGACCTAAACCTAGCTTATAGTATCATCTCATCTTACGGTCACTAATCTTGACCTCTTCTGCTGTCAGGACCTGGTTGCCGCTAAGGTGAGCTTCAAGGGTTCGTGATTGCGTCTGGGTACTTTCCTTACGATGCACTGGAAGCGCCACCACCTGGGAAGGTCGCTAGTCTCGTGAGGTTTTGTGAGCAGCGCAGTCTCGGTCTCATTTTATGCTGTGATGCTAATGCCCAGCACCCAATCTGGGGCAGCAGCAAATGCAACAACCGAGGCTCTCGACTGTTAGGGTATATTGCATCCTCCGGCCTGAATATTCACAACACTGGCAATCAGCCTACGTTTGTGACCACCAGAAGGCAGGAGGTGACTGGCACCACTCTATCAAATACAAGATTGTGGTGGTCAATCAACAACTGAAGAGTCCTTAACGAAGAATCGTGCTCGGACCACAGATATATCGAGTTTCAGTGCGGCGAGGAGGCACAAATGCCATTGCCCTCTAGGAACCCGAGAAACGCAGACTCGCTGAAATTTCTGGAGGCATTGCGGAATAAATACGCGACGACACCGAAAACTCGCAAGGAGCGGTGTATTGAGGCGGCTGTTGAGCATCTCAATACTGCCCTAATATCAAGCTTAGAGCTAGCCTGCCCAACTAGACCTCCCCTTGGCCGGACCCCTGTTCAGTGGTGGAACAGGGAGCTTCAGTTGCTAAGGCGTGACTCTGGAAAACATCTCAACCGGGCCCTCAAGACGAATCTTGACGAGGACTGGGAGCGCTACCGATGCACTCAAAAGAACTATAAGAGGCTTATTCGAGCTTCGAAGAAGGCCTTTTTTAGAGACTTCTGTAGTGGCTTTGAATCTCTGAGCGACACTGCTAGGCTGGTAAAAGTCCTGAAAAAGGACCAAACCGCGAAGCTGGGGTCGCTTAGGAAACCTGATGGCTCCTACACGGAGAGAAAAAGCGACTCAGTCTACTGATGGAGTCTCACTTTCAAGGAAATCAGGTCATTGTTGCTGGGCAACATTCGTCCTTGGACGGAATTATTGCTAGGGCAATCACACCCTCTCGACATGACTGGTACGTCGCAAGAACTGTGGCGAATGAGGCTGCCATTCGATTTGCCATCAAGTCCTTTGACAGCTTCAAATCGCCGGGTCTTGATGGCATTTATACTATCGTGTTGAGGAAAGGTATAGAGTCAGTAGTTATGGCACTGAAGAAAATCTTCACTGCATGCCTGGCATTGGCCTATATACCACGCCCTTGGAGGATGGTGAGGGTCGCGTTCATTCCGAAGATCGGAAAGGATGACTACACTAGCCCCAAGAGCTTTAGACCTATTAGCATGACTTCCTTTATGCTAAAAAGTCTCGAACGGCTGGTGGAGTTACGGATACGTAAGGAGTCGCTTAAGAAACATCCTCTGTCTCCATTTCAGCATGCCTACCAAAGTTGGAAGTCCTGCGAGTCGGCTCTGCATATTGAATTTCCATGGCTTTCGATTCTGCTATGAATAATGAACCATGTGAATTCGCAAAGGCGTACAGTAGAGTGTGCGTTCCTATTGATAAAAAACCAAAACCATGAATTTCTGCTGTGCAATGTTGGCATTCATGTAGGCTACATTGCCTTCTGGCCTCATAAAATTCATACCGATAAATTTTTCAAATTCATATATTAACAGCAACCTATTACTATTTATTATTATCATTTCCTTATTTATTTTTATTTATCCTTATTATTTTCGTTATTTATTTATATAATTAATTAATTTATATAATTTATATTATTTCACGGCAGCCGCCGTGGCTCAGTTGGTTAGTGCGTTGGACAACGAGTCGAAGGCAGCAACCGCAGGTTCAAATACTGCCTGCCTAAAAAAAAATAACGGGAAACTCGTTTTTTCTTTCGTTGGCTGTCCTCTCAGCTGGAAATGGCAAACCTCTGAGAGTAAAAATTGCCTATAAAAAAGCTCCCAACCTGCCCTTCGGAACCGGCATAAAACTGTAGGTCCCTTCCACCCGCGTACAAATTCACACGCACAACACTGGTGGTTGCGGGAAGCTAGGCCTTAGTCTCGCGTAAGCGGGCTGTCGTGCCAGTCAATTGTTAAATTATATTATTTCGTAGTTTTGTGTGTTCTTTAGTATTTTTAATTTATTCTTATTTTTCGTTTTATTTGCAATTTGTTCTTTTAACCAAATGCAATTTTTTATTAGCAAAATTATTAAAAAGAAATCTAATATAAATTGCTCATGTTCCCTACAAGTAGACGGTTCTGAAAATCACATTAGGGGTATTATCGATGTTTTGCAACCTTGCAAAACTTGCAGAAACTGATATTTGCAACCCTAAAAACTGCTAGACTTCGAGAACACCCAATTCAAATATTGTAAAAAATGCGAAAACTCGAAAATTGTTGATTTCTTGATTAAAAGTGCTGCATTTCAACTTCTGCATGAGAATGGTAAGAACTTTTGCAAATAATTTTGTATTCATCTACTTTTGTTACGTTCGCAACACACAAATTGTACAAAAGCTTTTTTATATTGTAGGAATGATGGGTTTCCTTAAAAAACGTATGAAATGTGTTGTAAAACATTTTTGCAATTAAACAATGAGTCGGAGATTTTAGTTTTAAACTACTATTAAAATAGTTGAAATTTCGTTTCTTTGTAAATTAAAAAGCTCACCTTGTATAAGCTTTTTTCTGTTATAACAGTCAACATTTTCAATAGTTTTCATCAATACTGTTACGAATACTGGTTCTAGTTCTAATGGATTGTGTATCTCTGGATTGCGTTATTTGAAATAAACAAAACACACTTAGTTTCTCAAACGCAGTCAATAAAAACCAACAATCACTTTATTTCACAAATTTTAAACTTTACTGTCTGTACACTTAATTATTTACTCCGACTGGCACCTTCACTTGTCTAAACCAAGACTGACTCGCTGCGCCGTACCCGGCTGCCTTTTATACCAGTCCGGTTATCGCGCAGATCGTTCTCGCACATTCCAGAGTGGACTAAAGGTTTCCATGATGATCGCGAGCCGTCATTGCCAGGTTGGACTAAAGGTAGCCATCATTGTCAGGTTGGACTAAAAGTTTCCATCATTGCCAGGTTGGACTAAAAGTTTCCCTTATTATCGCGACCGTCGTTGCTAGATTGAATTATAGCACGGCGCGTAGCGACAGGGTTGCGTAGCGTCCCGAACAAGTGCCGAGGTTCCGCTGTGATAAGGCGCCAGGTGCTCCAAATGGACTACCTTCAGCTTAGCGCCTCCATTGCTGCAACGTTGAGTCCTGTATACCACATCGTTAATCCTAGTCACGACTTCGTAAGATCCTTCCCATGACGCTTGAAGTTTCGGAGACAAACCTTTCCTCCGCTGCGGGTTGTAGAGCATTACCAGATCGCCTTCTTGGAACCCTGCTGAGTTGGCCCGTAGATCATATCTGGCTTTCGCCTTATCGCTGACCAGTTTGGTGCGGCTCCTTATAAACTGGTGAATTTCCTCCAGTTCCGCCCGCTTATTGACCACGTAGTCCGTCCTAGCGCCTCCCGTTGTGCCGACTACCCCGAACTTCAAGTCAGCGGGTAACCGCAACTCTGTGCCGAACACTGCTCGGGCTGGAGTGAGTGATGTCATGTCGTGCGGGGCTGACCTATATGCCATCAGGAACAGGGGGATATGCGTGTCGAAATCCTTTTGATTCCTGCCTACCATTTTCCGCAGGTATTCCTCCAGTGTCCGGTTAAAGCGTTCCACCATGCCGTCGGACTGTGGGTGCAAAGGAGTGGTACGCGTTTTCTTTATCCCCAGCAGCTCACACACTTCCTTGAATACCGCTGACTCCAAATTCCGGCCTTGATCTGAGTGCAACTCCAACGGAACTCCGAACCTGGCTACCCAGTTGTTTACCAGCTTTTCCGAGATCGTAGTGGCCTCCTGGTTAGGAATAGGGTACACTTCGGGCCATTTGCTGAAGTAATCCATTACCACCAGCACATATTTGTTGCCTTGAGTGCTAGTTGGGAATGGGCCGGCGCCGTCCATAGCAATCCGCTCGAAGGGCGCTCCCACGTTGTACTGCTGCATGCGGCCTCGAGATCTTCTTGTCGGCCCTTTCGCGGCTGAACATCGGTCGCAGCTCTTAATCCACTCGGCTACAGACTCCTGACATCCTACCCAGTAGAACCGTCTTTTTATTTTGGCTATGGCTTTGGTGATGCCTAGGTGCCCTCCACTGGAGTCGTTATGGTATGCCTCGATGACCTCGTTGATTCTGCATTTCGGCACTACCATTAGGGAGTTGCTGGTCCGACCATCCGCGCTCTCCCATTCGCGGTACAGGCATCCTTCTTTCAGTCGCAGACTTTTCCACTGTGCCCAGTAAGCCTTAGCGATCGGGCTTTCACCGGCCATCTCCTGCCAGTCTGGACGTGCGCCTTGCTCCTTGCCTTCGACGATTTTTGCAAGATCCGCATCCTCACGCTGGTCTTTTTGTAGCCTCTCCGCCGACCACTCTTCCTCTGGCATAACGATTACCAACCGGACGTCTACTATCTGTTCTTTGCTTTCGGCTCGCGAGCACTGCCCGCTTTCGACTTGCGTGACAAGGCATCGGCATTCCCACGGCTACTGCCCTTGCGATGCTCTATCGTGTAGTCGTAGCTCTGCAGTCGCTCGATCCACCGCGCCAATTGCCCTTCAGGAACTTTAAATTTCAGGAGCCATCTCAATGCCGCATGATCTGTGCGCAGGCGAAACCTTTGTCCATACAGATATTTGTGGAAGTGTTTTACCGCCAGCAGTTCTCTCCGTGTCACACAGTAGTTGCGTTCCGGTTTCGATAGAATCCTACTGTAGTACGCTATCACTTGCTCCTGGCCGTCTATCTGTGATAGCACACCGCCAATACTATTCCCCCTTGCATCTGTATCCAGCACAAACATCTCCCCAGGCACGGGGAAGGCCAGAATTGGAGCACGGCACAGTTTTTCCTTCAGACGTGCAAAAGCCTGTTCCTGCTCTTCGTTCCACTCGAAAGCTTGGCTCTTTTTCGTCAGTTTGTGTAAGCTGCTGGCTATGTTCGCGAATCCCGGAACAAATCGGCAATAGTATGTTTACGCGTCACGATGAGGTCCGTGTCGCGCACCAAATAACGTAGGCGGAGGGGTTTTTTTATAAACGTTATAAACCTTTATTGTAATTCAAGTTTTGTTAAGATTTTGTGGTTTTTTTGTATTTCGTTACAATGGTGTTTGATGTAAGTTTGTACAATGTATATAAAGTGTGTGTGGTTCTTATTGTTTGCTGTGCAATGTGGTGACAAATGTTCAGTGTTTAATAATATGTGTCTTGTAGTATGTGTATATGTTGAGGTGGTCGCGGATCGCGTGGTGTCGTCGCCGATGTTCCGAAGATGAGTGATTTTGCCGTCAGCCGCGCAAGCACCGTTTAGGACAGCGAGGGATGCCGTCGGTCAGTACATAGGTGGGTATATAGGGTAAGTATATAAAGAGGATAGCGGAAACGTACAAATGGTAAATATATAAGGAGAAGGTAGGTATATAGGAATAAGGTAAGTATACGGGATTGGAGGGGATATGTACGACTTATCATGCACGTACAACATGCGTAGTTGTATTTATTTTATATTGTAGGTGGTGCGCGGTGACGGCAAGCAACGACGTGAACATCCTGGGGCCGGATGCACTCGTGCATTTAAAACACCCCCCTCAACTCCGTCAGGGAGTTGATGGCCTGTGTTAACAGCGCCTGGGCCTTGCGTCCTCGAAGCTGGCTGGTGGTGATGCCCGGGCGGGCATGATCGGCCGAACGATGCTGGCGACGCGTTGATATGCTAGCGGCGCTGGTGGACGGTTGACGCATGGGCGCGGTCCGCACCCTCGAACGGGTTGGTCTCTGATGAGTGCGTGACGACCGCGTCTTAGGAGGAGGTGGGCGTGGACGTTGGCGCGAGGGATGCGCCGAAGTGCGGGGGTCGCGGCGTCGGCTGCGGTGCTGGCCTTGCGTCCGGTTGGCAGGCTGCTTCGTCGCTCGGGCACCTCGTTTTCGCCCGGAAGAGGCCATCCGTTGCAGGATGTCAACGGGATGCAGCAGTGTATGATGCGCCAATCCGCACTTCTTGCAACTGTTCGGCGAGTCGCACATCCCCGTGTCGTGGGACCGGGCCAAACAGTTGCGACAGTACTCGTGCGCGTGCACGACATCGTCGCGTTGGCCGGGGTTCATAGCCAAGAACCCGCGGCAGAACCTCAAGGGATGAGGGCGGTGGCACAGTTGACACCTGTGCATGTCGTCCATGTGGGAGCTGCGGAGAGAGAACAAAAAACAAACAGACTTTAATGTCTTATAATAATAGAGGGCAGCGATGCCCGCGAATAATTATAAAGGAATTTATAATAAACTAGAAGAAGTTCTACGCGGGGGGTAGGACGCATAATTTCACAATCGGGCGTGTGAGTGTGCCGGATTGTGTGCGGATATCGGCCACTCGGACGTGGCCATCGGGTCCTGGATGTAGAGAGATGATTCGTCCTAGTCTCCACTCGGGGGGGGGGGCAGCAGCTCGTCCTTGATAACGACTAGCTGGTCCAGTTCTAGCTCCTGCTGGGGATGGCGCCACTTATGTCTCTTCTGTAGTTCGTGGAGATATTCAGTTTTCCACCTCCGGCTGAACTCATGATGCAGAGCTTTCAGCTTCTCCCATCGGTTGATCAAGGATAGATCTTCCGAATTGGGTTCGGGAGGTGACAGAAGGGGAGCGCCTCGCAGGAAGTGACCTGGAGTAAGCGCTAAGAGATCAGTGGGATCTTGTGAGAGAGGTGACAATGGTCGGGAATTCAAGACGGCCTCAATTCGAGCAAGAAGAGTTGTGAACTCTTCGAAGTTGAATTTGTGATGGCCGGCAGACTTCTTGAGATGAGATTTGAAACTCTTGACTACAGATTCCCACAACCCGCCCATGTGAGGTGCACTGGGGGGAATGAATGCCCAATCGACTCCTTGAGTGGAATACTTCGTTAGGATGTCGTGGGATACCTCTTTTGAGAACTTGAGGAACTCCCGGCTCATAGCTCTGTGGGCGCCAACGAATGTGGTGCCATTGTCCGACATGATTGTGCGGGGAAGGCCTCGTCTGCCAATGAATCTGGCAAAGGCCGCGCGAAATGCCTCTGTGGTGAGGGCAGAACACAATTCCAAGTGAATGGCCTTGGTTGAGAAGCAGACAAACACCGCGACATAACCTTTGAGGAAGGTTGCCGTTCGGAGCTGAGATGCCTTAATTTGAAATGGGCCCGCAAAATCAACACCTGTCGTCGAGAATGGGATTGACAGGGTACAACGCTCTGGCGGAAGAGCTGCCATTATCTGTGATCGGATCTTTTGTCTCTGAACCGTGCAGACCTTGCATAGGCGAATGCATTTCTTGATCTGAGGCTTTAGACGGGGAATGTAAAACTCTTGACGAGCCATTCTGAACATGAGCCGAAGTTCTGCGTGTAAGAGAAGAGTGTGGAGGAACTCAAGATACAACTTGCAGAACCGAGATGCCTCTGGTAGGATTATCGGATGGCGCTCATTGTAACTAAGCGCCGCCTGGGCCAATCTACCATCAACTCGCATCAAGCCGTCCTTATCGAGGAACGGATTGAGAGTCAAAATCGTGCTTTTTCGGGGAAGAGGGGTCTTGTTGGACAGCGCGGTAAGTTCGGGGTGGTGGAACCGTGTCTGGGCTAACGAGAGGAGTCTCGTCTTGACAAACTGAATCTCATTCTGGGAAACGAATGGATTCAAGTTGAGAGGAGATGTGTTCCTCTTGGCGAGTCCGTTATGGACAAAACGGAACGCATATGCAAGGACACGTAGCGCGCGAGAATAGGAGGAGAACCGATCGAGGATGTCTGATGGTTCCTCCAGCGCGAGATGAACTTCGACCTTCCGCTGCTCAGGTGGAGCAACATTGAAGGGAGTTGATTTGGGCCAGGCTTCTTCAGGTGACTGAAGCCATTTGGGGCCATTCCACCACAGCGGGTTTGCTGCAAGTTCTTGGGGTTTGCACCCGCGAGTGCCCAAGTCGGCGGGATTGTCACGGCTTATGACGTGACGCCAAGTGGCATTGCCGACATTTTTTAGAATCTGGGCTGTTCGGTTGGCTACATACGTCTTCCAAGTGCTTGGAGGTTTTTCTAGCCAGGCGAGAACTATTTGTGAATCCGACCAGAAGAAGGTGTCTTCGGGGTTCACATCGAGATTTTCCGTGAGGCATTTGGATAATTGAGAAAGTAAAACGGCGCCGCACAATTCTAAGCGCGGCAGGCTAACCGTCTGCAGAGGTGCAACTTTACCCTTTGCCACGAGCAGGTGACACGAGATATTGCCATCGCTGTCAGTGGCGCGCAAATAAAGAGTTGCGCAATATGCCTTTTCTGAAGCATCGCAAAATCCGTGAAGTTGGATTCGCTTCAGTGGGGAGAATTGTACCCATCGGGGGATCTCGATCTCGCTGATGGACGACAAATTCTTGACGAATTGATTCCATTTTATGAGTGAACCGGGCTTTACGCATTCATCCCATTCCGTGCCCTCCAACCAAAGCTCTTGCAGGAGTAACTTGGCTTGAGTTATAATGGGCGAGAGCCATCCTGCCGGGTCAAAAAGTTTTGCGACCGCAGAGAGAATCTGTCGCTTCGTGGCAGAACTCGTTTCGGAGATGGGAACGATCGAATACGAGAATGTATCCGACAAAGCGTTCCATCTCATGCCAAGTGTTTTGGTAGAGCTGGCACTTTCGAACTTGAGAAAGTCTGAGTCGAGAAGTGCCGAGGTGGGAATATTCTCCAGGATCCTCGGATGATTAGATGTAATCTTCCTAAGAGGAAATCCTGCGGATTTGAGGGCACCGATCACTTGTGTCAGTGAGTCGACTGCTTCAGAAATGGAATGCGCGCCGGACAAAATGTCATCAACGTAAGTCTCCTTGAGAAGGACTGTTTCCGCTAACGGGAATTTGTCCTTAGAATCTTCAGCCAGTTGTCGAAGTGTTCGAATGGCTAAGAAAGGAGCGCAATTCACACCAAACGTCACTGTCTTGAGCCTAAAGTCTCGAATGGGGGAATTTCGAGACTCGCGAAAGAGGATTCGCTGAAACTCTTGATCGTCTTAGTGGACAAGAATCTGCCTAAACATCTTTTCTACATCTCCATTGAATACAAATTGGTACAGCCGCCATCTTAAAATGAGGGTCATTAGATCGGGCTGTAAAGTGGGACCAATATGGAGGATATCATTGAGGGAATATCCAGAGCCGGTCGTTCTAGACGCGTTGAAGACAACGCGGACCTTGGAAGTGGTCTTTTCCGGCTTTATTACAGCATGGTGAGGCAAATAAAATGAAAAGTATTTGCCATCAGAGATGATTTCGTTGGACTGAGTTGGCTCCATATGATTGAGAGTGAGATACTCTTTGAGGACCTCATCATATGTGGCTTGGAGATCGCCTTTCTTTGCCAAAGTCCTTTCCATGCTGAGATATTGAGAGAAGGCTGTGGTACGGGATTGACCTAGAACCAGTTGGCTGGGAAAACTAGCCTTGAAGGGGAGTCGGACGACGTATCTACCATCTGACCGCCGGGATGTGGTCTTTTGATAGAGGTCTTCGCAAAACCGATCCTCTTCGGAAATTGGAGAAGGCTGTGGAATTTCCTCCTGTTCCCAAAAGCGTTTGAGCTGGGAACTTAGGAGTTCATTGGAAACTTCTTCCACTTGTGTCGAGAATGTTGACACCTTCTGGGGGAGTGGCCCACTTATAATCCAACCGAATATGGTGTTTTGGGCAAGGAGGCTGCCACACATATTCCGGTGGATTCCATCGAGAAGGATTTGAGGAAGTAAATCGCTTCCGATGACCATGTCGATTTGGGCCTGTCTGAAGCAGTTTGGATCTGCTAGGTCCAACATGGCAACGTGTTTCCACTCCTTTAGGCCCACATTGAAAGTGGGCAGAAGCTTGGTCAACTGTGGGAGTACAATTGCCTGTGTGGTAAGTTTCGTGCCAGTTCGAGTTGCGACTAGCGTTATGTTGCAGATCTGGTTGGAGTTTTGGATGGTCTTTCCACCCATTCCAGATATTTCGATCTGAGTCCTCTGCGTAGGGATCCTCAGTCGATTCTGCACTTTGGACGATATAAATGTCCGTTGCGAACCTTGATCGATAAGGGCTCGAACCTTATGATATTCGCCGAGATGCTCTAAAGAAACAAGAGCAGTGGGGAGAAGTGTTTTCTCTTCGACCGTAGTGCTAAGAGACTGCACTGGCCGATTTTTTGATGTTCGTGATGAACGTGACTGCTCATCAGAACTTGACTCATCCCGTGAACTCCGGGCCGTTCTTACGGGGGACTTTCGCGTCTGTGGACTGTGAGGTTGGGTCGTGGAGACCTGAGCAACTACATTTCGTTGCCGAGGCGGGTTGTTGTCAGCTGGAATGTGAAGCAGCGAATGGTGCTTTCTCTGACAGTGAGAGCAAGTGAATTGACTCGTACAGTCCCGCTTCAAGTGAGTGTATGACAGACAGTTTTCACACAAGTTGTGTGTTCGTACTGCCTTCACTCGGTCTCGAACAGACATTTTTTTGAAGGTGGCGCAGAATTTGAGCGCGTGAGGAGCGCCGCAAATCGGACATGAAAAAGTCCGCTCACCTTCCACCAAAAAGTTCTGTGTTCTGTTGAGACCCCGGTTTGGAAGCAACCCGGACTTGATCGGTTTAACGGTGTTGAGCCGTTCCACGACCTCATACCTTCTGGTAAGGAAGTCATCCATTTGTTCCCAAGTGGGGAGATCTTTACGGGAACTGAGGGATTGTTCCCATAGCGATAAAGTCTCCTCTGGAAGCTTTGTGGAGCAAATGTACATCAGAATTGGGTCCCAACTCTCTGTCGAGACGCCTTGAGATGCTAAGACGGATAGAGAGTTGTTGATTGTCGATTGGAGCCTTTGGAGTGCTTCACTATTTTCAGTAGCTACCTGAGGGAGGCTCAAGAGCGTTTTGACTTGTTTGTCAACTAGAATGCGCCGATTTTCGAATCGTGATTTCAGCGCATTCCATGCCAGTTCAAAATTAGCATCGCTTAATGCGTACTGCTTCACAATCGCGCCAGCTTTTCCGGCTGTCTTGTATCTGAGGTGATACAGTTTCTGGGCAGAGGTGAGTTTAGGGTGGTTTATGTAAACCGCCGTAAACATGTCGCGGAAGGACTGCCACTCTTCGTACCCACCGGAGAAAATTTCTGTGTCACATGGTGGCACATTCAGGCAAATAGAATTATTTGCCTGCTCAGATGCTGAGTGTATAGAAGTTTCAGCTGGACGTGCTGTTTCAGTGGGGGGGGGGGTTGCTGAACGTCCATAAGATCTGAGATCTGGGCGATTGTTTGGTATGCTCGATCTCGGCATAGCTCCAACTTGCTTCGAGCAAGAAGCTTGAAGTTGCTTGGCAGGTCGTCATCAGGGGTGATACCGACTTTTCTGTATGCTGCCTTCACATCTTCATAATAGCCATTCAAGTCGGCTTGAGCTGCCTTGAGCATGGGCATAGTCAATTCTTGAATTGCACGCGAGGTGAATTGTGTGCAAAAGTGGACTAGATTGTCCGCTTCGAAAATGAAGGCACTCATGGAGGGATCATGATCCACTTCCTTTTGAGATTTTCGAATCTCGACTGTTTGTGCCCTG
The DNA here is from genome assembly GCA_963971225.1 of Melieria omissa. Taxonomy (NCBI): domain Eukaryota; kingdom Metazoa; phylum Arthropoda; class Insecta; order Diptera; family Ulidiidae; genus Melieria; species Melieria omissa. The sequence continues at coordinate 68,406,243 of OZ020269.1, read as the reverse complement.
GTGGTGCGTTTTTTGGGGATTGCACCCAATAGGTCGGAACTAAGGCCCTCCGTCTCGGTGTCAGGCGTCCGAACGAATTTCGCAGACGGCTCTGACGGTACCGAGAGGGGATCCGACTCAGCTTTATTGCTGGTGGATCTGTCGGGCGACCTGTTTACTGGCATGTCGTTTTTTAGTGATAAAGATAAACGATAGTTAGCAGTCCACGAAAGATAAGCACGTAGATAACGTGAGAAGCGAAATTTTCCGAACGAGATGTACGATCACGCGAGTTTGTCCAACAAGATAAGTTAATTTTCAGAAGTGGAAAAAAGCACAAAGGAAAACCCAAGGTTGTGGTAGAATTCCACAATAGAATAAACCAAAAAACGGATGTTGTTCCTCCTTGTGTACCACCGCACGGAATGGATGTGCACACAAATCGGCAATAAATAAGGAACCACAGTCGATATTTGCGATATTTGCGAAAATTTGTTTCTTTATTAATTTTATTTAATTTTTATTTTTATTTGGTTGAGAAAAAATAAAAAAACTCGCAATAAATAAATAAAAACTAGGCGGCAATGGATATTTGCGGAAGAAATTCGAAAAGGAGACCAACGAGAAAGAAAAAAATTGTTTGTGCCTGTATTTATTTATTTTATTTGTAATTATTTATAACTAAAAAAACCCTCCAAAGAGGTTGGAAGTAATTTTGCGTAGTGTACTTATGGGATCTAAGTACGCTACCAGCCTTTGTTTTTCCTGCAGGGTACTATAAATGGGATATATAGTACCACTGTATTTAATGTAGAGCTAGCACTAGCACCGGTTGCCTATGTACATAAGCGCTATGTACATCCGCAATACCGATGTATAAGTTGGACCGGTTGGCTCTGTATATAGATGATATACAGAGAAAAAGGAATTTTTCCAACCGTCTTTTATGTAAAGTTATGTAAAAATTGGAACGACTCACGCAATTGCCTAGGGGGTAGGCAATGTATAGTGGTGCTCCCGCGTAGTGCTCGCTGCTGTCGCCTATGCTGCTGCCCCACTGCTTGGTGCTGTCGTCGCTGGCGTAGCTGCCGTTTGCTGTGTGGTTGTTGTTGCTGCTGCTTATATACCAGCTGGGTCTGGTAATCTTCGCTGTTGTTGCTGTTACTGTGTGCACTAGCAGTTCTTCACTTGCACTTTCGTATGTGTTTTTTTTTTTTTTTTTGTTGTTACAACTTCACTTTATGTTGTTTCACCTTCTGCTAAATTTATTTTATTTGGAAGTAATTTTCGATTCGCCTTTGGTTTTGCTTTTCTTGTTTGACTTTCTTTTCAGATTTTTAAGGCTTTTTTTTCCTTTTCCCCTTTGGTTTTGCTTTTTGGCTGTTAGGGCTCACTTTTCTTTTCACTTTTATTTCTTCTCTTGTTGCACTTTAGGTAATTCGACTTTTAATCTCACACTTTGGTAAGTATTCTTCGGTTTTCACTTTTTTCTTGCACTTAATCCATATATTTTTTTTTTTTTCTTTCAGGTATATATTTAAATTTTTCTTTCAACTTAGGTTCTTTTTCGTTTTTATTTTTTTTTCCAGGTTTTAAAACGGTAAGTATTTTTCGTTTCACTTGGGTAAGTATTTTGGGTTCGGTGCACTTTGCTTGTAACTTATTTTCCTTCCAAATTCATGGTTCATCACTTTTCACTTATGCTTGCTTTAAATGAGGTTTGGTATGTATTTGTATATGCTTTGTTGTTTTTTACTTTACCTCATGTTATTTCACTGCACAGGTTTTGTTTCCCGCTGGGTCTTTTTGAACGGCTCGAAGGACCAATTTACGCGTCACGATGAGGTCCGTGTCGCGCACCAAATAACGTAGGCGGAGGGGTTTTTTTTTATAAACGTTATAAACCTTTATTGTAATTCAAGTTTTGTTAAGATTTTGTGGTTTTTTGTATTTCGTTACAATGGTGTTTGATGTAAGTTTGTACAATGTATATAAAGTGTGTGTGGTTCTTATTGTTTGCTGTGCAATGTGGTGACAAATGTTCAATGTTTAATAATATGTGTCTTGTAGTATGTGTATATGTTGAGGTGGTCGCGGATCGCGTGGTGTCGTCGCCGATGTTCCGAAGATCAGTGATTTTGCCGTCAGCCGCGCAAGCACCGTTTAGGACAGCGAGGGATGCCGTCGGTCAGTACATAGGTGGGTATATAGGGTAAGTATATAAAGAGGATAGCGGAAACGTACAAATGGTAAATATATAAGGAGAAGGTAGGTATATAGGAATAAGGTAAGTATACGGGATTGGAGGGGATATGTACGACTTATCATGCACGTACAACATGCGTAGTTGTATTTATTTTATATTGTAGGTGGTGCGCGGTGACGGCAAGCAACGACGTGAACAGTATGTGCACAGCCCAGGAAACAGTAGAGTAGCATAGTTTGCAACAGCGTTGCCAGCACAAACAAATTTTTAAAAGTGTAAAATTTTTATAAGGTAGATTTTGTTAGCAAATCAGAGAATAGTGAATACTTCAAAAAGTGTGGGCGAACTATGGAAAGGGATAGCGACCCATTCGCGCGCAGTGCGCGGATGGCGAGGAGTCCCCCACCTCTGGGTAGGTGTGCAGAAACGCGTTCGGCAGCGAAAGCAGGCGCGGTGACTGGTTCTGGTCCACGAGAGGTGCTAACTCCCACAGATGTAGGGGCACCCGCGGCTGTTCCCGTTCCGGAAGTGGCTCAAAAAGCAGCCCAGAAAGCCTTGGTGAATCCGTCGCCACCGGTAAGGTCACGATCGTCTCCACCATCCCTGCAGGATAAACAGGTAATTAAGCCAAAAAATGTAGTCCAGCTTCTCGGTGCGAAAATTCATACGCTAACTGACATGTTTGAGGAAACTGTCGGTCCGAACGGCGCAAAGAGAAGAACAATTCACCAGCCGATGCGGGATGTGTTGGCAGAAATAGCTGCTCTTTGTGAAGAGTTGCAGGCGGTCAAGGACGACCGGAAACGCAATCAAACGTCACAAACGTCGCCGTTAATGAAAAAACAAGTCGAGGTGGTGAAAAGAGCGAGAGCGCTCTTCGATAATAGAGAGAAACTTTCACCGAACCCCAAAAAGAAACGGGATACGGCGGTGAAAGCCGGAAATAAAAGTGCGCCACAAGAGGCACAAAAAACTGCGCATCCCGTGGCTGGGAATAAAGGTGGAAATACCAGTTCGGCTGCGCAAAGCGAATAGAAAACTGTGCCCCCACGTACACGCATCCCGAAAAGTAAAGTGCGCCCTGACGCAATATTGGTTAAAACTACCGGAAAGAGCTCGTATGCGGACATCTTGCGAAGCATTAAAAGCGGCCCCGAAACTAGTAACTTGAGCGAAATGGTTTCGAAAGTCAGGAAAACGGCTAAAGGTGAGCTACTGCTTCAATTGGCAAACCCGACTTCGGCAGAAGCGGACAATTTTGAGGCAGTGGTTCAGAAAGCGCTCGAAGAAGATGCGGTGGTGCGAAAGTTTACACAGGAAACCCAAATCGAGATAAAAGACATCGATGAGGTAACAACCAAGGAGGAAATCCTAATTGCGCTAGAGTCTCAGACGGGTGAGAAAAATATTCCACCATCGGCATTGAAGTCGATCCGCCAAGCATATGGCGGAACCCAGACGGCAAGTATCTCACTACCGGTAAGGGTAGCAAACAAGCTGCTCGAGGCGGGAAAGATAAGAATTGGATGGGTCATGTGCCGAATTCGTGCCAAGCTGAAACCACTACAATGCCATAAGTGTCGGGATTTTGGACACCTGGCTAAAGCATGCCAAAGCGTAGAAAGTGACTTTACAAGCGCTTGCTTTAACTGCGGCAGTAAAGATCATAAGGTGAAGGACTGCAAGCAGGATCGGAAATGCCGGCTGTGCACAAAGAGCAACAAAGCGGATGTAAACCACCTCACTGGCAGCAGAAAATGCCCCTTCTTCCACGAGGCTCTAAAATGCACGAAGAAATGATGCGTTTGATTCAGATTAACCTTAATCACTGTAAAGCGGCACAGGATCTGATTCAACAAACAATACGGGAAGAAAATATCCAAGTGGCTTTGCTAAGCGAGCCCTACGTAGTGAAGCAAAATAGCCTCTGGTCAGTGGACGCGACAGCTAAGGCCGCTACTGGAACTGCAGTGCGGTGCCATTAGATATAAGGCCAATCACATCTGACAAGTTCTTCGTCTGTGCGAAGGTGGACGATATATTTATTTATAGCTGTTATGTGCCCCCAAGTGCCACCATCAGCGAGTTCCAAGACACAATGGATAAGCTAGTCAGCGACGCTAGAGGAAAGTGGCCGCTGCTGATTGCCGGAGATTTTAATGCATGGGCCATTGAGTGGGGCTGTAGAAAGACAACAGCAAAAGGAAGAGCGTTGTTAGACGCATTTTCTACATTGAATATCCCTGCTGAACACCGGAAATAAGCACACGTTTAGTAAAAATGGAGTGGGTTCAGCCATTGACTTGACGTTTGTAAGTAACGGTATATATCCACTTTCAACTTGGACTTTGGGCGACTTCTACACGCATAGCGACCACCAGGCAATAATTTGTAGCATCCGCCAAGCCAAACCATCTTATCGGGCAGAAAATAGACCCAGCGCAGAAAAAATCAGTTGGAAATTGTCATCGCTAGACAAAGACATCTTTATGGACTCACTATCGCAGCTTGATGCAACTCTTCCGGCGCAATCAGCAGCTGAAGAGTTAATTGCCATCCTAGTAAATGCCTGCGATGCTTCTATGCAACGGAAAAAGCCCTGCAAGAGGCATGCTCCGGTCTATTGGTGGAACGAGACTATTGCAGAGATTCGCGGGGAATGCAGCCGCGCTCGAAGAAAATGTCAAAGAGCAAGACAGAGCGCCAGCTTCCGCGAGCTGCAAGCTGAGCATAGAAAGCTCAGGAAAAAGTTCAAAAAAGCGGTAGTCGAGAGTAAACGGCAATGTTTCCAAAAACTTTGTGATGACACAGAAAGCAACCCATGGGGCCTAGGGTATAAGATAGTCACCAAAAAATTAAAAGGGTGCAAACAAGCCCAGCCGACATGCCCAACTCTTCTGGCAAATATTGTGCACACTCTGTTTCCAAGCCAAGCGGACTTCAGGCGGGAAGACTTCGGCGACAAAGAAACGGAGTTTCCGGAAGTGACAGACGACGAGATAGTAGGAGCTGCAGGAAAGCTCTAGGACAGGAAAGCGCCAGGTCCAGACGGAATCCCAAACTCCGTGCTGAAAATCGCTGCAAAGGAACGAACGGTACTATTTACAACCGTATTCAATAAATGCTTCGCGGAAGGGGTATTTCCGAACATTTGGAAACGGCAAAGATTGGTTCTCTTACCAAAATCTGACAAGCCAGCAACTGATCCATCCGCATACCGACCCATCTGCATGCTGGACACGGCTGGAAAAGTTCTGGAAAAGATTATTGCAAATCGCCTCTCAGCCGCAGTTGATGAAAATGGAGGACTGGCTGACATGCAATTTGGGTTCAGAAAAGGCAGGTCCACAATCGATGCAGTGAAGATAGCCACGGACCTTGCGCGGAAAGCAATCAGTGGTGAACGCTGGATGGGGGGTACAAAAGAGTACTGCCTAATAGTAACGCTGGATATAAAGAATGCTTTTAATACAGCGAAATGGGCACAAATCACGGAAATCCTAAGAATGAGAAACATCCCTAACTATCTAAGAAGGCTGATCGAAAGTTATTTCACAGACAGGCAGCTTTTCTATGAGTCCAAAGTCGGCTGTAAGAAATACAAAGTGACAGGTGGAGTGCCCCAAGGATCAGTGCTGGGGCCCCTGCTTTGGAATATAATGTATGATGGGGTGTTGAGACTAAATATCCCTAGCGAAGCGAAAATTATTGGATTTGCAGACGATATAGCGGTAGTTATAGTGGCAAAACACACACACGATGTTGTGCGGATCACAAATAAAACAGTGCAGATAATCCAGTCGTGGCCGAGGATCGCAATGTTGAAGCTTGCCGAACATAAAACTGAAGCAGTTCTGATTTCTAGCCGGAAAACGCTAGAAACAGTAACAATAAAGGTGGGTGAACACAACATCACGTCAAAGCCAGTGGTAAAATATCTCGGAATATTGATTGATGCAAGGCTTTCGTACAAAAACCACCTCGAGTATGCAAGTAAAAAAGCGGCCAAAACCGCTGCAGGCCTGGCAAGGTTAATGGCCAACACAAAGGGCCCAAGGCAACGATGCAGACAGCTACTGGCTGGAGTAGTAAAAAGCACACTTCTGTATGGATCCCCAATATGGCACCAGTCGCTAAGCCACAGATCATATGGTAGAGAGGCGAGATCAGCCTACCGCCTGTGCGCCCTCCGCGTGTGTTCTGCTTTTCGCACAGTCTCAGAGGATGCGGCGCTGGTTATAGCGGGAATGTGCTCATTCGACATCCTGGCGCAAGAGTCGGCGCAGCAAGCCCCTGCGGGTCAGCGGCGGAAGGACTTCCGCGACGAGCTGCGGCGCAGCAGTACGCAGAAATGGCAACACCAGTGGAACACGGCGCAGAACGGACGCTGGACACATCGCTTGATCCCGGACCTTAAAGGCTGGATCAACAGAAAGTGGGGAGAAGTAGACTTTTACTTAACCCAAATATTAAGTGGACATGGGTGCTTCCGGGCATACCTTTACCGGTTCAAAAGGGACTCCTCGCCATTCTGCGAAATTTGTACGGAGGTAGATGAGGACGCTTTTCACGTCTTCTTTGTATGTCCGCGGTTCAATAGGGATCGACAGCAACTATCGGCGGTTTTCGGTGAATAACCGACGCCGGAGAACTTGATAGCCCATATGACGTCAGCAAAAGCGAAGTGGGACGCGGCCTGTAAGATGGCAGCTGAGAGCTGAGGTCATTGCGGGTCTCCGGGTTGCTGAAAGGCAGCGCAGCAGATGTAGGTAGTTAAAAACCATACCTGTACCGTGACGACGTCGAACAATCGACAGACGATTGAGCCAAGTGCTCAAACCCTCCTCCCCACGAAAAACCTAACGGTAGTACCGGGCGGGCTAAAGGACGAGAAAGAGGTGGTTTTAGTGAGGTTAAAGTCCCACACTGACGGGGTTTTGGCTTTCGATGCTTTCCATCTCTATAACCAAAAAAAAAAAAACAGACCCAGGAAACTGCGGAGTTCGTGTAGATTGCGTGGCCGGGGCCACTCCTTCACCGCCGTGATTTTGCCTTCATCCGTATGTACTCCGCGGGCGAAAACCGTATGACCCAGATACATGACCTCCTTTCGGAACAGCGAGCACATCTTTGGGTTGAGTTTGAGCCCAGTTTTTTATATCCGCTCGAATACCTCCTTCAGCTTTCCCAGGTGGTCGTCGAAGCTTTTGCCCATTACGATTATGTCGTCGAGGTATACCAGGCACGTCCGCCAATGCAGCCCTTTAAGCACGCGTTCCATTAGCCGCTCGAATGTTGCTGGTACGTTGAAGAGTCCAAACGGCATGACGGTGAACTGCCACAAACCATCACCAACACTGAAAGCCGTGTCATCGATCCGAGGTAGTAGATAACAATCCTTCCTGGTCACATCATTGAGCTTCCGATAATCCACACAAAATCGGGTACTGCCATCCTTTTTCTTGACAAGCGCGACCGCCGAGCACCAGGGGCCCGAAGAAGGCTCTATGACCTTTTCTTTCCGCATGTTTTCGATCAAATTTGTGACCTCTTCCCTCTTGGCCTGCGGAACTCGTCTGGGCGGTTTGCGAATCGGTTTTGCACTTCCGGCGTCGATGTTGTGCTTCACTATCACTGTTCTTCCGCCTGCTTCTGCCGCAAATATTGACCCATAGTGCTGCAGGAGTGACCTCACCTTCTGTTTCTGCTTGGCCGTCAAGTCCCTGCTCCACTGGTTCTCCTGCGGTATGACGTCCATGTTGAAACCGCTCTTCCTATTACCTCCAGGTGGGCTACTCTCGCAATAGACCACTGCTTCAGCTTCCTTACACTCGCCAATTACCTCGTCTTTACCGACATATCTGGATGCATTCAGGGGGTTCACTATTCTGACTGGTATTCTGCCATTCTTAGGTTCCACTAATGTACGTCCGATGATGATGTTGTCGTGTCCTTATTTCGGTGCTGCTACAACCCACAGCCGACTCGTCCCATCGTCCTCGTCCACCTTTGCCCACACAATCGCCTCAGAATTCACCGGTATCCTCTGGTGTTGACACGAGACAATCTTCCTTACCGCCACGCTTCGCTCATAGCCAGTGTGCAGCGGGAATTCAACGTTGGCATAGCTCAGCACATTTTCTTTCAGGTCCAGTGTAACATCGTGCCTAATCATGAAATCCACGCCGATAATCACGTCGTCCATTATATCCGCGACGATGAACTCATGTTCCAGGTTGCTGGTGCCGATAACAATCGTTTTTGTAACTTTCCCTCTTACCGGCGCGCGCTCGCCAGTCGCAGTCCGCAGCTGTATGCCATGCAGCGGTTCCCAGTTCTTCAGCAGCTTCCTTTTTATGATCGAATATGACGCTCCAGTATCCAGTGTCAATACGAACAACTTTCCATCTATCTTTCCTTCAATCGTCAAGCTGCCGGGTTGTCGTTTCAACTGCGAGACAAGGACGGCTGAGCAGGAGGTTGTATGGATCAGCTCACGCCCCTTTGGGCTGACCCGTTTCAGTTTAACGGCTCCTAGTCCTCAGCCCTGCGCTTGTTGGCTGAGCCTCGATTGTCAGCATTCCTCGCTTCAGGCGATTGCGATCGAGAACAGGAACGTAATATGTGGCCCTGCTTGACACATACCCAGCAAACAACTTTAGAGGAGACCACCCGTGGCCTGTCCGGTGGCTCAGAGCTTATGGCCTGGATCGTTATGTCGTTGTCCGGCTGGATCTGGCGTATCCTTGCAGGTGCATACGAGTGCTCCCAATCCATGTCGCCTCATATGTCATTGCGCTGGTCACCGTCTTCCTAAATTTCGGCTTGCCCATTATCAACGCACTGCGACGTGTCTCTGGGTCATGAAGACCTTCAATAAACGACTCAATCTTCAACCTCTCGAGATCATCAGCGCCAAAGGATGGGTAGCTCAACTGTACGAGCCGCTCAATGTCTGCTGCATATGTTTGCAGCGCTGAGAGAGCGTTGGCTCTTTGCCTGCGGTTCTTCAGCTCACAGTAGTACAGCGTTCTGTTGTGCTCGTCGCTGTATTTGGCTGCCAACGCCCTTATGACGGTCTCGTACTCACTTCGTAAACATTCCGGAACTGATTTTATTACCTCAGCCGCAGCACCTTTAAGAGCCAGCGCCGATCTGCGACCTTTCCATACATCGGTCCACTGATTTTCCAGAGCAGCCAGGTCGAATTGCAGCTTGAATGTATCGAACGGCGTAGTCCCATCATAAGTAGGCACTTCTGCTCGGGTGGCAACACTTTCCGGAACCCGCGGCAACCATTCTCGCGGGTGTACCTCCCTAAGCCCCTCGTCCATTTCTCTGTTCATCGAGTCTTCCAGACTATCAACTCGTTTGTTCAGGGAATCATCAAGATCGTCAACACGTTTGTTCAGGGAATCATCAAGATCGTCAACACGTTTGTTCAGGGAATCATCCAGGTCGTCGACTCGTTTATCAACATTGTCCATTCGCGCCTCGAGATGCTTAACTTTCACGTTCAGGCTATCGGAAATTTCCTCCACCTTCTGCTCTATGCGCGCAGAATTTTCCGCCATTTCTCGGTTCACAGTTTCGACTTTGGCCGAAATTTCCTGATTCGTAGTTTCCAGTTTCGCTGCCATTTCACGGTTGGAAGTCTCGAACATGCCTTTAAGTGCAACCATTAGCTGGCTCATGTCCAATGCTTGTAGTGGCGCAGCCGCCGCAGCCGTACTTTGCAGCGACGCAGCAGCAGCAGGCGATTCCTTCACCTTGGCCGACGCCGCTAGTTCTTGCTCTCCGAATTCGTGCACAGTCCAATCGACGCCACGTGGTGTAACTCCACCTTTCCGCCAGCAGTCGGCAAATTCCAGGCATCCAGCTCCTTCTTCAGCTGGTCTACCTTCAGCAGTGCGAGTTTAACCATGTCCGTGCTTTTATAATTTTATAATTTTATTTATTTAGTTATTTATTTTTTTTGTTTACTTGCAATTTTCCACAATCCCACTTCTGACACCAAATGTTACGAATACTGGTTCTAGTTCTAGTGGGCTAGTACGTATCTCTGGATTGCGTAATTTGAAATAAACAAAACCCACTTAATTTCTCAAACGCAGTTAATAAAAACCAACGATCACTTTATTTCACAAATTTTACACTTTACTGTCTGTACACTTAATTATTTACTCCGTGTGGCACATTCACTTGTCTAAACCAAGACAGCCTTTTATACCTGTCCGGTTATCGCGCAGAACGTTCTCGCACATTCCAGAGTGGACTAAAGGCTTCCATGATGATCGCGAGCCATCATTGCCAGGTTGGACTAAAAGTAGCCATCATTGCCAGGTTGGACTAAAAGTTTCCATCATTGCCAGGTTGGACTAAAAGTTTCCCTTATTATCGCGGCCGTCGTTGCTAGATTGAATTATAGCACGGCGCGTAGCGACAGGGTTGCTTTGCACAGCGACAGACTGTCTTATCGTTACAATATGAAACCAGAGAAATAACGAAGGGATCCATCACTCATATGTTCATTTTTTATAATGCCTTAGGCATTTCAAGATTTCGCTATCTCTGCTTCTTATAGCATTTCATTGTCAACTTCCAACAAACTGGTATTATTGTCAATTGTTTTAAATGAACCTTCGTCAGTTGGTTTACAATTGGAGGTTCCTGCCTTAAATGCTATTACAGTCGTGTCTGAGTACACCAATACCTCGCTTTGCGTCGTTTCGTTTTGCGTTGTTTCGAAGTTGCGTCGCTGCTGAATTAGTACTAATTTTCACTGTGCTTCGTTAGATTTTCGAAGTTGCGTTGTTTTGGGTTCGAGTCTTGCATTTGTTTTTTTAATTATCTTTTTTTTTCTAAAAGATAGCACGTCTTTTGTTTCTAATTACGCCATGCTATCAAAACTCGGGGATTCCCTTTCTAACTTTTGTGAAAGAAAGCCGACTTACGACAACAGCCACTATGGACTCATCAGACAGTGATTCATTTTTAATTTGTTTTTATAAATTAATTGAATATTTTATTTTGTTTTAATTGAATTTGTTTTTTTTTGGTTCTTGTATGTTTGTAATAAAATTGTATATTATTTTTGTTTTTAAATGTTTACTTTGTTCAATTTTCTTTTTAAAAAGTAGTATTTTCGTAACCCTGGAACCTATCTTCGATCTTTACATGGTTTGCTAGAGAAAATCATAATTCACTTTGCGTCGTTTCAATTTGCGTCATGTGTTTTTGGAACGTAACCACGACGCAAAGTGAGGTTTGGGTGTATAGTGAACACCCTATATAGTGAACATCCAAATTTTTACATGGAGTACTCTAAATAGTGAACAATCGAAACCCCTAAATAGCGAACAAAATTTTGATCTTTCCAAATTTGAAGCAAAATTGTTGCTTTTTTACACAAGAAGGAATCAAAAATTAAAGAGAAGAAATTTGCATATTTGCTGTTGATTGTTAAGCGGTTTCTTGACCTTAGTGGTTATGTTTTTTGTCGAATGCAAACCGATTGTGGATGAAAGTGGACTTGTTTATGTGTATCTAAAACTTTGTGAACGCAAGAAGCAAACGACTATTCGCTAGTTCTTTCAATAAGCATACATTTATGTTTTCCTACTAATTCATTTTAATTTTCTCTTGAATTTATATACACAAAGTGTATTTTGAGCAAATAAAACAAGTTTTTGAACAAAAATTTTAACCTTGATAGAGTGAACAACCTCAATACTGTGAACAGGCTTTGCAATAAACCATCCATTTATTTCTGAAATATTCATTTTTCGGAAATTTAAAAAGCCGAACTTTAAGGGACCCGAAATCATTCCTATAGCTCCTTTGACAGGAAAAAATAGCGCATTTCTTGTTATTTTTACGCTTTTTGTCGCAATTGTTTATATTCATGATAAAAACTTGATGACGTTAATACAAGTAAAATCAGGTCAAGTTTCTAAAAAAGGGTCGTCAACAAAAGTTTTTGGGGATTCAACCACGTCAGATTTCGCTTAAATTTTTCAATTTAAACACAATTTTTAGGGATTCATCCACGTGAAAATGTTTTCAAATCAGTTAACGCATGGCATACGAAAACACGCAACCAGAGAGCGCCAAAATTATATTGATAAGCTGTTCTCAGCAAATTTGTTGAAGCGAAAGCGAAATTGAAATTATGTTTTTGCTTATTTGGTGGTTGATTATTTAATTGTGTGTGAAGGCAACGCACACAATTTTGCGAATATTTTCGAATAGCCCAAGTGCGTATGGGACCTGCAGCGCTGATAGCAGTGACTACGTGACGCGAAAGTGAGAGGAGAAGTGTGAAAAAAGCCACAATACACACATAAAATTCACCAATACTCTCACATAACAGCTGATACTCCGGCCCCACAGCTGATATTCCTGACTCCATACAAACTGAAAATGGAGGGTTGTTGTGTTGGTCAATTCCAAAATGGAGGGTTGTTGTGCTGGTCAATTTTCATGTGTGAGGGTTATCGTTGTGGTTCATTTTTAATTGCATAGAACATTAATTTATTTTTTGCACAGAGTTCTGTGATATGTTTATAGAAAAATGAATATAAAATTCTATTACTGCTTACAAATATAATAATATCGTTTGAATATGTCTTTAACATGTCATTATTTAAGTTTTCATTGACTCATTATCAAAAATCACCCTTGTGTCTAGAAAAGTGCATTTTACACCAAAAGCATCTCTGAACTCCGATGATTTGGTGTTTATTTTGCGAAACGCAAATCGGGTTGACCCTGGATGGCTGCTAAATGTGCAGCTGCACATAATAACATAACAAATAACATAAAAACATAACAATGTTTAGAAAATGTATGCATTTTTTATTGAAATAATGACAATTATGAAAATAAAAAAATAATGACAATTATGAAAATAATAACATGCATCGAGAAAATGTATGTCTTTTCTATTGAAATGATTGACAATTATGAAAATAATAACATGCATCGTATTAATACGCCTTTTCTAAAAAATACGAAAGACAAGCTACCTCTAAATTGCAACTTTGCGCTTTGTTCTAACTTCAACGCGACCACACTGTTGAACCAATCACTGACCCACCCCTGTCGGACCTGAGACAACTGGTTCCCAAAATTTATTGGTTTTTCAACTGGTTTTTTGTAAGTAAATTTAACAGTTACTTGTTCAAGTGACTGTCAGCGACGCCACGTTAAAAGGGTAAGTTTGCTCCAAGGAAACGAGTCGGTTCTGAAGTCAGCTATGAGTGACAAGCAACTAGTTGAAAAACTACATGGTTCAACCAGTCCCATTTCCTACAGGGCCATGACACCTCACACAGATTGTGTATGTGAAATGCAAAAAATGGTCAACAAATTCGCCAGTCCCCTGCCAGTTTCGTATCACGTCATCACTGGCTGATAGCAAGGCCAGCGATAAGCGATTGGAAAGTGGCAGGAGAAGTGTGAAAAAATCGACAATACACACACAAAATGCACCAATACTCTCACATAACAGCTGATACTCCGGTCCCACAGCTGATACTCCGGCCCCACAGCTGATATTCCTGACAACATACAAACTGAAAATGCAGGGTTGTTGTGTTGGTCAATTCCAAAATAGAGGGTTGTTGTACTGGTCAATTTTGTGGTTCATTTTTAATTGTATAGAACATTAATTTATTTTATGCACAGAGTTCTGTGATACGTTTATAGAAAAATGAATATAAAATTCTATTATTGCTTACAAATACAGTCTGTCGAGTAGAAGCGTGATCGCCGTAACTTGGAAACTATTTGTCCGATTCGTTTCAAACAAACTGCATTTTATGTGTTTATAATATTTATTGTATGCAATATTTTTAATAACAGGTATAGTCACCGCCATTCGCTATTATGGTCTCAAACCTCCGACCCATACTTTGCGCTAAGATCTGAGCAAGTTGCCGAGGCAATCGACTTCAAATTAGCCGAATTTGCCTCGATAACGGTTTTGCTGTCAATATACTATTTCCTCTGAGTTTCTGCTTTACTATTTCCCATACATTTTCTATCGGGTTGGCGTCAGGCGACTGTGAGGGTGAATCTAACACCTCTACCCCATTTTGCTGTTTCCACTCAGCACACATTTGACTGCGATGTTTGTGGTCGTTGTCTTCTTGTATAAATCAAGGGGGCCTCTTCTTCCGAAAATCTTCGCAGCTGATGGTAATAAATCGTTTTCATAAATTTTGTTCATCAAAACCGCGTTCAAGTTGATGGTAATAACGAAAAGTCGCTCAAATCCTTTTTCTGAGAAGTACCCCCAAACATGGACCTTTACTGGGTCTTTAACAGTTCGTTGGAACAATCGGTTGATGGCGGCACACCAAGATCGATTTATGCTACTATTTGCCCAAAATTGGAATTCATCCGTAAATATTACATCATTCTAATTCCGATCTGAATTGGCATGAGCCCAGCCAAGCCGTTTTTGAACGTGTGATGATGAGAGCAACAGTTTGTTCAAAGAGCTCCGGTATTTAACGTCGTTAGATCTTAAACGTCGTCGAACCGTCTCTTTTGATATTTGAACATCAATTTTCTCTACAACTGCTTTAGCTTTACGCAACGATAAGCCCGGCTTTGTCGCAAACAAATCAATGATTTTCTTGTCCTGGTTTCGGTAGGTCTTTTTTTCAAGGCCCCGCCCAGCCAAATCGTCGAAATTTTTTGCTTCCATAAACCGATTCGTTCACCTCGTTACGAATGACTTTGACTTCTTCATATATTTTGCTGCAGCTAAACGTGACATTTACGGCCTTCTAGGGTGTAGACAAAGGAATACGGCTTCAAGTCGCTTCTCGCACGCGGAGCTCATCTTGTTAAAACACCCTGTACTTTGTTGTTTCACGAGACTTACAATTTTTGCAGTGCGTATTACAAAAATGATGAGGCTACTTAGGTGCATTCAAATTTTTTTGATAACGGTACTCTAAGTGATAATTTGGTCGATCACGCTTCTACTGGACAGACTGTATAATAAAATTGTTTGAATACGTGTCTAACATGTCATTATTAAAGTTTTCATTTGGGGTTTTAGAATTGTAAACAGAAAACTTCTGTATAGAACTTTATAGCGCTCGAGGGTTATTTGTTGTATTTTTCAAGTGCTAGGTGTGTCAAAAAGAATTTCAAGCTCCAAAAGTTTCCAAACAGACCTATTCACTGACCCAGTAGACGACGCCATGACACCTCACACAGATTGTGTATGTGAAATGCAAAAAATGGTCAACAAATTCGCTTCCCCTGCCAGTTTCGGATCACGTTATCACTGGCAAGGCGCATAACAGCAGCAGTAGCATCATCAAAGACTAATAACAGCGATTAAGCGATGTGAAACTAGGAGAGTAAGCCGATTTTTGTGCGTTTTTTGCAATTCACGTACACAGTCTGTGTATGTTGGCAGTTATCAGCTTTTCACAGTTTGTTGCTCTTTTCCCGATATTAGGGATTAGGGATTCCTTTCAATTATTTGCTTTTCAAAGTATTGTAACGATAAGACAGTGTGCAAAGCAACCCTGTCGCTACGCGCCGTGCTATAATTCAATCTGGCAACGACGGCCACGATAATAAGGGAAACGTTTAGGCCAACCTGGCAATGATGGAAACTTTTAGCCCAACCTGGCAATGATGGAAACTTTTAGCCCAACCTGGCAATGATGGTCGCGATCATCATGGAAACCTTTAGTCCACTCCAGAATGTGCGAGAACGATCTGCGCGATGGCCGGACAGGTATAAAAGGCAGCCGGGTGCGGCGCAGCCAGTCAGTCTGATTTTGACTAGTGAAGGTGCCACACGGAGTAATTAAGCAAATAATTAAGTGTAAAGACAGTAAAGTGTGAAATTGGTGAAATAAAGTGATTGTTGGTTTCATTGACTGCGTTTGGATAATTAAAGTTGTTTTATCTTCAAATTGCACAATCCAGTGATACGTACTAGCCCTCTAGAACTAGCATTCATAACATTTGGTGTCAGAAGTGGGATTGTGGAAAATTGAAAATAAAAAAAAAAAAATAAATAAAATTATAAAAGCACGGACATGGTTAAACTCGAGCTGCTGAAGGTGGACCAGCTGAAGAGGGAGCTGGAATTCGCCGACTGCTGGCGGGAAAGTGGAGTTGCAGCTGCGCTTGCGAGAGGCGTGTGAATCACGAGGCATCGATTCGGCTGAACACGAGTTCGGAACGCAGGAGCAAGAGGCGTCGGCCAAATTGGAGGAATCGCCTGCGGGTGCTGCGTTGATCCAAAGTACGGCTGCACCGGCTGGACCATTACAAGCAGTAGACATGAGCCAGCAAATGATTGCAATAAAAGGCATGTTCGAGACTTCCAATCGTGAAAATCGTGAAATGTCGGCGCAGATGGCAGCGAAAATGGAAACTGCGAATCAAGAGATGGCAGCGAAGCTGGAAACTACGAATAGGGACATGGCAGCGAAAATGGAAACGGCGACCCATGAAATATCGGCGCAAGTGTCAGAGCGAATGGAAGTCAAGCTTCAGGAAACTTCTGCGCGCTTGGAGCAGAAAGTGGAGGAAATCTCAGACAGGATTAATGGGAACGTCGAGCACCTGGAGACGCGAGTAGAGCACTTGGATAAACGAGTCGACGAACTTGATGATTCCCTGAACAAACGAGTTGATAGTCTGGAAGTTGATAGTCTGCTTTGGAGAGTCAGCGGACCGATGTTAGGAAAGGTCGGAGACTGATACTGGCTAAGGGCGCTGGCAGCCAGATACAGTGACGAGCACAACAAAATGCGGACAACAGACGTCGCCAAGAGGGGCTGCCGCTCTGCAACACCATTCGTGCAAAACCGAGTGCAGGCATAACTCGCGAGCCGAAAGCAAAGAATAGATAGTTGACGTCCGGTTGGTAAGCGTTATGCCAGAGTGGTCTGCGGAGAGGCTACAAAAAGACCAGCGTGAGGATGCGGATCTTGCAAAAATCGTCGAAGGCAAGGAGCAAGGCGCACGTCCAGACTGGCAGGGGATGGCCGGTGAAAGCCCGATCGCTAAGGCTTACTGGGCATAGTGGAAAAGTCTGCGGCTGAAGGAAGGCTGCCTGCACCGCGAATGGGAGAGCGCGGATGGTCGGACCAGCAGCCCCCTAATGGTAGTGCCGAAATGCAGAATCAACGAGGTCATCGAGGCATACCATAACGACTCCAGTGGAGGGCACCTAGGCATGACCAAAACAGTCGCCAAAAAAAAAAGACGATTCTACTGGATAGGATGTCAGGAGTCTGTAGCCGAGTGAATTAAGAGCTGCGACCGATGTTCAGCCGCGAAAGGGCCGACAAGAAGATCTCGAGGCCGCATGCAGCAGTACAACGTGGGAGCGCCCTTCGAGCGGATTGCTATGGACGTCGCCGGCCCATTCCCAACTAGCACTCAAGGCAACAAATATGTGTTGGTGGTAATGGATTATTTCAGCAAATGGCCCGAATTGTACCCTATTCCTAACCAGGAGGCCACTACGATCTCGGAAAAGCTGGTAAACAACTGGGTAGCCAGGTTCGGAGTTCCGTTGGAGTTGCACTCAGATCAATGCCGGAATTTCGAGTCTGCGGTATTCAAGGAAGTGTGTGAGCTACTGGGGATAAAGAAAACTCGTACCACGCCCTTGCACCCACAGTCCGACGGCATGGTGGAACGCTTTAACCGGACCCTGGAGGAATACCTGCGGAAAGTGGTAGGCAGAAATCAAAGGGATTGGGACACGCATATCCCCCTGTTCCTGATGGCGTATAGGTCAGCCCCGCACGACACGACATCACTCACTCCAGGCCGAGCAGTGTTCGGCACAGAGTTGCGGTTACCCGCTGACTTGAAGTTCGGGGTAGTCAGCACAACGGGAGGCGCTAAGACGGACTACGTGGTCAATAAGCGGGGGAGGAGCCGCACCAAACTGGTCAGCGATAAGGCGAAAGCCAGATATGATCTACGGGCCAACTCAGCAGGGTTCCAAGAAGGCGATCTGGTAATGCTCTACAACCCGCAGCGGAGGAAAGGTTTGTCTCCGAAACTTCAAGCGTCATGGGAAGGACCTTACGAAGTCGTGACTAGGATAAACGACGTGGTATACAGGATTCAACGTTGCAGCAATAAAGGCGCTAAGCTGAAGGTAGTCCATTTGGAGCGCCTGGCGCCTTATCACAGCGGAACCTCGGCACTTGCTCGGGACGAACAAGTCTAAGTGGTAGGCAGTGTAACGATAAGACAGTCTGTCGCTCTGCAAAGCAACCCTGTCGCTACGCGCCTTGCTATAATTCAACCTGGCAACGACGGCCGCGATAATAAGGGAAACTTTTAGTCTAACCTGGCAATGATGGTCGCCTTTAGTCCACTCCGGAATGTGCGAGAAAGATCTGCGCGATGGCCGGACAGCTATAAAAGGCAGCCGGGTGCGGCGCAGCGGGTTAGTCTGATTTTGACTAGTGAAGGTGCCACACGAAGTAATTAAGCAAATAATTAAGTGTAAAGACAGTGAAGTGTAAAAGTGTGAAATAAAGTGATTGTTGGTTTTTATTGACTGCGTTGAGATAATTAAAGTTGTCTTATTTTCAAATTGCACAATCCAGTGATACGTAACAGCCCACTAGACTTAGTATTCGTAACACTATGTTAAAGGTTTTATGACGAATAGGAAACTCAAAGTTAAAATTGACAGTTCCTTTTCCAATATACAAGCAATTCAAAATGGAATATCACAAGGTTCTCCGCTCAGCGTTATTCTATTTTTAATAGCATAGCAAAAAAGTCGAATGCTTCTTGTCCTGGGGATTACAGGCCTGTTAGTATATTGCCAGCCTTTTCAAAGGTGTGCGAAAAGTTGATGGCAGTGCAAATCTCTACTTTCATACAAAAACACAACCTTCTTTCCTCTCTACAGTCTGGTTTTCGGCCTAGGCATACTTGCTCTACTGCTATGGTAAAAATACTTGACGACATTAGACTTAAGTTTGACATTGGAGACTTGACAATTCTTTGTTTGCTTGATTTCTCAAAGGCCTTTGACTCAGTTGACCATGTTCAAGTTTTTTGTGCAAAACTTGAACATTATTTTGGTTTTAGTGGCAGTGCGTTGAAGCTTATAGCCAGTTATCTAGAGGGACGGACGCAAAAAGTTATATCTAACAAATCTATGTCTCAGTCTCGATTGGTATGTGCAGGTGTTCCACAATGATCAGTACTTGGTCCTCTGTTGTTTAGTCTCTTTGTCAACGACGTATTCTCTGTGTGCCAGTATGTGAATGTTTATGCATATGCAGATGATATTCAAATGCACCTGTCTAGCCGAATTGGCCTTGTTGAGGATTTGTGTTTCAAAATGAACAGTGATCTGTCTGCTATCTCTAACTGGGCTACTGCCAATTATTTGTGTCTAAATGCGTCTAAGTCCTACGTTTTGCCTATTTGTCATAGTGTAGTTCACCTTGATAGTATTCCTAAGCTATATTTAGGCTCTAGTGCGCTTACATTTACTGAAAAAATAAGAAATCTGGGATTTATTGTAAACCACAATCTAAGTTGTCGTGATCATATAAATGGGGTTGTGAGCAAGGTATATGCTACACTGCGTATCTCTGCTTCGTTTGAAAATAGATTTTGGTCTAAACCTTTATGGATTTGCTTCCATAAGCACTACCAACAAGTTGAATACAATACTTAACACATCATTAAGAGCAGCTTTAGGGGCTTACAGAACAACCCCTGTTAACAATATGCTTTATGAAGCTGGTATCTTGCCTATAACTATAAAAAGAGACTTTATCACAAATAAATTATTCAAAAACCTCATGAGCAGCAACAATACACCCTTATTAAAAATTATGCCAAGTTAAATAAAAGACCAAAACGAACCCCTTTCTATTATTGATAGAATTATTACAAACAGAAAAAAATATAACTTCACATTTTTACCTATCAAACACAACAGCAGCCATCATCCACCATGGCAATATAAAAAAATCATCAACACCTCACTTTGCAAATGTATGCATATTGCAATAATGAAACCCCTGCAGCTGTTTTTCAACAAAGCTTCAAAGAAATAAAAAGAAAGTTCCACAACTATTCGTTCCTAGTTATACACTGATGTCTCCTGTTGATAACAACACTGGATTTAGTGTCACCACTGACACTAGGTTATGTTAGGTTGCGGTGGCTGCCTCTATAAGAGACACACTCGGAGGCCTGAAAGGCCCATTGTGATAACACATATTTCACCCGTTTTTGAACTGTGTATGCAACACTGTTTTTCTATCGTATGTTAAAGCTCACATTCTAAGCGGATGGGGAAAGGGGGGGCAGGGGACCTACAGTTTAACGCCGAATCCGAACGGCGATTGGCAGTTTTTCGTTCAGACTTGGAGGTTTTGCCATTGCCTGCCAAGTGCGCACTTGTGCGATTCTTGTAATTCTCATTCCCTTCATGTGGATAGCGATAGAAGTAGACGAATGGTTCACCAGCCCGAGCCAGGAATCGAACCTGGAGCCTTTGGTATGAGAAGCCAGCGCGCTACCCGCTGGACTATCGAGGCCGGCTCACCACCACTGACACTAACGACTAGAAATTCCCTAAAATAATATTAATCTGGGTTCCGGGCTGCAAAACACGCCGCAATGGCCCCAGTAAGAACCACCCCCAATATAAATGCCAAAGACGTAACAAAATATCTCAACAATAAATTTGCACGCAGATACAAAACCCAAACATGGCGAAAATGTTCAACATGGTACAAAGTAATAAATTCTCGTAAATTGACTTTAAGCCAATTCTAATCCAGCAAAAATAATTACAAACCCTACAGCTGAAAACATAGGAAAAATAATAGAATTCATAAAATTTACTATATAAAACAATTTAAATTAAATGTTCTTGTACAAATGTTAAAATATATACTCAATTAGAAGAAATGTAAATAATTTAGAAACCTAATCATGCATACTTTACTAACGAAACAGCTGAAGGCCACAGTAGCCACTGCTGTCTACCCTAAACTTATAATTTTTTAAATATAAGTCTTAATTTGTAAATAAATAAATAATTATTATATTTTTAACATATTACATATGTAAAATACTTGTATTTTAATATTGCAGTGTGTAAAATATAGAGGCAGAAAAAAGCAACAAATTCTTTAGTCAGCAGCCGGGAAGAGCTGCTCTGCAGTGCTGCTCCATAAGTTCGTGCGTTTTTTTTTCAATAGTTTCAGAATAGGCGCTTTTTGCATACAAAAAATGATTTGTGGGAGATAACAGTGTTTAATCGCTTCGGCGCGGAGCGGGATAAATAATATACACGGGATGTTCGAGTTTGTTGGGGCTCTTTATTCGTCTACTGGTGAATAACGAATGTACAGGAATTACAATAAACATTAAACGACACAAACGGCCGAAGCCGGGGAGCAGAAAATAGGGGGAAACATGAGTACAAGAGGATAAGGAAAGGAAGGGATTAGTGGTGGGATCGACAGATCACTGAACAATCACAGCACTCATTTAGCCATCGCGGCCGCCATTGCAGAGTGCAATTTATGTTGTGTCCGGGTGGAGGGTGGCCGAGACGCGGCTGAGTGGTGGAGGTGCGGCTTACGGTTGGCTGGCTGTGGGTGCGCTTAAGGATGCGCCGATGACCTCTTTGCGGAATGGCATGACCGGTCCGGCCGTGTGGTCTGGGAAGCACCTGCTGCCATAGTCGGCTGATCTGCAAAAATATGAGATGTCATTTACTTACAATAATAATATTGAGGTTGACATCGGGGCATGAGAAATTGTGGCTAAGCTGCGGGGTGTGCTTAAGCTAAGCCGGGGGAATATGGGAAAATACACATATATATTGGCTGCATTGCCATTTCTTTAGGGGAAGTGAAAATAATTTCGAGAGGGTTCGAAGGCTGTTTATAAAATAAGCCAATTCCGCTCGGGATAATTGGCTGCACGTAGGGCTCGAGAGAAGCAGGATAACCGAACGAGAATGTAGGTTTGCTCTTCAAGAGTGTGGTGGCCGGCTCTTTGATCCGGAGTTTGAACTGTGTGAGCATAGGCATTGCTGGAGCCGTTCCACCTGAGAGTGAGATCTTGTAGATCTTGGAGCTTATACACGATCAGTCCGACGTCTGCGGGATTTGCAGCGCTTGGAGCGAGTCGCACTGGAGTGGCAACTGTCCTCTTTTCGGACCCGGGATGGAGGTGGTGCAATGCGGAACTACGGGGAAATACAATTTCCGTCAGTTGCTGTGAATGTGGATCGAGTGGCGTCAAGCCCACGAACCTTGACGAACCCTCTTGTCGAACCCTTTTTCTCTGTTTCATTAGAGGCGAAAGCCATCCTGCGGGATCAAAACGGTTGGCAACGAAGGGGGGAATTTGCCGGTTTGGGAATGAGTTTGCAGGAGTGGTGGGTTCAAAGCGATTTTCCATTATTTCCGGGGGTGGAAACCGTACGGGATTGAGGGCGGCAATCACTTGTGAAAGGGCTTTCTTTAGTGCGGGAAGATTATTTTGAAGGGCGGGTCCAGTATGCATATGGCGACTTGGTACCGCTGTGGCACATGTCAAATGCGAAGGGGGTACTGGACCGCTTAATACCCACCCGAATACTGTATGCTGAGCAAGTAAGCTGCCACATACATTCCGGTGGATACCTTCGAGCATGATCTGCGGGATGAGATCACTGCCAATCACTAAATCGATCTGCGCTGTCTCGAAGGGGTTTGGATCAGCGAGTTCTAGCATGGCGAAATCTTTCTTATTAGGGGGGTGTATGTGACGAGGTGGGAGCAATTTCGTAAGCTCTTGGAGCACGATTGCTTGCACGGGGAGTTTCGTGGTAGTTTGAGGGACTGCCAATGTCAAGAAGCAAATGTGATTGGCGTTTTGCACAATCTGACCGCCCATGCCCGAGATTTGGAAGGGAGATTTCTCGATTGGCAATTTGAGGCGTTTCTGGACCTTCGAAGAAATGAAGGTACGCTGAGAGGCTTGGTCGATTAACGCTCGGACTTTGAACAACTTTCCTGCGTGCTCAATAGACACCAGTGCCGTAGGCAGAAGGGATTGGGTGCCATTATTAGAGTGTAAGGCTTGTACTTGAGGCGTACTTTGCCTGGAAGATGTGCGGGGTTTCGCATCCGAAAGGGGGAATGAGTTGCGGAGTTGTTATGCTTTCGTTTTGGAGCTGTTGCGACCTGTGATTGGGTCGTGGTCGAATGTGACCGATTAACCATTTCGGTTATTCTATGCCATATGGCATAGCCTCTTTTCATTGCCTGTTTTAAGTCAAAAACTTATGGATACTATATTTTTATATTTTTGTATTTTTCTCTGAAGGTTTTTATACCAAATAATGAAACAAATATTTTGATTAGTGTACCAAGTAAATTGTAGGGGTTCAGAAAGTGCGCAGTCCTATCGAGCTGCGTATTTTACAAAAAGATGTAACTTCGTACTTTTATTTATTCTATTACAAAAATTAATTTATTTCAAAGGTTTATGTAAGTAATCTAGTAGGTATTTATTGCTTTAGTAAGTGTAAAAAAAGTTAGATCCCAATTAAAGTTCACTAAGGCTGTACGATGTTTTTTATTTCTTACTAAGCCGCCGTGGCTCAGTTGGTTAGTGCGCGGTCCAACGAGTCGCATGCAGAGCGACGCAAGATCGAATACTCCATGTAGTAACACCTAAAAAAAATAACGGGAAACTCGTTTTCTCTTTCGGTGGCTGTCCTCTCAGCTGGAAATGGCAAACCTCTGAGAGTAAAAATTGCCTATGAAAAAGCTCCCAACCTGCCGATCGGAACCGGCATAAAACTGTAGGTCCCTTCCACCCGCGTACAAAATTCACACGCACAACACGGGTGGTTGCGGGAAGCTAGGCCTTAGTCTCGCGTAAGCGGGCTGTCGTGCCAATCAATTAATTAATTATAAGCCATATGCAGGGCTGTCGAGAGGGGGGGACAAAGGGGACATCGTCCCCGGGCCCGGAGTTTCCAAGGGGGCCCGGATTTTCCGGCAATATTAGAAAAAAAAATTTTTTGAATGAAAAAATATTTCGAGTTGATCAGGAAAAAATTTGACACAAAATTGCCCGATTCTTGAAATAAAAAATTCTCATTCATTCAATAATCTTTCAAGTAACTGTGAGTAAAACAGTTTCGGAAAACCCGATCATTATCAAATCCGATCTAAAACGCCCAACCGATCAACCCATAAAAACTTAACGATCGCAAAATCCTCCCTGGAAGGGCCCGCGGAAGAGACGCCTATATAAGTGTATTAAGACTAAAGACGCTCCTGCCTCATCGACAAGCCACTAAACTTGTTCTGAGGTGGCGCGGCAATCGCGCAGTTTCAGTCAGTCACATTAAGTCAGGCATCACAGTCTGCCACGGTCAATAGTGGAAAATCAAACTGAAGTGCTCAATTGTTAGAGAAACATCAAGTACAAAGAGACACGTGATTATGCATTTTGTTGCCAGAGGGTTAGTCACATCTAATATCAGTCATAAATATGAATTTTCGGAAAGATATTTATTTATTAAAAACCTTCCTTCAAATATTGAATCGAGAATTAATTTGAACAGAAAGAAAAATGAAACTGTGAAAAGTGAGGTTGTGTTCGAATGTTGTGATAGGTTAGCATTCTTAGATATAGGTGTGGCTCTTCAGCAACTCGCGTATTTTTTCATGATAATGGAAAAATAATTATACTGCAGTTTTAATCAAGGGGGTTACACTCAGATTCCAGACGTCGTCGCTTGATGGTCTGCAAGAATCGAAGCTGTTAGGCCTTTCGCGAGTCACATTGTGGGACTGACCGCGGCTTTGCGCGAGTTGAAAGAATTGAATTTAACCGCGGACACTCAAAGGGACATTAATGGTATTCTCAAATATATGAGTAAGTTTGAATGTGTGCTGATGTCATCCATGTGGTCGAAGATCTTGTCTTTAATCGACGAAAGAAATCTCGTTCTTCAAGCTAAAGGTATCACAATCGATGTTGAAGTCAGAAATCTTTCTAGTTTATTGACAGACTTGAAATTTTTGCGGGATCGTTGGGGTGCACTTCTGAACGAATGTAAATTAGTTGCTTCAGCGTTGCAAGAAGCTATTGACATCTCAGCAGAGTTGCCATCGCAAAAAGTGGGCCGGAAAAGAAAACGTCGCATAGTTGATTCTAATGATGGAATTGAGAAAGAACCAGAGATAGATGAAGAGACACATTTTCAGCGAAATACGTTTTTTGTTATTATTGACTCAGTGATCGCGGGACTCACAACTAGATTTGACGCTGCGAAAAATTTGAACGATACCTTTAATTTCTTGTGGCAATTTCCAGAGTTGATTGAAGACAAGGTCCAAGATAAACCGGCTAATTTTGTACAGAAATATCCATCTGATGTTTCGGACGAATTGCCAAACGAAATGACACATTTAAAACATATTCATTCAGCAAATTTCAAAAGTGATCTAAGCCCACTGTCACTTTTAAATGAAATTTATGAGAAACATTTAAATGCGATATTTCCAAATGTTTGTGTTGCTCTCAGAATTTTCTGTACCCTGCCAGTAACTGTTGCGAGCGCTGAGCGCTCTTTTAGTGTATTGGCGAGAATCAAAAATTTCCAAAGATCGTGTTCTTCGCAAACACGCATCTCAGGACTTGCGATACTTTGCTTGGAATACGATTTGGCCCAAAAATCTGATTTCCGTCGTATTATAGAAACTTTCGCTTCAGCGAAAGCCCGAAAAGCGTGCTTAAAGTAGATCAAAGTTATAATTACTTAGAATTTATACATAATCAATAGATGTATTTATGTAAATGAGTATTGAATAATTATTGAATAAATTTTTTTCTAAATCGAATTTGCTTTTGTGATAACTGCTCATTCCAACAACAAAAAGTTATAAAAACATATAAACTTTGTGGATCATCATCCTGACTTCTACTACAAAATTTCCAAAATTACTTACAGGGGCCCGTCATTACTAGTCCCCGGGCCCGGTTTTCCTCTCTACGGGCCTGGCCATATGGCATGATGCCCAAAAACCACTTTTTCGAACAATATTTTAAAAAATAACTTTTGATTACACTGTGCGACAGCTTTTTCTAACCCGGAACCGACCAAGACTAATCAATAGTACTCTTATAGAGTAACAAAACCCTAGCTGGGTTTTCCAAAGTTAGTTGCCTTTTCCAAGTTACAGCCGTGTAAAGTTTGTGTGTATAAGGGTTTTTTCAACCAGTTTTTTCCTTATAAGTCTTAGATATTCAAAATTTTGAATAGCTGTCTTCAGCAAACTTGCTGCTAATTCTTAGATGAACAAATTCTCTGAACACTGTGTAACAAAATTATTACACCTTATCGAAACTTTGGGGGTCAATGTTAAAAAAATCTACTTTTTTTGATTGTAATAGAAAAAAAACGTGTTTTTTATTCTATTAATATTAATGCAAAATCGCATTTGTGTTGCTAAAAATTAAAAAAAAAATATGCTTTACCCTCTAACTTCACAAAGTGATGTTTTTTTGCAAACTAAAGTGAAAAAATGTTCAAGTCTAAATTTGAAATTTTATTGTACACATACTTTAGTCTATTTAAAAAGTTTTGTGGTGTCTTTTATACCTGGAGTTGTTAATGGTCCAGATATACGGAAATGAATGAAAACAGAGACATTTGATCTGGTGTCAGTTGGTTATGAATTGAAAGCATGGCAATCGATAAAAAAGTTATTAATGGATTTTTGGGCAAATATCGTTCTGAAATCTATAAGAGTTCAGTACAGCGTATGAAAAGATTGAGAGAGAACGGCGCAGTATGAATGACACACTCAATAGCAAACAATCTCCAAGTGGGGTCATGCGAACAGGGTAAATTTTAATTCTCGCAAGAACCAATGTTGCCTGTTATCCCACAAACGAGTCTCCCCACGTCCCTGGTTATGGGTGGTGTGAGTCAGAGAACTGCACGAGTGCCTATTTTTATGACTCTGAGTATACTCGCCTTAAAAGCGGTTGCGGTGTGATCGCCACCGCATTGATTTTGTATGAGTATTTACCATACCCATATATGTAATACTTCTATATTGGCACTAAGCTCAAAGTACATTCGCCAACATCACAGTACAGCAATAGTGAAATATGAGCGAAAAAGCGATAAACGAATGTACTCTAACAGCTGTCAAAAGTGGCAAAACAGTCAGGTGCGTTCAGGCGGGAAAAAAATTGACTGGAAAAAAATAAAAATTTGTCGAAATTAACTGAAATTTCTTCGACCGCCCCTGGAGCAGTTTCACAGTTGTTTATGTGTAGAAGTGCACATGTATACACGCATAGAAATACATTCACAAAATTTCGTGTTTTCTGTCTCATCGCTTGTCTCCCTTTGATTTCCGAATGAAAACACATTGTGAAGATACGTTAGTGCCAATATAGAAGTATTACATATATGACCATACCCATGTCGATTTGAGTATTGGTGCGTTTAAGCTACTAGCATACTCAAGCATATGATTTCGCGGTATCTGCTTTACTTTGCTTCGTAATTTTTTTTATCACATTCGGCAATCGTACCCGACGAGTACGATGACTAGTATGAGTGCTACTCGTACTTCGTGTGCACAACATAAATAATATGTATATGTATAAGAGAATGCAGAGATACATATTGGGCAAAGTGAAGATGAGTGAAGTCAGTAGCAAATAAGAATAACTATGCAGCCGGCTGCAAAATTGACACCGCGATGTTACTGTTTTTGTTTGTAGCACTCTCATATAACGGTAAACAGCCTATTTAGCGTTATCAATGATTGTGCGTATATTGATGATTCTGTTTCTTACTGAGAAAAAAGTCAATTGTTGCAAAAAGTTTATTAGTTTTGAAGTGTTCCTGCAAGCAGTTGGAACAATTTCGGCATGGCGTCAAACAATGATTTGGTTGCTGAATATATTGCGAATGGAACTTACTCCCTGTCACCAAAACGCTCCTTCTTAATGGCCTTCGTAGACGATTTTTATTTGCATGTATTGAATTTTTTTCGATATTCAGTCGCGCAAAAGATACATATCGATTTTTCGAGTTTATGTGTTAATACTGTGCACAATGCATTTATCTACAAATAAGAAAAAGCTCAGTATATTTTGTTGTTGTTTACTGTTGCAGCTCAATGCAAAAGAGTCCTAACTCAAACGAAATACATTTTTGTTAAAGTTAATTTTAAACAAAATTCTGACCATTTTTGTATATATTTTTAATTATTATTAAAATTAACTATGAATTTTCAAAATTTTTCTTTCAACTTTTTAAGTGTCATTTATAATTATTAAATTCAGAAAAAGTGGCATAACTTGAAATAATTCGGTAATTATTGAATTAACCCTTGTGTGCGCACCTAGGTCTGGCCAGACCATATTCAACTTTGGGTCCACTTTTAGTAAGATTGTAGTACAGCTATCGGGTTCATATTTCATGATATCCTCAACTGATCCTTTCTAAGCACAAAAACCAATATATGAACAAAATTTTTACAAAAACAAGGCGAGAATCGTGCAAAACGTATTTATACCCCTTAGTTTAACCCCCTATGGTCTGGCCAGACCATGGTGTATTTTCATACAAAGTTGCCTGTTATTTTCAGTTTTTTTTGTTATTTTCGATGTAATTAGTGTCAGAATTGTTTATAAATATTTTTTTTCGTTTGTTCCTTATTCAATTCTCTACGGAGCATAGGGCTGCAACTAAGTTTTTCCATCTGACCCGATTTGAAGCACTTTTTTCGTGCCATCTCGTTAATAGTGACATGAGTTAGTTGGCGCAAAATGTACCTGGTCCAAATGTTTTTCACTCGCCTTGGCTTTTATTTTCTTTTAGGTTATTAAATTATAATTTTTGTTAGAAAATAATGTCTGAACACATTCAAAATTAATATTTATCCATTGTATTCGCTGTTATATTCGTGTTGTTGGTGTCAATTTAATTACATTTCTGAAGCGAAGGAAGTACTTGTGCTCTTGTCGTGTCTGATTTTAACCAATTGGATTGTATGTTTTCTGTGACAGAGATTGAAGGAAGCAAATGCTATTTCGAGGATAAGGTGTACATTTTTTTTGAACTTCAACGCTGGAGTAACATCAGAGAGGACGATTTCTCTAAAAAAAAATAGTTTAAGCAGTTGCAAAAACCAAAGCTTTAGAGCAACAGAATTAAGATATTTAATTATTTATTTATTCTAAGTCATTAATTCAATAGTTTGAATAAGCTTAACTTAAATGTTGAATACTTATCACTAAAGTTTTACTCGGAAGCATACAAATTACACAGGCAAATAATTCTCGCAATTGGCTCATTGAATGAATACGTAGTTCTGTGGGATAATTGAATGAACCACTTGCACTTTTTAAAGTTTATGGAGGATTCATTTGTTGCTGGAGGTATCAGACCAGTTCAGCATGAACAGTAACATGTTGAGTATGTTATGCTTGAACGGAATGTTTTAGAAGATATTTTGTCTTATTGACAGCTAATTGACAGTTAGTTCGCAGTGTTTTGTATTAGTCAGCTACCTTTTCGACTTCAAAGCATAATTGTCAATAGTGAAAGGAATCCAGAAATAAAAATGTGTTAGATATATCAAAACACGATTTGTATATGTCCAATATAAAATCTCAATGTGTTTGAGTCATTATACTGCATTATATCCCTGCGACCACTGCATTGGTGAAGCAGTTGAGGCAAATCCATAACAACGTATTTTAGGTTTTTAATTTTTTTCCTTACTATCGTATATTTTTAATTTCAAAATTTATTTATTGAAGTTGAAATTTGCTGTGTATTTTATAAATCAAGCATAATTTTACCTTTTTACCTAAATAAAAAGTAAACAAGCAACAGAAATTATTGTATTCACACTTTCTTGTTTTTTTTGACAGGCCTACACACACAAACATACGCAGACAAACACTCACACATACTAAGATATATATAAACTCATCAACAAAAATATAAAAAAAATATATTAACCAGCACAATCCTCGAATATCCTCTTTTTTGCACCATGGTCTTGCCAGACCATGGGGGGTTCAAGTATGAGGTTTTAAGTGGGTGCGCACACAAGAGTTAAAATATCATCAAAACAGTCACAACTAACAATTTTGGATTTTCTTTTGCAAAATAAAACAAAATTCTTGTAACTTATCCTAAAGCATAATCTGTAGAATTTTCAACTAAACGGTATATACTTTATTTAAAAAAAATGTTTATTTAGCTCAAAAACAGTTTTTTGCGTTTCCTGAAAAATCAAAAATTTTTAGTTGTGTCACTTTTGTAGTGCGTGAGCAATATACGCGCTATGTGTAGAAGCTGAGTAGGCTCGTCACCCGCAAGTCGAGCGCGAGCCGAAGTTGTGTAGGTATTACGAGCTAGCATTGTTCCTGCAGGTAAAGCGCAGAACGAAATATTAAAAAAAAGCTTGAGTGCGAAAACGCACATTACTCAAAATTTCGCTCATGCTGGTTACGGTATTTACTGGTACTGTTTTTTGCGCTCATTGCTTTTACATAGTATAAATATGAACAGAACGAAAAGTATTGAGTATGTTATGATCGCATGAGGCTCTCAGCAAATGAACGACGAGTAAAATCAACACCGCACAATTTCTTTTGCGGTGTAGTATACAAAATACA
Organism: Melieria omissa; assembly: GCA_963971225.1. Taxonomy (NCBI): domain Eukaryota; kingdom Metazoa; phylum Arthropoda; class Insecta; order Diptera; family Ulidiidae; genus Melieria; species Melieria omissa. The sequence goes on along the minus strand of OZ020269.1, from coordinate 68,375,336 downwards.
GAGTATGTATGCGGTGTACTTATTGTTGCGGTGCACTCGTGCCGTTCTCTGGTGTGAGTATTGCGGAATCGGCAGCTCTTGATGTTCTGGGAATGTCCATTAAGAACGATCTTCGTTGGAACGATCATATTTTTGGCGTGTCGAAAGAAGCAGCCAAGTGCCTCGGCTTCCTAAAGCGGTGCAAAAAATATTTCACTCCGTCTGATCTCCACATTATTTACACTTCCTATATCCGACCTAAAATGGAGTTTAACTCGCACCTATGGGCAGGGGCTTCAAAAACCCATTTGGAGCTCCTGGACCGGGTGCAAAACCGTGCGATTAAACTTATAGGGGACAGTAGGGCATCCAGCTCTATTGACTCCTTAGAACATCGTCGAAACGTGGCATGTGTGGTGTTATTTTACCGATACTTTTTCGGTAATTGCTCAGTGGAGATGAGCAGCTTGCTGCCATCAGTCCGGGTATTCCCCCGGGCAACCCTTTTGAACACTGGCGCCCATGCATTCCACGTTGAAACGATGTCTCAGCGTACAGATAAAGGTCGTTTCTGGCCCGTACATCGCAATTTGTTGGTGTGGTCAGCAAACGTAACCGGAGAATTTTTATGAGAAAACGAACAGACTAAAATATGTGTACAATAAAATTTCAAATTTAGACTTGAACATTTTTTCACTTTATTTTGCAAAAAAACATCTCTTTGTGAAGTCAGAGGGTAAAGCATATGTTTTTTTTATTTTTGGCAACACAAATGCGATTTTGCATTAATATTAATAGAATAAAAAACACGTTTTTTTTCTATTACAATCAAAAAAAGTAGATTTTTTTAACATTGACCCCCAAAATTTCGATAAGGTGTAATAATTTTGTTACACAGTGTTCAGAGAATTTGTTCATCTAAGAATTAGCAGCAAGTTTGCTGAAGACAGCTATTCAAAATTTTGAATATCTTAAGACTTATAAGGAAAAAACTGGTTGAAAAAACCCTAATACACACAAACTTTACACGGCTGTAACTTGTAAAAGGCAACTAACTTTGGAAAACCCAGCTAGGGTTTTGTTACTCTATAAGAGTACTATTGATTAGTCTTGGTCGGTTCCGGGTTAGATTCCATGACCCTAAAATTGTCGCACAGTGTTGTTCATTATGTAGGCTTAAACAGTAATAAAATGGAAAATAATGATTTTTAAAGTTACAAACAAAAAAGAAGTACCGAAAGGGTTAAGCGATTGAGAGAACTGCGCATTGCCTTTGGGGAAATGAAGCTTGGAATGGTGCTTCATTTGGCAATATACGCACGTAAAATTGCTTGTACAATTCTCAACAAGGTGGGATGTCGCAAGACAATTTACGCAGAGATTGTGCTTCTTAACGTATTTTAATCGACTCTGGGGGGTGAGTCTTTTGAAGCTCTGGCAAGTCCGTATGGGATGATTTGCGTTGCAGAGTTTGCACGCGAAGTCCCTTTTTACTTGAGTGTAATAATTTAGGGATTTGTGTGGCCGATTTGGGAGGATATTGGAAGTCGAAGGTTGAGACGGTTTCGGCTTAGAAGGGCGCATACTTTGCAACCGTTCAAGTACCTCATATCTGCCGGTCAGGAACTTATCCATTTGCGACCAGGGTGGCAGATCCTTCCGGGATGTCAATGATTGCTCCCATAGAGCAAGTGTCTCTTGGGGCAATTTGGTACAACAAATGTAAACCAATAGCGGATCCCAATTGTCAGTGTCTACGGCCTGAGAATTGAGAACAGACAGACAATTGTTTATAGTGCTTTGGATCCGCTGTAGCGCCTCACTATTTTCAGTGTGGGCAAGAGCGATATTTAGGAGGGATCTGATTTGGGTGTCAACCAAAATGCGTTTATTTTCATAACGGGATTTTAGGGCATCCCACGCGAGTCCGAAATTCTCATCGGTTAATGCATATTGCTTGACAATAGCACCGGCTTTGCCTTGCGTTTTGTATCGGAGGTGATACAATTTTTGGGCTGGAGTGAGCTGGGGGTGGTTAATGTAAACCGCAGTAAACATGTCCCGAAAGGACGGCCACTGCTCATAGCCCCCGAAAAAGATTTCGGTAGCACAACTTGCAGGCAAATGTAAGGGGTATTTGCTGGTTCTAGGGGTCGAACCGGTTCCATATGCGCAGCAGGCTGGGGGGACTGAATTTGGAGCATCTCAATGATGTCCGACATCTGAGCCATGCACAACTCGTACTGGTCCGTACAGGCGTCGATTTTTTGCCTAGCCGACTCTTTGAAACCGTCGGGCTGGCTGTTGTCTTCAGCAATGAAGGCTGCTTCATGTGCGCACATAAGCCTCTCCCATTGGGCTTGCAAATTTGTTTGCTTAATTTGGACCAGGGATTTGGTCAAATCCTCAATGGGAGCCGATGGAAATTTTGTGCATAATTGCACGAGTCTGTCATACTCGAAAGTAAATTTGGCAACACTGGGATCGGTTGCTTTCGGACAAGAGATTTTGGAGCGAGTGTTTGGTGGCTCCCGAGTGACAGGAACTGTCAAACGTGCACTGGCGGACTTTGTGTGTCTGGAGGAAGGAGTCTCCATTGTAACACTTTGTCGTTTAGGGGATCGCTCCATAGGCATTTTGTACAAAAACGGCTCGACAAAGGGTAAAAAGATTGAATAAATATATTTGTATGTAAATGTAGGAGTAATAGACGTGTAGTCTAACCGCGTCCGCGCGAACGATAATTGAGTATGGAAAGAGTTGGAAATGGGAAAATTCGTTCAAACGAATTTGAACACTTGTCGAGCAGCAAATAAATAAATGTGTTTTTTTTTTTTTATAGAGATGGAAAGCATCAAAAGCCAAGGTCCCCGTCAGTGTGGGACTTCAACCGCACTAAAACCATCCCTCTCAAGTCCGAATTATCCCCCCTGGTACGACCGTCAGGCATTTCGTCAGGAGGCGGGATTGAGCATATAGCTCGAACTCTATTAGCGTTTGTTTGTCCACTTTTTATTCGTCATGGTCCGTTGTCCCGGTTTAGTCGTCGTTCGTCATATCTTACCCTTCAGCTGGCCTCTGCGCCTGAGAGAGCTGCTCCCGCTCACGTCTTCGTCTGGCTTGCTCATCGATGCGGAGTTCGGTCATTATCTCAGCGGCCATGCAGCATACCGCGCTCCATGCCTCGTCGTTCGCGATCATTAGGGCAACCAGGTTCGCTGTGGTGGCGGCGGAGCCCAGTGCCTCGTGGAGCCTCCGCCGCTGGCCCTCGAAGCGAGGGCATGCAAAGAAGGCGTGTTCTGCGTCTTCTGGGGTGTCACAGAGTTCGCACAGGGGGTCAGGCTCGAACCCAAAGCGGTGGAGGTAGGCTTTAAAGCAGCCGTGGCCGCTGATGACTTGGGTGAGGAAGAAATCCACCTCGCCTCGCTTCCTGCTGAGCCACATTTTAATGTCAGGTATTAGCCGGTAGGTCCACCTGCCGTTAGCTGTATTGTTCCAGCGCGTTTGCCACTTAGATATGCTGTCGTCTCGCAGTGTGGCTTTGGAAGCGGCACTGGTGCTCGGTTCCCCTCTGCGTCTAGATTGCTGCAGTATGCTGCGCTCGTGCGCCAGCAGGTCTAGCGGTAGGAGCCCCGCGATGACCAGAGCTGCATCTTCCGATACTGTTCGGAAAGCGGAGCAGATTCTGAGCGCGCACCGGCGATATGTCGCGTTGATACCTCGGACGTAAGAAGGCTTTACGAATGCGTCGCTCCAGACAGTCGAGCCGTACAGCAGAGTTGATGTGACAACGCCAACCAAAAGTTTCCTGCATTGCTGCTTGGGACCGGACATATTTGCCATGATCCTGGACAGCGCGGTCGCTGCTGCTGCGGCCTTGTTGTTTGCGTGTTGCAGGTGGTCGCGAAAGCAAAGCCGATGGTCGAGTAAGACCCCGAGGTACTTTACATACGGCTTCGAGACGATGGTGCTACTGCCGACCGTAATCGTTGCTTGCTCAACTTTCTTGCGGCTACTGACAAGGACTGCCTCCGTTTTGTGAGCAGCTAGAACCAGCGATTTAGCGTCCAGCCACTCCTGTGCTGCTATAATAGCTTGCTCTGCGATCCGCGTCACCTCTGCCAATGTTTTGGCCACCGCCACGATCGACACGTCGTCAGCGAAGCCGACGAATGTCACCCCTACAGGGACTTTGAGGCGCAGGATGTCGTCGTACATGATGTTCCATAGCAAGGGCCCTAGGACGGACCCTTGCGGAACCCCGACAGTGACTTTGTGGTCAACGGTACCGTTTTCACTGTCGTAGCGCAATGTCCTGCCGCTTAGATAACTGGAAATTATCTTTTGCAGGTATGCCGGCACGTCGAGTTTATGCAGCGCGCCGAGTATGGCTCTCCAACTGGCACTGTTAAAAGCGTTTTTGACGTCTAGCGTCACCAGCAGGCAATACTTTTTGGTCCCACCGAGCCAGCGCACGCCTTCAGTCGCTTTTTGGGCTATATTCTTCACCACGCTGATCGCATCCGTTGTCGAGCGGTTCCTCCTAAACCCAAATTGGTTACAGGAAAGCCGATCGTCTACGTGGCTCTCCAGCCGTCTTTTCAAGATTCCCTCGAACAGTTTGCCGGTAGAGTTCAGCATGCATAGTGGCCGATAGCTGGCGGCGGTAGATGGATTTGCCGTTTTAGGTATCAGTACCAACCTTTGTAGTTTCCATGCTGATGGGAAAACTCCGTCATTGAGGCACAGGTTGAAGACGTGCGCAAAGGCGCCTGAGCTAATGGCGATAGCTTTCCTCAAGGCTACATTGGGTATGCCGTCAGGACCTGGCGCTTTGCGGAGCTGAATAGCACGGGCAGCGCACTCTACCTCTTCGGCCGTAATTTCTGGAGTAGTTTCTGTGCGCTCCACAATGTGATTTCTGGCAAAGTCAGGGTGTTTTGGAAAAAGCACGTCCACAATATCTGCCAACAGTTTTGGGCATGTTGGCTGCGTTGTTTTTTTAAGCTTCTTAAGCACCAGCTTGTACGCCATGCCCCATGGATTGCTTTCAGCGTCATCGCACAGCTCTGTGAACATTCTTCGTTTGCTGTCGCGTATGGCATTCTTGATTAGTTTGCGCCTTTTTTTAAATGCGAGCCGATGTTGCTCGAAGGTCGCTGTGCCCCGCGCGCGCTGGCATGTGCGTCTTGCCCGATTGCACTGTGAACGCAGCTCAGCAATCTCGGCATTCCACCAATATGCTGGCTTGCGTGATTTAGAGGGCTTCCGCCGGGCCATAGATGCGTCGCAGCTCTTTGTGATAGATTTTAAGAGCTCTGCGGCCGCCGATTCCGCGTCCGCACTGGCCATGACGTGCTCCGTGCAGTACATTGCTTCGAACAGCGCCTCATCAAAGCTGTTCGCTTTCCACCCCAAGTGCCGCTCTGTCTTGCAAACTGTGTGACGCGTTTTTTTTATATTGATTATAATAGCGCGGTGGTCGCTATGTGTGTAAATGTGTAGGGAAATATATATGTATGGGTAATAAATAAATGTGAATATGGGAATTGAGCAAAATTTTTTGTAAATGTAAATGGGTAATAAATAGAAATGTGTATGTATGTGGAAACAAACAAAATTTGTGTATAAATATGTGTGTTGGGAAAGGATGTACAAATAAATATTATGCAACAAATGTTATATGTGTAGTCAATTTGATAAAAATTTGTCTTTATTTGTGAAAAAGTGAATTTTTTGGTATGGGAATGTGAAAGTGTGTGAGTGTACACGTATGTAATATGTGTATAAATATGTGTATGTATAAATATATATATGTGTGTATGATTATTTGTTTTAGTTCGTAAAAAAGTGCACTTATTTGTATGTGAATGTGTGTGTGAATATACACGTATGTATGGGTATGTGTATAAATTGGTGTGTATATATTGATACGATGATAGATTCTGTGCCGCACTGTACAGGAATGCCTTTCTCCGCACGAATGTTTTCCAAGCATACGTGTAGGCATGCACTGTGAAGTACAGCAAAACTGTTATAAATTCGCTTGGTATAGTCCGATATGGCAAGGATGGTTCTCGAAATGGGCTGTGCGAGAATAGTCGAGCGTTTTCCAATTAGAAGTGCAAGAAACTTCGGCGCGATAAGAAAACTGGTATAAAAGCAGCAGTGGCAGCGCAAGGAGTGGAGTCTGTGTTGAGCAAGCAATGGGGAAACATGCAATAGTAGTAGTGTAAAGTAGAACAAGTGTAAATTTGTAAATAAAGCGATTGTTAGTTTTGACTACGTTGCGCTGGATAACTGAAGTTGTTTTATTTTCAAATACAATCAAAACGAACCGTCGATAACGAACTGTGGAATTTCGTAACAATATATATATTTGTATATATATGTATATGTGTATGTGATTATTTGTGTAAGTGTGTTAGTGAACGAAAAAAAGTGAAATAATTTTGTGTAGAAAAAATTGTGTGCACAGGTGGGATGTCTTTGTCCCACTGTATATGTGTAACGTGTATGTCGTGTACAAGTGTATGTATGTTAAGGTGGGTCGCGAAAAAAAAATTTTTGTTGTCACCACCTAAAAATAAAATTCAGAGTGTTTAATGACTATTTGGAAAATATTGCGATTCTGAGGTAAGCCAATTGTGAGCGGTTTTGCTTCAAAAATACCTCTAATTATTATGTTTTTTGGGTGTAACTTTTTTGTTGTTGGACATTTTCGAATAATTTTGTGCAATCCAAGAACTCCTGAAGGTTTATCTAACCAAAAAAAATTATTCGAAAATGTCCAACAACAAAAAAGTTACACCCAAAAAACATAATAATTAGAGGTATTTTTGAAGCAAAACCGCTCACAATTGGCTTACCTCAGAATCGCAATATTTTCCAAATAGTCATTAAACACTCTGAATTTTATTTTTAGGTGGTGACAACAAAAATTTTTTTTTTCGACCCACCTTAATGTATGTGTATATATGCACCACTGAAAATTTTCTAAGTTAAAGAAAATGTTCAATGTGCAGTGAAAATGGGTAATTTGTCCCACTGTATATATTGAATTGAATGTGTATTTTAAATATAAGTGTGTGTATGAGTATATATATACAGTGGCGGACAAACCGGTTCACGAATTTTCGTAAGTTAGAAAGTTTATCAAATTTTTTACTTTTTTACAACAAAAACAAAAATTTAAGTACATAGTTTTAAAATTGAAAATTTTGTTTACTGAAAAACAACAAACAAAATATTATAATTATATAATAATAAATAAAGCAACACTAAAATTCAACAAAAGTGGTGTGAACAGTTTTGACGCATATAAGCAAAAATCGATTGATATTATCTTTAATATTTTGGGTGGTCTCCGCGGGCCTTTATAATGATTCGGCATGCTTTGTACTAGATTGTGTAGTATTTTTGAGGAAATTTCCAACCACGCTGGTGAAGTTTTTTCCCATAATCTGTCAATATCCTTTGGTAAGTCTTTTTGGGCATAATTTTTCTCTTTAAGGTAAACCACTAATGTTCTATGGGGTTTAAGTCCGGTAATTGGGGTGGCCAATCAAAAATGTGTATGCCGTTTGCGGCGATCCACTCTTTGGTGGCTCTGGATGTATGTTTTAGATCGTTGTCCTGCACAAAAATTTTTTCGTGACCCGGCTTTTTATAAAAGATATGTAAACTTGATAGGTAGGAGCCCCCTCAAATCGTAATAAAGTCGCTTACCATCATTCTACTTTTGATACGGCGCAAAATTCGGACATCACTTCCACGGAAACAACCGCATGCTATAAGAGAAACAACTTCCAAACTTTGGAGTTTGTTCTATATTGCAGTTTGGGACTTCAATTTGCTTGTCTACCCAAGTGTAACGTTTACCGTCCGACTCCAAACGATGAATTTTTGTTTCATCCTACCAAGTTACTCTCCGCGAGTCATCAACGGGAGTCATTGCGTACTTCTTAGCAAATGCCAACCTGACCTTGCGATGACGACCAGTCAATAATGTTTTTTTATGTTTTGATCTTGGCTACAAATCCGCTTTCGTTTAATGTCTTTTGGACGGTTCTAGTGGTGACTTGTATACATTAATCAGCTTGTAGTACTTTTGCGATGTCTGCAGCAGTGTTAGTGGCAACAGTTAAAATCAATCTGCGAACAACACGCTGAACCACCGGAAACTACTTTTTCTTGCGACCATTTTTGCTCGATCTGGGTGTTATATTATAGCAGTCTTTAATTTTTTTATCTACACCGATTGATATTTTGTGTTTTCCAGCAAATTTCCGATAGGTGAAACTACTTTCAATGTCTTTTGCAAAAATTTTCTTTAAATTCTGCAAACAATTTTCGACCCATTTCAAATCAGCAAATTTAATTAGAAGTTATGTACTTTGAAAAGTTTTTTGGAGCATAATGTTATATATTATTTATATTCTCAATACACCGACGCGGTTCCGAATAGAACTAATAGCGATTGTCGAGACAAATGCTCTAATACGTAGCTTTGACCGATCGCGGACAAAACTGTTCACACGTGCCTGCAAATATTTCTTTAGAAAACAGTATTTTGCAGAAAATATAAACAGCTAAAATTATCATGGTATAACATGCTAGCTTGAAGTAAAAATATGGCAAACTACGATTGCTATACTCCAAACAAGTACCCGCGAAGTTAACATTTTGTGAAATTAAATTTTTTTGTGAACAGTTTTGTCCGCCACTGTATATATATATATATGCACGATTGAAAATTGTCTAAGTCGGAGAAAATTTTCAATGTGCAATGAAAATGAGAAGTTTGTCCCACTGTATCCGCTTTGTGCTTTCTTGTTTATATATATGCACTTGGGCCAAGCAGCGGGAATGCGTGCTGCCAAGTGCGTGCGAATATAGCACAAAGAGAAATGCAGAAATAAGTGCAGCAGTGGGCGCGCAGAGTGTACACAGCAGCTGGGCTGTCGCTGCTGATCTTATGTACAAGCGCAAAGACAAAGTGGGCAACTGCGAATTTAGCACAAGGAAAAGTGCGTGAATATATGCACAAGTGGACGCGCAGAATGTAAAAAGCAGCTGGGCAGTTTGCTGCTGATTTTTGTGCAAAGCACAAAGAAGAGAAGAGGAAATGGGCAATATGTGCGCACACGGAGGAGCGCTGGAAAATGGGGATAAGCGGCTGATTTTTATGTGCACGGGAAATGTGCAAAATATAACTTGGCAGTAGCGGAACTGCTTTTGCGGGATTTTTGATCCAGTTGAATATTGTATATATGTACAATATTCAACAACAAAATAATTTTGTGGGTATATATGTATGGGAATATGGGTATTTAAAATTGACTTTACAAAAATTTTTATTTTTTTTTGTTATTTGTAAAGTGTAAGTGTATGTGGGTGTTAGTGAATGTGATTGTTAATTGTTATTAAAAATTTTCGGGCTTATCTTATTAGGGCCCAGTGCCCGAGAATGAGGATTTCCTTTATATGTTGTTGTAGTCTGTCCGCTGTTTGTGCGCTGCTATGTTGTGCTGCTTGCTGTTGTTACTGCCCTTTTCTTCTTTTGCGTCTTGCTGTGCGTTTGCTGTGTTGTGTTTGTTGTTGTTGCGTGTTCTTCCTCACTGTTCTCTTTTGCTCCGTGTTGTGGGTGTGTGTTTTGTTGTTATGTGTTCTTCTGTGAGTGTGTTTGTTGTTGTTTCTTCTGCTGCCCTTCTTTTGTTTGTCACTGCACTTTATTGTCACTGCACAATGTTTTGTACTTTTTTGTTTTTAAATTTTTGAAATTTGTGCAGTTTTGTTTTATAAGTACGCTTTTTGTTTGGTTCACTTTTTAATTGTTCCACTGTTTGTTGATTTGTAGTTTAGTTTTTTGGTCACTTTCATTTTTCACTATGTGGTTTTGTGTAACTTTTTGTATATTGTTTGAAATTTTTGTTTTAAAAGTGTTATTATTTTAATTTTTTGTTAAAGTTTGTGTTTCCGCGGCGCGAGTTTGCGGTTAGCTCGAAGGACCATGATTAATCGCTTCGGCGCGGAGCGGTATAAATAATACGCGTTGGGTGCGGTTAGGGGTTTTGCGGGGTTTTAGGTGTTTTTTTAATTTTCTGCGGTGTATTGTGCATTCAACAAGTGATTTTAATCGCGGATAGAAGCACGCTTTGTTAAAAAATAAAATGGATTCTTCGAACGAGTATAAAAGGCATATTTTGTATTTTTTTTTTTAAAGTAGAAAAAATGCAACAACTGCTGCTGCAGAAATAAAGCTCATTGGGAGAATGCCGTGAGTGTAAGGACTGGGAAAAAGTACTTACTTACTTAACTGGCCATAACAACCCGTTATCGGGTTACGGCCTGCCGCAAAACTTCTCTCCAGGCGCCTCTGCTTTGCGCGCGCCTTCTCCAGTTAGTAACACCAAGAGATGACAGGGCCTCTTCAACTTGGTCCTTCCACCGGAGGCACGGCCTCCCTCTTCGCCGTCGACCTCTAACCATCGCATCGAACACCTTTTTCGCCGGAGCTTCGTCGTCCATGCGGCAGACATGACCGAGCCAGCGTAGCCGCTGGATGTTTATTCGCTGCGCTACGTCCATGTCCTTATACAGCTCATACAGCTCGTTATTGGTTCGTATACGATAGTCGTCACCAACACGAACAGGGCCGAAGATTTTGCGAAGTGCCTTCCTCTCGAACACTCCAAGGGCCGCTATGTCGTTTCGTGTCATTGTCCATGCTTCAGCGCCATAGAGGAGCACGGGCAAGATAAGCGTCCTATAGAGTGCAAGATTTGTCGGTCGAGAGAGGTCTCTACTTCTCAATTGCCTACCGAGACCGTAGTAGCACCTGTTGGCAATAGTTATCCTTCGCTTTATCTCCAGACTGACATCATTGCTGCTGTTGATGGCGGTGCCAAGGTAGACGAACTCCTTGACAACTTCAAAAGTATACCTGTCGGCCTCGACGTGAGACCCTAGCCGCTGCGAGTCCCTGCATGTAGACAGCATATACTTCGTCTTGCCCTCATTTACCACCAGACCCATTTTGGCAGATTCTCTTTCGATAGCCGCAAAGGCAGCGGTGACATCTCGCTTGTTACACCCGATGACATCAATGTCATCAGCGTAGGCAAGGAGCTGAACTCTTTTGTTGAAAATTGTGCCATTACGATGTACACCGGCCTTGCGCAAAACACTCTCCATGGTGAAGTTGAAGAGGTCGCAGGACAAAGGATCACCCTGTCTGAAACCTCGAACGGTATCAAAGGGGTCGGAGAGGTCACTTCCAACCTTGACGGAGCTGCGCGTATTGCTCAACGTCGCTCTGCAAAGTCTCACGAGCTTTGCAGGGATACCAAGTTCAGACAATGCGGCATATAGGCGATCCCTTATCGGGCTATCGAATGCTGCCTTGTAATCGATGAAGAGATGGTGTGTATCGATTTGATTCTCATGGGTCTTCTCCAGGATTTGGCGTAAAGTGAATATCTGGTCGATGGTGGACTTACCAGGTCTAAAGCCGCACTGATAAGGTCCAATCAGCGCTTTGGCGAGTGGCTTTAATCTTTCACATCGTACGCTCGTCAGGACCTTGTATGCAATGGGAAGTAGGCTTATACCCCTGTAGTTGGCGCATATTATTGGGTCGCCTTTCTTCAGCACAGGACAAAGGGCACTGAGGTTCCAATCGTTGGGCATTCGTTCCTCCAGCCATATTTTGCAAATGAGCTGATGCATGCACCCAATCAGCTCACCGCCGCCGGCCTTGAACAATTCAGCTGGTAGCCCATCCGGTCCTGCAGCTTTATTGTTCTTGAGTCGCTGGATAGCAACTCGGACCTCGTCATGGCTGGGCGGTGGCACATCCACACCGTCGTCGTCGATTGGTGCCATCTGGACATCTTCACCACTGGCGGTATTGTTCCCTTCGTCGCCTGCGAGCAGCTTGGTGAAGTGCTCCTTCCACAACCTCAGCACACCCTGCGCATCCGTAACCAGATCCCCGTTTTCGTCTCTGCAAGAAGATGCCCTAGGCTTAAATCCTTCCGTGAGACGCTTAACTTTTTGGAAGAATTTTCGGGCGTCATTCCTGCTCCTGCACTCCTCGATTTCCTCACGCTCGCGCCTCTCTTGCTCCCGTTTCTTGCGTCTAAAAAGGCACCTCTCTTTCTTCCTCTCTTCCCGGTATTTTTCTGTCATGGCTCGCGTGGCAGCCGACTGCAGGGTCTTCTTGTAGGCAGCATTCTTCGCTGCAGTGGCTGCGCGACACTCTTCATCGTACCATTGGTTTTTTGGTGGTGGGCGTCGAAAACCAAGGACATTTTCTGCGGCGGCGCGCATAGAGTGGGATAAGTGAGCCCATAATCCGCCGGTGTCATCAGGTGGAGAGGGGGAGCGACCGAGCTGGTTGGAGAGTTGAGCGGAGTAGGCTTCGGCTACCCCTTGTGATCGCAGCTTACTGATGTCCAGCTTTCTTCGCAAACTAGGTTGTGTGGTCTTCGCTGCGCAAAGACGCATGCGTACCTTGGCTGCAACAATGTAATGGTCCGAGTCGATGTTGGGGCCTCGGAACGTGCGCACATCTAGAATGCTAGAAGCATGCCTTCCATCAATCACAATGTGATCAATCTGGTTGCGGGTTGATTGATCGGGGGATAACCAGGTCGCCTTGTGGATATCGAGGTGCTGGAATCTGGTGCTACTAACTACCATGTTTCGTGCCGCGGCGAAATCGATCAGCCTCAGACCGTTGTTTGTAGTGGTCGTATGGAGGCTGAACTGCCCGACAGTGGGACCAAATATACCTTCTCGCCCGACCTTTGCATTGAAGTCCCCGAGGACGATTTTGACGTCATGGGCCGGGCACCCGTCGTATACGTCCTCGAGCTTCGCATAGAAGGCATCTTTGGCCGCATCGTCCTTCTCTTTCGTCGGGGCGTGCGCGCAAATTAGGCTGATGCTAAAGTATTTAGCCTTGATGCGGATCGAAGCCAGTCGTTCGTTCACCGGAGTGAACCGAGAGACGTTGTGGCGAAGTCTCTTACTGACCACAAATCCGCAGCCAAATTCGCGCTTCTCCGCATGGCAGCTGTAGTAGATGTCGCAGTCTGCTCGCTTGGAGCAACCTTGTCCTGTCCATCGCATTTCCTGGATGGCGGTGATGTCAGCCTTACACTTTGTGAGGGCTTCCGCCAGTTGGATAGAGGCACCTTCCCTATAGAGGGTCCGGACATTCCAGGTGCATGTCCTCAAATCGTGGTTCTTAAATCGTTTGCTGTGGTCGTCAACATTGTGGGCTCCTTCCGAGGCTTGTTTGCTAGCTTTCATTGGTATTTGATTTTCCGTGGCGGGCACCAAACCCTGCGTACAACCCAAATTTCAAGTCCTGGGGATTGGACTCGCTGCACACATTAGTTCACTATTCAGCGGGTGCCAAATAGCTATCCAGAAGAGCCGCGCGGAGGCTGTGCATCAGCTTGGATTGGACAGGGACAAGGATCGTTCTGGCGTTCGCCAAGTTGAATGTAATCAGAGACTTTACCTTGTATGTCCGCTCCCTTCCACTGGGAAAAAGTGGTTTTCAAAATTCCGAAGTGGCGATTGTGAGGTTGAGGATGCCCCACGCTCTGGTCGCCCTGAGGTCCTTAAGTCCGCGCCTTGCTGGAACTCGTGGAAGCAGAGCCAAGTTGGACAGTCGATATGATAGCTGGAAGGTTAAATTCATCCCATGGAACAGTTTACAGGCACCTGGTTCAATTGGGCAAAGTTCCAAAGCTTGGAAAATGGGTTCCGCATAAACTTTCCGTCGCAAAGAGTGTGAATACAGCAAAGAGTGAATGTGTGTTCTCAGCTGCTGCAGCGCCTTAGAAATGAGAGTTTTTTGAACCGTATTGTTACTGGGGATGAAAAATGGGTCCTTTACAACAATCTTGTTCGCAAACGCCAGTGGTTAGATAAGGTGAATCACCAGAACCAACCTCCAGAGATGGCCTTCACCCCAAGAAGACTTTCTTGCTTATTTGGTGGGATATGACCGGTATCGTTTATTTTGATTTATTTTGGAACCAAACCAGACGATCACAGCTGATTATTATTGCCATCAGCTATCCAAACTGAATGAAGCACTTGCAAAAAATCGACCGTCTTTAGCCAATAGGCGCAAAGTTTCGTTTCACTAGGACAACGAAAGACTGCATAATGCAAGACAGACCTTAGGCAAGCTGAATGAGCTAGGATGGGAGCTAATGTCGCATCCACCATACTCTCCGGATATTACCCCTTGCGATTATCACCTTTTCCGCGGACTTCAGTTCCATATGGGTAATAAAAACGACACCTCAAAAGGAGCTATAAAAACGGATATCGACGCGTATTTTGGCTCCAAGGACAAACAATTTTTTGAGCAGGGAATTAAAAATTTGCCTAAACATTGGGAAGATATTGTAAATAATGCAGGAAAATATATTATTGATAAATAAATACTGAAAACTTATTTTTTATTTATTTAAAAACCACCTCATAAAAACGCACGAACTTATGGACTGATCTGATAGTACGAAACAAAATAATGAAATTATTCAAAATATTCTAAATATAAATAAATGAAAATCACCTACAGTCCACGATGTTTTTGAGGTTATGAGTGCAAGAGCTGAACACAATCTGCAAAGATTCAATGAAAAGAACGCTAACATTAGGTAAACCATTTTTTTATACACTCTCAGCTACTTTAAATAACATATTAATTATAAGAAATAAACAGTTGTACTTAAATTTTTTTTTTTAATTTTTCCACCGTTGACCTTCTTTTGACACACTATTGTTTCACTTTTCACAATCAAGTCACAATCAGCGTCATAACGGTACGTGCCGTATGTATATTGTCATCCCGTTTTCTCGCCTACATTGAACATTTTTTTTTTCCTTGTTCACTCCTCTCGGGAGCATAGGGCCTCCACAAGACAGCCTTGTAGCAAAAAAAAAAGTCAAATTTATTTGTTGACACAATCTACGGAGCGAATTTTTTGAGTACTTTATGCCACTATCGGGACGATTTCTTTATTTGATGTTCAACGTTTGTTTGCCATTTGAGCGAGGCATTTTTATTTTGAAAAATTTTCCACAATTGTTTGAAAGATATACAATGGGGTGCTCACAGTTAGATTGTTAATTTTTAGGGAAAGTTGCCCGAAATAAAATTCACCGCAAACTGTGAATACCATAACTATACTTTAAAATGTTACCAGTTTCAGTGAGGATTTTTTTTATATGTTGGAGTTTCGATCAGTCATCCCTACGGGACATGGTTGATGGAAACTCAACTCATAAATCGAAAAAACTAATACTAATACTTCGGTGGAAAGAGACAGTTGGCTATGAAATTATTTGATATAAAAGAGCGAGATGAAGGGCTAATGTACATTGACATTTAAAATTTTGAAAGAAAAAATCAAACTTACATTTAATCAGTTTTTGCATCAGCGATGATCGCATTTATACAACAGCAATGATGAATAAATGCCTCAACGCACTGAATGCTAAGCACTTTGAAATGACTCATTTTAAATCTCACGTTTGGGCTCACTGTAAACATAGTGTAGTACTACCAGAGTCTATACTAGTCAAAGCTGTTAAAGAATGCAATCAAATGCGAATTAAATCAGTTGAAGTCACAGTCAATGACTTCAATTTTTGATTGCAGTCTTTGACTAACATTTTAACTAAAGACTAAAAATTTGAAGTCTGAAGTCATTTCTGTTATTCTGACTAATTAGTCATTTGGTGAAGTCACTTAATGACTTCATTTTTCAGTGAAGTCACTAAATTAAGATCAGCGCTTTTTGAAAAATATTTAATATATTAACAAAATTAAAATTAAAATAATTCATTCTAACAAAAGGTAGCAATCAAATGAATGTAAATTCATTTAAATGACATGATTTACTTTCAACAATAATAATTTTTTTAAATTTTTGTCCGAAAGGAAACCTCGACGAGGCGTATTTAATAGTGTTGCAAACGAAAATAACCGTTTCACGGCAGCTGAAGAAGGTAACGGTGTGTTATATTTTAAATACGCTTTTTTAATTGTTGGATAGCGATTGTTATCGATGAAGACTTATGTCAAGCATAAAGTGAATTGACTTAGGGCCAATTTTTCAGTGCGAGTTTAACTCAGTTTCTAGTTTAAACTTAGTTTAAACGCAAAATCGAATTTTTCAGCCAAACTTGACTGAAGTTTAAACTCAGTTTAAACGCCCAACCTTGCACGGTTAAAATAAGTTTAAACTGTCAACAGCTTCTGACAGTTCATTTATTTTTGGTTTTGGTCAGCTCTTGCCTGTCGTGAGCGAAATTCTTTTTTTGCACTATTTTAGATTCTTATACTTTGTGCGCAACGTTTTCGCGCACCCGAACTTATCAACAAATTTTGAATCGAAATCGTCCTCAATTTCTTTCTATTTGGTTTGTTTTTCTTCGGTATTCACGCGGTCCTTCTTGCACTCGAGCACTTGTATATTATTTTTCAAAAGTGCAAGAAGACATTCGATTTCCCGAGACGAAAAATGTTGAATTTTTTAATTACATAAATACATTATTTGAGCGCAAAGAATTTATTTACGAATGACAATCAAAACAAAGGAAAATTATTAGCTAGATAAAAATGTTGCCAGTATTGCCATACTCAAATGACAAATATTTGCTCCAGTTAAACTAGCACTGAAAAACTACTTTGTCGTTTAAACTTAGTTCAAATTTAAACCAAGTTCAAGCAAACTCCCTTTGAACTGGGATTAAACTCGCACTGAAAAAGTGGCCCTTAGGGTAGCTGGCTTTAGCTTAACTGCAGATGACTTCAAATCACTTCAGATGACTTCAAATGACTTCGATTGACTTTATTTTGATATTGCAATCAAATAATTGCAATCAAATGACTAGCAAAAAATTAATGTAAAAATGAATAATTATTCATAAATTGTTAGTCTGAATAATGACTTCATTTTTTTATTCTTATTCATTGAATACAAAAAATGAATGCACTTTTTTGCCAAAAAATCAACTGACTAATTATTCGCAAGTGATTGCATTCTTTAATAGCTCTGATACTAGTCTTGAAACTCTTGTAAAATGAATTGGCAGCATTAATATCGACCTGTCACATCAAGACCAATCGCTGTCACATCAGGACCGGGAAGGCAACATACTTCCCACCACGAAAGATACTGCGCAGATAACGTTGTCTGAGAAAGCCTTTGTCGTATGTTCGCGAAAAGTCAATAGAACATACAACTTTGTTTCCTAAAGCCCGAAAAATCGCATGGTGAAACTGATTTTATAAGTTTTTTTGTTATAGCACAAAATTATTCAAGCTCAAAAATAGATTTAAAACAAGAAAATTAAAGTATCAAAATGCTTTTTGTTTAATATTCGCTTTAGTAGATTATTCGAAGAAATTTCTTGTTTGAACAAGTAGGGGAATAGGTTCGGTTGTGGGCACCTTTTTGTTTTTGGCTCATAACTTTTTACCAAGTTCTTCTTAATCGAACATATGGACATCAATGGAAAGCTAGAGACCTTAGCTAACAAGTAATGACAAAAGTAAATCGATTCCGTCAAATAGAAAATTTTTTTTTTTAATTTTGTAAAGTAGTAATTTTTAACGAAAATTTTTTTTTGGTTCGGTTGTGGGCACCCTTGGAAAATCTGCTGGAAACGGGGAAATATGAAGAAAAACCAACACGAATATAGAAAAATATTAAGTTTTAATTATTTGAAGCACAATGCACGCATGTGAAGTAGCTGGTACGCATGTCGGCAGACTTTAGATGGACGGGCATTTCAAAATGTAAGTGACCAAGTCATTCTCTGTCAAGCTGAATCAAGGGCTGTCAAGAAGACCTGAAGTAAAATGAAATTCAACCTAATTAATCAACACTCTTCAAGTGCTGTGACGTGAAGAAGGTGGAAAACACCAGTTAACCTGATTCGATAAAATCCACGAACAAGATCTAAGAAAATACCACCGTCGACGGCTTTGATGTCTCCGAAATTTCCTTCCACCTTCTTCATGTAGCGTTGAAGAGTGGTTCGGGAAATCGCATACGCTGCGGCAGTCGATTTTGTGGTTAGCTTATCTGCAGAACACTGTTTAATTACATCCAGCACATTAAAAAAGATATCGGACGATTTTTTTTATTTATCCTCGGATGATATAGCTAAAACAACCAAAAAATGCGTTAAAAGACCATTTTCGATGAAATAACTTAAAAAAACTTACCAAATCACTAAAAGACGGGTGCCCAGAACCGAACTAATAGCGGTGCCCACAACCGAGTTTGGCAGCCATTTTGAGAAGTAGTGAAAAATTTGTTCGGGGTAAACATATTGGTTGTAATCAATATTGGATCACAAAGTATAATAAATTTACTAAATAAAAATGCATTTTACTCGCCTTCTCGATGGATTCACTTCGATTTATGACACCATTTAAAATGTTAAAAAAAATGTTTGTCTTCTTTTTTAAGCACAGAAAGATATATATGGTCCCAGCACAAAGCAGGCGTGTCTGTTCGACTCAGTATTTGGCACAAAAAGATCGTGGTTCCATAATGAACAATCGGCCTTAGTCAAAAAAACCCAGCCTGCTTTCTATCAAAAGATACGAAGGGGTGCCCACAACCGAACTATGCCCACAACCGAACCTTTTACCCTACATGAAAATTGTGTTTATTTCAGAAATTTATTGCGAACGGAATTGCGTTTTGTAGTGTTGTCTTATTTTTAATCTTGCGCATGTTATATTCGCACTCATGTTGCGTCCGATAAATGTTTTTTGTAAGAAAAAGAGGTGTTCTCATACCAAATATTATCTTTTACCTAAGAACTGAATAAAAAACCATCTGTGATTTTGCACATAAGAGACAGTTTACTCTTGAAATTGATTCAGTCATAGAATCAACCAATATGTGGACGTAACTGATGTTTAGAAAAAGGACTTTTTGACATAGAACAATATTTACGTAAATAATATCAGTCTTCATTGTTATAAAGTTGAGCTATTTCTAATTTACCCCGAGCAACGAGCAGGTTGACGACGAATAAAGAAGTAAGCAGATATTTACTTACCATGGCTTTTACTTATTGGCAGCACAAAATATGTATGAGAAACACCGTCGGAAGAATGCAAAAATGCGGCAATATCAAAACAACAACAAACTTTAATGATGCAAACCTTCTTGTATTTTCCTGTAGTTTTGCAAAATAACGTGAAATATTCCTCCGAATAGATTTCAGCATGAAAGTTAAATGTATGGTCCAACTTCCAATCGCGGAAATTTTCACAACAAAAAAGCAGCTGATATAGGTTCACCACGATTTTTTTCTTATTGGCCGCACAACAATTACATAGAAACTGACGGCAGAATAATGCCAGAAAAGTATCAACAAAAGCAACTGCGAAAACGATTTTATAATGGCAAACCATTTAAATATTCAGTTAAAATCGAAAATGTAATGTACATTTTATAAACCCCCGACGGTTGGCATGTCCACCGGAGTAGACAGGTGATAGAAGCCTCGAAAGTAGGTCTGCGGGACCCTTACGTGGCTAGCTAGGGAGTCGGTTGGGGGGGTTCGCGACCTTTCCGAAGGCTCGCTACATTACGGTTTTTATGTAGAGTCCCTTGTTATTTATAGCAAGCATATAAAGAAAAAAATTTATATGTGGGGTGGCAAGATGAAAACGGAAGGCTCCCCTGGAAGGGGTGGCATTTACTCAAAAAGACATGGTCCTATCGCGGTTGCAACTTATCAAGGAGGAGTGCCAAGGTGATAGTGGCACTCTCGCTTCAATACCCACCCTGCCGTGGATCTGCGGCGCGACCACAAAGCGGATCCCCAAACGACATTTGACCTCTTCTCATCCCCCAAAAAGAACGTCAATAATTAGAAATTCATATTGGTTTTAATAAACTGCTTCTTACATAGGGGATACAATATCTTATTCAAATAAACAAATTTTCCCGGGTTCTATTCCCATACATTAGTTAAATCCCTGCACCTATAAACCTACGTTGTTCCGTCTGCTGTACATTCATAACACTTTATAGCAGTTGAGCCCCGCCCTTTCTCCCTGGCCGTTGTGTACACTCTCTGTTCACGGTTTGGATTACCAATACGTTACTACTACTTTCAAGTCATAGGCGTTAAAGAGTTACTCACGTGCGTCCATCGATTCCCCCGTAGAAGGCCTTCGCCGTGAGTCGTGAATGCCATAGTAACATATCCCCCTTTAAATCGATACAATTGAGCCACTACTCTTTATACCCCCTTAACCCATTTCCTTCCTCTGTTGCGTATACGCAACGTTACTATTTAAAAAATTCGTATGTGCAGTGTGTGTGAGGTATTGCGATAAATTTTTTTTTGTTCGGAAGGTACAGCCATGGCCAAAATAATAGAAACACCGCCTTTGGTACTAAGTACATAATGAAATAAAAGTTATAGTGTATATAGCCGTTAAGAGTATAAGTTCAGTGGTAAAATGTACTTTGGACCGATGAGACGAAGATAAATTTGTTCGGCATGGATGGCAAATCCTTTGTTCCTCGTCCCCCAGGCCAGGCTTACAATCCAAGGTATACAAAACCTACTTTAAAGCATGGAGGTGGCAGCCTGATGCTATTTGGTTGCTTTTCCTGGTATGGAGTAGGACACCTTTTTCGTATTGAAGGAATTGAGCGATAGGAGACTTATGTAGATATTTTGCAAAATACTATGCTACCATGGGCTGAGGAAAATATGCCACTAAAATCGCGTTTTCAACAGGATAACGATCCAAAGCACACAGCTAAGTATACGAAAAATTGGT
Organism: Melieria omissa; assembly: GCA_963971225.1. NCBI lineage: Eukaryota > Metazoa > Arthropoda > Insecta > Diptera > Ulidiidae > Melieria > Melieria omissa. The sequence continues at coordinate 68,354,494 of OZ020269.1, read as the reverse complement.
TTAAAAGACAAAAACTCGACGTTTTGGAGTGGCCGTCTCAATCACCGGACTTAAATCCGATTGAGAACTTGTGGCATGACCGGAAGGTGGAAGTTGGAAAGCATAACCCATGAAATCTCGAAGAATTGTGGCGAATCATTCAGGAAGCATGGTACTCCATTCCGATCGCAAAATGTCAACAACTTGTGGACTCTATGCCGAAAATATTGAGCGAGGTTATTAAAAATAAAGGCTTTGCAATAAATTATTGATGACATTGATGAATTTTAATTAAAAGCAACAATACTTTCTTTTAAAACGCAGTGTTTCTATTTTTTTGTCCAACTAAATGTGTGTGACATGGTAAATAACGGTTATAGTAGACAATACCAACAACTGTAATTAATAATTTTTTATGGAATAGATAGTGTATTGCTCCAGTGTTGTAAAACAGCCATATGAATCAAATCGAGCTATATACACTATAACTTTTATTCCATTATGTAGTACCAAAGGCGATGTTTCTATTATTTTGGCCATAGCTGTATATCCTTAGGCTTTCTTCCCTCCATATCTCAACCACCTACAAAACACACACTGACACACACACTTGTATATGTAGACACATGTTTGTCAGACAAATTTTGAATTTGAAATTTTGAAAACTGTCAAACGTTAATTCTTTTTTTGGTCGACATGAAAATACGTTCACATAAAGGCAAAGAAAAAATAAAATGGGTTTGTGAATTATCTGGGTGTCATTATGCGTGTTCTAGATAAGTCTCGAATTTGTGGTGCGCCTTCGCAACGTTGGCGCCACGTCGACAAATGAATTTAAATTAAAATGAAATTATATAAAATAAGTTTTTTAAGAATAACTGATAGCATATATATCGATTTTACTTGAATGATAATTTTTTTCGCAAAAACCGCGAAAATGGGTTAAATGGTTTTGCGCGAAAATTGAGCCACTGCTCCTGATCCCCCTTAAATGTTGTTGTTATAAATTGGGCCACTGCTCCTAAATTGTCATCTGCTGGGTGGTGCCTGCTTTCGTTATTACGTAAGGACTCGTATGGCGGTCCTGCGTCACTCCCAATGTATAAGGATACCGCACAATTGCATGCGCCAAGCTGGCGGCGCTGACGCTGATCGGGCAGGTGCCGAAAATATGAACGGCAGCCTTACGTCGAATGACAAACTGGCGGCGCTGGTCGTGCAGTTGTAGAAAACTGGCGACAGCCTTAAGTTGAGCTGCAAACTCGCGGCGCTAGTGCTGGTCGCGCAGTGGTAAGGAAACTGGCGACAGCCTTAAGGTGAGCTGCAAACTCGTGGCGCTGGTGTTGATTCAGTCAAATTAGGTGCCGCAGCGAAATCCGTCACAACTGCTCCTTGCCACGTGCTCTCGCCCTGACCGGCGTTTCGTTCTTTTTCCACCGCTGCCACGTGGTTCTTTTCCCTTTCGTCTCCTGCCCAAGCTGCCACGTCCTACTCGCTTGCCGATTCGTTGCCTTCTCTTGTTCGTATTCTCCTGCACATCGTAATAGATCAGCAGCAGGGCTGCCAATTTAGCGCTCCTGCTACAGGGTTGCAATCGGTGAGTGGAAGCTATTCGATGTTAATAAGTTACAATTCCCAAATCCAGGGATTTGTTCATTGTAAAACAGAAAAATATGACCGTTTTCAACACGACATATTTTTATGAAAAAGAACAATCACTGCCTACTAGGTGCCTACTAACTTTCCTTGCAGGTCTTCTAATAGGTAATAATGATTTCCGATTTTTTCTCGCACCCTGACTTTAATAAATTACGGACTGAGTTTTGCATTAACATTCTTTTCAAAGTAACTCTGAACAAAGTTACGCCTGAACACTTCTTGGCCTATGTTATAAGAGACTATCCTGCTTCGCATGTTATATTGCTGCGCGTTTTGTTCATAAGCAGTTGTGATTTTTCTCCGTATGTCATCGCGCTGTAGCATGAGTTGGTCGTCACGTTTAAGTCGTACAGTAGGATCGTCAAGTACTTTTAGATCTCGTAAAAGTTGGTACGATGAGGCATGGGTTATCATGTCTAAGCCAAACAAGGCATGGTAAGGCGTACAGCCAATTGATTGATGTGACCCATTTCGCAAAGCACAACTAATGGCACCTATGTGGGCGTCCCATTCTCGTTGGTCATTTTTTAAATAGGCTTTGATAGCCGAAATCAGTTAGCGGTTTACACGTTCAGATGCGTTTGATTGTGGTGAATAAATTGCTGTATAAATATGCTCGACCCCATATTGAGTCAGGAATGCGTTGAAATCATGTGCCTTAAATTGTGAGCCGTTGTCACTAACGATCTTTTCTGGCACCACGTATACATGAAATATGTTCTGTAATAGGAAATCAATAATACTACGCGTCGTGGATGTTTTTAATGGGCATAGCCAATGAAACTAAGACATATGATCTAGCACAATTAATAATCCAATATGACCTCGCTTACTTCTCGGATAAGGGCCTAGCAAATCGATGTATAATCGTTGCAATGGTCGGTATGAAATTGTTTGGTTACCCATAGGGGGTTTTAACGACATATTTGGAGCTTTGGTGGTTTTACAAATCTTGCGCAATTGCGCACATACTTGCGTACATCTCGAACTATACCTGGCCAATAAAAGTATCGCCGAAGCAATTCTAAGGTTTTGAACATTGCCCCGTGTGCAGAGGTAACACAATCATGTGAGCGGGATATTATTGTTTGGCGTAACGCAACTGGAATCCAAAGTTTCCATGCATTTTGCTCACTCAGTTCACTGCCATCCACATGCTGTGTTCGTATATATACAAATCGGTCATCAACTTTGATGTCATGGTCCTGATGGTTTCGAATCTTTGTTTTTAACATTTCGTACTCTTCGTCCTGAAAATGAGGCGAGCCCAAATCTACTTCCGGTTCTGTCTGTTCTAGCATGGCTATTTCGTCCGCGTGCATTCGAGACAACGCGTCAGGCACTATTTTTTCTTTCCCTTTTCGATGTCGTATAGTAAACCGGTAACATTGCAATTTCATTACCCAACGAGCTAATCGACCTCCCAAATTGGGTTGCTTCATAAGCCATACGAGGCTTGCATGATCAGTGATTACTTCAAACTCTTGCAGTTCTAAGTAGCATCGGAAGCGTTCAATTGCAGTGACCGCTGCTAGACATTCACGCTCGGTAACACTGTAATTACGCTGAGCCGTGTTTAATTTTTTTGACATGAATGCTACACGTCTTTCTACGCCGTCTTGGTCTACTTGAGTGACTACCGCACCAATGCCACTGTCACTTGCGTCACATTGTGGCTAAATGAGTGCTGTTTCTAGTGATCTGTCGATCCCAACTCTAATCCCTTCCTTTCCTTGTCCTTTTGTACTCATGTTTCCCCCTATTTTCTGCTCCCTGGCTTCGGCCGTTTGTCTCGTTTAATGTTCATTGTATTTATTGTTACTCGTTATTCATACACCGATGAATAAAGACCACAAAATCCTAACCCCCGCGTTTGATTTAACCCGATCCGCCGCGATACGCATAAACATGGTCCTTCGAGCCGACAGTGAACAGTGAGAATACAAGTGAACAACATACCACAAATCAAATTAAAACTAAACTACACGAAACACAAGCTAAATAACAAAAACAAAAGAGTGAGAAGTGAAAAGTGCAGCGACCCCAGTACAAAAAGCTAAAAAACCATCTCCGGCCCCCTTGATTCAAATAAATAAATAAATAAAAAATCCCAAAACAAAAAGCCATCCCCGGCCCCCCTATTAAAAAACAAAAAACAAAAAAAGCCAACCCCGGCCCCTTTTTTTCGAAAATATAATAACAATAACCATCGACTTAGAAAATTTTCAATTGTACATAACAAACGATCACTGCGCATTCACTTTACATACATACAGTGGGACAAAGACATCCCACCTGTGCAAAAAATTAAAAACTTGCTTTCTCCCTTATATTCTTTTACAATACATTTTACTAAATTCACTAACAACTAATAAATTTATTCCAAAATATATTTTGACAGACACTTGTATACACATATACACATACCCATAAAAAAACGTTTCGACCCCGCAGCACAGTGTGACTTTTATCATTTTTAGGATGCCAAAAGTAAACAAAAAAATTTTCTCCGATCGCAAAAATTTGTTGGTATGCAATAGAGGAATATACAAGTATTACGAATATAAGTTCCTTTATTTCATGTATTCATATGAATTTGCCGTATTACAAGATTCTTTAAATACAAGTTCCTTTATTTGGTTCTTTATCTGGAGCTTAGCTCCGTTCTTATTCAGCTACCTTAGTGAACTAACCGACACCAATTCTTAAGCCTACCCTAAAGCCCTACTCCGTGCGCGCCGTATCGTTTCGCTGATCTTGCAGCTCGTGCAAGCGATCGATCGACCATCAGCAGCAATGTCCACGATTCGCTGATCTTGCAACCCGTGCAAGAATCGAACGATCGATCGCCAGCAGCATTGTTCGAATCTGCTGACGGCAGCTACCGCGAAGTAGCTGGGTCGGTGGCCTGCGCTGGCGACGACGACAGCAGTGTTGTTTGCTTACGCAACGATGTAGCGGGCTGCAGAGTCGCCGGTTTAATTTGTGGCGGCGGGTTGCGACGTCGTCCCTTGCTTAGATCAAGGCCGCCCTCGGTCTTGGCCAAATTTCCTATGACCTCACGGAGCTCGATTCTCCTGCTTCTCTTCTTTCGGCGCCGCTTTATTACCAAGATTGCGTAGCAAGCAATGAAGAGGATAGAGGTTAAGCAACAGGCCACCAGAGGGTGCGTCACCAATTTTTGCTTCATTTCGCCAATAAAATGCAGGTTCTCCATGTTCATTCGGTGCAGGAGGGGAAGACTCAAGATGTCCTGATGGCCAGTTATGTTTAGCAGGGGGAGCGCAGCCGTAATAGGTTGACGCATCGGAACTCCTTTCCGGTTGACATACGTGGTGCCGTTGATTTGGACTTCTCCCTCAAATGTCAGGAGATAAGTGCCGGTGACAGTTCTTTCAGTATCACCAGTCCCTTGCACCCTGACAGTACCGTCATTGATTACAACGATACCGTCGTCTATGACAACTAATGGGTCCAGATGGTTAGGACGAGTTTTGCAATGTGCCACACCGCCGGAGAACAATTGTAGAGCGCAGGTCGAATCAGTCCTTTCCCTGCAGAACGTCGACGTTGTTGTTGGGGCGCACTCAACGACCGCCACCGTCAGTCCACTACAGTCGGCCACGACGCTACTATCCAGAAGAGACAGGACCATTCCGTTGTGCGCGACCGGGAAAATGCTAACTTTCTTAGCATACTTTCTTAATACTAGATACTTCCATAACTTCCGCTACATTTACACTTGTGAGCTGCTCGTTAACCACTAGCTTTATGTCCGAATCATCTAGGACTGTCGGATTTACAACGTTTATTTTAGCTAGTGCAATAGAAAGCATTAAGTTCTGAATTTCATTTGTTAGAATTCTATTTCTGGCCAAGGCAACCTCATAGAGGTGAGCAGTGTCAATTTGTTTCTTCTTGGCCTCCCCAAGGAGAGAGTTGACAGTCTCAGTAAGTTTATTTATTCGCTCTTGAGTTTTTGTATTAATGACTACCTGTCTGTTGTTTGAATCAATGAGCTGCGCCTGATCGAATTTTACCTGTTCGAAATCATCAAAATCGGGAGTACCGGCAACTACTTTCAGGGCTGTGCCTAAAAAATTCAAACTTCGGACTTGTCTATGGTGGATATCTAGGGTTGAGAGAAGTGCCCACAAATGCCTGTTGTCTACCTCCAAGATCTTCCTCATGTGTGATTGCGGGAAAAGATCCATCATTCGGTTGGCATCCTCAATCATCTCCACGTAGGCGGTCAGGTTCGTTGTATGCCTGAGGTACTGATAATTATGCCAGATGATCACATCCCCGTCCAGAATTGGAATATAATCAGATTGGGTGTAACCCGTCGTCATCGCGGCAAGGAGCAAGAGGAGCAATGACCTGCAAGTGCAAGATTAATGATTTCGTCCTCAATCATTGGCATGTGAAAAACTGCGACGAGGTTCCTACCTAAGGTTGTCCTAATGGACCACCCTCCCATTAATAAGAACCGCAGTTCCCAAATCAGCTTCTACCTTTTCTTCCACGTAGAGTGGTGTGAGTTTATTGCCCAATCTTCTGTTGGTTTTTACTAACACTGTATCTCCCACCTGAAAATTTCGATGTTGTCTTGTTCTGTTGTGCCTTCGTAGTTGTATCTCCTGCGCTTATGAAATTCTATTCCTTATTTCTTCTTTGAGCTCGGCTGGGGCCGAGTGAATTACATCCAGTGGTGTTTTGTTGATGACGGAGTGGACTGTTCCGTTATATTTTATAGTTGCGTGTAGCATTAGGTCAACCGTGTCCTCGATCCTCGTGTCGAGTTTTAGGCACCTTGCGATTTCGAGCAGGGTGCTATGAAACCTCTCCACTTGGCCATTGGAGGTGCTATGCAAAGGTGGGGCGTTGACTATCTCGACGCCGAAATGGTTTAACAAGATTGACCTTATGGTTTGGGAGTTCAGGGATGCCTCATTGTCACAGAAAATTGTTTTTGTTTGCGGGAAAATATTCATCAATTGCAAAATTGGTGCTTTTATGTCCACGATTGTGCGGGATAATAATGGCTGGACAACTGCAAATTTCGAGAACTTATCGACACAGGTCAAGAAATATTTTCTATCTGTGGAAAATATGTCAATATGCAGAATTTCGCCGGCATATGACGGAATTGGCAGCCGCCGTGGCTCAGTTGGTTAGTGCGCGGTCCAGCGAGTCACATGCAGAGCGACGCAAGTTCGAATTCTGCATGTAGTAACACCTAAAAAAAAAATAACGGGAAACTCGTTTTCTCTTTCGGTGGCTGTCCTCTCAGCTGGAAATGGCAAACCTCTGAGAGTAAAAATTGCCTATGAAAAAGCTCCCAACCTGCCGTTCGGAACCGGCATAAAACTGTAGGTCCCTTCCACCCGCGTACAAAATTCACACGCACAACACGGGTGGTTGCGGGAAGCTAGGCTTTAGTCTCGCGTAAGCGGGCTGTCGTGCCAATCAATTATTATTATTAATTATGACGGAATTGGTGTTTCCCCTATTAGCTCTTTTTTGGGTGTCGGTCGTATTTTGCTTTTGAACATGTTCTACAATTTGTAACCACCTCGTTTGCCAGTTTGGTCATTTTTGGGAAGAAGTAATCAAACATAACCTGTTTGACGTTCTCTTGGGCTGCTCTGTGAGCCCGGTTATGTTCGTTAGTCAGTATTTCTCTCTGTTCGGTAATATTAAATACGTCGGTCACTAAACTTTTTGAATGTAAAAACCTCGTCGCCGGGAATAGCTCAGTTAATCTGTGCTGAATGTGAGCCAAAATTGGGAGGTCGCAATGAATCGCATTTGCAACATCCGGCTTTACCACACGGCTGATTGCCTCTATAAGTTCGTTCTTGTCCGAGAAATAAACGAAATGTCGTGTCTTTTTTCCAAATATTATAAATGTACGAGTCGAGGCCGATTCTCCATTTTCAATTATAATTTGGTTTCGATAGCAATTTACCGGTTTCTCGGTTGCCTCGATGGTATAAGTCATAGAAACCTCACTATGAATCGTAGCAGCATCAGAATTTTCTTGTTCGTGTTCTAAGGCGTTTATACTCTGCCGTGATAACGCATCAGCGACAAAGTTCTCCTTTCCTGGTTTGCAGATTACTTGGGCATTGTGCTCATCGATGAATGCCTTCCAGCGTTTTATCTTAGCATTTGGGTTTCGATCCGATACCGCAAATGTCAAGGGCTGGTGGTCAGTAAAAATATTTAAATTTTTTACTCCGTACAAGTAATTACGTAGGGATTTGAGGGCCCATACAATGGCCAGGAGTTCCCGCTCCTTGGTTGCAAAATTTAACTCCCTATCCTTCAAGGTTCTTGAAATCATTGTAATTGGCCTTCCATCCTGCGATAGGACAGCCCCAAGGCCATAGGAGGAAGCGTCCGTCGTTAAATCGAACGGTTTTTTAAAATCAGGGTACTGTAACATGACGTCCTCCGACGTCAGGATTTCCCTCAATTTGTCGAAAGCTAGGCGCTCCCTATCACCGAATTGTATGTTGATTCTTTTCGATCTGTGGGCACTCACCTTGTCGTTTTCTCCCTTCAGAAGGTCGGCCAAAGGCTTTGCAATGGAAGCAAAGTCCTTGATAAAACACCTATAGTAGCTAGCGAGCCCCAGAAATGATCTGACACCGAACAGTGTGGAGGGTTCTTTGTAGTCCCTAATCGCTGCTACCTTATCGGTACTTGTCCTTATGCCTCCTCGCGATATTGTAAATCCGAGATATTCCACCTCGTCCTTGAAGAAATGTGATTTTTCCTGCGATACTCCATATTCGCTTCAAACAAGCTAGCCAACACCAAGTCAATGTCCCTCACATGCTCCGCCTCAGTTTCGGAAAAGATGATTACATCGTCGACGTAAACGTACATCTTTTGCCAATATGCTCGCGGAGAACATCGTGATGGCCCTTTGAAAAATACTGGGCGCGTTCTTTAGCCCAAACGGTAGTCGGCAGAATTCGTATTGTAACGATGAGACAGTCTGTCGCGGTGCAAAGCAACCCTGCCGCTGCGTGCCGTGCCATAACCCAATCTGGCAACGACGGCCGCGATAGTAACTTTTAGTCCAACCTGGCAACGATGGTCGCGGTCATCAGGGAAACTTCTAGTCCAATCTGGCAACGTGCGAGAACGATCTGCGCGACGGCCGGACAGAGTATAAAAGGTGGCCAGATGCGGTGCAGCGAGTCAGTCTGGTTTTGACAAGTGAAGTTGCCACACGGAGTGATTAAGCAAATACTTAAGTGTACGAACAGTAAAGTGTAAACTGCGAATAATAAAGTGACTGTTGGTGTATTTTATTGTCTGCGTTTAAGAAACTGACTGTGTTTTATTTTCAAATCACACAATCCAGAGATACGTGACAGCCCACTGGACTTAGTATTCGTAACATTTGGTGTCAGAAGTGGGATTGTGGAAAATTTAAAATAACTAAATAAATAAAATTATAAAAGTACGGACATGGTTAAACTCGAGCTGCTGAAGGTAGACCAGCTGAAGAAGGAGCTGGCTGCCTGGAATTTGCCGACTGCTGGCGGAAAGGTGGAGTTGCAGTTGCGCTTGCGAGAAGCATGTGAGGCACGAGGCGTCGATTGGACTGTGCACGAGTTCGGAGCGCAAGAACCAGAGGCGTCGGCCAAGGTGGAGGAGTCGCCGGCGGGTGCTGCTTCGCTACAGAGTACAGCTGCAGCGGCTACGCCAATACAAGCGTTGGACATGAGCCAACTAATGGCTGCACTCAAAGGCATGTCGGCGCAGATGGAAACGGCGAATCGAGAAATGGCAGCGAAGCTGGAAGCTACGAATCTCGAAATTTCGGCAAAAGTCGAGACGGCGACCCAGGAAATATCGGCGCAAGTGGCAGAGCGAATGGAAGTCAAGCTTCAAGAAAATTCTGCGCGTTTGGAGCAGAAAGTGGAGGAAATCTCAGACAGGATTAATGGGAAAGTCGAGCACCTGGAGACGCGGGTAGAGCACTTGGATAAACGAGTCGACGACCTGGATGATGCCCTGAACAAACGAGTTGGCGACCTGGATGATTCCCTGAACAAACGAGTTGATAGTCTGGAAGACTCGATGAACAGAAAAATGGACGAGCGGCTTAGGGAGGTACAGCCACGAGAGTGTTTGCCACCGGTTCAGGACGGTTTTGCTGGCAGAACAGAAGTGCCTACTTATGATGGTGCTGCGCCGTTCGATACATTTAAATTGCAATTCGACTTGGCTGCTTTGGAAAATCAGTGGACAGATATCAGGAAAGGTCGGAGGTTGGCACTGGCGCTGAAAGGTCCTGCGGCTGAGGTAATCAAATCAGTTCCAGAATGTTTAAGAAGTGAGTACGGTGCCATCATGAGAGCATTAGCAGCAAAGTATAGCAACGAGCACAACCATGCGCTATACTACTGTGAGCTGAAGAACCGCAAGCAAAGAGCCAACGAGGCGCTGCAGACATATGCAGCAGACATTGAGCGGCTCGTACAGTTGTGCTACCCAAAATTTGGTGCTGATGATCTCGAGAGGATGAAGATTGAGTCGTTTATTGAAGGTCTTCATGATCCAGAAACGCGTCGCAGTGCGTTGATGATGGGCAAGCCGACATTTAAGGAGACGGTGACCAGCGCGATGACATATGAAGCGGCATGGATTGGGAGCACTCGGTATGCACCTGCAAGGATACGCCAGATTCAGGCGGACAATGACATTCCGATCCAGGCCATAAGCTCTGAGATACCGGGCAGGCCACGAGTGGTCTCCTCTAAAGTTGTCTGCTGGGTATGTGGCAAGCAGGGCCACATATCACGAGAGTGCCGCCAACGAAAAAGGCGTTCCCGTTCCCGATCGCAATCGCCTGAAGCGAGGAATACTGACAATCGAGGCCCAGCCAACAATCTCAGGGCTGAGGACGGCGAGTCGTTAAACTAAAACGGGTCAGCCCAAAGGGGCGTGAGCTGATCCCCACAATCTGCCGCCCCACCGTCCTGGTCTCACAGCTGAAACGACAGCCCAGCAGCTTGACAATTAAAGGAAGGATAGATGGAAAGTTGTTCGTGTTGACACTGGATACTGGAGCGTCATATTCGATCATAAAAAGGAAGCTGCTAAAGAACTGGGAACCGCTGCATGGCATACAGCTGCGGACTGCGACTGGCGAGCGCGCGCCGGTAAGGGGTAAAGTTACAAAAACGATTGCTATCGGCACCAGCAGCATGGAACATGAGTTCATCGTCGCGGATATAATGGACGACGTGATTATCGGCGTGGATTTCATAATTAGGCACGGTTTTACGCTGGACCTGAAGGAAAATGTGCTGAGATATGCCAACGTTGAATTCCCGCTGCACACCGGCTATGAGCGAAGCGTGGCGGTAAGGAAGGTTGTATCGTGTCAACACAGGAGGATACCAGCGAATTCTGAGGCGATTGTGTGGGCAAAGGTGGACGAGGACGATGGGACGAGTCGGCTATGGGTAGTAGAAGCACCGGAACAAGGACACGACAACATCATCATCGGACGTACATTAGTGGAACCTAAAAATGGCAGAATACCAGTCAGAATACTGAACCCCCTGAATGCACCCAGATATGTCGGGAAAGATGAGGTAATTGGCGAGTGTAAGGAAGCTGCAGCAGTGGTCAATTGCGAGAGTAGCCCGCCTGGAGGTAATAAGAAGAGCGGTTTTAACATGGACGCCATACCGCAAGAGAACCAGTGGAGCAGCGAGTTGACGGCCAAGCAGAAACAGAAGGCGAGGTCACTCCTGCAGCACTATGGGTCAATATTTGCGGCAGAAGCAGGCGGAAGAACAGCCATAGTGAAGCACAACATCGACACCGGAAGTGCAAAACCGATTCGCAAACCGCCAAGACGAGTTCCTCTAGCCAAGAGGGAGGAGGTCACAAATTTGATCGAGAACATGCGGAAAGACAAGGTCATAGAGCCTTCTTCGGGCCCCTGGTGCTCGCCGGTTGTGCTAGTCAAGAAAAAAGATGGCAGTACCCGGTTTTGTGTGGACTATCGGAAGCTCAATGATGTGACCAAGAAGGACAGTTATCCACTACCTCGGATCGATGACACCCTGGACACACTGTCAGGCACGCAGTGGTTCTCCACGCTCGACTTACGCAGCGGCTATTGGCAGGTAGAGCTTGCAGACAAGGACAAGGAGAAAACGGCTTTCAGTGTTGGCGATGGTTTGTGGCAGTTCACCGTCATGCCGTTTGGACTCTGCAACGCACCAGCAACATTCGAGCGGCTAATGGAACGCGTGCTAAAAGGGCTGCATTGGCGGACGTGTCTGGTGTACCTCGACGACATAATCGTGATGGGTAAAAGCTTCGACGACCACCTGGGAAAGCTGAAGGAGGTACTTGAGCGGATACAAAAAGCTGGGCTTAAACTCAACCCAAAGAAGTGCTCGCTGTTCCAAAAGGAGGTCAAGTATCTGGGTCATACGGTTTCCGCCCGTGGAGTACATACGGATGAAGGCAAAATCATGGCGGTGAAGGAGTGGCCCCGGCCACGCAATCTACACGAACTCCGCAGTTTCCTGGGCCTGTGCACATACTACCGCCGATTTGTTCCGGGATTCGCGAACATAGCCAGCAGCCTGCACAAACTGACAAAAAAGAGCCAAGCTTTCGAGTGGAACGAGGAGCAGGAACAGGCTTTTGCACGTCTGAAGGAAAAACTGTGCAGTGCTCCAATTCTGGCCTTCCCCGTGCCTGGGGAGATGTTTGTGCTGGATACAGATGCAAGCGGGAGTAGTATTGGCGGTGTGCTATCACAGATAATAGACGGCCAGGAACAAGTGATAGCGTACTACAGTAGGGTTTTATCGAAACCGGAACGCAATTACTGTGTGACACGGAGAGAACTGCTGGCGGTATTAGACTGCGTAAAACACTTCCACAAATATCTGTATGGACAGAGGTTTCGCCTGCGCACAGATCATGCGGCATTGAGATGGCTCCTGAACTTTAAAGATCCTGAAGGGCAATTGGCGCGGTGGATCGAGCGACTGCAGAGCTACGACTACACGATAGAGCATCGCAAGGGCAGTAGCCATGGAAATGCCGATGCCTTGTCCCGCCGTCCGTGCATAGTCGAATGCAGGCAATGCTCGCGAGCCGAAAGCAAAGAACAGATAGTGGACGTCCGGTTGGTCAGCATCATGCCAGAGGAAGAGTGGTCTGCGGAGAGGCTACAGAAGGACCAGCATGAGGATGCGGATCTTGCAAAAATCGTCGAAGGCAAGGAGCAAGGCGCACGTCCAGACTGGCAGGAGATGGCTGGTGAAAGCCCGATCGCGAAGGCTTACTGGGCACAGTGGAAAAGTCTGCGGCTGAAGGAAGGCTGCCTGTACCGCGAATGGGAGAGCGCGGATGGTCGTACAAGCAACCCCCTAATGGTAGTGCCGAAAAGCAGAATCAACGAGGTCATCGAGGCATACCATAACGACTCCAGTGGAAGGCACCTAGGCATCACCAAAACCGTCGCCAAAATAAAAAGACGATTCTACTGGGTAGGATGTCAGGAGTCTGTAGCCGAGTGGATTAAGAGCTGCGACCGATGTTCAGCTGCGAAAGGGCCGACAAGAAAATCTCGAGGCCGCATGCAGCAGTACAACGTGGGAGCGCCCTTTGACGGGTTGCTATGAACGTCGCCGGCCCATTCCCAACTAGCACTCAAGGCAACAAATATGTGCTGGTCGTAATGGATTACTTCAGCAAATGGCCCGAAGTGTACCCTATTCCTAACCAGGAGGCCACCACGATCTCGGAAAAGCTGGTAAACAACTGGGTAGCCAGGTTCGGAGTTCCGTTGGAGTTGCACTCAGATCAAGGCCGGAATTTCGAGTCTGCGGTATTCAAGGAAGTGTGTGAGCTGCTGGGGATAAAGAAAACGCGTACCACTCCTTTGCACCCACAGTCCGACGGCATGGTGGAACGCTTTAACCGGACACTGGAAGAATACCTGCGGAAAGTGGTAGGCAGGAGTCAAAAGGATTGGGACACGCAAATCCCCCTGTTTCTGATGGCGTATAGGTCAGCCCCGCACGACACGACATCACTCACTCCAGCCCGAGCAGTGTTCGGAACAGAGTTGCGGTTACCCGCTGACTTGAAGTTCGGGGTAGTCAGCACGACGGGAGGCGCTAAGACGGACTACGTGGCCAATAAGCGGGCGGAACTGGAGGAAATTCACCAGTTTATAAGGAGCCGCACCAAACTGGTCAGCGATAAGGCGAAAGCTAGATACGATCTACGGGCCAACTCAGCAGGGTTCCAAGAAGGCGATTTGGTAATGCTCTACAACCCGCAGCGGAGGAAAGGTTTGTCTCCGAAACTTCAAGCGTCATGGGAAGGACCTTACGAAGTCGTGACTAGGATTAACGACGTGGTATACCGGATTCAACGTTGCAGCAATAGAGGCGCTAAGCTGAAGGTAGTCCATTTGGAGCGCCTGGCGCCTCATCACAGCGGAGCCTCGGCACTTGTTCGGGACGAACAAGTCTAAGTGGTGGGCAGTGTAACGATGAGACAGTCTGTCGCGGTGCAAAGCAACCCTGCCGCTGCGTGCCGTGCCATAACCCAATCTGGCAACGACAGCCGCGATAGTAACTTTTAGTCCAACCTGGCAACGATGGTCGCGGTCATCAGGGAAACTTCTAGTCCAATCTGGCAACGTGCGAGAACGATCTGCGCGACGGCCGGACAGAGTATAAAAGGTGGCCAGATGCGGTGCAGCGAGTCAGTCTGGTTTTGACAAGTGAAGTTGCCACACGGAGTGATTAAGCAAATACTTAAGTGTACGAACAGTAAAGTGTAAACTGCGAATAATAAAGTGACTGTTGGTGTATTTTATTGTCTGCGTTTAAGAAACTGACTGTGTTTTATTTTCAAATCACACAATCCAGAGATACGTGACAGCCCACTGGACTTAGTATTCGTAACAGTATTTTCCATTGTTGACGGAAAATGCCGTTTTCTCCCGATCCCGCTCCGCCAGCTCAATCTGGTGGAAACCGGACTTCAAGTCGATAGTTGTAAAAAATTTGGCCCTCCCGAAATTTGATAAAATTACCATAACGTTGGGAATGGGGTATTTCTCAGCGATTGTGAGCTGGTTTAACTTTCGAAAATCTATTACTAGACGTTTCTTCTTGTTGCCCAACTCATCGAAGCCCTTTTTATCCACCACCCAAATGGGGTTATTGTAAGGAGACTTAGATGGCCTTATAATGCCATTCTTAAGTAAGTCCTTTATTTCGCTATTCACGAAATCTGACACGCCCATAGTATATGGATATAATTTGGAGTAGATTGGTTCGCTCACTTCGGTCCGAATGGTGGCAACGATGTTTGTGTTTAACGGCAGCATCTCGTTTGGATCTGCAAACGTTTTTATTCTTTTTTTCAACATACTTTGAAAGTCAGCCCTTACTGATGGAGGGACTGAAATATCGTCAACTTTTGTAAAGTTAACGTTCTCGCATTTGTAAAACTGGATCGGTTCTGATCCAGAGTCGGAATGTATCTCTTTATTCTTTAACTCCCCGCTATTTTCCGCTGTACGAACGGCAGCAGGGAATGTGTCCTAAAAAATTTATAGAGTCAAATTCACATTCTGACTCCAAGTTAGCTGCTGCTGCCTCGGCTACAGCCGCATATTCCTGTTTCTGCACAGATTCCTCTTGGGCTATGTGATTTATTCTTTGTCGCCTTTGCCCTGATTGCCTCTCGGAGCCATTTGGTCTCTTAAACGTTTGCCTATGGAACTGACTATCGTTCTGTCTCTGGTAATCTGTCGGTTGTCTAAAACGAGATGTAGACGGGTCCACGTCCATTTTCTCTACCTGATCGCGCCTATTGACGACCTGCTGGCCACCACCCTGAGCTTGATAATGGTTCCGCTGGCCCCTGGTGAAGTATGGCGTCTTCTCTCGACCCAAGTCACCCTTCTCATAGTCCTGCCGTGTGTTTCCCTGCTGGCTGTTAATTCTTTTTTTTTTTTTTTTTTTATTTTATTTTATAATAATATTTGTACAATAGTTAATATTCTACAAATAAGTACCTAGCAGCACTGGCAGCAGAGGCCTTCGGCTGTCTGATAATATACACGGAGTAGCTTATTATATTTGTCGAAGAAGATCGGTTTCTTTAAGAAAATTATAAATCATTTCCACATTACTAAGGGTAGGGTTGCTTAGAAGTTCGAATGGGTTGCTGGATCCAAGAAAGTCATGTCGGGCTGTTGCTATGATGGGGCAGTCTGCTAAGATGTGTTCAAGCGAAGCGCTCTCCGTACAGAACGGACAAATACTTTGAGAGGCACGTTGCAGAAGATGAGCGTGTGTAATTATTGTATGTCCAAGGCGTAGGCGTATGAAGGGTCTGACGGCACGAACGGGGATGTCAGCAGTGTAGATAGGTTTCCTTCTGGAGGGGTTGATTTTGGAGTAGTGGTGAGTATAACTATTCCAGTCGTCAATTTGCATTTTATGTCTTAAGTGTGTAATTTCAGTTAGGAGATCTTGTTTTGTGAAATAGCCAAAAGTTATGGTAGCTGCGGATGCTGCACTTTTCGCTGCTGCGTCTGCTTTTTCATTGCCTGGTATTCCGGTGTGGCCGGGGACCCACATTAGTTTAATTTTGTTTGGGGAATTCAGTAGACTGTTGCGTAAGGTGACTATTTCCCTTTGGGTGTTTTCGGGGGATCCTACAGCGTCAATACAGGATTTACTGTCGGTGCATATGATGATCTTCCGTCTGCTACGTTTAGCGTGGGCGACAGCTTCTAATAAGGCAGCGACTTCCGCTGTAAACGATGAACATATTGAGTGGAGTCTGCCGTGCGTTATCAAATCGCCATTTTCGTTTGTGACTGCAAATGTTGTATTGTGAGCCGTTTTAGCACCGTCAGTGAATATGAAACTCCAGCCAGCGCTTGAGTATTTTGTTTTCTCTGAAGCGAAGAGTAGTCTGAATTGTTCGTGAGTAGTGTTGTGTTTTGAGAATTCTAGAGTCCTGATCGCAAAGGCAACATTTTTAATCGCCCATTGTGGGCGAGTTTCAGTTGTTGCCGGATGTTTGTTGGACGGTAACTCAAGCTGCTTGGCAAAGTCGACGCAGCGCGAGATGACTGACGGGAATCTCGGTTTTCGTCTCCTTGAGAGAGCGTTGTGAACGTCTTTGGCAAGAATGGAGTTGTTTGTGAAAAGCAGCTTTGGTAGCAGACGCCGGGTGCAGTCAACGACTCTGTCAGGTATAGATGGCAGACCAGTTTCAGCAAAAAGATTTTTTAGAGGTGTAGTTGGAAAAGCCCGGATGCTTCTGCGTACGGCGACGTTGTAGGGAGTAGCGAGCTTCTTAATTGAAGAAGCGGCGCAGTTGCCGAAAATAGGTAGGGCATAGTCGATCTTGGACAGTATTAGAGCCTTGGTAATGTTGATGAGCGTGGACGGATGGATTAGGCTTTTCTTGGATGCTAGGTATGTTACTTGATAATATTTGATCTTGCTAGTAGACAATGTTTAATGTAGTTACAATGAGACATGCTGCTAATGATAGCGTAGATTTGGTAATAGGTTGTGACGCCAACGCGCATCATGAAGTGTGGGGCAGCTCAGATACGAATTTAAGGGGCGAAATTCTTTTCGATTTTATCCTCTCTACGAATCTCCAAATATGTAATAGGGGTAATGAGCCTACCTTTATTACTAGAAATAGGCAAGAAGTTCTCGACCTCACTCTTGTCTCTCAAACTGTATCGAACCGATTGAGTAACTGGAGGGTCTCTAAGGATCACTCTTTTTCGGATCACAGATACTTACTGTGGGAAATCTCGGACATTGCTCCGAGTCAACCCCTTTTTAGGAATTTAAAAAAGGCCAATTGGCCTCTTTATTATGATACGGTTCAGTGCCTTCTCCCAGCTGACATTCCAGGTCCGCTCGACAGTAAGGATGTACTTGATGAGTCAGTTAAGTCATTCACGTCGATGCTGAATGCAGCCCTTGACGTAGCTTGCCCTTTGAGGAAGCTGTCCACGCGGAAAAGATTCAGGCCTCCTTGGTGGTGTGCTGAAATCAGTGAGCTCCGCAGAACAGCCAGGAAGTTATTCAATAAAGCTAGACGGTCATGTACGGATGAAGTCTGGCTAGAATACAAGCTAGCTCTGAAAGCCTATAAAAACAGGCTAAGGAAAGCCAAGAGGGAGTCTTGGAGAGACTTCTGTGGTAACATAGAACTTACCACCGAAGCCTCTAGGCTCAGGAAAATACTCTCCAAATGCCCATCTAACACCTGCTATCTCCAGAGGGAGGACGGGTCATGGGCCTCTAGTAGTGAAGAATCACTTGATATTCTGCTAGACACACACTTCCCAGGTGGCTCTAAAGACCTGGCGGACCCCCCCTGGTCGGGAAACCGCCCTCCGGTCCCGGATGCCGACCTCATTGTGACTAGACAGAAATTGTTATGGGCTGTAGATAGCTTTTTACCCTACAAGGCGCCGGGGCCAGACGGCGTCGCCCCGATAGAGATTCAGGTCACCAAGAACCTGATTCTTCCATGGTTACAGGAGATCATGAGGAGCTGCCTAGTCCTGAATCACATACCCAGTAAATGGAGACATGTGAAGGTAGTTTTTATACCTAAGGCTGGCAAAAGCTCGCATGTTCTTCCAAAAGACCTCAGACCGATTAGTCTTTCCTCTTTCCTTCTCAAAATCTTGGAAAGGTTAGTGGATACCCATATTAGGCAGTTGTTGGTCGATCGACCAATCTCGCCCTCACAACATGCGTACTGCAGGGGTAAATCTGTAGAAACCGCTCTGCATTGCTTAGTCCATACCATAGAGAAATCACTTGAGTGCAAGGAATTTACTATGGTATCTTTTACGGATATAGAAGGGGCCTTTAACAACATCAGATCGGAAGCCATTACCGACGCACTTGCAGACCTGGGTGTAGGTGTGCCGCTAGTAGCACTGATTGAGCAGCTGCTTCATAGCCGCGTCATCAATGCAAGTCTTGGTACCACATCTGCACAGAGATCTGTAAAAAGGGGGACCCCCCAGGGAGGGGTCCTCTCGCCTCTTCTTTGGAATTTAGCGGTGAACACACTGCTAATGCGTCTGGAGAGGGCGGGGTGCCGGGTGGTCGCCTACGCAGATGATGTTGCTATTGCGGTCTCTGGAAAGTTTCCTTTAATTATCAGGGATGTATTGCAACATGGCTTGAACATCCTAACTAATTGGGCCATAGAATGTGGTCTTAGCGTTAACCCGCATAAAACGGAGTTAGTTCTCTTTACAAATAAACACAGAGTACCGGAGATTGATCCCCCGCGGCTGCTTGGGATTGATCTGAAATTTTCTGAATCCGCCAAATATCTGGGACTTGTGTTAGACAGGAAACTTAACTGGAAACCCAACGTCCTGGAGAGAGCTAAGAAAGCCAGTATTGCCCTTTATACTTGTAAAAAGATGATAGGCAAGGTATGGGGCATAAGACCTCATATCGTACACTGGCTGTATACCGCCGTTGTT
The DNA here is from genome assembly GCA_963971225.1 of Melieria omissa. Classification (NCBI taxonomy): domain Eukaryota; kingdom Metazoa; phylum Arthropoda; class Insecta; order Diptera; family Ulidiidae; genus Melieria; species Melieria omissa. Next base: position 68,335,278 of record OZ020269.1, on the reverse strand, counting down.
CGGCCTTTGTTGTTATATGGGACAGTAGTCTGGTGGCCTTCATTGGCCAAAAGGTCTCACTCTCAAATACTTGCCAAAATTCAAAGGTCCGCAGAGTTATGTATAAGTGGGGCCCTGCGAACTACGCCCACTAATGCTTTGGACGTTGTGCTTAACCTAATCCCATTGGATATCCTGGGGAAGCAATTGGCCGCCAATGCTGCCACCAGGATGCGCGCTTCCGCGCAATGGAGAACTGGGCGTTACGGGCACTCTTCTATTCTCAATTATTTCAAAGGCATTTCTCAGGAAGTTGACTACATGACACCCAGCCTGTTCTTTGATAAGAACTATCAGGTTGTAATCCCATCTAGAGCCGAATGGGAGCTGGGTGCGCCCCCTGCCAGCGGTGATATCCATATTTATACGGATGGTTCGAAACTGCTTGGTCAGGTGGGCTGTGGTATCTACTCAGAAGGATTAAACCTTAACTTGAAGCTCCGGCTGCCAGATTACTGTAGTGTCTTCCAGGCCGAGGTCACAGCAATCTGTGCAGCCTCCGATTGGCTCAGGGTAAACAGGATATCGGTTACTGATATCCTTATATTATCAGATAGCCAATCAGCTCTTAGAGCTCTGGATGCGGTCAAAATAACATCAAAGACTGTTCTCAGCTGCAGCAAATCTCTAAACGAGACTGCCAAGCAGCTTCATATTCGCCTATGCTGGGTTCCAGGTCATAGGGATATTCCAGGGAACTGTAGAGCGGACGAGCTCGCGAGACAGGGCACCACTGAGCAGTTAAGCCAAGAGCTGACCACGCTCGGTGTCCCTCTTCTAACATGTAAGCTTCGTACCCAAGCGAGCTCTACACACGATACGAATTTAAGATGGGTTGAAGGCAACACAAGCCTCCTTGCGCGCCAACTTTGGCCAACCTTAAATCCTCGGCGTTCTAAAGAACTCCTCTCACTAAACAGAGCCCAGATCAGAACCATGATCGGTGTCCTTACGGGTCATTGCCTAATCGGCACCCACGCAAAAAGGATGGGGCTGTTTTCGAACGACTTCTGTCGCAGCTGTATGGACGAGGAGGAGGAAGAAAATATTCCTCACTTCCTATGTTACTGTCCTGCTTTGTCCAGAAGAAGGCAGACCCACTTAGGCAACTTCTTCTTCGGTAGTCTAGATGATCTAGCTGATAAGACCAAACGCCGTCTACTAAGCTTCGTTAATAGCTCTAATTGGTTTAACGAGTGAGCGAAATGATGCTCGATCTCATGTGGTATCACAATGGGCCGCCTGGCCTAAGTGTGCTCCTCCTGGGACAGCCACACCTACCTACCTACCTACAATGAGACTTAAAGTTATATTTAGAATCTATTACTATTCCTAAGATTTTAAGTTCCAGTACCATTGAAATATTTATAACATTAGAAAACGTTAGTAAACCAGAACAGCTGTGCTTTCTACAAATGTGTAAGGTTTTTGATTTGTCGTAGGAGATAGTTGTTCCTGATGATAAGGACCATGTTGTTATTTCAGCTAGGATATTTTCAAAAAGCTCAGCGGTCTGCGTGAGGTTAGCATTTTTGGTGTATAAAATTACATCATCGGCGTAGAGTTGGCATTCGATTCCGCGATGGTTGTTAGTGTACTGAACAATTTCGTCAAACGCAGTTATAAAGAGAAAGGCGGATAGGGGCGACCCTTGGGGGGTGCCATTGTCTAATGAGGCTAAGTCGGACAGAAAACCATTAATTTTTACTTTGAATTTTCTATGGCAAAGAAAGTTCTTGACGAATTTTTTAATTTTAGGGCCAAGTTTCCACCTGTCTAGTTGCCTCAGTACTATGTGTACACCAATGCGGTCGAAGGCTTTCTGAAAGTCGATTGCTAGAATGGAAACATGGTTTCTGGTGGAAAGGGCATTAGTGATGAATTGGTCCAGATGTAATAGGGCATCGATTGTGCCATGACCTTTTTGTATGCTGTTTGATTTGGGCTGATGAGCTTTCTTTTGTTGCTATACCACATTAGTCGGTTAACTAAGATTTTCTCAAGGATTTTACCGAGACAAGGTAAGAGCGATATCGGCCTGTAGTTGTTGGCGTCAGAAGAAGTCTTGTTGGGTTTCAACAGGGGAACGATGCATGAAGTTTTCCAGGATTTTCCCACTATCGAATATATTGTTGAAGAGATTGAGTAGCCGATGTTTGGCAGAAATGGGCAGGTTTTGAATAATTGGGTACGAAATTCTGTCAAGGCCGGGGGTCTTGCCTTTTACCGAAGAAAGTGCGAAATCGAGTTCCGATAATCGAATTTCCTCCTCTAATTCCTTGGCAGGCGGCGGCAGCCGGTATGATATTCGTGGCTCGTGGCTTAGTCGTTCGGATTTTAAGTTGCGGAAAGTGTGAGAAAAGCTGGCATCAGCTGAGGCGAGAGACAGGAAGGAAGCGAAGTGGTTGGCAATGTCGAGGGGGCAAGATAGAGAGCCGCTTTCTGTTTGAATGTGAGAAAAAAGGGATTGTTTTGGAGACCCAGTAAGCATTTTAATGTCGTCCCAAATTTTCTTAGGGTTTGTGGTGGGTTTAATATTTTCAGTGAGTTCCTCAAACTTTTTCCTTTTAGCTAATTTCGCTGAGCGTCTAAACACTGCATTAGCTTTTTTATACATTAGTAAATTTTCGTCTGAACGCATACGTTTGTATTCATGCCACAGTTTCTGTTTGGAGAGCCGTAGTTTGGTTAGGTCGGCGTTCCACCAGGGGATTGTTTTCTTACCATTGATGGGTTGAGTTTGTGGGATGGCGAAATGGGCTGCAGTGCGAATGATTCTCAGGATTTTGGCGGCCTCTTGATTTGGGTTGGACGAGACTTGCGAGGTTTCGCAAAGGTGGTCGCAGATTTGGCTGAATTTTTTCCAGTCTGCTTTTTCTGTTTTGAATCTGGGTGTGAATTTAAATGCAGCCTGGTTGCCGAGCGATTTTGTTTCAATCCAAATTGGGAAGTGGTCGCTACCATGTAAAGAGTTTAAGACTCGCCATGAGCATTGGGGTAGTAAGTTAGCAGAACAAAAGGTGACGTCGATGTTTGAGAATGTGTTGTGGGTGGAGTGGTGTGTGACCGAACCGTCGTTTAGACAGATTAGGCTGGAAGAGAGTAATGCGTCTTCGATTTTGACTCCTCTAGGGTTGGAGTAAGCAGAACCCCAGATTGTACTCCAGGCATTCAAGTCACCCCCTAGAATATACGGTGAATTAATTTGCCTTAACAATTGGAGTATATCGGCAGAAGCAAAGTTTTGGGAAGGAGGGATGTATATGCAAGCTACTACAAGTTTCGGTGATGTGTTAATTTCAATGGCTAATGTGGATAAGTTTGATTGGAGAGGTATCACTTTGTGGGAGATGTTTCTTTTAATTAAAATCGCTATTCCTTGTTTCTTTGTAGATATGTGTGGGAGATTGTGGAAATAACCAATATAGCTTTTGGGTGTATGTGCAGGTTGGTTTGGTGGAATGTGGGTTTCATTTAAGAGGAGAATGGAAGGAGAGTAGCTATTGAGAATTGTTTCAAGCTCGTGGTAATTATTGACGAAGCCGTTCATGTTCCATTGTAGGATAGTCAGCATGAGAGAGGGAGATAGAACTGAGAGAAGTGGACAGAAAAATTAAAGGAGAAAAATGCGTGTGGGATTGTTGTGGGCAACTACAAGTACACAGTCGGCTTGGCAGAGCGTGGTTAGTCGCGTAGATTAGGAGGAGTTTTTTAATTTGAAGCTTCTGGTAACTGAGCAATGTCATTTGACTTGGCTGGTGTCAAGTTGGAACGCATTGCTTCTCTGGGCGCAGAAGTAAGGAAAGGGGGAAGATCATTGAATGTGTTTGAGGGGAGGTTGGGGGTTGAGGTGAAGTTGCTGGTGTTGGATTTTAATAGTGAGGTTGATGTTGGATCGTGTGTGGTACGAGAGGGAGAGTTGCTAGAGTTAGGTTTTGTTGTTGTATTATTTTCGGAGGTTTTGTTGCTATTGTTGGAGGCTACGAGAGCGAGAGGTTTCGCAATTTCAGAGAATGTTTGAAGCGTTGTGATTGAAGAAGCTTTAGCCCGGTATTTAATAGTTGCTTCGCGCATGCTACATTTGTCTACGGTTTTTATTTTCAGAATTTCTTTCGCTTGAACGAACTTTGGGCAGGTATTTGCGGCTAAAGAGTGTGCGCCGGAGCAGTTTGCGCACATGGTTCTTGTGCATTTCTCTCCTTCGTGTGGTGGGAAATTGCAATTGACACAAGCGGGGAGATTTTTGCAATGCTTCAATGTGTGCCCGAGCTTTTAGCATGACTTACATCGCATCGGGTTGGGGAAAAAGGGGCGTACCGATAATTTTCTCCAAGCAACATCAATTTTTTCGGGGAGTTTGTAGCTTTCAAATGTTAGGAGCAACGCACCAGTAGGTGTTAAAATTCCTTCAATTTTCCTCTGAAACCTGTAAATGGACGTTACGCCATACGCTTCCAAACCTTCGACAATCTCGTGATCTGGTACATGATAAAGGAACGGAGCGAAAATTGTACCTTTAACACAATTGAGTTGTTCGTGGTATTTGGCTTCAATTTTACCGATGCCTGGAAGGCTTTTAGTGTTTAGAAATTTTTCAGCTGTCTTTTTGTTTTTAGCTAATAGCAACAGATTTCCATCTCTCATTTCAGTGATTTTCACATCTTTACTTATGGCTGTTAGAGCTTTGTGTACCAAAAAACACGAAAATCGAGATAAGGGCTTATTGTTGTCACACGATTTTAATACAATGAATTTTGGGTCGTCGTTCTTTGTAGTGTTAACGGGCGGTAGCTCGGGGAAATCTTCAACCGATTTGTTGGCTTTTTCCTTTTCGATTGAGGACTAGAGGAAAGAAGGGCGAACCTATTTTCCCCTAGATTTGTTGCCCCGGGGGGCATGTTGAGCACTTATTTTATTATCCGCGCAGTGAATTTTAGGCTTGTTTACACCAGCGAAAGAAACACGTGGAAGCACGAAAGAAGAAGAATAGAGAGTAGTGAGAAATTACTGATGTGACAGTAGATCAAAAGCGCAATAGGAAGAGCGAACGTCCGCACACGACGGGGTTTAGTCGATGACGCTGTTAATTCTATTATTCACTGATCGTTCATGCGAATGCTCGCCTGAATACCTCTGTGATTTCTCCTCCGAGCTCCTAGGAAAACCTGCTGCAAATCTGTATCTCGCATGATTAGATTCAGCCTCCTGTGCCAAGGCCAACGCAGTGGGCAAGTCAGACGGACGAGCCGAAAATAAAATATCTGCGAGCGACTTTTTTAAACCCGACACGAACACCCGCAAAGCGTTCTGTCTATATTTTTCGTTGAGAGCGTTTGCTAGTGTGCTATCGTACGTCATGATAGCCTTGTTCGTGAGTAGGGTCAGCTTTTTTTCTACCTCGTCATAGTACTCCAAAAGAGTCATGTTGCCCTGTCGCAGAGTGCTGAGCTCTGTCTCGATTAAATGTAGTGGCCGCTTGTCGGCATATGTAAAATCCAAACGTGCAATTATTGCCCTGAAGTTTAAGACAGTGTTAAATGATGCTAGCACGGCGTCAGCCGTGCCCCTCACCTTATTCCTAATAACATTTACTGCTTGGAAGTGCTTCGAGCTACCGTTATATTTTTCAAACAATTGGTAGGCGTTATGCGCCGCTTGCCTCCAAGAAACGTAGTTTTCATGTTTTCCATCAAATTCTGGAATTGATTTCACTATATCGAGGGACTCATCACACTGAATGCCCTCAATAATTTGGATGGGTTCATACACCTCCACTACTGGCTGTGTTAGAGCAATTTCACTGAATTTCCTTTCTATTTTCTCTATCTTCTCGTTGAATTCTTGCGCTTGCAGTTTCAACGCCGCTGCCACTGCCGCTTGAACCACTGCTTGCAATTCGTGCGCATTCATTTTCTTATTAATCTCTTGGAAACAATCTGCGTTAACTTTCAATTTCTCAAGCCCCGCAAGCACCTCGTCTAACTCGCTATCACTCATGAACACTGACAGAATCGTGGGCCGAAATCACAATTGACACCGCTGTACAAAACAAATTTCTATAGCACTTTCTTTATTTTTTCACTTTCACTTTATATTTCTCTTAAGACTTGTCGTGGTTAACGAGCAGTCACTTACAATTTATCCATCCTGTCTTATTTTATCTCCGGAGCTGGTCGATGATCCCGTTGGTGGACGCAGTCCTGTCCGGTTGCAATTTAGGTCTCAGGGTCTCAGAGAGCTGGTTTCCGAATTCACCTTCGTGGGCTGAGTGCTGTTGGGCGCCAGTTCCTTTATTTCATGTATTCATATGAATTTGCCGTATTACAAGATTCTTTAAATACAAGTTCCTTTATTTGGTTCTTTATCTGGAGCTTAGCTCCGTTCTTATTCAGCTACCTTAGTGAACTAACCGACACCAATTCTTAAGCCTACCCTAAAGCCCTACTCCGTGCGCGCCGTATCGTTTCGCTGATCTTGCAGCTCGTGCAAGCGATCGATCGACCATCAGCAGCAATGTCCACGATTCGCTGATCTTGCAACCCGTGCAAGAATCGAACGATCGATCGCCAGCAGCATTGTTCGAATCTGCTGACGGCAGCTACCGCGAAGTAGCTGGGTCGGTGGCCTGCGCTGGCGACGACGACAGCAGTGTTGTTTGCTTACGCAACGATGTAGCGGGCTGCAGAGTCGCCGGTTTAATTTGTGGCGGCGGGTTGCGACGTCGTCGGGTTAACTTATATGCTCAAAACAAAACGAAAAATAACAGTTAGCATGATAACCGTTATCGAATTTGTCTCACTGCGACAAGTGCAGAAACACTTTTCTCAATGTGAGATTTTTTGTGAAGTTTACAGTGCCATGATTTTTTTGTCAGAAATATTTTTGCACAAATCTTTTTGATTTTAGTTACTTGAATATTTTGTGCAAACTCCGGTAAGTTTGTGAAGCTTTAAATAATTCATTTTAATTTTTTAACGATTAAAATAGCTAGTCACTAAAAATTGAGTGATTCCCAAAATTGTTTCCTTTTTTAATAGAGTAAAACTTATAGAGTTCCGTAGAGTCCCATGTGATGTTTATAACCACATTAATGAAAAATGTGCCTAGTTTCAGATTCTGCAATCAATTCTTGCTCCTTTTTGCACCAATTTAGTTCACAGCTAATCAAAGATGGCAGTTCCGCGAAGTGAAGTTTTTGATGTTTGGCTAAAATCCAAGCAAAATAATAACAATCATTCGGTTTTTAAATATATTTTGAGTTTAATTGGAAAAGAAGAAGAAGAAGAATAGTGTTTGGACGTGTAATTTTGAGCTGCGAATTAACTTGTTTAATTATCAAAAACATTTATCACAACATTCTAAAAGTTGTTAAAACAGAGACAGTGACTCATTTTTCTTTTGATATACCTGTTTGTTGTGCCTGTTATCGCCAAATTTTTAAAATTGGGCTGAAATGCAAGAGCGCGATACGTGGTGAATCGGGTGTGCGGTGTGTAGGAGTGTGTGGCAAAATATATCACTCTGCTTCAAAATGCTGTGCACTGGACCAATGTAGCCTTAGAATGCTGGATGAATGTGCAAAAATTAAATTTATGTGTGATGAATGTGTCCTTTACATCCATAATGTTGACTTGGTGCTCCAACGGGTAAACGACATTGTGGAAAGAAATGCAAATCAGCTCAAGGAGTATAAAACTGAGTTTGTGCGTGCTCTTGAAAGAAATGAAGCTGAAATCATGAGTTTGCTTCAGGCGATCGAAGCTCGGTACTCTGAACGAGTCGAATATGTTAAGGCAGTTCAACAAAAATGTGAAATTAATGTGGCTGACTTGGGTACAACACGCGATCAGGTGGACATTTTGGTAAAGCAAGCCAAATTGGTTCAAAACGAACACGAAAAAATACGAGAGGTGTCCAAAGAAATACAACAACATGCTGAAATAATAAAGAAAGAAAGCGAACGAGTAATGAGTGCTGCGAAAACTGTAAACAATAATAGTGGGACAATCAGTAGTGCCAACCCATCATTTGCGGATGTGGTGCGAAGTGAACAAAGAGCACAAGTGAAAAGAGTATTGCCAGAATTAAAAAATGAACTAAAGTTAATTATTAAGCCTAAGAATAAGCAAGCGGGTGAGAGGACTAAAGTGGAACTGGCTGCAAAAGTAGACCCCCTGAATTTGCAATTTTCGAATGTAAAAGCTAATCGCAATGGCGTTGTAGTAATAGAAAGCAACACTGAAATGGATCGGGAGAAAATCAAAGGAGTGTTATCTGAAAAACTGGGAGCTGAGTACGAAATTAAAATACCGACGGTCATTAAACCAAAAGTACTTGTGGTGGGCATAAAGCAGAGATTGGATAAGGAAAATCTAGTCAGTGGGATCAAAAAGAAAAAATCAAAGCATCAGTTCGTGTGAGATGGCTGTGGTGAAAATTTACGAAGTGAAACGAGGAACCGGAAATTACTTCAATGCCTTAATTGAAACGGATGCAGAGTCGTTTCCGAAACTCCTTGCGGCTGGAAGACTGTATGTAGGGTGGGAAACTTGCAAGATTTATGATGGCGTGGATGTCCTGAGTTGTTTTAAGTGCAAGGGCTTTAATCATAAGGCGGCAAATTGTAAAAACAAGGAAACATGTTCAAAATGCTTGGGAGAACACAAAACTAGTGACTGCAGTAAAGAGGCGATTAATAAATGCATTAATTGTATTCGCACGAATCAAACTCGGCGCTTAGGTCTGGATGAAAATCACTCTTCAACGAGTAGAGCATGCCCTGTGTATCTTAATCAGCTTGAGGCGAGAAAACGGAAGATAGGGTACCGATTATAGAAATGTGGGACTACGCGTTGTTAAACATGGGTACTTTTTGGTCAAGATGTGCCTTACAACTAAATATATATTATATTTATTTATTAGTGCACTCTACTTTAGTTGTAATTTTAACCTTAATTCTGCCTACTCTTACTGTCTATCTCTTTTTTGCTCTCTCTCATACTCTCTTCGTCTTTTTCTTTTTCAACCTACTTGTACACCATTCCTTCTCTACAATCTTAGAGCTGTCTATATTTCCCAATCTGGATGCTTTTAGTTCAGTCACCTGTTGCGCAACTTATATTTATTTTTATTATGCTTAATATTAATAGTTCCGACTCTGGCGCAAGCGATAATTATAAAACGTTAATCAGTGTTTTGTGCAAACAGCATTCGGGGCTAAAAATCGTAAAAATCGGAAGATAGGGTACCGATTATAGAAATGTGGGACTACGCGTTGTTAAACATGGGTACTTTTTGGTCAAGATGTGCCTTACAACTAAATATATATTATATTTATTTATTAGTGCACTCTACTTTAGTTGTAATTTTAACCTTAATTCTGCCTACTCTTACTGTCTATCTCTTTTTTGCTCTCTCTCATACTCTCTTCGTCTTTTTCTTTTTCAACCTACTTGTACACCATTCCTTCTCTACAATCTTAGAGCTGTCTATATTTCCCAATCTGGATGCTTTTAGTTCAGTCACCTGTTGCGCAACTTATATTTATTTTTATTATGCTTAATATTAATAGTTCCGACTCTGGCGCAAGCGATAATTATAAAACGTTAATCAGTGTTTTGTGCAAACAGCATTCGGGGCTAAAAATCGTTCATTTTAATGCACGCAGTTTAAACGATTTTAAACTTGACTGCGTTAGGTACACCTTTGAGAACTCCTCTGTTGATGTTATTTGTGTCTCTGAAACTTGGTTTCAGAATGATGTGAATGATTCTTACCTAATGTTAAATAATTTTAAACTTTTCCGCAATGATAGATCTGCCAAGAGAGGGGGAGGAGTTGCCATATATTGCAAAGCTGACTTGAAGGTCAATATACTGAGTAAGTCTTCTGGATCAGAAGTGGAGTTTCTGAACATTGAAATCTTTGACAACAAAACTAAAGTGTTTCTCTCTTGTGTCTACAATCCTAGCCGTAACTGTAGCTTGGACCCTTTGTTTGCTTCATTATCCTGTTATGCGATTGACTATGATCATTTTGTTTTATGTGGTGATTTTAATGTTAATACTCTTGCCAATGACAGCCTTGCCTGCAAGTTTCTTGATAGCGTGGCTGAAGTAGGCCTTAGTGTAGTGAATACTATGATGCCAACCAGGTTTGCGGCCAATGCCTGTCCTAGCCTGTTGGATATGTTTGTTGTCTCTGATACTTCTTCGCTGTTGTTGTTCGACCAAATATCATTTATCTCGGATCATGATTTAATTTTTTGTACTCTGAATATTATGTTTAATACTGTTACTGTTGAAAATACTCTCTCCTTCCGTGATTATAGGTCCGTTGATCCTGTTGGTTTGTTGAATGACTTGTCACTTGTAAATTGGTCTGAATGCTGGTGGTACTCTTCAGTTGATGATAAACTGAATATCCTGATTGATAGGATTTCCAAATTGTTTGACACTCATGTGCCAATACGTACACGTCGCGTCATCAATAGCAGCTGTCCTTTGTTTACTGCTGCAGTGAAACTGGCCCTAAAGAAGCGTCATAAAACCTATAGAAAATGGAAGAGAAATCCAACTGACTATAATTGGGAGATGCACCGTAGGGCTAGGAATGAAGCTGTTTCTATATTCAGAAAGTCCAAAAAGAATTTCTTTAGCTCTAAGCTACGTCCTTCTCTACCGCCCAAGCAGCTATGGAATAACCTGAAAAGTGTCGGAGTGTGCAGTAAAAATTCGGATACCTGTTGTCTTGACCCTGATGTACTAAATGATTACTTTGTTGCCAGTTCTGTGTCTAGCTCGTCTTGCACGCCTAACCTGTGTTCATTAGATAGACTTGCCGTCTCCCCTTGTAGTTTTCAGTTTGACACTGTTAGTGAACTTGATGTGATTCGCTGCATCAGTAAAATAAAATCAAATGCTGTTGGTGAGGATGGGATTGCCATCAAATTTATTAAGCTTATTCTTCTTGTGCTTGGTCCCCTCACGCATATAATAAATCACTGCTTCACGAGTTCGTGTTTTCCGGAAATTTGGAAGGTGGCTACAATTGTTCCTGTAGCAAAGAAATCAGTGGCTTCACTTCCGGGTGACTTCCGACCTATCAGCATATTGTCCTCACTCTCCAAAGTCTTCGAATCTCTCATGGCTGAGCAGATCTCTAGTCACATTGACATGTTTGCACTAATGTCACCCCATCAATCAGGTTTCCGTCCGGCGCATAGTTGTTCCACAGCTATTATTAGAGTCCTGGATGACATAAGAATACCTTACGACCTTGGTAAAGTTACCTTACTGTGTTTGTTGGATTTTTCTAAGGCATTTGACTGCGCAAATCATTCAATTTTGTGTCAAAAGCTCAAATGTTACTTTGGGTTTGCGGATAGTGCGGTGAAACTTTTGGAAAGTTATCTACATGGCCGATCTCAGAGGGTTAGGGTTGGGTGTAACTTTTCCTCTTATAATTTATTGAATACAGGGGTCCCTCAAGGCTCAGTACTTGGTCCGCTGCTCTTCACTATGTTTATAAATGACATTTTCAGTGTTAGTAGCCATGTGTCTATGCATGCATATGCGGATGACATCCAACTTTATCTGTCTAGGCCTGTAGGTCTTGTTGAGGACTTATGTGTAAGGGTAAATGAAGACCTATGTGCCATTTATAGATGGGCCTGCGAGAACCAACTCAAGCTTAATCCACTAAAGTCCTACGTTCTCCCGATCTCCAAATCACCGCTCTCCCTTTGTGATGTTCCTCAAATTTATCTCAATGGATCTCAGCTGCAGTTCGTAGACCGGATCACTAACCTTGGCTTCAGGATCAATTCCTCGTTGTCTTGTGAGGACCACATAAACTCGGTCGTAAGCAAAATATATCTAGCGTTACGAAATCTTAGAATGACTGCTGCATTCGTACCATGTGAGACAAGGCGAAAATTGGTTTTACAGCTAATTTTACTCATAATTACATATTCAGAAGTTGTTTATAGCAAACTTGATTCTAGGTCGGAGCATAAACTGCTTATTGCCTACAACAATGCTGCACGTTACGTCTATGGATTAAAGAAAGGGGATCACGTTTCTTCTTATAGTAGACAGTTGCTTGGTCTTGACCTCAAAAGCTACTTAGAAGCACGAAACTGTATGTTTTTACATAAACTTATACATACGAAGCGTCCCTGCTACCTTTTTGAAAAACTTTTGTTTTGCAAGTCAAGTCGAAACTACAATCTTCTAATTCCTAGCCATAATTTCAAAAATTCCAGTAGGCTTTTTTTCGTTAGCGCCATAAGGTCTTGGAACTCGCTCCCTAGTGCAATAAAATGTATTTCGGGCAGTAGTAACTTTAAGCATCTACTTTTCAAACACTTCTCATAACATCTCAAACTTTTCTTTTACTCTTTACTCTACTTCTCTACTTTCACTTACACATAGTTAAGATTTTTCTTTGTAAATTATTAAACATTGTAATGATATTTTATTTATTGTGTAATGCTTAAAACGAATGTGTTCCTAATTGGCATGCAAAAGATTGTATCTTATATGCCTGTATTATCTGTTAAATAAAAATATGTTGTCCACTTCAAATTAAAATCCTGTGTAAAGAAACTCTGCTATAGTTTTCACTTAAGATGGGCACATTCTAGCCGAATAAATAGCTGTTTCCTTTATATCACAGGATATTGAATTTTTTTGCCAAAATTTTTTTAAAATGTTAAATGGTTTGGAATGAATCTAATTCAAAAGTATAAAAAAAAAATATTTTGACTATTTTTATTTACGTCCGTCATCTGAAATGACACCTTATATGGGGAGTCGAAGAAAAAGTGGGCGGATCACGCACATTTGTTTTGTCTAATACGATGTTGACCTCTACATGGTTATTGCAAAATTTTATCGTCATACCTACTTTGATTTGACTGCTATGACTTTTGGCATCCTAAAAATGATAAAAGTCACACTGCGCAGGATGGCTTCCGCCTCTAATGAGGTCTCCCAAAAGGGGTCGCCAAAAACGGCCCACATTCACAGCAACTGACGGAAATTGCAATCCCTCGCAATTCTTCATTGCACCGACTCCATCCCGGGTCCAAAAAGAGGACAGTCGCCACGCCGACGGCTCAAGAGAACTAATACATGGTCCTTCGAGCCAACCGCGAACTCGCGCCGCGGAAATACAAACACTAACAAAAAATTAAAATAATAACACTTTTTAAAAAACAAACATTTCAAACAATATATAGTTACAACAAAACTAAGCAAAGGTGAAAATTGACACAAACAAAAAGGAAAAAATATATTAGCAAACAAAGAGTGACAAATTAACAAACAGTGGAACAATCCAAATAGTGAAACAAACCAAAAAGTGTAACTACAAATATTAAAACAGTGCACGAATATCAAAAATTAAAAACAAAAAAGTGCAAAATATTGAACAGTGCAGTGACACATAAAAGAAGGGCAGCAGAACACCTAACAACAACAAACACACTCAACAAACACAACACACAGCACCACACAAAGCAGACAAAAAGGGCAACAACAACAGCACAAACAGCGGACACAAAAACAACAGCAAACAACTTAGCACAACACAGTAGCGGACACACAGCTGGAGAGGAGATTCCCATTCTCGGGCACTGGGCCCACTAAGATAAGCCCAAAAATTTTTTTATTAAAAATTAACACATTACACATACACTAACATCCATCCCCAAAAATCCAGTCAAAATTATATACTGGTACCCCGCCACTGTTGGCTTATCGCAGTAAGCAATCCCGCTACTGCGCATAATTTTGCATTTTTGTGTTCGCATTCCCCTACGCAGGCAAAGCAGCAAAAACTCCCGCTGCAGCCTGCTTCCCACTAATTTTCTTTGCACACATTTCCCCTAATTTTGCTTCGTGCATACTTCAGACCGGCAGAAAGCACTCCAGCTGCTGATCTCGAATTTCTTCTTTTTCACACTCCTTCATCACTGCTGGCAAAGCAACAACACTCCCGCTGCAGCCAGTATCCAACAGCACGCACTTCTCCTCCTTGTTTCGCTGCCATCCCAAGTGCATACAGTGGGACAGATATCGCCCACTCGCACACAAAACTTGTACATACAATTATTTTTACATTTTTTACGTTCACTAACACAATAATACAAATAATCACATACACATACACATATATGTATATATAAATATATATACACACCAAAGAGCTGCGCAAGCACTATCAAAATGACTTGCAAGCCATCGCTGTGCTTTCAAATACTGCCGCTCTTCTTCACTTTCACTACAAAACAAGCACTGCAGTGAAGGAAGCTTTTGATATTCATATGAAACGACAATAGAACTTCAAGCACCTTGAAGTATAGAACAACACTGAAGTAGAACAAAATTGAAGTAGAACAACACTGGAATAGAACAACACTGAAGTAGAACAATACTGCAGTGGAACAACACGGAAGTAGAACAACACTGAAGTAGAACAAGACTGAAGTGCAGCACTGAAGTAGAACATTTTCAAGCATACGGTGTTTTGTTTTGCACGATCGGAGTAGCTGATGTTTGTTTCTGGTATTTTGTATGGAATCTGGGCTGCATTTCAAGCATTACAACAACATTAATGTAAAAAAACGCAGGTTTAAAACATGTTTTTCGATATTTATTTAAGTCTGTTTCACTCGTTGTGAAGTAGAAGTTCTGTTTCACACGGTGTGAAGTAGAAGTTCTGCTTCACACGGTGTGAAGTAGAAGTTCTACTTCACTCCGTGTGCTTGCTATGATTTACCGTTACTTAACCTCATTATAGCTTTCTGTTTTGATGTTTTGTTTCGCAACAGAACACAAGCACTGTCGCTGCTGTAGCGAAAAGGTTTTGGAATGATGCAGTGCTTGCTTTGTTGCAGAATAGAACTATTGAGCATTTGAATTTGCTGTCATTGCGACACTGAAGTACAGTACTTGATAGTACTGTGCAGTAGTGAAGTGTGAAAATTTGAAGTGTGAAATAGAAAATTTTGTGCAGCTCTTTAATACACACCAATTTATACACATACACATACGTACGTGTATATTCACACACACATTCACATACAAATAAGTTCACTTTTTTACAAACTAAAACAAATAATCATACACACATATATATATTTAGACATACACATATTTATACTCATACACATACATATTTATTTTCCATTTGACAAAAATAATTACATACACACACATATATATATTCAAATATATATTTATACGCAAATATATACACACGTATTCACGTGATCACATACAAAAAAAACAAAAATCACTTTTTCACAAATAAAAACATATTTTCACACACATTTGACTGCAAATTTATATTTTTTTATATTCTAGTAAATACAATTCCCATTCTTTTACATACATTCCCTACTCACATTTACAAAAAATTTGCTTAATTCCCATATACACATTTCTGTTTACTACCCATTCAAATTCAAAAATTTTGTTTGTTCCCATATATACATATTTATACATATATATTTCCCCACACGTTTACACACACACAGGTGTAAACTATTTATTTATTTGTTGCTCGACAAGTATTCAAATTCGTTTTAACGAATTGTCCCAGTCCCAACTCATCCCATTCTCAATTCAATAATCGTTCGCGCGGACGCGGTTAGACTACACGTCTATTTCCCAACACCCTACAATAATATAAGTATATTTAAACCTTTTACCCTTTGTCGAGCTTTTGTATATAAAATGCCTCTTGAGCGATCCCCTAAACGCCAACTTATCGCAATGGAGACTCCTTCCTCCAGATCCCCAAAGTCAACCAATGCACGTTTGACAGTTCCTGTCACTCGGGAGCCACTTAACACGCGCTCCAAACTTTCCATTCCCAAAGCAACCGATCCCAGTGTTGCCAAATTTACTTTCGAGTATGACAGACTCGTGCTATTATGCACACAATTTTCATCGGTTCCCATTGAGGATTTGACCAAATCCCTGGTCCAAATTAAGCAAAAAAATTTGCAAGCCCAATGGGAGAGGCTTATGTGCGCACATCAGGCAGTCTTTATTGCTGAAGACAACAGCCAGCCCGACGGTTTCAAAGAGTCGGCTAGGTAAAAAATCGACGCCTGCACAGACCAGTACGAGTTGTGCATGGCTCAGATGTCGGACATCATTGAGATGCTCCAAATTCAGTCCCCCCAGCCCGCTGCGCATATAGAACCGGTTCGACCCCTAGAACCAGCAAATACCCCTTACATTTGCCTACAAGTTCCGCCTTGTGATACCGAAACCTTCTTCGGGGGCTATGAGCAGTGGCCGTCCTTCCGGGACATGTTTACTGCGGTTTACATTAACCACCCCCAGCTCACTCCAGCCCAAAAATTGTATCACCTCCGATACAAAACGCAAGGTAAAGCCGGTGCTATTGTAAAGCAATATGCATTAACCGATGAGAATTTCGGACTCGCGTGGGAAGCCCTGAGATCCCGCTTCGAAAATAAACGCATACTCATTGATACTCAAATCCGATCCCTTCTGAATATCGCTCTTGGCCACACTGAAAATAGTGAGGCGCTACAGCGGATCCAAAGCACTATAAACAATTGTCTGTCTGTTCTCAATTCTCAGGCCGTAGACACTGACAATTGGGATCCGCTATTGGTTTACATATGTTGTACTAAATTGCCCCAAGAGACACTCGCTCTATGGGAGCAATCATTGACATCCCGGAAGGATCTGCCACCCTGGTCGCAAATGGATGAGTTCCTGACCGGCAGATATGAGGTACTTGAACGGCTGCAAATTATTCGCCCTTCTAAGCCAAAACCGTCTCAACCTTCGACTTCCAATGTTCTCCCAAATCGGCCACACAAATCCCTAATTTATTATACTCAAGTAAAAAGGGACTTCGCGTGCAAACTCTGCAACGCAAATCATCCCATACGGACTTGCCAGAACTTCAAAAGACTCCCCCCCAGAGTCGATTAAAGCACGTTAAGAAGCACAATCTCTGCGTAAATTGTCTTGCTACATCGCACCTCACTAAAGATTGTACAAGCAATTTAACGTGCGTATATTGCCAAAAGAAGCACCATTCCATGCTTCATTTCCCCAAAGGCAATGCGCAACCCTCTCAAACTCCTAACTGGTCACATTCGACCACTCCACAGGTCGCAACAGCTCCAAAACGATCGCATAACAACTCCGTTACTCATTCCCCCCTTTCGGATGCGCAACCCCGCACATCTTTCAGGCAAAGTACGCCCCAAGTACAAGCCTTACACTCCAATAATGGCACCCAATCTCTTCTGCCTACGGCACTGGTGTCTATTGAGCATTTAGGAAAGTTGTTCAAAGTTCGAGCGTTGATCGGCCAAGCCTCTCAGCGTACCTTCATTTCCTCGAAGGTCCAGAAACGCCTCAAATTGCCAATCGAGAAATCCCCCTTCCAAATCTCGGGCATGGGCGGTCAGATTGTGCAAAACGCGAATCACATTTGCTTCTTGACATTGGCAGTCCCCCAAACTAGCACGAAACTCCCCGTGCAAGCTATCGTGCTCCAAGTGCTTACGAAATTGCTCCCACCTTCCCATATAAACGCCCCCAATTTGAAAAATTTTTCCATGCTAGATCTCGCTGATCCAAATCCCTTCGAGACAGCGCAGATCGATTTAGTGATTTGCAGTGATCTCATCCCGCAGATCATGCTCGAAGGTATCCACCGGAATGTATGTGGCAGCTTACTTGCTCAGCATACAGTATTCGGGTGGGTATTAAGCGGTCCAGTACCCCCTTCGCATTTGACATGTGCCACAGAGGTACCAAGTCGCTATATGCATACTGGAACCGCCCTTCGAAATAATCTTCCAGCCCTAAAGAAAGCCCTTTCGCAAGTGATTGCCGCCCTCAATCCCGTAGGGTTTCCATCCCCGAAAATAATGGAAAATCACTTTGAACCCACCACTCCTGCAAACCCATTCTCAAACCGGCAAATTTCTCCCTTCGTTGCCAAACGTTTCGGCCTCGCAGGATGGCTTTCGCCTCTAATGAAGTCTCCCAAAAGGGTCCAACAAAAACGGCCCACATTAACAGCAACTGACGGAAATTGCAATCCCTCGCAATTCTTCATTGTACCTCCTCCATCCCGGGTCCGAAAAAAGGACAGTCGCCACTCCAGTGCGACATGCTCCACGAGCTGCAAATCCCGCAGACGTCGGACTGATTGGGTATAATCTCCAAGATCTATAAGATCTCCCTTTCGGGTGGAACGGCTTCAGCAATGCCTAAAGCCTAAGGTCATGCTCGCACAAGTCCAATTCCGGACCAAAGAGCGGTTGACTGCCTACACCCTCTCGAAGAGCAAACCGACATCCTCGATCGGTTCCCTTGCTTCTCTCGAGCCCTACGAACTTACGATTATAACGTACAAACTAATCCCACAGAAACCTCTTGGCGAGCACACCGACATTCTCGGTCGGGTCTCCTGCTTCGCTCCTTTGAGCACATACTTATCCCGAGCGGAGTTGCTCTTGTTAATAAACAACCCCTCATAACTACCCCTCGAAATTCTCATTCTCCCTAAATAAATGAAATGGCAATACAGCCAGAAATGTGTAAATATGTAAAAATATGTAAGTTAAGATGGTCGGTACTATGTACCGATTATACGAGTTATAATAAAAACACAAATTTTATTGAAGCGCTTAGCGCTGTTTATTGATTGAAGTTTGAAAATCGACTAACTCTAAGTTTCTTAAGCTACCCTGATCTTGGCACTGGCTGCGCTGCTCGGTGAAGCATAGGAGTGCTTCTGTTGTTGCTGCGAGAATGTGAGTGCTGTTGTTGTTGTTGTTACTGCGAGAATGTGAGTGCTGTTGTTGCTGTTGTTACTGCAGTTCGCTGGTGTCGTAATGCGAGATACCGTTGCAGCTGGGGTACGGGCTGAAGCTCGTGTGGGAGAAAGATAATTTCGGTTTAGTCACGTACGGTGTCTTGTTACGAGACTACCGCAGCTGGTGCAGCTGGGACAAAGCTTAGATATGCTGAATTGCTGTCTGTCCCATGGTGTCCGAGGAGTCGTGTGTTAACTGCCCCCCTCGTAAGTTGAGGCCGTCCTCGGCCGCTTTGGTGAATACCGCGATCAGATTGTCTTCTTTGCATGCGGCTTTTTTGTTTCTAATTTTTCTCCATTTCTTAAATAAGAAAGCAATGCCTGCTATGCCCAGTATGACCAACCATATCGATACTCCTTGCGTAGAGCGTGTCTTGATGACCTTGTGCAATTCGTTGATGTGCTCAATGTTTTTCAAGTTGACCTTATGTAGATACGGCAGGCTGAGAATTTCTAGGTGGTCTGACAAGTTAACGAATTGTGTTGACGGGACCCCAGGTTGTAGTGCTGTTGTTTTCCTCTTGTTTATGAAAATAGAACCATTTATGCGGACTTCTCGTTCAAAGGTTATCAGGAAGGTACCGTTTAGTGTGATAGGATTGGAGTAGTCTGACTCCCGAACCTTGACGGTTTGGTTGTTTACGATAACGAGCCCACTACCCACTTCGACAAGTGGGTCAAGCTGGTTAAATATTGTTTTACACGTTGCCGTATGATTGTTAAATAGTTGTTGAATGCATATGGCGTCTGTTTTGATTTCACAGAAGGTTGCCGTTGGCGCTGCCGTGCAATTAGTAACAGGAATCGCTGAGTCCCCGCAGTCCGCGACCACGTTGGTCTCTAGGAAGATTGCTTTCTCGCCATGTGCCACCGGGAACACCCTAACTAAATTACATACTTCCTTAATTCTAGGAAATTTTATTATGAAGTAAATTAAATCGGTTTTTTTTTTAATTTTCACTTTTGAATTGCTTACAATATCGCTTATGCTAACATTACATTTAGTAGTTAAAATTTTTGAAATCTCTCTATCATCTAGGATAACCGGGTTAACTACATTTAATTTCGCCAAAATTATGGAATAGATTATATTGTCCAGGTCCGTTATAACTGTTCTGCTTCTAGCTATCAGTAATTCAAACAAATGCCCTGTGTCAATGTCTGTTTTCTTTGTGGTCCTTAGAATTTTGTTAACTGTTGCGGTAAGGTCATTTATTTGCTTCTGAATCCGCGTATTTATAGAAAACTGGCGTTCATTGGAATCAATAAGCGCCTGTTGTTTATTCCTTACTTCGTTAAAGTCATCGAAATCTGGCGTTCCAGCAATGTATTTTAGTGCGGTGCCTAGAACGTTTATACTTCGAGCGTGCCTGTGGTGGATTTGTAGGGTATCAATTAGTCGTAGGATATGGTCAACGTCGGATTGTAGGGTCTGCCTCATATGGGTTTGCGGAAACACGCCAAGTATGTCAATTGTCTCCTCCACGACAGTATGGTAAGTTGTTAAATTTGTGCAGTGTGTAACATAGTCATATTTCTCCCAAATAGCAGCTTTCCCGTCCTTGATGGGTATGTAATTTGCTTTGGAGAAATCTGTAATTTTGCTGTGTGACCCCTGAGCGCTCGCGAGGATTAAAAGTCTGGAAGATGAGAACAAAAGGAACTTACTACCTCAGATTACTCTTATGAACTTGCCCGTTATCTATAAGAACGGTAGACCCCAGATCCTTTTGAACCGTCTTTTCTACAAAAACTTTGGAATTAACGAATATTATCTTTATGAATGTTTTTTCCATCTATTCTAACTGTTGTTCCTAAATCCTTCTCAACTACTCTTTTTACGTAGATAATCGACAACTTATTCCCTAACCTTTTATTAACCTTAATGTAGACAATATCTCCTGTATTATATGTTTTATATTTTGTGTTCGTATTGTGGTATGCTAGGTCGTCCGTCTGTTTCCTTCTTAGTTTTTCCTCGATTTCTTTGTTCCATATTCCGTTTCCATATATTATTTCTATAGGTTTATAGTCAGTTACGGAATGTATCAAATTATTATATTTAGTCGTTGCCGACAAGATTACCTCCGCGACATCACTTAAGTTTCCTTCGCTTTTAATACATCTACCTATCTCGGTCAGTGTACTATGAAACCGTTCTATCTGACCGTTAGACTTGCTGTGATAAGGTGCAACTGCATACTGTTGTATGTTATGGTTATTTTCGAGATAGCTTCTTATCGTTTCCGATTTTAGTGACGGTTCGTTATCACATACTACAATTTTCGTGTTGGGGAAGATGTTTAGTATTTCCATTATACCTATTTTTAAATCAGGGATTGTACGTGTTTCTAATTTTTTTACAATTGCAAACTTCGAAAACTTATCAATACACGTTAAAAAAATATTCTGGCCGTTGAATAGATATCGATATGTAAAATTTCCCCTGGGTACGTCGGAATTGGGGTTTCTTCAATTATATGGTGTTCCGGTTTCCTGTTGTATTTAGATACAATGCACGTTTTGCATGACTTAATTAATTCTGTTAACCTTTTTCGTATATTTGGGAAGAAATAATCCCTAGTTATTTGTTTATAATTTTCTTTTGCGTTCCTATGTGCCCTGTTATGTTCGTTAATTAAAATCTCCTCCTGATCATCTCTGTTTGTTACGTCAATTGCAACTTTACGCGTATACGCAAATCTAACGCCCTGGAAGTTCCTTAGTAGTATTTGTTGTACTTGACCAAGATGTTCTTCCTCGCAGTGAACTGCGTTAACTACGTTTGGATTCATCGTTTCCTTTAATAGTTGTATAAGATTCTGTTCGTCTGTGTAATGTAACTCGTGGCGAATATATTTCTGAAATATAATTTTTGTTTTCTTCTTTTCGTTATCACCTTTGTAAATTAGTAACTGGTTTTTAAAGCTATTTAAGCTTGTTTGTACTATTTGTATAGTATCCGTCAAAGATATTTCGGAATGTGAACCGGATTCGGATAGATGATTCAGAGTCTGTCTAGATAAAGCATCTGCTACCACGTTTAAGTTACCTGGTTTATAATAAAATTTTGGAGCAAATTCTTCTATAAACGCCCTCCAACGCTTGATTTTAGCGTTGGGGTTTTTATCTGATATCGAGTATGTGAGCGGTTGGTGGTCAGTGAATATATTCAATCCCCTACAACCATAGAGATAGTTCCTTAAATTCTTGATGGCCCAAACTATAGCCAATAATTCCTTCTCGTTAACTGCGTAGTTGGATTCTGTCTTGGAGAGTGTTCTTGAGATAAACGTGATTGGTCGGCCGTTCTGTGACAGGACTGCGCCAATGGCTTGTGACGATGCGTCCGTTGTTAAGTCAAATGGTTTGTTAAAGTCTGGGTACAAAAGAATAACGTCCTCTGAAGATAAAATTTGCTTTAGTTTTTCGAATGCCCTTAGTCCTTCTTGGTCGAGCTTTATTTTCACTTTCTGTGACTGATTTGCACCAATGTTCCCATTTTCGCCCCTTAAGAATTTTGTGAGAGGTTTTGTTATGTCCGCGTACCCCTTAATAAATCTTCTATAATATCCCGATAGCCCCAAAAATGCTCGGAGACTTCGAACGGTTTTAGGCTCTTCGTAATCAAGGATAGCCTTTACCTTGTCAGGTGCGGTTTTTAACCCTTCCTTAGATACCACGAATCCCAAAAATTCTACCTCTTCCCTGAAAAACGTTGACTTTTCTAGGTTCACTTTCATGTTCGCGTTGTTCAACAACATCAGAATTTCTTCAATGTGTTTTAAGTGGTCACACTCATTTTCCGAAAAAATTATGATATCATCTACGTATACGTGGCATGTTTTCCCTATCTTTGTCCGTAGTACGTCATCAATCGTTCTTTGAAAGATACTTGGCGCGTTTTTGAGGCCAAATGGCATACGGCAAAATTCGTATTTTCCGTTATTTATGTTAAAAGCAGTCTTCTCCCTGTCTTTTTCATTAAGCAGTATTTGGTGAAATCCTGCTTTTAGGTCTAAAGTTGTGAAATATGTTGCCTTACCTAAATTGGAGAGGATTACCGAAGTGTCCGGAATAGGATATTTGTCATTCACAGTAATGCTATTTAACTTCCTGAAATCGATAACTAAACGTTTCTTTTTTTGCCCATTCTCCTCAATGCCTTTTTTATCTACCACCCAGACTGGGTTATTGTAAGCTGATTTAGAAGGCTGTATTATTCCGTCCTCTAATAAGTTTTTAATCTCTTTATTAACGAATTCGCTAACCGCCATTGGATAGGGGTAGCTTTTGCTGTAAACTGGGTCGTTTGTTGTAGTATTTATAGTTGCTACTACGTTTGTATTGTATGTTAATTTAACGTCCGGATTTGCAAAGACATTTTTAACACCATTTATGATTTCATAAAACTGCGCCTTTAGATATGAAGGTAAGCTGTGCTCTAACTCTAACTGATTAACCTCGGTACAACTTTTAAATTTAAGTGGTTCTATGCCACTCTTAAATATGAATAATTCATTTCCTGCGTCGATAATTCCTTCTATCTGCTTAATAAAATCATACCCTATTATGCCATCGAATGATCTAAGTTCGGGTAATACATAAAAGTAAGAGTATTCACTGAACACATTCACCAGACATTTATGATCTATGATCAATTTACTGTTCACCGTCCTTAATGTGAATGGGTGCTCTAACTTTTTAACCCCCTTCAAGAGTCCCTTGTTCTTAATATAATTCTTAGATGTACCCGTATAGAGAAGAAACCTAAGCAGTTGACCATTTAAATACTTTTCTACATATGGCAACTGCGATCCGAGTCTAAAAAATTACACTCGCCCGATTCAATGTGGTTTATTCGTTGTTGTTTGTAGGGCACCTGTTGTGCGCTATCGGCTTGTCTTTTTTCTGTGTTGTTTTGGAAGTTTGGCCTTCGTTGGGAATATTGTTGGCTAGTAAGCTGAGGGTTCATATTACAGTTCCAATTCCTACTAGAGTTCATATTTGGTCTGTTAGTAATAAAGCGTGCAGTGCTTGGGTCAATTTCCATGGGTACCGGGCTTTGGAATCTATTTGTATTTCGATATGCATTATTGGGTACTGCCTGGTAATGAGGGGAGTAAGCAGATTATTTGAGTTCATAGCGATAGTTCTGGAAGGCATTAGCGAATGTACATCGGGCATTATTCGCAACAAGTTCCTGTGCTAATGCCAATGCATTAGGTAAGTTACTTGGTTTCGAAGAGAACAAGATATCGCATAGTGGCTTATTCAAGCCAGAAATAAATACGCGGAGTGCATCGCTCCGATATTTATCATTTAGTGAAGCTATTAACGCGCTATTCCCTTCGTGTGTCATGATTACCTTGTTCACTATTAATGTTAGTTTCTTTTCAACCTCTTCGTAAAATTTAACTACGCTTAAACGCCCCTGTGTCAATGTTGATAGCTCTTGTTCTATCAAGTGGAGCGGACGTTTGTCTGCAAAGGTGAAATCCAGTCTTGCCATTATCGCTTGAAAATTCAGCACAGTATTAAATGACGATAACGTGGCATCAGCTCGACCCGTAATTTTGTTTCGAATGATGGCAACCGCCTGGTAGTGTCTCGAACTACCTTCATACGGTTGGAACAGGGTATAGGCAGCAAACGCCGCCTGCCGCCATGACACATACTTTGATTCGTCCTCACTGAACTCAGGTAAGGATTTCACAATTTCTAAAGATTCCTCGCAAGACGCCCCTTCATTGATAGAGATAGGTTGGTACTCTTGCACTTGAGATGGTGCTTCCAGTGCCCTAAGTCTGTCCGTCAAATTGTTAACTGCCTGCTCGAAGTGAGCCCTTACCCTTTCTGCTGCTGCTGCAGCTGCCGTCGTTACTATCGTCCTTAGTTGGTCTTCATTCATTTTACACCTTATGTTATAAAACAAAGTTTATGAAGTTAAGTTTTTTTTTTTAAAAAGAAAAATAATAATCTTTTAAATAAACAATTTTATTTTTTATAATTTTATTTCGTATTTTTACTTCTTTTGTTGCTCAAAGCGTCGTTAATTTTGCTTAAAATTCGACTAGTATTTTTTATCGATTTCTTTATGTCTTATCTATGATTTTTCTTCTTTCATATGTTCACTTTTTCTTCCTTTTTTGTATGTTCAACTCTTCGCTTTAATATTTTCTTTACAATTTTCAACTTGATAATTTTCCTTCAATTCACTTCCTTAATCTATTATTGACTACCTACAGCATTGTTATTCCGCTGGTATTTTTCTTCAAAATTTCCTGATGGGGTCGCTCTTTTGGCTGCATTTTCCCTCGATGGTTTTTTCTTTTTAGTTTGGCCTCGTTGATTAATTTGTAATTGTTTACTGTATTGCTTCCACGGCTATTGACGATCTACGGTTTTCCTTTGCTTCTCGAACGTTTTGATTTTCACTTCAGTTTTTACACTTCTAAATTTTCCTCCACAGTGATTTTTAATTTTATTTAAATTTTCCCTTTATTTAGTTGCGTTGCGGGTGGGATCGAAATGTTGGGCGCCAGTTAAGATGGTCGGTACTATGTACCGATTATACGAGTTATAATAAAAACACAAATTTTATTGAAGCGCTTAGCGCTGTTTATTGATTGAAGTTTGAAAATCGACTAACTCTAAGTTTCTTAAGCTACCCTGATCTTGGCACTGGCTGCGCTGCTCGGTGAAGCATAGGAGTGCTTCTGTTGTTGCTGCGAGAATGTGAGTGCTGTTGTTGTTGTTGTTACTGCGAGAATGTGAGTGCTGTTGTTGCTGTTGTTACTGCAGTTCGCTGGTGTCGTAATGCGAGATACCGTTGCAGCTGGGGTACGGGCTGAAGCTCGTGTGGGAGAAAGATAATTTCGGTTTAGTCACGTACGGTGTCTTGTTACAAGACTACCGCAGCTGGTGCAGCTGGGACAAAGCTTAGATATGCTGAGTTGCTGTCTGTCCCATGGTGTCCGAGGAGTCGTGTGTTAACTGCCCCCCTCGTAAGTTGAGGCCGTCCTCGGCCGCTTTGGTGAATACCGCGATCAGATTGTCTTCTTTGCATGCGGCTTTTTTGTTTCTAATTTTTCTAATCTTTTCATATTCCCTTGGCTGTAGCTTAAGCGAACCCCGCAGCTCAGCCATGTTTTCTCATTCCCACGATGTCAGCCTCAATACTGTAATTTCCAATCATCTGACATCTACCTCCTTTGCAGATCGTACGCTAGCCGACCATCGCAGCAGCTGCCTTCAAGTTTATCCTGCATGGCCCGCATGGTAGAAAGGAGGCCCTCAACGCATTCTCCAGGGTTCCATCATCGATGATCGACGACAACTCCTCAGCCGTCAGCCCATCCTGCAGCCGTCCGCCGCAGTTCATCGCCATCTCTTCACAACTAATAAATTGCAATACGCAATGGCGGCCACGATGGCTAAATGAGTGCTGGTCCTAGTGATCTATCGATCCTACCTCTAATCTCTTCCTTTCCTTGTCCTTTTGTACTCATGTTTCCCCCTATTTTCTGCTCCCCGGCTTCGGCCGTTTGTCTCATTTAATGTTCATTGTATTTATTGTTACTCGTTATTCATACACCGATGAATAAAGACCACAAAATCCTAACCCCCGCGTTTGATTTAACCGGCTCCGCCGTGATACGCATAAACACATTGTAAAGAGAATTTCTTCGTAAAGTCAGGATTATGCAGGATAGGGGCTGTAGCTAACACCGTTTTAATTTTTTCGAAGGCAGATTGCAGTTCTAAGTAGCATCGGATGCGTTCGATTGCAGTGACCGCTGCTAGATATTCACGCTCGGTAACACTGTAATTACGCTGAGCCGTGTTTAATTTTTTTGACATGAATGCTACATGTCTTGTCTACTTGAGTGACTACCGCACCAATGCCACTGTCACTTGCGTCACATTGTAAAGAGAATTTCTTCGTAAAGTCAGGATTTTGCAGGATAGGGGCTGTAGCTAACACCGTTTTAACTTTTTCGAAGGCAGCTTGCGCACTTCGGTTTCTTGGTTGACAAAGCTTCGGTAATCGGAAAAACGATTTCAGAAAAGTTTTGAATGAACCGTCGATACCATCCTGTTAGTACTAAAAATCCGCGAACTTGCTTTAAGTTTTTTGGCGTATGCCAACCTAAAATAGATTCAACTTTGTTAGTATCAGTGGCTATCCCGCCATCACCAATGACATACCCCAAATAGTGTACTCTTGTAACACAAAATTGACTCTTATTAATGTTTAAGGTGAGGTTTGCTTTACGAAATTGTCCCGCTATGCGTACTAATACCGCCAGATGATTCTCAAAGTTGTCTGAAACTACACACAAATCATCCAAATAGCCAAAAACACAATGTTTTAGATCGGCTGGAATGATTTCATCCATGAGTCTACACATAGTCTGAGGCGCGTTACACAACCCGAATGGCATGACTGTGAATTGGTATAAAGGTCGTCCGGGTATGGTGAAAGCTGTGATCGCTTTCGCTTCCTCTGTTAGTGCAATTTGCCAATACGCATCTTTTAAGTCAATTTTCGAAATAAGGTTTGCTTTAGGTAAACGTGCGAAGATACCTTCGATTGGTGGAAGCGAATACGCAACCTTTTTAGTTACGTCATTTATCTTTCTCGCATCTAAACAAAGCCGTACTTTACAAGGTTTCATCACAAGTCGCATGGGTGAACTCCAAGCACTGTGGGATGGTTCAATTACACCTAACTGTAACATTCGATCTAGTTCCTTATAGATAATTTTTTCCACGGCCGGAGAGACAGGATAAAAACGTTGTTTAACCGGTTTTGCATTTCCGACGTCTATTTCGTGTTTAATCAGACTAGTTCTACCTAACCCCTGCTTTTCAAAACTGGGAAACAATGATTTTACTACCTCTAACTGTTGTTGTTGAGTTGAGTTTAGTGGATATAGGTAGTCTTTCGGTGACTCGCACCTAGTTTCCTTGTTTGCGCACACTGTCGCAATAATTCTGGGAGCCAACTGAAATTGTCTCCAAAAATCGATACCCAGTATCACCTTTTGTTTGATTCATGGAATGATAAACATACGCATGGGCTTAGTCGCATTTTAGTAAGTGATATCTAAGTCAACAAAACCTATTACTTGCTGTTTTGCTCCCGCTGCTGTTTTCACACTCGACTGCAAACAGTCAAATTTTCCGATTTTAGAAATCTCTTCTTTGGCTAAATCTGCCCCGATGCAACTTATGTTAGCGCCTGTGTCTAGTAGACCATACACCGTGCGATTCAACAATCGGACTTCTGCATAACGATCGCTGCCTGCATATTTTCGCTGTCGTAAAGTTGATCTGGTGGGCCATTCCGGCATCATTGGGAAACAGTCGATTACGTATTTCTTGATATCGTAGCCAGCGTTCGTGCAGTGGTAGAATCCGTCTTACTTCATTGTCGCCCGCATCACTAGTTGGATTATCGCTGTTCATGTTTACGATTGTGTTGAATAGGGGTTGGTTGAGTAGCACTTCTACTGAGGGCTCGTGAGAGTTCCTCCGCAAACTATCGCCACTATTAACTGTATTTAGGATTTCACCATTCGGTTCTTGCCGAATGGGGTCTTCTGCCCTCCCAAGGCAACGAGTGCACTGCGGCTTATATATGTTTTTAGCTCCGCAACCGTAGCAAAAGATTTTTCTCTCTTGTTCACACATATCCCAGTAGTGTCCTTCCTGATTACAGTTCCAACAAGTTGGCAGATTCTCCTGATGTAATACTTCATTAACGTTCAATTCCGCAAGTTTTTCAGAATTATTTGGATCGCCTAAATATTCTGGGTCTATGGCTGCCATATGACGTGGTCGTAGGCTGTTTGTCGGAACATTACGATATGGCGTTCGTTTGAAGAAATCGTCTTTAAAGAAGTTCTCCCTCATCAGTACAAGCTTGCGCAAATGAGCAACTGACATAATTGGGATGTACAGCAGTTCATGTCGTATGTCGGGTCTCAGATTTCGCGTAATTATCTCGATTAATTCTTCTTCCTCGATCGGTAATTGCAGTGATAGCGTCATAATAGCACTCAAACTTTTGCCCTGCTCGTTGTTTGCGATTTCGTAGCTCTTCCCGAACGTCATAGTTGGAGCGCATATCTTTGAATTCATACTTGCGCGCTACACAATAACTTTGCCATTCAATTCGCCGGACTTGCTTATGATACCGCCAGAACCAATTGTTTAGATGAGTGCTGTCTTCAGTGATCCGTCGATCCCATCTCCAATCCCAATCTTTCCCTCTCCCTTTGTACTCATTTGCCCCCTATTTTCTGCTCCCCGGCTACGGCCGTTCGTATCGTTTAACGTTTCTTGTCATACTTGTACACTTGTTATCCATACGTCGTCCAATAAAGACTTAAAACCCGAACCAACCGGCGTATTTATTTATCCGCTCCGCGCAGAAAGATTCATGGTCCTTCGAGCCCGCGCCGCGTATTAAAATATTAAACAAAATTGAACAACACAAAAAACAGTGAACATAAAACAATTTCAACATACAAAACAATTGACAAGTGCGAAAATTGCTAGTGAAAAGACACTCCAAAAAAAAGAAAAAAAAACCTAAACACGTAGTTACAACAAAACTAATCACAAAGGAAAAGTGACAAACAAATACACATACAAAAAGGTGCAACGAAACACTTACTAACTAATCACAAGGAACAAAGTAAAAAGTGTTAGAAAAATAAATAACTAAAAAGTGCATAAAACTCAAAAATTGAAACTAAAAACAAAAACAACAGCGACACATAGACAGTGCAGAGACAAGAACAAAAACGCGCACATTTACAAACAACAACACCCCACAAAGCAGAAAAAATTGAAGAAACAGAGGAGATCAGCGCAGACAACAACAGCAGAAACAACAGCACAGCACAGCAGCGGACACGCAGCTCCAGAAGAGAGATCCCCAATCTCGGGCACGGGGCCCGTAAAAGATAAGCGACAATTATATACTTTTTAACAAATATATTTTACCCAAATATACTCCCCAAAAATCCAAAAATGTAACATTTTGGTACCCCGACACTGCTCGCTTATCGTGCATTTTCCCTAATTACAAAACAGCGCAGTGCAGTAAGCAATTCCGCTACTGCACATAATTTGGCGCGTTGTATATCTCACAGTCCCTTTTGTGCGACCTTCGCTGCCGAAGCAGCAAAATCTCCGCTGCAGCCAACATCCTAAACACGCACTATTCTCCTTGTGCTGTATATAGGCACGCAGCATTTCTCCCGCTGCATTCCCACTCGCCCACTTGCACACATTTTCGCGTTTTGTTTTCTGCGATATACGCAAGCACTGAGCAGCGAGCACTCCCGCTGCTGCTTCCAAGTGCAATTGCACATACGCACTTCTGCCTAAGCAATTTCCCCACTCTCGCTGACAGAAGTAAGCAAACGCAAATACAGTGGGGCGAGTAGCCTGTTTTCGCAGCACATTGAACAATTTTCTGAGACTGAGAAAATTTTCAATAGTGCTGCACATACATACTCAGTGCACAGCTGTTGGCACCCCACCTGTACTCAAAATTTTATTAATCGTTCACTTAATATAAAAAGAATTTATTATTACCCACAAACACTTATACACTAATGTATTAACACACATTGACTTTTACATACAAACATATATTCACGTTTGCATACAAATAAAGACAAACTCACATACTCCTATATATTAAAAAATTTGTTGTTTAATAATAATTTCCCCAATTCTTGTTTACATATTTCCTGTTTATTTCCAATATATATATACCAATTTCTCGACGCGTTTACACACACAATTGTAAACTTTTATCCTCAACAAAAATACAAATTCGCATTGAAAATTTTTTACACTTTCGTGTACATTTCCCTATTTCTAAATTATCGTTCGCGCGGACGCGGTAATACTAACGGTTTATTCCTCATAAGCCTTATATTTATATTTAATCGAAACCCCCTTCGAACTTTTAAGCCATTTCAATGCCTGTTGAGCGATCCCCCAAGCGTCAAATAAACAAAATGGAGTCTCCTTCTCCAAAATATTCAAAGTCAACCGAGGCACATGTGACAGTTCCTGTCACTCGCGAGGCAATTAAAACTCGCTCTCAGCTCTCTAGTCCCAAAGCAACCGATCCCAGTGTTGCCACATTTGGTTTTGAGTCCGAGAGACTCGTGCAATTATGCACACAGTTTTCATCGGCTCCCATTGAGGATTTGACCAAATCACTGGTCCAAATTAAGCAGAAAAATCTGCAAGCCCAATGGGAGAGGCTAATGCGCGCACATCAGGCAGTCTTCCTCGCTGAGGACAACAGCCAGCCCGACGGTTTTAAAGAGTCGGCTAGGCAAAATATCGACGCCTGCACAGACCAATACGAGTTGTGCATGGCTAAGATGTTGGACATCATTAAGATGCTCCAATCTCAGTCCCCCCAGCCTGCTACGCATATGGAACCGGTTCAACCCCTAGAACCAGCAAATACTTCCTACATTTGCCTCCAAATTCCTCCATGCGACACCGAAACATTCTTCGGGGGCTATGAGCAGTGGCCGTCCTTTCGGGACATGTTTACCGCGGTATACATTAACCACCCCCAGCTCACTCCAGCCCAAAACTTGTATCACCTCCGATACAAAACGCAAGGCCAAGCCGGTGCTATTGTTAAACAATACGCATTAACCGATGAGAATTTCGGACTCGCGTGGGAAGCCCTCAGATCCCGCTATGAGAACAAACGCATCCTCGTTGACAACCAAATTCGATCTCTATTGAATATCACTCCTGCCCACACCGAAAATAGTGAGGCACTACAGCGGATCCAGAATTCTATAAACAATTGTCTGTCCGTTCTCAAGTCTCAGGCCGTAGACACGGACAACTGGGATCCGCTGTTGGTATATATATGCTCTACAAAATTGCCCGAAGCAACTCTAGCTTTATGGGAACAATCGTTGACATCCCGGAAGGATCTGCCACCCTGGTTATAAATGAATGAGTTCTTGACCTGCAGATTCGAGATAGTGGAACGGCTGAATTTCTTTCGGCCTGCCAAGTCGAAACCACAATCCTCATCTTCCAATGTCCGATCCCCCAGATCCCTAAATTTTCACACTGAAGTGAAAAAGGACTTCGCGTGCAAGCTCTGCAACGCAAATCATTCCGTACGGACTTGCCAAAGCTTTAAAAGGCTCACCTCCCAGAGTCGATTAGCATATGTAACAAAGCACAAGATCTGTGTAAATTGCCTTGCTACATCTCACCAAATTCAGGACTGTACAAGCAATTTCACATGCGTATATTGCCAGAAAAATCATCATTCCTTGCTTCATCTTCCCAAAGGCAATGCGCAACCCACTCACTCCCCCAATCGATCACCTTCGACCACTTCTCTGGTTTCAACGGTTATCCAACAACCGAGCAACAACTCCACCACTCATTCTCCCCTTTCCGATGCGCAACCCAGCACATCTTCAAGGCAAAGTACGCTCCCAGTACCAGCCCTTCACTCAAATAATGGCACCCAATCCCTTCTGCCTACGGCACTGGTGTCCATTATGCATTTAGGAAAGTTGTTCAGAGTTCGAGCGTTGATCGATCAAGGCTCTCAGCGCACTTTCATCTCCTCGAAGGTCCAGAGACGCTTAAAATTGCCAATCGAGAAATCTAACCTCCAGATCTCGGGCATGGGCGGACAGATTGTGAAAACCGCCGTCCATATATGCTTCTTGACATTGGCAGTCCCTAAAACGAGCACAAACCTCCCCGTGCAAGCAATCGTACTTCCAAAGTTAACGGAATTCCTCCCCCCTTCCGAAATAAACCCCCCAAATGTGAACGCTTTCGCCACGCTAGATCTCGCTGATCCCAACCCCTTCGAGGCAGCGCAGATCGATATAGTGATTGGCAGTGATCTCATCCCGCAGATCATGCTCGAAGGTTTCCACCGAAATGTATGTGGCAGCTTACTTGCTCAACTTACAGTATTCGGTTGGATATTAAGCGGTCCAGTACCCCTGTCATCACCTTTGAATAGGGTTTCCACTCAAGGAAATAAAGGCAAATCACGCGGAACCCACCATCCCTGCACACGCAAACTCGAAATGGCAAACACCCCCTTCGTTGCCAAACGTTTCGCCCCCCGCAGGATGGCTATCGCCCCCAATGAGACCGCGAAAAGGGGTACACCACAAGCGTTGGCTCAACGCCACGCGTCAATATGCACAGCAATTGATGGAAACTGCAGCTCCCTCGCATTTCCACATTTCCCCCCATACAACCGACCTCGAGAGCACCCATCCCGGGTCCGAGTCAGTCGCCATTCCCGTGCGACCTTTCCCAAGCACCGTCACTCCTCCGACGGCAACTCAGGCGAACCTCATCGCTTAAACACAACGACGTCAATATCAGCATCTCTAACAACTGACATCTCCTTTGCAGATCCGGCGCTAGAGACCACCCCAGCAGTTGCCCCCAAGACTGCCCTGCACGTCCGCACGGAACATCGACAACAAAGAGGCCCTCAGCGCACTCCCCAGCGCTACGGCATCGCGGATCGGCGGCAACCCCCTAGCCGTCAGCCCATCCTACAGCCAGGCAGCCACGCATCACCGCCAAACCATGACCAGCCATCCGTCCGCCGCAACCCTGGACGAGACCCCGGCACCCCCACAAAATATAATTGCAATCTGCAACGGCGGGCGTGATGTTTAGATGAGTGCTGTCTTCAGTGGTCCGTCGATCCCATCTCCAATCCCAATCTTTCCCTCTCCCTTTGTACTCATGTTCCCCCTATTTTTTGATCCCCGGCTACGGCCGTTCGTATCGTTTAACGTTTCTTGTCATACTTGTACACTTGTTATCCATACGTCGTCCAATAATTTAAGTCTTTATTGGACCAAACCGAACCAACCGGCGTATTTATTTATCCGCTCCGCGCAGAAAGATTCACCAATCTTTAGCCTTTCCAGCCAACAAAATGTGTAAATTACTGCATACTGCAGTGAAATCTCCATTAAGGCTTTCGGCCGTTAAAGCACGAATACGATATATGAATTCTTCACAAGTAATGCCCGTGGCGGAACCATCAATGGTAACTCCCCAGTTGTAAATAATGGAAGGAATCTTTTCGGCTCGTATGCCCTGATTAGAATAGGTACTATGTGTATTATGCGGGACATTTAAGTTTGCGAGTTTGTACATTTAAGTTTGCGAGAAAGCGTTGGATACTTGATTCAATTAAATTTGAGACTTGTTCAATGGTCACATTGGAAAGTTGTGCATTGGACTGTAGCCTAATGTCATTCCGTCCAGTATGCCATTGGCTAGAAGGTGCTTCTGTATTAACCGCTTTGGGTGACTCAGAAAAAGTTAATAACGGTAGAGAAAAATTGGCTGTCTCGTTCGCAGCTAACACGTTCGTACGTTGCGAGGCCTGCATTCCCAATTCCCGTCGACTCTTACGCGTATTATGTCTTTTTGGTACCGTACCGCACGCATGACCTCTCGAAATTACATTAGCAGGATTCGATGGGGTCTTACTCCGTATGGAAGTTGGTTTTAAATCGCGTAAATGACATAATTGTCGACAACAAGGACATGCAGGCACCTCGATTAGCCAGTTTGAAATACATTGCCTATGAAATGTGTGATTACATAATGTAGTCAGACATTCCTGACTGTCTAGTGTGGGGTTTAAACAGATAGTACACGAGCTTTCAGCTGTGTCTGGGGCCAGTGCCGGAATATTTTCAGTACTCCGTACTACAGCCATTTGCGTTTCAATTACTGTGTGAATTATCGAAAGTAAAGGATTTAACATAAATTCGGTTGACAAGACCTTACTTATTATTAATACTTAATATAATACGTCTTTCGACCGCTTACGTATAGGATTTCTTAATATATAGGTTCGATGGAGATAGAAAAGATGAATGTTGTTCGTTTGGAGGTATGAGAGAGAGGTCAACCAACTTACTAATTCGTATCGTCACTAGTAAGGATACAACTGCGTAGAATATGGTTATAACTAAACGGAATATGAGGGACATAGAAGGTTAGTGCCCCAAAAGGTCACGACATAAAAAGCAAAAAAAAATGCATAAGGTACGGGTATACCTATCAGAGCTACCTTAACGAGAAACTTTATCAACATATGAAAAATGACGAAGAGACTGATTGAAGTATTTTGAAGAATTAGCTCTGCAGCAAGGTGAATGAGGTTAGAGCCTTGAAAAAAAAAATTTATTATCTCAATTGATACTAAGAGCCAAATGTTGCGGACTCCAGTTGCTCTCTGCTTCATGGTTCGGATTTACCAATGCGTCCTACTAAGTATTCCCATATTCGTTAAGCTATGATACATGGATTTTCCCACTGAGTGCAAAGAAATTATAGGAGTCTCAAGGTCAACGTACTCGGACGAATTAGTCGCTGCCAAGTAGTTACAGTCCACCAAGGATTAAGATTTATTGCACAAAATCAGATCACCAGTGTATCTCCGTGCTCAGGTGTTGTCGCACAAGAAACCATCATTCAGTTTAAAGTCCAATTAAAATGCATCCTTCGCAGGTGCCTTAAGCCAATCAGGAATCCATCCAAATATTCTAGTATGAACCTCACGTTAGTTGCAAGTGTCCCACGCTTTTCGGGGCCCCACGTTGGGCGCCATTTTCTTTGTAATGTACATTTTATAAAATAGTATAATCCGGTTGGCGTGTCCACCGGAGTAGACAGGTGGTAGAAGCCTCGAAAGTAGGTCTGCGGGACCCTTATGTGGCTAGCTAGGGCGTCGGTTGGGGGGGTTCGCGACCTTTTCCGAAGGCTCGCTACATTACGGTTTTTATGTAGAGTCCCTTGTTATTTATAGCAAGCATATAAAGAAGTCATAGGCGTTAAAGAATTACTCACGTGCGTCCATCGATTTCCCCGTAGAAGGCCTTCTCCGTGAATCGTTAATGCCATAGTAACATATCCCCCTTTAAATCGATACAATTGAGCCATACCCCCTTTAAATGGTTTTGCGTGAAAATTGAGCCACTGCTCCTGATCCCCCTTAAATGTTGTTGTTGTACAATTGAGCCACTGCTCCTGATCCCCCTTAAATGTTGTTGTTGAAAATTGGGCCACTGCTCCTAAATTGTCCTCTGCTTGGTGGTGCCTGCTTCCGTTATTACGTAACGACTCGTATGGCGGCGCCACTCTCCTGCGGTCCTGCATCACTCCCAATGTATAAGCATGCCGCACAATTGCATGCGCCTAGCTGGCGGCGCTGACGCTGATCGGGCAGGTGCCGAAAATGTGAACGGCAGCCTTACGTCGAATGACAAACTGGCGGCGCTGGCGCTGATCGTGCAGTTGTAGGAAACTGGCGACAGCCTTAAGTTGAGCTGCAAACTCGCGGCGCTAGTGCTGGTCGCGCAGTGGTAAGGAAATGGCGACAGCCTTAAGGTGAACTGCAAACTCGTGGCGCTGGTGTTGATTCAGTCAAATTAGGTTCGCTGCGGCGAAATCCGTCACAACTGCTCCTTGCCAAGTGCTCTCGCCCCGACCGGCGTTTCGTTATTTTTCTCTTTTCGTCTCCTGCCCAAGCTGCCACGTCCTACTCGCTTGCCGATTCGTTGCCTTCTCTTGTTCCTATGCTCCTGCACATCGTAATAGATCAGCAGGGCTGCCAATTTAGCGCTCCTACAGGGTTGCATTCGGTGAGTGGAAGCTATTCGATGTTAATAAGTTACAATTCCCAAATCCAGGGATTTATTCATTACAAAAACGCACATAAATCCTTGTTCCGGGGTAGTTCTTCATATAAAATAATATTGTTCGTCAAAGGCGGTGATACCAGCAATTTCGCGAACAATCAACAGCTGATTATTTTCCACTTCGCATTTCAGCATGACCATCAAAAGGAAATTTATATGAAAATTTGCTCGTATATAATGCACGACTGTAGCGACATAAACTAAAAGAAACAATATTTGTTGATTGCAAATTGCTAATAACTTGGAACTTCCTCAGTAGCAAAAACTTTCTTCCGGGTCATATATAAATGAAAAACCAATGTACATTATTTTGCATTTTCAGAAGTCCGCGAGCTGCCAAGTCTAAAAGATAAATTTTTGGCGCGGAAATGTATCTACAAAAACAGCTGTGTACTTATTCACCACTTTTTCATAGAGAGAGCAAAACTAAATTTGTATGAAAAATTACCAAAGAATTTTGCAAAACCACAAGAAAACAACAAAATGCTAGAGGTCGTATCGCATGCGAATGAAATAGTTAACAATTTGAAATTGATTAATGAGCAGAAAATCTTATTTACTAGTCCTTTTTAGTGGAAATCAGTTGTACGACAAATTCATTTCAGCGGGCAAATAGCGAACAGTTGCTTTAGCTGCTTTCTCACTTTTATTATCTAAATACGCAAAGATAACAATATGTTCAAAATTGTTTGACAAATTGGCCGTTTGAGCGAAGTTTCAAGACTAGTATAGACTCTGGCACTACCATGAATAAACCTTGAGTGCTACCAAGGTTTATAGAAAACAAGGTTACGCCATCAATGACAGGAAAATTGAAGTTTTCACCGGTGGCGTAGTACGAATTGTTTCAAACTGACAAGGAACAGTGGGACGAGTACGACCTTTTACAAAAATATTATATTGTAACGATGAGACAGTCTGTCGCTGTGCAAAGCAACCCTGCCGCTACTTGCCGTGCTATAACCCAATCTGGCAACGACGGCCGCGATAGTAACTTTTAGTCCAATCTGGCAGCGACGGCCGCGATAATAACTTTTAGTCCAACCTGGCAATGATGGAAACTTTTAGTCCACTCCGGAATGTGCGGGAACGATCTGCGCGATGGCCTGAGAGGTATAAAAGGCAGCCGGATACGGCGCAGCGAGTCAGTCTGGTTTTGACAAGTGAAGTTGCCACACGAAATAATTAAGCAAATACTTAAGTGTACGAACAGTAAAGTGTAAACTGTGAATAATAAAGTGACTGTTGGTTGATTTTATTGTCTGCGTGTAAGAAACTGACTGTGTTTTATTTTCAAATTACACAATCCAGAGATACGTAACAGCCCACTAGACTAGTGGGATTGTGGAAAATGGAAAATGAAAATCGCGAAATGGCGGCACAAATGTCAGTGAAGCTGGAAACTACGAATCTCGAAATTTCGGCAAAAGTCGAGACTGCAAATCGAGCAATGTCAGCGAAGCTGGAAACTACAAATCGAGAAATGGCAGCGAAAGTGGAAACGGCGACCCAGGATATATCGGCGCAAGTGGCGGAGCGAATGGAAGTCAAGCTTCAGGAAAATTCTGCGCGCTTGGAGCAGAAAGTGGAGGAAATCTCAGACAGGATTAATGGGAAAGTCGAGCACCTGGAGACGCGGGTAGAGCACTTGGATAAACGAGTCGACGACCTAGATGATTCCCTGAACAAACGAGTTGGTGACCTGGATGATTCCCTGAGCAGACGTGTTGACGATCTTGATGATTCCCTGAACAAACGAGTTGATAGTCTGGAAGTTTCGATGAACAGAAAAATGGACGAGCGGCTTAGGGAGGTACAGCCGCGAGAATGGTTGCCGCCGGTTCCGGAAAGTGTTACCACCCGAGCAGAAGTGCCTACTTATGATGGGACTACGCCGTTCGATACCTTCAAGCTACCATTCGACCTGGCTGCTCTGGAAAATCAGTGGACCGATGTAAGAAAAGGTCGGAGATTGGCGCTGGCTCTTAAAGGTGCTGCGGCTGAGGTAATAAAATCAGTTCCAGAATGTTTACGAAGTGAGTACGAGACCGTCATAAGGGCGCTGGCAGCCAAATACAGCGACGAGCACAACCATACGCTGTACTACTGTGAGCTGAAGAACCGCAGGCAAAGAGCCAGCGAGGCGCTGCAGACATATGCAGCAGACATTAAGCGGCTCGTGCAGCTATGCTACCCGTCCTTCGGCGCTGAGGATCTCGAGAGGATGAAGATTGAGGCGTTTATTGAAGGTCTTCATGATCCGGAGACACGTCGCAGTGCGTTGATGATGGGCAAGCCGACCTTTAGGGAGACGGTGACCAGCGCGATGACATATGAGGCGACATGGATTGGGAGCACTCGGTATGCACCAGCAAGAATACGCCAGATCCAGCCGGACAACGACATTACGATCCAGGCCATAAGCTCTGAGCCACCGGACAGGCCACGGGTGGTCTCCTCTAAAATTGTTTGCTGGGTATGTGGCAAGCAGGGCCACATATCACGAGACTGCCGCCAACGAAAGAGGCGTTCCCGTTCTCGATCGCAATCGCCTGAAGCGAGGAATACTGACAATCGAGGCTCAGCCAACAAGCGCAGGGCTGAGGACGAGGAGCCGTTAAACTAAAACGGGTCAGCCCAAAGGAGCGTGAGCTGATCCCCACAATCTGCCGCCCCACCATCCTTGTCTCACAGCTGAAACGACAGCCCAGCAGCTTGACAATTGAAGGAAGGATAGATGGAAAGTTGTTCGTGTTGACACTGGATACTGGAGCGTCATATTCGATCATACAAAGGAAGCTGCTGAAGAACTGGGAACCGCTGCATGGCATACAGCTGCGGACTGCTACTGGCGAGCGCGCGCCGGTAAGAGGGAAAGTTACAAAAACGATTGCTATCGGCACCAGCAGCCTGGAACATGAGTTCATCGCCGCGGATATAATGGACGACGTGATTATCGGCGTGGATTTCATGATTAGGCACGGTTTTACGCTGGACCTGAAGGAAAATGTGCTGAGATATGCCAACGTTGAATTCCCGCTGCACACCGGCTATGAGCGAAGCGTGGCGGTAGGGAAGGTTGTATCGTGTCAACACGGGAGGATACCAGCGAATTCTGAGGCGATTGTGTGGGCAAAGGTGGACGAGGACGATGGGACGAGTCGGCTGTGGGTAGTAGAAGCACCGAAACAAGGACACGACAACATCATCATCGGACGTACATTAGTGGAACCTAAAAATGGCAGAATACCAGTCAGAATACTGAACCCCCTGAATGCACCCAGATATGTCGGGAAAGATGAGGTCATTGGCGAGTGTAAGGAAGCTGTAACAGTGGTCAATTGCGAGAGTAGCCCGCCTGGAGGTAATAAGAAGAGCGGTTTTAACATGGACGCCATACCGCAGGAGAACCAGTGGAGCAGCGAGTTGACGGCCAAGCAGAAACAGAAGGCGAGGTCACTCCTGCAGCACTATGGGTCAATATTTGCGGCAGAAGCAGGCGGAAGAACAGTGATAGTGAAGCACAACATCGACACCGGAAGTGCAAAACCGATTCGCCAACCGTCAAGAGGGAGGAGGTCACAAATTTGATCGAGAACATGCGGAAAGACAAGGTCATAGAGCCGTCTTCGGGCCCCTGGTGCTCGCCGGTCGTGCTAGTCAAGAAAAAAGATGGCAGTACACGGTTTTGTGTGGACTATCGGAAGCTCAATGATGTAACCAAGAAGGACAGTTATCCACTACCTCGGATCGATGACACCCTGGACACACTGTCAGGCACGCAGTGGTTCTCCACACTCGACTTACGCAGCGGCTATTGGCAGGTAGAGCTTGCAGACAAGGACAAGGAGAAAACGGCTTTCAGTGTTGGCGATGGTTTGTGGCAGTTCACCGTCATGCCGTTTGGACTCTGCAACGCACCAGCAACATTCGAGCGGCTAATGGAACGCGTGCTAAAAGGGCTGCATTGGCGGACGTGTCTGGTGTACCTCACGCAAATATCTGTATGGACAAAGGTTTCGCCTGCGCACAGATCATGCGGCATTGAGATGGCTCCTGAACTTTAAAGATCCTGAAGGGCAATTGGCGCGGTGGATCGAGCGACTGCAGAGCTACGACTACACGATAGAGCATCGCAAGGGCAGTAGCCATGAAAATGCCGATGCCTTGTCACGCCGTCCGTGCAAAGTCGAATGCAGGCAGTGCTCGCGAGCCGAAAGCAAAGAACAGAGTGAGGAAGAGTGGTCTGCGGAGAGGCAAAAAAAAGACCAGCGTAAGGATGCGGATCTTGCAAAAATCGTCGAAACCACGGAGCAAGGCGCCCGTCCATACTGGCAGGAGATGGCCGGTGAAAGTCCGATCGGTAAGGAAGGATGCCTGTACCGCGAATGGGAGAGCGCGGATGGTCGGACCAGCAACTCATTAATGGTAGTGCCGAAATGCAGGATCAACGAGGCATACCATAATGACTCCAGTGGAGGGCACCTAGGCATCACCAAAACCGCCGCCAAAATAAAAATACGATTCTACTGGGTAGGATGTCAGGAGTCTGTAGAATGGATTAAGAACTGCGACCGATGTTCAGCCACGAAAGGGCCAACAAGAAGATCTCGAGTCCGCATGCAGCAGTACAACGTGGGAGCGCCCTTCGAGCGGATTGCTATGGACGTCGCCGGCCCATTCCCAAATATGTGCTGGTGGTAATGGATTACTTCAGCAAATGGCCCGAAGTGTACCCCATTCCTAACCAGGAGGCCACTACGATCTCGGAAAAGCTGGTAAACAACTGGGTAGCCAGGTTCGGAGTTCCGTTGGAGTTGCACTCAGATCAAGGCCGGAATTTCGAGTCTGCGGTATTCAAGGAAGTGTGTGAGCTACTGGGGATAAAGAAAACTCATACCACGCCTTTGCACCCACAGTCCGACGGCATGGTGGAACGCTTTAACCGGACACTGGAGGAATAC
The DNA here is from genome assembly GCA_963971225.1 of Melieria omissa. NCBI lineage: Eukaryota > Metazoa > Arthropoda > Insecta > Diptera > Ulidiidae > Melieria > Melieria omissa. The sequence goes on along the minus strand of OZ020269.1, from coordinate 68,293,601 downwards.
CTGCGGAAAGTGGTAGGCAGGAATCAAAAGGATTGGGACACGCATATCCCCCTGTTCCTGATGGCGTATAGGTCAGCCCCGCACGACACGACATCACTCACTCCAGCCCGAGCAGTGTTCGGCACAGAGTTGCGGTTACCCGCTGACTTGAAGTTCGGCGTAGTCAGCACGACGGGAGGCGCTAAGACGGACTACGTGGTCAATAAGCGGGCGGAACTGGAGAAAATTCACCAGTTTATAAGGAGCCGCACCAAACTGGTCAGCGATAAGGTGAAAGCCAGATACGATCTACGGGCCAACTCAGCAGGGTTCCAAGAAGGCGATTTGGTAATGCTCTACAACCCGCAGCGGAGGAAAGGTTTGTCTCCGAAACTTCAAGCGTCATGGCAAGGACCATACGCAGTCGTGACTAGGATTAACGACGTGGTATACAGGATTCAACGTTGCAGCAATAGAGGCGCTAAGCTGAAGGTAGTCCATTTGGAGCGCCTGGCGCCTCATCACAGCGGAGCCTCGGCACTTGTTCGGGACGAACAAGTCTAAGTGGTGGGCAATGTAACGATGAGACAGTCTGTCGCTGTGCAAAGCAACCCTGCCGCTACTTGCCGTGCTATAACCCAATCTGGCAACGACGGCCGCGATAGTAACTTTTAGTCCAATCTGGCAGCGACGGCCGCGATTAGTCCAACCTGGCAATGATGGAAACTTTTAGTCCACTCCGGAATGTGCGGGAACGATCTGCGCGATGGCCTGAGAGGTATAAAAGGCAGCCGGATGCGGCGCAGCGAGTCAGTCTGGTTTTGACAAGTGAAGTTGCCACTCGAAATAATTAAGCAAATACTTAAGTGTACGAACAGTAAAGTGTAAACTGTGAATAATAAAGTGACTGTTGGTTGATTTTATTGTCCGCGTGTAAGAAACTGACTGTGTTTTATTTTCAAATTACACAATCCAGAGATACGTAACAGCCCACTAGACCTAGTATTCGTAACAATATAAAAAAAGATTATATGAAAATGCATATTAAGTTTTTAATTTCACAAAAAGTTCCAAAATTTGTAAAAATCGCATTAAATATTAACAACGCAACATACGGCACAACAATCACGAATATTTAAATTCACAAATTACTATTACAAATTACTATAATGGATTAAACTGTAAAAAAAATGTGTAAAAACGTGTTTTCAGTCTTAAAACGGAATATACGCACGAATAATAAAAATAAAATATTACACTCTGAAATGGTCACTTTATAAATGTTTACCAGTGACGTCATTAACCGGATGTCGTAATCTTTATTTCATCATTCTTGAGTGCTACTGAGTTAAATACTATGAGAAGCCAAAGAGAAATGCAAATGAGGCAATTAACACGTTCGCGGACGTGGATGCTATAGCAGTTATTTTCATAGTAATGCAAAATGACGTGAATGCTATAGCATTCAAATTTTAAAGCCAATTTTTATTCATTTATATTTTTATAAACTTAAATTTTTGTAATGAATATACATTTCAAAGTAATTACTGATTCATTAAGTAGTTTTATATTATTTTATTTTTTTCGGTGTACAGTGAAATTTCTTGTAACTGAACACTCACCATCGCAGTGGTTTTGTCTGGTTAAGGGAGATGTCCGCTTATGGGGGAGGGGGCACAAAAAAATTAGTTGAAATTGTATCCAAGTGTTTCTCGTTTATTTATTTAATATTTTGTACGTATTTATGAGTATTGAATATTTTATTAATATATATTTATTATACATATTGTTACGAATACTAAGTCTAGTGGGCTGTTGCGTATCTCTGGATTGTGTAATTTGAAAATAAAACACAGTTTCTTAAACGCAGACAATAAAATAAACCAACAGTCACTTTATTATTCACAGTTTACACTTTACTGTTCGTACACCTAAGTATTTGCTTAGTCACTTCGTGTGGCAACTTCACTTGTCAAAACCAGACTGACTCGCTGCACCGCATCTGGCCACCTTTTATACTCTGTCCGGCCGTCGCGCAGATCGTTCTCGCACGTTGCCAGATTGGACTAGAAGTTTCCCTGATGACCGCGACCATCGTTGCCAGGTTGGACTATCGCGGCCGTCGTTGCCAGATTGGGTTATGGCACGGCACGTAGCGGCAGGGTTGCTTTGCACCGCGACAGACTGGCTCATCGTTACACTGCCCACCACTTAGACTTGTGCGTCCCGAACAAGTGCCGAGGCTCCGCTGTGATAAGGCGCCAGGCGCTCCAAATGGACTACCTTCAGCTTAGCGCCTCTATTGTTGCAACGTTGAATCCGGTATACCACGTCGTTAATCCTAGTCACGACTTCGTAAGGTCCTTCCCATGACGCTTGAAGTTTTGGAGACAAACCTTTCCTCCGCTGCGGGTTGTAGAGCATTACCAAATCGCCTTCTTGGAACCCTGCTGAGTTGGCCCGTAGATCGTATCTGGCTTTCGCCTTATCGCTGACCAGTTTGGTGCGGCCCCTTATAAATTGGTGAATTTCCTCCAGTTCCGCCCGCTTATTGGCCACGTATTCCGTCTTAGCGCCTCCCGTCGTGCTGACTACCCCGAACTTCAAGTCAGCGGGTAACCGCAACTCTGTGCCGAACACTGCTCGGGCTGGAGTGAGTGATGTCGTGTCGTGCGGGGCTGACCTATACGCCATCAGGAACAGGGGGATATTCGTGTCCCAATCCTTTTGATTCCTGCCTACCACTTTCCGCAGGTATTCCTCCAGCGTCCGGTTAAAGCGTTCCACCATGCCGTCGGACTGTGGGTGCAAAGGAGTGGTACGCGTTTTCTTTATCCCCAGCAGCCCACACACTTCCTTGAATACCGCAGACTCGAAATTCCGGCCTTGATCTGAGTGCAACTCCAACGGAACTCCGAACCGGGCTACCCAGTTGTTTACCAGCTTTTCCGAGATCGTGGTGGCCTCCTGGTTAGGAATAGGGTACACTTCGGGCCATTTGCTGAAGTAATCCATTACGACCAGCACATATTTGTTGCCTTGAGTGCTAGTTGGGAATGGGCCGGCGACGTCCATAGCAATCCGCTCGAAGGGCGCTCCCACGTTGTACTGCTGCATGCGGCCTCGAGATTTTCTTGTCGGCCCTTTCGCGGCTGAACATCGGTCGCAGCTCTTAATCCACTCGGCTACAGACTCCTGACATCCTACCCAGTAGAATCGTCTTTTTATTTTGGCGACGGTTTTGGTGATGCCTAGGTGCCCTCCACTGGAGTCGTTATGGTATGCCTCGATGACCTCGTTGATTCTGCTTTTCGGCACTACCATTAGGGGGTTGCTGGTACGACCATCCGCGCTCTCCCATTCGCGGTACAGGCAGCCTTCCTTCAGCCGCAAACTTTTCCACTGTGCCCAGTAAGCCTTAGCGATCGGGCTTTCACCAGCCATCTCCTGCCAGTCTGGACGTGCGCCTTGCTCCTTGCCTTCGACGATTTTTGCAAGATCCGCATCCTCATGCTGGTCTTTTTGTAGCCTCTCCGCAGACCACTCTTCCTCTGGCATGACGCTGACCAACCGGACGTCCACTATCTGTTCTTTGCTTTCGGCTCGCGAGCATTGCCTGCATTCGACTTTGCACGGACGGCGGGACAAGGCATCGGCATTTCCATGGCTACTGCCCTTGCGATGCTCTATCGTGTAGTCGTAGCTCTGCAGTCGCTCGATCCACCGCGCCAATTGCCCTTCAGGATCTTTAAAGTTCAGGAGCCATCTCAATGCCGCATGATCTGTGCGCAGGCGAAACTTTTGTCCATACAGGTATTTGTGGAAGTGTTTTACGCAGTCCAATACCGCCAGCAGTTCTCTCCGTGTCACACAGTAGTTGCGTTCCGGTTTCGATAGAACCCTACTGTAGTACGCTATCACTTGTTCCTGGCCGTCTATTATCTGTGATAGCACACCGCCAATACTACTCCCGCTTGCATCTGTATCCAGCACAAACATCTCCCCAGGCACGGGGAAGGCCAGAATTGGAGCACTGCACAGTTTTTCCTTCAGACGTGCAAAAGCCTGTTCCTGCTCCTCGCTCCACTCGAAAGCTTGGCTCTTTTTCGTCAGTTTGTGCAAGCTGCTGGCTATGTTCGCGAATCCCGGAACAAATCGGCGGTAGTATGTACACAGGCCCAGGAAACTGCGGAGTTCGTGTAGATTGCGTGGTCGGGGCCACTCCTTCACCGCCGTGATTTTGCCTTCATCCGTATGCACTCCGCGGGCGGAAACCGTATGGCCCAGATACTTGACCTCCTTTTGGAACAGCGAGCACTTCTTTGGGTTGAGTTTAAGCCCGGCTTGTTGTATCCGCTCAAATACCTCCTTCAGCTTTCCCAGGTGGTCGTCGAAGCTTTTACCCATTACGATTATGTCGTCGAGGTACACCAGACACGTCCGCCAATGCAGCCCTTTTAGCACGCGTTCCATTAGCCGCTCGAATGTTGCTGGTGCGTTGCAGAGTCCAAACGGCATGACGGTGAACTGCCACAAACCATCGCCAACACTGAAAGCCGTTTTCTCCTTGTCCTTGTCTGCAAGCTCTACCTGCCAATAGCCGCTGCGTAAGTCGAGCGTGGAGAACCACTGCGTGCCTGACAGTGTGTCCAGGGTGTCATCGATCCGAGGTAGTGGATAACTGTCCTTCTTGGTCACATCATTGAGCTTCCGATAGTCCACACAAAACCGGGTACTGCCATCTTTTTTCTTGACTAGCACGACCGGCGAGCACCAGGGGCCCGAAGAAGGCTCTATGACCTTGTCTTTCCGCATGTTCTCGATCAAATTGGTGACCTCCTCCCTCTTGGCCAGAGGAACTCGTCTTGGCGGTTGGCGAATCGGTTTTGCACTTCCGGTGTCGATGTTGTGCTTCACTATGGCTGTTCTTCCGCCTGCTTCTGCCGCAAAAATTGACCCATAGTGCTGCAGGAGTGACCTCGCCTTCCGTTTCTGCTTGGCCGTCAACTCGCTGCTCCACTGGTTCTCCTGCGGTATGGCGTCCATGTTAAAACCGCTCTTCTTATTACCTCCAGGTGGGCTACTCTCGCAATTGACCACTGCTACAGCTTCCTTACACTCGCCGATTACCTCATCTTTTCCGACATATCTGGGTGCATTCAGGGGGTTCAGTATTCTGACTGGTATCCTGCCATTTTTAGGTTCCACTAATGTACGTCCGATGATGATGTTGTCGTGTCCTTATTTCGGTGCTTCTACTACCCACAGCCGACTCGTCCCATCGTCCTCGTCCACCTTTGCCCACACAATCGCCTCAGAATTCGCTGGTATCCTCCTGCGTTGACCCGATACAACCTTCCTTACCGCCACGCTTCGCTCATAACCGGTGTGCAGCGGGAATTCAACGTTGGCATATCTCAGCACATTTTCCTTCAGGTCCAGCGTAAAACCGTGCCTAATCATGAAATCCACGCCGATAATCACGTCGTCCATTATATCCGCGACGATGAACTCATGTTCCAGGCTGCTGGTGCCGATAGCAATCGTTTTCGTAACTTTCCCTCTCACCGGCACGCGCTCGCCAGTCGCAGTCCGCAGCTGTATGCCATGCAGCGGTTCCCAGTTCTTCAGCAGCTTCCTTTTTATGATCGAATATGACGCTCCAGTATCTAGTGTCAACACGAACCACTTTCCATCTATCCTTCCTTCAATTGTCAAGCTGCTGGGCTGTCGTTTCAGCTGTGAGACAAGGATGGTGGGGCGGCAGATTGTGGGGATCAGCTCACGCCCCTTTGGGCTGACCCGTTTTAGTTTAACGGCTCCTCGTCCTCAGCCCTGCGCTTGTTGGCTGAGCCTCGATTGTCAGTATTCTTCGCTTCAGGCGATTGCGATCGGGAACGGGAACGCCTCTTTCGTTGGCGGCAGTCTCGTGATATGTGGCCCTGCTTGCCACACACCCAGCAAACAACTTTAGAGGAGACCACTCGTGGCCTGCCCGGTATCTCAGAGCTTATGGCTTGGATCGGAATGTCGTTGTCCGCCTGAATCTGGCGTATCCTTGCAGGTGCATACCGAGTGCTCCCCATCCATGCCGCTTCATATGTCATCGCGCTGGTCACCGTTTCCTTAAATGTTGGCTTGCCCATCATCAACGCACTGCGACGTGTTTCTGGATCATGAAGACCTTCAACAAACGACTCAATCTTCATCCTCTCGAGATCATCAGCACCAAATTTTGGGTAGCACAACTGTACGAGCCGCTCAATGTCTGCTGCATATGTCTGCAGCGCCTCGTTGGCTCTTTGCTTGCGGTTCTTCAGCTCACAGTAGTATAGCGCATGGTTGTGCTCGTTGCTATACTTCGCTGCTAATGCTCTCATGATGGCATCGTAATCACTTCTTAAACATTCTGGAACTGATTTGATTACCTCCGCCGCAGGACCTTTCAGCGCCAGTGCCAACCTCCGACCTTTCCTGATATCAGTCCACTGATTTTCCAAAGCAGCCAAGTCGAATTGCAATTTAAATGTGTCGAACGGCGCAGCACCGTCATAAGTAGGCACTTCTGTTCTGGCAGCAAAACCGTCCTGAACCGGTGGCAAACATTCTCGTGGCTGTACCTCTCGAAACCGTTCGTCTATCTTTCTGTGCATCGAATCTTCCAGACTGTCAACTCGTTTGTTCAAGGACTCATCCAGGTTGTCAACTCGTCTATTCAGGGATTCACCCATTTCGTCAACTCGTTTGTCCCAATCGTCTATTCGCGTCTCGAGATGCTCAACTTTCACATTCAGGCTATTGGAAATTTCCTCCACCTTCTGCTCTATGCGCGCAGAATTTTCCGCCATTTCTCGATTTGCAGTCTCGACTCTTGCCGAAATTTCGAGATTCGTAGTTTCCAGCTTCGCTGACATTTCTCGATTTGCTGTCTCGACTTTTGCCGAAATTTCGAGATTCGTAGTTTCCAGCTTCGCTGACATTTCTCGATTCGCAGTTTCCATTTTCGCTGCCATTTCGCGGTTGGAAGTCTCGAACATGCCTTTAAGTGCAACCATTAGCTGGCTCATGTCCATTGCTTGTGGCGGCGCAGCCGCTGCAGTCGTACTTTGCATCGACGCCGCACCTGCAGGCGATTCCTCCATTTTGGCCGACGCCTCTTGTTCTTGCACTCCGAACTCGTGCACAGTCCAATCGACGCCTCGTTCCTCACATGCTTCTCGCAAGCGCAACTGCAACTCCACCTTTCCGCCAGCAGTCGGCAAATTCCAGGCAGCCAGCTCCTTCTTCAGCTTGTCCACCTTCAGCAGCTCGAATTTCACCATGTCCGTGCTTTTATAATTTTATTTCTTAGTTTTTTTTTTTTTATCTTCAATTTTCCACAATCCCACTTCTGACACCAAATGTTACGAATACTAAGTCTAGTGGGCTGTTGCGTATCTCTGGATTGTGTAATTTGAAAATAAAACACAGTTTCTTAAACGCAGACAATAAAATAAACCAACAGTCACTTTATTATTCACAGTTTACACTTTACTGTTCGTACACCTAAGTATTTGCTTAGTCACTTCGTGTGGCAACTTCACTTGTCAAAACCAGACTGACTCGCTGCACCGCATCTGGCCACCTTTTATACTCTGTCCGGCCGTCGCGCAGATCGTTCTCGCACGTTGCCAGATTGGACTAGAAGTTTCCCTGATGACCGCGACCATCGTTGCCAGGTTGGACTATCGCGGCCGTCGTTGCCAGATTGGGTTATGGCACGGCACGTAGCGGCAGGGTTGCTTTGCACCGCGACAGACTGGCTCATCGTTACAATATGTATAGGCAAAGTACACACATTGTTCAAGTGTTTAAATTTTAGTACTACTTTGGTTGCACAAATTTTGTAATGGTTGGTTGCCTAAACCAGTGGCGCTCACAGGCGGGGTTTTCGGGGTTCAAACCCCTCACCAAACACAAAAAATGCTGGTACAAAATATGGTTTCAAGTGGTATTCGGCTCAAAAGTTGTGCGCCACAGGCCTAGACACTGATTTATTTTAATTTAAAATTTTCATCTATACTATTGTAACGATAAGACAGTCTGTCGCTGTGCAAAGCAACCCTGTCGCTACGTGCCGTGCTATAATTCAATCTGGTAACGACGGCCGCGATAATAAGGGACACTTTTAGGCCAACCTGGCAATGATAGAAACTTTTAGTCCAACCTGGCAATGATGGTCGCGATCATCATGGAAACCTTTAGTCCACTCCGGAATGTGCGAGAACGATCTGCGCGATAGCCGGACAGGTATAAAAGGCCGCCGGGTGTGGCGCAGCGATTCAGTCTGATTTTGACTAGTGAAGGTGCCACACGGAGTAATTAAGCAAATAATTAAGTGTAATGACAGTGAAGTGTAAACCTGTGAAATAAAGTGATTGTTGGCTTTTATTGACTGCGTTCGGATAATTAAAGTTGTCTTATTTTCAAATTGCACAATCCAGTGATACGTAACAGCCCACTAGACCTAGTATTCGTAACACTATTATATAAAACAAGTGTGACGTTTTTTGAGCCACAATCAGGCAAAAACCACTGAACCGATTTAGATGAAATAAGCACCAAACATTTTATTATCCTATGGGAGCCTATGTACCATGGCTATATGAGAATGACCACGCCTCCCTTTCTTACGCCCACTATGGTAACAAAACTCATCTATGGTATGCTGTTTTAAGGCAATATGGGTATCAAACGATTCAGCGTGTCATTGCGGCAAACATAGGCTATAATATAATCGGCCACACCCACTTTCCGCGCCCACTAAACTAACAAAACAAAGCTTCGGTACATGTCTGAAAATTTTGTTGATATAAAATGATTCTATGTTTCATAGCGGTAAACATAAGCTATATAAGGCCCATTGATGACAGAAATTAACTGTATTATATTTGTGCAAAACAATATGGATATACAATTTTGCGAGTCATTGCAAAATCTATATATTATATAAGTTCCTTTATTTCAAGTATTCATATGAATTTGCCGTATTACAAGATTCTTTAAATCCAAGTTCCTTTATTTGGTTCTTTATCTGGAGCTTAGCTCCGTTCTTATTCAACTACCTTAGTGAACTAACCGACACCAATTCTTAAGCCTACCCTAAAGCCCTACTCCGTGCGCGCCGTATCGTTTTGCTGATCTTGCAGCTCGTACAAGCGATCGATCGACCATCAGCAGCAATGTCCACGATTCGCTGATCTTGCAACCCGTGCAAGAATCGAACGATCGATCGCCAGCAGCATTGTTCGAATCTGCTGACGGCAGCTACCGCGAAGTAGCTGGGTCGGTGGCCTGCGCTGGCGACGACGACAGCAGTGTTGTTTCTAATTTGTGGCGGCGGGTTGCGACGTCGTCGGGTTAACTTATATATAAATTAATGTATGTCTTGAAACACGAGTGAGGTTTTATTCAAAAAAAGAAAAAGGAACAACCGTTGCTTAATGAATAAGAACATGCACGTTGTTAGCCTTGCCAACTTCATTTTCTAACACTCCTTCTCAACGTGAATGTCCTTTTACAAAAAAAAATGTATGACATATTCATTTGACTGACTAGTTTTACATGTTTAGTTTTTGATAGATTTTTAATAAAGACGTCGGCCGTCATCTCGTCAGTCGGACAGTATTTTAATTGAATTTCGCCACTCTTAACAACATTTCGTATGTGATAATAACGTACATCAATATGCTTCGTACGATTGTGATAGACTGGATTTGTTGCCAGCTTCAGCGCACCTTGAACCACTGGATCCTCGCCCCAAAAACCGATCTCTTTCAACAACCGTCGTATGTAAATTGCTTCTTTGGCTGCGTTCGATACTGCCATGTACTCAGCCTCTGTGCTGCTCAGGGCAATCGTATTTTGTTTCTTCGATTCCCAGAATATTGCGCATTTCCCGTACAGAAATGCAAAACCGGTGTAAGATTTTCGGTCCTGAATGTCAACGTCCAATCAGCGTCAACGAAACCCTCTACGTGTTTGCCACCTGCACGATAAGAAAGTTTTAGATTCATACTACCTGCCAAATACCGAAGAACATGCTTCGCTGCAGTCATGTGTTCAACATGCGGGTCTTGGTTTCTCTGCATTATGTCAGGTCTCGTCGTTATGCCAATATGTATAAGTGCTCCAATGAGTGATCGATACTGCGTGATATCTGCTGTACGGCACTGTGCCTGGCATGCAGTTTGATAACCAGGTTCCAAGGGGACCGACGCACTCATGCAGTTATCCATACCATAGTGAGTAAGCATGTTTTTGATGTATTGCATTTGACTCAAAGTAATAGAGCCAACTTCACCTTTACGCTCCACCTCGATCCCAAGAAAATGATGTAATGCCCCTTTGTCAACGACGTCGAATTGTCCCGCAATCTGCTCTTTAACCTTAAACAGTTTCGATTTGTCTCTGAATGCAATTATTATGTCGTCCACATATATCGCCAACAGCACCAACTCGTTGCCCGATCCCATTTTGTACAAACATGATTCATTCTGGCACGCCACAAACCCAATTTGCTTCAGCGTCTCGTCGAATTTTAAATTCCATTGCTTTCCCGATTGCTTTAGGCCGTAAATTGCCTTCTTCAGTTTGAGAACTTTCCGTGGCTGCTCCTCGTCGACAAAACATTCAGGTTGCTGCATGTAAATGTTTTCTTCCAACTCGCTGTTCAGGTAGGCTATGCTGACATCCATTTGGTGTAGGTGCATTTTCTCTTCAACAGCAATCGCCAATAGCATTCTGATTGTAGCATAACGGACGACGGGAGAAAACGTTTCAGTATAATCAATACCAAATCGTTTAGCTACTAGCCTTTCATTATAGCGCTCTATTTCGCCATTCGTATTTCGTTTTAATGCGAAAACCCATTTGCTTTTGATCGGCATCTTGCTTGGTGGTAGATCGACAACTTCCCAGGTCCTATTTTTCTTTAACGCAGCAAATTCACCAGCCATTGCTTTCTTCCATGCTTCACGGTTTTTGCTTGAAAGTGCTTCGTTGATGTCTTCGGGAACTTTTCCGTTGACTATGTTTTAATACGTAATACGTTGTACTGTTTGGCCAAACGCCCACGCACGCTGCTACGTAGCTCATAGCGTCGCTCCTCCTGATTGTCACGCCCATCAGTGGTTGCATTTTTAGACACATACTCTTCGTCAGCAGTGCTGTACGGAAATTCCCTGATGACTGGTTCTGCATTGTCAGATACCCGTGGCACGTCTTCTTGCTGCTCGTATTCGTCGCCGCAAATGAAAAACTGTGTCATGTCGGTACGTTCGTTGACTCGAGCGTCGTCACTTTTTACAAACATTTCGTTGAAAACTAAGTCCCGTTTCACAACTATTTTGTGACTCTCCTTGTCATATAGTCGATATGCTTTGGATTCAGTGGAGTATCCAACCATTATATACGGCTTACCTTTAGCTTCAAATTTGTTGCGATGTTCTTTGTTTAAAGCTACTGCAGTGGCACCAAATGTTCTACGGTGGGCCACTGATGGTCTTCTGCCACACCAGACTTCATACGGCGTTTTGTTTATCAACACTTTTGTAACGCACCTGTTCCTTATGTACGCTGCCGTTGACACTGCTTCAGCCCACAAATTTTGATGCAAGCCGGCGTGCAACAGCATGCATCGAGCCATCTCCACCAATGTCCGGTTAGTTCGCTCCGGGACACCGTTTTGTTGTGGTGTGTGCGGCACTGTCAACTCACGTCGTATGCCGTTTTGCTTCAAAAATGCATCAAAATCGCCGTTTACGTAGGCTGTCTTCTTAAACATCCCTATGCAAAACAGTGATGCTCTATCACTGCTGTTGTCATGCTAGTTATGTATGCAGTCGTGATATATTGCATACATTTATGTGGCAGCACTGCTTTGTTTACGAATGGTTCTGATGCAAGCAAATACTGCAAAATGGAATCGAAGCATATAATAATTTCTTGTATGATTCTTTATAATATAATAATAAGTTCCGAAGGTCCTGGAGAATTGAATTATGATTATACTGAAAGTCACACCAATTCCAGGAATGAAACTGTTAGCAGCGAAAATCTACTACACCTTCGATTTCAGAAAGTGTAAAAACAATTTCAGAAAGCGTCAAAGCAGTTTCAGAAAGCGTAAAAGCAATTTCAGAAAGCGTAAATTCAATTTCAGAAACATAAATTGAATTTCAGAAAGTGCAAAAACAATTTCAGAAAGCGGGAATTCAATTTCAGAAACCGTAAAAGCAATTTCGGAAACCGTAACTTGAATTTCAGAAACTTAATTTCAATTTCAGACAGCGTAAATTCAATTTCGGAAAACGTACATTCAATTTCAGGTTCATAAATTCAATTTCAGAAAGCGTAAATTCAATTTCAGAAAACCGTAAATTTAATTTCAGAGTAAATGTTGAATTTATTTTGGTTGCATTTACACAGACTTGAAACAGTAACATTTTTTATAATACTGAAACGAAAAAAACACTCTGTGCTGTGCATGAACGCTTTTGCAAGCATACTTTTAGGCATGCACTTTGAAGTACAGCAAAACTGGTATAAATTCGCTTTGTATAGTCCGATATGGCAAGGATGGTTCTCGAAGAAATGGGCTGTGCGAGAATGGTCGAGTGCTTTCCAATTGGAAGTTGCAAGAAACTTCGGCGCGATAAGAAAACTGTGTTGAGCAAGCAAAGTGGTAACAAGTGTAGATACAAGCGAAGTGTAAATCTGTAAATAAAGTGATTGTTGATTTTTGCTGAGTAATTGAAGTTGTTTTATTTTCAAAACCAATCCAAACGAACCTGTGAAGTAATTTTCGTAACATTTGGTGTCAGAAGTAGGATTGTGTTACTGAAGATAAACAAAGAATAAATAAATAACTAAAATTATGATATAAAAACACAGACATGGTTAAACTCGAGCTGCTGAAGGTGGACCAGCTGACGAAAGAGCTGGCTGCCTGTAATTTGCCGACTGCTGGCGGAAAGGTGGAGTTGCTGCTGCGCTTGCGAGAGGCGTGTGAATCACGAGGCATCGATTGGGCTGCACATGAGTTCGGAACGCAGGAGCAAGAGGCGTCGGCCAAGGTGGAGGAATCGCCTGCTGGTGCTGCGTCATTGCAAAGTACGACTGCAGTGGCTGCGCCACTACAAGCATTGGACATGAGCCAGTTAATGGTTGCACTTAAAGGCATGTTTGAGACTTCCAACCGTGAAATGGCAGCCAAAATGGAAAATGAAAATCGTGAAATGTCGATGCAAATGGCAGCGAAACTAGAAACTACGAACCGAGAAATTGCAGCGAAATTGGAAATTACTAATCAGGAAATTTCGGCGCGAATGGAAACGTCGAATCAAGAAATGGCAGCGAAACTAGAAAGTGCGAATTGCGAGTTGTCCACCAAGCTTCAGGAAAATTCTGGAGCAGAAAGTGGAAGAAATCTCCAACAAGCTAAATGTAAAGGTGGAGCACCTGGGAGCTCAAGTGGAACACTTGGACAAACGAGTCGACGACCTGGATGATTCCCTGAACAGACGAGTTGACGGTTTGGAGGATTCGGTGAACAGAAAAATCGACGAGCGGCTTAGAGAGGTACAGCCACGAGAATGTTTGCCGCCGGTTCCGGAAAGTTTCGCCACCCGAACAGAAGTGCCTACTTATGATGGTGCTACGCTGTTCGACACATTTAAACTGCAATTCGACTTAGCTGCTTTCGAAAATCAGTGGACCGATATCAGAAGGGGTCGGAGATTGGCACTAGCGCTAAAAGGTCCTGCGGCTGAGGTAATGAAATCAGTTCCGGAATGTTCGAGAAGTGATTACGAGGCAGTCATGAGAGCGTTGGCAGCGAAGTACAGCAACGAGCACAACCATACGCTGTACTACTGTGAGCTGAAGAACCGCAGGCAAAGAGCCAGCGAGGCGCTGCAGACATATGCAGCAGACATTGAGCGGCTCGTACAGTTGTGCTACCCAAAATTCGGCGCTGATGATCTCGAGAGGATGAAGATTGAGTCGTTCATTGAAGGTCTTCATGATCCCGAGACACGTCGCAGTGCGTTGATGATGGGCAAGCCGACATTTAAGGAGACGGTAACCAGCGCGATGACATATGAGGCGACATGGATCGGAGGCAATCGGTATGCACCTGCAAGGATACGCCAAATCCAGCCGGACAGCGACATTTCAATCCAGGCCATACGCTCTGAGACACCGGGCAGGCTACGGGTTGTCTCCTCTAAAGTGGTTTGCTGGACATGTGGCAAGCAGGGTCACATAGCACGGGACTGCCGCCAACGGAAAAGGCGTTCCCGTTCTCGATCGCAACCGCCTGAAGCGAGGAATACTGACAATCGAGGCCCAGCCAACAAGCGCCGGGCTGAGGACGACGAGTCGTTAAACTAAAACGGGTCAGTCCAAAGGGGCGTGAGCTGATCCCCACAACCTGCTGCCCCACCGTCCTTGTCACGCAGTTGAAACGACAACCCAGCAGCTTGACACTGGATACTGGAGCGTCATATTCGATAATAAAAAGGAAGCTGCTGAAGAACTGGGAACCACTGCATGGCATACAGCTGAGGACTGCGACTGGCGAGCGTGCGCCGGTAAGAGGGAAAGTAACAAAAACAATTGCTAACGGCACTAGCAGCCTGGAACATGAGTTCATCGTCGCGGACATAATGGACGACGTGATTATCGGCGTGGATTTCATGATTAGGCACGGTTTTACGCTGGACCTGAAAGAAAATTTGCTGAAGTATGCCAACGTTGAATTCGCCCTGCACACTGGCTATGAGCGAAGCGTGGCGGTAAGGAGAGTTGTCTCGTGTCAACACCAGAAGATACCAGCGAATTCCGAGGCGATTGTGTGGGCGAAGGTGGACGAGGACGATGGGCCAAGCCGGCTGTGGGTTGTAGAAGCGCCAAAACAAGGATACGACAACATAATAATCGGACGTACATTAGTGGAACCCAAAAATGGCAAAAATACCAGGATACTCAACCCACTGAACACACCCAGATATGTTGAAAAAGATGCGGTCATTGGCGAGTGTAGAGAGGCTGAAGCAGTTGTCAATTGCGACAGCAGTCCAACCGGAGGAAGCAAGAAAAGCGGTTATAACATGGACGCCATACCGCAGAACCAGTGGAGCAGCGAATTGACAGCCGAGCAGAAACAGAAGGCACGGTCACTCCTGCAGCACTATGGGTCAATATTTGCAACAAAAGCGGGCGGAAGAACAGCCATAGTGAAACACAACATCGACACCGGAAGTGAGAAACCAATCCGCCAACCACCAAGACGGATCCCTCTGACCAAGAGGGAAGAGGTCACAAATTTGATTGAAAACATGCATAAAGAAAATGTCATAGAGCCTTCGTCAGGCCAATGGTGTTCACCGGTCGTGTTAGTCAAGAAAAAGGATGGCAGTACCCGATTTTGTGTGGGCTATCGAAAGCTCAATGACGTGACTAAGAAGGACAGCTATCCACTACCTCGAATCAATGACACCCTGGACACACTGTCAGGCACACAGTGGTTTTCCACACTCGACTTACGCAGCGGCTATTGGCAGGTGGAACTTGCAGACCAGGACAAGGAGAAAACAGCTTTTAGTGTTGGCGACGGTTTGTGGCAGTTCAACATCATGCCGTTTGGACTCTGCAACGCACCCGCAACATTCGAGCGGTTAATGGAACGTGTGCTTAAAGGGCTGCATTGGCGGACGTGTCTGGTATACCTCGACGACATAATCGTAATGGGCAAAAGCTTCGACGACCACCTGGAAAAGCTGAAGGAGGTATTTGGGCGAATACAAAACGCCGGCCTTAAACTCAACCCAAAGAAGTGCTCGCTGTTCCAAAAAGAGGTCAAGTATCTGGGTCACACGGTTTCCGCTCGCGGAGTACATACGGACGAAGGCAATCTACACGAACTCCGCAGTTTCCTGGCTTGAGCACAAATTACCAAAGATTCGTTCCGGGATTTGCGAACATAGCCGGCAGCTTGCACAAACTGATGAAAAAGAATCAAGCCTTCGCGTGCGGTGAAGAGCAGGAGCAGGCTTTTGCCCGACTGAAGGAAAAACTGTGCACTGCTCTAACTCTGGCCTTCCCCGTGCCTGGAGAGATGTTTGTGCTGGTGTAGTGGTACCGCGTGACCACTTATGCCAACACCATAGCGCACAAGCCAATCGGCAAGACCAACGTGCAGCGATCGGCGCACACGTCACTTTGTTTGTTTACATTTGCAAGCGTCAAGTGTCGCATGCACAAGAACGCCGGCGTCACTCAAGTGGCCTGCACTTGCACAAGCGACACATGTCACAACTCATGTGGGCACTTGCACCGATCGCGCATTGCAACACGACCCGACCTACCGCAGGTCAACGCAGGGCGCTGGCCCACTTTGGGAAACTGCCGCGTTGTCAGTTTTGACCCGCGTCGTGATTGGTGCAACGAGAAAATATTGGAAATAGAGGGAGGAGCACTGGAATTGCCCCTTCGTATAACAGTTTGTAAGTTTACTATATAAGAACTAATTTTCGGAAAATAAAGGCAACTTCTCGTACTGAGATCAAGCGACGCGTTTGTTTGCTTATTTCACTCGGGGAAAACATTGCGGCCTTTGTGGCCAACTTTTACGGCGCACTCTCGCTTCCTAATCAAGAGTACCCGGACTACGAACTCGCACCTAAACCACCAGACAGAAACCACCACATGGCGATCCTGCCAACTACGGACCTACCGAGCACAAACGGCTAAAAGGAAAAAGAACACCGATCCTGCAACCAACAACATTCAAACTTGCTGACTTGCTTTCCAAATACATCCCACTGAAACTAAGGACAACCACCTGCGAACTTTAACCTGCTGATCCAGTCCGACTCCATATCTTCCTGTTTCGTGATCCGAAAACCAGACCAACGAAAAATACAATAATAAGATTCACACACCTAATGGCAACACCAGATGAAATTGAGGCATTCGAACGGTGGATAGAGTACACGCCTGAACACGCAGCGGAGCAAGAGACGTACATCCCCAAACCGGTGACACCAGCGGCTTGTTGCCCACCTGAATACATTCCAACACCAAAAACAGCAGGACCCCGACCAATAACTATAGCAGAATATCGGGCCCGTCAACGGAAGACGCAGCCAACACAGCCGACGACGAAGACACCCGAAAAGCGCCGCACACGAGCCGGGAAAAAGGCACGACTACGACGGGAGCGCGCCGCATTACACCAAATTATCGCGATAACAAAGGACGCAAAACTGAAGGCAACTTTAATTAAACAGCTCGACGCGCTAAGAACTTAAACAATGGGCAACAGGACACCAAAGGAGGAGATAATCGTCGCGAACAACAACGCAGCCAGCAGCGCCACCTCAACAACCAATAGCACGGCCAACAATAACACTTATTTGCTTTATATTCTAACAATACTAGTTACAGCATTGATACTAATTGAAATCAATAAATACTATAAAAATTATGTTAAGAAATTAATTTCTAAAAAAGTAAACATCAACACCATAGTTTAAGTTAGAATCAAACGCAATACACAACAAAATATAAATAACTAAATATGTAGTAAACCACTATTACAAAAAACTATTATTAAATAAATGAGGAAATAAAAGAAACAATACAACCTTGCACAAAAACAAGTAAAATTAACAACAATGGACAGAAGACAACAATGCAAGTCGGAAATAGCACAGAAGCACGAAGACATTAGGGTCTAGATGGAGAATATACTCGAGGAGCTGACAAAACTCTTATCGAATCTTAGAAAAACTCCAAGCAGGCCATACACTAGACAGACCATATTAAACAAACTCGACAGACTCCAAGTAATAAAAAGAGAATTCGCAATCCTAGCGATTGACCAAAAAGACGCAACGGGGTTGACAATAACATTCAACAACACCCATGACAGAGCTAAACAAATACTGACCAACAAACTGGAAGAACTAGAAACACAGAAAACAAGCACAATGACTACATTCAACATTGAAACGGCTATGAAAGCCATACCAAACTTCACGGGAAATCACAAAGAATTGGAGACTTTCATAAAAATTTCAGAGCTGATCCACAAAAAACTGGACAACAGTGGACAGACAGAATTATTAGAATTCATTTTCTTCGCAAAACTAAGCACAACAGTGAGGACAGCAATAGGCAGCAATGCCCCAGAAACCCTACAACAACTT
Source organism: Melieria omissa (assembly GCA_963971225.1). NCBI lineage: Eukaryota > Metazoa > Arthropoda > Insecta > Diptera > Ulidiidae > Melieria > Melieria omissa. Next base: position 68,275,368 of record OZ020269.1, on the reverse strand, counting down.
GCAGAAACACTACGAGACAGATACAAGACCACGACAACAGTGGCACAATTACAAAACAAACTATCATGCTTCCAACAAAGAAACACAAGCATTACAGCATATAAAGACAAAATTTTAAATCTAATAGCCGAACTCAACGACTTGCAAATAACACAAGCAGGAAACACTACTCAGGCAGAAAAAACACTGATCAGAAAAATCAATGACCAATACAGCCTAACGGTCTTTAAGAACGGTCTCAACGAAAGTTACAAACAGACTATCTTCGCAGCAATGCCAAAAACATTCCAACAAGCAGCTGAGCTTGCGCTTGAAATAGAGAAAGACAACCAACAGAGCCAAGCAAGCATAATGTTTGTAAGAAACAACAACTACAACGGCAACAACAGAAATAATCAACAAAATTACAGAAACTCAAACAACTATAGAAGCCAGAATAACTACAACAGAAACTACACCCAAAACAGAAACAATTACCAAAACAGCAACGACAACCAAAACAGAAACAATTACCAAAACAGAAATGCAAACCAAAGCAATTATCGTAATGCCAATAACCAGCAGCGAAACGGGTATGTTAACACCTCAAACTACTACCCACCGAACCAAAACCGACACCAGAACGACAGAAACCAATACCACCAAAACAACAACCAAAGCAACAGGAACAATTCAGGGTCATACGGAAACACCAATCGAAATACCTACCAGAACAACAACAATAATAACCGACAAGGACGCCCGACTCGAATAAACTACATACAGGGAAACGAGGGCGACCCGGAGGAACAGAATTCGACTCCTCCGGGGGAAGAAGAACAAATAATAAACGAATATATTTAATAACAAACAACTTAACCAATTATGTAACATTCAAATGCAATCAATTTTACAAACCCATGACATTTCTCATTGACACCGGAGCAGACGTATCAATTTGCAAAGTAAACAACGACGACACTTTCGACATTAACACTGAAAACAGATGCAAATTAACAGGAATATCACCTGCAGAAATCAATTCGATAGGAACATTTAAACTAACATTTCCCTTAAGAGACGCAAAAACTGAACTAACCTTTCAAATGGTCAACGACGATTTTCCAATTATCACAGATGGAATTTTAGGAAGAGATTTTCTACTCAAATACATGTGTAAAATAGATTACGAAACCCTCACTTTAACAATTATTATAAACGAAATTGAACACGTATTTCCCATCACAACAAAAACCCCACACAACAAAACACACACAATACCACCCAGATGTGAAATCATAGTACCAATAAATTTAAGCCTAGAAGAAGACACCGTCATTTTAAATAAAGAACTCACAAACGGAGTATTCTTAGCCAACTCCATTGCACCAGCGAAAGGCAATTGCCACATCAAAATCATTAACACAACTAACAAAACAGTCACAATAAGAGACATAGAACCACAAATAGAAAAACTGTCAAACTATACAATATTAAGAGCACAACATAGAAATAAGTGCACAAACAACAGCAGATTTGAAAAACTAATAGCCACGCTAAAGCTAGACACTATTGACCCACTAATTAAACAAGAACTAATGGACATTTTTAAACAGTACCAATCAATATTTCATTTGGAAGGGGAAGAACTCACTACAAACAATTTTTATGAACAACACCTAAACCTAGAAAACACAACACCAGTTTACATAAAAAATTACAGACTACCACAAACACAACAAGGGTGTAGTGGTACCGCGTGACCACTTATGCCAACACCATAGCGCACAAGCCAATCGGCAAGACCAACGTGCAGCGATCGGCGCACACGTCACTTTGTTTGTTTACATTTGCAAGTGTCAAGTGTCGCATGCACAAGAACGCCGGCGTCACTCAAGTGGCCTGCACTTGCACAAGCGACACATGTCACAACTCATGTGGGCACTTGCACCGATCGCGCATTGCAACACGACCCGACCTACCGCAGGTCAACGCAGGGCGCTGGCCCACTTTGGGAAACTGCCGCGTTGTCAGTTTTGACCCGCGTCGTGATTGGTGCAACGAGAAAATATTGGAAATAGAGGGAGGAGCACTGGAATTGCCCCTTCGTATAACAGTTTGTAAGTTTACTATATAAGAACTAATTTTCGGAAAATAAAGGCAACTTCTCGTACTGAGATCAAGCGACGCGTTTGTTTGCTTATTTCACTCGGGGAAAACATTGCGGCCTTTGTGGCCAACTTTTACGGCGCACTCTCGCTTCCTAATCAAGAGTACCCGGACTACGAACTCGCACCTAAACCACCAGACAGAAACCACCACACTGGATACAGATGCAAGTGGGCATAGTATTGGCAGTGTGCTGTCTTAGATAATAGATGGTTAAGAACAAGTGATAGCATACTACAGCAAAATTTTGTCAAAGCCTGAACGCAACTACTGTGTGACCCGAAGGGAGTTGCTCGCAGTATTGGAATGCGTGAAACACTTCCATAAATACCTGTATGGGCAAAAGTTTCGCCTGCGCACAGATCATGCGGCATTGAAATGGCTGCTGAACTTTAAGGATCCGGAAGGCCAGTTGGCGCGGTGGATCGAACGACTGCAGAGGTACGACTACACGGTAGAACATCGCAAGGGTAGCAACCATGGAAATGCCGATGCCTTGTCACGCCGTCCGTGCAAAACCGAATGCAGGCGTAGTTCGCGAGCCGAAATCAAAGAGCAGATAGTGGATGTACGATTGATCAGCGTTATGCCAGAGGAAGAGTGGTCTGCGGAGAGGATACAAAAGGACCAGCTCGAGGATACGGATCTTAAAAAAATCATTTAAGGCAAGGAGCAAGGTGCACGTCCAAACTGGCAGGAGATGGCCGATGAGAGCCCGATCGCGAAGTCTTACTTGGCGCAGTGGCAAAGTCTGCGGCTGTCTGATGGTTGCCTATACCGCGAGTGGGAGAGTGAGGATGGCCGGACCAGCAATTCCCTAATTGTAGTCCCGAAATGCACGATCAACGAGGTGGTCGAGGCATACCATAACGACTCCAGCGGAGGGCACCTAGGCATCACAAAAACTGTCGCCAAAATAAAAAGGCGATTCTACTGGGTAGGATGCCAGGAGTCTGTCGCCGATTGGATTAAGAGCTGTGACCGATGTTCGGCTGCGAAAGGGCCAACAAGAAGATCTCGGGGTCGCATGCAGCAGTACAACATGGGAGCGCCCTTTGAGCGAATTGCCATGGACGTCGCCGGGCCATTCCAACTTAGCACTCAAGGCAACAAATATGTGCTAGTGGTAACGGACTATTTCAGCAAATGGCCCGAAGTGTATCCTATTTCTAACCAGGAGGCCGCCACGGTCGCGGAAATGCTGGTAAACTACTGGGTGGCCAGATTTGGATTTCCACTGGAGTTGCACTCGGATCAAGGCCGGAATTTCGAGTCTCTTGTATTAAAGGAAGTGTGTGAGCTACTAGGAATAAGGAAAACTCGCACCTGTCCTTTGCATCCCCAGTCCGACGGCATGGTGGAACGATTCAATCGAACACTGGAGGAATATCTGCGGAAAGTAGTAGGCAGGAATCAAAAGGATTGGGACACGCATATTCCGCTGTTCTTGATGGCGTATAGGTCAGCCCCGCACGATACGACATCACTCACTCCAGCACGAGCAGTGTTCGGCACGGAGCTGAGGTTGCCTGCTGACATGAAGTTCGGAGTGGTCAGCACGACGGAAGGCGCTTAGACGGATTACGCAGTTAATAAGCGATCGGAGCTGGAAGAAATCCACCAGTTTATAAGGGACCGTATCCAACTGGTCAGCGATAAGATGAAAGCCAGATATGATTCGCTTGGTATAGTCCGATATGGCAAGGATGGTTCTCGAAGAAATAGGCTGTGCGAGAATGGTCGAGCGCTTTCTAATTGGAAGTTGCAAGAAACTTCGGCGCGATAAGAAAACTGGTATAAAAGCAGCAGTGGCAGCGCAAGGGGTCGAGTCTGTGTTGAGCAAGCAAAGTGGTAACAAGTGTAGATACAAGCGAAGTGTAAATCTGTAAATAAAGTGATTGTTGATTTTTGCTGAGTAATTGAAGTTGTTTTATTTTCAAAACCAATCCAAACGAACCTGTGAAGTAATTTTCGTAACAATACGTTATAAAAGAAATATCTATATCTAAATATCTGCTGGCCCAGAAAAATAAATGTTTATGTTCCCACAAGCATATCCTTCTGCGCAAGAGCATCACCGTGAAACGTCGAACTGTGCTGGAGTGCTCTGGCGCAGTCGCCTCCAGTAACAGTGCACTTTGCATCGTCCACTATTGTTTTTAAATACTGAAGCCGCTGCTCCATAATGGCCGGTGATCGGACGTGTGGCACAGTCATATGCGACTTAACGTACGACTTGATTTTCGACCATATAATTCAAATATTGGGGAAAGTGCATTTTTCATAAAACATTTCTAAAATTTAATTTACGTTTTCCGAAATTGAATTTACGTTTTCTGATATTGAATTTACGCTTTCTGAAATTGAATTAACGCTTTCTGAAATTGGATTTACGTATCTGAAATTGAATTTACGTTTTCCGAAATTGAATTTACGCTTTCTGAAATTGAATTTATGCGTTCTGAAATAGTTTTACGCTTTCTGAAATTGAATTTACGCTTTCTGAAATTGAATTTACGCTTTCTGAAATTGCTTTTACGCTTTCTGAAATCGAACTTGAAAAGGTGTAGAAAGACAGGAAGCTGTGCTGAAACGTGAACGTATAACAAACTTGTTATCGGCCTGACTTAACGAACTTTATTTACATACATAAAGCATTATTTAGTTTAAATAAGAAACAACCCTTAATTTCCGTTTTTTATTTCAACATGTATTTATTTCAATAAAAACACTTACTATTAATAAACCTTATTTTTAGAACACAGTAAATTCATTTGATATTTGCACTTTCAGTCTCTTTGAAATTAACACAGTTCTTTAAAAAAATACATTCCTCAATTCATGGACATTAAAATTTCTCGCAAATTTTTTATTTCTTCAACTTTTTCTTTCTCTACTTCAAGCCGTTCTTTTTCTATGCTTAAAAAAGTTTCAAGGAATGTTTTGTCAGTCTCACGATCTTCTTTCAATATTTCCAATATTTCACATCGTGGCCGTTTGGGTGGAGGAGGTGAAGAATTTTCTTCTTCTGGTAAAATTTCTTCCGTTAACACAGATTCTAAGGTCTCCAAACTCGAATGTAATAAGTTGCGGGGCACGACGACATCACTCCTTGTTCCGTACACTGCATCGAAATCTTCAAAAAACTCCCACGTGTTGGCCTCCTCTCCTGATGTGTGGATCCGCTTTTTAATACTCCGATAAGTGACCATAAGATTTAAGAATTTCCGAGTGATGTCGTCTCGGCTAAATTTAAAGCCGCTGTCTACTTCTTTTATTTCGCGCAATACTTTTTCCCACAGGACGGTTTTTTTCTTTTGGCACAAAAATCCGCCTCATGCTTTATTCTCGGGGAAACCCATAATTTCGTCAAATTGTAGCTTCATCGTCTATGACTGAAAATGTTAATAGAGTAAATTTATTTGAGAATTATTGTAAAATAGCTCAGACTTACGTTTCACCCTCAGCCATCTTGTAACATAAAAATGTCTATGCATCGTCGATGATAGTGATGCATAGTTTGCGATGCCGATGCGATCGATTGCTCATTGGATGCGTTTACGAACACGATGCATTGCAACACTGTTGCATTTTTTGTTTACGAACATGATGCTTTGTACTGTTGCAAAGCAACTGACGTTTAAGAAGACAGCCGTACTCTCTGCCGTTATCGCTGCGAAGCGCCTTAATTCTGCAACCCGTATGCCGCTCGACGTATGCCTTACAAGTTTTAAACTTCTCCAGTACCTCGGATTTCGCCTTTAAAATATAAACGAAAATAAATCTGGATTTATCATCTATGAATGTCAAGAAATATTGAGCACCACCAACTGATTTTATGTTCACAGGTCCGCAGACATCCGTGTGAATTAACTCAAACAATTCTTCTGATCTGCGCTCTGACGTTTGAGGAAAAGGTAATACGTGTATTTTGCCTAACATACAAGTACTGCAGCACTTTTGATTATCTTTGTTTTCCAGTTTCATACCGCGTACCATCCCATTCTGGTCCAACTCACGAAGACTTTTGTAATTCAGGTGACCATATCGAGAGTGCCAAATCTCGTTGTTGCTCATCGCGAATAAATTTTCTGACTAACTCGACCAAAAACAAATTATTTTCCTTTGCTGAATCCAAAATGACATCGCCTTGCTGGTCTCTTACCCACGCTGGATCCCGCTTTGCTTAAAGAAATGAAATTCGCTTTCAGCTTCGGCGAGTACAACACATTTTTCAAACAAATAATTCTCTCTTTCGTACGCAACAGAACGTCGCCTTTGCCTACTGCCATCACTGATGCGTTCGCTGCCAACCAAATTTTCTCATCATACTCTTCATACTGTACGAACAGGTGTCTTCTATTGCACATGTGCGACGTCGCGCCACTGTCGATGTACCAATTCCATTCGTTGACTGTGTTAATGTCTGTCGCCGCAATAAGGCCCATATCGGATTCGCCGTGTTTTTGTTTCTCCTTGCATTTGTTCGCGTAGTGTCCCCGCTTGCAAAGCATTTGCCGCTTAATTTCTTCTTCCCCCTTTTGTACGTCTGCTTGCTATGAGAATTAACGTTAAAGGCCTGCTGTGCACCATCAATGTCCGTTAGATCGCTTCGCTGCTTGCGCCTTTCCCCTTCTACATAAGCTTAAATTTCAATGCGTTGTATGCTGGCAAAGTGTCTCGCGTTTCCAGAGCGATGACAAAATTTTCAAAGGATTCTGGCAGACTTGATAGGAGTATTATACTCAGCAATTCATCGTGTAGTTCGATCCCTATTTCCGCCAACCTCTCGGCCTTCCCAGTAAATAAATTGATAAATTCTGCTACGCCGCACAGTGGCTGATTCTGCCGACGTAGGTTGCAAAGTCGATTTTGTCATGTTCGATTTGGGGGAAACTGTTATACTTGTCCGATAGATAAATGATTGGACCTAAGAAATCCGAACACCTTAACTAAATTGGACAAATAGTTTTACTTGTAGAGCCCGTCAAAGTTGAGCAATTTTTAGAGTGTGAAATAATATCAGCAATTTGCACTTTTTCGGCAATGCTGAAGTTTTAAAATACGGAAAGGAGCAAATTAATTGAAACTTTTTGCACCAGCATCGTAAAAGAAGGCATTTGTAGTAAATAATTAAATATAGAAAAAAAAAGTTGGTTGTTGTTGTTGTCTTTTCATAGGCACTCACTTGAAGCATTGTTTTTATCACTCTTTTTGAACTTTCGATAGACTTTCAAAAAAAAGGCCAAACTTGCCACGGTTCCGTCTTTGGGAAAATTATTCACTAGTCTTCTGTGAGTTCTGCCATGAAGAGATCGGGTGCCCGATTTTGCCCGACTGGATTTTAGAGCGATATTTCTATGGCCACCTCGCGCAATTTTGTGCTTTCGGGTGCGTACGTTCAAACAAGTTCGTCAAGGTTTTGAAAGTGAATCAATTACACGCGATTATACTTGTTGCCAGGGCATGCAAATTTGGATTTTGGCTTCATTTAAGATGTGATACAAGCTTGCAATTCAATATTAAGCCGACTTTTTTTTGGCGTATATTGCTGTAAGCTCGAAGTAAAGAATACTTTTACTGGATGCGCAGTTCGCACATACGAAAAACAAGTTGGCTTGCATTTCCGGCAACCAGTCAATCATCAATGTATCCTTTGATTTTGTTTTTAACAAAATACTAACACTGTGTCTGTCACACAATTTTTTTTTTTTAATTTGAGCAAAACTCAGTCAGTCGCCATTAGTCTTTGAGTTGAACCGCGCCAATGAAACAGTTATTGAAAAACAAAAAGCAGACTTATATCTATGTGTACTGTCTAAAGGTAAGGTCCCACGATTGCCGCAATGCGTAGAAATTTTACGCATTTTGAAAAAATCCTAATGCCAATCGTGTGAACTCGATTCTTTTTCGGCGCAAATGTCAAAAATACTCGATCTGCCTCCTGTTGCGCCGAACGAAATTGGTACAATAGCGTCAATCGTGTGAACAGTTGAAGCCAGACAAAAAAATAAAAATTGAGCCGAATTTTGTCGGCAACTCGAGCGCCAACCATAGGGGCCGACAAATTTTGTCGGTGCTTTGAAATTTTTTGAAAATGTATTTCAATTTTTGTTTCGATTCAGGCAATCGTGTGACCTAACTATGAAATCGTTCGGCGCAAGATTTCTGCTCGCTAGGTTGAGCCGACAAAATTTGTCGCAATTGGGTCAATCGTGTGATCCAAATAAAAAATTGTGTGCTCAATAGACAATTTTTGCGTAGTCATTGCCCGACCAGATCGGCGCATTTGCGGCAATCGTGGGACCTTAGTTTAAAACCGACTTATGTGTCTGGGCTGTTCAAAAATCCCACAACGGGTAAAAACCTAAGAACTGCAGGTACCTGCTAGTACTTGAAGCTTAGTACCTGCTATTTGAATGCATATGCAAATCCTACTTATAAATAAAAGAGTTTAGAGTAAGTAAAGTTAGTTTCGATTTTAATTTGAACTAAACATCACTTTAATTCCGCCACTGCAACTAAACCGAAGAAGAAGCACAAAAATGTTTCTGAAAAATTCGAAGCCGTTTGAAATATTTACTATTTCGAAGACAAATGAGAAGTTCGTTCTGGCTGTCGCTAAAGAAATTGGTTACGTCGAAAAAGTTTGCCTGCATCCAACGTATCTACGACTAAAGAAAAGATATCCAGGACTTATCGTACTATAAAGTGGAAATGGATTGCGGCAAACCGTACCCAATTCAATTTTGTCCAGAATAATGAGGAGTGGTTGGAAAAAACAACTTACTTCGATGCAGGAGATGCATGCAGCATAAGCGATGACCAACCATCGACATCAAAGGCGGCAATAGGAAGGCCGAAAAAGTCAACTGAGGTCGGTGCGTCATTCACTAAAACAAGGAAGCTTATGGAGGCAACAGGAAAAATAACTACCATCCACTTTTCAGAAGCTTTGACCATAAAATAAAATAAGGATCAGGAGAAAATTAAAGGCATTATAGTGAAAGCAGTTTTACCAGCAAACTCGGGTCGTGTTAAAAGAATTAAAAACAGTATTCCCACCCCACGCAATGTGCTCCCGATCAAATATAGTCCTAATGAAGCTTTAGCATTGTTTTTGAACTTATCTAATTTTTATCTTTAAATTTGACTCTTTCAGCTTATTTCTTAAATTTCTTATTACTTTTCATCTTTTTTAATGAATTTTCATTAATTTTGCAACTAAAAGCTAACATTGTTGCTCGCATTATTCTTATTTACAGTAAGCCGAACTTTGACAAACTATTACGTAGCACCCTGTAAATTGATTGAGTTTATTTTTGAGAATACAATAGCCTGATGAATTTCTAATCAACAGCAAAAAAAAATTTCCAATTATCTCTATTCCTTCAGGAGTTATTAATTTTGCAACCTGAAATGACAAATTGAGCCACTGTGCGCCGTCGTAGCTCTGCATTCGCATGTTTAGCAGTTGCTTATATAGGGTGTTTTTTTTAGAGGTTTGTTTTTCGAATAGAGATAAAACTGGCATTTTGTGGTCAAATCTGGCAACTCTAATGTCATTTATGTTCAGTTTGGTTTGCCATTTCATCATGAACAGGTTGACAAAAGAACAACGCTTGCAAATCGTGCAAATTTATTTCGAAAATAATGGTTCAGTTCGCGAAGTTTACCGCAAGCTCCGTCCATTTTATGGTCGACATCGTCCATCAGAGCAATTAATTCGGTTAACCATGGGTCGTTTTCGCACTACGTTTACTCTATGTGATAATACGCATCCGCAGAGACGTCGAACAGTGCGCACCGAAGAAACAATTGCCGCTGTAGAGCAAAATGTTGAAGAGAACCCGCATGAATCGATTCGCCACCGTGCACAGCAATTGGAGCTGGTTGAAAATTGGACCTGTAGAATTGGTTTTATTCGAGCCAGCCGCGGCGGCCACATGCCCGAAATCATATTTAAACATTAATGGCATAAAATTATCCTTTCAATAAAGCCAAATTGATGGACATTAAAACGATTTTCTTGTATTTTATTTCAATTCGAAGTTCTATACCTCTAAAAAAAACACCCTATACAACGCAACCTTTTGCATCGGACCTTTTGCTGCTGACTTGCAGTTCTTGATGTAGTTAACCCTTTCGGTACTTCTTTTTTGTTTTTAACTTTAAAAGTCATTCGTTTCCATTTTATTACTGTTTAAGCCTACATAATGAATAATCAAAAGTAATTTTTTAAAATATTGTTCGAAAAAGTGGTTTTTGGGCATCATGAAATATGACATAGTAAAAAATAAAAAAAATCGTACAGCCTTAGTGAACTATATTTGGGATCTAACTTTTTTTACACTTACTAAAGCGATAAATACCTACTAGATTACTTACATAAACCTATAAAATAAATTTATTTTTGTAATAGAATAAATAAATGTACGAATTGACCTCTTTTTGTCTGTTTGATTCAAAATATTTTTTTCATGATTTGGTATAAAAATCTTCAGAGAAAAATACAAAAATTGAAAAATATAGTAGGGTAAAAGGTTCGGTTGTGGGCATAGTTCGGTTGTGGGCACCTCTTCGTATCTCTTGATAGAAAGCAGGCTGGGTTTTTTTGACTAAGGCCATTTGTTCATTATGGAACCACGATCTTTTTGTGCCAAATACTAAGTCGAACAGACACGCCTGCTTTGTGCTGGGACCATATATATCTTTCTGTGCTTAAAAAATAAGACAAAAATTTTTTTACACATTTTAAATGGTGTCATAAATCGAAGTGAATCCATCGAGAAGGCGAGTAAAATGCATTTTTATTTAGTTAATTTATTATACTTTGTGATCCAATATTGATTACAACCAATATGTTTACCCCGAACAAATTTTTCACTACTTCTCAAAATGGCTGCCAAATTCGGTTGTGGGCACCGCAATTAGTTCGGTTGTGGGCACCCGTCTTTTAGTGATTTTGTAAGTTTTGGTAAGTTATTTCATCAAAAATGGTCTTTTAACGCATTTTTTGGTTGTTTTAGCTATATCTTCCGAGGGTAAATAACAAAACTCCTCCGATATTTTTTTAATGTGTTGGATGTAATTTAACATTGTTCTGCAGATAAGCTAACCACAAAATCGACTGCCGCAGCGTATGCGATTTCCCAACGCTACAAAAAGAAGGTGGAAGAAAATTTCGGAGACATCAAAGCTGTCGACGGTGGTGTTTTCTTCTTTTCGTGGATGTTATCGAATCAGGTTGACTGGTGTTTTCCACCTTCTTCACGTCACAGCACTTGAAGAGTGTTGATTAATTAGGTTGAATTTTATTTTACTTTAGGTCTTCTTGACAGCCCAGGAGAATGACTTGGTCACTTACATTTTGAAATGCCCGTCCATCTAAAATGTGCCCACATGCGTACCAGCTACTTCACATGCGTGCATTGTGCTTCAAATAATTAAAACTTAATATTTTTCTATATTCGTGTTGGTTTTTCTTAATGTTTCCTCGTTTCCAGCAGATTTTCCAAGGGTGCCCACAACCGAACCAAAAAAAAATTTTTGTTAAAAATGACTACTTTACAAAATTTTAAAAAAATTTTCTATTTGACGGAATCGATTTACTTTTGTCATTACTTGTTAGCTAAGGTTTCTAGCTTTCCATAGATGTCCATATGTCCGATTAAGAAGAACTTGGTAAAAAGTTATGAGCCAAAAACAAAAAGGTGCCCACAACCGGACCCATTCCCCTATCCACAAGTTTTTGACCTAAAACAGGCACTGAAAGGAGACTATGGCATAGAATAACCGAAAGGGTTAAGCTGTGTTGGTTTGACGTTTAGCAATATCGTCGCCAACGCCTTCTCGTCGCGCGTAGTCCACTTCGCGAGCTACTCCGGTTTCACCCGCTGCGAATCGCTCACCACTTTACAGATTCCTCCATGCACAAGGACGCTGCGCATTTGCACCGCAAAAGTCTCGTAATTTGCCTCATCAAGCTTGTCGATCGCGTACAACGACGCCATATCCGCCAAACTGTTTAATTTGACTCGAACAATCGGTTTACACACTTTTACCAGACCAACGTGTCTGGGCCCATAACCTCTTGAAACACGAGTGAGGTTTTATTCAAAAAGAGAAAAAGGAACAACCGTTGCTTAATGAATAAGAACATGAACGTTGTTAGCGTTGCCAACTTCATTTTCCAACAGTATGTTTGTTTGTTGGTCCCACAACACTAAAACTCAAAAACCAGACAGCCGATTAGTTGAATTTTTCACGGAATGTTCGTCTGGAGTAAGTCTCGGTAAACCACATAATGCGAATACGACCCGATAGGTAGGCATGGCACCTCCTATACAACTTAAATATTTTCGTAATGAGAAGTCGGACAGCATTAAAATTTGGTACAGGGCCACCGTTTAGATATTCCGTTTCACTGGTAAAATTTAATGGGCGTTGGAGAAGAGGCGTGGCACTTTTTAAGCAACTCAATTGTTTCGAATAACTGTGGAACTACAAATCACACATCAAAGATTTACGATTTAGATGTGCCCATGTGTGACATGGGGAATGGGGTGGATATTGGACGATGGGCATGGCACCAGCCATAGAACCCAAATTTTTAATGTGGAATAGCTTCGGAATAATAAGTTGGAAAGCTTTGAAGTTTTGTATACCATCGTCCCATAGATGTGTCATTCTATTGGCAAAAATGTTATGGGCGTTGAACAAGGGGCGCGGCATATTTTTTGTGACTGAAATTTTCTGCGTAACTTTGGAACTGAAAGTCGCATATTAATGAAACCAGGTCACACCCTTCAGCTGGAGGAATGAATTGGGTATTACATAAAAGAGGCGTGGCATCGCCCATAGAGTATAGTATGAAGAAACTTGATTTATTGGGCCCATTGACTTCAAGTTTGCGTGCAAAGCCGCAGGGCCCTACTAGTTTTCAAATAAGTGTAGTACAGAGTTTTAAGAATTTGTTGGGCATATTTCTGAATTTTGTCCGTTTATGAGAGATGTTTTAATCAAAATGGTTTGTAGTAAAGTGTCCGCGTCTAGTTTTTATATATACACGGAGAGAGAACTTCTGGTGAACAATTAAAATTATAAAAATATAATAAACTTCTTCTTCTCATGTTTTCTATGAATGAATGTTATAGCATTCACGTCATTCTAGTACCAAAATTTGATCTATATCGTCGTGAATGCTATTGCATTCATTGTGTATAATGGTTAATATATGATAATCTGACAACTCTAATAATATATTTGTAATCAGATTTCAGAAAGTGCTTATAGTTTCCACTAGGTGGCCTAGTAATAGCGAATACAACCAAGGGCTGGAGTACTATCACAGGGAGGAGTACTATCACCGCTTCTGTGGAGCCTCGTGGTTGATGACCTGTTACAGGAACTGACTAACGCTGGCCTAACGGTCCAGGGTTATGCGGATGACATCGTAATCCTGTGCAGGGGGAAATTCGAAGATACCCTGCGGGATAGGATAACCTTAGGACTAAGGTTAACCAAGAAATGGTGCACAAAGGTGGGGCTGAATATAAACCCGGCGAAGACCACCATCGTACCATTCACTAGAAAATATAAACTTGACGCTCTTAGACCAGTCCGTCTGGATGGAATAGAGCTAGAGTTCCAGAAGGAGGTGAAATATCTAGGAGTTATACTAGATCAGAAACTTCTCTGGAAAGGACATTTGGAGGAAACGATAAAGAAGGCCACCTGGGTCTTCATGACCTGTAGGTCCATAGCAGGCAAAAGTTGGGGTTGCACCCCGATTATTCTGAGATGGATCTACACGGCGATCGTGAGACCTATGATAACGTATGGTTCAGCTGTCTGGGTTAACAAGACCAGCCAACTAACCACCATCAAGGCGCTCAGTAAGCTACAAAGACTGGCATGCGTATGCATAACAGGGGCTATGAGAACGTGTCCAACAGCATCTATGGAGGTTCTCCTCAAACTAACACCTCTTCATTTGCACATACAGACCCAGGCGAAGAGGGCTCTTCTACGGATGACTGATATAAATATCGGGGCTGAGTGTTTCCTGAGCCGTAAGAGGATTGATACTCTTACGAATCAGTATCCCGATATTGCAATACCGAGGGACACAATCTCACTAGAGTTCAGTTTTGTCAAGAGATTTAAAACTGAACTCAGTAACAAAAGTAACTGGGTAGGTATATCGGAAACGTATCTGATAGACCAGCATATGATATCCTGGTACACAGATGGGAACGGAGGAAGGTACCGGGATAGGCGTATACGGGCCGAGGATAAGATACTCGGAACCTACGGGAAAACACACCACTATCTTCCAGACGGAAATATACGCCATTGAAAGGTGTGCTTATTTCAATCTGGCGAGGGGTTACCGGAACCGAAAGATTGCTATCCTCTCCGACAGCCAAGCGGCAATCAAGGCTCTAAGATCCTACCAGGTAAACTAACTTGGCCGTCACAACCAGGTCTGGATACTCTAGGTTCCGGGCGACGAACTGGCAAGGAGGGGAGCTTCCACACCTTTTGTCGGCCCGGAACCTTTTTGTGGTTTGGGAAAAGGAGCTTCCTCTATCCTAACTAGAAAGGACGAGTTCACCAGTAGGAATCAATACTGGGATAATCTACCAGGTTTAGAGCATTCCAAGTTGGTTATCGGGTCCTACAATAGGAAAAGATTCGAGGATTGCATGACCTTATCAAAGAATAATCTAAGGATTATCACGGGAATGCTAACAGGGCACTGCAGATTGAATTATCATCTAGTCAAACTAGGAATCCGTGAAAACGGGTATTGCAGATTCTGCTTGCAGAAAAACGAGACTGCATTACATATACTAGGAGAGTGCCCTGTACTAATGCATAAAAAAGAAACACCTGGGGGACCATCTTATACCAGGTACGGACTGGGTATCCAGAGGTGTAGGAAGCATACTAAAATTCCTCCTGGATACCGGACTCACTGACAGTCTGTGAAGTCCAAGAAGGGGGCACAATAGATCTACAGGTCGCAGTGCGTCAT
This sequence comes from Melieria omissa, assembly GCA_963971225.1. NCBI lineage: Eukaryota > Metazoa > Arthropoda > Insecta > Diptera > Ulidiidae > Melieria > Melieria omissa. The sequence goes on along the minus strand of OZ020269.1, from coordinate 68,260,178 downwards.
CCCCATCAATAATAATAATTCAACAAAAATAGCCTGTCTAGTTTTCCAGCTCACTGAAATTATTACTGCCTGTGAACGACTTACAGTCAAACCTAAATTGGAGCGTTGAGCGTTGCGTGTTCTGACGCAACGCTCTCGCTCAGTGCGGCATTCCGAAATTGAAGCGTTGTGCTGGGATTGTCAAAATCATGAAATGAAAACAAATATCAAAAAAATATCTGTTTAGTTGCCAAAAAACCAACAAACTATTATTATTTTGCAAAACTTAGCTCTTATTTGAATAAATTCCTCATAATTTAAGGGGAGGTTCTCCTCTTTTTTTTTTCAAAAAATCAATTTTTTTTTTTTTTGATGAAATGAAAGGTATGAATGTCGAGAATATGTGTGCAAAAGGATTTTTCGATCCGCAGCATATTTATCGCATAGGAGCGTCTCTGATGCGTCGAACTTTCGCGCGCGGAGGAACGCTCTGGTGCTATTTTACTGCGCGGCCAAAGATGTTTACGCGTTTATCTCAAAACCATTTTTTTCATCCTAACGTCAAGCGTAACTCATGATCTACTTATCCGAGTTACTTCATCTATAGCATTTCTTAAAGGGTATGATTTTGTATATGACTTATACCTAAAACAAATATAAACAAATGTGTAATAATAGTCTTTTAACAAAAGAAAAGTCGAAAAAAAGATGGTAAAAATTGAACTTTTTCTATGATTATGCATAAATTAGATGATTTTTTAAAAAAATTATTCAAAAATAGGTATAAGTCATAGGGAATTTAATATTCTTTACTATAAAAAAAAAATTTTTGATTTCAGTTCACTACAAGTGGCTACAGCCTTGACGTTTCCGAACAATGTCTCGCTTGCAGAGGTTGACAAGACCCGCCATTTTTGGGCCGCCATATTGGATTTTGTAAAAAAAATTTGTTTCTTGTATTTTAGAAAGATGGCTTAATAAATCATCAAAACCGTCTATTCGTGAGTCGTTTCATTATCCGACAGTAAATGAAAGAATTTCGCTTTATTTTCGGCCGAAAAGAGGAGAACCTCCCCTTAAATCAAATCAAATATAAATCACAGGCGTTTTAGTTTGTCGCAGCCAACTTCAACTGCTAACGCGCTGTCAAAATTGGAAATTCGAATAGCTCAGCGTTAGAGCGTTTCAATTGCGGTTTGCCCCATACAATTTGTATGGGCATGAAGCAATTTTGACAGTTGCTTGCCGCTGACGCTTCAAGTTAGGTTTGACTGTTAAGTAGTTTATTACACGGCGACAGTTGAAGCCAACACCATCTTGAAGTCTTGTAGTCGTATCGTGCTGCCGTCGCAATGTGTTCGGGCAGAAGAACATATTTGTTGTACTTTGTTCAGAGTCTACACTAGTCTTGAAACTCCTGTGAAATGAATTGGCAGCACTCATATCGAACTGTCACATCAAGACTTTTGGTTGTCACATCAGGACTGTCACCGGCAACATGCTTCCCACCACGGAAGATACTGCGCAGATAACGTTACCTGAGAAAGATTTTGTCGTATGTTCTCGAAAAGTCAATAGAACATACAACTTTGTTTCCTGAAGCCCGAAAAATTGCATGGTGAAACTGATTTTATACGTTTTTTTGTTATAGCACAAAATTATTCAAGCACAACAATAGATTCAAATCAAGAAAATTAAAGTATCAAAATGCTTTGTGATTAATATTCGCTTTAGTAGATTATTTAAAGAAATTTCTTGCTTGTACAAGTACATAAACATTGTGTTTATGTCAGAAATTTATTGCGAATGGAATTGCGTTTTGCGGTGTTGATTTATTTGTAATCTTGCGCATGTTATGTTCGCACTCATATTGCATCCGATGAATGTTCTTTGTAAGAAAAAGAGGTGTTCTCATGTCAAATATTATCCTTTACCTAAGAACTGAATAAAAAACCATTTGTGATTCTGCACATGAGATACAGTTTATAGGTAAAAAACAATATATATAACAATATTTACTTATATAATATCGGACTTAATTGTTATAAAATTGAGCTATTTTTAATTTACCCGAGCAACAAGCAGGTGGCCGACGAATAAACAAATAAGCAGATATTTACTCACCATGGCTTTTACTTATTGGCAGCACAAAATATGTATGAGAAACACCGTCGGAAGAATGCAAAAATGCAGCAGTATCAAAAGCCATGAACAAACTTTAACGATGCAAACCTTCTTGCATTTTCCTGTAGATGTGCAAAATAACAAGTAATATTCTTCCGAATAGATTTTAGCATGAAAGTTATATCTGTGGTCCAACTTCCAATCGCGGAAATTTTCACAACAAAGAAACAGCTGATATAGGTTCACCACGATTTTTTCTTCTTGGCCGCACAACAATTACATAGAAAGTGACGGCAGAATAATGCAAGAAAAGTATCTACAAAAGCAACTGCAAAAATGATTTTATGATGGCAAACCATTTAAATATTCAGTTAGAATTAAAAACGCGCATAAATCCTTGTTCCGGGGTAGTTCTTCATATAAAATAATATTGTTCGTCAAAGGCGGTGATACCAGCAATTTCGCGAACAATCAACAGCTGATTATTTTCCACTTCGCATTTCAGCATGACCATCAAAAGGAAATTTATATGAAAATTTGCTCGTATATAATGCACGACTGTAGCGACATAAACTAAAAGAAACAATATTTGTTGATTGCAAATTGCTAATAACTTGCTGTGGAACTTCCTCAGTAGCAAAAACTTTCTTCCGGGTCATATATAAATGAAAAACCAATGTTCATTATTTTGCATTTTCAGAAGTCCGCGAGCTGCCAAGTCTAAAAGATAAATTTTTGGCGCGGAAATGTATCTACAAAAACAGCTGTGTACTTATTCACCACTTTTTCATAGAGAGAGCAAAACTAAATTTGTATGAAAAATTACCAAAGAATTTCGCAAAACCACAAGAAAACAAGAAAAATGCAAGAAGTCGCATTCCATGCGAATGAAATAGTTAACAATTTTAAATTGATTTATGAGCAGAAAATTTTATTTACTAATCCTTTTTAGTGGAAATCAGTTGTGCGACAAATTAATTTCAGCGGGCAAATAGCAAACAGCTGCTTTGGCTGCTCTCTCACTTTTATTATCTAAATACGCAAAGATAACCATATAATCAAAATTGTTTGACAGATTGGCCATTTGAGCGAAGTTTCAAGACTAGTATAAACTCTGCTTTGTTTCTGAGTTATTGAATTATGATGGCAACGTCGTCGATAGTGCCTTACTGCCTTATCGTCTAAGGGAAAACAGCCACTGAACTGTAACTATAATTTCGACATATTTCTTTCTTTTTCACGTACTACCATGGCGGTGAGTGTTTTATGAAGCTGTTTGATAAAAATCTATGCTAATCGTTTGTTAACAAAAGTTTTTGGTGATTTGGATGCTGTAAAACTTGTTTTCTAGAGTTTTCTTATTTTCTTCCGGGAGTATTTGTTAGAGTTATAAGCTGAAAATTTGGTTTCTCATTTCATTTAAGGATATTAAAAAGAAAATTCGGCGTGATCCCGCTAAGAACCCAATGCGGGACTTACATATCAGAAAGCTTTGCTTAAACATTTGCGTTGGAGAGTCTGGTGATAGATTAACTCGCGCGGCGAAGGTAAGTAAGTTATGTATTTCTTAATTTATGCATTAACTGTAAAATATTTGTTAGGTACTTGAGCAATTAACGGGTCAGCAGCCAGTGTTTTCCAAAGCTCGTTATACCGTAAGATCTTTTGGAATTCGACGTAATGAAAAAATTGCTGTTCACTGTACTGTACGTGGCGCAAAAGCCGAAGAAATTTTAGAGCGTGGTCTCAAGGTTCGGGAGTACGAATTGAGACGTGATAATTTCTCCGCTACGGGCAATTTTGGATTTGGCATTCAAGAACACATCGACTTGGGTATAAAATATGACCCATCTATCGGAATCTACGGTTTGGACTTTTATGTCGTGTTGGGTCGACCAGGTCAGTATTTTCTTGATATTCATTGTGTAGTTAGAGACAAATGCAGTACAGTTCAATCTCTTAAAACGCAACCAAATTGTTCCAAGCGGTGTTGCAAATAGTAAAAAGTTGCATGTATTGGACGGACAAGGTTGATAGAAAACAAGGTCACATCAATGACAGGAAAATTGAAGTTTTCACGAGTGACGTAGTACGAATTGTTTCAAAATGTCAAGGAACAGTGGGACGAGTACAACCTTTCACAAAATTAATATTTGCAAAAAAATATATGAAGTGGATATGAAGTTATTTACACATAATTCTGTTTTTACACGGTTTTGATTTAACACGGTTAGAAAATTAAAAAATTTAAATTTTTCGTGCTAAATAGAATAAAATCGTGTACAAAAATTAAAAAATTTTTATTTTCAAACCGTGTTAAATCAAAACCGTGTAAAAACAGAATTAGGTGTATTTCGTTTCACTGCATTTAAGGCACGACTACGATTTCCGTGGCGCAGCCATTTGAGGGTGTCTAGATAGATCGACCAAAAATAAGTCGAAAATGAGGAATACAATTTTTCGATATCTCGCTTCGTTTTCGAGATATCGAGGTTCAAAGTTTAAAATTTCGCTCAAAAGTTTAAAATTCGCGGTTTTTCGCAATCTCAGGAGTTGCATACAGTTTTCCCGAAAGCCATAGTTTTCTTGGCAATAAGTTTTTCAAAAATAACCCTCATGGGAGTCACCACCACATCAAGCAACAGTCAGGTGTGCACAATATGGCAATATAAAAACTTTGAACCTCGATATCTCGAAAACGAAGCGAGATATCGAAAAACTGTATTCTTCATTTTCGGTCAATCTATCTAAAAACAACATCAAATGGCGGCGCCACGCAAACCGTAGTATCCCCGTATTTAATATATACATACTTATAAATTGCTTAGAGCGATTTAGATAGAGGTTACGCAGATTTGGCCTCTCTGTGTTACCAATAGATAGATAGATTGATTCTTTATTAAATTTTCAAATAACAATAATAAAGAATGTACGACAATGACTTTAAAAAGTCGTCTGTCGGAAAATTAATTAACTTTACAATAATAGACAATCGTTCATACATACAGTTGCGGTCAAAATAATAGTACGCGTACAACAAAAAGAAAATTAAGAAAAAATAATCTGCTTTTTTTTACAAATATTTTTTTTGTATTTTTTTTTAACAAGTTATATGTGTTAACAATGCAATCATAAAAGAAAACTTAAGAATTAAACTCAGTTTGGTTTGATTTAAATTAAATGCGTCAAAAGCTCCAAAATATGGACGGTCAAAAAAATAGTAGTTCGCTTTACTTTCATAAAAATGAAGCAAGAATTGTGTTTCATTTTAAAAGATTTTGTGGTTAAATAGTAATAACGTAATGTTTCTTCAAATTAATATTTAGTTGCGTGACTGTTGTTTGGCTATTACTGCAGCACAGAGCCGATGCATTGAAATAACCAAATTTTCATATCTTTCTCTAGGGGCGTGGTCTACTGCTTCTCAAAGTTAATTATTATTTAAAAGATTATTGTGAGCAACTGCTCTCTTCACGTCACACCACAAATTTGTAATTATATTGAAGTCTGGTGATTGTGCGAGCCATTCTATAACCCTAATCCTGCTCTTGCGAAGCCCCTTTCGTGCGACCTTTCTTGTATGCTTTAGGTTATAATCCTGTTGGAAGACCCAAAGCATTGGCGTTTTTTCACGGACATACGGTAGCACGATTTCCTGCAAGATTCGTACATATACACATCGATCCATCGTTTTCTTGATCAAATAAATAGCGCCACCTCCATAAAACGTAGGACATGCATTTATTTATTCAGCATGTCTTACGTTTTATGGAGGTGGCGCTATTTATTTGATCAAGAAAACGATGGATCGATGTGTATGTGTACGAATCTTGCAGGAAATCGTGCTACCGTATGTCAAACAGACAATTCCAACCATTTAGACCTATTCCATTTAACACATTCGCAATTTCATCTTCATTTAAGAACATACTGCACAAATATCTACATCTAATTCTTTTCAAAATAGGACACCTACCCAAAAAATGAGTTAAAGTTTCTAACTCGTTCAAGTTGCAAATAGTGCAGTTTAAATTTCTGTGACCGCCAAGGTATATCATATCACATCTAGCCTTTAAAATCCACATTATCTTAGGTTTCCCGAGACTGTCATTTAAATAACTTTTACCTATGTTATGGTCTAATTCTTGTATATGCGTGCGCTTTTGAGAGCCCTGTCCCACAAGTTCTTCCTATTTGTCAAACTCATAACAGATAATAGTGACTATGTTTCTATTCCAATTTATCCTGCTTAACATGTTGTAATCCCAACTAATATTAAATTTTTCTTTACAAATTTCAATTGCTTTGACCCAGAATACTCTTCTTTCCAATATAAGTTTTGAGAGCCTATGCGGCAATCGCGCGTTTGTTGGTAAATGCAAAATTTTCTTCAAAAAATAAAACTGCATTTTGTCCACCTCCTCAAACATTTCATAGCCCCAGACTTCCGCAGCATAACTCTGTGTAGCCCTGATTACTGCTAGAAACAATTTCCATTTAGACGACAGTTTGATGTTATTTTTTACTAAAAATGAGCGCCAAGTTGCATTTATGCTATTTTTGCTATACAGTTTCTATTCTCTACATGTTTCTTAAAACTTAACTTTGGAGTCAATTTTACACCGAGGTAATTGTACTCCGCCGTTATCGGAATTTTTGGCCTTTAAACTTCCATTTTTCTTTAGCTGCTAGCTTGCCTCCTTGTCGAAAAACCATATTGGCTGATTTTGATAAGTTCACTTCCATGCTCCACAAATTGCAGTAGTGTTCTAATTTATATATCATTCCTTGCAGATCTTCGACACTATCAGAGAGCAAAACTATATCATCAGCATATAGTAGTAATCGCACATTTAAGTCTTCTATCCACATTCCCCCTCCCAGACTGTCATGTAAATCATTCAGGTAAATAGAAAAAAATAGTGGCGACATCAAACATCCTTGCCTTACACCTGTTGTAATATCAAATTTATTTGAAATTGCACTACCAGTCGCGCTAAAGTTTTAGCGCGTAGTGTTTTCATTAGAGTCCGACCGATTAATCGGCATCGGCATCGGCTAGTATCGGCCAATAAAATTGGTATCGGCATCGGCATCGGCTTCGGCCTTTTTTGGCCGATGCCACATCGGCTTTTTTTGGCCGATGCCACATCGGTTTTTTTTGGTAGATTTTCCTGCTTTTATTTCTTGTTTGTTTTTATTTGCAGCTGAATCGCACTGTCTTTCTTTTTCATATCTCGCTTTGTATATTTATTACATTTTTATTATACGTTACAAACCAGTGTTGCCTGATTAGGGGGTTTCTCCTTAGATTTGTTTGGATTTTATGACAAACACTTAAGGGGACAATATTTTACAGATATTTTTAATCTATTTTTGCTACATCAACACCTTGTTCAGCAATATTGGCTATTGGGTCTTTTGTTAATTCCTTGTGCCAAATAGAATGAGCAATTTTCATGAAATATTTATTTTATGTGTTATAAATTTGGGGGAAATTTTAGTTTAATGTATTTAAATTCTGAATTTTCTTGTAATTTTATTTAGTTTTTAGTTGTTTATTTTCTCGTTTTTGTTTGTTAATTTGTGATGAATGTGATGAAATGTACTATATATGTAAAGTTTTATAAAATAAGCAGTGTTTTTGATTGAATTCATTCGTGTTTTTTTTTCTATGGAATCGGCATCGGCCGATTTTCGGCCTTTTGACCGATTAATCGGCATCGGCTGAGAATTGGCCGATGCCGATTAATCGGCATCGGCCAAAAAATTTGGTATCGGTCGGACTCTAGTTTTCATTATGGGAATGCGAATAGGTTTTTATTAATAACTTTTTTATTTTAAAGTTACAAACTCCCCGATTTTACACGAACGTAGAGCGCAGTCAAGGGAACGTGGTGGCACCCATAACTCAATTTCTTCTTAAGTCGACTTAAGCGGTTATTGCTTTTGAACACAGATATGTTTTTCTTATATATAAAGTATTTAACACGTTCGCGGACGTAAATGCTATAGCAGTCATTTTCATAGTCATGCAAAATGGCGTATAATGCTGTAGCAATAAAATTTAAAAGCCAATTTTTATTCATTTATATTATTATAAACTCAAATGTTTGTAATGGATATACATTTCAATGTAATTAGCAACTGATTGATTAAGTAGGGCTGTATTTCTAAACGTCAGTTGCGCTGCATAAGTACAAAGCAGTACGCAAACAAAAAATGCTGCATGTCCATCCTGTTCCTAAACGCAGGTCTCAAGTAAACGATGAGCATCAGATGCGCAAACTGCTCATTTATCACATTTTATCGATGTTTTGGTTTGACACTGGAATTTTTGAGCATCGATTAAATGAATGGCAGTAGTAATGCATCACTGCTTTGCATAAGTACGTTTAGGATTACGGCCTAGTTTCATATTATTTTATTTTTCGGTGATTGGTGGCTTTTCGGTGATCGGTGATTATTTTTCGCATTGGTTTTGCCCGGTTAAGGGAGATGTCCGCTTATTCGGGGGCGCAAAAAATTAGTTGAAATTGTATCCAAGTGTTCCTCGTTTATTTATTTAATATTTTGTACGAATTTATGAAAGTTTGTGATGTGATGTGAGGGTGGGCAGGAAGGCTACAAGCCGGTGCGATTTCAAATTTATTTTCTCCCGGAAGGCGCAAAACACTCATTGTTTTAATTTCAAATTTTCATTTTCAAATAAGAGAGATTTGTATTATAGGGTAGTAATTGTTGGGGCTACTCTGTAATGCGATGCGAAAGCGAAAGCGATGCGAAAGTGATTTGCGATGCGAAAGTCAATCGGTATCGCTTTCGCATCATTGAAAAACGGTCCTTATTTTGTTTCGAGAGTAAGGTGGCATTACTAGCGTCGAGTGTCATAAAATTAAAACAAAATAAAAAAAGTAAACAATCGCATTTTTTTGAAACTTAAAATCGAAATACGCAGTGCTACAAATGCGAAAGGGGAAAATCGAAATGCGAAAGTAGAAAATTTCAATGCGATTGTCGGATTTCAGAGTACTAAGTGTGCGAATGCGATAAATTGTATGTTATCGCATTAGAGAGTAGCCCCCCTGGGGGGGCATATTTCTGAATTTTGTCCGTTTATGGGAGATTTTTTAATCAAAATGGTTTGAAGTAAAGTGTCTGCTTCCAGTTATTAGAGCGTCCAGTTATTGGAATGATAATCGTAGGGAAAACTTAATGGAATTGCTATTCCCGGCTATAAGGACTGTCCGTAATGAGGAAAGTAGAAAATTTCAATGCGATTGTCGGATTTCAGAGTACTAAGTGTGCGAATGCGATAAATTTTATGTTCGCATCGCATTAGAGAGTAGCCCCCCTGGTTGGGCATATTTCTGAATTTTGTCCGTTTATGGGAGATTTTTTAATCAAAATGGTTTGAAGTAAAGTGTCTGCTTCCAGTTATTAGAGCGTCCAGTTATTGGAATGATAATCGTAGGGAAAACTTAATGGAATTGCTGTTCTCGGCTATAAGGACTGTCCGTAATGAGGAATTTCACTGTATTTACAAATTTGCTTAAGGGGCACAACTAGTTTGACCGCATGACCGTTTGACCGTTTTTTTGTGAATTTTGAATTTAGTGAAGTATTGCATCGAATGTTTTAAAATTTTGCAGATATATTTATGCATAAATAATGAATACAAAGTAATTTTTTCAAATGAAAATATTCGATTTTCAGCAAGTTATCCACCATCTCCTGAGTATAAAAAAAAAAAACGTTCTCCCACTGCTGCAGTGATTGTAGCCTTCGCAGTGCCTGAAATCAAAAAAACCAAAAATTTTACTTAACTAGGTTATATTTCCTATACAATGACCCTCGGTTGTAAAAAAAAAATAAAATTCACCAAAATGGCGGTTTTTTGAAAAAAAAATTAAAATTTTGCTGAAAAATCGGATGGTTTCTGGCCTGGCATAATTATACTTTTCATCCTATCATTAAACTGGAGGGTCATTGTATGGAAAACCAAATACACAATAAGCTAAAAAAAGACCCAAGTCGATCGGATGTTTTGTTATCAAGTTACAGCTGCAGCAAATTTGAAAAATGTAGTTTTGAGAAAAACGCGTTTAAAGTTTTAAAACCGTGTTACCGCGTAGTGAACGAGACGGATTTGAGGCTCTGTATCTCAGAGACTTTTACGAATTCGACAAAATCCGTTCGTTTACTTTTTCTATGATAGTTATACTATAAAAATATGAAATAAAACAAAAAACGAAATTTTCAAAATTTCAAACTAGTTGTGCCCCTTAAGCCGTTACATTGAGTAAACCAAAAGTGTAGTACTTCACGTGACTGCTATAGTAATTATGTATAGTCCGCAGACTGCTGTCTGTGAGCCGTACATTTGCTATAGCATTCACGTCGCTCTTGTTGAAAAATCTTATCTATATCGTCGTGAATGCTATAGCATTAATTGTGTATAACGGTTAAAATATGTTAATCTGACAACCCTAATATTTTGCGTTTTATTTACAATTTGCGGGTACTTTTTTGTCACAATGTATATAAAAAATTAAACTTAATATATCACACAATTGTTATGGTACATTATGATCAGGACTCCATATCCTGGAGTTATTGAGATCTTCCGTAGACAAATGTAAAGAAGCACAGACAGAAGTCTGCGAATTATACATAATTGCTATAGCAGTCACGTCAAATCCTACACTTAGTTTACTCAATGTAAAGGCTTAAGTAAATTTGTAAATACAGTTACCCTATAATACCTACAAATCCCTCTCTTATTTGAAAATGAACATTTGAAATTAAAACAATCATTGTTTGGGCCAGTGCACAGTGATTCGTTCCATAGACAAAATTCAAAAAATTTATGGTCTCAGAATTTAACGATTTTGATGTCATTTGAAAGAAAAAACTCTAACTAAGAAAACCCCGAAAAATCTGTGCAAAAATCAATTAGTGTCTGTGCAAAAGCGACTCAAAGTTGAAACTTTTTTCTCAAAAAAATTAAACTCAAATTTTGTTTTTAGTCTATTGAGGGGAAAAAATTGTAAAAATACATGGTTACCAAGAAGTTGCTTAAACTTTCAATATAGAATAAGAAATGATGTGGCCATTTTCGCTTTTAATGTTTTCTCAAAATTTACAAAGCGTAGGCTTCTACTTCACTTTTAATTCAAAATATTTTTCTAAATTAAAAATCTGAAAATTGGCAAAACTTAGAGGAAAATATCTAAAAAGTATGTGAAAGTATGTTCTTGGATTTTTTTTTATTTTAAGAAACATTTTTTTTTTGTCGGATAATGTAATTACATCCTCCGATATCTTCCGATCTCAGAAAATAATTCAATTTGAAAAGTGGTCCAAACACGTATTTTTCGACAAAACTAATTTTATTTATGCCTAAAAGTATGCAATCAGCACGAATCAGGCATTGCCAAACAACAACAGTTTAAGAAAAACAAAATGGAGATTTCAATTCAGAAGACAATGATTAACTGGTATACCAAATTTCATGAAGAACGGACCACTCCTTCTAATTTTGTCCCGCGGTTATATGGAGTCGAATCACTGTGCAGTGGCGCACAACTTTTGAGCCGAATACCACTTGAAACCATAATTTGTACCAGTATTTTTTGTGTTTGGGGGGGGGGGGGGTTTGAATCCCAAAACCCCGCCTGTTAGCGCCACTGGTTTAAGCAATCAACCATTACACAATTTTTATAACCAAAGTAGTAAAAAAATGTAAATACTTAAACAATGTGTGTACGTGGGCAGTCCGATAAGTATTTAGCCCCACCGCCCGATGGTGCCACTATCGTAAGAGAAATTTACTATCGTGTCGTACGTCCTCGTAGACGGCTACTGTCAAAATTTCAGCCATATTGGGGTTGTAGTTTTGTTTTGACCGCGTGTGGAAACGAACGTGTCCGCGGATTTTAGAAAAATGGAAAAAGAGCAATATCGGTCGGTGATTCGCCAAATTGGTCGCATTAGGCTACGAACAGCTGCCCCTTCCACCGTATTCTCCAGATTTGGCCCCGTGTGACTTCTTTTTGTTTCCAAACTTGAAAAAGTCGAATGAGGTTATCGCCGCCACGGAGGCCTCCTGAAAACGTATTTTTCAGAGTGGTTACAGGTTGGTTGGAGCATCGCTGGGTCAAGTGAATCGAGTTGAGAGGAGACTACGTTGAGAAATAAATCGCCACTTTTCCAAAATTTTCGTTTTTCTTTTGTAGGCTAAGTACTTATCGGACCACGTACTTTACCTATACATGTAATAAATATTAATAAAATATTCAATATTCATAAATTCGTACAAAATATTAACCCTTTCCTTCCCGAATTATGAAATAGCCATCGAAACAAATTGGAAGTTGGTTATTTGAAACGAGAGAACTATTTAAAAGTATTTTGCATCATATTTAAAATGGTTTCGACTTTCCAGTGGGAGGTGCGAGGAGGAGGTAGCCATACTACACTAGACTACACTGGGCTTTTATGAAGCAAAATTAAACCATATTTTATATGAAAACAAAATGTCCCTTATTTACAAGTTTTTAGAGTTATTTGTTAGAATTTTAGAGTTATTTGGTGTCCTTTGTTAAACATAGAGCAATATTACATTTTTGCCATTTAATTCTGCTGCACTGTCGAGCGGGAACCGTTGCACAAATGTTAACAATTTTCAATGTTCCCATAAAAACAAACTACATATTTTGCTGAAAAAGCTCAGAACAATGTTTCTTTTAATCGATACAATTCATGGAATGGGGAAAAATCGAAAATTATACATCGAAATTCCAAATTTAAATTTGGTAGCCATATGGCTACCATGGGAAGGAAAGGGTTAAATAAATAAACGAGAAACACTTGGATACAATTTCAACTAATTTTTTTGTGTCCCCCTCCGCCATAACCGGACATCTCCCTTAACCAGACAAAACCACTGCGATGGTGAGTGTTCAGTTACAAGAAATTTCACTGTACACCGAAAAAAATAAAATAATATAAAACTACTTAATGAATCAGTAATTACTTCGAAAGGTATATTCATTACAAAAATGTAAGTTTATAAATATATTAAATGAAAATTACTGCTATAGCATTCACGTCCGCGAACGTGTTAAGGAATAAATAGCTATATACAGTTGCGGTCAAAATAATAGTAGTACGCGTACAACGAAAAGAAAATGAAGAAAAAATAATCTGCTTTTTTTACAAATATTTATTTTGTATTTTTTTTAACAAGTTATATGTGTTAACAATGCAATCATAAAAGAAAACTTAAGAATTAAACTCAGTTTGGTTTGATTTAAATTAAATGCGTCAAAAGCTCCAAAATATGGACGGTCAAAAAAATAGTAGTTCGCTTTACTTTCATAAAAATTAAGCAACAATTGTGTTTCATTTTAAAAGATTTTGTAGTTAAATAGTAATAACGTAATGTTTCTTCAAATTAGTATTTAGTTGCGTGACTGTTGTTTGGCTATTACTGCAGCACGGAGCCGATGCATTGAAATAACCAAATTTTCATATCTTTCTCTAGGGGCGTGGTCTACTGCTTCTCAAAGTTGATTATTATTTAAAAGATTATTGTGAGCAACTACTCTCTTCACGTCACACCACAAATTTTTAATTATATTGAAGTCTGGTGATTGTGCGAGCCATTCCATAACCCTAATCCTGCTTTTGCGAAGCTCCTTTCATGCGACCTTGCTTGTATGCTTTCGGTTATAATCCTGTTGGAAGATCCAAAGCATTGGCGTTTTTTCACGGACATACGGTAGCACGATTTCCCGCAAGATTCGTACACATACACATCGATCCATCGTTTTCTTGATCAAATAAATAGCGCCACCTCCATAAAACGTAAGACATGCTCAATAAATAAATGCATGTCTTACGTTTTATGGAGGTGGCGCTATTTATTTGACATACAGTAGCACGATTTCCTGCAAGATTCGTACACATACACATCGATCCATCGTTTTCTTGATCAAATAAATAGCGCCACCTCCATAAAACGTAAGACATGCTGAATAAATAAATGACTGTACTACGTTTTATGGAGGTGGCGCTATTTATTTGATCAAGAAAACGATGGATCGATGTGTATGTGTACGAATCTTGCGGGAAATCGTGCTACCGTATGTCCGTGAAAAAACGCCAATGCTTTGGGTCTTCCAACAGGATTATAACCGAAAGCATACAAGCAAGGTCGCATGAAAGGAGCTTCGCAAAAGCAGGATTAGGGTTATGGAATGGCTCACACAATCACCAGACTTCAATATAATTAAAAATTTGTGGTGTGACGTGAAGAGAGCAGTTGCTCACAACAATCTTTTAAATAAAAACCAACTTTGAGAAGCAGTAGACCACGCCCCTAGAGAAAGATATGAAAATTTGGTTATTTCAATGCATCGGCTCCGTGCTGCAGTAATAGCCAAACAACAGTCACGCAACTAAATACTAATTTGAAGAAACATTACGTTATTACTATTTAACTACAAAATCTTTTAAAATGAAACACAATTGTTGCTTAATTTTTATGAAAGTAAAGCGAACTACTATTTTTTTGACCGTCCATATTTGGGAGCTTTTGACGCATTTAATTTAAATCAAACCAAACTGAGTTTAATTCTTAAGTTTTCTTTTATGATTGCATTGTTAACACATATAACTTGTTAAAAAAAAATACAAAATAAATATTTGTAAAAAAAGCAGATTATTTTTTCTTAATTTTCTTTTCGTTGTATGCGTACTACTATTATTTTGACCGCAGCTGTATATGTTTCTTACCGAAAAACCTAAAATAATTATTATGCATATTTTTGGGACTAAAAACTTTGCCTTAATTTAAGAAATTTATATAATTATTGCTGTGTAATAACACAGTACAACAATGTTAAATTTTTTGTGTGCAACAGAGTAACGACCATATATTTCTGAAAGAGGACCTCGTACTGATCATTTTTGCCGAACAAAGTATTAGTCCAGCACGTCTGAGTTTTTTGTGATTTGCACATAAAGGTTAAAGGGTTCCTATAGACTTTTACACAGAGAGGATAAAAACTTTTAGGGCCGTTTTCTCAACTTACCGATAAAGTGAAAGTTATTCCTCACTTTAAAGTGCCCGGTAACTATTTTCGTTTTCTCAACTGCCTGATAAATATAAATTTAACAAGTCTGATTTTTTGGCAACTGTGGTCTACGATGGGCAGCACTTGGCGGCGCAATCAGCTGTTTTTGAAAAATTATAATTATTTTTGAAGGAAAAAAGAAACATTTTTTTTAACACGAACAAACGCGCAGGGGATGACCCCTATAAATGCGAAGCGTTGCGTTGGTTCAGGAAGGAGGGACAAGCTCGACAGCTTGAAGCGCAAGTCCAAGCTGGAACTTGCAGCGGAGAAGAGGGTGACGTATCGCACAGGTGGCGGCCCAACAACGATTGGAAATGTCAGCAGTGCAAAGCAGTGAATTAGTTCAATCGGCTGTTATATGTTCTATTTGCCGCATTTTGCGACTCCGTACCTTCAAAAGCTTCCAGTGCATGAATATAGATTTAGATTTAGATTAGATTTGGGATTCGGACAACACCTGCCCGAGACACTGCGTCCAAGTAGTGAACTATTGTGTCATGTCCCTCTACGTTACTGGAGGAGTTCGTGTCCTCCAATGTTATCTAGGAACTCCTTTAGTTTCCTTAGATTCATTTCAGACAAATCTCTCGTCTGTATTACCTCCTTCCCTAATATTCGCTTTCTTGCGTGTATTAGGGCAGGGCATTCAGTTATAATATGTATAGAAGTCTCTTCTTCTTCCATACCAAATCTGCAAAGTTCGCTGTCCGTTAGTCCCAGACGCACCCTATGCATATTTAGCAGACAGTGTCCACTTAGCATCCCCGTCATGACCTTGAGCTCCTTTCTGCTTAGGTCAATTAGGTACCTGGATTTCCTTTTCGAGTAGGCTGGAAAGAAAAGCTTGGAGCATCGTTGCCCCATTGTGTTCGACCATTTGTGGTTTGCTCGATTAATGAATTCCTGTTTAACACAATGTCTGTAATGAGACTTGCTAACACCTATGATTGGTTCAGGTCCGTAGGGCCGGCTAGCAGCCCCATCCTTTGCCAATCTGTCCGCTTCCTCATTACCATCGTGCCCACAGTGCGCAGGGATCCCGTGTATTATCACTTGGTTTTCCCTGGAGAGATCCTGAAGAACATTTGCTGTCTCCCAGACCAGTTTGGAGTCAAATGTCATCGAGCCTAGGGCCTTGATTGCCGCCTGGCTGTCTGACATTATGATTATCCTTTTCCTTCTTACATTGAGTGTTAGTAATTTCCTGGCACACACATTTATGGCAAAGACCTCAGCCTGAAAAATCGAGGCTTTGTCCCCAAGACTTACAGAAGACTGGAAACTGGAGCTAAATATTCCTGCCCATGTTCCTTCTTCTGTCCTGGACCCATCGGTGTACCAGACAATGTCCTCACACGTGAGACTGATCTTTTTATCAGCCCAGTCCAACCTGTGAGGTATATACGTTGCGTAACTTTTTCTGAAGAGGTGCTTCTGGGGCATCTGGTCCAGAGGCATCCAAAAGCCTCCATCCCGCCTCCTGTCCCTCAGCAGAGATCGGTGGCCGATTGCCTGTGCATCCCTTGGTATGGATCCATTATGCATCAGCCTGTGTGTGCTATTGGTTGCTGCCATCTGCACATTCAGTTCCAGCGGTATCATTCCCAATATAACATTGAGAGCTGCAGTTGGAGTGGTTCTGAGACATCCTGTTATACAGGTATTCGCTAGTCTTTGTAGTTTATCTAGCTTAGTCGCAGTTGTTACTTCTGTGGTTTTCTTCCACCAGACTATCGCTCCATAAGTAATAGTTGGCAGAATTACTAGGGTGTAAATCTTCTGAAGCCAATTCGGCCTCAGACCCCAGTTTTTCCCACAGATCCTCTTGCAGCTCCAGAGAGCATTACCTGCTCTTGTAAGCATGCGGTCTACGTGGGGTCTCCAGTTCAATTTACTGTCTAGAGTTACCCCTAGGTACTTAACCTCCTTCGAGTAGTTAAGTTCTTTACCAAAGATCCTAACCTGTCTTAGGTTTTATTTCCTTTTAAGAGTGAACGGCACTACAATGGTCTTGTCTGGATTCACAGACAGTTTCTGTCTGACGCACCAGCACTCCACTGTGTTCAACGCGTTCTGGAGCAAGTCTGAGACGGTTTGTCCATCTCTGCCCCTGACTGCGATTACTAGGTCGTCTGCATATGCAATGACTTCATGTCCCTGCTCTGTAAGAGAGCAGATTAGTCCGTCAACGACCACAGACCACAGCAGCGGGGATAGGACTCCTCCTTGGGGACACCCCCTTGCTGTTTTTGCAGAGAGCTCTACCCCTCAAAGCTGGACCGAATCACCCTGCTTTCGAGCATTGATGATATCCATCTTATGAGAGTGGTAGGCACCTGGAAGTCTTCTAGCGCTGTTTCTATCGCTTCGAAGGTCGTGTAGTTGAAGGCCCCTTCAATGTCTAAAAAACCTGCCAGGCAGATCTCCTTCACTTCCAGGGACTTCTCAATCTTGCCTACCAGCACTGATAGGGACGTTTCTGTGGATCTACCTTTCTGGTAGGCGTGTTGATTCGTGCTAAGGGGACACCGGGTTAGAATTTCTTCCCTCAGGAAGCGGTGAACAACCTTTTCCAGTCCCTTTAGCACGAAGGGCATTAGGCTTATTGGCCTGAAGGATTTTGGGTCCTTTTTGTTGGATCTTCCAGGTTTTGGCAAATAGATCACATTTACTGCTCTCCAGGCCTCTGGAATATATCCATATGCTAGACTGCATGAGTATATCTTTGTTAGAATAGGCGCTAGTATATTCATTCCCTTCTGCAAGAGTGCCGGGAAAATGCCATCTCTTCCCGGTGCTTTGTACGGGGCGAATGATTCCAGCGCCCATTTAACTATTTGCGCATTGCACACGGCTTTGGCCGTTCTCCAATCTTCCCTACTTGGACAATACGACTGTCCCGTACTGTCAATCAGAGGATCGGCTGTCAATATGTTCGATCCCGGGAAGTGTGTATTAGTGAGTAGGGCAAGCGATTCCATCTCACTTTTTGTGGAGGACCCATCTACATCCACTAGAGTTCCGATTGGACAGGATTTTTCCATCGAGAGGATCTTCTGTAGCCTGCAACTGGAGGACATATCTGATACGTCCTCACAGAACCGCCTAAAAGATTCTCTCTTGGCCTTCCTGATCTCTTGATTGTATTTAGTGAGGGTCTGGGAGTAGGTCTGCCAGTCATTATTGCGCTTAGCCCTGTTGAACAGTTTCCTTACTTCCTTCCTTAGCTTGCTAGGGTGACCGCTCCACCATGGCGTCTGCCTCTTAAAGGTCTTGGTCTTTAGGGGACAGTTTTCTTCATAGGCATTGAGGATGGATCCCTTGAGCGTTGTCGAGGCCCTTTCCAATCTGTCTATGGTATCTATCCTATTCTCTATTCGAGAAGGAATAAGCTGTTCCAACTGGATGCAGTAACTGCCCCTGTCGGTCTGTCTTTTTGGTCTAAATGACACCTTTTCAAGCTCCCGATTCCCTAATGTGAACCTGATCTGCCTGTGGTCTGAGCATGATGGCTCATCGGATACCCGCCAATTACTGACAAGGTCTGTTGTCATTGAGGTTGTCAAGGTCATATCCAAGATTTCCTCTCTGACCCTAGTTACAAACGTAGGACTGTCACCAACGTTACATTTATTTAAGTCTAAAGCGAGTATAAAGTTGAAAAGTGACTCACCTCTAGCGTTTACGTCGGAGCTGCCCCACATGGTGTGATGGGCGTTCGCATCACAGCCAAGTACCAGCTCCATATTGTTGCCCCTAGCATAGGCAACTAACTGTTCTGCTAGTCTTGGAGGGCAGTGTTCGTCATCCCCAGGGAAGTACGCGGACGCTATGATGACCTCCCTGGAGTTCCAGACGATTTTTCCCGCGCAGAGATCCGGTGTAACATAATCTGTTAACGGGAAAAAGGAAATATTATTGAATATGATGCAGGCTCTGGCTCTCGTGTTCGATTGGTAACATAGTACCTTACCTGCCTGGGATAGCCCTCGAATCTGTCCATTGGTGCTGGTCCATGGTTCCTGCACCAGGGCTATACTAGGACCCAAGGTGGTCAGGGTCCTAGTTAAATCAGCCGAAGCTGCCACCGCCCTATGGAGATTGATTTGAACAATCTCCATCTAGGCTTGCGGTCCCTTCGTGTGAGATCCCGCACGCTTACCTCCTCTACCCCTCGTCTGCACCCGTTCAATACTGCCCGGAGTATTTGCAGACTTATCCAACAGGCCCAGTCGTCTGGACGGATTTGCCACTCCAGTCAACCTTGTCTGTCGGACGGGCTTAGCTGATGTAGGCTTTGCGGGCCCCACCAATGCCTGTCTTGGCGTCCTGTCACTGGTCCGTTCGACTGTTTTGTCGGTCCGTGTGACGGGTTGCGTCCGTCCGCCAGCCGGCGGTCGGTCCCCGCTTACCCGCGCCAGTGCCTGTGCGCTGGTGGATGGTCTTGCCTCATCCACCCTAGCGTTTGACGTCGTCTTGTCCGTGCCGCCGCCCCTGATCACGCTTAACCCTGAACTGAACCCTTCCCAACTCAAAGAAGGGAAGGTCCTTCAGCGCAGAGAGTTGCGCAACCGAGGGATCATCGATGGCCAGTGTCAACGTTGTACCCTGCGCCGCGACAGACCTGTTCAGTACCTTCCAGTTGCCTGTTGGTAGTGAACGGTTCTGCGTATGGAGCATCCGAAGAATATCGTCGGCAGGGAGAGAGCAGCCGGGGAAGAACGCAGTGGCTACGCTGGGCTTGGGAATGTCATTACCCTCCACCAGTTTCACCTTCTTCTCCGCCAGCTGGGGTCTCGACATTATCTCCCTCAGCCAATTCCTCGATGCCTCATCGGCGCAGTTCACAATTATCCACCCTGGCTTGAAGGAGCGTCCTTGGAACCGAATTTGAGGGCCATCAACGGGCAGCTTACGCAGCTCCTCCTTGATAGCCTCCTCTATCGCCCTCTGTTCCTCCAAGTTTAAGTGGACAGCCGGGAATTCGTCCGGCAGAATCCCTACCTTGATCGCTGCAGCAGCTTCAGCAAAGGACGGACTAAACTTCGTCCTCTTCGGTGCGGGTTGCGACGCTTCGATTCTGCTGCAGCCATCAGCTTCGACCACCTTCGTTGTCTCAGCCAAGACAGCTTTGAGAGCCTCCTCGTAGGGCGTACCTGCCGCCATCAGCTTCCTCAGCCCCTTCTTCTTAGAAGTCGTTAACCGCTTTCTCTTCAGAGAGATGGCCTCGGTAGCTTCTACCAGCGCAGGTAGACCCTGCGATAGTGCCCCCTCAACTGCCAAAGTTGACGTGGTGGTCGAACTACCTTGTGAACACTCACTGTTCACCCTGCTCCTAGTCGGTCGGTCTCTCCAACCGCTAGGCAAAATTTCAGCAGATTGCTGATCAATGGCGTCAGTCTTTCCGACGTCCATACCATCCGAGGCTAGTGTAGAAGAGCTCATCATCTGGTTCGTGCGGCCACCTACTCCGACGAGGCTTTTCGGTGGCCATTGCAAAGTGTGGGCACGGGAAGGTCGCCCATGACAGAGCCCCATGCCATGGGAAGTCCAAAATACTACCCGAGGTGGACAGGTATCGGGTAGGCTCCGTACTACTACAGCCGGTATACCCCCTGGCTGCAAACCATCCAATGGGCAAGGGTCGCATAACACCCTGGATTAGGGGGAGCATGAATATAAAAAAAAAAAAACATGCCTATCTTCAAATTATAATTTCATAACTAGCTGTTTTTTGTTTGTAAACAAACATATGCATGTACTTGGCACAACTTCCACTTAAAGCGTTTTGGCCCGATAAAGTGAACTTTAAAGTTAAAGTGCCTAAGAGCTAGAGCTTTGATGTCTAAAACAAAGTTGTTTGCATTAAAAGTGTGAATATTCTTTGTGTATACATGAACCCGCTCCCCCTTTCCTTAACGCCCTTTTTCATGTTTTTCGGAAAAATTTTTCATAAAAAGCTTGTACTCAATACAAAAAATATTGAAAAAATACAAATATTGAAAAAAATACTATATTCTCCTTTGGGAAAATATTCCTCATTAAAAAATAGCGGGTTCTTCAAACACCAAAACTTTCTCAAAACTTCCCCCAAAAAAATAAAAAGATAATCTGAACTAGTTTTAAATGGAAAATATATTTTTGTAATATTGAACGTTTTTCTCAACATCTCAAGCAGAACAAGCAATTATTGATTGTATTAAATGAAGGTTTCGTGTTTGAGGCTTTTTAATTTTTTGGGGGAAGTTTTGATAAAGTTTTGGTGTTTGAGGATCCCCCTATTTTTTAATATTTTATCAAAAGACAATATAGTATTTTTGCAATATTTTACTTAACACGCATCCGTCGTTAACAAAAAGTTACGAAAGAGTCGTTTGTGTGTCAATTTGACACAACATCAAAAAATATCAATGCAACGTAGTACACCCGTACACCTCGCTTTGCGTCGCTTCGTTTTGCGTTTTTTTTTTAAGTTGCGTCGCTGCTGAATTAGTAGGGCAATTCTTTGTAAGGTGCCACCCCTGCTCGATTTCGACGTTCCAGCAATCCAAGAAAAAAATTCCTATTGTCACTTAAGGTATATATGTCAACATCAATTTTAATGTGGTTTTTGAGGGAACAAACGCAATGGTACGGTCTGGGTAAATAAAAGTGTCAAATTTGGTTAAGAAAAACATAAAAATGAAAACTGAAGGTTTTTCTTGCGGGGAAAAAGTAACCCAAAACTTATAAAAAACGAAGGTAAATATCAGTGTTGGAATTAGTTTTTAATGGTTTTTCATAATCCGAAATGATATCCGAGCATATTGTAAAAAGAACAAATTTATACGATGATTTCCAAAATGGCATAAAAATGTAAAGTGCCACCTTTTTTTCTTTATAAGGTGCCACCCTCCTTTTTTCATTGTTTTGTGGTCCTATATCGGTAAAATGACTTTTTATTGCTCGGAATCGTCATTACGATGAATTTAAAGTGTTCTTAGTCAATTTTTCTCTAATCCTATCATGAGGAATAAATTAGTTCAGTTTTGTTTATTAATTTCCATACAATTATTCGTTTTATTCGATACGATTCAATTTGCATTTTGCTTTCGGTCATTTTCTATTCAATTCAAATTAAATTCAAAAATCTTTCGTGAATTTTCTAAATCATGCATTTGGGTGGCACTTTACATTAAAAAATTTTAGGGTGTCGATTTTGAACACTGGGAAATTGGCTGTAAAATTCGTATTTTCGAAAAATTTAAATGAAGTGTTACCTTGGATCATAGCTCTTTAATCCTTGGATCATAGCCCTCTATCCAACGGCATATTAACATTGGCGATACGTTAATTTTCTAACGAATTATGCACAAAAAAGCTATGGGGTGGCACTTTACAAAGAATTCCCCTACTAGTTTTCACTGTGCGTCGTTAGATTTTCGAAGTTGCGTTGTTTTGGGTTCGAGTATTTAATTTTTTTTTTTGAAATTTTCTTTTTTTTTCTAAGATGGCACGACTTTTGTTTCTAATTGCGCCATGCCATAAAAACTCGGGGATTCCCTTTCTAACTTTTTTGAAAGAAAGCCGACTTACGACAACAGCCACTGGACTCGACAGTGATTAATTTTTATTTTGTTCTTATAAATTAATTGAATATTTTATTTTTTTTTTGTTTTTTGTATGTATGTAATACAATTTTATATTATTTTTGTTTTTTAAATGTTTACTTTGTTCAATTTTCTTTTTAAAAAGTAGTATTTTCGTAACCCTGGAACCTATCTTCGATCTTTACATGGTTTGCTATAGAAAATCATAACTCATTTTGCGTCGTTTCAATTTGCGTCGTGTTTTTTTTTGGAACGTAACCACGACGCAAAGTGAGGTAGGGGTGTACTACGTTGCATTGATATTTTTTGATGTTGTGTCAAATGAGAAAAGGGAGGGGAAGTTTATTTTTGTTTGTGTTTTGCCTGACGCAATATATGCAGAAAGAAATAGACATATTTTAATTTGTTTTTCAGTATGTTTTAATAATTTAATTGTTATACAATGCAAAAAAATGGATGAGAACTGAGTGGAATTAGATCAATTATTGCGCTTCACATGTTTCGCATATAATGAAATGGTGCTCCGGACAAACTTTCTTTTTGTATTTGTCGCATTCGACGGAATGAATATTGGCATTCAGCACTTGCGGACATATGATGTGCCAAGCGGTGCAGCGATGGTCCAGGAGTTTCCGGAAGCTGTTGTGATGGTGGTGGAACAACACGAATTTGATTTACCACCGACATGACAGACCCACTTCTGGGTGTGCGTTCTCGCTGCTCCACCTGTGGTACCACAAGCGAATGGCCCAGTACGGCGATAATTCTTTTCAGCATAATTCCATAGTGGATTCAAATCGATTAATAGCATCTTACAAAAGACTGCAACGGGCCATCGATTTACTTTGCGCTTCACGAAATTGATTATCTCTGGTTTCTTTTGAACGTCGTTCTCAGTCACTTGTTTTCCCTTGTGCATAGTGCTCAGCAAAGTTACGAAGCGACGCACAGTGTTGCGAGTAGTGACAAAAATGCCAAAATGCAACTGTATAAGCGCAACTGTATAAGAGGTTTTGTTGGAAATACTTCAGTTAAGAGAAATCCGAAGTTTTATGAAAAAATATTGGATAACATAGAAGTTATGAGCTCTTAAAGTACGCTCTTCCAGCGTTGAAAAACAATTGTGTACAAACAGCAAATTTTTGCTTTGACTTTGAGGTTGAATATTTTAAAATAAATTATGAGCAGGTCTCTAAACGTCACTATTGTCGTAAGTTTTATATAATCTAGGTCTGACAAGACCAACATTTTGCTGATTACTCTCACCTATGAGCAGTTATGATGAAAATTAAGTAAAGAAAGCGAGGGAATAAAAGTGAGTTAAAATTTCAAAAGTGATTTAAAAAAACGTTAAATATCACTTTTCAAATTTTTGGATATTTTGTTTTGGCAAGTATGTAGATTATGCTGTACAATTTTTAATAATTAATAATAATAATAATAATAATAATAATTGATTGGCACGACAGCCCGCTTACGCGAGACTAAGGCCTAGCTTCCCGCAACCACCCGTGTTGTGCGTGTGAATTTTGTACGCGGGTGGAAGGGACCTACAGTTTTATGCCGGTTCCGAACGGCAGGTTGGGAGCTTTTTCATAGGCAATTTTTGCTCTCAGAGGTTTGCCATTTCCAGCTGAGAGGACAGCCACCGAAAGAGAAAACGAGTTTCCCGTTATTTTTTTTAGGTGTTACTACATGCAGAATTCGATCTTGCGTCGCTCTGCATGCGACTCGTTGGACCGCGCACTAACCAACTGAGCCACGGCGGCTGCCAATGGAAGCTGTACAATTTTTAGCTGCCCATATTTGCGCGAATGGAAGTTATTGGCATTTTTCGGTGAAGACTTGAGTGCAAACTCGCGATATTTTTACAGTTTGGTTGAAAGCCAATAGCAATCGGTCAATGAATGCTCTGCTGGTGATGGAAAAATTTGGTGAAGATAGCTTCGGAAAATCAATTACGATTACCATTATATTCGAAATAGAGGGGTTAATAGAGTTGCGACAGTACATTTTGATTTTTTTTCGTACAGAACCAAAAGTTGACAACCTTACTACTTCAAGGCCGCCTCCAATAGGCCTCTGGGGGTGAATTTTTGAACTTTAATTAATTTTGTATTTTTAGCATTCAGGAATGTTGACAATTTTTTAATAAATCATTCAAATCGGTTAAGTACTTTGGCAGATACGATGTTTCTTCGCTTACTTGACTACATTTAAAAGTGTGGAGCCTGTTCCATTGAAAATTACTAGTTTTGTATGGCAGCCACCTTAAGAGTTGGATGTAGCAGTTAGGTGTGTATAGAAAAAATATTCGAAAGGGAAAATAAGGTCAGGGAAAGGTCAGTCTTACATATGGTACGTCTGGGACCAACCTGAGAGGAGCGGGAGCCCACTTTATAAAAACGATGGTTTTGTATGGGAGCCTCATTAAGGGTTGGAGATAGGTGGTAGGAATGTTCGAAAAAAAGATTCACGAGGAAAAATTAGTGAGGTCAGTCTAAGATTTTAACCCTCTAAGAGCAATTTCTGAGCAGCCGTGGAGCACTTTTATTTTTTTATTTTATTTTCAATCACTTTTGAAAAAAGCGCATTTTATCTATATACACATTTATAAATAAATTTATATTAAAATACAAATATTTTGAATGTATCTTCTATGAACTGAGATAATTTTCATTGTTAATATAAATTTTTTTCAAATCCGTTTGTATGGGAGGTAGTCGAAGTTTCGGTCCGATTTCATTGAAATTTTACACAGTAAGTTCTTTACTCATACAATAACTCTATACCAAATTTCATTTTTATATCCGACCTTTCCTATTTTTGTCACTCCGCTATATGAACTCGCAACACTGTGCGACGTCTCTTTGTGACAGAAGAAACCAAAATGGAACCAATATCGTGGTTGATTGCCAATTTCGAATGGTATATTGGTTGCGTTTTCATTAATAGTTCCTTTCGATTTTTCCTTATCGTGCCAACGGTGGTCATTTGCCGTTGGTTCAATTTCACTGCAAGACCATGATATGTAAAGAAATTGTCGCAAGTCCCATTCCTTCCATTCAGCCCGTCTGTGAGTTCCAAAACAACGCGTTCAGCCCGATTTACCTCCGGAGCACAATTACGGTTTCGACCAATATAAACCTCTATAGCATAAACATAGTATGTTGCAGCATCACAAGCACCCAATATTTGATGCCATATTTTCGCAAGGCTTCGAAGGAAGGCATCGAGTGAATGGACAGCGACCACGGTAAGGCAACAATTGCTCATCAACCGTCACATTTGCACCTGGTTTACCAGGTGTATGCAAAAGTCCTTGCCGGTTTTACTGAGAAGCGTTGCTATCGTATTGTCCGCTGCGGATGCATTTGACACTGTCAGTTTTGTTTATCTAACATTAACCTACGAATACACACGAGTTCAGTCTGCTGAAGAACAGCGTTTGTGTTGTATCGTTTAGTGATCATGTCGACGTTTGTCCCTGAAAGAGAGCATTTGCGGCACGCCTTACTTTTCTTGTTTAACCAAAAGAAAAAGGCTGCGGAAAGTCATAGATTGCTGGAAGAAACATATGGTGAACACGCCCCATCTATCAAAACATGTGAAACATGGTTTCGACAGTTTGAAAGTGGCGATTTTGATGTCAAAGATGGCGCGCGCTCTGGAAGACCACAAAAGTGCGAAGATGAGGAATTGCAGGCGTTACTGGATGAAGACCCGACTCAAACTCAACAGCAATTGGCAACAGCATTAAATGTGTCACAAGAAACGATTAGTAGACGTTTACAAGCAATGGCGAAGAAAAAAAAACCGGCAAAAACTAAGCATGTAAAAACTTCGGGCATATGATTTTTCGAAATTTTGCCGAAAATTAGTCAGTGAGCCAAAATCTCATTCGATTTCGTGAAAAAATAAAGGCGCAGTGGCAGTTTGAATTCGAAAATTGTCTCAAATTGACACAAACGACGGATGCGTGTTAATACAAGCTTTTGACTTTTTTTTTGCAAGCAAAGTGACGTGAATGCTATAGCATTCAAATTTTAAAGCCAATTTTTATTAATTTATATTTTTATAAACTTAAATTTTTGTAATGAATATACATTTCAAAGTAATAAGCACCTGATTCATTAAGTAGTTTCATATTTTTTTTTTTCGGTGTACAGTGAAATTTCTCATTACTAGACACTCACCAACGCAGTGGTTTTGTCCGGTTAAGGGAGATGTCCGCGTATGGGTCGGAGGACAAAAAATTAGTTGACATTGTATCCAAGTGTTTCTCGTTTATACTACTGTGTACAAAGAATACCCGGAATTTGTTTATAATTCAAAAAGCGTTATTTATTCTTCCTAATTAATTTCATCGCCTTCAAAGTAGTCCCCCCCGATGCAATGCACTTATGCCAACGGACTTTCCAATCTTCGAAGCATGCCAAATAGTCACCTTCCGGTATGGCCTTCAATGCGCGCGCCGATTCATGTTGAATCTCTTCAATCGATTCAAAACGGTGTCCTCGAAGTGGTCTTTTGAGTTTGGAGAATAGCCAGAAGTCACAAGGAGCTAAAGCAGGCGAATACGGTGGCTGTGGAACGATATGAGTTTCATTTTTGGCGAAATGCTAACGAAGAACCAATGCCGTGTGAGATGGTGCATTATCGTGATGCAAAAACGAAGAGTTGTCTCTCCATAAATCCGGCCTCTTTTTGCGAATAGCTTCACGCAAACGACGCATAACGCTCAACTAATATTCCTTGTTGACAGTTTGGCCCGGCGGAAGGAACTCGTAATGCACAACACCACGACAATCGAAGAAAACTGTCAACATAACCTTGATTTTTGAGCGACTTTGGCGCGGGTGTTTCGGCCTTGCCTCACTTTTGGCACGATATTCGCTCGATTGGTCGGCTGTTTCCGTGTCGTAAGCATAGATCCAAGTCTCATCTCCAGTAATAATGCGTTTCATAACCGATTGATAATCAGAAAGCATTGTTTCACACACATCAACATGACGCTTTTTTTCGAAGAAATTCAAATTTTTTGGGACCAATCGAGATTTGACGCGTTTGAGGCACAAAATGTCCTTTAAAATTGTGATGGCCGATCCATTTGATATTCCAACAATAGAAGCAATGTCTCTGCATGTCAGCCGACGATTTTCCATCACCATTTCCTTCACTTGCTTGACGTGTTGCTTATCAGTTGATGTGCGTGGTCCGCCTGGCCGCTCTTCGTCTTCAACGCGTACTCTGCCTTCTTTGAACATTTTATACCAATCAAATGTTGTTGTTTTTGATAGAGCATGGTCTCCGTAGGCCTTCTGCAACATTCTCAACGTTTCCGCAGCGGTTATTCCGTTCAGGAAACAAAATCTGATCGCACTTCTTTGTTGGATAATTTCAGACATTACAAAAATCGCCGAATTCACTTTTTGCGTCTCACAAAACCAACCGTAACTCAAACACTAATGAGTATTTTGACTTATAATTTGACATGTGAGCCTCTAAGGGCCGTTTTCTCATCTTCCCGTTAACTTTAAAGTTCACTTTAACGGGCCGATAAACGCATTTTCGTTTTCTCATCTGCCCGTTAAGCTATCCTCCCGATAAAATTTACCGGGAGGATTGAGTGGCTGTTAAACTTTAAAGTGAACTTTAAGTGGAAATGGTGCCAAGTACATGCATATGTTTGTTTACAAACAAAAAACAGCTGATAATGAAATTACAATTTGAAATGAAATTTGAATTTGAGATCTTTCGGTATGGAAAATAGGCGTGTTTCTTAAATTCATGCACTGGAAGACGCTTTTGAAATTGCGGAGTCACAAAATGCGGCAAATATAACATATAACAGCCAATTGGACTATTTCACTGCTTTGCACTGCTGACATGTCCAATCGCTGCTGGGCTGCCACCTGTGCGATACGTCTCGCTCTTCTGCGCTGCAAGTTCCAGCTTGGACTTGCGCTTCAAGCTGTCAAACTTGTCCCTCAACGATTTCCAACGTCGGGACACGCCCCATTTGCCAGTAAAAGCATAAACAAGATTTTGCGAGGCAAAATTTTTATTTTTTCCTTCAAAAATAATTATAATTTTTCACAGCTGATTGCGCCGCCAAGTGCTGCCCAATGCTGACCAGTGATGCCAAAAAATCAGACTTGTTAAATTTATATTTATCAGGAAGATGAGAAAACGAAAATATTTACCGGCCACTTTAAAGTGACCTTTAGCTAAAGTTCACTTTAGCTACCGGTCACTTTAACGGGAAGATGAGAAAACGGCCCTAACAGTTGTACGAAATTAAAAAAAAAATAATTCGGCGAAAATATTTAACCGCGTAGTTTAAATGGGAAAATTCCGGGTATTCTTTGTACACAGTAGTATATTTAATATTTTGTACGAATTTATGAGTATGGATTATCTTATATATACAGTTGCGGTCAAAATAATAGTAGTACGCATACAACGAAAAGAAAATTAAGAAAAAATAATCTGCTTTTTTTTACAAATATTTATTTTGTATTTTTTTTAACAAGTTATATGTGTTAACAATGCAAACATAAAAGAAAACTTAAGAATTAAACTCAGTTTGGTTTGATTTAAATTAAATGCGTCAAAAGCTCCAAAATATGGACGGTCAAAAAAATAGTAGTTCGCTTTACTTTCATAAAAATTAAGCAACAATTGTGTTTCATTTTAAAAGATTTTGTGGTTAAATAGTAATAACGTAATGTTTCTTCAAATTAATATTTAGTTGCTTGACTGTTGTTTGGCTATTACTGCAGCACAGAGCCGATGCATTGAAATAACCAAATTTTCATATCTTTCTCTAGGGGCGTGGTCTACTGCTTCTCAAAGTTGATTATTATTTAAAAGATTATTGTGAGCAACTGCTCTCTTCACGTCACACCACAAATTTTTAATTATATTGAAGTCTGGTGATTGTGCGAGCCATTCCATAACCCTAATCCTGCTTTTGCGAAGCTCCTTTCGTGCGACCTTTCTTGTATGCTTTAGGTTATAATCCTGTTGGAAGACCCAAAGCATTGGCGTTTCTTCACTGACATACGGTAGCACGATTTCCTGCAAAATTCGTACACATACACATCGATCCATCGTTTTTTTGATCAAATAAATAGCGCCACTCCATAAAACGTAGGACATGCATTTATTTATTCAGCATGTCTTACGTTTTATGGAGGTGGCGCTATTTATTTGATCAAAAAAACGATGGATCGATGTGTATGTGTACGAATCTTGCAGGAAATCGTGCTACCGTATGTCCAATAAATAGCGCCACCTCCATAAAACGTAAGACATGCATTTATTTATTGAGCATGTCTTACGTTTTATGGAGGTGGCGCTATTTATTTGATCAAGAAAACGATGTATCGATGTGTATGTGTACGAATCTTGCGGGAAATCGTGCCACCGTATGTCCGTGAAAAAACGCCAATGCTTTGGATCTTCCAACAGGATTATAGCCTAAAGCATACAAGCAAGGTCGCATGAAAGGAGCTTTGCAAAAGCAGGATTAGGGTTATGGAATGGCTCGCACAATCACCAGACTTCAATATAATTAAAAATTTGTGGTGTGACGTGAAGAGAGCAGTTGCTCACAATAATCTTTTAAATAATAATCAACTTTGAGAAGCAGTAGACCACGCCCCTAGAGAAAGATATGAAAAGTTGGTTATTTCAATGCATCGGCTCTGTGCTGCAGTAATAGCCAAACAACAGTCACGCAACTAAATATTAATTTGAAGAAACATTACGTTATTACTATTTAACCACAAAATCTTTTAAAATGAAACACAATTGTTGCTTAATTTTTATGAAAGTAAAGCGAACTACTATTTTTTTGACCGTCCATATTTTGGAGCTTTTGACGCATTTAATTTAAATCAAACCAAACTGAGTTTAATTCTTAAGTTTTCTTTTATGATTGCATTGTTAACACATATAACTTGTTAAAAAAAATACAAAATAAATATTTGTAAAAAAAAGCAGATTATTTTTTCTTAATTTTCTTTTCGTTGTATGCGTACTACTATTATTTTGACCGCAGCTGTATTTATAACATGCATAGGTTAAGTACACACATTGTACAAGTGTTTAAACTTTAGTGCTACTTTGGTTGAAATAATTTTATAATGGTTGATTGCCTAAACCCGTGGCGGTCACAGGCAGGGTCTAAACTGGGTTTTCCCAGTCTGAGGCATTCTTCACTCCATCTGATGTTATAACCTTTAATGAAGATTTTCGATTGCCTAAGACCTGTGGCATTTGACCAGTGTTCTGAGTTCCGGGTTCTTTCCTCAAGTCTTAGTGACTCTGCTAGAGTGCTTTTGCCCAGCCCAATGAAAGGTTCTGGTGCAAGGGGGATTGTAGCTGCCCCAGTTCTAGCAAGACTATCAGCCTCCTCATTTCCCTCTAATCCTCTATGTCCTGGGACCCAGAGGATTTTAACCTGGTTATCTGTGCCCAGTTTATTCAATGCTTCTATGCATTCCAGCACCAACCGTGAGGTAATCTCATACGAGATTAGTGCTTTGATGGCTGCTTGACTGTCAGAACAAATGACTATGTCTTGCCCCCTGTACAAGCGCTCGAGGTTAATCTGTACACAGAGCCTGATGGCATATAACTCTGCTTGAAATAAGGTCCGTTTCATAATTATAACGCCACTTGATTTTCCTGAATATCTCGAAAACCAGCAGTGATATCAAAAAAGCGTCTTCTGATGAAATTGCACTGGCTAATAGTGCAATTTGATAACAATAAAAAAATTCAAAAATCGTGGCTACTTCTTAGAAAGAATTATTTATATATTCAGTGTTTCATATTTATAACGCCACTTGCGAAAAATTTAATTTTTCAAATCATAGCATGCAGTTTGGTTGCGTACTGATTTAGCTAGTTAAGAATTAATAATTTTGCGTATGATGCCACGAGAAAACGTTTAACCGATATCGAGAAAGGACAGATTCTCGCGTTTAAATAGGAAAACGTAGGGACACGTGAAATTGGGCGCAGGATTGACAGGAGCTACAGAGTTGTCCAAAATTTTTTGATGGACAAAGACTCCTACGGCTCCAAGAAACGTTCTGGGCGAAAAAAATTGTTGAATAAACGCAGCGAATCCCATATTATACGCGAGGCAAGCAATTCTTCGCAAACGCTGAGTCAACTAAAGAGCTCTTGTGACGTCAGTGTGTCTAGGACAATAGTCTGGCGCACCATCAAACGCAGTAAAAACATCGTATTGAAGGCTGCGTCCAGACTTTTGGCCCGTCATAAAACCGCTAGACTCACTATTGCTCTCCAGAACATGGGTCTCGATTGGAAAAAGTAAGTTCAAATTGTTTTAAATTGGTTTATGCTTACCACTAATGCTTCTTCTTATTTTAGGTAATTTTTTCGATGAAAAAGAATGGAATTTGGATGGGCCGGACGGATATCATGGCTACTGGCGAGACTTGCGGAAAGAATTTGAATTTTTTTCCAAATGGAACTTCGGTAGTGGAACAGTGATAGTATTTCATCCGAAGGATGTCTCGAACTGAAATTTGCATCGAGCCGAATGAAAAGCAGTGACTACATTGGCGTGCTGCGCATGAGTACTTCCTTTTTTGAGTCAACAGACATCCAATGACTATGTATTCCAACAGGACAATGCCGCCATACATACAAGTCGCGAAACCATGACTTGGTTTTCAGCCAATAATGTGGTAGTTACGGATTGGCCAGCCTACTCCCAGACCTCAACCCCTTCGAAAATTTGTGGGAAATTCTAGTTCGTCGCGTCTACACAGGAAACAAGCAATTAAACACCGATGTTGATCAAAAAGCTACCATTCTCAAAGAATGGTACAACATCGATGTAAATGTAATGCAAAAATTGATTCATAACATGAATGATACAATATCCAATGTTGTGTTAAATAAAGGAAAGTAGTTGCAAAACTAACCATGTGATTTTCTTCTTCTTAAAACCTTTTTTGCCTACTTAACACAAGTGGCGTTATAAATATGAAACACTGAATATATAAAAAATTCTTTCTAATAAAGAAGTAGCCACGATTTTTGAATTTTTTTTTATTGTTTTCAAATTGCACTATTAGCCAGTGCAATTTCATCAGAAGACGCTTTTTTGATAGCACTGCTGGCTTTCGAGATATTCAGGAAAATCAAGTGGCGTTATAATTATGAAACGGACCTTATGCTGGGTGTATTCCCCATGGGCTCGTAGTGCTTGAAGCGAGGTCCAAATACCCCCGCCCCTGTTCCCTCGTGCGTTTTGGAGCCATCTGTGAACCACGTAATAGTATGTGGTTTGAAATGGGACTGGTGTGCTTCCCAGTCCCAGTCCACTTTGTTACTCATACATACTACGAAGTTTTTCCCGTAGTTATACGTTTTCGCTATTGTATCCATTGGGTACAATACATAGGGGTTACTAACAGATAACACGTCCAAATCTCTGCGACTTAGAACGTGATCCATCCCCCCCTTTATTGGTTCTGGCCAGCCCAATGATAGTGCGCTTGGCCGCCATTTCAATTGCTATGTGCAATGGTGATATAGTGAGTATCACCTCCAGTGCCACCGTGGGACAGGTTCTCATAGCCCCTGTAATGCACGTGCACGCCAGTCGCTGGACCTTATTTAACCGATTCCTCACTGTAGTGAGTTTGGTTTTTGAGGCCCATGCCACTGCTGCATATGTGAGTACTGGCCTCACTATCATGATGTACAACCATCTCAGTATACCTGGTTTACAGCCCCATGTTCTACCTGCTAATGATCTACACACCATGACTGCTTTCGTTGCTTTGCCGATAACTGCCTCTGCATGTTTATTCCAGAGTAACTTCGAATCTAGTGTTACACCTAGATACTTTACCTCCGGCTTGCTTGCGATGCTCTTGCCAAGCAAGCGTATCGCCCGCATGTGCTGCAGTTTCCTTTTTAGTGTAAATGGTACTATGGTGGTTTTATCCGGGTTTATTCGTAAGCCTGCCCGGGCACACCATTCTTGGGTTAATTTTAACCCTCTCTTAATTATGTCGCACAGAGTGTCTTCGAACTTTCCTCTGGCAACAATGACAATGTCATCGGCATAACCTTGACAGATTATGCCACTGCTTGTCAGTATATCAAGGAGTTCGTCTACAACCAGGCTCCACAGTAGTGGTGATAATACACCACCGTGAGGGCAACCCCTGGTCGTCAGTACACTCCTGGTGGTTGAGCTCACCTTCGTTACTGCCGTTCTGGTGGTAAGCATAGCTTTTACCCAGCGGCTGAGAGTGGTTTCTACCCCTCTTCGGTTAAGTGCTCTTTCTATTGCCTCATGTGAGGTATTATCGAAGGCTCCTTCGATGTCCAAGAAAGCGCACAACACAGTCTCTTTATTCGTAAGAGCATTTTGAATCAGACTCGTGAGCTGGTATAGGGCAGTCTCCGTCGATCTCCCTGCCCGGTACGCATGCTGCGCAGCATGAAGAGGTTGTCTCTTGAGCGTCACGGTTCGTATGTGCTGATCTAACAACTTCTCCATGGTCTTCATGACGAAAGATGTTAGACTAATTGGTCTGTAGGATTTTGGCTCTGTAAAGTCCCTCTTGCCAATTTTCGGTATAAAAACTACCAGGGCACTTCTCCAACTTATGGGAATGTAACCTGCTGCTAGACAGCTTCTCATTATGCCAGTTAAATGCCTTAGCAGCACCGCCCTGCCTTTTTGGAGAAAGACAGGGAGGATGCCATCCGGCCCTGGCGATTTGAAAGGTTGAAAGGTGTTCAGTGCCCAGTCAATCCTTCCCTGAGAGATGACTTTGTTCGCCAACTCCCAGTCTCTTCTGTCTGGTAGGTACATACTGCACTCGCCGGGTGTGTCCTGCGGGACTGCACCGGGAAAATGTGCGTTAAGAAGAGCGAGAGCCCTTTGCTCTTCATTTCGTGTGTACTCCCCATCCGGAAGCTTGAGAGCCATCTTATTCTCCACCCCTCCTTTTGCGAGGGCTTTATGTAGTCTCGCCGCCTGGGGGGTGGATGATATCTCCTCGCAAAACGTATGGAAACTGGTTCTATTTGCCTTGCGTACTTCTTTTGTATACTTGGTGATTGCAGTGGTGTATTCCTGCCATTCACCTGTCCGCTTTGCCCTGTTGAAGAGCCTCCGGGATTCGGATCTGAGCTTCGCCAGGGTCTTGTTCCACCATGGTGTGGACTTCTTCCTGGTTGTTGTACTTTCGGGGCAGCTTGAGTGATAGGCATTCATCACTGCTCCGTTCAGGACGCTAACCGCCTGCTCGATTTCGAGTGGATGCCGCATCCTACCACGAATATCGAGCAAGGGTCGATCCTCTTCTAGTAGTTTAGTGAAGATTCCCCAGTCGGCTTTCCTGGGGTTTCTGGTTGGAGGTATCTCCATTATGTCACCTGCTATTTTAAACTCGATCATCCTATGATCTGCGAGAAGGTTCATTTGACACCATCCAGTCAGACACATAGTCACTGATCCTACTATTACCTATGGTAAGATCAAGGACCTCCTGCCTAGCCCTAGTCACGAACGTCGGTGAGTTTCCCGAATTAAATATAACTAGGTTAGTTGCTAATATATAGTCTAACAGGTACTCACCCCTGATGTTGTCATTGGTGCTGCCCCAGATGGTGTGGTGGGCATTCATATCGCCGCCTAGCAGGAGAGGCAAGGCGTTTGCCCTGCAGTATTCCACTAGGCCCTGCACTTCCTGGGGGGTACCACCGAGTCCACAGATTCTCCCCTTGTAGCACCAGGGCTCCTGTACCAGCGCCGCCCCGATGTGGTCTCGGGTGAACTTGTGCGCTAGGACGGCCGATGCCGCCTTCGCGTGATGAAGGTTGATTTGGACAACCTTCATCGCTCGAGTGTTAGAGCTATGGAGAGGACTCAATGTCCATCTCGAGCAGCGCCGTTAACGATATCTCGTCCGACAGCTGCTCCTCTATTTCCTCGTTTGTGCTGCCTTGAAGCCCCAGCGCCCCAAGGTTAATCTCCCCAATTGAATCTTGGGAAGCTACTATTTCTTCCGCTACTGCTCCGGCTTTCTCCCCGACCTTCGGTGAAGTCCCGGGTTCGGTGGAGGGCTTCGTTGCGCCTGAGCTTACCGCCTCTGCCGGTGGATTCCCGACTTCGGCTGGTTCTGTGGGGGGCACTTCCACACTGTGCGGGCCTTCAGATTTGGGAATATGGACTGGGATACTCTCAAACCTGAAAATAAGAGCATTGCCATTTCCCCTGATCGCCGCGAAGGACACTTCGTCAACGGTCAGATTCCACAGCATGCCCTTGCATTCCTCCTCTTTGGAAGTCACAACCTTCCAAAGATTCGTGAGAATCCCCGCGTTCTGCGCTTGCAATAGTGCAAAGAGCTTGCTGGATTCCTGTCCAGCGCTCCTAGGAAGGAATAGGGTAACATGATGTGTCTTGGGAATTTCATTTCCAAGGCACACATGGAGCTCTACACCCTTCCAGCCTTCCAGCTTCGGGACCGCCTGCTTGAGCCAGTCTACGGTACCTTGGTTCCCGCAGTCTGTCAGCAGAAGTCCCGGCCGAAAGTGGATGCCGCTGAACACCAGTGGGCATGCCCACCCCTTAGCTATCTCACTCACGATAGCTTCTTCTAGAAGAGAGACCTCCTCCTTGCTCAGTGTCTTCTGAGGATAATCCTTAGGCAGAACCGCCACCCGAATGGCCGCAGGAGCCCTGAGGACACTCGAGTAACTTGCGCCCGCCATGGACTCACCCTCAGACTGGTTGCTATTCTGGCGTTTTCCCGTCTTAGATCCCAGTGCCTGAGTACACGTCCTGGACTTTTTAGTTTCAGGACGTTGGGGGGGAGTTATATTGTCGCTCCCTCTCTTTCTAGGTAAAGCTGGTGGAGCTGCTGTAACCGGGGGTCCTCCCCTGTGCTCCTCTGCTTTACTCCTCGCCTCCTCCTTGCTCAATCCTTGTTTGAGGTATCGGAGGCACCATTTAACCCCAGCTCCGCTTAAGCCGCGCCTTAGGGGGTCATCCAGGCCACCTGGTTGTCCTAAGGGCGGTAGTTCCAGTAGTCAGCGGCTGGCCCTGCTGCCGGTGTCACTGCGGTAGGTGGCGGTGTTATTACCCGCTCACTCACTGCAACACTGACACTAGGAGCCTGGCCTGTGGGCAACGTTCCCACCACCAGTCTGGACTGTCTATTTCCAGGACCGATGGGAGGAGCCGCCTCCCTGCTCACTTGACTTGTGTTGGGTCCAGTGCTGGTCGACGCTGTCAGAGCAGAGATATCGAACAGAGGTCTGGCTCTGCCTAGATATCCCCCCCCTGCCAGCACCGGCAGCCACCCGACCGCCCCTCGCCGCCCGGGAAGGTATTCTTCCCCGACTGGTTCTGGGCCCCAGGTCTGCTTCTGAATTTCGGAGCGAATGCTCCGGCACAGCAGCTAGCTGTGTTGCGGTGTAGTCCCGCAGAGCGAGTGGAATTCCTCGCTTATTTTTCCCGCATTTTCGTATTGTTGTACTTATAATGGCGGTGTGGCCGCCTGCCCGCGCACAAGGCGATGGCGGCCAAAGATACTGGCAGGGACAGGGTTGGTCGACCATGGCAGAGCCCGCATACCATGGCAAGGCCATTGTACTTCCTGAGGTGGCCCGGTATCAGGAAGGCACCCCCCACCCTGGGTTAGGGGGGGGTAGTGCTTAGTACGGGCTCCGCCCCAGACTATTCCATTCCGTTCATCACTCGGATTGGGCTAGTCTGCGGCGTCCTTGCCCGCAGCAAGCCCCCACACCACGACAAGGTGACTACCCTTGTGGAGGGTAGTCTGACAATCCTAACAATATATGTGTAATCAGATTTCAGGTAGTGCTAATAGTTTCCACAAAAATAGTTATTTTATTTTTGCAGCTCACTAAAATTTTTACTGTCGGCGAACGTGTTAAGATTGACCTAAGCTGTGTCAGTCATTGTGCCTGTCACAATGTTCAAAAAATGCTCACTTCAGGTGCTTAGAAAAACAAGCAGTGGGAGTACCTTAACTGGGTTATTCATTTTTTTTTGGGGAAAAAAAGTCTGACTGCACTTAAATGCATTTCACTGCACTAAATCTTCGCACTTAATTAGGCGTCTGTTAACTTTATATGGCAGATGCTCAGTCTCTGTGCGTAAAGTAAATTGAGGTTATTGTGCTTAATGCAGTTGTTCGCTGCTCAGCAACTCGCACGGTTCAATATCGACAATATCTACGTATATTTTTGAATAGAAATTTGTCCGCAAGTAAACTCAGGAGAGTACGCTTACAGTTTGTAAACTATCCAATTAGCTAACAAGACTTTGCAGAAGTTTGCAAGTTTACAAAATCTGATTTCGGATTCTTAAGCTGTGTCGATTTCAGAGTTTGAAACTGAGTTATGCAAGGCCGTCATAGGTCAGTAGTCTCA
This sequence comes from Melieria omissa, assembly GCA_963971225.1. Lineage (NCBI taxonomy): Eukaryota > Metazoa > Arthropoda > Insecta > Diptera > Ulidiidae > Melieria > Melieria omissa. Next base: position 68,221,867 of record OZ020269.1, on the reverse strand, counting down.
CAAATACTGTTTTTTTTCGGGTACCATTTGTTCCGCAACTGGTTGAAACTAAAGGTACTCTCAGACTAAAAAGGTGCTGTCAGACTATACTACACTAACCACAAACATTTCGTGCACTTCAGGTTTCTTCTACATCATAATGTTTAAAGATTTTGTTATAAAGGCTGTCCTCACCAAAATTTGGTCAATTTAAATTGTAAAGCGTGATCCATTTCGAGGTTCCCTACTTTTTTAAAGAAAAAAACACAGAAAATTAAAATTTAACGGGGAATGTTTATTATCATTCGAAAGAACATTCTTTGGCATTTATTTTTTGAAGATTATCTCTTTCAAATGTTGGCCGCGGCTACGTCTCAGATGGTCCATCCGTTGAGTCCAATTTTCGATGACTCGTTCGAGCATTTCGACTGGTAACTGGCGAATGACACGCGTGATGTTTTGCTCCAAGGCCTGAATCGAAGCGGGTTTATCCGTATAGACTTAAGACTTTACTTATCCCCACAGAAAAAAGTCTAACGGTGTGATATCACACGATCTTGGTGGCCAATCGACCGGCCCATTACGTGAAATTAGCTGTTCTCACCGGCATCATTTTTGAAGAAATATGGACCGATGAACGATTTGTAAACGTTTTTCAGGCGTAAGTCTTTCCATGATGAAATGCCAAACAATACTGAACAAAAATAATATGACAGCTTGACACGACTCACGCGTGATCTGTCAAAAAACGGTTATTGAAAAAAGTACCTCTAGTTGGATGACCCTTTATATACCATAAAATAAAAAGCAATAGTTTTTTTATGTTTTTTTATTTAAAGAATTGTTACATAACATACGTTTTAATATATTATTTTTCGTATGCTACCAGGCGCACTTTTTGCCGAACTGTTCATTTTTTGCACGAGGTCCTGCGTGACTTTTTTAGACGCCCACATCCATTTCGAACGGAACTCTTTTTCTGTATTGATGGAGTCACATGTGCTTTTTAAAATTCTCTTAACAATAGACCAATAATTCTCTATTCCCACCTCCGGGCTACTGGGAGGATTGCAGTCGCGAGCAACGAAAAACACTATTGTCCTTATACCATTTTGGACGTCTCGAGCATAGTGACAACTAACGAGGTCAGGCCAAAAAAGGATACTCACATTATGGCTTTTTATAAAGGGCAGAACAGATTTTTCAAGCACTCCTTTGTGTAAATTTCTGCATTTATTGTACCCGATGTAATGAAAGGATCCGTTTTCCTATCACATGACCAAATCGCTTGCCAAACCATAAGTTTTTGTGAAAATTTTGAAGGTTTTTTATTTTTACGTCATCAGGTGCATCTTGTCGAGATGCAGCAGTTTAAAACTCTTGTCCCGGGATATATTTAAAATTCTTAAAACAAGTTTCGTCATCCATTGTAACCAGTGTTGTGACAAATATATTAAATTAGCGTAACTAATTACGTACTATATTACTTTTGCTTTAAAAATGTAGTGTAACTAGCTACTTTTCCCATAAGTAATCACCTTCAGTAATATTACTACTTTTTTCAAGTTACTTATTACAATATTACTTTTAAGTCAACAAAGTTCTAATTTTCATTAAAAACAGCAGCACTGATAACATGATTGAGATCTATTACAATTATATAACGCTGCACTTGTTCATACTAAACATAGCTCGCGTGTTTTATTTCCAACTAAGTTTGGTAGACAGCCGCCGTGGCTCAGTTGGTTAGTGCGTTGGACCGCGAGTCGAAGGCAGCAACCCAGGTTCAAATACTGCCTGTAATAACACCTAAAAAAATAACGGGAAAACTCGTTTTCTCTTTCGGTGGCTGTCCTCACAGCTGGAAATGGCAAACCTCTGAGAGTAAAAATTGCTTATGAAAGAGCTTCCAACCTGCCGTTCGGAACTGGCATAAAACTGTAGGTTCCTTCCACCCGCGTACAAATTCACACGCACAACACGGGTGGTTGCAGGAAGCTAGGACTTAGTCTCCAGTCAATTGTTTATTATTCATTATTATTATTATAAAGTTTGGTAGTGCAGAAACAATTAACATTTGCAAGCAAATTCAAGCGGTTTTAACAAAAAAAAGGTAACGAAATTCAAATTGTAATTCAAAATGAAATAACCATTTAACCTGGTTGTTTTTTTGCAGAATGACTACTTTTAATAGCTGGAAATTCCGCAAATATTTCGATTTGTTGACGGAAAATAATATATTACTTTTTGTGATACATTACTTGACATTTCCAGTAATAAGTAATGTAACGATATTACTTTCAATTGCCAGTACTGTGTAATCTATACTATTATATAAAGCCAAGTATGACATTGCTTTTTTGAGCCACAATCAGGCAAAAACCGCTGAACCGATTTGGATGAAATAAGCACCTAACATATTTTTAGCTGGCGGAATGGTACATAGGCTATATGAGAATGACCACGCCCCTTCTTACGCCCACTATGGTAAGAAAACTCATCTATGGTATGCTTTTGTAAGGCAATATGGGAATCAAACGATTCAGCGTGTCATTGCGGCAAACAGAGGCTATAATATAATCGGCCACGCCCACTTTCCGCGCCCACTAAACTAACAAAACGAAGCTACGGTACATGTCTGTAAATCAGTATTAATATCAAATGATTCCGTGTTTCATTGATGTTAACATAGGATATATAAGTTGAGCACGCCCACCTGATATGCCTTTTCGCTACGCTATAATAACAAATCAGCCATGGTATATTTGTCTTAGCAATATGGGTATCAAACAATTTGACGTGGCATTGCGGCAAACATGGCCTATGATATAATCGGCCAAACCCCCTTTCCGCGCCCACTAAACTAACAAAACAACACTGCGGTACAAAAATCAATGCTGATGTAAAAGGATTCTATGTTTCATAGCGGTAAACATATGCTATATGACCATGCCCACCTTATAGGCCTTCCTGCAATGCCCATTATGATGGCAGAAATTAACTGTGGTATATTTATGCAAAACAATATGGATATAGAAAAAATTTTCCGAATCATTGCAGCAAAAATCTATATCTATATATATAAAAATCAAAAAAAATTCGTATGTGTTCTATAGACTCCCAAACCACCAGACCTATTTTAATAAAATATTACGTGTGTGTTTACGGGCACCGTGTGGAAGGTTCTTAGCATAGGGGGCATTATTCAAGGGGGCGTGGCACCGCCCATACAACTCAATTCTTTAATATTGAATATCTTCAGAATTATAAGTCGTATAGCATTGAAATTTGGTACAGTGCCATGGCGTAAACATGTTGTTCGACCGGTAAAATTTAATGGGCGTTGGACAAGGGGCGTGGCACTTTTTAAATTCCGGTGTAACTTTCGAACTATAGCGTTCACATCAGTGAAACTCGGTACAAACTAACGATTTGGTCGTGTCCTTCGACAGGGAGAATAAGGTGGGTTTTTGACAAGGGGGCGTGGCACCGCCCATACAAGCCAACTTTTTAATACGGAATATCTTCGGAATCATAAGTCGTACAGCAGTGAAATTTGGTATAGTGTCATGGCGTAAACATGTTGTTCGACCGGTAAAATTTAATGGGCGTTGGACAAGGGGCGTGGCACTTTTTAAATTCCGGTGTAACTTTCGAACTATAGCGTTCACATCAGTGAAACTCAGTACAAACTAACGATTTGGTCGTGTCCTTCGACAGGGAGAATAGGGTGGGTTTTTGACAAGGGGGCGTGGCACCGCCCATACAACCCAACTTTTTGATATGGAATATCTTCGGAATTATAAGTCGCTCAGCATTGAAATTTGGAACAGTGTCATGGCGTAAACGTGTCTTTCCACAAATAAAATTTAATGGGCTTTGGAAAGGGGCGTGGTACTTTTTAAATTCCGGTGTAGCTTTTGAACTATAGCATTCACATCAATGACACTCGGTATAAACTTATTATTTAGTCGTGTCCTTCGGCAGGGGGAATTGGGTCTATTTTAGACAAGGGGGCGTGGCACCGTCCATACAACCCAAATTTTTGATTAGAAATATCTTCAGAATTATAGGTCGTTCAGTATTGAAATTTGGAACAGTGTCATTATGTAAGCGTGTCATTCGACTGGTAAAATTTAATGGGCGTTGGACAAGGGGCGTGGAACTTTTTAAATTCCGGTGTTACTTTTGAACTATAGCATTCACATCAACGACACTTGGTAAAAAGTAACGATTTGGTCATGTCCTTCGGCATGGGGAATAGGGTGTATTTTGGACAAGGAGGCGTGGCACCGCCCATACAACCCAACTTTTTGATATGGAATATCTTCGGAATTATAAGTCGCTCAGCATTGAAATTTGGAACAGTGTCATGGCGTAAACGTGTCTTTCCACAAATAAAATTTAATGGGCTTTGGAAAGGGGCGTGGCACTTTTTAAATTCCGGTGTGCTTTTGAACTATAGCATTCACATGAATGACACTGGGTATAAACTTATTATTTAGTCGTGTCCTTTGGCAGGGGGAATAGGGTGGATTTTGGACAAGGGGGCGGGGCACCACTCATGCAACTCAAATTTTTAATATGGAATAATTTCGCAATTATAAGTCATACAACACTAAAATTTAGTACCCTGTCGTCTCATACATGAGTCATTCTAATGATAAGATTTGATGGGCGTCAGACAAGGGGCGTGGCGCATTGTTTGTGACCCAAATATTTTGCTGAACTTTGAGTGGCACAGCAATGAAACTAAGTACGAACCTACCATTTTCCCTTCCGACAGACGGGATGGTGCGGGTATTGAACAAGGGGGCTTGGCACCGCCCATAGAACTTAAATCTATATATATATACAAGAAAGTGACTGTATGTGAGTTACGGCATCACACTCAAACGGACCGTTTGGGCGAGACGAAGTTTGCCGGGTCAGCTAGTGTTGTATATAAAAATTAATGTATGGTTGTTTGTTGTTCCCACGACACTAAAACTCAAAAACTAGACAGCCGATTAGTTGAATTTTTCACGGAATGTTCATCTAGAGTAAGTCTCGGTAAACCACATAGTGCGAATACGACCCGATAGGTAGGCGTGGCAACTCCCATACAACTTAAACTTGATTTATTTGGCCCATTGATTTCAAGCTTGCGTGCAAAGCCGCAATAGTAAGTAATATATTACTGTAAAAAGTAATAAGTCCCAACACTGATTGCAACACATTAAAATTTGGTCAATTGTTTGTTTTTGTTTGGCGTTACGATCGGGCACTTCTTGAGCTTTATAAGTTTTCAAGCCTTCTTTTTCTTTAATTTTTGTACAAATGATTTCGACATGCCAAGTTTTTTTCTAGTGGAAATTGTGAAACCATACCAAACATCGAAAGCTCTATAACATTTTTACTTTTTTGGAAAAAAAAAAACTAATGAGATTCATCAATCCTAGGTGTGAACGAGTTATCGATTCGCAAGGCAGAATTGGTTTTTGAAAAACACACACTTTCTAAATATTTTCCCTTCTGGCAACCATTCAACCCATTATGTGACTGCACTCTCGTAATAAAGGCCCTAGCTGGTGCATTACAAGTAAACAGACGAACGTCAAATTCTTTATATGTGAAAATGACTTCTTCACAAAAATCTTTCATGAACTCATCTACACTGTATGGCTTAGCCATACCAGAGAAACATACTATTATAAAGGTACTTTTTTCTGGGAAACCTGCTACGTGGCCAAGTATTGGCCATAAAACTTTGTCCGAACTTTTGAATAACCGCAGACCGTCAATACCGACGTCAATTAATATTTCAGGAACGCAATCTCAATAACCAAAAGAACTTGTAGTAAAATACGACTGAATGCCAAAGTACAAAAACAAGGAATGTTTTTGCAGACAGGGGCAAAGCAGTCACTCCCACTTTATGTAAAGTCCGAAAGAGATCGTCCAAGGTATTTGGGAAATGTTATTGCAAACAGCCCAAGACTTAACCTCAAAACATTTGGCATTTTTATTTTAGTAATAATTTAATTAATTGATTGGCACGACAGCCCGCTTACGCGAGACTAAGGCCTAGCTTCCCGCAACCACCCGTGTTGTGCGTGTGAATTTTGTACGCGGGTGGAAGGGACCTACAGTTTTATGCCGGTTCCGAACGGCAGGTTGGGAGCTTTTTCATAGGCAATTTTTGCTCTCAGAGGTTTGCCATTTCCAGCTGAGAGGACAGCCACCGAAAGAGAAAACGAGTTTCCCGTTATTTTTTTTTATGTGTTACTACATGCAGTATTCGATCTTGCGTCGCTCTGCATGCGACTCGTTGGACCGCGCACTAACCAACTGAGCCACGGCGGCTGCAGTCCGCATTAAAATTCTGAAGTGAACTGTTGGTGGACTGTTCATTTTCAGACCTATCACTATTATCGCTACAAGAGGAACTTTCAGAGCATTCAACAAGTTCATTCAATTTCCTATATTTTTCTACACTACAGTCGAACCTGTTTTTGTGCGAATTTTTTTTTGTGCGATTGATTATTATGTATTGATTATTCCTCATACTTGTTATGAAATCACTGTAAAAATTGTAAATATTTTATAGGAGTACATATGCCATGAATTATGTGTAATTCGTTTTCATTTCTCTTAAAATTTGTTTGCAGTATACAGATATTATTGCCCATTCTCCTTTCTCATTGTTACCAATATGTATATTTCAAAGCATTATTAGAAGGTACATTTTTAAACTTTTATATACATACATATATAGTAAATGATTAGAATTCATTATTTTAGTCAAAATCCCTAATAATGGAAAAGTGTAAAATCAAGAGAAAGTCTATTTCGTTGGAAATTTAAACGAAAATATTGCAACGAATAATGGAAGGTAAGGGATCCTCAGCTATTGGCAAAGAATTTGGATTAGGTGAATCTACCATACGTGGAATACGGAAACGTGCAGGTGATATTAATGCATCTTCCAGTTGTACTACAAAGGAAAGCTCAAAACGAGCATCGTATTCCAGAAACATATTGACAGAGAAAACAGAAAAGTCGCTTATATTATGGATTGAGCAACTTACACAAAAACGGATACCTATTAATGCTGAATTGATTAAACAGAAAGCCATAAAATTTTATAATCAACTGAAGGACTTAGAGCCGTCTTGTACATCAAATCATATTAGAAGCACGAATTTTTCTGCAAGCAATGGCTGGTTAGCTGGATTTATAAAAAGGAACGGACTTCACAATCTAAAAATTTCAGGAGAAGCTGCAGCTGCTGATGAAACATCCGCTAAAAATTTTCCAAAAGTTTTGGCCGAAATTATTGAAGAAGGTGGTTATTGCCCGGATCAGGTATTTAACGCTGACGAAACCGGTTTGTTTTGGAAGAAGATGCCCAGCCGAACGTTTATTGCAAAGTCAGAAAAAACTGCAAGTGGTTTTAACCCCTTGACGTATCAGTTAGCGCAACGAAATTCGTTTCCAACTGTTCGCACACAACTTGCACAAAACAAACCGGTTTTGATGCTTACAAACGGCTGCAAAACAAAACGAAATGTGAATGCGTGTAATAAAACTATTGATTTTAGATGTTGTGCACGGCAACAACTAATTTTATTTTTATTATTATGAGAATCGAAAAATAATAACCTGTAAAAAATTAATGGTATTTCATAGTAGATAACAAAAATTTTATTTTTATATATATTAAAAATTATATTATTTTGATAGTCTTCAAATATGCCTTTGTCTTTGAATGAATATTTAATAGAAACTTGGAACTCTAAAAATTAATAGTCTTCCATGGTGTGGTATTTTTGAAAGCACTTTGGTAGATGTAAAGCTACTTTACACTTCGAGCATTCCCAGCTTGTTTCGCTTCGTATTTTGCGTTTTGTACAAACTTTACACAACCTTGTTGGGTTCTTCTTTAGAGGCGTCGAATCGATATGTTTAGGGAAATGAGCCCAATGTTGGGCTTGGAGTCGGAGAGGTTCTTCACTTGCGGCAAATCTCGCACATTTTTTGTATTCTGGTAATTTGACGTTTTTTTAAAATTGCTTCGGCTATATTGATTCGGAAATCAACATATCCCCCGTTGCTTTGATTATGTATTCTTTTATACACAATATAGGTGTTGAATAGAGCCATATCAGACATATAAAAAAATACTTTTCGGTATCCTTTATTGTATTTTCTCATTATTGGAAAATAGGCCAACATCTGATCTTGTAGATCAATTCCACCCATTCCCTTATTATATTCCAGGATGCATTTGGGCTTCATTATTTTGTTTTTCTGTTTGTCCGTATACTCAACCATCTCTGCATTTTCGTGTTTCGTTGATAATATATAGACGTCGCGCTTGTCTTTCCATCTCATTACCAACAACTTATTACTGCTTCTGCACACACTTTCTCCTTTCTTTAAAATTTTCTTTTGGATGTCCTTTGGCATATTTTTCCTATCCTTTCGTACTGTCCCAATAACGTTTGCCTTTTTCTGGTGTAATTTCAAAAAGAGGTTAGGTGACGAGTACCAGTTGTCAAGAAACAAAGTATATCCCTTGTTTATTATAGATTTCGATAATTCCATTACAACGTTCTCCGACGCACTACTATTTCGATCAATTTGATCTTGGCCGGAATATATTTTAAATCCAAGACAAAAACCGGTTTGTGCCTCGCATAACTTGTAGATTTTTAACCCAAATCTCGCTCTTTTTGATGGATTAAATTGTTTATATGCCAAAGGTCCTTTATATTTCATCAAGGATTCATATATACTGACATTTTGACTGGGTGTGTACATTTTTTTAAATTTGTCGTTCCAGAGGTTAATGATAGGTCTTATCTTTCGAAGTCGGTCATTATTGTCAGTAGTTTCATTATTGCAAAAATGTAAAAATCGCGAAATTTGTCGAAATCTTTTAAAAGGCATTACTTTCGCAAAGATTGGTGTCTCTATTATTGATCTTTTAGACCAATACATTTGGATATTTGGTTTTTTACTTGAGCCATCAAAATGCACAATGCGAAGTAAGCCTTTACTTCATCCAGTGTAACAGACTGCCATGTGTCATCTACTTTCCGTTTCTTTCCCTCGTCTTGCATTGTCTGACGTGCAAATCGATTTGTTTCGGTAACAAGTTGTTCCCAATATTGTTCATCAAATATAATATAAAATATTTCCAATATTCCTGGGTCTTCACTTAAATTACTTGAAACAGATTCTTTTATGCCAGGAGTTTCAGAATATGCCCAAATTTTCGGTGTGTTTTTGTCATCCTGCCAATCCCATGAGACACATGATTCACGCACTTCATTTTCTTCTTCACTATCATCTATAATGAAGGTATCTTGAACGCTTTCTGATTGGTAGAATCTCGTCGCTATCACTGTAACCGTCATCATTGCTTCCATATACCCGTTTAGTATTTTCCATTTTATAAGGATTCAATAAATTTTACTTTCAAAACAAAGTGATTTAATTTTAATGCGTAATTACACAACTGACCTGCAGTAGATAATGCACTCGACTGCAACAATGTTTTTCGTTTACATTATTACCTGCACATAACGGGGAAACTTTCAATTTTTTTTTCATCAAATGTGCACTTCTACACCCCACGAGCAATGTTGTTTTTTGCGGGTATTTCGGGAAGATTTTCGCCCGACCACACCAATGCCCGCGGTTTTTTAAGTGCCCGATTTTACTGCCCACTGAAAACAAATGCCCACTTCTACTGCTCGCATGCAGAATGCTTTCAAAATACTAAACCACTAAAATGCTTCACTGTAAATTTAAATATTTTTGTAAAATTTAATAATATATTGCTTCGTTTGTTTGTTTTTAAACATTTGATATGTTAACTTTTATTAAAAACACTACATACAACTTTATTTTTTGAGTATTATAAATAAATTAAATATTTTGCTCACTGCCCGGGCAAATGCCCTATTTAAAAAATTGAAATGCCCAATTTAATTTTTCTAAAAAACAACACTGACCACGAGTCAGACTCGTGTTAATCATGTTAGGCACAGAAATTGTACCACGAGTCAGACTCGTGATAATCATGTTAGGCACAGAAATTGTACCACGAGTCAGACTCGTGATAATCATGTTTGGCACAAAAATTGTACCACGAGTCAGACTCGTGGAAATACGTCAAGGGGTTAAAGCTGCAAAAGATAGAGTTACATTTTTACTTTGCAGCAATGCTTCTGGGGCGAAAATTTTAAAACCCCTTATGATAAACAAATCGTTGAACCCTCGTGCACTAAAGGGCAAAAATATAGCTGAGCTCCCAGTTCACTTCATGGCCAACAAGAAAGCATGGGTGACAACGGCTCTTTTCAAAACATGGTTCAATGATTGCTTTGTTCCAGAAGTTAAACAATATATGGCTGATATAGGGCTTCAGTTCAAAGTTCTGCTGATTGTTGACAATGCACCTGGTCATACTATTATAGAACACCCTGATGTTAAATTGGTATTTTTCCCACCCAATACAACAAGTATTTTGCAACCATTAGATCAGGGCGTTATTGCAACTTTTAAAAAACATTATGTAAAGTTAACTTTCAGATACATTCTTGATAAACTCGAAAATAATGATATGACGTTGCCTGAAGTGTGGAAGAAATTTACAATACTGGATTGCATACATCATGCTGCAGCAGCAGTTACTCAAATAATACAACACACATTAAATGCGTGGTGGAAGTCAGCCTGGCCGGAATGTGTCATTAAGAGAAGTGCATCCGAAAACTCATCAATGTTAACAACAGAAATTGTTACCCTAGCACATAGTATCGATAGAGATGGATTTGACAACTTCAGTGAAAATGATCTTTTCGAAATGATTAACGATGAAAGTGTAAATGACTATGATATTATAAATTTCGTAACAGATAATGCTGATGGGCAAGAAGAATCCGATAAAATGACAGCAAATAACATTTATGCTGGACTACAAATGTCCCTTAAATTGGAAAGTCATTTTCTAGATATTGATGCCGATACGGAAAGAACTTCAAAATTCAAAAAGGAGCTTCAGTCGTGCTTATCTACCTACCGAGTGAAACAACACCCACCACAAAAACTGATAACGGACTACATGGTAATTAAAAGAAAGCCTCTGGACGTATGCGAAGTAGAATCTTCAAGTGACGAAAGTGATATTGACCCAATTCGCCAAAAAAAAGCCCGAGCATTATCAGACTATGAATAATATTATAGAGTTATGAACTGTAAAACAAGTACTTTCTAAATAAATTATTTAAAATGTTAGAATAATTTTTTTTTGTATGTTTTCTATGAGAAATTTTTTTATGCGGTCCCTATCCCTCGCACAAAAACAGGTTCGACTGTATATTGAAAAGCCTTTTTCTTCCTTGCTCATGGAATTCAAAAAGGGTTTTCTATTAATTTTGCAACAGTACTACTAGTAGGGGAATTCTTTGTAAGGTGCCACCCCTGCTCGATTTCGACGTTCCAGAAGGCCAAGAAAAAAAATGCCTATTGTCAGTTAAGGTATATATGTCAACATCAATTTAAATATGGTTTTTGAGGAAACAGACGTAATAACACGGTCTGGGTAAATAAAAGTGTCAAATTTGGTTTGGAAAAAACATAAAAATAAAAATTGAAGGCTTTTCTTGTGGTGAAAAATAAATTAAATACGCGCAAAAAACTTAGGTTAATATCAGTGTTGGACTTAATTTTTAATGGTTTTTCATAATCCGAAATGATATCCAAGCATATCGTAAAAGGAACAAATTTATACAATGATTTCCCAAACGGCATAAAAATGTAAAGTGCCACCTTTTTTTCTTTGTAAGGTGCCACCCCCCCTTTTTTCACTGTTTTGTGGTCCTATATCGGTAAAATGACTTTTTATTGCTCGGAATCGTCATTACGATGAATTTAAAGTGTTCTTAGTCAAATTTTCTCTAATCCTATCGTGAGGAATAAATTAGTTCCGTTTTTTTCTTTAATTTCCATACAATTATTCGTTTTATTCGTTACCATTCAATTTCGGTTTGCTTTCGGTCATTTTCTATTCAATTCAAATTAAATTCAAAAATCTTTCGTAAATTTTCTAAACCATGCATTTTTATTTGAGATTTTTACGTTTTTAGCGGGGTTTTAAGGGGGTGGCACTTTACATTAAAAAATTTTAGGATGTCGATTTTTAACACTTTGGTATTTACGACAAATTCAAATGAAGTGTTACCTTGGATCATAGCTCTTTAAACCCTCTTTCCAACGGTATAATAACTTTGGCGATAAGTTAATTTTCTAACGAGTAATGCGCAAAAAAGCTATGGGGTGGCACCTTACAAAGAATTCCTCTACTATTAACAAATTGAAATATTACTTATCTTTGTTTTCGGTGTTCCGGAAAATGCAAAAATTTTAACGTTTTTCGGAAATTCTGCAATTTCCAACAATTTCACGGTTTCACGTGTCGCCGTTTTTTCACTTTTGACAAATGGCTGTACAAGTCCAAGCTCGACAACCACGAGATGTAATGTAATGATTATAGGTTGGGCCCAAGCCTTAAATCAACTAGTGTTTTATATGCTCCGACCTTTCTGCGATATTTGCATCAGGTCCTCTTCACCGAGGCTATGTTTCCCTAGAAACTTTGCAAGTCTTTGTGTCAGGGCAGGACAGTTGGTGATGTGTTCCATTGTTTCATCAGCTTCTTGGCAGAATCTACATGTTCTGTTGTCGATAAGACCAAGTTTGTAGAGGTGGTTGTTACAGAAGAAGGAGTGGCCTGTTACAGCACCACAAAGGGTCCTAAGTTGGCTTCTGTTGAGATCTAGAGCAGAGATGGCTCTCTCTGTTGTAGTTTATGAACTTTTTGGAGTAGTGTAGACCTTCCAAGTTGTTCCAGTACCTATTTATGTTTGTGTTTTTGCGTCCAGTTTTGAATGTCTTGTTTTTCAGGTCTTTTTTGCTTAACCCGAACATCGGGGCTGGCCCTATGAATGGGCTCTCTGCCACGAGATATTCGGAATGTTGTTGTTTCACTCTTGCGAAGCTATTTGTAAAATATTGTTTCACTTAGTCCTGTTCAGTGTTGAATTTTTACAAATTGATGGGCACAAGGAAATCTGTGAGTCAAAATTTGTTTGCAATATTTGGTTTGCATCATTGAATACCGACTTTTAGTAGATATTTGTCATCCTATTCCAACACATGCTTTTAGGAAAAGGCAACGTGCAATTTTTCTGTGTATGTATTAGTGTAAGTCCAAAATCTTTAAAAGTGTTAATGACTCAGTTACACCTGTTTTGCTGGGACGGGTATAACACGCAATTACGCAGCTTATGACGATGGAGTAAATTGATCTAGCATAGGCGACAGTACCAGTGAAAGCAAAGTGGAATATCTGACAAGTATAAAAACATTAAGTTAAAATGTAAATAAACTGAACTGCATTCAAGAACTAAAAGTGTTTTATTTTGGGCACAATCCAGTGAAACGAAGTGCACCTAATAAAAGTACACTGTAGATAAGTGTTTAAACCGTTCTTGGGTTGTAATAGTATTCTATCATTATTATTATTGATGGGGATAATGCCTTGCGACCTGTAGATCTATTGTGCCCCTTGGACTGTCAGTGAGTCAAGTATTTAAGAGCAATTTTAGTATGCTTCCTACACCTCTGGCTACCTAGTCTGTATCTGGTGCAAGCAAGCAGAACCTCCAATACCCGTTTTCATGGATTTCTAGTTTAGATAGATGATAATTCAATCTACAATGCCCTGTTGGCATTCCCGTGGTAATCCTTAGATAATTCTTTGATAGGGTCATACATTCCTTGAATCTTTTCCTATTGTAGGACCCGATAACCATCTTGGAATGCTCTTAACCTTTAGGTTATCTCGTCCTTTCTCGCTAGAATAGAAAAACCAAGCCACAAAATGGTTCTGGGCCGACAAAGGGCGTGGAAGGTCCTCTCCGTGCCAGTTCGTCGACCCGATTGTTTCCATCAATGCCAACGCCTAAGTTCGTTCAGCTTGTCAAGGCACTCCAAAACCAGTTTCGGGGACACCTGGTAAGATCCTAAGGCTTCGGCTGTCAGAGGAATAGCAATCTTTCGGTTCCCGTATATTCTCGCCAGATAAAATAAACACACCTTGGCGCATATTTCCGCCTGGAAGATAGTGGTGTATTTTCCCGTAGGTTCCGTGTAACTCATTCTCGGCCCGTATACGCCTATACCGGTGCCTTCCTCAGTTAAGGAACCATCTGAGTACCACGATATAATATGCTGGTCTATCAGATATGTTTCCAATATACCTTCCCAGTTCCCTTTGTTACTAATTTCAGTTTTAAATATTTGGCAAAACTGAACTTTAGTGAGATTATGTCCCTCGGTATGGCAATTTCGGGATACTGATTCGTAAGAGTATCAATCCTCTTACGGCTCAGAAATCCCTCATTCCCGATATTAACATCAGTCATCCGTAGGAGAACCCTCTTCGCCTGGGCCTGTATATGTAAGTGAAGAGGTATAAATTCAAGAAGAACCTTCATAGATGCTGTTGGACACGTTCTCATAGCCCCTGTTATGCATACGGATACCAGTCTTTGTAACTTACTGAGCTCCTTGATAGTGGTTGGTTCGCTGGTCCTTTTTACCAGTTTAGTATTCCATTAGAAACCATATCGGGTGCTTTTAAGAGCCAACGGATTTAATTAAAAAAACATATAGTTTAGAGAAATGTATGAAATCTAGAGTCCGACCGATACCAACTTTTTTGGCCGATGCCGATTAATCGGCCGGATATTGAGAATTGGCCGATGCCGATTAATCGGCCGGATGTTGAGAATTGGCCGATGCCGATTAATCGGTCAAAAGGCCGAAAATCGGCCGATGCCGATTCCACAGAAAAAACAACACGAATGAATTCAATCAAAATACAGTTTATTTTTTAAAACAACAAAAGGAACTTAGCCTTGCGCTTAGTAGAAAGATCAAACCACAAGTTAAGTTTTTAAATTTTAATGCAAAACCAGGACCAACGCTGTTATTTGCCTACAACGACAGTTGGCTGTTCACGCAGAGAATTTTATAGGAAAGAAGGCTTGTCCGGAAACTATTCGAATAATTTTGTGAAAGCATAGGTTTAATAGCAGAGTAGCACGCAATAAGTCATATGTGCTCTAAGTCTTAAATGGTTGGAGATCACGTTTTAATTGTTTTTGTGGAGAATTAGTACATTTAAAGCTTTAATTTAAGTTAAAAGAATAAAAAAAAAAGTGTCGAAGTTACTCAACCATCACAATGGGCCTTTGGGGCCTCCGAGTGTACTTGCTGAGAACCAGCAAGCCGCCTGTCTTACCTACTCAACCATCGATTTGAAATTTTCACTTCCGGTTTACTATACGTAAAAAAATTAAAATTTAGAATTCCACAAAAACAAAAAAACAACTTTTTTACTATCAGAAACAATACTTTTTAGTTTTTTTTACAAATTAATTGATACAGATAATAAGCATCCAAAAACTCACGACGTTATTCTTAGTGAATTTTTAAAAGCTCATAACTCAGAAAAAAACATCATACAGAAAAAAAATTGGGTGCACACACATCCACGTCTACTAGAAGTATAACTGACCAGAATATAATTCATGACCTCACTTTTTTTGATTGTCCGCTTGACGTGAAATGCCCCATATATTATTCGAATTTAATTATTTTTAATAATCAAAATTAAAAAATTTTATATTGTAATGCAGAAATAGAAGTTTGTTAGCATTTTCACCGAGTAAATTGGTGCGTCTATCGCTATACAATTGACCTGCGGCTATTCGCTTGCAACGCTTGAAGCAGGTGCAGATAGATGTAACGTAATGATTATGGGTAGGGACAATGCCCTTGCGCACTGCAAGCTAGTAGGTTTATTGTGCCCCTTGAATCATCTGGTGTTTTATGTGCTCAGGTATTGAATCAGACCTTTCTGCGATATTTGCATCAGGTCCTCATCACCGAGAATATGTTTCCCTAGAAACTTTGCACGTCTGTGTGCCAGGGCTGGGCAGTTTACGATAACGTGTTCCATTGTTTCATCGACCTCATTGCAGTATCTGCATGTTTTGTCGATGACCAAGCCTAGTTTGTGGAGATGGTAGTTACAAGAATAGTGGCCGGTTACGGCGCCACATAGGATTTTGAGTTGTCTTCTGCTAAGAAGTATAGCAGATTTAGCTCGTTTTGTGTTAAAGTTTAGGAATCTTTTAGAGTGTCGTAGTCCCTCAATATTGTTCCAGCATTTTTGTTTTTGTTTCTGGATCCACTTGTGGATGTCCTGTTTTAGGTCGGTTTTACCGAATCCAAACATCGGTGCAGATAGATACTTTTTAGGTACCTTTTTTTTTAACAGGAAGTAGGAACTTTGATGCCAATATTCGAAAATATTGGAATCTCGAGGAATGCGTTGCTCCGCCAGATATGCTTCAAACTGTTTTTTAAAGGCGAACTGCCTTCCAGTTCTACCCCTTGTGATAAAACTTCACAATCGTGAAAGTCCCAAAGATTATCACTGAGTTTTTCCATGATGGGAACTGTTGAACTGTTTCATTACAATCGTCATTTGCATTCAATTGTACATTTATTAAAATTAAACATCTGTGAATTTCTTCACAAGAGAAATATTTATTTTTGAAGCGAGGATCAAGTAGTGTTGAAACAAGCAACTCTGGATTTGTCTTTATGAATGCAAACCGCCTCAACAATGATTGCTTTAAGTTTTCTTTTAACATTGCAATTTCTGTGTCATCATCATCTGTTGCATCGAGCTTTAATTGCAACATAGCAATTAAAGGTATTATAATAGCTGAACTCGTAGAGTCATGAGACAAACCCAGAGTTACCTGATAAAAGGGTTTTAATACTAGTATAATACAGGGTAGGCCATTTAAAGTGGAAGGCCATTCTTGTTTTTGAAAAAAAAGAGAAAAAAAATGTTTTTTTTTGTTTTCATCTCGATATTCATTTATTTTGGTCCAAGGAGAAATTTTCTAGTTAGTTTTTGAAAATGATATCGCGTAAATGGCCACCATTAGCTTTGGCCGCAAAATGTGCCCTTTTTTCGGCATTTTCCATCACTTTTGCCAGTGTATCGGCCGATATGGCTCTTATTTCGCGGCGTATGTTGGCTCTGAGTTGAGCTAGTGTCCTTGGCTTGTTGGTGTATACCTTGGACTTCAAGTAGCCCCATAAAAAAAAGTCTGGCGGCGTCAAATCGGGTGATCTCGGTGGCCACTCATAATCGCCGTTTGGTTTTCACAATCGAGAAGTTATTTTGAATGTAAAGCTGAACAATTTCAGCACGTTCTTTTGGAGTGTACTGTTCCATGGTATAAATTGTATTGGAATGACGCTTCCAACGCGCTATGTCATTAGTCGATCTGACAGCTCTGTCAAAAGTTATAGGGTTACCAGATGCTTCCACTTTAAATAGCCTACCCTGTATTAGAGATAGTCCATTCACTAACAGTTAAAACTTCTATGCAGCCTTTTTCGGCTATATATAAATTTATTGCAGCTTTCTGCTCGTGGAGTCTGTTAAACATTAAGTATGTACTGTTCCACCTGCACACTTCTTGTATTAGTGTGTGGCTTGGCAAACCAACCATGTCTTGGTATCTTTCTAAGTACCGACAAGCCTGCTCACTTCTCTTGAAGTGTCCTACAATTTTACGGCACTTGCCTGATAAAACTTTTTGTAGTATTCAAAATGGCATCTTGAATTACGAGTTGCAAATTATGTGCCGTGCATCCAAGGTACTTTAATCCTGACTGATATTATAATCTTCTATTACATGGTTTAAGCCATTAAAAATATTTTCAGCGGTGTGATCGCAGTGCAGAACGCTCGCTGCTAATATCACTTTCAATCTTCGTGGCCCCTCCACGAAATGTACCGTAAAACTTAGCAAGGAGCACGATTTCGTGGAATTGCTCCAAATGTCGGTCGTAAAACTGATCCAATTCGCAGTTGCCACGAGATCAACGACTTTTTTTTAACTTTAGTGTACGTCTCCGGCATTAAACTCCTTCGGAAAAATTTTTCGCTCTTTTTACGATATTTAGACTGGGAACTCGGATCATAAATATTGAGGCGCTTAAAAGCGGCACCTTCGACAATATTATATGGTAGCATTTCTACTATTATGAGGTCCATTATGCTCTTGTCGATTCTTACCGCGGCTGGATGATCATCCGGGTAGCTGGCTTCAATTTTGCCCTGGATGAGATTTGGCATCGTCTCCTGGACTTTGCTGCTGCTGCTTGTTTCTTCTGTCTTACGTTTTCTACTGCCACTGCTTCCACAAAACTCCTTCTGCATCTTCTCATATGCCTTCCAATCATCGTTGTGCGCTGACTCCAAATGTTTCTTAATGTTAGAGGTGGTTTGTTGTTTTTTAACCGCACTGCACAGTGAAATTTCTTTTCAGCAAACTTTACACTTGGCCGTGGTTATTAGCCGTTCAAAATACTTTCAAATCGGGGTTAGTTGCGACATAATTCCTGTAAGAGCCTTTTTAAAAATTTGTACAATAATTAAAGCAATTACTTACCAATAACACAATGAAACCATCCGTAAGCGCTACTTTATCTTTATTTTCAGGGGTTACCGGCAGACGCGTGAAAAAAAATTTACAATGTACACATAAAATTTCATAAAAATTGCTCATTCATTTGGCACATGTAATTAACAAAAGACCCACTAGCCAATAAAGCTGAACAAGGTGTTGATGTAACAAAAATAGATTAAAAATATCTGTAAAATATTGTCCCCTATAATATTTGTCACAAAATCAAACAAATCTAGGGAGAAAACCCCTACTCTGGCAACACTGGGTTGTAACGTATAATAAAAATGTAATAAATATACAAAGCGAGATATAAAAACGAAACAGTGCGATTCAGCTGAAAATAAAAAAAACAAGAATTTAAAGCAGGAAAATGGGCCAATATGCCATCGACCAAAAAAAAACCGATGCCGAATCTTTTTTTTTTGGCCGATCCCGATACCAACTTTATTGGCAGATACTAGCCGATGCCGATTAATCGGTCGGACTCTAATGAAATCTTTATTTGAGTCGATAGAACGATCTATGTAATTCAATATTTAACACGCATCCGTCGTTTGTGTCAATTTGACACAATTTTCGAATTCAAACTGTCATTGCGCCTTTATTTTTTCACGAAATTGAATGAGATGTTTGCTCACTGACTAATTTTCGACGAAATTTCGAAAAATCATATGCCTAAAGTGTTTACATGCTTAGGGGCGTAGCAACAAAAAAAGTTACGAAATAGTCGCTAGTGTGTCAATTTCACACATATGAAAAAAACACACACAATTTGTTTACGCGTCAGTTGTATTTCGTGTATTTAGAAAGTTTTCGGGATTTTTACATTGCCTTGCGCGTTTCTTATAGTTGTAGAATAGAATAGCGTTTGTCTACATTTCTTTTGTTCATAGAGCCTATTGAGCAAACTGTTGTTGATATGACCAACTTATATGGCTCACGTAAAAATGCTGGAAGAAGGTTGATGTTTGCACGATGCGTGCGTACTATAGGATATTGCTGCTTGTTGGTGTATACCGGTCACATGCTGCATGTGTGCCTGAGTTGTGGAATTCAAAAACTAAACGGCCAATTGTGCTTCGTCTTGCAGTGAAATTGAAGCAACGGCCAAAAGAACTTTCGTCGACGCCTGTTTTTGCTCGAACTGGGCCATTCACTTGTGGTACCACAGAACGTGGTGGAACAGCAAGAACGCAGACCCAGAAGTGAGTCTGCTATGTCTGTGGTTAATCAAATTTGTGATGTTCCATCACCATTACAACAGCTTCTGGAAACACCTGGACCATCGCTGCACGGCTTGGCGCATCATACGCCTTCCAAGAAGCGCGCAAGGTGTCACATATGTCCGCAAGTACGGAGTGCCTATATTCATTCCGTTGAATGTGACAGATGCAAAAAGAAAGTTTGTCCGGAGCACCGTTTCATTATATGGAAACATGTGAAGCGCAATGATTTCTTTACTTCAGTTTTTGGCATTGTATAACAATAAAATTATTAACACATACTAAAAAACAAATTAAACTGTGTCTATTTCTTTCTGCATATCTGTGTTCAAAAGCAATAACCGCTTAAGGCGACTTAAGAAAAAATTGAGTTATGGGTGCCACCACGGTCCCATGACTGCGCTCTACGTTCGTGTAAAATCGGGGAGTTTGTAACTTTAAAATAAAAAAAGTTTTTAATAAAAACCTATTCGCATTCCCAAAATGAAAACACTACGCGCTAAAACTTTAAAACGAGATTGCTCGAAACAGCAATTTTCGACTTAAGCGGTTATTGCTTTTGACCACAGATATATTGTGTCAGGCAAAACAAAAATAAACTTCCCCTCCCTTTTCCTTTTTAACTACTACGTTGCAATGCTATTTTTTGATGTTGTGTCAAATTGACACACAAACGACTCTTTCGTAACTTTTTGTTAAAGACGGACGGAGGCGGCCAAGTGACCGGCCTCAAACGTGAAATAAACTGTTCAGTGAGCTCGCCTCAATTAGGCCATTGTTTCGCGTGCTGTGTAGCATGTGGCACCGTCTTGTCCGCACTCTACGTATGCGTGTTGGTGGTTTAACGTCCAAAAATGTAAATTTGATGCGAAATTTAGTCACAAGATTCCGAATAGCCGCCTCAGAAGGTCGCAGGAGGATCTATTGTACCTCCTACAATTTTAAGAATTCATCCCCTAGACCTACCGCCCTAATGAAACTTAGTAGCTCGCGGGGGTTTCGGTGCTTGACGTCCTCTTCTGCAAGCCGAAACTGGTCCAGGTAACGCAACCTGCTGCGACAAGCTGCATTGCAGTGCAATATGATGTGTGCAATGTGACCGGAGACGCTAGTCCAGTGTTCTGGATTCCTAGTCCTTTCGTCAAGTTTTAGTGACTCCGTTATGGCGCTTTTGCCCAGTCCAATAAAGGGTTCAGGTCCTAGGCGGGCGTGGCTACCGCGGTTCTAGCGAGGCTGTCTGCATCCTCGTTTCCTTCAATACCTTCACCTGGTTTCATCTGCCCAGCGCATTCAATACCTCAATGCATTCCAGCACTAATCCTGAGGTTATCTCATATGAGATTAGTGCTTTGACGGCTGCTTGGCTGTCGGAGCAGATTTTCGATCCGTCCAGAACTGGCAGTCCTTCCAGGCCCAGTCTACTTTATTGCTCATATGAACTCCGAAGTGCTTTTCGTAGTTATATGTTCTTGTTATTGTATCCATCGGATACAAAACATATGGGTTACTAGTGTAAAGCCCATCTAAGACTGTATGCCTAAGGATGCCGATCCTCCCCTTTACTGGTGCTGGCCAGTCCAAGGATTGTACGCTTGGCCACCATCTCAATTGCTACGTGCAATGGCGTTTTGTTAAGTATCACCTCCAGTGCCGCCGTGCGACAGGTTCTCATAGCTCCTGTGATGCATGTGCACGCAAGTCGCTGGACCTTGTCGAGTTTTTTCCTTACTGTCGTGGCTCTTGGGACCTATGCCACTGATGCATGTGTGAGTACTGGCCTCACAATCATGGTATACATCAATTTTAGTATGCTCGGTTTACATCCCAAGTTTTGCCTGCTAAGGATCTGCATACCATGACTTGCTTTACTGATAACTGCCTCTGCGTGTAGAGTAACTTCGAGTCTAGTGTTACACCTAGGTACTTCACCTCTCGTTTATAAGCTATGTTCTTTCCCAGGAAGCGTTTTGTCCGTATTCCATGTAAAAAATACTATGGTGATTTTGTCCGGGTTTATTCGCAGGTCTACTCGGGCACGCCATTCTTAGGTTATTTTTAAGCCTCTGGATTATGTCGCAGAGTAATAATTTAATAATTGATTGGCACGACAGCCCGCTTACGCGAGACTAAGGCCTAGCTTCCCGCAACCACCCGTGTTGTGCGTGTGAATTTTGTACGCGGGTGGAAGGGACCTACAGTTTTATGCCGGTTCCGAACGGCAGGTTGGGAGCTTTTTCATAGGCAATTTTTACTCTCAGAGGTTTGCCATTTCCAGCTGAGAGGACAGCCACTGATAGAGAAAACGAGTTTTTTTAGGTGTTACTACATGCAGTATTCGATCTTGCGTCGATCTGCATGCGACTCGTTGGACCGCGCACTAACCAACTGAGCCACGGCGGCTGCAGGTGGCGCTATTTATTTGATCAAGAAAACGATGGATCGATGTGTATGTGTACGAATCTTGCAGGAAATCGTGCTACCGTATGTCCGTGAAAAAACGCCAATGCTTTGGGTCTTCCAACAGGATTATAACCTAAAGCATACAAGAAAGGTCGCACGAAAGGGGCTTCGCAAGAGCAGGATTAGGGTTATGGAAAGGCTCGCACAATCACCAGACTTCCATGCAATTAAAAATTTGTGGTGTGACGTGAAGAGAGCAGTTGCTCACAATAATCCTTTAAATAATAATCAACTTTGAGAACAGTAGAGCACGCCCCTAGAGAAAGATCTGAAAATTTGGTTAATTCAATGCATCGGCTCTGTGCTGCAGTAATAGCGAACAACAGTCACGCAACTAAATATGAATTTGAAGAAAAATTACGTTATTACTATTTAACCATTAAATCTTTTAAAATGAAACACAATTTTTGCTTCATTTTTATGAAAGTAAAGCGAACTACTATTTTTTTGACCGTCCATATGTTGGAGCTTTTGGCGCATTTAATTTAAATCAAACCAAACTGAGTTTAATTCTTAAGTTTTCTTTTATGATTGCATTGTTAACACATATAACACTTCGTTCAATAATGTGTGTGACTAACTAATTAAAACACATTTTTTTGCCAAAATTCGTTTTTATTCATCAACATAGTCCCCTTTTAGGGAGATACAATCATTCCAACGCTTTTCCAATCTTTCGATACCGCCTTTGTAGAACGATTTTTCTTTGCCTTCAAAATAGGCGTTAGTTTCGGCGATTACTTCATCATTTGAGCCAAATCTCTTACCACGGAGCATCCTTTCGAGGTCTGCGAAGAGCCAGTAGTCGCTGGGGGCCAGATCTGGAGAATACGGGGGATGAGGAAGCAATTCGAAGCCCAATTCATGCATTTTTGCCATCGTTTTCATCGACTTGTGACACGGTGCATTGTCTTGGTGAAACAACACTTTTTTCTTCTTCATATGGGGCCGCTTAATCGCGATTTCTTCTTTCAAACGTTCCAACAACGCTATATAATAGTCGCTATTGATTGTTTTCCCTTTCTCAAGATAGTCGATGAATATTATTCCGTGCACATCCCAAAATACTGACGCCATAACCTTGCCAGCCGATGTTTGTGCCTTTGGACGCTTTGGGCGGCTTTCACCGGTTACATGCCACTCAGCAGACTGCCGATTTGACTCTGGAGTGAAATGGTGGATCCATGTTTCATCCATTGTGATGTACCGACGCAAAAACTCCGACTTGTTGCGCGTAAACATGTCCAAACAGCTCTTTGAATCATCGATTCGTTGTTGTTTTTGCTCCGGTGTGAGCAAACGCGGCACCCATTTCGAAAACACCTTTTTCATAACCAAATGTTCGTGTATTATGGTACACTGCCTGCTGATATCTTTCGAATGTCAGCAATCTCCCCCACTTTCACTTTACGGTCGGACATAATGATTTTCAGTGTTTTTTCAACGTTTTCCGGAATAACAGCGTCATTTGGCCGTCCAGTAGATGGAATGTCATCGGTGTCTGTACGACCACGTTTGAATTCGGCATACCAATAACAAATGGTTCTTTTTGATGGAGTAGAGTCCGAATAATGTTTTTCAAGCCATTCCTGGCATTGAACAGTATTTTTTTCATTAATAAACAATGATAAATCAGCACACGGAATTGCTTTGAATTCATTTTTTTTTTTAACTCAAAAGTAGTGTCACTTAAAGCACTGTAACTTGTAAACTAATGGTCGGATTGACATATAATTTTGACAGTAAGCCTAAAAAGGTTCACAATTTCGAAAAAAAATATTGATTTAGTATTAGTGCCGCCATCTATGTGTCAGTCACACACATTATTGAACGAAGTGTTAACTTGTTAAAAAAAATACAAAGTAAGTATTTGTAAAGAAAAGCAGATTATTTTTTCTTAATTTTCTTTTCGTTGCACGCGTACTACTATTATTTTCACCGCAACTGTACCTACAGTGCGTTTTAAAATAAAGTGTTGCTAATAAAACTCAAAAGGAGGTATAGTAATGAATTATATATATTTTCTAAAAGGCTGTGCAAATATCTTTTTCGCATTATTATCAATACTTTGTCCAGTCTCCGTAGTTGTCAATAATACCAGGTATGCGCCTATGAAACGGTAACGACATCTAGCGGTAAATAGCCGAATATTTATTAACTTCGGAACCATACCAAATCTCATGTTTACTTCTTCTGTCATATGTCAACAATATTCAGTTCACAATTTGTCAAGTTTCATCCAACAACGTATTGTTTGACGCTGCGGAAAATGTCGGATTACGTGCCTACAAATTACGATTTGCGGACACAGTTAATTTTGTGCTACCATTTGAAGAAAAAAACCTAAAACCTGGTGAAACGGTTAACGGTGAACGTTACCAACAACAATTGGCCGATTTGAACCGTGCTATACGCCAAAAACGCCCAGAATATGAAGCCAGGCAACACAAAGTGATTTTCTTCGATGACAACGCACCACCACACCGCACTAGAGCCACCAAAGAATTGGTTGCATCGTACAACTGGGAAGCTCTTGCTCATGCGGCTTACTCACCAGACTTGGCGCCTTCGGATTATCACATGTTCGCATCGATGGGCCACGCATTAACGGAACAGCGCTTCAATTCTCACGCAGAAGCCAAAAAATGGATCGATGATTGGTTTCAGGCAAAAGACGAAACATTTTTTTGGCGAGGCATCCATAAATTGCCTGAGAGATGGGAAAAATGTGTAGCTAGCGATGGCCATTACTTTGAAGAATAAAATTGTAATCATTTCCTCACAATAAACGTGTTTTTTCAAAAATAATTACCGGTTTCATAGGTAATTTGTAGCTGATTGAAAAATCATGCATGCGCCGTACTCGTTGCGTTGTTCGTACAAACGACAAGTCGCCAATGGCGTCTGCGCGATGAGTAAGGGTTGATATGGGTAATATGTTTGATAGGGAAATTTATATTTTTTTGGGTTCGCGTTTGCGATCCTTAGAATTTGTAAGTGAATCCAATTGGTTGGCAACATTGCTAACTGAAAAGGAGGCCATGTGTTTATTCATCGAAGCGTACGAGTTACGTCACAGGCAATATCCAGCGATAAGATTCGATAGCTTGACATCTTTGTTATAATTTTGGTTTAATTTTTTAGCGTACTCCAATGAAAACCCTCTCGAAATCAGTTTTGATGCCAAAATAAGTTGTTTTGTTGTTGCTATTCTTTTTCCTCTAAGCTTTTGCTTCATTAAGGACCAAAAATTTTCGATTAGGTTTGCATCTGGACTTTGAGATTTAGTGTTTCCACACCAAATATTCTCTGGCCCATTTCAGACGATTTTCCACATGTTTTTACCCAATAGCGATTTCAACATGGTACTTCTATGAAGAATGCCCGATTTCAGACGCCTGCGTCGGATAGTGGTTGTTTATACTTCGACTCTCTTCTACGATAATCTTTCTTACGTTTGCTTCAGGCTAAGAGTTGGAGTGTTATCAAATCGACTGACCCACTTCCTCACAAATGAAACTGATATTTTCGTATATTTGCAAGTTGTGAAGGTTTCATTTTTGGACCCTTTGATTGATTTACCAGAAACACTACTTCGAAGCGTTTTTTAACTTAGCATTCATTTGTAGTTCTTGATATTTCCGCGAAAACTTGTACCCAACTAAGAAAACAGAATATGCGAAAACGGTATTTTAGTATAGAAGATAATCTGATATTAAAACCATGGCAAACTTCTACAGTTAAAATGATATGGTCAACACTTAATTTTGAAACGCACTGTATATCTTTTCAACATCAGGTTTCCTAAGTGACCATGAATCTAAAAACTTACCTTTCGAGCGGTCTTCGCCAATTTAGCTGTCAACTCTTAACAATGCCCAAATCATCACTCTGTTGATAACTTTTAGCTACAATTTTGGTAGAAAATTCCTCTCCCCACAGCGATCAAGCGATCGATAACGTTTCTTGCGCTATTTCTTGAAATACATTTTCGTACACGGGTAGTTAAGAGCCCTTGCAAGTCTAGATATAAATAAGGCTTCAGGGCTGAATTGCACTCCATCAATTCTTAAAAAAACGGGATACTTTACTGTTCTGCTCATTATATTTAATGTTTTTAGCATGTCATAAAATACAGGTGTATTTCCGTCATGTTGGAAAATGACAAATGCTGAAATTTTCAAAGGCAATACCACTGACGACTCCTCTGTAATGCGATACGAAAGTGAGTTGCGATGCGAAAGTCAATCGATACTCTGTATCGCTTTCGCATCATGGAAAAACGGCCCTTATTTTGTTTCGAGAGTAAGTTGGCATTACTAGCCAAACACTAAAAAGGAAACAATCGCATTTTTTTACAGTTAAAACCGAAATACACAGTGCTACAAATGCGAAAGGGGAAAATCGAAATGCGAAAGTAGAAAAATTCAATGCGATTGTCGGATTTCAGAGTACTAAGTGTGCGAATGCGATACATTTTATATTCGCATCGCATTAGAGAGTAGCCCTCCAGGCAATTGCGAGCATTGTAAACTTCTGTTTGGAACACAATACACCCATACCTCACTTTGCGTCGTGATTAATTAATTTAATTGATTGGCACGACAGCCCGCTTACGCGAGACTAAGGCCTAACTTCCCGCAACCACCCATGTTGTGCGTGTGAATTTTGTACGCGGGTGGAAGGGACCTACAGTTTTTATGCCGGTTCCGAACGGCAGGTTGGGAGCTTTTTCATAGGCAATTTTTACTCTCAGAGGTTTGCCATTTCCAGCTGAGAGGACAGCCACCGAAAGAGAAAACGAGTTTCCCGTTATTTTTTTTTTTTTTAGGTGTTACTACATGCAGAATTCGAACTTGCGTCGCTCTGCATGCGACTCGCTGGACCGCGCACTAACCAACTGAGCCACGGCGGCTTGCGTGGTGATTACGTTCCAAAAAAATACGACGCGAAGTGAATTATGATTTTCTCTAGCAAACCATGTAAAGATCGAAGATAGGTTCCAGGGTTACGAAAATACTAATTTTTAAAAAGAAAATTGAACAAAGTAAACATTTAAAAAACAAAAATAATATACAATTTTATTACATACATACAAGAACCAAAAAAAAACAAATTTAATTAAAACAAAATAAAATATTCAATTAATTTATAAGAACAAAATAAAAATTAATCACTGTCTGATGAGTCCATAGTGGCTGTTGTCGTAAGTCGGCTTTCTTTCACAAAAGTTAGAAAGGGAATCCCCGAGTTTTGATGGCATGGCGCAATTAGAAACAAAAGTCGTGCCATCTTAGAAAAAAAAAAATTAAAGACTCGAACCCAAAACAACGCATCTTCGAAAATCTAACGACGCACAGTGAAAATTAGTACTAATTCAGCAGCGACGCAACTTCGAAAAAACACAAAACGAAACGACGCATAGCGCGGTATGGGTGCATACTGGTAACTGACCGCTAAAACGACTTTCGAAGACAGCGATCGACGGGAATCATTGTGTTCTAATAATTTCAAGCTCAGATATACGACATTCGGCAGGTAAAGTAGCGTGTATTTCTACACGACCGATACCTATCGTGTTGTTGCCATAATTTTGCCGTTATTTAAAAAATATAAAATAAAATATCAAAAGCAAAAATGAATTCGGAACTAATTGAATTTAGCGCCTTACAAGCACTTATACAAAAGCGAACACAGCAGAAGAAGCGAATTTTTAGAACCCGAAGGGAACACTTCAAAGAATGGAGCGAAAGTGAATTTTTAATGCGCTTTCGCGTTTCAAAGCAAACTGCCCAAACTATTTCGCAGAAAATTGAGGGGAAATTAAGACCTCGTATTTGGAACGAAGATTTAGTGTGTCGCGCGACCCACCGCTCTGGAGATTAAACTCCGCCGCAATGTTCCATGTTTGAAGCTACGGTACATGTCGGTAAATCAGTATTAATAACAAATGATTCCGTGTTTCGTTGATGTTAACATAGGATACGGGGCATTTCACGTCAAGCGGACAACCAAAAAAAAGTGAGGTCGTGAAATTTGTTTATATTCTGGTCAGTTATAGTTCTAGTAGACGTGGATGTGTACACCCAATTTTTTTTCCGTATGATGTTTTTTGCTGAGTTATGAGCTTTTAAAAATTCACTAAGAATAAAGTCATGAATTTTTCGATGCTTATTATCTGTATCAATTAAATTGTAAAAAAACTAAAAAGTATTGTTTCTGATAGTAAAAAAGTTGTTGTTTTGTTTGTGGTCGAATTCTAAATTTTAATTTTTTTACGTATAGTAAACCGGAAGTGAAAATTTCAAATCGATGGTTGAGTAGGTAAGACAGGCGGCTTGCTGGTTCTCAGCAAGTACACTCGGAGGCCCAAAGACCCATTGTGATGGTTGAGTAACTTCGACACTTTTTTTTTATTCTTTTAACTTAAATTAAAGCTTTAAATGTACTAATTCTCCACAAAAAAACTTAAAACGTGATCTCCAACCGTTTAAGACTTAGAGCACATACAGTATATACACATAGCTGAAAACAATGGATTTTATGTAATTTTGTGTAATTAAAACAAAAAGTGTCGAAGTTTTTCAAACATCGATTTGAAATTTTCACTTCCGGTTTACTATACGTAAAAAAAAATTAAAATTTAAAATTCGACAAAAACAAAAAAACAACAACTTTTTTACTATCAGAAACAATACTTTTTAGTTTTTTTTACAAATTAATTGATACAGATAATAAGCATCCATAGTATAATAATAAAGTAGTCTAACCTGAGAGAGTATTTCTAATGTATTTCTATTTTGTTTACAAAAATTGGCAGAAAATTTTATGAACAGAGTTTTGAAAATATTTTGTGTCAAATCAATATGAGTTTATGTTTTCTTTTGACAAATTTTGTACATCAAAATGAAATATTGTGAAAGAAATTTCAAAAAATTTGTACTTAAAAGAGGGGAGAGTTCAGGTTAGACTACTTTATAATTATACTATGATAAGCATCGAAAAATTCGTGACTTTTTAAAAGCTCATAACTCAGCAAAAAAACATCATACGGAAAAAAATTGGGTGTACACATCCACGTCTACTAGAAGTATAACTGACCAGAATATAAACAAAATTAATTTTTTTGGGTTGTCCGCTTGACGTGAAATGCCCCATATATAAGATTGGCCACGCCCACCTGATATGCCTTTTCACCACGCCCACTATAATAACAAATCAGTACATGTCTGTAGATCAGTATTAATATCAAATGATTCCGTGTTTCATTGATGTTAACATGGGATATATAAGAATGACCACGCCCACCTGATATGCCTTTTCGCTACGCCCACTATAATAAATGAATGACACTAAAACTCAAAAACTAGACAGCCGGCTATTTGAATTTTTCACGGAATGTTCGTCTTCAGTAAGTCTCGGTAAACCACATAGTGCGAATACGACCCGATACCTCCCATACAACTTATATTTTCAATATGGAATATTTTCGTAATGAGAAGTCGGACAGCATTAAAATTTGGTGCAGGGCCACCGTTTAGATGTGCCGTTTCACTGATAAAACTTTGTGAGCGTTGGACAAGGGGCGTGGCACTTTTTAAGCAACTCAAATGTTTTGAATATCTGTGGAACTACAAATCACCCATCAAAGATTTAAGATCTAGATGTGCCCTTCGACATGGGAATGGGGTGGGTATTGGACGAGGGACATAGCGCCGCCCATAGAACCCAAATTTTTAATGTGGAATAGCTTCGGAACAATAAGTTGGAAAGCTTTGAAGTTTTGTATACCATCGTGTCATAGATGTGCCATTCTACTATTTTATGGGCGTTGAACAAGGGGCGCGTCATATTTTTTGTGACTGAAATTTCCCGCTTATGAAGTCGCATATCAATGAAACCGAGTCACACCCTTCGACTGGAGGAATTGGGCATTACATAAAAGAGGCGTGGCATCGCCCATAGCGTGTAGTATGAAGAAACTTGATTTATTTGGCCCATTGACTTCAAGCTTGCGTGCAAAGCCGCAGGGCCCTACTAGTAGATTTATAATAATAAAAATAAAAAATGAAAAAATAATGTGCAGTTTTTAATTTTTCATTTTTGTGTTATTTATGTTGAATATGTAACAAACAAATGTATATTACCTACAGCCCTCCGAATCCATGAATGAATCCATTCGTTTATATTTTCTACGGCATCGGCGGATTCTTGTCCTTCCGGCCAATTTATCGGCATTGGTCAGTGGGAGTGGGTCGGACTCTAATATTTTATATTCGCAGTATTTCGAAAATGCATGTTTTGTTTTTGTATCTGTATCAAATTTACTACAAATATCAAATTTGTTCAACATATACAACACAAGACAATGCCACATATCGCGAAAACCCTCTGTTAGCAGTAATTGTGATGAACCCTTCACGTACAAAAACTTTACAATATTCAATATCGATATATCTGCCGGTATAGATAGAATATATTATTAGCTCGTCAATTAATGTTAAATGTTTTTATTTGCAGGTTACAATGTGGCACATCGAAAGCGAAAAGCAGGTACAGTTGGGTTCCCACATCGCCTTACAAAAGAAGATGCGATGAAGTGGTTCCAACAGAAGTATGATGGCATCATTCTTAATAGCAAAAAGTAAAAGTAATCTGAAAATACATTGGATGAATAAAATAAAATGTTTAACCTAAAAATTATCTTTAAATTACTCGGAAACTTCAACGTAAGTACAAACAGAAGTCTTTTGTTTTGAAGTCCTCAATAGTTTATGAATTGAAGCATGTAATGTTTGCAGTTGATAAAAACTTCCCTGCAGGAGAAAAGTAGTCAGTTGACAAAAGTAACTAATTCTAAACTACTAATTTGTAGCTAATTGAAAAATCATGCATGGCTACACAGTTCACGAGCGCATTACAAACGACAAGTCGCCAATGGCGTCTGCGCGTTGATATGGGTAATATGTTTGATAGGGAAATTTATATTTTTTTGGGTTCGCGTTTGCGATCCTTAGAATTTGTAAGTGAATCCAATTGGTTGGGAACATTCCTAACTGGAAAGGAGGCCATGTGTTTATTCGTCGAAGCGTACGAGTTACGTCACAGGCAATGTCCAGCGATAAGATTCGATCCTCTACATTTCCAGCTCCTAAACAAACAGGAGATAACTTTGCAATAAATTGGGCAACATAAATAAATGTAACCCGAGTAGTCCAAATGTTGTAAACCATCCAAACAATCCTAAGCCAACTGATAAGAATTGTTTGGATGAGTCGTAAAAGAAGGGACTGCATTAAATAGAGATAAGAGGAATGTCTTAAGACAAACAAAAATTATTATTTAACCCTCATCGGTCCCTCGAGAAATACATCTAATCGGTCCCATTGTATGCGCGCGCATACACATATATTTTTAATTTTAAAAAAGCTAAAAAAAAATTAACAACCATTTATGTTTTGTGATTTTGTATGTTTATTACTATTGATTACTATCATATGAGCCGTTCAGTGCACAAAGTAATTAACTCCACTTTTTGAAAAATCTTAAATTTAAGTGTCAAAGCACTTGGTTTAGTCATAACATTTTATATTTATTAAAACTTTCCTGAATAGTAAAGATTAACACCATTAAACGACAAACTTTTTTTGGCCATTGAATAATAAGTTATTTAATTCAGAAGCCATTTTGATTAACTCCATCCTCTTATGTAAATCGTTTCAATTCAAATGCACGTATTTTCTTTCGACTTAGAAGAAGCGTTAGCCTTTCCTAAACTGACCACATCTGTAGCTTATTATAAGCGAAATTTATATGTTTATAGTTTCGGATGTCATGAATTCAGTAAAAATATAAGCCACGTGTTTGTTTGGCCAGAAACTGAAGGATCTCGTGGGTCTCAAGAAATTTGATCGTGTCTAACAAAGTACATAAAAACTTTTGCTGCAAACTTTGAAAAAATAATAACATATTCAGATTCGTGTACTGGGCAAAATAGAAATATTAAAGCTGTCTTAAGTTTATTGAAACTTGTCCATAGTACGGAAATAAGAGCTGAGTCAATTGAGATGAAATTTTTGGTAAATGGTCACAGCTATTTACTTAATGACTCAGATTTTGCCATTATTGAGTCACATGCGAAAAAAATTCAAAACATTTATTTACCAGATGATTGGTACAATATAATCAAAACATGTAAAAAGAAAGCGCCATTTCATGTAATCCAAATTACCCACCAAGATTTTTTTCAACAAAACCTTTAGAACAATCAATCATTAACAGAAAAGTAACCGTCACAGGATTTCCAGTAAATTGGCTTAAAATACGCTGCATAAAGTTAGAACGGTCCAAACCTCATGTCATACAATTACAATATGACTTTAACCCTCAGAGGCCATACCTCTTCCCAGTAACGTAAATCCCATACGGGTGCAAATCTGGTTTCCACGATTTTAATTGTTTATTTGTTTTGGCATATGTGATAAATTTATAAGAATCTATATTATTCTGGGGTGAAATTTTTTGGGGAATCCGAATATGCTATCAGAAAAACCGTCGGAGTAATTTAACACATAAAAAAATGACAGTTTTTAAATAAACTTTTTTGACATTTTCTTTTTTGCCAAAAAATTGTACTTTCTTTACAAAGAATGATAGATCAATGAAACTTGGGGAAAATGACAACGGATGCTTGAATAACAATAAAAAAAATTACTCATTTCATAAATCATATTTTAAGTATTTTTAACAGGTCCTTGAAAAATTGGGAAATTGGGCAAATTGGGATTTACAACACTTTTCGGTGTTCTAAGCAAATCAGCTATGGAGCGAATGATGTCGAACTTTTGCTCGATGGTTAAGCCAGTGTATCGACATAATTCCCGTACAACACAGATGGCGCTGAAGTGCGTATTCTAGCAGAGAGAGTTATCCGAAATTTTCGGCCTGCCCGATTTGCACCCGTATGGCCTCTCAGGGTTAACCCTCCATTACTATCGTCTATTTCATAACGCCATTACTAACCATGGGTGTAATCCACCCACAACTTTTGATTATCCGTTTTACTTATCCATTGAGGTAAAATAAACAAAAACCAAATTTTTTCATAATCAGAGCATCAAAACATTTAAAAGAAAAAATAAATTGCATAATTTTGTTAATTCATTTTTTTAATAAAAACATTTGTTTATGTACACTTCATTTAAAAAAAAGAAATAATAAGACAAGTATTTTGTCATAAGAATATTGTATTACGGTATGCCTACGTTTAAAAATAGTTTAAATGTTCTACACCTGAATGTTTCTGATTGACGTGACGGCGACCGAGAAAATTAAAGGCGACGGGGTTTTGCTTGGGCAGTGCAGTGGGGGTTTTATTCAATGTGCGTGTGCACAGCGCTGATCATTCTTAACGACTAATTGTACAAATTGAGCTTAGAACTAAGGGAGTCGGAAAAGGGGAGAACAATTCATTTTTGGAAAGGGAAGAAAGTGGGTGGAGGAAGAAGAGAAGATAGCGTGTGTGGTTGTGTGTGTGCATGTGGATCGTGTGCGTGTGGGAGGTGAAGTGAGCCGCCGACTCAGAGATCAATCAGATTCTCTTCGTCGGCGGTCTCAACATCGCGCCCCCCTTGCACGAGTGCAACTTGAAGTGCGTGGCCCAACTGCTGCAGCGTAGCAACCGCCGTCTTCAAAAGCTGCTGCTTCGTGACTGCCCGGTGACCCTTGCTGTTGACCCGGTTGGTCGTCGCGGCCGCCTTCTGTCTCGTCGTCTTGCGCGGCGGCTGGCCCTGGCTGCACCGACATGCGGCCTTAGGCGGCTGCGCCTGTGGGCGTCTGGTCGTGGCTGTGGTTTGGCGCCGCGCCGGTGGGGCCGGTTGAGGCGCTACTTGGCGTCTAGCCGGTGTTTGGCGCCGCGTTGCTGGTGCCGGTTTGCTTGGTCGTCGTGCCACCCCGACCCGCTGGTGTGCCGGCATGGCCCGGTGCAGCATGGTGTGGTGACCCAGCCCACACTTGTAGCAGCTGGCCGTGGACGAACACTCGCCCGTCGTGTGGGACCTGGCAAAACAATTGACGCAGTACCGGTTCCGGCGTACTGCGTTGAGCCTCTCCGGCGGCGTCATCCGTCGGAACGCCGAGCAGTAGCGCAAAGGGTGGGGGCGCTCGCAAATCACGCACTGGCGGAGGGCCTCCTTCTTGGACTCGGCGTCTGGAATATAAAGATTATTAGCTCTGAGTGATGGTGAAGTTGAAAGTTGTGGAGGAGTGGGAAATGGAGTATACTTCTACGGCTATGAGGGGGGGTAACACGCAAAGTTTCACAATGGGACGTGTCAAAACTCCATTTTGGGTTTGGACGTCAGCGACTCAGATATGATTATCCGCCCCCCGATAGAGTTTAATGATGCGCCCGAGGCGCCACTCGTGGGGAGGAAGGAGATCGTCTTTAACGACGACGAGCTGGCCTTCAGAGACCTCCGTCTGGGGGTACTTCCATTTTTGTCGCTTATGGAGTTATTTAAGATACTCCTCCCGCCATCGTCTACTGAATTGGTGATGAAGCACCTTCAGCGATTGGCAAGTGAGAGACTCTCCGCGGTGGGTTCAGGGGGTGCTAGTAACGGGGCTCCGCGGTGAAAGTGGCCTGGAGTTAAGGCCTGAAGATCGGCGGGGTCTTGCGACATTGGGGAGAGTGGCCGCGAATTAAGGACCGCTTCAATGCGAATGAGGAGGGTTAAAAATTCCTCGGAAGTAAACTTATGAGTGCCGGCGACTTTGGTCAGGTGGGTTTTGAAGCTTTTCACTCCAGCTTCCCAAAGACCCTCCATATGGGGAGCACCAGGGGGAATAAACTGCCACTCGAGACCATGAGTGACATATTTATTTGCGATGTCGACTGACGTTTCTTTCAGAAATCGCACGAGATCTTTCTTATGGCACGTTGTGCACCAATAAACGTTCTGCCATTGTCTGACATTATTTTGCTGGGGAGGCTTCGTCGGCCGACGAATCTTGCAAAAGCAGCTCGAAATGCGTCAGTGGTGAGATCTGAGCAGAGTTCGAGATGAATCGCTTTGGTGGAGAAGCAGACGCAGACATAGGCTTTCAAAAAGGCAGCACGACGGAGATTGGATGACTTTACTTGAAAAGGGCCAGCAAAGTCGACTCCCGTGATGGAGAAAGGTAACGAGAATGTACACCGCTCGGGAGGGAGAGCGGCCATTATTTGAGACCGTACGCGCTGCTTATAAATGGTGCAGGTCTTGCATTGAAAAATGCATTTCTTGACCTTGATTTTCAGCCGGGGAATATAATATTCTTGCTGAACCATACGGACCATTAGCTGTTTCTCTGCATGCAAGAGGATGCTATGCAGAAAGTCCAAATACAACGTGCAGAGACGAGAGTTATCGGGAATGATAATTGGGTGTCGCTCATTACACAGGGCAACAAATTTCGACTTTTGGTCGGCTTTTCTGGGTTTGACATCAGTTCTAGGGTAATTGGGTACCGCTGATTTCGAATCCGCAAACCGTTTTTAAAACTTAGTTTCCGTTTTCGCAAAAAATGGGCGTGTCACTTTTTCGGATTTTCCCTATCTTTTTTCACGATTTCTAAACCAATAAACCGGTTGACGTGATTTTCACTTTGTGGCATTTACAACACCTCACGGCTTCTTTTCCAATGTAATTTATTTTTATAGGTTTTACGATTCCGCGGTAATTGGACCTCAAAGTCGGAAAATATGGAATTTCAAGGCGTTTTCTTGGATGGTCAAAAACATGCACATTTTTCTTAAATCTATTAATGAGTTAGGTGTTAAATGAAAGCGGAAACATCAAATAATACAACGCAGACAATTTATTTGGCGTGGTTCCCATTATTATCGAAATAATAGGAAAAATGTGCCATCGTGATTTTCATCAATTTTCACACTTTTTCCTTAAAAAAATTAGAGCCTCAAAATATGCACAGATTTTTATTTTTTTTTTAATAAACAACAGTTTTTTGGTTTGTTGCATGATACAATAAAATACAGGTAGATTCATAAAGACAGATAAGAAGAAAATTGACAAATGAGAAAAAAATTTGTTCTACTACTCTTTTCATTTTTGCCATAGGGCTGTAAATTTGTGGCTATCAGTTTAAGTAGTAACGTATCATAAAAATACTTTAAGAATTAATGTATTTTCTAAATGTTTGCGCGGTGACCGACAGAAAAAAGAAGGCAGTTTTTTGGGTTGAAGCGTGGTGGTGTCTTTTATTAAGTAAGAAATAGCAGGTAGGTGCAGGCGAGTTGTGGTGCTAGGTGCAGGCGAGTTGTGGTGCTCGGCGCAGGCGAGTTGTGGTGCTAGGTGCAGGCGAGTTGTGGTGCTAGGTGCAGGCGAGTCGTGGTGCTAGGTGCAGGCGAGTCGTGGTGCTAGGTGCAGGCGAGTCGTGGTGCTAGGTGCAGGCGAGTTGTGGTGCTCGGCGCAGGCGAGTTGTGGTGCTAGGTGCAGGCGAGTTGTGGTGCTCGGCGCAGGCGAGTCGTGGTGCTAGGTGCAGGCGAGTCGTGGTGCTAGTGCAGGCGAGTCGTGGCGGTGCTCTTGCTGCTCGGCGCAGGCGTGTTATACACTTGCACAATTTAGCGATATTGAGTACGATGGGCTCGAGAATTTTAGTTGATATCTGATCCAACTTCAAAATTTATGGGTGTTTTAGAAAGTTTGAATACAGTTTTTGTAAAAGAAAATGGTAATTCTTTAACAACTGCTCCAAATTACATGTCAAATTTTATATTCAAGGCGTCCCGAGCTGTGATGGTGCTTTTAAGTGGTGATTTTTTTCATTGTTTTTTTAACATTTGTTGCTCTTTTTTCTTTTAGGCTGCGATTGAGATGGCGGATTTTAAAATACGTTCTTCCTACGAAAAAGCGTTTTTTAACATCCAATCTCATCTCGATATGTGACGCTTTGAATATTAAATTTGACATGTAATTTGGAGCAGTTGTTAAAGAATTACCATTTTCTTTTAAAAAAACTGTATTCAAACTTTCTAAAACACCCATAAATTTTGAAGTTGGTTTTACTAAACCACCTTCTGAATGCAAATCAACGAACGTGTAACTCTGTTCTTGATGTTCAACTCCAGTGCGACATCCGTATTGAGTTAAACCCATTTTGTGGATCAGATATCCACCAAAGTTCTCGAGCCCATCGTACTCAATATCGTTCAGTTGTGCAAGTTCATCACACATTTCGTCTTTCAGAAATGTACTCATTGTACACCACTAGTTTGACCATACTTTCAATATTATAGTGCCCATATAATGTACGTCTGCAATGTCCATAATTTGCATGACAAACCACAACGTAAGTTTGTAGTTTAGTCTTTTAAAAATCACAACATTTTAATAACTTAATACCGAAATTCATGAAATTTACCGCATCAGTTGTAATGTTCAATTTGCAGAACAAAATTACAGCAGTTATCCATTATTTGATCGCATCAACTGTTAAAATTAACTACAACTACTACCAACTACTATTTCTGAATAAATTTCCTACCATTCATACTTTTTTCTGCATCATTAAAATTTTCTTCTTATTTGTCAAAAAGGCAACTGACTTTTAAATTTGATCGAATGAATCTACCTGTATATTTTTGTACCATGGTTTGTTGCTTTGCTTATACTTCAGACCAGCACACAAAAAGTATGCCTGTTTTTATGACGACAGTTTTCAATTTGAGCTAAATTGGTAAGCAAAAACAAGAAATTTACTTTGCTTAAGAAATTTCAAGGAAAAGGGGAAAATAAATTAATCGGGTTTCAGTCTTCACAAAGTACGCGATTCAAAGACAAACTATATTATAAAGCTGCTGTAATTGCTAGTTTTATATTGTAAAAGAATAGTTACTGTTATTATGATAAGACAAAATTCTTGTGACCAACAAGCACTCAAGCAAAAGAACAAACGAATAAACGAACAAATGAACAAATGAACAAGCGAACAAAAGAACAAATGAACTAATGAACAAATAAACAAACGAACAAATGAACAAATGAAGAAACGAACAAACGAACAAACGAACAAACAAACAAACAAATAAACATTCATTACATACTATATAGATTACATGTTTAGATGTAAACATTAAATATTTATGTAATCTCTTTCAAAATCTTGACGTCGTCTCTTTGCTGATCTTTTATATATGGGTTGTGAGATGTCTCTTCTAAGGTTCCAACAATAATCTGCCAGCATTGAAACGTTCCATTTCCCTTGATAACGTTTTTCCATGTTAGAGATATCTTGATGGAATCGTTCTCCATGTTCATCGCTTAGTGCACCACAGTTATCCGGAAAAAAGTCCAAATGGGAGTGCAAAAAGTGAATTTTGAGAGACATGTTGCATCCTAGCGCATGATAAGATGACAACATTTTTTCAACAAGTTCAACATAATTTTGACTTCTCTTGTTGCCCAAAAAGTGCATGGCTACGAGTCGAAAATCATTCCAAGCAGCTTTTTCCTTGTCTTGTAAAATATCATCAAAATGTTTATCTTTAAACATTTTGTGAATTTGGGGACCAACAAAAATACCTTCTTTTATTTTAGCTTCACTCAATCTGGCAAACTTTTGATGAAGATATTGAAACGCTGCTCCGGTTTTATCCATTGCCTTTACAAAGTTTTTCATAAGCCCCAATTTAATATGTAATGGTGGAAGCAATATGTTTTTCGGATCAACTAAAGGCTCATTTTGTACATTTTTCAGCCCTGGTTGAAGTAAACGACGTACAGGCCAGTGTCTTTTTGTAAAATGGTCTTCTCTAGCACGACTATTCCATTCGCAGATAAAACAACAAAATTTTGTGTAACCAGATTGCAATCCAAGCAGAAGGGCAACAACTTTCAAGTCTCCGCAGATTTGCCACTTTTCTTCATTGTATCTGATATGTAACAGAAGCATTTTCATATTTTCATATGTTTCTTTCATATGGACTGCATAGCCGATTGGAATTGAGGGTAACACGGCCTTCAAACTAAATTTGGAACTGTCTATGAATAATCTCCATTCGTTCTTGTTATACGCTATGTTGAGCGATTCCATCAAGCCACCAACATTTTTGCAAACAACTAGACTGTCAGCTGTTTCAAAATGTTGTGTTAATTGATTTTGGCGGGTACGAAAAGAAGTAATAGCAACATCATCATCCAAAAGATTCCACTGTTGCAGCCGTGACGCTAACAGTTCAGATTTGTTTTTTGGCAATTGTAAGTCCCTTACAAGATCGTTTAATTCTGCTTGTGTAATCTTGTGTGGCTGCTGCGACGACATATTACATTCAAATACTACCTCGGGTGGATTTAATGGCAAGTCGAAAGAATTTTCTTGCTCAGTGCCATCGTTACAACATGATTTAGGACGTTTTGGAACTGGAAATTTATCACTGTGAGGCAAAGGACGAACAGCTGAAGGTATATTTGGATAAATAATTGCGCTTTTCTTTTTCTGCGATACTCCATTACCTTTTGAAATAGGCGTCGTCAAACAGAAATAGCAATGAGATACATGATTTTCTGGTTCTCGCCATTGCATTGGCACTGCAAAACGAAAACTCTTTCGTCCGCCGCTCATCCACTTTCTTAGACCCATTGCGCAAGTTTTGCACGAATAATGCGGTGCCCACTTTTTGTCTTGATGCAAGATTCTGTCACCAAAATAAAAAAAATACGCGTCTTGTATTAGTGGCGTTAGTGAACATTTTTGTTTCAAAAATATTACTTCGCCACATATATAGCAAAAATTATTTGCATTATTTACACAATTTCGCGACATTTTATTTATTAAATAGCGACAAATAGGAAAAATGTGCTTGATATCAAAAGCAATCTGACGAATGAATAAAAATCTATAAAATCATCCAATGCATGAATGACACACAAATAGTTGCCTGCCTGCTAAATATTTTTAGATGACTTCAGCTCATCGGAAAACGCCAGTAAAATATAAAATAAGGTATTTGAAGATGATGTTGTTTGATCGTTCCTATGGCAGCTATATAATATAGTTGGCCGATCTTGTCCAAATTTTGTGAGAATATCTTTGAATCGCGTACTTTGTGAAGACTGAAACCCGATTAATTTATTTTCCCCTTTTCCTTGAAATTTCTTAAGCAAAGTAAATTTCTTGTTTTTGCTTACCAATTTAGCTCAAATTGAAAACTGTCGTCATAAAAACAGGCATACTTTTTGTGTGCTGGTCTGAAGTATAAGCAAAGCAACAAACCAAAAAACTGTTGTTTATTAAAAAAAAAAATAAAAATCTGTGCATATTTTGAGGCTCTAATTTTTTTAAGGAAAAAGTGTGAAAATTGATGAAAATCACGATGGCACATTTTTCCTATTATTTCGATAATAATGGGAACCACGCCAAATAAATTGTCTGCGTTGTATTATTTGATGTTTCCGCTTTCATTTAACACCTAACTCATTAATAGATTTAAGAAAAATGTGCATGTTTTTGACCATCCAAGAAAACGCCTTGAAATTCCATATTTTCCGACTTTGAGGTCCAATTACCGCGGAATCGTAAAACCTATAAAAATAAATTACATTGGAAAAGAAGTCGTGAGGTGTTGTAAATGCCACAAAGTGAAAACCATGTCAACCGGTTTATTGGTTTAGAAATTACAATCGAAAACGTGAAAAAAGATAGGGAAAATCCGAAAAAGTGACACGCCCATTTTTTGCGAAAACGGAAACTAAGTTTTAAAAACGGTTTGCGGATTCGAAATTAGCGGTACCCAATTACCCTAGAACTGATGTCAAACCCAGAAAAGCCATTTTGCTGTTGATCAGTGTTATAAGTGAGACCTGAGTGCGCGAGGCGACCATTGACCCTAATAAGCCCTTCTTTATCCATGAAAGGATTTAGAGTGAGTAAGGAGCTTTTTCGAGAGATAACTTTAGAGGATGAGAGCGCAGCATGTTCATCGGGGAAGTGATGGCATTGCGCGAGGGAGATAAGACGTATTTTCACCCTCTTTATTTCCTGGTGAGTTAACGCACCAATTGAGATGGGGGCTTTGCGAGCCCTGTCGATGAATCGGAACATGTAACCGAGAATTCTAAGGGCTTGCGAGAATTTCGAAAACCTATTGAGTATATCCTCGACTTCAAGCGTGTGGAAGCTTTCGATTTTCCGCTTTTCTGGAGCCTGAGTCTGACGAGGCTCTTCTTTGGGCCATGATTGGGGATCGTCTCGGAGCCAACTGGGGCCGTGCCACCATAATGTGTTGGCAATCATGTCTTGCGGTTTGCATCCGCGTGTCCCGAGATCTGCTGGATTGTCAGAACTGGACACATGACGCCAAGTTGCGTTGCTAACATTATGTAGAATTTGCGTGGTGCGGTTTGCTACATACGTTTTCCAAGTATGGGGTGGTTTCTCGAGCCATGCGAGTACGATGGACGAGTCAGACCAGAGTGTTAAGTTATAAGTCTGAAAACCAAGGTGAGTTCGTACTTGTTTCACCAGCTTGGATAGTAGCAGGGCGCCGCACAATTCTAGGCGTGGCAAGCTTATTGTCTGCAGAGGAGCGACTTTGCTTTTGGCTGCCAAGAGATGCGACGAAGCGTTTGCATGGTCGGCATGGGTTCGTACATATATGCATGCACAATATGCCTTTTCAGAGGCGTCGCAGAATCCGTGAAGTTGGATTTGAACGCTTGGGGAGAACTGAACCCAGCGCGGAATTTCGATTTTGTCGATGGATGATAAATTTTCGATGAATGCGTTCCACTTGTGAAGTGATTGTGGTTTTACGCACTCATCCCAGTCTGTTCCTTCCAACCAGAGTTGTTGGAGAAGCATTTTTGCTTGAATCATAATGGGCGATAGCCACCCTGCCGGGTCAAAAAGTTTCGCGACAGCTGAGAGGATCTGTCTCTTTGTGACCGACATTGAATTGGAGATTGGGTCAAAGGTGTACGAAAAGGAATCTGAAAGTGCATTCCAGCGAATTCCAAGAGTTTTCGTAGAACTTGTGGTTTGGAATCGCAAAAAATCGGAATCTAACAGATTTTCGGGGGGGATTTTCTCGAGGAGTTTCGAGTTGTTGGCAGTGATCTTTTTGAGGGGGAACCCTGCGGAATTGAGAGTTTTAACGAGCTGATCTAAGGAGTTGATAGCCGTGTCAAGATCGTGACTGCCTGAGAGTAGGTCGTCAACATATGTTTCGTCGAGTATGATTTGAGCCGCAAGAGGCCATTTATCTTTGGAATCATATGCTAACTGCTGAAGTGTACGGATGTCCAAGTAAGGGGCACAGTTCACCCCAAATGTGACTGTTTTGAGTTTGAAATCTTCCACCGGTTTATGTGAACACCGACGGAAGAGAATTCGTTGAAAATCTTGGTCATCTTTATGTACGAGAATTTGGCGGTACATTGTTTCAATGTCGCCGTTGAAAACGAACTTATAGAGACGCCATCTTAAGAGTAACAGCATAAGATCGTTTTGAAGAGTGGGGCCGATGTGAAGTACATCATTTAATGAGCATCCAGAGCTTGATGCTTTTGAAGCGTTGAAAACTACTCGCACTTTAGTAGTCTTCTTTTCTGGGCGAATAACCGCATGGTGGGGTAGGTAAAATGACAAATATTTACCGTCATTTATAATCTCACAAGAGGATGTGGATTCCATGTGGCCGAGAGTGAGATACTCGTTTAATACATTTGAGTATGTTGTTTTGAGATCCCCTTTCTTCTCTAGTGTCCGCTCTACACTTAAGAATTGTCGTAAGGCAGCTGTCCGTGTAAGGCCTAGGGCCGAAGTTTCGGGAAAGCTCTTTTTGAATGGGAGCCTTACGACATACCGACCGTCGGGGTTTCGGAACGTTGTCTCTTTATAGAGTTGTTCACAAAAGCGGTCGTCCTCAGATGTTGTGGATGAGTCAAGTATTTCTTCCTGTTCCCAAAATTTCCTAAGAAGAGTGTCGAGACATTTGGCGTTGACTTCCTTGACTTGTGTCGAAAATGTGGAAATCGATTCTCTAATGGGGCCGCTGAGAATCCAACCGAATATTGACTTTTGGGCCAGAAGACTGTCTCCGTAATTTTGGTGAAGGCCTTCTTGCAAGATTTGTGGGGTCAAATCGCTGCCTATCACTAGATCAATTCTTGAGGGACGGAAACAGTTTGGATCTGCTAGTTCGAGCTTGGAGTATTTCATCCAATCAGGCTCTTTTACCGTGAAGGTGGTTAAAAAGTGTGTGAGTTGGGGGAGGATAATGGCTTGAGCTTCAATTTGAGGGTGGTCGTCCATGCCGCAGAGTGTAATTGTACAAATTTTATTGGGATTTCAGATTTAAGATTTCATAATTAATTTCCCTTGTGGGCAGATTCAGAGTCCTTTGAATTTTGGACGAGATGAATGTCTTTTGAGAGCCGGGGTCTATGGGGGCTCGGACCTTATGAATTTCTCTTAAGTGAACAATGGACACAATTGCTGTGGGGAGAATCGTTTTCGCTCTAATGCTCGAGTGATGAGCATGAGTCTGTTCATGGCTGCAGGTACATATGTGTCGATCTTGTGATTGATCTTTTGAAGTGGAGGACTTTCGACTTGTGGAGGGTTCTTCGTGATCGCTCGGCCCAGTTATTGTGGTTTGAGCCACTGCCTTTTGGGGCCGGGGAGTTGGCTTATGCGTTTGACTGCTCGTGGGAAAGTGTAGCATCGAATAATGCTTTCTTTGGCAGTAAACGCATGAAAAATTACTTGGGCATTCATTACGCAAATGAGAGTATGCCAGGCAGTTTTTACAATAGTTGTTCTCTTTAACAAACTTGACTCTGTCATTCACTGAAAGTGACTTAAATTTTTGGCAAGTTTTGAGGGGGTGGTTCGCCTTGCATAAGTTGCAAGTGAACGACTTGCCTGTTTCTGAATGAAACGTTTGAGCCTTGGTTTGCGGTTTGTTGAAAGAGAAGTTCGGTTGCGTAGCCCGAGGGGGTTTGGGCTTATACGCACTTAACCTTTCCACCACTTCATACCTATTTGTGAGGAATGAGTTCATTTGCGACCATGTGGAAGCTCTTTTCGGGAAGTAAGCGATTGCTCCCACAGAGCTATGGTCTCTTCGGGTAGTTTCGAAGAACAAATGAAGACCAGGATTGGATCCCAGTTGTCTATCGAAACCCCTTGTGAACTCAGAACAGACAAGCAATTGTTTATTGTGTTCTGAATTTTTTGAATGGCAGCGCTATTTTCTGAAGTAACAGGGGAGATGTTCAACAGCGCCTTGATTTGATTATCAACTAAGATGCGTCGGTTCTCATACCGAGCTTTGAGTACATCCCAGGCCAATTCAAAATTTTCATTGCTCAAAGGATATTGTTTGACGATGGCACCCGCTGTGCCCTTCGTCTTGTATCGGAGGTGATACAATTTTTGTGCGGGGGTCAATTTGGGGTGGTTCATATAAACCGCAGTAAACATATCCCTAAAGGAAGGCCATTCTTCATATCCTCCATAAAAAACTTTAGTATCGCATGCGGGAACTTTTAGGCAGATACCTGAAGAGTCAATTTGAGAACCTAAGTCTGCTCGAGGTGCAGAAACTGAAA
The DNA here is from genome assembly GCA_963971225.1 of Melieria omissa. Lineage (NCBI taxonomy): Eukaryota > Metazoa > Arthropoda > Insecta > Diptera > Ulidiidae > Melieria > Melieria omissa. Next base: position 68,176,972 of record OZ020269.1, on the reverse strand, counting down.
CAGAGGTTGCTCGTTGAGCCTTTAGCAGATCAGTCAATTGAGCTTTGCAGTTTTGGAAGTTTTCAGTGCATGCACTATATTTTTGGTCGATTGACTTTTTGTACGTACTGTATGAATCAGACAAATACGCATCTTCGTATGTCTGCAGTACACGCGCCCAGTTTAGGTCAAGCTCTTGGAGTTGAACTTCAATCAGCGATTCTGTTTGGTCCTCGACGGGGATTGACGACCATTTAGAACAGAATGTGACGAGCCGGTCGGTTTCGAAAATAAACTTACGAATCGTTAAGTCTATTTTATTTTCTACTTCCGCTTTCGAAGCAGCTCTCGAAGTTCTGGCAGTTTCTTTGGTGCTTAATGGATTATCGCTACCGCTTTCTGCCATTTTATTGGTTTGAGATGTTCAAGTAAATAGAGAACCTAATATTTATTTCTTTCAGTGTATTTGATACGTGAATATTCCTACATGAGTTCCAAATAAACTTGAAACTGAAAATTGTTCTCAGTGTATCAGGGATCAACGGCGGGATTGCGTTGTATGATAACACCTTTGAATGAGAAATTATAAAAATACAGCAATGGGTTGAGGAGATAAAAATGTTTTTTGAGAAAATAAAAAAATTTTTAAAAAGTAGTGTCGGTGGGTTTGAGAACCGCTGACTGCACTCCTTGAGTGTGAATGAGAAATTTAAAAAAAAAAAAAAATTTTTTTTTTAAATTGTCTGTGGGTTTAGGAACCACTGGCTAAATTTGTTTAGTGTTGGGATACTGAAAAGAGGATTTCAGTATGAACTGTGGCTCCAAACAAATTTTAGAACCGAAAATTGTTCTCAGTGTACCAGGGATCAACGGCGGGATTGCGTTGTATGGTAGTACTTTGATTGAGAAATGAGAGAGCTTCAGCTTTGAGTTGAGAATTTTTATGGAAAAAAATTTTGGCTAAATTTGTTTAGTGCTGAGTGACAAACGAGTGGTTCTAAAAATAAATCTAGAACCGAAAATTTTTTCTCAGTGTATCAGGGATCAACGGCGGGATTGCGTTGTATGATAACACTTTTCACGAGAATCGAAAAAATTTCCAAAAAAATTGTTGTGTTGTGTTTATCAAAAAATATTGTGACCAAAAATATTGGTGTAATTATCAAAGTATGGAGTCACAAATAAATTTTGAAAGTGTATCAATTGCCGCTACGAGATTGAGGGCACAACACCCAACACAATAACCGAAAATTTTGTAGATTTGAAAAAATTTCCCCAAAATTTTAGGGGGGGGAAAAAAGGAAATTGATTCTTTGGAAAAAATTTTCCCCAAAAAAACAATTTTTTTTGGTTTTGCTGAGGGGATGGTGAGTGGCGTCAACACGATACAAATGTTGCGCCTAATGTTGCGGTGTTGCGCGAGATGTTGCGCTGCCTTCGGACTCAGTGTTTATATGCACAATGGGTCGCGCATATAAACACAAAGAAGGTTGAAAGAAGAAAAGAGGCAATAACCATCCAACGGAGATGTGTTGGCATGTATTGCCCTTCTTCCAATGCCAAGCTCGTTGCCTATGTGTGAGCAGTTAGTAACGAAGGGGAAATGGGCGGCAAAGAGCAAACGGGAAATAGGTACCGGAGTACCTATGTGCTCAAGCGGAACGTTAGTGCGGTAAATCGAACGATTTACCAACGGCGCTTTTGCAACGTCCGCTTACACACCGTAATTTATTTTTAAGAAAAATAAATTTTTATTTATTTATTTATTTATTTTTAAGAAAAATAAATTACGGTATGATCTACCGAATTTTTATATCGAGGGGGGACCAAATGGGGGTTTTGGCTACTTACTCGGCATATCCTTTTTAGGGGGGGATCGCAAACCGTGTTTTGTGAGGGTGGTGCTGCGTGTCCTACGGGGTGGCTGGATGTTGGATGCTGTTGTGGTGCTGAGTCGGTGGGCGCTGCGCTTTCGTTGTTTGTTGTTGTCGTTTGTGGTTTCGCCGTCGTCAACTTTATGGGTCACTGCACTTTGTTGGTGTCACTGTGATTTATGTGGTTTTATGCTTTTCGTAACTTTTTTTGTAATTTTGTAATTTTATAATTGTAATGGTAACTGTAATTTTTTGGGGTTTTTCCCTTTTTTTTGTTTTTCGTTTCCAACCTTTTGGTTTGTCGTTTCCGTATAACTTTGTATAATTTTCGTTTACTAATTTTTTTGGGTAATATTTGTTCACTGTGTGTAATGTGTAGTTTTCACTGTTATTCGCTTATAACCTTTTTTTGTGTAATATTTGTTCACTTTGTACTGTCACCTTATCAATTGTGTAATTTATTATTATTTTTTTTTGTGTGTGTTACGATTGTACGAAAAAATGTTTTGTTCAATGCTTATTTTGTGGTGTGAAATGTATCACTATGTACACTGTTTAATTTTTGTTTACTGTGTGTCACTTTGTTTCACTGTGGTTTGTAATTGTTTGTATTAATGTTCTCAGGGGGTTTGGATTTTGTTCACCGCGGTGCGAGTTCGCGGATCCGGCTCGAAGGACCAATGATTGACGTGACGGCGACCGAGAAAATGAAAGGCGACGGGGTTTTGCTTGGGCAGTGCAGTGGGGGTTTTATTCAATGTGCGTGTGCACAGCGCTGATCATTCTTAACGACTAATTGTACAAATTGAGCTTAGAACTAAGGGAGTCGGAAAAGGGGAGAACAATTCATTTTTGGAAAGGGAAGAAAGTGGGTGGAGGAAGAAGAGAAGATAGCGTGTGTGGTTGTGTGTGTGTGTGTGTGCATGTGGATCGTGTGCGTGTGGGAGGTGAAGTGAGCCGCCGACTCAGAGATCAATTAGATTCTCTTCGTCGGCGGTCTCAACAGATTCCATGGCGAATGATGTGATCATAAATTTACAATATTAGATTTTCTTATTTTAGTTCTTTTAAACAAGCATTATATGTGGGCCGTAAGAAAAGTTCCAAAGAACGAGACGGAAAATTATTACGGGTAATAAAGACGTTTTCTTTTCATTCCAATTCCATTTTTATTGATTACTTATTATTTATTTTTTAATTGCCTGTAGCGATCATATAGGTCGCCATGCCAGCCATATTTTATTTGCTTTTCTATGATTTTGCGCACACTACAGTCGGCAGTGAGTTCAGGAGCAATATGCGACGCTGTGCAGGCTTATAGAAGAAGAACAAAAGCCAGCCAGAAAATATAAATCGTTTTACAATTTCAGCGTTTCGCCAGCGCAACAACAAGAACAACAGCACATCGTCTTCCTCCTCTTCGGACAATTGAACGAGTGAGCACAGACGCGGCATTCGTGTTTCTATGATTTGCGCTCAGAGCATTGTGCTGTCATTTCAAGTGTTTCCTCTTGTTGTCTACCCCCCCGCATCCAGAAGACGGGTGGCGATATCAGTACCCGCATTCAAATTTTTGCTTGTATGAGATGCACACTCTTTATGTTTCATACTTTTTGATATAACTTACCAAAACTTACCAAATCCCAAAAAACGGGTGCCCACTACCGAACTAATTGCGGTGCCCACAACCGAATTTGGCAGCCATTTTGAGAAGTAGTGAAAAATTTGTTCGGGGTAAACATATTGGTTGTAATCGATATTGGATCACAAAGTATAATAAATTTACTAAATAAAAATGCATTTTACTCGCCTTCTCGATGGATTCACTTCGATTTATGCCACCATTTAAAATGTTAAAATTTGTCTTATTTTTTAAGCACAGAAAGATATATATGGTCCCAGCACAAAGCAGGCGTGTCTGTTTGACTCAGTATTTGGCACAAAAAGATCGTGCTTCCATAATGAACAATTGGCCTTAGTCAAAAAAACCCAGCCTGCTTTCTATCAAAAGATACGAAGGGGTGCCCACAACCGAACCTATTACCCTACTTTTTTCGCACTGTTTATTGGGACTTTACTTTTTCAAATACAATTTGCAATTAGCATGTAAAATTCCTTTTTACACTTGCACCGGTCCGAATGGCACACATTCACAAAGGCATTCGTGCTCCTGGAATATTGTTATCAGCGCCTCAGTATTCGATTGGATTGAAATTTCTGGCATTCTGAGCTAAAAATGAGCTAATAAATGAAATTAATATGAGATTGAAAGTATCACAATATTTGTTTCCCATTTAAATGCCCCCTGTTTCTTTCTTCTTTTTCATCGAAAACACATATAAGTTAACGGCCCACAAGTCAACGCCCAAATGGAAAGCCAACGCAGCATGTCAACGCACCCAGCGGAGCTCCAACGATAACAATAGCGGAAAGTTGCAACCAAAGACTTCCAGGAACGGGCCAAGCGACGGCGCACCATCCGCTCCAATTGAAATCGCTGACAACACCTGCACGCGCGATGGCACAACAACAACAACAACTACCGCAGCCGAGGGCAAACCAAAAGCTTCTTCACTAATTATAAGTAAAATTGTAACCACTCCTAAAGTAGCAGTCAAATAAAGCGCACCGTTTTACGGTGCAAATCTTTTTTTAAATAAAACTTACAATGTTTTATTAACTGGTGCCCGAGCAGGGACCGGTCGTGGCTCGTGTAAAAATTTCCAAAGGCCCCTCAAGTAGTGGCAGGAACTTATCCGCGTGCGAAAGCGAAAAGTCCCTAAAAAGTTAGTGACAAGGTGTGTGAAGGCGTGATTTCTTGTGAGCCTCACTGAGCACGACCGGCTCCATTGAATTGTTCCAGAAAATCGCTTAAATCTGTAGAAAGGAGCGAGTGCGGTCAAAGGATCCCTAGTAGCTGATGGACCTTCGGAGGAACGGGAGACATCCTTACCGTCATTTCGTCACGATGCATCTTATATTGTAAGTCGTAGTTAAGTACCAAACAATTTTGTAAAGTGCGAAAAAGTGAAAAAATTTTTTGTAAAAGGCAAGAATTAAAATATTTGTAAAGTGCAAAGGAAAAATAAGTGCCAAAATAATATATTTGTAAATTGCCAAAAGAATAGAAATTGTAAAAGGCAAACAAAATTAAAATATTTGTAAAGTGTAAAGAAGAAAGAAGTATCAAAACTAATATATTTGTAAATTGTTAAAAAAGAAAAATAAAAAATTTTTTATAAAGGTAAAAATTAAAATATTTGCAAAGTGCAAAGTGGGAAGAAAAAAAAACGAAATTGGGCATAAAAAAAATCAAATTTTATAAGACCCAGACAATTGCATACAAATAAAAACCTTTATATAAAATAACAAATAAATTGCAGTAAAACCACAACGAAAACGAAAACCTATTCATAACAAGCTTAACTCTACGAATCTCACGAGACCCTCTAGAATAAAAAAGCATTCCTTCACCGAAGGAACTACAGAAAACACTCAACACTCACACTCATGAGGTGCTTGAAATCAGATGGAACTCACAGATCCTTTGTGGAACTCCTAGACAGATCTATCTACGAATACAATTCTTCCATACACTCAACAACTGGGAAAACAACCCATAGAAATATTCTTCGGACGAACCACAGGCATAGACCCCGAACAGTACGAAAAAGCCAGACAAGACAATATTCAACGACTTAAAGAGAAACAATACAAAGATATGAAATACCACAACGAAAGCCGATCACCCATCATAACATATAACCCAGGCGATACAGTTTACGTTAAAATTAAGAGCCGCCTAGGAACCAAAATCTCACCCAAATATAAACAAGAAACGGTAAAGGAAAACAGATCCACAACCATCCTTACAGAGTCAAACAGAGTAGTGCATAAAAGCGACATTAGAAACTAAACCCTTCTTTAGCATAAAAATAAATAACAAAAAAACAAAAAACCCTCGTTTCAGATTACTCGCGTTCCTGAGCACAACGAATGCAGAATTGTTGCTGACCGACTATTCTTCCGCTCATCTGATAACCATAAATGATGGAGAAGCTAAAGTCCAGAACGGAACGTTCAACTTTATTCACATGATAGACCTAGAAACGTACGAACAAGTTTTACTTAACACAGAGAAATACGTTAACATAAGTATTCAAAAAAATAATATCTACTATCCATTGCTAAAGCACGAAATTTCCCAATCCTTAGACATCCTAAATCAGATTAGACCATTCCATTCACAAAATAGAAACAAGAGGTCAATAAACACAATCGGTACGGCATGGAAATACCTAGCCGGCAGCCCCGATAATGACGACCTACAACAAATTACAGGAAATCTAAACGAAATAAATGAAAATAACAACCAACAAGTAACGATAAACAAAGCCCTAACGTACGTAACGTATTAACGAACTAACAAAAATAACAGATCAACTTACGAATTCGATAAAAAAAAATGAATACGTCAATAATGAAATAGCCTTAAGCATCCAAAATAGGATACGACTTATAAAAGAAGAATTAATAAACATAAAATATGCAAGGAAGGGAGCGGACATACAAGGTAAAGTCTCTGATTGCGTTCAACTTGGCGAACGCCAGAACGATCCTTGTCCCTGTCCAATCCAAGCTGATGCACAGCCTCCCGCGGCCCTTCTGGATAGCTATTTGGCACCCGCTGAATAGTGAACTAATGTGTGCAGTGAGTCCAATCCCCAGGACTTAAAATTTGGGTTGTGCGCAGGGTTTGGTGCCCGCCACGGAAAATCAAATACCAATGAAAGCTAGCAAACAAGCCTCGGAAGGAGCCCACAATGTTGACGACCACAGCAAACGATTTAAGGACCACGATTTGAGGATATGCACCTGGAATGTCCGGACCCTCTATAGGGAAGGTGCCTCTATCCAACTGGCGGAAGCCCTCACAAAGTGTAAGGCTGACATCACCGCCATCCAGGAAATGCGATGGACAGGACAAGGTTGCTCCAAGCGAGCAGACTGCGACATCTACTACAGCTGCCATGCGGAGAAGCGCGAATTTGGCTGCGGATTTGTGGTCAGTAAGAGACTTCGCCACCACGTCTCTCGGTTCACTCCGGTGAACGAACGACTGGCTTCGATCCGCATCAAGGCTAAATACTTTAGCATCAGCCTAATTTGCGCGCACGCCCCGACGGAAGAGAAGGACGATGCGGCCAAGGATGCCTTCTATGCGAAGCTCGAGGACGTCTACGACGGGTACCCGGCCCATGACGTCAAAATCGTCCTCGGGGACTTCAATGCAAAGGTAGGGCGAGAAGGTATATTTGGTCCCACTGTCGGGCAGTTCAGCCTCCATACGACCACTACAAACAACGGTCTGAGGCTGATCGATTTCGCCGCGGCACGAAACATGGTAGTTAGTAGCACCAGATTCCAGCACCTCGATATCCACAAGGCGACTTGGTTATCCCCCGATCAATCAACCCGCAACCAGATTGATCACATTGTGATTGATGGAAGGCATGCTTCTAGCATTCTAGATGTGCGCACGTTCCGAGGCCCCAACATCGACTCGGACCATTACCTTGTTGCAGCCAAGGTACGCATGCGTCTTTGCGCAGCGAAGACCACACAACCTAGTTTGCGAAGAAAGCTGGACATCAGTAAGCTGCGATCACAAGGGGTAGCCGAAGCCTACTCCGCTCAACTCTCCAACCAGCTCGGTCGCTCCCCCTCTCCACCTGATGACACCGGCGGATTATGGGCTCACTTATCCCACTCTATGCGCGCCGCCGCAGAAAATGTCCTTGGTTTTCGACGCCCACCACCAAAAAACCAATGGTACGATGAAGAGTGTCGCGCAGCCACTGCAGCGAAGAATGCTGCCTACAAGAAGACCCTGCAGTCGGCTGCCACGCGAGCCATGACAGAAAAATACCGGGAAGAGAGGAAGAAAGAGAGGTGCCTTTTTAGACGCAAGAAACGGGAGCAAGAGAGGCGCGAGCGTGAGGAAATCGAGGAGTGCAGGAGCAGGAATGACGCCCGAAAATTCTTCCAAAAAGTTAAGCGTCTCACGGAAGGATTTAAGCCTAGGGCATCTTCTTGCAGAGACGAAAACGGGGATCTGGTTACGGATGCGCAGGGTGTGCTGAGGTTGTGGAAGGAGCACTTCACCAAGCTGCTCGCAGGCGACGAAGGGAACAATACCGCCAGTGGTGAAGATGTCCAGATGGCACCAATCGACGACGACGGTGTGGATGTGCCACCGCCCAGCCATGACGAGGTCCGAGTTGCTATCCAGCGACTCAAGAACAATAAAGCTGCAGGGCCGGATGGGCTACCAGCTGAATTGTTCAAGGGCGGCGGCGGTGAGCTGATTGGGTGCATGCATCAGCTCATTTGCAAAATATGGCTGGAGGAACGAATGCCCAACGATTGGAACCTCAGTGCCCTTTGTTCTGTGCTGAAGAAAGGCGACCCAACAATATGCGCCAACTACAGGGGTATAAGCCTACTTCCCATTGCATACAAGGTCCTGACGAGCGTACTATGTGAAAGATTGAAGCCACTCGCCAAAGCGCTGATTGGACCTTATCAGTGCGGCTTTAGACCTGGTAAGTCCACCATCGACCAGATATTCACTTTACGCCAAATCCTGGAGAAGACCCATGAGAATCAAATCGATACACACCATCTCTTCATCGATTACAAGGCAGCATTCGATAGCCCGATAAGGGATCGCCTATATGCCGCATTGTCTGAACTTGGTATCCCTGCAAAGCTCGTGAGACTTTGCAGACCGACGTTGAGCAATACGCGCAGCTCCGTCAAGGTTGGAAGTGACCTCTCCGACCCCTTTGATACCATTCGAGGTTCCAGACAGTGCGATCCTTTGTCCTGCGACCTCTTCAACTTCACTATGGAGAGTGTTCTGCGCAAGGCCGGTGTACATCGTAATGGCACAATTTTCAACAAAAGTGTCCAGCTCCTTGCCTACGCTGATGACATTGATGTCATCGGACGTAACAAGCGAGATGTCACCGCTGCCTTTGCGGCTATCGAAAGAGAATCTGCCAAAATGGGTCTGGTGGCAAATGAGGGCAAGACGTAGTATATGCTGTCTACATGCAGGGACTCGCAGCGGCTAGTGTCTCACGTCGAGGCCGACAGGTATACTTTTGAAGTTGTCAAGGAATTCGTCTACCTTGGCACCGCCATCAACAGCAGCAATGATGTCAGCCTGGAGATAAAGCGAAGGATAACTCTTGCCAACAGGTGCTACTACGGTCTCGGTAGGCAATTGAGAAGTAGAGACCTCTCTCGACCGACAAAATTTGCACTCTATAGGACGCTAATCTTGCCCGTGCTCCTCTATGGCGCTGAAGCATGGACAATGACACGAAACGACATAGCGGCCCTTGGAGTGTTCGAGAGGAAGGTACTTCGCAAAATCTTCGGCCCTGTTCGTGGTGGTGACGACTATCGTATACGAACCAATAACGAGCTGTATAAGGACATGGACGTAGCGCAGCGAATTAACATCCAGCGGCTACGCTGGCTCGGTCATGTCTGCCGCATGGACGACGAAGCTCCGGCGAAAAAGGTGTTCGATGCGATGGTTGGAGGTCGACGGCGAAGAGGGAGGCCGTGTCTCCGGTGGAAGGACCAAGTTGAAGAGGCCCTGTCATCCCTTGGTGTTACTAACTGGAGAAGGCGCGCGCAAAGCAGAGGCGCCTGGAGAGAAGTTTTGCGGCAGGCCGTAACCCGATAACGGGTTGTTATGGCCAGTTAAGTAAGTAAAGTAAAATATGCAATTGAATGGGCTAGAGCAAACACGGTAAATTCCATACTATTTAAAAAAACGAAATAAAACAAGTGTTAGAAAAACTAAAAAATGAAAATATGCCGTTCAGAAGCACTGAGGATGCACTAGAATTTACTCAAGTTAAGATTTTACATAATAAAACAAACATCATGTACCTAATCAAAATTCCAATGACAACAGACACAATATACGAAACAATTTTAATAAGAGCAGTTAAAAGAACAAAACAATGATTGATATTCCGTACAAATCATTATTAATCAGCGGACAGGAATGGTTTGGCATCCAAAAAGAGTGTAAAAAATTTAATTCCGTAAGCATATGTAATCGCAATAATCTGATATATGTAGTAAACGACCAATGTACAACTAAACTAGTTTATGGCCTAAAATCCTTCTGCAATGTTACTCCTAAATAATTTTAATGGAAGTTGTTTCTTCAAAGACGCAAGTCACAACCTACAAGGCACATTTCTAATAAAATTCCACAATGAAACAATTAAGATAAATGATAAAATATTCAGCAACACCGAGATCCCACAAATAAATGCAAACCCAGCCATAAGTCAACCAAAACCCACAGAAATAAATAGATACAGCATACAATCCCTAGAATCACTAGAAGAATTACACATTAACAACACACATTCAATTAAGACTATTCAAAGTAACATATTTACAAGTAAAATATCATCAGCCATATCAATTAGCACTATTACCTTGTTAATAATAGCAATTACAGTTCTTAAGTACCCACGGAAAAATGTTGAATTCACCCCAAAACCAGAAGTAGCAGCAGCAAGCTCCATTATTCATATTTCACCAACAACACCAGCCGAATTTCCGATGTTCACGGCGGCACTGCCTAAGCTCAACGACCTACCTTACTTTTGACGATTGCGGACAATCGATTTGAGAAGGGAAGAGTTAACGGCCCACAAGTCAACGCCCAAATGGAAAGCCAACGCAGCATGTCAACGAACCCAGCGGAGCCCCAACGATAACAATAGCGGAAAGTTGCAACCAAAGTGTGGCGAACGGCAATTGGCAACGCCGATTGCAACCCTGCGCGGCAGGAACGTGACAGCTGCCATGTCAAGTTCACTTTGGCAGCCTGCTTACCGTGGTTCCGGTTCGTTGGCGCCACTTTGATTCGAGGAAGCCAACGGAACGGAACCGCGGTAAGTTGGTCTGCCAAAGGGTATATTTTATAACTATTTTTATAATTGTTGTTTTGTAACGGTTGAAATTTCAGAAATAAATACTACTACTACCGGTATTAAAAAACGAAGTCCGGATTCCTCGACAAATTTTTATTTCGCGCCTACTCGCCAACTATGGAGCGTACTCCACGCCAGAGCTCCCGCCACCAGAACAACAACGATTTAGCTGCCACAGCCGCCGCAGCAGATGTGAAGGGCCTTAATGCCGTCCTGTGCCCCATTGCCGCCACCAATTCCGCCGCCACCATGCACGCCGTTTCGTGCACCATCGCCGGCGCAGCCGCCACCATGCATGCTGGCGCAAACGCCGTCCCGTGCTCCATCGCCGACTCGCTCGCCAGCGCAGCCGCCACAATGCATGCTGGCGCCAACGCCGTCCCGTGCCAAATCGCCGACTCGCTCGTCAGCGCAGCCGCCGCCGATTCCGCCGCCACCATGCATGCTGGCGCAAATGTCGTTTTGTGCCCCATCGCCGGCACGCCCATCAGGCCAGCTGTCTCCAACGTCGCCGCCACCATGCACGCCGTTTCGTGCACCATCGCCAGCCCAGCTGGTCTCAATACCGCCGCCAACGGAATCGTTGCTCCGCATGTCGGTCCAGTCGCCTCTAGCGCTGCGGCCGGCATGTACGCCTGCCCAACGGCTTCCATGCGCACCAGCACAATCGCCGGCACGCATGTCAGCCCCATCGCCTCTGACACCGTCGCCAACATCTTCGCTAGCTCCACCAGCCTGGCCATCGCCACATACGTCAGCCCTTTCGTTGCCCGACACGTCACCCCCGTCGCCGGCCCACACAGCACTCCAGCCACTGCCCCGTACAGTCCCACCGCCGCCAGTCCGTATACCAATACGTATCCTGGCCCGTACATTAGTACAGCCACAGCCGCCGCTTTGTACAGTAACGCAATCACCACGTCGTACAGTATCGGAAAAAATGCGTAAAAAGACCATTTCCGATGATATAATCAAAGAATATAGAATATAAAGAATACGCATCTTCAAAAATTTGTCAAACGTGTTTCATGATGCGGGCGGGAAGAGATGAGCGGAGGCATAGCTTGCGGGAAATTTGCTCGCGCTCAACAGTTTGCGATCTTGTTCGTCGAAGCGCAAGCGAAGAGGAAACAACGAACCAAAGCATCGTTTGTACAGTAACGCAATCACCACGTCGTACAGTATCGGAAAAAATGCGTAAAAAGACCATTCCGAAGATATAACCAAAGATTATAGAATATAAAGAATACGCATCTTCAAAAATTTGTCAAACGTGTTTCTTGATGCGGGCGGGAAGAGATGAGCGGAGGCATAGGTTGCGGGAAATTGCTCGCGCTCAACAGTTTGCGATCTTGTTCGTCGAAGCGCAAGCGAAGAGGAAACAACGAACCAAAGCATCGTCATCGTCGTTTCAACGAAGATGATTCGGGATTCGCTAATGTTTTTGGTGTTGTCGTTTATTGTGTGTATGCTTTTTTGTGTTGTGATTGATTTTGCTGCAATGTCACCAGCAATCGAATGTTTGTGGTGTATGGCTTTTTTCTGGCCAATGCTTTGATTAATTACAAAATTTGGTGGTTGATCCCAATTTAAAATGTTTGCAAATATTTTTACGTGGCGAGTTCGAAGTAAAATTATTTGTTTATATTTTCACATGCTTGATTACAATTTTGAGAATATGGGAAAACTACGAAAAAAAAATGAACTGATAGGCATATTGACTTCAAAATTCGTGAAACACTTGAAATTAAAAATAATTAGATGCTTGTTTTAATTTTTTTTGTTTTACCGAAATCTAACGGAGGGTTAGAAGATTGTATGGAAAAACATAATTTAATAGGTCTATTGACTTTCAATAGGGCGAAAGCACTACTAAAGCACTAAATAAAGAAATAATAAGACAAGTATTTTGTCATAAGAAAATTGTATTACGGTATGCCTACGTTTAAAAATATTTTAAATGTTCTACACCTGAATGATTCCATGGCGAATGATGTGATCATAAATTTACAATATTAGATTTTCTTATTTTAGTTCTTTTAAACAAGCATTATATGTGGGCCGTAAGAAAAGTTCCAAAGAACGAGACGGAAAATTATTACGGGTAATAAAGACGTTTTCTGTTCTTTCCAAATCCATTTTTATTGATTACTTATTATTTATTTTTTAATTGCCTGTAGCGATCATATAGGTCGCCATGCCAGCCATATTTTATTTTCTTTTCTATGATTTTGCGCACACTACAGTCGGCAGTGAGTTCAGGAGCAATATGCGACGCTGTGCAGGCTTATAGAAGAAGAACAAAAGCCAGCCAGAAAATATAAATCGTTTTACAATTTCAGCGTTTCGCCAGCGCAACAACAAGAACAACAGCACATCGTCTTCCTCCTCTTCGGACAATTGAACGAGTGAGCACAGACGCGGTATTCGTGTTTCTATGATTTGCGCTTAGAGCATTGTGCTGTAATTTCAAGTGTTTCCTCTTGTTGTCTACCCCCCCGCATCCAGAAGACGGGTGGCGATATCAGCACCCGCATTCAAATTTTTGCTTGTATGAGATGCACACTCTTTATGTTTCATACTTTTTGATATAACTTACCAAATCCCAAAAAACGGGTGCCCACTACCGAACTAATTGCGGTGCCCACAACCGAATTTGGCAGCCATTTTGAGAAGTAGTGAAAAATTTGTTCGGGGTAAACATATTGGTTGTAATCAATATTGGATCACAAAGTATAATAAATTTACTAAATAAAAATGCATTTTACTCGCCTTCTCGATGGATTCACTTCGATTTATGCCACCATTTAAAATGTTAAAATTTGTCTTATTTTTTAAGCACAGAAAGATATATATGGTCCCAGCACAAAGCAGGCGTGTCTGTTTGACTCAGTATTTGGCACAAAAAGATCGTGCTTCCATAATGAACAATTGGCCTTAGTCAAAAAAACCCAGCCTGCTTTCTATCAAAAGATACGAAGGGGTGCCCACAACCGAACCTATTACCCTACTTTTTTCGCACTGTTTATTGGGACTTTACTTTTTCAAATACAATTTGCAATTAGCATGTAAAATTCCTTTTTACACTTGCACCGGTCCGAATGGCACACATTCACAAAGGCATTCGTGCTCCTGGAATATTGTTATCAGCGCCTCAGTATTAGATTGGATTGAAATTTCTGGCATTCTGAGCTGATAATTTATAAATGACATTAATATGTGATTGAAAGTATCACAATATTTGTTTCCCATTTAAATGCCCCCTTTTTCTTTCCTCTTTTTCATCGAAAACACATATAAGTTAACGGCCCACAAGTCAACGCCCAAATGGAAAGCCAACGCAGCATGTCAACGCACCCAGCGGAGCTCCAACGATAACAATAGCGGAAAGTTGCAACCAAAGACTTCCAGGAACGGGCCAAGCGACGGCGCACCATCCGCTCCAATTGAAATCGCTGACAACACCTGCACGCGCGATGGCACAACAACAACAACAACTACCGCAGCCGAGGGCAAACCAAAAGCTTCTTCACTAATTATAAGTAAAATTGTAACCACTCCTAAAGTAGCAGTCAAATAAAGCGCACCGTTTTACGGTGCAAATCTTTTTTTAAATAAAACTTACAATGTTTTATTAACTGGTGCCCGAGCAGGGACCGGTCGTGGCTCGTGTAAAAATTTCCAAAGGCCCCTCAAGTAGTGGCAGGAACTTATCCGCGTGCGAAAGCGAAAAGTCCCTAAAAAGTTAGTGACAAGGTGTGTGAAGGCGTGATTTCTTGTGACCCTCACTGAGCACGACCGGCTCCATTGAATTGTTCCAGAAAATCGCTTAAATCTGTAGAAAGGAGCGAGTGCGGTCAAAGGATCCCTAGTAGCTGATGGACCTTCGGAGGAACGGGAGACATCCTTACCGTCATTTCGTCACGATGCATCTTATATTGTAAGTCGTAGTTAAGTACCAAACAATTTTGAAAAGTGCGAAAAAGTGAAAAAATTTTTTGTAAAAGGCAAAAATTAAAATATTTGTAAAGTGCAAAGGAAAAATAAGTGCCAAAATAATATATTTGTAAATTGCCAAAAGAATAAAAATTGTAAAAGGCAAACAAAATTAAAATATTTGTAAAGTTTAAAGAAGAAAGAAGTATCAAAACTAATATATTTGTAAATTGTTAAAAAAGAAAAATAAAAAATTTTTTATAAAGGTAAAAATTAAAATATTTGCAAAGTGCAAAGTGGGAAGAAAAAAAAAAGAAATTGGGCATAAAAAAATCAAATTTTATAAGACCCAGACAATTGCATACAAATAAAAACCTTTATATAAAATAATAACAAATAAATTGCAGTAAAACCACAACGAAAACGAAAACCTATTCATAACAAGCTTAACTCTACGAATCTCACGAGACCCTCTAGAATAAAAACGCATTCCTTCACCAAAGGAACTACAGAAAACACTCAACACTCTCGGAGATCATGAGGTGCTTGAAATCAGATGGAACTCACAGATCCTTTGTGGAACTCCTAGACAGATCTATCTACGAATACAATTCTTCCATACACTCAACAACTGGGAAAAAAACCCATAGAAATATTCTTCGGACGAACCACAGGCATAGACCCCGAACAGTACGAAAAAGCCAGACAAGACAATATTCAACGACTTAAAGAGAAACAATACAAAGATATGAAATACCACAACGAAAGCCGATCACCCATCATAACATATAACCCAGGCGATACAGTTTACGTTAAAATTAACAGCCGCCTAGGAACCAAAATCTCACCCAAATATAAACAAGAAACGGTAAAGGAAAACAGATCCACAACCATCCTTACAGAGTCAAACAGAGTAGTGCATAAAAGCGACATTAGAAACTGAACCCTTCTTTAGCATAAAAATAAATAACAAAAAAACAAAAAACCCTCCTTTCAGATTACTCGCGTTCCTGAGCACAACGAATGTAGAATTGTTGCTGACCGACTATTCTTCCGCTCATCTGATAACCATAAATGATGGAGAAGCTAAAATCCAGAACGGAACGTTCAACTTTATTCACATGATAGACCTAGAAACGTACGAACAAGTTTTACTTAACACAGAGAAATACGTTAACATAAGTATTCAAAAAAATAATATCTACTATCCATTGCTAAAGCACGAAATTTCCCAATCCTTAGACATCCTAAATCAGATTAGATAATTCCATTCAGAAAATAGAAACAAGAGGTCGATAAACACAATCGGTACGGCATGGAAATACCTAGCCGGCAGCCCCGATAATGACGACCTACAACAAATTACAGGAAATGTAAACGAAATAAATGAAAATAACAACCAACAAGTAACGATAAACAAAGCCCTAACAGAACGTATTAACGAACTAACAAAAATAACAGATCAACTTACGAATTCGATAAAAAAATGAATACGTCAATAATTAAATAGCCTTCAGCATCCAAAATAGGATACGACTTATAAAAGAAGAATTAATAAACATAAAATATGCAATTGAATGGGCTAGAGCAAACACGGTAAATCCCATACTATTTAAAAAAACGAAATAATACAAGTGTTAGAAAAACTAAAAAACGAAAATATGCCGTTCAGAAGCACTGAGGATGCACTAGAATTTTCTCAAGTTAAGATTTTATATAATGAAACAAACATCATGTACCTAATCAAAATTCCAATGACAACAGACAAAATATACGAAAAAATGTTTATTAAATGTAATTATTGATATTCCGTACAAATCATTATTAATCAGCGGACAGGAATGGTTTGGCATTCAAAAAGAGTGTACAAATTTAATTCCGTAAGCATATGTAATCGCAATAATCTGATAAATCTAGTAAACGACCAATGTACAACTAAACTAGTTTATGGCCTAAAATCCTTCTGCAATGTTACTCCTAAATAATTTTAATGGAAGTCGTTTCTTCAAAGACGCAAGTCACAACCTACAAGGCACATTTCTAATAAAATTCCATAATGAAACAATTAAGATAAATGATAAAATATTCAGCAATACCGAGATCCCACAAATAAATGCCAAACCAGCCATAAGTCAACCAAAACCCACAGAAATAAATAGATACAACATACTGTTACGAATACTACGTCTAGTGGGCTGTTACGTATCACTGGATTGTGCAATTTGAAAATGAAACACAGTCAGTTTCTTAAATGCAGACAATAAAATAAACCAACAGTCACTTTATTATTCACAGTTTTGATTATTCACAGTTTTACACTTTACTGTTCGTACACTTAAGTATTTTCTTAATTACTCCGTGTGGCAACTTCACTTGTCAAAACCAGACTGACTCGCTGCGCCGCATCCGGCTGCCTTTTATACCTGCCAGGCCATCGCGCAGATCGTTCCCGCACATTCCGGTGTGGACTAAAAGTTTCCATCATTGCCAGGTTGGACTAAAAGTTACCATAGCGGCCGTCGTTGCCAGATTGGATTATAGCACGGCACGTAGCGGCAGGGTTGCTTTGCATAGCGACAGACTGTCTTATCGTTACACTGCCCACCACTTAGACTTGTTCGTCCCGAACAAGTGCCGAGGCTCTGCTGTGATGAGGCGCCAGGCGCTCCAAATGGACTACCTTCAGCTTAGCGCCTCTATTGCTGCAACGTTGAATCCTGTATACCACGTCGTTAATCCTAGTCACGACTTCGTATGGTCCTTCCCATGACGCTTGAAGTTTCGGAGACAAACCTTTCCTCCGCTGCGGGTTGTAGAGCATTACCAGATCGCCTTCTTGGAACCCTGCTGAGTTGGCCCGTAGATCATATCTGGCTTTCGCCTTATCGCTGACTAGTGTGGTGCGGCCCCTTATAAATTGGTGAATTTCCTCCAGTTCCGCCCGCTTATTGGCCACGTAGTCCGTCTTAGCGCCTCCCGTCGTGCTGACTACCCCGAACTTCAAGTCAGCGGGTAACCGCAACTCTGTGCCGAACACTGCTCGGGCTGGGGTGAGTGATGTCGTGTCGTACAGGGGGATATGCGTGTCCCAATCCTTTTGATTCCTGCCTACCACTTTCCGCAGGTATTCCTCCAGTGTCCGGTTAAAGCGTTCCACCATGCCGTCGGACTGTGGGTGCAAAGGAGTGGTACGAGTTTTCTTTATCCCCAGCAGCCCACACACTTCCTTGAATACCGCAGACTCGAAATTCCGGCCTTGATCTGAGTGCAACTCCAAAGGAACTCCGAACCGGGCTACCCAGTTGTTTACCAGCTTTTCCGAGCGTTCGTCGAAGCTTTTGCCCATCACGATTATGTCGTCGAGGTATACCAGACACGTCCGCGAATGCAGCCCTTTTAGCACGCGTTCCATTAGCCGCTCGAATGTTGCTGGTGCGTTGCAGAGTCCAAACGGCATGACGGTGAACTGCCACAAACCATCACCAAACCCGGAAAGCCGTTTTCTCCTTGTCCTTGTCTGCAAGCTCTACCTGCCAATAGCCGCTGCGTAAGTCGAGTGTGGAGAACCACTGCGTGCCTGACAGTGTGTCCAGGGTTTCATCGATCCGAGGTAGTGGATAACTGTCCTTCTTGGTCACATCATTGAGCTTCCGATAGTCCACACAAAACCGGGTACTGCCATCTTTTTTCTTGACTAGCACGACCGGCGAGCACCAGGGGCCCGAAGACGGCTCTATGACCTTGTCTTTCCGCATGTTCTCGATCAACTTTGTGACCTCCTCCCTCTTGGCCAGAGGAACTCGTCTTGGCGGTTGGCGAATCGGTTTTGCACTTCCCGTGTCGATGTTGTGCTTCACTATGGCTGTTCTTCCGCCTGCTTCTGCCGCAAATATTGACCCATAGTGCTGCAGGAGTGACCTCGCCTTCTGTTTCCGCTTGGCCGTCAACTCGCTGCTCCACTGGTTCTCCTGCGGTACGGCGTCCATGTTAAAACCGCTCTTCTTATTACCTCCAGGCGGGCTACTCTCTAATTGACCACTGCTACAGCTTCCTTACACTCGCCAATTACCTCATCTTTCCCGACATATCTGGGTGCATTCAGGGGGTTCAGTATTCTAACTGGTATTCTGCCATTTTTAGGTTCCACTAATGTACGTCCAATGATGATGTTGTCGTGTCCTTGTTTCGGTGCTTCTACTACCCACAGCCGACTCGTCCCATCGTCCTCGTCCACCTTTGCCCACACAATCGCCTCAGAATTAAATATTAAAACAGAAACAGACCAATACCAATCCAGGGGAAATACCCAAAGCAACGAACATGTCTACATTCAATATAGAAACGGCAATGAAGGCCATTCCGAATTTCTCAGGCAACTACAGAGACCTAGACACATTCACGAAAATAACAGAATTAATACACAAGAAACTGGACGCAACTGGCAAAACCGAACTTCTAGAATTCGTATTTTACGCAAAATTAAGCCGTACAACTAGAACAGCGATCGGTCACAATATTCCAAAAACGTTTGAAGAACTAACGACGCTACTGAATGAACGATACAAGAGCGCAAACACGATTCCCCAGCTCCAGAATCAACTGTCATACTTCGTCCAGAGAAACCTCGACATAACCACGTATAAGAACAAAATACTAAACCTAATAGCGGAGTTAAACAAACTACAAATAGCTCAAGCCAGCTCTGAACTAACCACGATCGAGCAAAACCTAATAACGAAAATTAATGAACAATACAGCCTCACTGTATTCAAAAATGGACTCAATGACGAATACAAACAAACCATTTTCGCAGCAATGCCAACAACTTTTAACCAAGCAGTCGAATTGGCTTTAGAACTAGAAAAGGACAAGAAACAAACACAGGCAAGAGTGATGTTTATTAACAGGAACAGCAACAATCGAAACAACAACCAAAACAGAGCAAACCACAGCAATTTTTACCAACAAGACAACAACAGATACCAAAACAACAACAATGTTAGAAACAACAACAACTACAGGAACAACAGCCAACAAGCTAACTACAACCCCAGAAACAATCAGAACAACAGCAACTATCAAACAAATTCTCGCCACGCATACAACAACGGCAGACCAAACAGTCACACTGCTAACACGAATTTCAATAACAGAAATCAAAACCAAAGGAACTATAACCAAAACAACAGAAACTTCAACCAAAACTCAAGGTACAACAACAATGCAAACAGAAACCAAAATTTCAACAACCATGGTCGCCCTACACACA
Organism: Melieria omissa; assembly: GCA_963971225.1. Classification (NCBI taxonomy): domain Eukaryota; kingdom Metazoa; phylum Arthropoda; class Insecta; order Diptera; family Ulidiidae; genus Melieria; species Melieria omissa. The sequence continues at coordinate 68,156,879 of OZ020269.1, read as the reverse complement.
TCAATTACATTCAGGAAAACTCGGGCGACCCGGAGGAAGACAATCACATTCCTCCGGGGGAGCAATAACAAATGAACAAAGAATTTACCTAATATCAGAAAATTTAACGAACTATGTCACACTGAAATGCAACCAATTTAGTAAACCTTTGACATTCCTCATTGATACCGGAGCAGACATATCACTTTGTAAAACAAACAACGATGACAACCTTGAGATCAACACAGAAAACACATGTAAACTAACAGGAATATCCACATAAAAAATAAACTCACTGGGAACATTAAAACTGACATTCCCACTACGAAAAAACAAAACAGAATTGAACTTCCACATGGTCAATGAAGATTTCCCAATCGTAACAAATGGAATAATAGGAAGAGACTTTTTACTCAAATACATGTGCAAAATAGACTATGAAACCCTCACGCTAACAATGGTAATAAATGAAGAAGAATATATATTTCCTATAGCAACCAAACCACCGCCACACACCTCACACACAATACCGCCAAGATGTGAAGTAATACTACCTATCAGCATGCATATTCGAGAAGACAGTGTAATACTAAACCAAGAACTTGCAAACGGAGTATTTTTGGCAAATTCCATCGCACCAGCAAAAGGCAAATGCCACGTAAAAATAATCAATACAACAAATGAAACAATAACAATAAAAAACATCAGACCAGAAATAGAAAATCTGTCTAATTATACAATAATGAAAACAAATGACAACAACAAAAGTTCAGACAATGAACGATTCAGTAGACTAATATCAACCCTCAAGCTAGACAACCTAGATGCGCAAACAGAGACAGAACTCAAAACCATTTTCCAAAAATATCAAACAGTTTTCGACCTGGAAGGAGAAGAGATTACAACAAATAATTTCTACACTCAACAACTCAACCTAGAAGACTCCACACCCGTATATATAAAGAACTACAGATTACCACAAACTCAACAGGAAGAGATAAAGAACCAGGTACAAAAATTAATAGACAGCGATATCATAGAACCATCAACTAGCCCATACAACGCACCCCTACTACTAGTACCGAAAAAAAGCGAAGGTAATACAACGAAATGGCGATTAGTCGTAGATTACAGAAAACTAAATGCCAAAATAATAAATGATAAATTCCCGCTTACACGACTAGAAGATGTTCTTGATATACTTGGCAGAGCGAAATACTTCTCAACCTTAGACATGACCAGCTCTTTCCATCAAATACCTTGGAACAAGATTCAAGACCACCCACAGCATTTTCAACACAAGATAGACACCACCAATTTAAAAGACTACCTTTTGGTCTCAAAATATCCGCAAACAGTTTTCAACGCATGCTTGCTTTAGCACTAAGTGGACTTAGCTCTGAAGCATTTCTCTATGTTGACGATATAATAGTATTTGGATGTTCATTAAAACACCACAATGAAAATCTGATTAAAGTTTTCGACCGACTACAACAATACAACTTAAAACTAAATGCAAGCAAATGCTAATTTCTAAAACCAGAAGTCATCTATTTAGGACATTTAATCACAGATAAAGGCATCAGAACAGATCCAACGAAGTGCGAAGCAGTACTGAAATATCCAACACCAACGAATGCCGATGAAGTACGTCGATTTGTAGCATTTTGCAACTACTACAGACGCTTCATACCAGAATTCGCATCAATAGTAAAATGTCTTAACTCTCTCCTTAAGAAAGGGACGCCTTTCATCTGGTCAGACGAGTGCAAGACAGCTTTCGAAACACTAAAACAAAAATGAATAAACATACCAATATTACAATATCCGGATTTTAACAAAACCTTCATATTAACAACAGACGCTTCAGACTTCGCCCTTGGAGCTGTATTATCCCAAGGAGAAATTGGACATGACCTTCCAATTTCATACGCAAGTAAATCACTGCAAAAACACGATATCAATAAACCAATAATAGAAAAAGAATTATTAGCAATACATTGGGGAATAAACTATTTCAGACCGTACCTCTACGGAAGAAAATTCATTGTAGTCACAGACCACAGACCACTGGTATCTCTGTTCTCACACAAAAACCCGTCATCGAAAATGACAAGAATCAGACTAGACTTATCTGATTACGACTTTGAAATCATATACAAACAAGGAAAAATCAACACAAATGCAGATGCTTTATCTCGCATAAAAATCGACAGCGACACACTAAAGGCAATGATTCCAACACAGGAAAATGACACAAATAACGGCAAGCAAATGGAAATATTGGCAATTACAAGGAGCAAGGCAGCAACATTAGGAGCAAAAGTAAATAGCATGCACAATGAAGAAAAAGAAAATATTTATGGTACCAAGACACGCGATAATAGGAAGAACATATCCCAAGAGCCTGCGCAACTCTACATATGGGAATGTACCTCTATAAACGACGTGAAAAACATGAGAAGATTAAATTTTGAAATAAAAGAAAAGCATCGGCCGATGATACATATTGACAATTATGAAGTGCACGTGACTTGTAGCGATGACCCTTTGAATCTAGATTCAATGTTGGAGAAACTACACAGTTCACTAAATAAACTGCAGATAAAGGAGCTAGCCCTTTGCAGAGAAAATTTTTAAGTTTGAAAATATCACAATGAATGCTTTCAAGGAAAGATATAACGAAATAAATAATGATAAATGCTCGCCTACAAAAATACTTATATACAACGCTCCACGAAATGTTCAAAGCAAATTACAGCAGTACAAACTAATTGACGAATATCATAAGGCCAGCACAGCCGGACATTTAGGAATTCGAAAAACGATCCTAAAATTGAAACAACGATACACATGGAAGAACATGAGACAAATGGTAAAAGAGTTTGTCAACAATTGCCTGACCTGCTGCAAGAATAAAACAATTAAGCACACAAAAGAAAAACTAGTCAAAACAAACACGCCAGCAACAAGCTTCGAAACCATTACCATTGACACAGTCGGACCATTAAGAGTATCGAATGGATTCCGCTACATATTAACCATGCAATGCGATCTGACAAAATTTGTTATCGCACACCCAATAGAAACCAAGGACGCAAAAACTACAGCGAAAACACTTGTAGAACAGTTCATTCTCAAGTACGGTTGTTTTAAAACATTGAAATCCGACCGAGGCACTGAGTTCACAAATGAGCTAATGCGTAACATATGCCAATTACTCGAAACACGACAAATATTTTCGACACCCTACCACCACCAAACAATAGGGGCACTTGAAAAAAAACCACAGAACGCTACACGAATACCTACTGGCATTTACAACTGAACATGAGACATGAACATGGGACAAATGGGTACCATATTTCACTTTCGCGTATAATACGACACCACATGTCGAAACGCTGTACTCTCCGTACGAGTTAGTTTTTGGAAAATTACCGTCGCTACCAAATGACAAAATAAACAAAACCCAAAAAATTTATGACATTGACAATTACGCCAACGAAATAAAAGTAAGGCTACAAACATCCATAGATAAGGCTAGGAATATGATAGAAATAGCTAAACATAAGAGACAAATTAATTATGATAAGAACACAAATAAAACACAATTAGAGATAGGAGATTTACAATTACAAAGTCCTTACCACGGACCGTACAAGATCATAGATAGAAATGGAGTAAACTCCACACTAGACATAAACGGTAAATATAAGGTATTACATAATAATAATCTTAAGAAATTTCTAGGAGATAATGACTTAGCAAATAACATCTAAAAATTGTACAAAATAAAGATTAAAATACAGATTACACTAAGACAACAAAACAAATATTTACGCTAACTACAATTACTATAAGCTCAATAATGTTAGCTAAGCATTTCCAAATCCACCTCCGAAAACCCGACCGTTATCTTAAAAAATTATTCCAAGTAATAATTTTTCGCTTAAGGGCAATGGTGTAGTGGTACCACGTAGCCACTTATGCCAACATTAATAACTCATGCTACACTCGAGCGCACATGTGCCAAAGTGTCAAATAGCACCACGCGCACGACACAAGCGACACTCAAGTGGCTTAGCCAGCGGCGTGCCATTCGACACCACTGACCGCAGTGCAGTGTCCCACATATGGAACATGCACTGATCGGCACTCTGTGTGATGTCACCTACCGCAGGGCAATAGCACTTGAGGAAAAGTGCTGAATTGACCGAAAGGGTCCCGTGACGCTGATTGGTCACACTTCCGCGAGACTGGAAAATCGGGTGGAGCATTGGAAATGCTCAGCAGTATAACAGTTATGAAATTAGTATATAAGACACAAATTGTGGAAAATAAAATGAGCTTTATGACGAAAAGCAAACAGCTCGTTTCTTTCTGATCACTGCTCAACAAAACGTCGGCTTTCTAGCCACTCGATACTGGCCTGGCTCGCCTTTATATCATAGTAAGCCAACCCGTACTGCCACTTGACTATCACGGACTTATACCAAAACCTACCACACTGGTAGGCTTCATCAGCGCCCTACTTAGCAGCCGTTGCATCAACTCCACGTTGGGAACGGCGTATCTTCGCAGGTCAGTCACCAGGGGAACCCCCCAGGGGGGCGTTCTGTCGCCACTCCTGTGGAATCTAACCCTGAATAGATTGCTTGTCAACCTGGCGGCTGTTGGCTGCAAGGTCGTGGCCTATGCCGATGATGTTGCGATGGCCATAGCTGGCAAATTTCCGAGTGTGCTCTCCGAGCGGATGAATCACTTTCTGGACATCCTCACCTCATGGAGCAACTCCTGTGGCCTTACAGCCAACCCGGAAAAGACGGATCTTGTTATTTTTACAAGGAGATATAAGGTCCCGTCTTTCAGACTTCCCGCCCTAAATGGTACCCCGCTCAAACTGAGTAAGGAGGTGAAATACCTGGGGCTCATACTAGACTCCAAGCTAACTTGGAGCGCAAACATCGCTGAAAGGGCAAAACGAGCCTCCAGGGCCATCTACTGTTGGAAACGGGCGGTGGGGGCAAGATGGGGGCTTCAGCATCGCGTTGTTATGTGGCTCTATGAGGCAGTGGTTGAGCCAATCCTCCTCTACGGCGCTGTTGTATGGTGGCCTGCGGCGGCTAGCCGAGCTAACCTGAATCAGCTCGACAGAGTCAGGAGACTAGCTGCCACTCTCATAACAGGAGCTATCCGTTCTACGCCTACCAAGGCGCTTTTTGCTATACTTAATTGGGTCCCCTCGACCCTACTAGTAAGGCAGTCCGCCAAAACTGCCGCTGTACGGTTGAATGCCATACGCAGTTGGGCACGGGCGGACTTAGGCCACTCTAGAATCCTCGGGCTGGATCTTCCAACCCCGACACAGACCGACTACATAGTCCTTCCCCCTAGTTTCGAGCGCAAGTTCCCTATAGGGATCCCCAGCAGGAACGACTGGTCAGAGGACCGTCGCTCACTGCCAGACGTGGTCGAAATCTTCACAGACGGCTCTAAACTTGAGGATAGAGTCGGGTGTGGGGTTTTCTGCGACCAATTGGGGGCCAGCATTACTGCTCGGCTCCCTGACCACTGTAGCGTCTTCCAAGTGGAGACCATGGCAATACTGCTGGCTGTGGACCGGTTGCGATCGCAACCCCCCATTCCCTCGGCTATATGTATTTTCTCGGATAGCCAGGCTGCAATTAAATCCTTGAAAGGTATTTATACCTCCTCCAAACTGGTAGAAAAGTGCCGTGCCGCTCTGAACAGCTTAGCGGAACATGCCAGGGTTCACCTGAGTTGGGTCCCTGGGCATAGCGGCATCTCTGGCAACTGTGTGGCGGATGAGCTGGCCAGGAAAGGCACTTTACTTCCGGCACCCACTACGCAATGTAGCATCCCTCTTGCGACTGTCAAACTGATGGTCAGGCAAGCGTATCTTCGCCTGGCTAACCGACTCTGGGCGGAGGAGAGCCATTGTAGGATCTCCAGAGAAACCTGGCCGTCGCTTAACCATGGCAGAACACGCGAATTACTGCGACTAAAGCGGAATTCCATCTATTCCACAGTTTCTGTGCTGACAGGACACTGGACAAACGGCGAACACGCCAGGAGACTCGGCCTCCCCTTCAACGACCACTGCCGCAGCTGCGACGATGTGGGCGCGGAGGAGAGCGTTGAGCACCTGATGTGCCACTGCCCAGCACTAGCGAGGAGACGTCTCCGGGTGCTGGGAGCGCCGTTCTCCAGCGGTCTGGCCGACCTCTCAGGACCCAGGATCGGCCGCATCGCCCGATTCATCACGGAATCGGGATGGCTCCTGCCTGACACCCGGGGGGGTGTGTAAGCCTGAATGGCGGCCACGTCCTTCACGTGGTACCACAACGGGTCGTATTATGGCCTAAGTGAGCTCTTCTAGCTGCCACCCTAACCTAACCTAACCTAATGTTCTATTCAAACACACCTGCGCAACCGTGCGCTCTCAACATATTTCCAAACAGCGCAATGACGCCGCGCATATTACAGGATCTCCCTGAGTTTAGCGGCCAACCTGAAGATTGGCCCATGTTTTTTACGGCGTTCGTGCAATCTACCGCCGCGTACGGCTACACCAACCTGGAAAACAACCAGCGGCTGCAGAAGTGTCTGAAAGGGGAGGCGAGGGACATGGTGAGGTGTTTGCTAATTCAGCCGGAAAACGTGAATGCCATCATCGAACAACTGCGCTTCTGCTGCGGCCGCCCGGAGCAATTGATTCGAAGCCAACTTGCGTCGGTAAAGGACATCGCACCGATCACCGATAACTCACTGCAAAAAATCATTCCATTTGCCACAAAGGTGCAAAACCTCAACGCATTCTTGCAGGCCGCACATGGCCAGCAACACTTGGCCAACCCCACATTGCTAGAAGAGCTTATCGCTAAGCTACCAATGAGCAAGCGATTAGAATGGGCACGATTCGGAATGACGGTGCAGCCCTATCCAACCATAGTAGAATTCAACACGTGGTTGACACAAGCAGCGAACCTGGTATGCGCCGTCCAGGGTTTCGACGATCGCGAGCCAAAACGTCGCGTTGTGCTGCATGCAGCGACGAAGCCGTCGGAGCAGCCAGGAAGGTGTTATATTTGCGGAGGACAACACAAGGTTGCGGAGTGCCCGCGCCTCATCAAGGCATCCGTAGCTGATCGGTGGAGCGAGGTCAAACGCCGCCGCCTGTGCTTTTCGTGCCTAAATGCGGGCCACAGTACCCGTGACTGCCGCCGCGGCAAAACATGCCCTGTAGAGGGGTGCGAAAGAGCGCACCATAAGTTGCTCCACGACACTGAGAAACCACCAACGCGCGCCACTACACAGGCTCCAACGACGCAACCAGCGCAACAACGCCAATCTGTGCTGAATTGCGCTAGTGGTGCAATTGAGGGCAAGCTGCTTTTCCGGATTCTGCCTGTGTGTGTCTACGGGCAAGGAAAGTGCATTGAAACTTATGCACTGTTGGACGAAGGGTCGTCCGTGTCGCTTATTGACAGCATGCTGGTGCAGGAGTTGGGTTTGTGTGGCCAGAAGCGTGACCTCGACGTCCAGCGGTTCGGTGGTCAAGCAGCACGCGAGCCAGCAGTTGCTGTGGACTTGGTCATCAGTGGTGCAAACAAGAAGAAGCATACGCTCAAAAACATCTATAGTGTCAAAAACCTGAACTTGCCGTCACAGAGTTTGGGCGAGTTGGAGCTGTCGAACATCGCTCGTCACAAACAACATCTACCTGTAGAGCCGTACAGTGGGGCCGTGCCCAAGCTGCTCATAGGACTCGACCATTGCCACTTGGGTCTGCCTTCTGAGTCGAGGCAGTGGGCCGTACGCCGCAAACACCGAACTTGGGTGGACCGTATTTGGACCAACTGCAAAGGCGCCGCCAATGCCGTCGTTGTGTCTGTTCGTAAACGCAGCCACAGACGCAACAATCCATAATATGGTTGCCGAGTACTTCGAAACCGAAAGTTTCGGAGTGAGGCCATCGCCACCAATCGAGTCTGCCGTCGACATATGCGCTAAAGCCATCCTCCATTCAACCACACGCCGTGTGAATGGGAGGTTTGAGACGGGCCTATTGTGGAAACACGATAGCATCGAGATGCCAAGCAGCTATGAGATGGCACGCAAGCGTTTAATGAGCATCGAAAGGAAGATGAAGCGTGATGATGTATTTGCCGCCGCCTATAATAACATCATCGACTCATACATCGAGAAGCAGTATGCTCGTAAATTGCCACCTGAAGAAGCCGCCTTAGTAGGAAGCAAGACCTGGTACCTTCCACACTTTGCCGTAGTTAATCCAAACAAGCCAGCCAAGATTCGTCTTGTATTCGATGCCGCCGGTGAAGTACAGGGTGTCTCGCTGAACTCGCAGTTACTGAAGGGGCCGCAAGATTACCGCCCACTGCCCGCTGTACTGTTCCATTTCCGTGAAGGAGCCATCGCTGTGTGTGGTGACATCAAAGAAATGTTCCACCAGATCCTGATACGCCCCGAGGACAGGTGCGCCCAACGATTCCTCTGGCGCGATGGAAATGCCGCAAAGGAGCCAGACGTCTAGGAGATGAGGGTGATGACGTTCGGAGCTGCATGCTCCCCATGTGCCGCCCAATATATAAATATTTTGAACGCGTTGGAGCATAACGACTACGCCGGCCGGGCTGTGAAGGCAGTCCGCAATTACCACTACGTCGACGACTTCGTGGACAGCTTCGACAGCCCAGAGCAGGCCATCAGCGTCTCGCAGCAGGTGCGCGCAATCCATTCCCGCGCTGGTTTCGAGTTGCGCAACTTTACCTCGAACTCGCCAGAGGTACTCAGCATGTTGAATGGTACAAGTGTGTCCATTCCCATTAATTGCAAGGAAGGCTTAGCGACGGAGAAAATCCTGGGAATGTTTTGGCAGCCAGCAGTGGACAGCTTCAAGTTTAAGCTGAGATTCCATGCCGTGGACAAGAATACTATTTCTGGAGAAAAGCGCCCAACGCAGAGAGAGCTGCTCAGCATCATCATGTCCATATTCGACCCGCTCGGATTCCTGAATCACATCACGATTGCCGCCAAGTTACTGATGCGTGAGGTGTGGCAAAAAAAGGTGGGCTGGGATGAGCTCCTCCCCGACGATATAAATGGAACAGATGGCGACAGTTGTTACCCATGGTAACAGGCTTGGGAATTCCGAGATGGTACTTTCCGAATGGCGCCCCGCAACGGCTGCAACTCCGTGTGTTTGTCGACGCCAGTGAGGATGCATTCGCTGCCGCTGCGTACTGGCAAACCGCCAATGCTGACGGTGAAGTTGGTGTCGCCTTTGTTTGCTCCAAGGCGAAGTGTGCGCCAAAACCACTCACAGTTCCACGATTGGAGCTCCAAGCAGCCGTACTAGGAACGCGTTTGTTGCAGACCATCATGGAGGAGCACACTGTCAAAGCGAGTAGCTACATCCTATGGACGGACTCCAAAACTGTGCTGCGCTGGTTGGTGAGTGAGCACCGCCGCTACAAACCATTTGTAGCCCATCGTGTGGCCGAAATCCTTGCCGACACTAAGCCTTCGAATTGGAGGTGGATACCAACAGCCGAAAACGTCGCCGATGAAGCTAATTGTCAACATGACTGCAGCTCCAATTCACGCTGGTTGAATGGACCTACGTTTCTAAAAGCTGATGAGCAATATTGGCCAATTGCAGAGGAGATAAATGATCACTAGCTGGAGGAGGAAGAGTTACGCCCGAAGTTCGCATTGGTCATTACGAATCACAGGGTTGTTGAGTTCAAGTGTTTTTCATCATTTATTAGACTCGTGAGAGCAACCGCATGGGTCCAACGTTTTGTGAGTCAATGCCGCCGCCGCCTCCCCCCTGGTCACGAGTACTGTAATATATTTGATATTATTAACCATGTTGTAAATTAAAAATATAATTTTTATGTTAGCGAAGCGCGTCCGCATTTATTTAAGGTTCACTTTTGACTGCCCAACATTTGCATTGCTTAACGCTAAACTACCTGTGCACTAAGTGCATAAGCCCGCTAGCGTGGGAAAGTGCCGACGCAAGCAGAATACACACTAGGTGCGCGGAGTTAGGAAATGAGAGTCCGAGCGAAGGCCGCCGTATGCGAATAACGCCGTATCGGCTTACTTCACTGTCAAGGTTGTGCGAACGCTTGAACGTGGCGAACTCTCATCACAACACCTCCCTTTTTTTTTTAGAAACGTTAACATATAATTAACACTTTCGCGTCCGATCACGTATTTTTACGTTTTATGCCTATTGTTTGAATAAACAATTAATTGATTAATTAATAAATTAATTAATATATTATTAATTAATTAATTAAAATATAAATTAAAAATAGCGGCGCCAACGCAACGGCCTACGTAAACAAAGCGGCAATAGGTTTTAGTTTAACTGCACAGAGAGCGGACGCGAAAGTGTTAAGCAGTGTTGCCGCTGAAAAATTTTAAAAAGTCGCAAAACAAGTGTCACAGCCGGAAAAAAAGGGTCATCAAGTGATCCAATTTGCTTTGCCATGTATATAAATACATACTTTCATTATTTTACCTTTCGGAGCTAATTTTTGTAATAAACTTCTTAAGGAGATGATTTTCTGTGAAAAAACTGTTTTGCCCTTAAATTAATTGATGAAGGATATATTAAAAGGTCCCAATATGCATGTTTTGTATTTATTATGAATACATTTGCATTTCAAAGCATATGCGTGATATACTTACTTATCCATTGGGAGCCATCAAAATTATTTTAGCAAATAACTTAGGCAATGCCACAGAAAAGCGCGTGAATTCAGATTAATTTTGTACATTTTTGCGGGAAAACTTAGACATAATTAAAGAGTTGCAAGTAGTTTAACCTTCTACCTTTCCCTTGGGGTCTAATTTACCCCAGGCAGAATTAAAAAAACGGTTGAGTGGTTTTGTGCGCTCGTCTTGTGTGTTAATCGCTCATTCAACCCAATAACAAATCGAGAAAAACACTTTTCGGGGCTTTCTCCTTTTCTTTTGTTATTTATGTGTTACCTTCCTTCATGTTTTGTCAGTAAATTATATAACCGTTTGGTTGGGGTCATCCTGACCCCAAAGGACAGCGAAAGCCATTTTGAGCAAGGGACAGGCACAAGGTTAAATGTTGCCAGAGGTGTAATTTTGAAGTACTTACGTGTTACCTTTAAAAAGGGAATAGCAAAAGGAAGGCATATTATAAATATTACGTTCGCAAAAATAAAAAAATTAACTTTACGAAACAATTTTGAAAATTAATATATAAACTTTTTGATAAAAGAAAGGGGCAAAAGTCGCATGGTTTTGAAGAAAAGTGTCAAAATAAGCATATTTTTAAAAAGTCGGTGTCAGGTATCATCGGTCTCCAAAAAGGGTCAATTTGACACTTTAGTCGCACAACGGCAACACTGGTGTTAAGGATTTTTCTTTCTTTCTCTCTTTCTCTCTCTTTTTTTTTTGTTTTTTGTTTTTGTTTTTTTATGAGAGTATATAATATAATATGATTTGATACAATTTAATATAGTAATATTTTAAAGATGAAAATTTAATATAATTTAATATAGTAATATTTTAAAGGTTAACATTTAGTACAACTTAATATAAATATTTTCAAAATTAAAAGTTAATACAACTTAATATAGTAATATGTTCAAAATTAAAAGTTAATACAACTTAATATAGTAATATGTTCAAAATTAAAAGTTAATACAACTTAATATTGTATTATGTGTTGTGTATCCTCGCGCAGGGATATATTTTTAATCTGTCGCATACCTATTTTATATTTATCCTGTCCGATATGTTTTTAATCTGTCCTTGTGGACTTGGAATTGTTTGTTTGAGTCGTCGACAAGTAAACAGTTATTGTTGTCGTCTGTTTGTAGCACAGTATAGGGCCCGGTATATTTAGCGTCTAATTTGTGTCCTGTTTTATTGCTTATTAAAACTTTATCTCCTATTTTTATTTTTATTGCAGATATATTTCTGTCTGTGTATTGTTTTGAGATAACCTTTTTTTTCTCTAACATTTGTTTTGCTCTCTTTTGAGCTACCTGTAATTTGAATTTCAGTTCTTTTGCGTAATTGTCAACATTGTATAGTGGGTCTATTTTGTCGTTATTTTCCAATTCTTTTACTATTTTTCCAAAAACCAGTTCAAAAGGACAGTAGTCATGTACTGCCGTAGGGGTAGTGTTGTAACAATAAGCGAAATATTTTAGCCATTCATCCCAATCATCTTTGTCGATTGAGATGTATGATCTCAAATATTCGTTTAATGTGCGATGGTTACGTTCTATTGTTCCTAGAGTTTGGTGATGGTGTGCTGTTGAGGTTAGTTTTGTAATTTTTAATTATTCGCAAATTTCGGTCAGAAGTTGATTTTTGTATTCCGTTCCCATATCTGAAATCAATGTATTTATCGGTCCGTAAGTCAAAATAAAAGAATCAACAATTGCTTTAGCAACCGTTTTTGCGTTTTTGTTTGGAATTGGTATTGCAACTAGGTATTTTGTTAGGTCGCAAATTATTGTAACAGCGTATTCGTTGCCATTTTCTGTTCTCGGTAGTGGTCTTATGGTATCCACTAGAACAATATCAAATGCTGTCGCTGGTGTTGGGGTTAGAATCGCAGGTGGTTTGTTATGTTTTATTATCTTTGATTTTTGACATTTTTCACATGCCTTTACATAACGAGATATATCTCTCGTCATGTTTTTCCAATAATATTTCAATTGAATTTTTTTACTAATCTGGTGATTCCAGGGTGGCCACCCAAGGTTGGATTATCATGATATAGTTTAATGATTCTCTGTTTTTCTACATCTTTTAAAACACGAGTTAACTCTGGTACGATTATAATCTTTAGGGTTTTTAATTTTTCATTACCGAATTTCTTGAAATCGGTTATGGACACGTGTCTGAATAATATATCGTTATTTGATATTATTAATGTATTAATATCGAGACTACTAGCTATTTTTTCAAGCTTTGAGAATAAATGACCTAAGTCAACATTTTCATTAGTAGTGCTTTTATACTTTATTTTATTCTTTATAATCGTAAATTTTCCATTGCTGAAATGCAATTTTGCTTTTCTTTTATATTCGTGGCTATTTATAGCCTCGTACACGTTTATGTCAGTTGGTTCATTGTATTGCGCTTTATTTGGTTTTGATTCGCTATTTAGTGTTTTCGTTTGTTGTCTAGTCATTACTTTAAAAAGGTTGTTGTGTTTCGTTAAAGTTTTAATGTCAGCGAATTTAATTCTTGAAAGGGCGTCGGCAGCGTAATTTTCCTTGCCCCTGATATACTCGACGCTAAAATCATATTCCTCTAAATCTAATCTCATTCTGGTAAGTTTTGATGATGTGTTTTTCATCGAGAACAAGTACGTTAATGGTCTGTGGTCGCTTCTGATAAGAAATTTTTTTCCAAAGCTGTATGCCCTGAAATACTGTATTGCCCAGTGGATTACAGCGAGTTCTTGTTCTATGGTTGATTTGTTACTTTCTCCTTTTGTAAAGGATCTCGATGCATATGCAATAGGCATTTGGAAGCCATTGTGTTCTTGGCTTAAAACTGCGCCACATGCATATTTACTTGCATCGGTTGTTATGCAAAATTCTTTACTAGAGTCTGGATATTGTAAGATTTTTGGGCTTAATAATTGATTCTTGAGGTATTCGAAAGACTTTTGGCACGGTTCGGTCCATTCAAATTGAACATTTTTTCTGGGGTATAAACCTTCTATAATAGTTGCAAAAGGCTACCAAGCGTTTAGCTTCATCACCGTTATTAGGCGTTGGGTAGCTTTTAATTATTGCGAATTTGCTTTCATCAGGCAATATGCCTTCGTCTGTGCATTTGTGACCTAAGAATGTTACTTCCTGGCGAAAGAATGTGCATTTATCTGGGTGTAATTTTAGGTTATGCTTTCTACAAGTTTCAAAAACGTCGGTTAAGTTTTTTATCATGTGCTTTGCTGAGCAACCAATGACGACTAAATCGTCCATGTATAGGAATGCTTGGGCTGGACTAAGCCCGGAGAAGGCGAGTGACATCATTCGTTGGAATGAGTTTGGAGCTATTTTTATTCCATATGGTAATCGGTTGAAGCGAAATGAACCTTTTTCAGTTGAAAATGAGGTTATGTCTCTTGAATTTTCTTCTAGTTCTATTTGATGAAACCCGGATACTAAATCTAAGCAAGAAAAAAATTTAGCTCTTCCTAACTGATCTAAAATGTCGTCTATTCTTGGTAGGGGGAAATTGTCTGCTATGAGTTTTTTATTTATACCTCTATAGTCAACTACGAGCCTCCATCTTTTTTGTGTAGTTCCTGGTAATGATTTTTTTGGTACTAGTAATATTGGGCTGTTGTACTCAGACGCTGATGGTTCTATTATATCATCTTTTAGTAATTTATCGACTTGTCTATTTACTTCTTCTTTATGACTGTGTGGTATTCTATAATTTTTAATGTATACGGGTTGAGTATCTTTCAAGCGGAGTTTTTGTTTATAAAAGTTATTAGTAGAGATTGGTTCTGTTTCCAGTGCGAACACATCAAGGTATTGAGAGCAAAGCTTTTGAAGTTCTTTTTCGGCGAATTTTGGAAAATTTTTCTTTAGTTTATTATATTTTTCATTATTATTATTATTATTATTATTATTATTATTATTATCTGTACTGGAAAAAATTTCATAGTCGTTTAGACATTCTGTTTTTATTTGAAGTTTGTTTATTAAAACGTTGTTGTTAGTAGTGTTGATAATTTTAATGAAAGGGTTTGTTTTTGATGTTATAGTGTTTGCAATGTAAATACCGTTTTGAACTATTTGCTGCGGTATTAGTACTTCATCTTCATTAGTGTGTATTTTTATAGTGCATATGACTTCGGATCTCGCAGGTATTGATATGCAATTTATGGAGGGTGCGTTACTCAATTCAATACATACATATATCTTCATGGAAATTGTTTGGTCTTAAAATAAGCCAATCTCGTTCTTGGGTGTATTCGATAATACAATTGTATTTTTTAATGAAATCAATGCCAATGATTCCGTCTGAAGGTATTGGGAAATAATTGTTAACTGCGTGAAATTTATGCGGTATTAGTATGTTATCAATTTCTATGTCTGCTACGGCTTTTCCGAGGGTTGGCGTTAAGCCTTGACCTACGCCACTAAGATGTGTTATATTTTTTGTGTCTATTTCTTCATTTAAAATTTTCCCTATTTTGATTACGGATACATCAGCGCCAGTATCTATTAATAATGTTAATTTTTCATCACAAAGGGATGTTTTTGTTGTTAGATAAGAGTAGAGATTTAGATTTAGATGGAATATGGTTCTTGTTTTTAAGTTTCTTGATTCAGGGGCGCTTGGTCGTTTCCCGATGCGTTGTCGGTAATGACCCTTACGTCATGGCCACGACCGCGACTTCTGTTATAATTGTTTCGATTGTTGTTATTATTGTTACTGTAATTATTGCTGTTGTAACTTTGGCGGTTGCAGCCGCGGTTTGAAAACCTGCGCCCACGCCGTTGTGATTGGCCTCTACCATAGCGTTGGTTTTGGGTACCACCTCTAGATAAGTTATTATAAAATAGTACCGTATTTGGTTGGCTATTAGCCTCGGTGCAGCTGCTTACGAATTTCGCCACGACTTCGTTCATGTCGCTGAACTGGCCGGATTCCATGATTATTTTTACTTTTTCATTGGTTGCATTTTTTGTAATTGCTTTTACTGCCACTTCGGTGGAGTATTGCGTTGCTACAGTTGGTGGTACACCGTTAGACATATATGCGTTTTGGAGGGCTTTTGTAAGCTCCTCAATTTCTTTGACGTAAACATTGGCGCTTTTATTGTTTTGCCTGATATTCATAATTTTGGCAGTGATTACTAAGGCTGATTCGCCTTTAACTGACGTTTTTAATTTAGCTATCACTTCTTGTAGGGTTGTTTCTGTAGTAATGAGGTTTCTTGTTGCGCCTTTTAGTTTGGTTTTTACTATGCTGACTGCAAGTGCGTCATGATTTTCTTTTATTGCTTCTAGGATATTTAAGGCATCTAGAAAGCTGGTTAAGTTGTCTGCCTTGCCATCAAAATCTGGTATCAGCTTTGCTGCTGTATTAATTAGTTTTAGTGTCAATTTTGACACTATTTTCATTAAAAAAGGCTCATAACTTTTTTGTGTTAAATACAATCGGTCGGAACTTTCTCGACTTTGTTTTTTTTATAAGAACTTTAATTTGGTGTCAAGAAAACCTTGTTTGGATCAGTAGTTTTTACCATGCAGGAAGTGTAACGAATTAGTCAACAGTGTCAAAAATGACACTTGCACGAAATTCAACATCAAGAAGAAATCTAGTTGCCTTTTCAAAATAAAATGGACATTTTGTCGAACACGTTTTTATTCAGTGTGTATCATAATTTCGAATAGTGAACAATGAACCATGTAAAGCTTTCAAAAAGTGAAATAGAGCAAGCGCTCAACGATTTGTGGAGTAGCGAGGAAGAAGATTTATTGTCTTCTGATGGTGATGAAGATTATGCTCCGGAACAAATGAAAGACAGTGACAATGGAAGAGCTGATTCAGATAGAGAGTCTATAAATAACTTGCCGATGGATACCAGCATAAATGCAGAACTAGAACCTGAGGTTTTGTTTTGGTCAAACGACCATACAATTCAATACTCTGATCAACCAAGGCCGACTGGGCGTCTAGGTTTGGCAAACCTAATGAGGTGCAAACCTTGATCAACGGCATATGCAAATGCTCGCTGCGATGGTTTGTTTTTCCAGCCCATTGAGGGCATAATTCTTCAAATGACAAACATAGAAGGACTGGGTATTTATAAAGATGATTGGAAGAGAATTGATGAAGATGAGCTACGAGGTAAGTTTCGACTATCAAAGGGTTATTATTTTCTGACGAATGTCTTTCCTGAAGCTTTTTTGGGATTGCTTCTTCTTGCTGGCGTTTACCGATCTTCCGATACCGAGAATTTTTGGGAGAACTTTCGAATGATTTGAACGGCCGAGCAATTTTCAAAGCCACCATGCCTTTGACGCGATTCAAGGTTATATTGCGCACATTACGCTTCGACAATAAATCTGATCGTGCTGAACGTCGCCTTCGTGACAAACTGGCCCCAATAAGAGTAGTGTATGACAAGTGGAATAATAACTTACAAAAGATGTATACCATCGGAGAAAACGTAACCGTGGATGAAATGATGATCGGTTTTCGTGGCCGTTGCCCCTTCCGTCAATACATTCCCTCAAAGCCCGATAAGTACGGGATAAAACAGGTGGCAGTCGCACTTATTATGCATGGAATCTGCCAATTTATACCGGTCGGGCTCCAAATTGTAGACCCGAAGTTAACAAGGGCAAACGCGTTGTTCTTGACTTAGTGAAAGATCTTGAAGGTCGTAATGTCACCTGCGACAACTTCTTTTCGTCCTATGATCTGGCTAAATAATTGAAAATGAGGAATATAACAATAATTGGAACGGTTCGTAAGAACAAATCATTTCTTCCACCACTACTGTTAGATATGAAAAGAGAGCCCGTTGGTGCATCGCGATTTGCTTTCGACCATTCGCTTGGAGCCACATTAGTATCCTATGTACCAAAACGGAATCGCATAGTAACGTTGCTAAGTACCCAGCACAATAACAAAAAAATTACACAAGAAGCCTCAAGTCATTTTAGATTATAATAGTACAAAATACGGCGTTGATATTTTGGATCAATTAGTGCATACTTATACTTGCAACCGCAAAACTAATCGTTGGCCATTTACCGTCTTCTGTAACATGATGGATGTGTCAGCTTATAACGCGTTTGTTGTACACACAGAAATAAATCCACAATGGAACATTAGAAAGAAGCAATTTCACCGACGTATATTTTTGAAAGATTTAGGGGAGGCACTCGTTCAACCTCACATTCAAGCGAGGAAATCATTGCCTTTGAGTTCAAATGCAAAATTAGCTGTACTTCGAATTCAAAACAAATCTCTTCCGGAAACACCAAAAGCTAAAAAACGTGGTCGATATTTTTAATGCCCATATAAATTTCTACAAATTTACAGAGTAACAAGTGTGACTGTTGCGATAGGTTCGTGTGCACTCAACATCATATAAAAATTACGATCTGCAATAGTTGTAATCAAACTTCGAAGCAACTTGGAAGAAAAACCATATATTTAAATGTATAAGAATTGAAATGCATATACACGTTTTTATTAACATTGAACTTTTTTTAAATTAATGAGTTATAATAAAAATGTTTTAAAAAAAACTCTACTGTCAAATCGTTTGGTATCTCCACAGGTAAATGTATACATTAGACTGTAAGTATGTAGGGTCATTTTTGACACTATGAGCTAATTAAATATAAAATTGCCCGAACTAATGAGGGTTAAGGAATTCTACGGCTGTTTGTGGCATTGTGATATTTTCTTTTACGTTGTTTTGATCGAAGTTTTCTGTATCAGTGTCGTATTCCGTGTCCTCCTCTAGAGGGTCTATGTCTGAATTGCTGTCAGTGTCTTCTTTAATGTTAGGGTTTAACTCGTCCTCTAGCCTTTGAGGTATTTTGATTTTGATCTTTAGGTGGGAAAATACTTTAACTAATTTATCCCTCTCTGTCCAGAATATTTTTTGGGCTTCCCTTTTGTGGCTTTCGGTAAATTTTTTAAAATTTGTATTTAATATTTCTCGAATATTATTGAAATTACAAATTAAAATTTTAGTATGTTTTTCTACCGTCTCAGGTCTAATGTTCCGATTGACGTTGAGGCATTTATATGACTGCCTAAATTCTGTTCTGTATTTGTCTATTTCGGTCGTAATTTCTTCCCATTTCATAGCGTCATTTGTGGCGAGAGTAAACAAAATGTTTTAAATATGGGAAAATAAAGTGCTTAAACCTTATCGAGGTTGTTAGCAATGGAGAAAGCCCGAACGGCTTTCTTTTTTAAGCCCCGAGTGTGAATTTTATAAATTTTGAGTATGACGAGGATTAACATCACTATTGCGATGATCCATAGCGTGGCTTGCAAATCCGAACTGGTTGTTATAGTTTCGTTGACTTCATTTATTACGTTTGCTGTGGGTTTGTTGAGTTTTGTCTGTTGGCCACCCATGGATAGTCTTTAGTGTCCAGTCTTTGTATGTGTTTCTTTTCGTATATATCTCAATTCATGTTTCATAAGTTTATAATATTTTATTTTGTATGAAAAGGACAGTAATATTTTATTACTACATTATTTATTATTTAATGCGTATATACTACATGGGCTGAAAAGTCTTTGGCCTGACATAGAGATGGCGCCAAAAATTAAGAATTATTGTGTTGTACATGGAAAACCATCCTTAACTTAGATTCTGTCAAAGTTTCATGACATTTGGTTGACTCGTTTTCAAGTTATTGCTTTCGAAGTGACGCTACCTCTGAATTTTTGTAAACAATGGAAAAAAGTGAATTTCGTGTTTTGATAAAACATTGCTATTTGATGGGCAAAAATACAGATGTATTATAACATTTATCAAGCCATGCTTTTGTTTCCACTATATTTTTGCCCATCAAATAGCAATGTTTTATCAAAACACGAAATTCACTTTTTTCCATTGTTTACAAAAATTCAGAGGTAGCGTCACTTCGAAAGCAATAACTTGAAAACGAGTCAACCAAATATCATGAAACTTTGACAGAATCTAAGTTAAGGATGGCTTTCCATGTACAACACAATAATTCTTAATTTTTGGCGCCATCTCTATGTCAGGCCAAAGACTTTTCAGCCCATGTAGTATGTATACGGTACATATAGAAAAAAATTTGTTTTGTTATTATATATTTCAAATATTTGCACTTATGTTATGAAAAAAAAAGTATAAAATATGTTATATTACATTACATTATTGTTGACTTTCGCTGAATCCGGTAACTGGACTGTTGATTTTGTTGAATCCCGTAACTGGACTGTTGATTGTTGATATTGTTGATTCCGGTAACTGGACTGTTGATTGTTGATATTGTATTACACAGACAATGCGTTTCAATTGCTCGGTTTTTCGTTTAATTGGCTAGTCTCTTTTAAACATGCCGAAAGGCACCATGATTGCTCAATTTGAAGTTTTGGTAGTGTTGGTTCACATGTTTATGGCGCTGTTTCTGTTTCTGTTTTTATTTTTTTTTTTGTTACTTTTACATTTTGCTTTTATTCATTGCAGTAAATATTTGAAAATCATCATCAATATTTGGATTTTGGTTTCACATATTGTTGAAATTTGTGTTTTCTGTTCACTTGCGCATGCTTTAATTTTATTCTATTTATTGCTTTAATTTACAGATGCGTTTCAAAGTTGCTTCTGCTGATTTTACAACAAAATCTCTTTCACATAACACATTTCGCACGTGTTCGTTTGACAGCTGTTTGGTTTTTGTTTTCTGTTTTGTTTGGTTTTTGTGTACGAGTCGCTGTGTATATGAATTCACTGGTATTTTAAATTTATAATCACACTCGCATCACTGTTGTTTTGCTGTTCACTTCTTCACTTAGCCTTAAATTTAAGTTATTCATTTGAGTTGAATTTGCTTTTGCAGTTGCATTTCTTTGCCATTTGGTTATGTTTATTTCTTTTTTTCACTTAAACTCACAAAACTGGCAGGATCGCCATGTAATATATTTGATATTATTAACCATGTTGTAAATTAAAAATATAATTTTTATGTTAGCGAAGCGCGTCCGCATTTATTTAAGGTTCACTTTTGACTGCCCAACATTGGCATTGCTTAACGCTAAACTACCTGTGCACTAAGTGCATAAGCCCGCTAGCGTGGGAAAGTGCCGACGCAAGCAGAATACACACTAGGTGCGCGGAGTTAGGAAATGAGAGTCCGAGCGAAGGCCGCCGTATGCGAATAACGCCGTATCGGCTTACTTCACTGTCAAGGTTGTGCGAACGCTTGAACGTGGCGAACTCTCATCACAACAGTATGGCCTCACGTCGTTAGAGGTCGATGCAGCAAAATGTCTTCTGTGTCGCCTAGCACAGGAGGAAGCATTCCCGCTTGAGCTAAAACAAATCGAGGAGGGTCTCGGTGTGTCACGAACCAGCGACTTGTTCCAGTTAAACCCGTACATCGATGAATGCGGACTCTTACGCGTTCAAGGACGAATCGATGCTGCCAGCTGGTTGCCTATGACGACGAGGCTACCGATTATATTGCCGCCGAACCATGACCTGACGAGACTGGTGGTTGCCCATTACCACGGTAATTCGAAGCACCAGAACACTGAAGCTACCATCTGCGAAGTTCGCCGCCACTACTGGGTACCCCGCTTACGTCAGCTCTTGAGAAGTGTCATCGCTAATTGCCCTGTTTGCCGATTATACAAAGCCACTCCAGTTACGCCGATTATGGGACCGCTACCCTCTGACCGCCTATCGCCATTTGTAAGAGCCTTTACCTACACGGGGCTCGACTACTTCGGGCCAGTTGTCGTCACCGTTGGCCGCCGACAGGAAAAACGTTGGGTGGCGCTGTTCACCTGCCTCACGGTAAAGGCTATACACTTAGAAGTTGCGCACGATCTCAGCACGGATGCGTGCATCATGGCAATCCGAAACTTTATCAACCGACGTGGTGTTCCCGTGAGAATGCGTTCTGATAACGGGAAGAACTTTGTTGGAGCAGACCAAGAGGCCAAAAGGTTTTCCGAAGTCTTCGATTGCGAAAGGGTACAAGGCGAGCTGTCATACAAAGGTGTTGAATGGCGGTTTAACT
Organism: Melieria omissa; assembly: GCA_963971225.1. Taxonomy (NCBI): domain Eukaryota; kingdom Metazoa; phylum Arthropoda; class Insecta; order Diptera; family Ulidiidae; genus Melieria; species Melieria omissa. The sequence continues at coordinate 68,135,058 of OZ020269.1, read as the reverse complement.
GCCCGCTGAACCCATCCGAAGGAGGCGTATGGGAACGCATGGTCCAGTGTGTAAAGCGGGTGCTGCGCCAAACCCTCAAGGAGGTCGCGCCGCGTGAGCACACATTTCAGTGTTTCCTCATCGAAGCCGAGAACGTGGTCAACTCTAGGCCGCTCACCAACTTGCCGATTGCAGCCGACGAGGAGGAGCCCCTCACACCTAACCACTTCCTGCTTGGGTCAGCTAACACGGCGCAAAGACCGAGTGCCGACGTTGGGCCGAAGAAACTATGCGCCCTAAGGAAGCAATGGCGCATTGCGCGCCAGTTGCGTGACCGTTTTTGGAAGCGGTGGATCGCGGAGTACCTGCCAACTCTGACGCGCCGGGCAAAGTGGTACCAAGTCTCGTCGCCGTTGAAGGAGGGCGATTTGGTGTTCGTGTGCGATGCGAGCATTCCCAGGCGACAGTGGTGCCGAGGTGTCATCCAGCGTGTCTACCCAGGACCGGACGGAACCGTGAGGCAAGCTGATGTGCGAACGGCACGAGGTGTCATGCGACGAGCGGCGTCTAAACCAGCCGTTCTACAGCTGGAAGAGAAGTGAATCAGGATGTTTCACGGGGGGTGGGATGTGGCGAACGGCAATTGGCAACGCCGATTGCAACCCTGCGCGGCAGGAACGTGACAGCTGCCATGTCAAGTTCACGTTGGCAGCCTGCTTACCGTGGTTCCGGTTCGTTGGCGGCACTTTGATTCGAGGAAGCCAATGGAACGGAACCGCGGTAAGTTGGTCTGCCAAAGGGTATATTTTATAACTATTTTTATAATTGTTGTTTTGTAACGGTTGAAATTTCAGAAATAAATACTACTACTACCGGTATTAAAAAACGAAGTCCGGATTCCTCGACACAAAGACTTCCAGGAACGGGCCGAGCGACGGCGCACCATCCGCTCCAATTGAAATCGCTGACGACACCTGCGCGCGCGATGGCACAACAACAACAACAACTACCGCAGCCGAGGGCAAACCAACAACTTCTTCATTAATTACACTGCACAACAAAATCAAACTTTTTTTAAAATAACAAGGTTCTGACAACGGATTCTGGTAGAGGGGACCAAAAAAAATATACGTGTATCGGCGTTTTGAAAGTTTACGTCTGAATTTTTTTTTAGGGGGGTCAATGTTTTCCCCTTTTTGCTCATTCTTATGGTGATTCGGCATACGAAAACCATGTAACCTCACATTTTAGGTATGTGATGTGTTCAGCAATTTGATGTAAAATACTACGAAGAACATTTTTGTGGAGCATTTTAACCCTGTAACTCCTATTTGTATGGGTCAATTTGACCCTTCTTTTCTAAAATGCCAAAAATTTCCTGTAAAACAGGACTTTTTAAGGATAAAATGTACCACGAAAATATTCGCCATAAAATTCTACTATAGGTCTCTGAATACATCAAAGCTCAGAAATTAACTTGAACGCCAGAATTAAGCCAAAACTGAAAATGTGTTTAAGTGTTTATTTCATACTTAATCAAAATTGGTACTAAAATCTCCTACAAAACTTGATTTTTGAGGATTAGTGTGTATGAAAAAATGTTGAGTGCAAATTTTCACTATGAGTCACCGTACAAAAGAAAGCTCTAGATATAATATATACAAATAGAAAAAGGAGAACAATTTTGGGTATTTATATTTTTACGTTATATTTTTCGTTTAGCAATTGGCAATTTAACACCGTTATCAAATAATGTCGAGCATACATCATCCTTTTTACCGTTCCTCTATTGGGGCCCGTGGCGGATTCAGGGGAGGGGTGAACCCCCGCCCCCCCCCCCCGAAATATTAAGATCGACTTTAAAACTACATACAAATTAAAAGACATTTTATAAGTGTTAAAGAATTACTTTTTGAAACCTCCCCCCCTGAAATATATTTCTGAATCCGCCCCTGATGGGAGCACATGTCTGATGAAATCGTTCCCCATGTTTATCGGATTCTGTTGCCAACTGATGTTCGAAGTAATCCATATGAGAATTCAGAAAATGATTTGTTGGTGACACATGAACACCTAGTTTTTCGAATGCACTCATCATGGTGTCGACGTGCATTCGAGCAGCAGGATAACAATTTTTACCTACACCATTGTCAATGACTCCTTTAATGCTTTTCCATGCGACAATCTCATTTGGTGAGAGCATTTGATCGAATTCCGCGCTAGTCATAAGCCTTTTTATTTCAGGACCAACAAAAACACCTGTTGTAATGAAAACATCTAGGTCTGACAAGATAAACATTTTGCTGATTACTCTCACCTATGAGCAGTACCGTTATGATGAAAATTAAGTAAAGAAAGCGAGGGAAAAAAAGTGAGTTCAAATTTTAAAAGTGATTTAAAAAAAAAACATCAAATATCACTTTTGAAATTTTTTGATATTTTGTTTTGGCAAGTATTTAGATTATGCTGTACAATTTTTAGCTGCGCATATTTGCGCGAATGGAAGTTATTGGCATTTTTCGGTGAAGACTTGAGTGCAAATTCGCAATATTTTCACAATTTGGTTGAAAGCCAATAGCAATCGGTCAAATAAAACTCTGCTGGTGATGGAAACATTTGTTGAAGATAGCTTCGGAAAATCAATTACGATTACCATTATATTCGAAATGGAGGGGTTAATAGAGTTTCGACAGTGTACTTTGATTTTTTTTCGTACAGAACCAAAAGTTGACAATTACTACTACTTCAATTGTATGGGAGGCGCCCTCTGGGGGTGAATTTTTGAACTTTTATTAATTTTGTATTTTTGGCATTCAGGAATGTTGACGATTTTTTAATAAATCATTCAAATCGGTTAAGTACTTTGCCAGATACGATGTTTCTTCGCTTAATTGACTACATTTACAAGTGTGGAGCCAGTTCCATTGAAAATTACTAGTTTTGTATGGCAGCCACCTTAAGAGTTGGATGTAGCGGTTAGGTGTGTATAGAAAAAATATTCGAAAATGAAAATTAATTGGGGTCAGTCTTACATATGTTACGTCTGGGACCAACCTGAGAGCAGCGGGAGCCCACTTTATAAAAACGTTGGTTTTGTATGGTAGCCTCATTAAGCGTTGGAGATAGGTGGTAGGAATGTTCGAAAAAAAGATTCAGGAGGAAAAATTAGTGGGGTCAGTCTAAGATTTTAACCCTCTAAGAGCAATTTCTGAGCAGCCGTGGAGCACTTTATCGCGATTTTATTTTCAATCACTTTTGAAAAAAGCGCATTTTATCTATATACACATTTATACATAAATTTATATTAAAATACAAATATTTTGAATGTATCTTTTATGAACTGAGATAATTTTCATTGTTAATATAAAGTTTTTTCAAATCCGTTGGTATGGGAGGTAGTCGAAGTTTCGGTCCGATTTCATTGAAATTTTACACAGTAAGTTCTTTACTCATACAATAACTGTATACCAAATTTCATTTATATACGACCACTCTTTCTATTTTTGTCACTCCGCTATATGAACTCGCAACACTGTGCGACGGGTCGTCGTTCTTCTCTTTAGGCAGCAAGACCAGCTTTTGCACTTTCCATCTATCCGAAAATACTCTTTCCTTAATACATGCATTGTAGACGTTCAAGAATAAGTCAGTGTGTGATTTAATTGCTAGTTTCAGCACTTTGTTGGGGAGGCCCTGGGGCTGTTTGGTCCCCAATTCTGCTGCACGCTTTTAGCAGCTCGTCGCAGTTTACTCTTGCTGGCTCTTTATTTTCACAGACTTTTTGAAAATCTGTCAACATATCGTTTTGCGGTAGAAAAAGGGTTTCTACAACGCGCTTCACAAAAGTCGCCGTTTCTTAATAACGACCTTATACGCCGTTCCCCAGCGTCAATAAATAACCCACGGCAAGCACATCCTCAAAGCTAATTCAATGTCCAGAACCTTCAAAATTCGTCGATACGCCAAAAATATGTAAACGCACTGCAAGTTGCCACGAATTCTCTAAATGTCGAGCAACGTCATGATTGGCTAATAATTAAAAACATCTTCTACCAATCCGCAGAGCAGCATGTGGGCTACCCCGAACGAAACCGAAAGAGTTGGATATCTGCCGAAACTTGGCAACTAATACAACGCAGAAAACAATTGAAAGCTGAGCTAAATGTCAGTCAGTAACTACTATGCTATAAAGACGTGTTATTGCTCGTTCTTCGTGCTTTTTCTCTGCATATTTGCTTTCGTGTAATCATTGCCATGGACGACTTCTGTGGTCGTTTCTAGCTTTGCTAGAAACGACAGCCTAATTGTGCCATGTAGTAGCCTCTGCTGAGGCGTGTTTCATCGAGCCTGCTGCGACGGACCGGTCTCCGAATATGATGGGAAGTTGTTGAATAGTGTCCGACCGAATATTCGGTTTCGGCCCAAATAAGTGGTTTCGGTTTCGGTTTCAGTTTCGGCCAAAAAATGGCCGAATAGCCGAAACCGAAACTTTCTAGAATATGTTTTACATTTTATTGTGTAGCAGATATATAGTAAAAGGAGGAGTAATTTAGATGCCAGCAATTTAAATAAACTTGTTTTTTTGGCATATAATAGTAAATTATTTAATTTTGAATATTAGCGAGTAAGGTACGAAAGGGTGATTTCTTCTTGCTTGCGTTTTTAAAAAATGAATAAATTGTTTTTATTAATGAGTATTTATTTATCTATGCTATGTTTGTTTGGTTGTTCTTTATTTACTTAATGTAAAATTCGTTTGTTGTAAAAAGTGCTTGATATGGTGATTTTTATTTCAACTATAAAGTTTCGGTTTAAAAAAAAAAACCAAATATTCGGTTTCGGCCCAAAAAAGTGGTTTCGGTCGGACACTACTGTTGAAGATCAATAGACATCTTGGATACTTCTGCAAGGACTGCATTGGGTTGACTGGGAAGGTAACCAAAGCGCTTGATGCAATAATCGAATCCCAAAAGGCTGGTTTCGAGAAGTTCAGTAACATTCTTAATGCAAACTGCACCTCATTACTTTCTAAATTTGAACATTTGGATACTCAGTTGGTTAAACAACAGAAAGTGCATATGGAGCTGTTGGAGAAAAACACTAAGCACCTTGCTCATATCTCGTCGGAGCTGTCTGTACTGAAACTTGCAGTGATGCACACAACAAAAACTTGCAGCAGTAACATAAACAGTCCTGCTGTTACGGCCACTGCGAGAATTAATAGCTGTATCAACTCTGACTCTCAGAGTACGATTATGCAGACACGATCAAAGGCTAAGGTCGTTGACCCTAATTCTCTGCATGTCCAATCTGCAGTTATAAGAAAGTCTCCTGTCACTAATACTGTTGGTGGAGTTGAATTGACTTCGCTCTCTTCGTCTGATGTTCGCACTACAATGAGAGCTAAGGCCGCCCCGCTTGTTAATGTTGCTGTTGGTGTAATAGATGGAGCTGAGTCGCACTCTACACCTGCTAAGAGTGATAATGTCACTTCACTCGCTGATGCTGTTGTTGTTTGGGCAATGGATGGCACTAGCTCGCGCTCTGCAGCTACTTTTGCTGATACTGCTGCTGCTGCTACTGCTGCTGCTGCTACTGCTGCTGCTGCTACTGCTACTCTTGCTGATGTTGGTGCTGCTGCTGCTGCTCTTAGAAACTCCGATACTGGAACCCATGAGGAATCTGTATCGGCTGCTGATGCCGCTGATGTTGCTTCTAATGGTGGTGGTTGGATGAGAGTCAGTAGGAAGAAGACTAAAAAACAGACTACGGTTGTTGGTAGCAACGAAAATGATGTAGTTGTGCGCAAAAAATGGGTTCATCTCTCTTCCTTCAAGAGTTCAGTCTCCGAAGAAGATATTATCTCTTATGTCACTAACCACACACAGTTAGATAAGCATCACTTGGCTTGCTTTAAATTAGTCAAAAAAGATACCTACATTGGTAAGATGAAGAGTGTCAACTTCAAGATGGGAGTAACACCTAGTGCTTTCAGTACTATTTTTAACTCTTCTCTTTGGCCAACTGATATTAAAGTCCGGCCGTTTAAGTTTTTTCAAAAGCCCCCAAGTGTAGAGCCAATGGCTTAGCTACAAGCCTCTCTCAAAACCTTGTGCCTTCATCTGAAACCTTTAAGGTCTACTATCAAAACATGTCAGGGATGCGAACAAAGGCAAATGATATTTTTGTTGCTTCCTCACAGTGTGAGTTTGATGTAGTAGTATTTACGGAAACCTGGCTCAACCAAGATTTTTTTGATGGGGAATTCTTTGATCCTAAAGACTGGTCCTACTAGGGGTGGTGGTGTTCTGATTGCTACCAGAAACACTTTGCGCTCCGCCTTGATGGATTTGGAAATAGCTGACACCCTTCTTGACCAACTTTGTGTTTGCATTACTGGCTCGAAGGACCGCCTCTCATACATCCCGCTTAATAAAGTAGATTCTTTATATTGTTCATATGCAGATAATATTGTACACTTAGTTGATAAGAATTGTAATGATAATTTTTGTATCCTTGGGGATTTTAACTTGAATAACATAGTTTGGTCTAATATTGCTGATGATCATGTTTTAACACCCACTAGTGTACACCACTCGCACGAAGTTTACTTCCTCGATTGCCTTTTGAGTCTTGATCTATTTCAAATTAATTCGTTCGTAAACAGCCTTAATAGAATCTTGGATCTTAATTCATGCCATTTCTAAGGCTTTCTCAAACTATATACCTCTTCTCCCAACTTGAGTGCACAAGCTACCCTGGTATTCTAAAAATCTTAAAACTATTAAAAATAAAAGGAATAAGTTTCACAAACTTTATAAAGCCTCAGGCTCTGTTGATTGTAAAGTTAAGTATGAACGCTACATGAAGGAGTTTAATGTGCTCCATAAATTTGTATACCATAAATTTTTGTACATCTCTAAGTTTGAGAATGGTTTAAAGTTCAATCCAAAATCGTTTTGGTCCTTTGTCAATTCTAAAAAAGGTTGCTCTAGTATTCCCTCCTGCATGAAATATAATGCAAAAACCTCTCATAACTTTCGGGACACCTCAAATTTATTTGCTGATTTCTTTAGCTCAACTTTTGTAGAGGACCATAGTAGTTTTTCTCCCTCGCCCACTTATGCTGGTAACTCAATAGTCAATTTTGGTGATCTTTTGGTATCTGCTATGGATGTTATTGTAGCTATTAAAGACTTATCCTGTTCAATAAAACAAGATTGTGACGGTTTGTCCGCCTCCCTACTCAAAAGTTGCGCTTCTGCTATCTCTGCTTCTTTAAGCATTATCTTCAATCTGTCGTTGCGACAAGGCGTATTTATTGATAAATGGAAGGTTGCCTATATTACACCAATCTTTAAATCTGGGAAGAAAAATTAGATCTCAAATTATAGGCCAATCTCAAAATTGACAACGATTTCTAAAATTTTTGAGAAGGTAGTCAAATCTAAAATGTTTTTTGCCGTGAAACAAATAATAAGCCCTAACCAACATGGTTTTATTTATTTATTTATTTATTTTAAAGATTTATACAATAAAAAAAATTTATTATACAAATACAATAAGCGCAGCACTGCAGCACACTATTATGTGTTATATACACCTTAATAGATCGTTGGTTTTGAGAACATTATAAACAAAGTTTATGTTTTCTGCCGAAGGTATCCTTAGTGCTTCTATCAGAGTTCCGGAATTAGGATCATTTGCTGTTCTTAACATCGGACATTGAGACAGGATGTGCTCTAATGTTACGGTGTTACCGCAAAAAGGGCAATTTGAGCGACTTTTGCCGCTTAGGAGGTGTGAATGTGTAACGATTGTATGACCTATTCTCAGTCGCAAGTACGTGTGCCATTCTGTTGTATTCACTTGCTGACGTTTGCTCCTTATAAGGGGGAAGAGATCGTTTTTAGTGAAGAAATCGCATGTGGTAGCAGACAGTTTATATACGTTTTTAGCAGCGAGGTCAGCATGTTCATTTCCAGCTATTCCAACATGGCTGGGAACCCACATAATTTTTATTTTCCGAGAGGAGTTTACAATGGTGTCTCTAATGGCTGCTATGATGGGGTTGGTGTTTTGCGGTGCCATTATGGCTGAGACACAGGCTTTGCTATCTGTGCAAATAAAAAATTTGCCTTTAGTTTTCTTTGCATACTCAACGGCATGAAATAAGGCTGATGCTTCGGCAGTGTAAACCGAGCACATTGTGAGGAGGAGCGCGTTGTATATGATTTTTCCTTCATTGGTGACAACAGCGAACGAAGTTGAATCAGACGATTTTGAGCCATCTGTGAAGATGAATTTCCAGCCAGCTGCTTTATGGGTTTCTTGAATTTCAGTAAAGGACGCTCGATATAGGTCGGTAGGGGTGTTTTGTTTGGACATCGCCAGAAGTGTGTTGTGGAATGATGTTTTGCTTATAAGCCATGGAGGGTGCTTCGTGCGTTTTCCCATTCTTAGGTTCAGTGGAATAGAGGTCGTTTTGGCGAAGTTTGTGCAGAGCGAGATTGCTGAGGGAATTCTAGGATGTCTTTTTCTTTTCATGGCTTTTTTGAAGATATTGGTGAGTGACCGATTGTAGGGTTCGAGCGCTTTTGCCAGCAGCCGGTGTGTGGAGTCATAGATCCTGTTTGCGATGCTTGGTAGTCCGGATTCAGCTAGTATGTTTTTCGTTGGAGATGTGGGAAATGCTCGGAGGCTTCGTTTTATTGCGTAGTGATACGGAGCGCTGATTAAGCTGATAAATTTTTTGGCGCAGTGGCCGTACACAGGAAGCGCATAGTCAATTTTGGAGAGAATTAGTGACAGAACAACGTTCACTAGTGTGTTTGGATGTACGAAAGAATATTTTTTTTTTTTTTTTTGATATGAAAGATATTTTACAATATTGAGTCTTACAGCTAAACAATTTCTAACATATTCACAGTGTTGTTTAAAGTTGTACTTGGTGTCTACGATTAACCCTAAGATTTTTAAGTGGTTTTTACAATCGATGTTAGTATTGTTAAAGTTAAGGGTTAAACCATTGCAATTTGTTTTTCTACAAATATGTAAGAGGTTTGTTTTTTTAAGTGAAAGTAATGTGCCTGAAGTTTTTGACCAAGTTGAGATGTCATTTAGGAGGTTTGTGTAAGTAATTTGCACTGTGTTCAGATTTGCGATTTTGGAATAAATAATGACGTCGTCTGCAAATATTTGGTGTTCGATCCCTTTGTATTTTGATAACAACTGGCTTAGTTCGTCAAAGGCAATTATAAACAGAAAGACTGAAAGAGGTGAGCCTTGCGGCGTGCCGTTGGATAGTGGTTGCGTTGAGGAAAGGAAGCCGTTGACACAAACTTTAATTTTTCTATTAGTTAGGACATTTTTTATAAATTGTAGCATTTTTGGACCGATTCCCCATTTTTTTAGTTGTCTAATCACGATGTGCGAGCCGATTTTATCTAATGAGAGCACAGAAACGTGATTTCGACTAGACAAGGCGTTGGTAATGAAGTCGTCTAGTTGCAAGAGGGCATCTATGGTGCCGTGTCCTTTTCTGTAGGCACTTTGATTCGGTGAAATGTGATTGTTAGTTTTTGTGTACCACATTAAACGGTTGACTACAATTTTTTCAAGGATTTTTCCCATGCAGGGTAAAAGTGAAATCGGTCTGTAGCTCGATATCTCAGAAGTGGGTTTTCCAGGCTTGGGAATAGGTATTATGCAAGACGTTTTCCAGAATTGTGGGTAGACACCAGTGTTAAATATTTTGTTGTATAGCTGTACTAAGCGCAGCTTGATGTCAATGGGGGTGTTACTTATAATTGGGTAAGATAATTTATCTTGGCCTGGTGTCTTGCCTTTTGCTGCGGAGAGTGCGTCATTCAAATTGATTTGGCAGGGGAGCCAGAAAGTTTTCTTATGTCGGCCCAGATCTGTTTAGGTTTTGAGGAGGGGTTAATTTTAGTTGTAAAGTCGCTGAAGCATTTGCGTTTTGCTTGTTTTGCAGAACGGCGGAATATGGCATTGGCTTTTTTGAATGTTATGAGATTGTGGGGTGATCGGTTTCGTTTCGTTCACTTTGTTTTTTGCTCTGAGCGCGGCAAGCTCGTTATTCCACCACGGTACCTTTTTTGGGGCAGACGTGTTTTTGGACTGTGGGATCGCAGCATTTGCTGCGGAACGAATAATTCTTGTTAGCCTTGCTGCTTCTTGATTTGGGTTATCTGATGTCATGATTTTTGTACAATTGATTTTGCAGAGGTCTTGAAATTGTCCCCAATCAGCGTAATCAGTTTTGAAAAAGTGTTGTGGTTTGCGGATTTTGGGTGTTGCACCGGAGTTTATTTTTATTATTATCGGATAATGATCACTGCCGTGAAGGTCATCGAGTGTGTTCCAGTCACATCTAGTGGAAATAGAGTCTGTGCACAATGTGATGTCTATATGAGAGAAAGTTCGGTGTGTAGAGAAGTGGGTTGGTGAGCCATTATTCAGAACGATTAGGTTGGAGGAGAGTATTACGTCTTCGATGCATTTTCCTCTAGTGTTTGCTGCTGGTGAGCCCCAGAAAGGACTCCATGCCTTGAAGTCACCAGCTAGAATTGCTGGTGAATTCGTTTGGTTTAAGATATGAGTAATGTCAGTTGTAGTGAAAGGTTGACTTGGGGGGATATATGCAACAATAATGCTGATTTTTTGGATTAAGTTTATTTCAATTGCTACCGCTGATATGTTAGATTGTATAGGAATCGTTTTAAATGCGAAACCCTTTTTTATTAATATGGCGATGCCTTGCTTGTTGGATCTGGTATGGGGAAGATTGTGAAAGGTTCCGACGTATTGTGAAGGTGTGAAACAGTTTATGTTGTGTGCGAGGTGAGTTTCGTTTAAGAGGAGATTATGAGTGGAGAGTAAGAGTTTATCAAGAGTTGGGGCTCGTGATAATTGTTAACATATCCGTTCATATTCCATTGCAATACGATGGTCATGACGAAGTAAATGAAAATGAAAGGAATGAAAGTTGAGCGGAGAAGAGATTACGCTGAGGTAAAAACTCGAGCAAAATGTGCAGTCAGCTGAACTGAGTGCCACTTGCAGAAAGAAAACCAAGCGCAATTATATAGTTATCTGTTCGTTTAGTGTGGTGTGTGGTTCTTTAATATTAGTGTTTATGTGTTTTGTTTTAGTGGGTTTGTGTTGAGTGTTGGATGAGTTGTTTGAAGAGGGAGAGAGTGATGAGAGTGGAGAATCGTTGTTGTTATTATTTATTTTGTTTGTAGAGTTTGAGATGGTGCTATTTAGTGGAGAGATGGGTGAGAAGATATTGTTATTTGTTTGAAGGTTTGCTGTACTTATTTCGGTTATTGTTGTTATTGGGTTGGTTGTTGTTAGTCTTAACAGCATTAGAGAAAGAGTGGGTTAGGGTGGGTAAAAGGAGGTTGCTTTTATATTTGATAATTGCTTCGCTCATGCTGCATTTTTCTAAGGTTTTAATTCTGAGAATTTCTTTTGCTTGCTTGAATTTTGGGCACGTGTTAGCGGAGGAGGGGTGCTCACCAGAGCAGTTGGCGCACATTGTTCGGCTGCACTTTTCGGGCGTATGGATCGGCAGATTGCAGGTCACGCATGCGGGTGAGTTTTTACAATGCTTTGCCGTATGGCCTAATTTTTGGCATGATTTGCAACGCATGGGGTTTGGTATGTACGGTCGTACAGAGGTCACTCCATGCGATGTCTATTTTGGGAGGCAATAACTGTCAAAAGATAGCAGCAAGACACCTGTATACTTTTCAGCACCATCGACAGTTCTCTTAAATTTATGAATTGATGTTACGTTGTATGCACTCAATCCTTCAATTATTTCCTCTTCGGGCACATCAATTAAGAATGGGGCGTATATGGTTCCTTTATTTGAATTTCGATTCTGGTGGTACTTTGCGACGATTTCACCTATGCCAGGAAGATTTTTTGTGCGAATGAATTTCTCGGCTACTTGTTTGCTTTTGACTAGTAGCAATATACTGCCGTCACGTAAATCTTGAAACTTGTTTATTTCTTTGCTTACGCCTAGTATGGCTTTATGCACACGAAAGCAAGAAATTTTAGCAAGGGGAGTATTGGTATTTGCGGAATTGATGACGATGTACTTTGGGTCATCTTTTTTTGCAATACGTAATTCGGGAAATAGATCAGAAATTTTTTGAGTTGTCTTTTTACGTTTGGGTTGGGGACTTTGGGAGAGCACTGCAAACCTGTTGTCCCCGAAGTGGGTAGCCCCAGGGGGCATCTTTATTTAGGAAAGCCCAGAATTTGTGGCACTTCTATATTAACACTGAGTATGTTATATGAATGTCACACACGTGTTGCGCGTTAAGCTTATGAAAAATGCTAGCGAGAGAGAAGAACCAGAGCGAAGACGGTGAGAGATGTTCACGCTGCGAAGGTTGGCCGGTGACTGCAACATGGTTTTATGCCAGGCCGCTCTACTATGTCGAATCTGGCCGTATTTTCTGAATTTTGTATGTCGGCTTTTAAGAATGGTGACCAAGTGAACACCATTTATACTGATTTTTCTAAGGCATTTGATAGTGTTTCGCATGTTATTTTAGTTGCAAAACTTACACGACTTGGCTTTCACTCAACCTTTCTTAATTGGCTAAAATCATATCTCACTAACAGAGTATGTAGCGTGAAGATCGATAATGTTAATTCTCGCATTTTTGTTGCCTCTTCTGGTGTCCCGCAAGGCAGTATCCTCGGCCCACTTTTGTTTGTCTTGTTTATCAATGATATTGGGGATTGTTTTCAACATTCCAATTTTCTGTTATACGCTGACGACTTAAAACTATTTCGTTGTATACGTGATCACACTGACATTCCCTTGCTTCAAACTGACATTAATAATCTTGCAATCTGGTGTCACTATAATAAGTTATCCCTTAACATCAATAAATGTTTTCATGTTAGTTTCTCTAGGTCTCATAACTAGTCCTGTTCCAGCCGCCGTGGCTCAGTTGGTTAGTGCGCGGTCCAGCGAGTCGAATGCAGAGCGACGCAAGTTCGAATACTGCATGTAGTACCTCGTAACACCTAAAAAAATAACGGGAAACTCGTTTTCTCTTTCGGTGGCTGTCCTGCAAATGGTAAACCTCTGAGAGTAAAAATTGCCTATGAAAAAGCTCCTAACCTGCCGTTCGGAACCGACATAAAACTGTAGGTCCCTTCCACCCGCACAACGCGGGTGGCTGCGGGAAGCTAGGCCTTAGTCTCGCGTAAGCGGGCTGTCGTGCCAATCAATTACACTGTGCAAGTCGAAAATTTAGACATGGGGGGACCTACTGGGTGAGTTTCCCATAGGTATACTGAGCTGAGATCCACCAGCCGTTTGGTAAGATTGGCTCTAGTTTAAGAGAAATCCGACTTTGAAGTTTGGTAATTTTCGGGAAGTTTGTCGCTCAAGTTAGTTAGTTGCTCAATGCTAATAGGTCCTAAATCGTTCCGAATATCGCTTTACTGTCTTCGGCAAGTTTGTAGATATTTTAACGACCAACAAATTTGCTTAAGGCACCAATGCAAAAAAACACATTCAAACTGTGTAATTGCGATATGTGCATTTTTTGGCGCAGCGCAACGTGGCGTATGAGTGTCATTTAATTATATTTACAGGGTGCGTCACCAAAATCCGGACAAAAAACCATTCAATATTCCCGCGATAATATGCTTCAGAAAGATATCGCTTTCAGTGTCTGAATACCTTGTAGACTAAAGTTAATTATGTCAGTACGAAAATTGTCACCATGTCGGAAACAAGCCCAGAGTTTATTCGAAGAGCCGCAATCATCGAAGGTCACCGCGCTGGACGGTCAGCGACGGAGATAATTAGATTTTTCGGTTACCCAAAATCAACTGTCTACGATGTTTTATCCAAATACACTGATAAGGAAAAGTACGGAGAGTGTTCCGAAACACCTGCAAGGAAGACCCACTCAAAAAAATGTTCGTCAAGAACCCCAGAAGCCATAAAAAGAACCCAAGAGCTTATCTCGGAGGACCCAGGGCAGTCTCTAAGAAAAATATCATCAATAGTCGGTGTGAGTAATACAACAATGAGAAGAATAGTCGAAGAAGATTTGCGGTACCACTCCTACACGATTAAGATAAGGCAGATGCTGTCTGGAGATGCCAGAACCAAGCGAGTGGCTCGCGCCAGTCTGCTTATCAGTTCCTTAAAAAATGAAGTTGCGGGGCGGATCAGGTTTTTCTCCGACGAAAAAATTTTCACTGTGGATGCAAAAATCAATAGAAGAAATGATCGCTGGCTTGCCCACGATCCAGAAGATGTTCCTGTTGTTGCTAGAACGAAATTTCCGGCGAGTGTTCATGTGCTGAGTGTTGTGTCTAGTGAAGGTGATAAAATGCCACCTCATTTTTTTCAAAAAGGTGAAACGGTCACCAAAGAGGTGTACCTAACAGTTTTGAAGAACATAGTTAAACCTTGGATGGAGGACATTGCATCTGGAAGACCATATGTATTCCAGCAAGATGGTGCGCCGGCCCACACGAGCCATTTGGTCCAAAACTGGCTCTCGGACAACGTCAGCATGTTTTGGTCCAAGGAATTCTGGCCTCCTAACAGTCCAGACCTGAACCCCTTGGACTACTACGTGTGGAGCGTGATTGAAAGGATCACTAACAAGTCTCGTCATCCAAATTTGACATCATTGATGGTCGCTATTGAAGCAGCATTCACCGAAATGGACCGCGCCACACTCCAGAGGGCATGCGAACGTTTTCGACCAAGATTAGAGGCCGTTGTAGCAGCTAATGGAGGATATATCGAATAATTATTATCTCCATAGATATATCGATTAGCATGTAAAAAGGTTTTTTTTTTAAATAAATTTATTCATGACAAATATTTGTAATGAATTTTTTGTTGAATTTGTCCGGATTTTGGTGGCGCACCCTGTATATTATAATTACAAATTTCGTGACATTGCAGTGATTTTTGATACTCAATTTACATTCGTGCAGCATGTGAATTATATTATTCCAAAAGCATACTCACTTTTATCATTTATCCGGCGGTATGGACAAGAATTCAAGGACCCTTATACGCGTAAGTTTCTGTTCACGTCTCTCGTCCGTTTTAAACTCGAGTATGCCTCTGTAATTTGGAACCCACTGTATGCTTTACACTCTTCCCGGCTTGAAAGAATTCAGCGTAGGTTTCTTCGTTTTGCCCTACAGTCACTTCATTTTTCTGAACCACTTCCTTCATATAGAGCTCGTCTAATGTTGATTAATTTGCAGTCTCTAGAGGTTAGAAGATTCGTCCAATCTGTAATGTTCGTCTTTGATCTCGTCTCCAATGTCATTGATTGCCCTTGTCTTCTAGAGAAAATCCATTTCAATGTGTCCTGTAAATCACTGCGTTACTTTCCGCCTTTTTATGTAAAAACTGTCAAAGCTAACTACCTCCTTGCAGCACCTACAACACGGGCTATGCGTGACTTCAATAAGTTATCAAATTCTATTCTCTTGGATCTGTCTCTTCCTAGATCATGCTTCAAAAAGCAGCTCGATGATGTTATTCTTTTGGCACCTTAGTCAATTTTGTTTATTGAATTTGTTATATATTAATTTTGATTTAATTTTAAGTGTTTTGTTTATCTTATTGTATTTGCAAGTCATTATGAATCTATTTCTATTTGACTATTAATAATAATAATAATAAAATAATAATAAATAAGTGTATCTAGATTCTAGAACTCGAAATGACAAAGCGCAGCGTCAAGCTACTTACACCTATGGCAACAAAGCAGTAAAGAAAAGTGTCCGCCGTGACAAACGTGCCATGGCAGATGAGCTGGCGTCAGAAGCTCAATCATCTCCAGAAACCAACTGCAGCAGGGATCTGTATAAAGCAGTAAAAAAACTTACTAAACCCAATAGTCAAGAACAACTAGCGGTCTGGGAAGAGTACTACACCAACATGCTGTCACCTGTGCCAGCAGCCGTCCACAACATTTGCGATTGCCCGTCGCACGTAGTGAACGGCACAATTCCGTGCGGCTGCCCAGGCACACAAGAGATAATAACCGCAATAAAAACCTTAAAAAATAATAAATCAGCCGGGCTCGATAACATTGCTCTTGAACTGCTAAAAGCGGATTATGAAACCAGCGCGCGTTTGGTTAGTCCTCTCATTGAGGAGTTCTGGGACACAGGACAACTGCCGGAAGAACTAAAGGAAAGTGCCATCATCAATCTCCCTAAGAAAGGCGACCTGGCAGAGTGTAAGACCTGGCGAGGGATAACGTTGCTGAGTATGGTAAACAAAGTAATTGCACAAATAATTAATATACGACTTTCGAATGCCACACAGCTGAAGCTGAGAACAGAGCAAGCAGGCTTTCGACACGGGCGTTCCTGCGTCAACCACGTTAATAGTCTCCGAGTTATAGTAGAGCAATCGATAGAATGGTGCTCCCCCCTCTATCTTACTTTTATCGACTTTCAAAAAGCATTCGATACACTTCACCATCAGGCAATTTGGAATGCTCTGGCTTGTATGGGTGTACCACCAAAACTTATCGAGATAATAGCAGCATTATATAACAACGCGGGCTGCTGCATCATGCATAAAAAAGAGCTAAGTGAACGTATAAAAGTTAAAACGGGCGTCCGAGAGGGCTGCGTGCTATCGCAACTGCTTTTTAACATTGTTCTGGATGTCGTCATGAACAAGGCGACTCATGAAACAAAAGGAATAGCCTTGGGACTGCATGGTAACCTAGACGATCTCGACTATGCCGATGATATTTGTCTGCTGTCACACACCTTCGCCGACATGCTCACGAAGCCAACGCTGGTGCAAGAAACAGCGGCAAAAGTCGGCCTAAAGATAAATATCGGCAAAACAAAAGCAATGCGTGTCAACACCACCTGCACACAGAAATTTCGAATCGACAGCACAGAACTTGAAGAAGTCGACTCCTTTTGCTATCTCGGCAGTATAATATCGGTTAACAGAGGCTCAAGTGAAGACACTTGCAATCGCATAAAAAAAGCCAAGCAAGTTTTCGGCACCCTCAAAGCAATTTGGAATTCCTCAACCATTACACGACGCACAAAACTAAAAATATTCAACTCCAACGTAAAATCCACTCTACTCTATGGAAGCGAAACGTGGAATCTAACATCCTCGGATATTCAAGCCCTACAGGTTTTTTTAACCGCTGCCTCCGCACAATTCTGCGCATTTATTGGCCCGACACTATCTCTAACTCCAATCTGTGGGCCAAAACAAACCAAACACCAATGCGTCTAGAAATTACAAAAAGGAAATGGGGCTGGCTTGGTCATGTCTTGAGAAGACCATCAAACGACATCGACTGGAATCCACAAGGCAGCCGGCGAAGGGGCAGACCCGCGCAAACCTGGAGGAGGAACCTAGAAGCAGAGATAACAAGAATAAGCAAAACCTGGGGCGAAATCAAGATGCTGGCGCTTGACAGAAATGAATGGAGGAAACTCGTTGCGGCCCTTTGCTCCCTCGCGGAACTTTAGGACTCTATATATATATATAGTCTGCTTCTAGTACCAGCGTCTGTTGCGCGTTGGAATCTACGTCTGGCGGCAATACAAACTCTTCGCAGTTCGGCAATATTGCTGTTCCACCAATATACTGAGCGTCTGCGGTTTGAAAAGCGCGGCGTTGCATTAATACGTCGCATGCCGCGGCAATTGTGCACATAAGTTGCGATGCCCGGTTTTCTACTGTACCCGATAGTGCACGCAACACGTCTTCGTCCAGTGTGCTCTGCTTCCAACCTAGTGTGTCGTTTGTGCACGTGCTTTGCAGTGAAGGACCTTGTTGCAAGCAAGTCACAACTGATTGGTGATCGCTACAGGTGAAACCGTCTTGAACCACCCACGTTGCGCCTCTGGCCAAGCTCGCACTAGCAAATGTGACATCAATATACGATACACGACCATTTTTGCTAAATGTCGGCTTATCCCCGGTATTCAACCCTCAATTGCCTGAGTCCAGGGGACTCACTACGAACTTTAATAAGTTGATACAGGTTGTGTTTTTATGTTTCGGCGTCCAGCTTTCGTATACCTTCCTACAGGGTCGCTCTAAACGCAAGGACGATCGGAAATTAGCGTACTACAATTACAAGGCTGAGTTTGTGTTAAAAAAATTATACTTGTAATTTTTTTAAAATCGTGTTAATTTAAATTTAGGATGCCAAAACGGCCGCAAAAAGTTTAAGAATTGAGAGTGTTAACACTTTGAGAAGTTTTGCTACTAACAATTTGCCTTAGTTGTGCTGAAAAAGTATGTGAGGTATGTGCACAACATATGAAATTCAACCTGCTGCACGTTTTCTTATTTTATATAGTGAAGTATTAGTTTACTTTTTTTTCTGAACCTTAATTTTATTTTTAGGTTATTTATGTAAAAAGAATTGTTTTTGTTAATTTATTTATATTTTTTATTTTTATAAAATGTTTGTAAATAAAGTGTATGTTTTTTAGAGTATTTTTTTTTTCTGTCAATTAAAAGGTGAATTTTTGTTTGAGTTATGTAAAAATATGGAATTACATCTGTAACAAGAGGTCTTAATGTGGCCTAAAAAAATATAAAAAACCACAAAAATGTAATAGGTGTTGCGTTATTTCGTAAACAAAAATTGTGAGTCCCGGGGACTCAAGGTGGGTAGATACGTGGGGTGGTTGATGGTTAAAAGAACCATGTCAAGAGTCGCCATGGCCTCCAGGAGAATTACCCCCTCGCATTGTTTCTGGACGAGGCCCACTCCGTTGCCCAGGCATTGAAGTCGCCCGCTATCGCCTTCGGGCCTTGTTTTCTGTCTCCACTACCAATTGGCTCATCATGCCTGCGTATTCGCTGGTAGTCATACTCGGGGGCGCGTAGCAACTAAAGTAGTAAGTATACTCCCGCTATCTTTGCCTGTAAAAACCCGGTTTTGTCCATTGGTGCATTTTCTAAGGGGAGCCTGCTACAGACCCAAACAGCTGCTTTTTTCCCGCTATCCACGTCCACGTCAAGCTCACGTATTGTTTGCTTCAGCAGGTTGTGCACCGCTTCACAGTGGTTCAGGCTGATTTGCAGCAAACGTATTGTTACGAATACTAAGTCTAGTGGGCTGTCACGTATCTCTGGATTGTGTGATTTGAAAATAAAACACAGTCAGTTTCTTAAACGCAGACAATAAAATACACCAACAGTCACTTTATTATTCACAGTTTACACTCTACTGTTCGTACACTTAAGTATTTGCTTAATTATTCCGTGTGGCAACTTCACTTGTCAAAACCAGACTGACTGGTTGCCCGCATCCGGCCACCTTTTATACTCTGTCCGGCCATCGCGCAGATCGTTCCCGCACATTCCGGAGTGGACTAAATGCTTCCCTGATGATCGCGACCATTGTTGCCAGATTGGACTAAAAGTTATTATCGCGGCCGTCGTTGCCACATTCAATTATGGCACGGCGCGAAGCGGCAGGGTTGCTTTGCACAGCGACAGACTGTCTTATCGTTACACTGCCCACCACTTAGACTTGTTCGTCCCGAACAAGTGCCGGGGTTCCGCTGTGATGAGGCGCCAGACGCTCCAAATGGACTACCTTCAGCTTATCGCCTCTATTGCTGCAACGTTGAATCCGGTATAGCACGTCGTTAATAGTCACGACTTCGTACGGTCCTTCCCATGACGCTTGAAGTTTCGGAGACAAACCTTTCCTCCGCTGCGGGTTGTAGAGCATTACCAAATCGCCTTCTTGGAACCCTGCTGAGTTGGCCCGTAGATCGTATCTGGCTTTCGCCTTATCGCTGACCAGTTTGGTGCGGCCCCTTATAAATTGGTGAATTTCCTCCAGTTCCGCCCGCTTATTGGCCACGTAGTCCGTCTTAGCGCCTCCCGTCGTTCTGACTACCCCGAACTTCAAGTCAGCGGGTAACCGCAACTCTGTTCCGAACACTGCTCGGGCTGGAGTGAGTGATGTCGTGTCGTGCGGGGCTGACCTATACGCCATCAGGAACAGGGTGATATGCGTGTCCCAATCCTTTTGATTCCTGCCTACCACTTTCCGCAGGTATTCCTCCAGTGTCCGGTTAAAGCGTTCCACCATGCCGTCGGACTGTGGGTGCAAAGGAGTGGTACGCGTTTTCCTTATCCCCAGCAGCTCACACACTTCCTTGAATACCGCAGACTCGAAATTCCGGCCTTGATCTGAGTGCAACTCCAACGGAACTCCGAACCTGGCTACCCAGTTGTTTGCCAGCTTTTCCGAGATCGTGGTGGCCTCCTGGTTAGGAATAGGGTACACTTCGGGCCATTTGCTGAAGTAATCCATTACAACCAGCACATATTTGTTGCCTTGAGTGCTAGTTGGGAATGGGCCGACGACGTCCATAGCAATCCGCTTGAAGGGCGCTCCCACGTTGTACTGCTGCATGCGGCCTCGAGATTTTCTTGTCGGCCCTTTCGCGGCTGAACATCGGTCGCAGCTCTTAATCCACTCGGCTACAGACTCCTGACATCCTACCCAGTAGAATCGTCTTTTTATTTTGGCGACGGTTTTGGTGATACCCCGGTGCCCTCCACTGGAGTCGTTATGGTATGCCTCGATGACCTCGTTGATTCTGCTTTTCGGCACTACCATTAGGGGGTTGCTGGTACGACCATCCGCGCTCTCCCATTCGCGGTACAGGCAGCCTTCCTTCAGCCGCAGACTTTTCCACTGTGCCCAGTAAGCCTTAGCGATCGGGCTTTCACCAGCCATCTCCTGCCAGTCTGGACGTGCGCCTTGCTCCTTGCCTTCGACGATTTTTGCAAGATCCGCATCCTCATGCTGGTCTTTTTGTAGCCTCTCCGCAGACCACTCTTCCTCTGGCATGACGCTGACTAACCGGACGTCCACTATCTGTTCTTTGCTTTCGGCTCGCGAGCATTGCCTGCATTCGACTTTGCACGGACGGCGGGACAAGGCATCGGCATTTCCATGGCTACTGCCCTTGCGATGCTCTATCGTGTAGTCGTAGCTCTGCAGTCGCTCGATCCACCGCGCCAATTGCCCTTCAGGATCTTTAAAGTTCAGGAGCCATCTCAATGCCGCATGATCTGTGCGCAGGCGGAACCTTTGTCCATACAGATATTTGTGGAAGTGTTTTACGCAGTCCAATACCGCCAGCAGTTCTCTCCGGGTCACACAGTAGTTGCGTTCCGGTTTCGATAAAACCCTACTGTAGTACGCTATCACTTATCTGTGATAGCACACCGCCAATACTACTCCCGCTTGCATCTGTATCCAGCACAAACATCTCCCCAGGCACGGGGAAGGCCAGAATTGGGGCACTGCACAGTTTTTCCTTCAGACGTGCAAAAGCCTGTTCCTGCTCCTCGTTCCAGAGCTGTTAAAGAATGCAATCAAATGCGAATTAAATCAGTTGAAGTCACAGTCAATGACTTCAATTTTTGATTGCAGTCTTTGACTAACGTTTTGACTAAAGACTAAAAATTTGAAGTCTGAAGTCATTTCTGTTATTCTGACTAATTAGTCATTTGGTGAAGTCACTTAATGACTTCATTTTTCAGTGAAGTCACTAAATTAAGATCAGCGCTTTTTGAAAAATATTTAATATATTAACAAAATTAAAATTAAAATAATTCATTCTAACAAAAGGTAGCAATCAAATGAATGTAAATTCCTTTAAACGACATGATTTACTTTTAACAATAATAATTTTTCGAAATTTTTGTCCGAAAGGGAACCTCGACGAGGCGTATTTAATAGTGTTGCAAACGAAAATAACCGTTCCACGGCAGCTGAAGAGGGTAACGGTGTGTTATATTTTAAATACGCTTTTTTAATTGTTGGATAGCGATTCAGCATTATTATCGATGAAGACTTATCAACCATGTATGAAAGGAATTCATCTTCAATGGAAGAACGAGAAGTTTCCAGCGATAACTCATCTAGAAAAAATTATATAAAATCTGTAGTAAAAACCTGTTGAATATATTGATTTATTTGATATTACCTGTTGATGAAAAATCAAAAAATTGACTACCGCATCCTAACTGTGCATCGGCAGGTGTCATCTCGTCGTTAAATTCACTTGAAATTAAATTTTTTACAAAATCATTAACTTCAGTGATTTTTTCATTGCCAAAGGAAGGGTTCAGGGATCTGATCCATTTAAGTTTAACTTCAGGGCACAACACAGAAGCAACAATGGCATCATTTACATCCTTATTAAGTAAAAAATAGTTTTGAAATCGACTTTCCAGAGCATTTTCCAACAAACGTATTGTGGTATGCAAATGTTTCTGTAAGTGATTTCCTTGCATTTTACGGTATTTGGTCATGATAGTTGCCAATGTAGGAAGAAGAAAACCATATATCATTCCATTATCTTTTTGGAGGAAATCTATGGCATCCGCAATTGGTTGCAGTAATTGAATATACTCCTCCAAGTATTTGAAATCGCTCTCGTGGAATTTCGCTATTTCCAACTTTTCGCACAGATCACATAGTTTGAATTTATGCGAAATTAAGACCTTAATAGAATCATATAATGAGTTCCATCTTGTTATAACAGGATACTTTAATTGAGAACCTAACACAGAAACTATTTGCTCCGCAGATTTTGGTCGATGTATTTTGCTCCATAAATTAGAACACTTTTTCATTACCTATAAATAAATTAATATCTTTATTATTCGTACGGAATATTTCATAAGCAAAAATCAAAAATTGTACTTACATTTTGATGCTTGTCATATGTTGATACATCATTTTTTAAAATTCTAATCATATCTGTTGTCGCAAGCAAATTTAACGTGTGTGTAGCGCATCGAATGTGTTTTGGCAGTGAATTTTCAAATAAGTTATTTGATAACTCTTCTACCTCCATTTCTTCCACAATTTCGTCGACTTCATCTTCTTTATCTTCAGCGTATTTCAAAGGTGCACTAAGGCCAAATTCTTTAAATGCCTTAACAAAATTTGAGCCGTTATCTGTTATGGTGGCAATCACTTTATTAGTACTTATACCAAACTTAGCATGAATTTGCATAATGGCATCATGTATTCGATCAAACGTATGTGATCCATAGAATCGCTGACATGCCAGAGCAACAGATTTCCTCTGCAGTGATTCCTCCAACCAATGGCACGTGTATCCAAAAAACCGTTTATGCTTAGTAGACCACACATCCGCAGTGGTGCAAACGAACCCGCAATTTTTTATTTGTGCTTTTAGGCCATCAATCATGGATACAAAAAGATCATCCATAACATTGACCGCTGTTTGTCTGCTCATTATTTTTAGTTTCGGATTTGCATACCGAATTAAATTTTTAAATGCTTTATCTTCTACGACGGATATGGGAAGCATATGATTTGCGATAAACGCAATTGTCAATTTATTAAAAGTATTTTGATCGCCGCACTTAGTATGTGATTTGTCCGATTTTATTTGTTTGTATTCAACAAATTCTTTTTCGTGCTTTAGTCGTAAATGGCGAATAAAATTAGATGTTATTTGCATCGATCCTTGAAGTTGCGATTTACATATGCAACATTTGACTATGACTCCATTTCTTTTTCGTTGAAAATCGGTTGTGTTCAGCTACATTGTTGGAATTTTAGAAATTAACAATCATTATCAACTAAAATTGAATTTATTTTAAATTTTATTGTATTTTAATCAGGGACTGCATGTAACAATTAATTTTTATTTTAAACTGAAAAAATTGAATAATTTTTAAGAATTATAAAAAAGAATCAAAAATAAAAATTATTCTTGATATTTATTTTATTTATCAAAAATAAGAGTTATTTTTGATTTTTATTTAATTTGTCAAAAATAAAATTTATTGTGATTTTTTATCTCACAAAACGTACTAGGCCCACAGAAGTCAAGAAAAGACAACTATTTTCATCATCTCTTGTAATTCATTCACACCGAATAACATTTGCTTCTACTTATGCTCTAAGTTTTGTGAACGGGAACTGCATATAGAATTGTTGTTATTGCAAATTTTCTGTCGCCGAATTCTTTGTTTAACCTTTACCGTTCAATTAAGTAGTGCAAAGCGCAACAATAATAATGTTTTTGCACGTGCACCTTTTTCGACTTCTGTGCGCCTAGCACGTTTTGTGAGTTAAAAAATTACAATAACTTTTACTTTTGACAAATTAAATAAAAATAAAAAATAACTCTTATTTTTGATAAATAAAATAAATATCAATAATAATTTTTAATTTACTTTATTTAATTTAATTTACTTTATTTCATGTTTTTAGTTTTATTGTATTTTATTTCACTTCATTTCTTTTTATGTTATTTTATTTTATTTTATTTTATTTTATTGTATTTTATTTTATTTATTTAATAGAATTTAATTTCATTTAATTAAATTAATTTATTTATATATTTCTTAAGTTGTTTTACCTTTTTAATAATTTTAAAGTATTTATTAAATAAGATACCATTTTTCGTATCATTTAAATCTACAGCATCCTCTGAGCTATTGCTGAGTGTTAAATTTGTTGTGGATTCCTCTTCAATTGTTTTTGATTTTTTACTTGTAGCAGGCTCATAATTTAAAGAAGATCGTTTGCGCTTATTATTCATAGATATAGAATAATTAGGATCTGCATTTAGATCATCGGACGAGAAATCACTTCCACTATTACACGACATCTTTTTACACAACACAACTGTAACTAACAAACGTTAGTTACAAATAATCAATTAAACACTACAATTAATTATACTGCAATCGCTGCTAGTTTGCACGTGGAGTCACCTCTGATAATGGGATAAGAGAAAACCGACAAAATGACAGCAATAACAACACCAAATGGCATGAACCGATCGACGTTAGCGCTCATGCATGGAATATGCGAACGTCGTGCAAAGCATACAAAGAAATTGACGATGTCGCCTACGGACGGAGTGCGGAATGCATTTAACGAATGTTAAACATAAAGTGAATTGACTTAGGGTCGCTGGCTTTAGCTTAACTGCAAATGACTTCAAATGACTTCAGATGACTTCAAATGACTTCAATTGACTTCATTTTAATATTGCAATCAAATGATTGCAATCAAATGACTAGCAAAAAATGAATGTAAAAATGAATAATTATTCATAAATTTTTAGTCTGAATAATGACTTCATTTTTTTATTCTCATTCATTGAATACAAAAAATGAATGCACTCTTTTGCCAAAAAATCAACTGACTAATTATTCGCAAATGATTGCATTCTTTAACAGCTCTGCCTCGTTCCACTCGAAAGCTTGGCCCTTTTTCGTCAGTTTGTGCAGGCTGCTGGCTATGTTCGCGAATCCCGGAACAAATCGGCGGTAGTATGTGCCCAGGAAACTGCGGAGTTCGTGTACATTGCGTGGCCGGGGCCACTCCTTCACCGCCGTGATTTTGCCTTCATCCGTATGTACTCCGCGGGCGGAAACCGTATGACCCAGATACTTGACCTCCTTTTGGAACAGCGAGCACTTCTTTGGGTTGAGTTTAAGCCCGGCTTTTTGTATCCGCTCAAATACCTCCTTCAGCTTTCCCAGGTGGTCGTCGAAGCTTTTACCCATTACGATTATGTCGTCGAGGTACACCAGACACGTCCGCCAATGCAGCCCTTTTAGCACGCGTTCCATTAGCCGCTCGAATGTTGCTGGTGCGTTGCAGAGTCCAAACGGCATGACGGTGAACTGCCACAAACCATCGCCAACACTGAAAGCCGTTTTCTCCTTGTCCTTGTCTGCAAGCTCTACCTGCCAATAGCCGCTGCGTAAGTCGAGCGTGGAGAACCACTGCGTGCCTGACAGTGTGTCCAGGGTGTCATCGATCCGAGGTAGTGGATAACTGTCCTTCTTGGTCACATCATTGAGCTTCCGATAGTCCACACAAAACCGGGTACTGCCATCTTTTTTCTTGACTAGCACGACCGGCGAGCACCAGGGGCCCGAAGACGGCTCTATGACCTTGTCTTTCCGCATGTTCTCGATCAACTTTGTGACCTCCTCCCTCTTGGCCAGAGGAACTCGTCTTGGCGGTTGGCGAATCGGTTTTGCACTTCCGGTGTCGATGTTGTGCTTCACTATGGCTGTTCTTCCGCCTGCTTCTGCCGCAAATATTGACCCATAGTGCTGCAGGAGTGACCTCGCCTTCTGTTTCTGCTTGGCCGTCAACTCGCTGCTCCACTGGTTCTCCTGCGGTATGGCGTCCATGTTAAAACCGCTCTTCTTATTACCTCCAGGTGGGCTACTCTCGCAATTGACCACTGCTACAGCTTCCTTACACTCGCCGATTACCTCATCTTTCCTGACATATCTGGGTGCATTCAGGGGGTTCAGTATTCTGACTGGTATTCTGCCATTTTTAGGTTCCACTAATGTACGTCCGATGATGATGTTGTCGTGTCCTTGTTTCGGTGCTTCTACTACCCACAGCCGACTCGTCCCATCGTCCTCGTCCACCTTTGCCCACACAATCGCCTCAGAATTTGCTGGTATCCTCCTGTGTTGACACGATACAACCTTCCGTACCGCCACGCTTCGCTCATAGCCGGTGCGCAGCGGGAATTCAACGTTGGCATATCTCAGCACATTTTCCTTCAGGTCCAGCGTAAAACCGTGCCTAATCATGAAATCCACGCCGATAATCACGTCGTCCATTATATCCGCGACGATGAACTCATGTTCCAGGCTGCTGGTGCCGATAGCAATCGTTTTTGTAACTTTCCCTCTCACCGGCGCGCGCTCGCCAGTCGCAGTCCGCAGCTGTATGCCATGCAGCGGTTCCCAGTTCTTCAGCAGCTTCCTTTTTATGATCGAATATGACGCTCCAGTATCCAGTGTCAACACGAACAACTTTCCATCTATCCTTCCTTCAATTGTCAAGCTGCTGGGCTGTCGTTTCAGCTGTGAGACAAGGATGGTGGGACGGCAGATTGTGGGGATCAGCTCACGCCCCTTTGGGCTGACCCGTTTTAGTTTAACGGCTCCTCGTCCTCAGCCCTGCGCTTGTTGGCTGAGCCTCGATTGTCAGTATTCCTCGCTTCAGGCGATTGCGATCGAGAACGGGAACGCCTCTTTCGTTGGCGGCAGTCTCGTGATATGTGGCCCTGCTTACCACATATCCAGCAAACAACTTTAGAGGAGACCACCCGTGGCCTGCCCGGTATCTCCGAGCTTATGGCCTGGATCGGAATGTCGTTGTCCGCCTGAATCTGGCATATCCTTGCAGGTGCATACCGAGTGCTCCCAATCCATGCCGCTTCATATGTCATCGCGCTGGTGACCGTTTCCTTAAATGTTGGCTTGCCCATCATCAACGCACTGCGACGTGTTTCTGGATCATGAAGACCTTCATCAAACGACTCAATCTTCATCCTCTCGAGATCATCAGCACCAAATTTTGGGTAGCACAACTGTACGAGCCGCTCAATGTATGCTGCATATGTCTGCAGCGCCTCGTTGGCTCTTTGCTTGCGGTTCTTCAGCTCACAGTAGTATAGCGCATGGTTGTGCTCGTTGCTATACTTCGCTGCTAATGCCCTCATGATGGCACCGTAATCACTTCTTAACCATTCTGGAACTGATTTGATTACCTCAGCCGCAGGACCTTTCAGCGCCAGTGCCAACCTCCGACCTTTCCTGATATTTGTCCACTGATTTTCCAAAGCAGCCAAGTCGAATTGCAATTTAAATGTGTCGAACGGCGCAGCACCATCATAAGTAGGCACTTCTGTTCTGGCAGCAAAACCGTCCTGAACCGGTGGCAAACATTCTCGTGGCTGTACCTCTCGAAACCGTTCGTCTATCTTTCTGTGCATCGAATCTTCCAGACTGTCAACTCGTTTGTTCAAGGACTCATCCAGGTTGTCAACTCGTCTATTCAGGGATTCACCCATTTCGTCAACTCGTTTGTCCCAATCGTCTATTCGCGTCTCGAGATGCTCAAC
This sequence comes from Melieria omissa, assembly GCA_963971225.1. Lineage (NCBI taxonomy): Eukaryota > Metazoa > Arthropoda > Insecta > Diptera > Ulidiidae > Melieria > Melieria omissa. Next base: position 68,107,062 of record OZ020269.1, on the reverse strand, counting down.
TTTCACATTCAGGCTATTGGAAATTTCCTCCACCTTCTGCTCTATGCGCGCAGAATTTTCCGCCATTTCTCGATTTGCAGTCTCGACTCTTGCCGAAATTTCGAGATTCGTAGTTTCCAGCTTCGCTGACATTTCTCGATTTGCTGTCTCGACTTTTGCCGAAATTTCGAGATTCGTAGTTTCCAGCTTCGCTGCCATCTCTTGATTCGCAGTTTCCATTTTCGCTGCCATTTCACGGTTGGAAGTCTCGAACATGCCTTTAAGTGCAACCATTAGCTGGCTCATGTCCATTGCTTGTGGCGGCGCAGCCGCTGCAGTCGTACTTTGCATCGACGCCGCACCTGCAGGCGATTCCTCCATTTTGGCCGACGCCTCTTGTTCTTGCGCTCCGAACTCGTGCACAGTCCAATCGACGCCCCGTTCCTCACATGCTTCTCGCAAGCGCAACTGCAACTCCACCTTTCCGCCAGCAGTCGGCAAATTCCAGGCAGCCAGCTCCTTCTTCAGCTGGTCCACCTTCAGCAGCTCGAATTTCACCATGTCCGTGCTTTTATAATTTTATTTCTTTAGTTTTTTTTTTTTTTTTTTTTTTTTATCTTCAATTTTCCACAATCCCACTTCTGACACCAAATGTTACGAATACTAAGTCTAGTGGGCTGTCACGTATCTCTGGATTGTGTGATTTGAAAATAAAACACAGTCAGTTTCTTAAACGCAGACAATAAAATACACCAACAGTCACTTTATTATTCACAGTTTACACTCTACTGTTCGTACACTTAAGTATTTGCTTAATTATTCCGTGTGGCAACTTCACTTGTCAAAACCAGACTGACTGGTTGCCCGCATCCGGCCACCTTTTATACTCTGTCCGGCCATCGCGCAGATCGTTCCCGCACATTCCGGAGTGGACTAAATGCTTCCCTGATGATCGCGACCATTGTTGCCAGATTGGACTAAAAGTTATTATCGCGGCCGTCGTTGCCACATTCAATTATGGCACGGCGCGAAGCGGCAGGGTTGCTTTGCACAGCGACAGACTGTCTTATCGTTACAGTATCATAGCTGCTTTGCTTAGACGCCCTCTGATATGCTGGGCATCTACGGCTGCCAGCAATGTGCGCGGCGTCCAACCGCTCCTCCTCGCATAGCATACATTTCGACTTCTCGTCACACTCCCGCGCTTTATGACCGCTCTGGTCACACTAAATGCAGCCCGCTGACCGATCCACGTTGCTTTGGCAGGCCGCTGCTATGTGCCCATATTGTAGACACATGAAACATCTCAGTGGGCACACGTTCCCCCAATTCGGCAGCGCACCCGATTCTAATCTTCCCTGCCTGCATCATCCTGTTGGCGGTGTTGGCTGGTACCAGCAACTTCGCTATCTGTGTACCTGCATAGCTACTTCTCAACGACTTGATGGAGTCCAACGTTAGGCTCCTGGCCTCCTCGAACTGCGCCCGTACCGCTCGAGCACGTCCTCTTTCGATGTCACCTCGTCTAAGTCCTTGATCACCACTGACGGCTGTTGCACTGTTATTTGGCTTAGAGCCTTTCTTGAGCACTTTCAGCCACTCCGAACTGTTGCTGCTGCAACCCGGCCCTGCCAGTTACTTTCCGCTAATCTCTTTCTCGCTGCTCACCATTGGTTCTGCAGGCTTTGCACTGTGATCTGTTGCGTTTTTATTTCTTTTTGGGGGAGTTGGTCGTTCCGTCAGTTTTCCTCTCTTGGTCGCTTGGCCATGTCGCCGCGATTTCGCTGCACCACCGATGAAGTTTGCGCCCTTCTTTCCACCTGGACCCTTGCCACTCGTTACCCACCCATTTCGGCAACCCAGTCATAGAGCACTGCGATACTGCTGACCAGGTCCCTCATAGGCTGATGGACTGATCGTCGTCCGTTTCCAAGCATGCCTACCAGCTCTTTAATTCGACCACCTAACAGGTCAAACGGATCGGCACTTGAATTGGTGCTCCGATTCTCTATCGCTGCCAACTCGCTTTCAGAATGAAGGCCAGGTGGCGAAGACTGTGGCCTTTCGCCTCTGCATGCCGGTGAGCGCGCTATTTTTCCACTTCGCGTAAACGGATCCATCATATTCGGCTCTGGGCCAATCCTACCGCACTCGTGAAGGCACCGCTACTTCCATTCCGGGAACATCATTCCCGTCCGTCGCGCTACGTCATTGCTGGGGCGAGCGTTGAACGCTCATAGCCCAATTAGGTTTTTATTTTAGTCTGCGATCAGCCTGACTACTAACACTACACTACTACTACTAAAGAACAAAAGGTTCGGCTTAGTAATACAAATATTGGGCACTAGAGCTTAATTCGGAATTTGTGTTAATTCGCTCTTATTCACTCACGGGTGGCAGCGCTATGTGCTTAACTACTTCGAAAATAACAAAAGGAATCGAAAAAGGTAGGCAACACACACAATTTAGGCTGTCTCTATCAGCATATAAAAACAAACGATTAGCTTGGTACTTATCGGAAAAATACAATTGCGATGGTCCGCAACTAAGGTCGATAAATTGCTACCTTCCTCGCACGGCGTACTTTCCTGCAGCACCTCACAAATGTTCGGTTTGGGTTGCTTCTTAAGAATTTCCCGCGACCCTTGAGGGTGGCAACACTACGCCCGTTGCCGAAGTGGCACTCCGAAAAAGAGCAACTTTGGCTAGCAAGCGACACTGATTTTTCTATCAGACCACGATCGGCCGTCAGTCACGCCTCGGGACTATTCTCAAAACCACAACCGTTACTGCCTGTAAAAATATTTCTCCATATTTGCCGCTTTCAAAGTTTCTAATATTTATAATATTCGCGATGTTGCAAAAAAGTTTTGTCTCTGCGGACCCTGTCGGCAGGTTAATTTGATTTTTTCCACTGTGTTCAGTCCACACAACCTTTCGCGTTCGTCGTTCAGCTGTCAGCGTACTGTTCTGGGTGTGTATACTTGAATGCTCAGCCTATGCCGAAGAGCATTTACAAAACCAAATAAGCAACTAGAATGCTCAGCCTATGCCGAAGAGTGGGGTAATATCATTCCTGTCCGTCGCACTACGTCATTGCTGGGGCGAGCGTTGAACGCTCATAGCCCAATTGTACGAAACACGTTCGCAAAAAAGTTTTGTCTCTGCGGACCCTGTCGGCAGGTTAATTTGATTTGTTTTCCACTGCGTTCAGTCCACACAACCTTTCGCGTTCGTCGTTCAGCTGTCAGCGTACTGTTCTGGGTATGTATACTTGAATGCTCAGCCTATGCCGAAGAGCATTTACAAAAACAAATAAGCAACTAGAATGCTCAGCCTATGCCGAAGAGCATTTGCAAAACCGAATGAGCAACAAGAGCATAGGGCATGGACACCTCTGAGCTAAACTGTTTTTGCTTTGTTTTTTCTATTACAAGAAAACTCATTCAAATTAATTTCTTTGATTAAAGTACATGGCAACTCTATTTGCATGTGCAACGTACCCATCATGGCTCAATAATAAGGTTATAGCATCCCCGCAACACCAAAAACCACATGTATTTTGTTGGTAAGATTGTTTATCGCTACTGTCAAAATCAGTTGATATTTTCCGACGAAAGAGTGAGAAACTGAAAAAAAAATGATTGTTGCTTCTTCTTGGTGTCATTTAAATTGGCGTACGTAAACAAATAACTCTGGAGAAGGCTTTTCGTATTTAGTTTACCTTGTTTAGTTTATCGTATAGGCAGCCGCCGTAGCTCAGCTCATTTCAAGATTCCTCTGCTGCTAACACCGAAAAGAAGAAAACAATTTTTCTTGCGGCGGCTGTCCAGGGTCAAAATTTCTCAAGTGGGCCACTTTAAAATCGATGGTCTCAGTTTTCGTTGATCAATACGGTTTTCGATCGGTTTGGAGGTAAAAACGACACCCCAAAAATAATTTTGAAAAAAATGTTTTTTTCATTAGTTATTTACAGTTAAAGTTTTTGATCATGTTTTTTTTTTAAATTCATAACTCACGAACGGTTTATCGAAACTCAACGTTTTCTACATCATGTCACACGTTGACGATTCGGTCACACGATAACTAAGCGCGCGCGAGTTACATACCCACACACACACACAAACAAATATTCGATACAAAGTTGAACAAACCATCCAACTTTGTATCGAATAACAATTGGCAAACAGCTGAGTCGACATCCGTAGCGTTTCGGCGGTCGATGAACGGTATCAACGACCCCGGCATTGCTTATGCTAGCTCAGCATAATTGAACACGACCAGCTAAGCCAAGTTAGAGTTAAGCGAGAAAAATAAAGTGAGTCTTAAGACCGAATCGATTGAATAAAGTTCAAATAAGGAAATTTTCCGAGTTTCATTCATCACGTAATTTTGACGTAGGAAATTCCTCGGGTAATTTTCGAGAACGTAACTGGCGCAGTCGCGGTAATTAATTTCTGAAGAAATTAATCAAACCTACAGAGAAAAAAAAACTTTTTAACATCGCGAAGATCGAAACAAAACTAAAGTGCTAAGTGAAGTGCTAACAAAACATAGGAAAAAAAGACAATTTGAATCTACTGCCATCCTTCATATACATATCTATTTTTTCAATTTCGTGGCCATTGTCGACGCACCGCTGTCCACCATACTCTGAGCTGGACCATTAAGATACATTAAAAAAAAAAAAAAATTACAAAAAGCACAAACTTTTGCCTTATGAAAAGACAGAATCGTTTCGACAGTAACAGACAAATCGAAGATATGTCAGAAGTCGCAGAATTGGAGGCGATACTTCGCCAGCAGGAACAAAAAATTCAGCAACAAAATCAGCAGTTGGTGACAGCAGCAGCTAATTATGAAGCGCTGCAAGAACAATTACTACAACAACGACAACAACAACAATCCCAAGATTACGAGTTCAACTTAGCGCCGAGGGATATAATTGAGCAATTTCGTCGGTTAAAGCCTCTATCCGAGAATCACAACGCCAGGGCATTCATTAATGCTGTGGAGGCAAATCTAGCGCTATGTGGAACAAATGTGAGCTTAACGGAGTTTTGCCTCAGAATTGTGGCAGATGAGAAAATCCTATGCAACGCTGGCAGGAGGGTGAGGGAATTACAAAACGGTGCTTCGTGGGAAGATATGAAGTCAACATGAGATATGAAGTCAATTCTACAAGAGTTTAATCCAAGGAAAACTTATGCGGAAATCTTTAACTTCTGCCGGACGGTAAAAGTAAGAAATTTAAGAGAGTTATTTAATATTTTTGAAAATTGTAAATTTGATATTAATGACGTATATTTGTCTGACCCATGTAAACCTGGTATATACAGACCAGAAAATGTAGATAGGGACCTAGTTGATATTTTATTAGAAAAGATAGACGGCCCAATTCGAGCCCATATAAATCAAAACGAAAATTTAAATGATATAATTATGAAATACACGAGATTGAAACTACTAGATGACAGTAGAGCAATCTCATATGCCCATAAGAAATTTATAAATAAGAATAATCCTCATCAAAAACAAGTTTTTAGTGATTCTTATAACAAACCACAGAGACAGACAGATTTGCAACAAACAGACAGTCAAAATTTCAATAGAAAAAATAATGACAATGTTAATGGTAACAAGGGCGATAATGACGATAGTCTAGGGTCCTCTAGGCCAAGACAATATCCGAACAAATATGACAACTCTGTCCAAAGAAGACATTTTAACTACAACCAACAACAAAATAACATCCAAAACAGGACACAACAAAATTGCAACAGTTATAACAATTCCAATCCAAACGTAGATTTTAGTAGAGAAAATACAAATCCAAGAAATCCAAACTTTTCCCCAAACTCAAGGCAATCAAGACAAACCCGTCAAACAAATTTTTCTTACCAACAACATGTAGAACCGATGGAAATAGGCAACGTTGAAGAATATGTAAATTTTACCAACGAGCCTCGGGAACCACATTACCAATAGTTAAGCTAAATATAGAAGATTGTATATTTAACTGTCTTATAGACACAGGCTCAACCACGAGTATTATTAATACTAATGCTAAGGAAAAATTCCCCACGTTTTCTCTACAAAACCCGAAGTTTTTCTCGACAATAAATGGGATTAATAGAATTACAGAAAAGATTACAACACAAATTCCAAAAGAATTCGACACAGAGGGAACCATATCTTGGAATGTAGTTGACTTACGTAACAGAAAATACGACGCCATTATTGGGCAAAATGTCCTAACCAAATTTGACGCCAAAATAGATTTAGAATCGAAATATTAACAGATAAAACAAAACAAAATTTTTTTCATCAATAGCCACTTCCCATTCGCAACCGACAGTATACATTCATTAGAACCACTCGAAAATAACTTCTTAGAGAAAATAAAATTAGATCACTTAAACAACGAAGAGAAGCAACAGGTACGAAAATTACTAGAAGAATTCAAAACCACATTTTTTAGGGAAGGAGATTCACTGACATTTACCCATGAGATCCAACACGAAATTATCACGGAAAATGATAGACCAATATACGCAAAAATTTACAGATACCCTAAGATACACGAAGAAGAAATAGACCGACAAATAAGTGAAATGTTGCAACAGGGGATTATAACCGAAAGCAACTCACCCTACAATAGCCCTCTTTGGAATGTTCCAAAAAATATTGATAACTCTGGAAATAAGAAGTGGAGGATAGTGGCTGATTACAGAAAACTAAACGAATGTACTATCAGCGACAAGTACCCAATTCCTAATATAGACTCTATATTAGACAAATTGGGGAAAGCTCAATATTTCTCAACGATTGATTTGGCAAAAGGGTTTCATCAAATTTTGGTGAAGCCTGAGGATAAAAAGAAAACAGCGTTTTCGACTCCGTTTGGCCATTATGAATTCGTAAGAATGCCATTTGGGCTAAAAAATTCTCCTGCCACTTTCCAGAGGTTGATGAACGCGATATTAAAACAGTACATCAACAAAATCTGCGTCGTATACTTAGACGACATACTAATATTTAGTACATCCTTGCAAGAACACATAACCAACCTAAGAAAAATCTTTCAAACATTGCAAAAAGTGGGACTAAAAATACAAATCGATAAGTGCAGTTTCTTAAAGAAAGAAACCGAGTATTTAGGGCACATACTAACACAAAATGGTTTCAAACCGAATCAAAAAAAAATAGAAGCTATCAAAAATTTAAAATTACCAACAACAAAAAAACAGATAAAAGCATTTTTAGGAGCAACCGGCTGCTACAGAAAGTTTATTAAAAATTACGCAAAGATTGCAGGCCCCATGATTAAGTACTTGAAGAAGGATGCGAAAATTAACAGCAACGACCCTAATTACATATCCTCCTTCGAAAAACTTAAAGAAATTATAACGGATCACCCAACTTTACAGTACCCAAATTACAATAAAAGATTCAGACTTATAACAGACGCTAGTAATTTTGCACTGGGGGCAGTCCTCACTCAAGATGGGCACCCGATATGCTATGCTTCTCGTGCACTCAATGATCACGAAAAGCGCTATTCTACAATAGAAAAGGAGCTATTAGCAGTAGTATGGGGGTGTAAATACTTCAGACCATACTTATATGGCAACGAGTTTGACTTGCACACAGATCACCAACCACTTAAGTGGCTCCAAATGAAAAACTGTGGGAAAGACATTAATCCTAGACTGCAAAGATGGCTCATTTAGTTAGGAGAATATGACGCTAAGATAGATTATATTAAGGGTGCAGATAATAAAATTGCAGATTTCTTAAGTAGACTAAACAATGATGAATATGAAATTAACTACCTATGTTAGATAAAATAAGCGTTACAAATAGAATAGAAGAAATTAATGACAATGAGTCAACCGACGGACAAACAGCTCATTCACAAGAAGAGGATTTACACGACCACATTTAAGAATCAATTATTTCTCGTCGAGAGGAAAGAAAAGGAATTTGAAAAAATATTGAACAACATAAGAATGTATATTGATAGGAATGACATACCTAATAATGTTGCCGATATTGTCAGAAGACATATAACTTGTGGCAAAATAGCTATTTACTCCGCTTTAGATGACTCAACATATAATAACCTGCAACAAAAACTAATCGAACTATTTCCAGGAAAAGGAAACATTAAATTCGTAAAGTGTAGCTACTTCGCAAAAGACCTTAAAGATGAAGAGGAAACACTGAAACAGGTAGCACTTTTCCATAAAAGAGAATCAGGTCACTCGGGGATCATAGCGAATTACGAAGCGTTGAAACACAAAGTATATTACCCGAACCTGAGAATTATTATAAACAAAGTAATAAATAATTGCGATGTGTGCTCAGCAGCAAAGTATGATAGAAACCCAATAAAACATAAATTTTCCCATACAGAAACACCATCAGACATTAATGAAATCATACACATGGACACATATGTTAACTCAAAACATTCATTTTTGAAGTTCATTGACAAATTCTCCAAGCATGCAACTAGCTTCTATCTCGAAGACAGGAACAGCCAAACACTCATAGAAAAAATTCGATTGTACTTGTCGATAAAAGGGAAAGTAAAGAAATTTATTAGTGACAATGAGTTTAATAGCGTTAATGTTAAACAATTCTGCAAAAACGAAGGAATCGAAATTCACTTCGCCAAACCGAACAGCCACACAGGGAACTCGGACGTTGAACGACTTAAGGGGCCCGAACACTGTAAACTGCGATTTTTCATATGTTTTTTATTTTATTTATTTAAAAAAAACGGACGTTCCGATTTACATGAAACTTTACACATATGTTAATAAATGTTTAAATTACCTTTTTTACTACCTTTTTTAATTCGATTTGCCCCTTTCAAAACTTAAAACGCGATTATCTCGAAACCATGTTTTTTGACCGCGTTGACAGCATAACTGAAAAAGTTGTTATCCGATGGACCTGATTCAAATTGCATTCTATTCGGGAATAGTGTCGCTTCTGCTCGACGTAGCCGTTTTTCGATATATGCCAAACTTTTTTTTTTATAAATAATTTAGTGCAAAATTTTACGCGAAAAAAAAACTTTTTCTTCAAACAGCCGCCATTTTTTTTCTAATCAATATTTTTAAAATCCCCTACGTCAAACAGTAGCCACTAATGTATATTTCAAGAATCTTTTTTGTTTTTTGCTCTAGGAGGCTCCGTTATGCTGATTTGCTGTCAACGCGACAAGGGTCATTTTAAAAAGACGACATTTTGGATCAGCTACAGAATACAAACATGGCCGCCAAAAAAAAAAAAAAAATTGTTTTCGATAATCTAAACATTTATTAACATATGTGTAAAGTTTCATGTAAATCGGAATGTCCGGTTTTTTTTTAATAAATAAAATAAAAAACATATGAAAAATCGCAGTTTACAGTGTTCGGGCCCCTTAATAATACGCTAACAGAAAGAATACGAGCTCTAAACATAGAGGATAAAATACCTATCAAAGATCAAATGTACAAAGCAATAGAACTATACAATAACTCGTATCATAGTACTATCAGAGATACACCACTAAACGTACAAAATAATAAAATTGACAAAGCAGAAATAAAGAGACGAATCGAAGGACAAAAACAAACAAGAATTAACAAGGCAAATGAAAATAGAGAAGACTATACAGAAAATAGACAGGTAGGATTTATAAAAAATTATGCAAATCTCAGACATAAAGAACAACCTACATTTAGAAAACACCCCTTACAAAATATACACACAACTAATATCAAGAGACCATTCGAATTTTCAGGTATTCCTATTTCTGATGGGACTGTTAGCAACAATAACAACGAGCCACCAGATGATGATAATTGAAAAGATTGACTCAAACCTAGGTTACGTGGAAATCAACGTAGGCACCGAAGAAATCGTTAGCAAATATAATATCATACTCCACACAATAAATACAGAAGAAATTACGACGTGATAACGGAGTTTGAAGAGACACTCAAGCTGATAGACAATAGCGACTATAGAACACTTTTGGAAACCGAAATAGAAAATGCAAAAAACAAGCTTTACACCATAACACCCCATAGACTTAAGCGAGGGCTGATCAACGGACTAGGTACCGTAATGAAATGGATATACGGAACATTAGACGACGACGACAGGCAAAATATTGAGGAGCACTTCTCAGTGGTAGATGGGAATAACCACGAAATCATCGAGACAGTTAATCAGCAAATCAAAATCAACGACAATTTCAATAGACCAATAAGCAAGCTCAAACAAATTATTGAGGAAGATAGGAGAAGAATACTATTAAAACTAAGCGCTGTAAACAGAATAGAAAAAAAAACAATTCATGGAAGATTTAATTATAAAAGAAATGTTTAAATTAAATATTTTTAACCAAAAACTAGACCATATTCAACAGAACATAGCATCTGCTCGAACAGGAATCTTACAGCCGAATATACTTACAAAAGCCGAGATTGAAACCTACAATATAGATTTCAAAAAATTATCAAACATAAAACTAGGAGTAGCCACATACAAAACCAGAAACATAATCCTTGCAGTAAAAATACCAATAGAAAACATCCAAGTAGAAAAGAAATTAATGGTACCAATTACGAACAAAGAAGCAAAAGAGATCATATCAGATATGGAATATGTTATTAAAATAAAAGACAAGGTTTATAAATGGGAAGAAAACAAGTCAATCTATGAACTTAAACTTAGCAAAACCTGTATCTACCAAGGAAAATGCTTCCTAAAAAGAAATACAAAAGAGGAAATAATTGAAGCGGAGAACAACATGATAATTATTAAAAATGCAAAAAATAAACCATTAAACAGTACTTGTGACGAGAGAAAATTAGATCTCAATGGAAACTACTTTATAACTTTTAATAATTGTTCGATTAATATAGCCTATAACCAATATACAAACAAAATTTTCATATACAAAGAAAAATTCGTAGTTCCACAGAAAAATACGTCATTTACAATGGAAGAAGAACTATCTTTTGACGAAATCGCACTAACTCAAGAAGAAAATATCAAGGCGATTAAAGAGCTTAAATTTCACAAATCTGTAAACTATGGGCTAGGCACCGTTACTACTATAATGCTAGTAATAATAGTAGTTGTAATATTAAAAATTTGTCAGAAACAAAAACAGTTAAAAATTAAGGTAAATAATGAATTTAGAGAAAGTAAGATGAAGCGGTACAAAAACCCCAATGCAGAAGAAATTGAAATGTTAAAAATTAAGTACGGTATAAATAGCTAATCTACACCTAAGTACTATTAAGACACACAAACTTATACAAAAGTGGTGACTCAGGAGTGTCACCAATCAAAGGGTGGAGGAGTTACATACCCACACACACACACAAACAAATATTCGATACAAAGTGGAACAAACCTTCCAACTTTGTATCGAATAACAATTGGCAAACAGCTGAGTCGACATCCGTAGCGTTTCGGCGGTCGATGAACGGTATCAACGACCCCGGCATTGCTTATGCTAGCTCAGCATAATTGAACACGACCAGCTAAGCCAAGTTAGAGTTAAGCGAGAAAAATAAAGTGAGTCTTGAGACCGAATCGATTGAATAAAGTTCAAATAAGGAAATTTTCCGAGTTTCATTCATCACGTAATTTTGACGTAGGAAATTCCTCGGGTAATTTTCGAGAACGTAACTCGCGCGTCAATACGTGCCCGTGCAGCGCTAGAGGTAGAAGCGCGGTCACAAAAGGTTAGGTTAGGTTAGGTTAGGCTGGCTGCTCCACGGGGGGGTCTCACAAAGACCATGTTGGTCCATAGTGATACCAGAAAGGTTCTGGAGCTTCAGACCTGTATGTAATTTTTTAAAAACGTTTTGGCAAATCTAAGTAAGTCGCCGCTTTTTTGTTCCGCGATTCTTTCCAAGGAAGGGAACGACGCGGATCCGAGGCAGCTGACCCGTGATCTGTAGAGAGCAGGGCAGTGGCACAGCAAATGCTCCAGGGTACCCTTGGCACTGTCTTCGCCACATCTTGTGCATGCATCACTTGGTACCAAGCCAAGTTTGGCAGCGTGGGACGGTGTGAGACAGTGTCCCGTAAGTATCCCGGTCAATAGTTTGCAATCATCTCTTCGGAGTGATAGTACAAACTCTGTGTTGTTGACATTATGTTCGCGAAGCATGATTTTTGCTGTCCTGTGAGATGTAGATCTCTCCCACATGGACGCCGCTTCACGAATCATGTTCTCTTCTATTTCCGTCTTGAGCGTGGAGAGGGGTGGATGGATGTCTGGCTCGCTAACCGTAGCCAGTCGTGCCCCGGCTTTGGCGAGCGCATCAGCCTTCTCATTTCCCTCAACTCCTTTGTGACCCGGTACCCAATAGATAGTGACTACTCTGTTGCGACAGAGTTCGTCCAATTTGGTTTTGCAGTTCCGTACGCATATCGAGTTTGACAATACCCCAGCTGCTGCTTTTATGGCTGCTTGGTTGTCGATATAGATGTTTATCCGAGAGTCTGGAGGGGTGCGATCCATTGCTAGTTGCGCCGCTCTTGTGGCAGCGTGTACCTCTGCTTGGAAGATGCTGCAGTAGTCCGGGAGCCGGAAAGACTGTTGAAGGTCAAGTTCCGGACAGAAAACTGCAGATCCCACTCCCTCTGTCATCTTGGATCCATCCGTGAACAGGTTATAGGATTGACGGCTGGGCTCGAGCCCCTGTCGCCACCCATCCGGTTCTAGGATCACGTGGGGTTTGAAGTCGAAATTGGCTTGAGGTACGGCGTAGTCTGAGCTTTCGCCTACCCCTGCGTGTAACCTGCTGTGGCCGTAATGTCGTAGCGTGAGCTGTCCAGTTACCTTAAGTCTAAGCGCCGCCTTTTTAGCGACGCTTTTCGCAGTCAGACCAATTGGATAAAATCCCAAGATTTTGTCCAGTGCCGCTGTCGGAGTGGTGCGCATTGCGCCTGTTATACACAACCCAGCGGCTCTCTGTACAGTCTCGAGTCTTTTGGCATAGGTCTTCTTATCCACCGCAGTCCACCATACTATGATCCCGTAGAGCATAATGGGTCTAATCACTGCAGTGTAAATCCAATGTGTGAGACGGGGGGATAAGCCCCAAGTCTTACCGAGCATTTTCCTGCAAGCGTATAAGGCGTTCAAGGCTTTCCTTTTCCTGTCTTCCACATTCAATTTCCACGACAGTTTACTGTCCAAGATGACTCCTAGGTACTTAGTAAATGTTTTGGGGGTGAGTGTGGTGTTGTTCAGTTTGGGAGGAAGCCAGGTTGGGATCTTGTACTTTGTTGTAAAAAGAACTAAGTCCGTCTTGTCTGGGTTTGTTTCCAGTCCCACAGTCTTTGCCCAGTTATTAATCACTATCAGTGTCCTCTCGAGTACTTGGCTCATTGAGTTCAGACACCTGCCTGAGACGACAACGGCTAGGTCATCCGCGTATGCGGTTAGCCTTGGCCCCCCGTCCCTCAACTTTAAAAGGATCTTATTAACGACTAGATTCCATAGTAACGGAGAGAGCACACCCCCCTGGGGGGTGCCCCTGTTCGCCTTCCTCGTCATGGTTGTTGCTGTACGGCAATTCAACAGATTACCAATCCAGTCCTGTATGGGTGGGTGCACCTCAATTGATGCAAGGCCTTCCAACAGTGCCTCTGTGGAGACATTGTTGAAAGCCCCTGATATGTCGAGGAAGGCTCCCAGCGCGTATTCTCCGTAGTGAAAAGCTTTTTCTATCTGAAAAACCACCTGATGAAGTGCTGTCTCCGTTGACTTGCCTTTCATATAGGCGTGTTGGTTCGTTGATATTAGGCCAGGTGGAACCCTTTCCTTAATAAACGAGTCTAGCAGTCTTTCAAAGGTCTTCAGTATAAACGAGGTGAGGCTGATGGGCCGATAGTCCTTCGGATACAAGTGGCTGCTTTTACTTGATTTCGGCAAAAATACAACCCTTGATAATCGCCAGTCCATCGGTACATAGTTTAGTCTCAGACAGCTCCTGAAAACGTCCTTGAGCCACGGTATCAGAAGAGCACTTCCCTTTTGCAGAAGCGCGGGAAAAATGCCGTCCGGACTCCGGGATTTGAAGGGATCGAAAGAGCCCAAAGCCCATCGAAGTCTGGATGTGGTGATTAGGCCCTCACAATTCCCTTGCTCTGTGCCGAGTACAGTTGAGACCGAGTCGGGAACCTCTGAACAGCCAGGAAAGTGGGCTTCCATAAGTGCCTCAAGCGTCTCCTTGCCATCCTTGGTCCATTCTCCAGATTCTTTGCGGATGAGTGATGGTATAGGGGGGGATTTGGCGAGTATCTTCCGAAGTCTGGATGCCTCGGAGGTCTTGTCCATACTTCCACAGAAGTTCTGCCAGGAACTTCTTTTGGCCCTCCGTATCTCTTGTTTGTAGGAGTGAAGTAGTGTCTTGTACTCTCTCCAACACTCCGCACAGTCGGCAAGTTTGGCCAGTTTGAAAAACTCTCTAAGTTCCCTTCTTTGCCTACCAATGTCCTTGCTCCACCAGGGCGGATAGGATTTTCGTCCTACCGGCCTTGAGGGCGGGCAGGATTCGTGGTAAGCAAGTAGGATCTTTGACGTTAGCAGTTTCGCCTTAGCCTCAACGTCCTAGCTGGAGAGGGTCTGAGAGGCATTACTCAGATGAGTCTTTAACCGATTTGCATACAGATCCCAGTCCGTATTCCGGGGGTTTCTGAAGACCCTTTCTGTACGCAACGGTTTAAAGTTGAGCGTAAAGTGTATGTAGCTGTGATCAGAGAAGGAGGGTCTTTCCAGCACCCTCCAATCCGAGATCCAGGTATCTGCCCCGTAAGAAAAAGTAATGTCCAATACGTCTTCCGACGTCGGACCCTTGAAAGTTGGGATGTTCCCTCTATTAGCTATATCTACATTGTTTTGTAATATAAAGTTAAAAAGGGACTCACCCCGTTCGTTCGTGTCCTTGCTTCCCCACTGAGGGTGGTGCGAATTGGCATCCGCACCTACCACGGGGTCGAAACCTTGTCTGAGGACTTCTTCCGTCAGGTTCTGTAGTTCTGTGGGGGGTGCGGTCACAAAAACATGTATAACTTTTGACATAATGCAAAATAATGACTTTTTTCACCAAAATATTTGTAAGGGATTGTAGAATTGAATGAAATGTGTCAAAATTTTCTCGCTGGCGGAGAAGTTTCATTAATTTTCAATTATTTACAACAAGTAGGATTTTTCAGCTAAATAATAATTTTTTTGTGAAGGAAGATTTTTTCATGGCAAAGTATATTAATTGACAAAAATTTTAATGTAGAAAACGTTGAGTTTCGATAAACCGTTCGTGAGTTATGAATTTTTGAAAAAAACATGATCAAAAACTTTAACTGTAAATAACTAATGAAAAAACATTTTTTTTCCAAATTATTTTTGGGGTGTCGTTTTTACCTCCAAACCGATCGAAAACCGTATTAATCAACGAAGACTGAGACCATCGATTTTAAAGTGGCCCACTTGAGAAATTTTGACCCTCCTGCCTTATGGAAAAGATCCCAACTCGCCGTTCGGAATCGGCATAAAACTGTAGGTTCCTTCCAACCTTATACAAATTCGCACGCACGACACGGTTGGTTGCGGGTAGCTGGGTCTTAGTCTCGTAATCGGGTTGTCGTTATTCGAGTTATTCTTATTGTTTAGTGTATCGTATAATGTACGATTTGGATCCTCCCCCATGTAAGCCAAGGTTCACTAAACGAATAATATGCATATGCTCAGTATGATTGCCATCATATGATCTCATTTCGATGTTTTCCAAGTGCTGTTATGTGCATGCCAAAGTTTAGCATGGTTTAGTTGCGTCCATCACTGCTAAACATTTTCATACAAATATTTCTCAGGTGGATTACCTACACTTTAGAAAGTTTGTGGCGATCTGTCATTCTTCGTACGCTAGTTGTCTTTTCCGTGGTTTCTGTTGATAATTTTACTATGATGGCCGGTTGTATTTGTTGCATCATATTAGGCCCAAATACTCAACAATTTTTATTGTATAGGACGTGTATTTTTTTAGTATTTACTCTTTGGAATTATGTTGTGCATAATTTGTTATTAAGGGGTTCACATTTCTAACGGAAATTAACAACGCTTGTACTTTATGCACATTGATATAATCAAAAAGGTGAAAGCGCCCACAACATGGAAGTTTTATCAGCAGATGTAGACAGGAAGGAAAAATCAGTTGGATGCCATCGTGCTGAAGTAGCTTTATCATGATGTTGGGCCACTAATACAGATGGTAAGGGGAGGGTGAGATCCCCCTGTAAATCCGTTAGAATTATATTGTTGTCATATCCACACGTAAGTAAATAATATGCTGAAGGAGAAAAACGTATAGATCTGAAAAATATTAAAATTTGTTATTTAGATTTTATTAGAGCAATTACACAGTGCAACAAATTCAACAAAAATTTCTAGGGACAAGGTCAAACCCGTCTCATTCGATAGAGGACCTCAGTAGATGAAAAAGTGTCAAGGGATTTTTCCCGGGATGTTCGAGTTTTTTTTAAATACAGTTTAAAGATGGCAGCTTAATCTTTTGACTCAAATGTCAAAAAAAATAATTGTTACGTCAAATAAAAGCTAATGATATGAAGTCACAGAAACCATATGAAAGATTTGAAAAATTTTATAAGAATGGACATAAAGTACATCAACTACAGTTTTATCTTGGATTTCATGGGAACCGTAAGAGCTATATTTATATAAGTAACTTTTTGTAAAACAGCATTCAAAGATCTATACTGCATATTAATTTCATTTCAATCACTTTTACTGTTAAGCCAGCGTTTCAAAAATTATAGAATGCTACATTCATGTTTTTATGTACAGAATATCCGTAGTTGCTTACTAAAAACATCGAATTTAGTAAAGCCTATTTTTTTAATCGTTGTAGAGCCTTAACTGTAAAAAGGATTTACATGAAATTTATAAGCAGTACAGATGTTTGAATGCTTTTTTACCAGAAGTCACTTATATAAAATTAGCTCTCACGATTTCGAGGATATTCAAGGATCATTCAAAATTTAATTGAGGTCCTTCCTTTTTATAAAATTGT
Source organism: Melieria omissa (assembly GCA_963971225.1). Lineage (NCBI taxonomy): Eukaryota > Metazoa > Arthropoda > Insecta > Diptera > Ulidiidae > Melieria > Melieria omissa. Next base: position 68,089,963 of record OZ020269.1, on the reverse strand, counting down.
CCCAAAAAAGGATATTGCGTCATCGACTCCATATCATTAGCTTTCATTTGACGTAAAAATGATTCCTTTTTGACATTTGAGTCAAAAGATATGATGTTTTAAAGGTTTCAGTAAGGGGCAATAACCTGCCATCTTTAAACTGTATTAAAAAAAAACTCGAACATCCCGGGAAAAATCCCTTGACGCGTTTTCATCTACTGAGGTCCTCTATCGAATGAGACGTTTTTGACCTTGTCCCTTTTTTCAGTGTTTTACTGTGTTATCAATAAGGCATATGGTTGCTTGTACAGTACATTCCGATTAGCTGCATTCACCTTCGATGCAGATCATTTGGGGCACTTAAGCGAAAAATGCAGCTAAGCGGAATATCTAAAAAAGTTTTTTTGATGTAAGATCTACACCGCACTTATAAAAAAATGTCAAAATATATCAAAATACATATAATATTTGTTACGAAAATGACTTTTTCAAGTTCGTTTGGATTGTGCTTGAAAATAAAACCACTTCAATTATCAAATAAAACCACAACAATCACTTTATTTACAGATTAACACTTTGCTTGTATCTACACTTGTTACTTCTTCGCTTATTCAACTAAGACTTCCCCTTGCGCTGCACACTGCTGCTTTTATACTAGTTTTCTTATCGCGCCGAAGTTTCTTGCACATTCCAGTTGTACTTTCTATCTCGATTGTTCTAGCACAGCTCATCACCTTTCGCGAACCATCCTCGCCATATTATAGCAAGTTTGCCGTACTCCAAAGTGCATGCCTAAAAGTATGCTTGGAAAAGCATTCATGCATAGCACAGCACAGAGTGCCTCATCGTTTCAGTATATTGAAACGAGGAGGCACTCTGTGCTGTGCATGAATGTTTTTCCAAGCATACTGAAACGAGGAGGCACTGTGCTGTGCATGAATTCTTTTCCAAGCATATTTTTAGGCCTGCACTTTGGAGTACGCCACACTTGCTATTGTTACGAAAATTCCAAGCTCGTCTTCCAAGGTTCGTTTTGATTGTGTTGAAAATAAAATAACTGCAATTATTCAGCGCAAACGGAGTAAAACTAACAATCACTTTATTTACAGAATTACACTTTGCTTGTATCTACACTTGTTACCACTTTGCTTATTCAACTCCGACTCGAACCCTTGCGCTGCCACTCCTGCTTTTATACCAGTTCTCTTATCGCGCCGAAGTTTCTTGCAACTTCCAATTGGAAAGCGCTCGACCATTCTAGCACAGCCCATTACTTCGAGAACCATCCTTGCCATATCGGACTATACCAAGCGAATTTATACCAGTTTTGCTGTACTTCAAAGTGCATGCCTAAAAGTATGCTTGGAAAACATTCGTGCGGAGAAAGGCATTCCTGTACAGTACGGCACGGAATTTCTCATCGCATCACTGCCCGTCACTTAGACTTGTTCGTCCCGAACAAGTACCGAGGCTCCGCCGGAGTAAGACGCCAGGCGCTCCAAATGGACTACCTTCAGCCTGGCGTTTCTGCTGCAGCAGCGTTGAACCCTGCACACCACGTCATTAATCCTGGTCACCACCTTGTACGGTCCTTCCCATGACGTTTGAAGCTTTGGAGACAAACCTTTCCTGCGCTGCGGGTTGTAAAGCATTACCAGATCGCCTTCGTGGCACCCCGCTGTGTTAGCTCGTAGATCATATCTGGCTTTCATCTTATCGCTGACCAGTTGGATACGGTCCCTTATAAACTGCCAGCTCCGATCACTTATTAACTGCGTAATCAGTCTTAGCGCCTTCCGTCGTGCTGACCACTCCGAACTTCAAGTCAGTAGGCAATCTCAGCTCTGTGCCGAACACTGCTCGGGCTGGAGTGAGTGATGTCGTATCGTGCGGGGCTGACCTATACGCCATCAAGAACAGCGGAATATGCGTGTCCCAATCCTTTTGATTCCTGCCTACTACTTTCCGCAGATATTCCTAAAGTGTTCGATTGAATCGTTCCACCATGCCGCCGGACTGGGGATGCAAAGGACAGGTGCGAGTTTTCCTTATTCCTAGTAGCTCACACACTTCCTTTAATACCAGAGACTCGAAATTCCGGCCTTGATCCGAGTGCAACTCTAGTGGAACTCCAAATCTGGCCACCCAGTTGTTTACCAGCATTTCCGCGACCGTGGTGGCCTCCTAGCTAGGAATAGGATACACTTCGGGCCATTTGCTGAAATAGTCCATCACCACCAGCACATATTTGTTGCCTTGAGTGCTAAGTAGTAATGGCCCGGCGACGTCCATGGCAATTCGCTCAAAGGGCACTCCCATGTTGTACTGCTGCATGCGGCCCCGAGATCTTCTTGTTGGCCCTTTCGAGGCCGAACATCGATCACAGCTCCTAATCCAATCGGCGACAGACTCCTGGCATCCTATCCAGTAGAATCGCCTTTTTATTTTGGCGACAGTTTTTGTGATGCCTAGGTGCCCTCCGCTGGAGTCGTTATGGTATGCCTCGATCACCTCGTTGATCCTGCATTTCCACTCGCGGTATAGGCAACCATCAGACAGCCGCAGACTTTGCCACTGCGCCCGGTAAGACTTCGCGATCGGGCTCTCACCGGCCATCTCCTGCCAGTCTGGACGTGCACCTTGCTCCTTGCCTTCAATAATTTTTTAAGATCCTTATCCTCGCGCTGGTCCTTTTATATCCTCTCCGCAAACCACTCTTCCTCTGGCATAACGCTTATCAATCGTACGTCCACTATCTGCTCTTTGATTTCGGCTCGCGAACAATGCCTGCATTCGGTTTTGCACGGACGGCGTGACAAGGCACCGGCATTTCAATGGCTGCTGCCCTTGCGATGCTCTACCGTGTAGTCGTAGCTCTGCAGTCGTTCGATCCACCGCGCCAACTGGCCTTCCGGATCCTTAAAGTTCAGCAGCCATTTCAATGCCGCATGATCTGTGCGCAGGCGAAACTTTTGCCCATACAGGTATTTATGGAAGTGTTTCACGCATTCCAATACTGCGAGCAACTCCCTTCGGGTCACACAGTAGTTGCGTTCAGGCTTTGACAAAATTTTGCTGTAGTATACTATCACTTGATCTTGGCCATCTATTATCTGTGACAGCACACCACCAATACTATGCCCACTTGCATCTGTATCCAGCACAAATATCTCTCCAGCCACGGGGAAGGCCAGAATTAAAGTAGTGCACAGTTTTTCCTTCAGTCGTGCAAAAGCCTGCTCCTGCTCTTCACCCCACGCGAAGGCTTGATTCTTTTTCGTCAGTTTGTGCAAGCTGCCGGCTATATTCGCAAATCCCGGAACGAATCTTCGGTAATATGTGCTCAAGCCCAGGAAACTGCGGAGTTCGTGTAGATTGCGTGGCCGGGGCCACTCCTTCACCGCCGTGATTTTGCCTTCATCCGTATGTACTCCGCGGGCGGAAACCGTGTGACCCAGATATTTGACCTCATTTTGAAACAGCGAGCACTTCTTTGGGTTGAGTTTAAGCCCGGCTTTCTGTATTCGTTCGAATACCTCCTTTAGCTTTCCCAGGTGGTCGTCAAAGCTTTTACCCATCACGCTTATGTCGTCGATGTATACCAGACACGTCCGCCAATGCAGCCCTTTCAGCACACGTTCCATTAGCCGCTCGAATGTTGCTGGTGCGTTGCAGAGTCCAAACGGCATGACGGTGAACTGCCACAAACCGTCGCCAACACTAAAAGCCGTTTTCTCCTTGTCCTATCGCAATTAATAAGACTCAAGGCGGTTAGATTTCAATTGCTTTATTCACTAACGTTACAAACTATCTACGCGCGTGCGCTCAGCTCCGTTGCCAGCTTTCGACTCGTTTTCTTTGCTGCCGCGCCAGTGCTGCCAGCGCTCGATGCACGAACCAGTGTCGCCAGAGTACCCCCCTTCCAGAGAGCGACAATTGACAAATTGGCGAGGGCGAACGATACCGTTTAGGTCTTCGATCCTGGGTAGGTGCGCAAACAGTCGACAGTCGATGAAAAGGATGGGCGTGACGTGAGGGCAGGAGCGTCAAGAACTCGATGTGAAGACGCTGTAGGTGTAGCGGGTGCGTCTGCTGATGCTTCGATGTACGCTGACACGAATGTGGCTGCGCTGGCGGATGAAACGTCTGGAGTTGGCCGGGTGACGGTGATGTTGGCGGAAAATGCGGTGCATGTGGCGGTTGCGGATAATGCACGAATTGTGTGTAAAGCGGGGCGGCGGCCAGCAGTGGTTGACCGGTGCTTGTGGGCGTGGTCGCTGTGTCGCGTTGGTTGCGGGCTTCGCGTTGGTTGCAGGTGTTGCGTTAGTGTGGGAGATGACGAAGACGGTGAGATACCGGCGGCTCTTGCGTGAATATGTGATGGTACACGCTCCGGTCTGTAACTTTAGACAGTTGCGGAGGTTCGGTTCGGCGCAGGCGAGTCGCGGTGTGCGGCGCAGGCGATGTGCGGTGCAGCACAGGTGAGGTGCGGTGCAGGCGAGTCTAGGTGGTGGTGCAGGCGATGTGCGGTGCAGGCAAGTCTCGGTGTGCGGCGCAGGCGATGTGCGGTGCAGGCAAGTTGCGGTGCAGCAAGAGCGATGTGCGGTGCAGGCAAGTTGTGGTGCAGCACAGGCGATGTGCGGTGCAGGCAAGTTTCGGTGTGCGGTGCAGGCGATGTGCGGTGCAGCACAAGCGATGGCGAGCTGCGATGGACTTGCTGTTAGCTGGTTGAGCGTAGGAGCTGACCCTATTGTCAGATCGACGAATGTCGTCAGGCATCTGCTCAAGAAAAAGAGAGCGGAGCAAGGTTCCAGTGCACTGGCCTGCAGAAAGGTTGCGCAGCTGCTGGAGGAAAGTGGGAGACGGTGAGTTTTTCGCGCCCCAGGGGTGGCCGTGAAGGAGGCGTCGGATGTTAGCTTCCTACGAAAGAGACAGAGCAATTAGGACACGCTGCTTAAGAGTTTCATACTTATCGTTTTCTGGCGGATTGATCAGTCCCTGCAGAGCGAAACGAGCTTAGCGTCAAAGCTGCAAGCCACACGATGAAATTTTGTCGCATCAGACGTGATACGTGACAAAAATTTCAGTTCGGCCATGGCGAAGTAACTTTGGTTGTCTCCTTGTCGAATGCAGCGCTAACATCACGAAAAAGTCAGGAGAAAAGCGAGAAGGGCGCCAAATTTATCACGACTCAACACTTTTGTAAACTTGACGCAATGTGGTAACGAAATTTTTCGCCACCACTCCCACGATGACTTCTCGGCTTGTGCCGCCACGAAAAACGGTACTGCGAAGAAAGTTCGCGAACAAAGGAAATTCGGCAACGCTGTATGCCGGCTCTAATTGAAATCGCGCCTGCAGCCTTGGACGACGAAGTCCGGCGTAGTGCTGCGTGCCCCCGCAACACTACGCCGTTGATTAATCACGACAAAACTCGTTAAGATCACGTCGGGGTCACCAATTATCGCGATTAATAAGACTCGAGGCGGTTAGATTTCAATTGCTTTATTCACTAACGTTAAAAACTTTCTACGCGCGTGCGCTCAGCTCCGTTGCCAGCTTTCGACTCGTTTTCTTTGCTGCCGCGCCAGTGCTGCCAGCGCTCGATGCACGAACCAGTGTCGCCACAGTCCTTGTGTGCAAGCTCCACCTGCCAATAGCCGCTGCGTATGTCGAGTGTGGAAAACCACTGTGTGCCTGACAGTGTGTCCAGGGTGTCATCGATTCGAGGTAGTGGATAGCTGTCCTTCTTGGTCGCGTCATTGAGCTTTCGGTAGTCCACACAAAATTGGGTACTGCCATTCTTTTTCTTGACTAACACGACCGGTGAACACCAAGGGCCTTACGAAGTCTCTATGACCTTCTCTTTATGCATGTTTTCAATCAAATTTGTGACCTCTTCCTTCTTGGCCAGAGGGACCCGTCTTAGTGGTTGGTGGATTGGTTTCGCACTTCCGGTGTCGATGTCGTGCTGCACTATGGCTGTTCTTTCGCCCGCTTCTGTTGCAAATATTGACCCATAGTGCTGCAGGAGTGACCTCGCCTTCTGTTTCTGCTCGGCTGTCAATTCGCTGCTCCACTGGTTCTGCGGTATGGCGTCCATGTTAGAACCGTTTTTCTTACTTCCCCCGGGTGGACTGCTTTCGCAATTGACAACTGCTTGAGCCTCTCTACACTCGCCAATGACCGCATCTTTTCCGACATATCTGGGTGTGTTCAGTGGGTTGAGTATCCTGACTGGTATTTTGCCATTTTTGGGTTCCTCTAATGTACGTCTGATTATTGTTGTCGTATCCTTGTTTTGGCGCTTCTACAACCCACAGCCGGCTTGTCCCATCGCACAGTGGGGTATTTGATGCCCAAAATGGCGATTAATTCAAAAAATGAAATTCAAATATCTTGATAATATTTGGTATGGGGGAAAAGTAGATAAAATTGTGCATCACTGGGTGAAAAAATAAATGATCTACATTGAACGGTATTGTCACAGTGCGCTTTGCAAAATGCATATTTGTTCATTGCTCCGTTGTGTTTAGAGCGCGTTACGCATTTGTCAGTGATTTGAAGTGCTTTTTTTAATATCATTCTTGCAAAACTTAATTTTTTTAATATGGAACATTCAACCTCAGGTATTGTACTAATGTTTAAACAAAATTATGCTTGTAGAATATGTGTATTAATAATTTATAAAAATTTGTTAGTTATAGTCTTAAAATTGTACATATTTAAAGGATATAGGTAGACATATAGTTGCTTTGGCTGTGAAAGGCCGTAATAATTTTATATGATATTGTTACGAATACTAAGTCTAGTGGGCTGTCACGTATCTCTGGATTGTGTGATTTGAAAATAAAACACAGTCAGTTTCTTAAACGCAGACAATAAAATACACCAACAGTCACTTTATTATTCACAGTTTACACTCTACAGTTCGTACACTTAATTATTCCGTGTGGCAACTTCACGTGTCAAAACCAGACTGACTCGTTGCCCGCATCCGGCCACCTTTTATACTCTGTCCGGCCATCGCGCAGATCGTTCCCGCACATTCCGGAGTGGACTAAATGCTTCCCTGATGATCGCGACCATTGTTGCCAGATTGGACTAAAAGTTATTATCGCGGCCGTCGTTGCCACATTCAATTATGGCACGGCGCGAAGCGGCAGGGTTGCTTTGCACAGCGACAGACTGTCTTATCGTTACACTGCCCACCACTTAGACTTGTTCGTCCCGAACAAGTGCCGAGGCTCCGCTGTGATGAGGCGCCAGACGCTCCAAATGGACTACCTTCAGCTTAGCGCCTCTATTGCTGCAACGTTGAATCCGGTATACCACGTCGTTAATCCTAGTCACGACTTCGTACGGTCCTTCCCATGACGCTTGAAGTTTCGTACACAAACCTTTCCTCCGCTGCGGGTTGTAGAGCATTACCAAATCGCCTTCTTGGAACCCTGCTGAGTTGGCCCGTAGATCGTATCCGGCTTTCGCCTTATCGCTGACCAGTTTGGTGCGGCCCCTTATAAATTGGTGAATTTCCTCCAGTTTCGCCCGCTTATTGGCCACGTAGTCCGTCTTAGCGCCTCCCGTCGTGCTGACTACCCCGAACTTCAAGTCAGCGGGTAACCGCAACTCTGTGCCGAACACTGCTCGGGCTGGGGTGAGTGATGTCGTGTCGTACAGGGGGATATGCGTGTCCCAATCCTTTTGATTCCTGCCTACCACTTTCCGCAGGTATTCCTCCAGTGTCCGGTTAAAGCGTTCCACCATGCCGTCGGACTGTGGGTGCAAAGGAGTGGTACGCGTTTTCTTTATCCCCAGCAGCTCACACACTTCCTTGAATACCGCAGACTCGAAATTCCGGCCTTGATCTGAGTGCAACTCCAACGGAACTCCGAACCTGGCTACCCAGTTGTTTGCCAGCTTTTCCGAGATCGTGGTGGCCTCCTGGTTAGGAATAGGGTACACTTCGGGCCATTTGCTGAAGTAATCCATTACAACCAGCACATATTTGTTGCCTTGAGTGCTAGTTGGGAATGGGCCGGCGACGTCCATAGCAATCCGCTCGAAGGGCGCTCCCACGTTGTACTGCTGCATGCGGCTTCGAGATTTTCTTGTCGGCCCTTTCGCGGCTGAACATCGGTCGCAGCTCTTAATCCACTCGGCTACAGACTCCTGACATCCTACCCAGTAGAATCGTCTTTTTATTTTGGCGACGGTTTTGGTGATGCCTAGGTGCCCTCCACTGGAGTCGTTATGGTATGCCTCGATGACCTCGTTGATTCTGCATTTCGGCACTACCATTAGGGAGTTACTGGTCCGACCATCCGCGCTCTCCCATTCGCGGTACAGGCATCCTTCTTTCAGCCGCAAACTTTTCCACTGTGCCCAGTAAGCCTTAGCGATCGGGCTTTCACCAGCCATCTCCTGCCAGTCTGGACGTGCGCCTTGCTCCTTGCCTTCGACGATTTTTGCAAGATCCGCATCCTCATGCTGGTCTTTTTGTAGCCTCTCCGCAGACCACTCTTCCTCTGGCATGACGCTGACCAACCGGACGTCCACTATCTGTTCTTTGCTTTCGGCTCGCGAGCATTGCCTGCATTCGACTTTGCACGGACGGCGGGACAAGGCATCGGCATTTCCATGGCTACTGCCCTTGCGATGCTCTATCGTGTAGTCGTAGCTCTGCAGTCGCTCGATCCACCGCGCCAATTGCCCTTCAGGATCTTTAAAGTTCAGGAGCCATCTCAATGCCGCATGATCTGTGCGCAGGCGAAACTTTTGTCCATACAGATATTTGTGGAAGTGTTTCACGCAGTCCAATACCGCCAGCAGTTCTCTCCGTGTCACACAGTAATTGCGTTCCGGTTTCGATAAAACCCTACTGTAGTACGCTATCACTTGTTCCTGGCCGTCTATTATCTGTGATAGCACACCGCCAATACTACTCCCGCTTGCATCTGTATCCAGCACAACATCTCCCCAGGCACGGGGAAGGCCAGAATTGGGGCACTGCACAGTTTTTCCTTCAGACGTGCAAAAGCCTGTTCCTGCTCCTCGTTCCACTCGAAAGCTTGGCCCTTTTTCGTCAGTTTGTGCAGGCTGCTGGCTATGTTCGCGAATCCCGGAACAAATCGGCGGTAGTATGTGCCCAGGAAACTGCGGAGTTCGTGTACATTGCGTGGCCGGGGCCACTCCTTCACCGCCGTGATTTTGCCTTCATCCGTATGTACTCCGCGGGCGGAAACCGTATGACCCAGATACTTAACCTCCTTTTGGAACAGCGAGCACTTCTTTGGGTTGAGTTTAAGCCCGGCTTTTTGTATCCGCTCAAATACCTCCTTCAGCTTTCCCAGGTGGTCGTCGAAGCTTTTACCCATTACGATTATGTCGTCGAGGTACACCAGACACGTCCGCCAATGCAGCCCTTTTAGCACGCGTTCCATTAGCCGCTCGAATGTTGCTGGTGCGTTGCAGAGTCCAAACGGCATGACGGTGAACTGCCACAAACCATCGCCAACACTGAAAGCCGTTTTCTCCTTGTCCTTGTCTGCAAGCTCTACCTGCCAATAGCCGCTGCGTAAGTCGAGCGTGGAGAACCACTGCGTGCCTGACAGTGTGTCCAGGGTGTCATCGATCCGAGGTAGTGGATAACTGTCCTTCTTGGTCACATCATTGAGCTTCCGATAGTCCACACAAAACCGGGTACTGCCATCTTTTTTCTTGACTAGCACGACCGGCGAGCACCAGGGGCCCGAAGACGGCTCTATGACCTTGTCTTTCCGCATGTTCTCGATCAACTTTGTGACCTCCTCCCTCTTGGCCAGAGGAACTCGTCTTGGCGGTTGGCGAATCGGTTTTGCACTTCCGGTGTCGATGTTGTGCTTCACTATGGCTGTTCTTCCGCCTGCTTCTGCCGCAAAAATTGACCCATAGTGCTGCAGGAGTGACCTCGCCTTCTGTTTCTGCTTGGCCGTCAACTCGCTGCTCCACTGGTTCTCCTGCGGTATGGCGTCCATGTTAAAACCGCTCTTCTTATTACCTCCAGGTGGGCTACTCTCGCAATTGACCACTGCTACAGCTTCCTTACACTCGCCGATTACCTCATCTTTCCTGACATAACTGGGTGCATTCAGGGGGTTCAGTATTCTGACTGGTATTCTGCCATTTTTAGGTTCCACTAATGTACGTCCGATGATGATGTTGTCGTGTCCTTGTTTCGGTGCTTCTACTACCCACAGCCGACTCGTCCCATCGTCCTCGTCCACCTTTGCCCACACAATCGCCTCAGAATTTGCTGGTATCCTCCTGTGTTGACACGATACAACCTTCCGTACCGCCACGCTTCGCTCATAGCCGGTGCGCGGCGGGAATTCAACGTTGGCATATCTCAGCACATTTTCCTTCAGGTCCAGCGTAAAACCGTGCCTAATCATGAAATCCACGCCGATAATCACGTCGTCCATTATATCCGCGACGATGAACTCATGTTCCAGGCTGCTGGTGCCGATAGCAATCGTTTTTGTAACTTTCCCTCTCACCGGCGCGCGCTCGCCAGTCGCAGTCCGCAGCTGTATGCCATGCAGCGGTTCCCAGTTCTTCAGCAGCTTCCTTTTTATGATCGAATATGACGCTCCAGTATCCAGTGTCAACACGAACAACTTTCCATCTATCCTTCCTTCAATTGTCAAGCTGCTGGGCTGTCGTTGGGTGTGAGACAAGGATGGTGGGACGGCAGATTGTGGGGATCAGCTCACGCCCCTTTGGGCTGACCCGTTTTAGTTTAACGGCTCCTCGTCCTCAGCCCTGCGCTTGTTGGCTGAGCCTCGATTGTCAGTATTCCTCGCTTCAGGCGATTGCGATCGAGAACGGGAACGCCTCTTTCGTTGGCGGCAGTCTCGTGATATGTGGCCCTGCTTACCACATATCCAGCAAACAACTTTAGAGGAGACCACCCGTGGCCTGTCCGGTATCTCCGAGCTTATGGCCTGGATCGGAATGTCGTTGTCCGCCTGAATCTGGCGTATCCTTGCAGGTGCATACCGAGTGCTCCCAATCCATGCCGCTTCATATGTCATCGCGCTGGTCACCGTTTCCTTAAATGTTGGCTTGCCCATCATCAACGCACTGCGACGTGTTTCTGGATCATGAAGACCTTCAACAAACGACTCAATCTTCATCCTCTCGAGATCATCAGCACCAAATTTTGGGTAGCACAACTGTACGAGCCGCTCAATGTCTGCTGCATTAGAGTCCGACCGATTAATCGGCATCGGCATCGGCTAGTATCGGCCAATAAAATTGGTATCGGCATCGGCTAGTATCGGCATCGGCCAAAAAAAAAAGAATCGGCATCGGCATCGGCTTCGGCCTTTTTTGGCCGATGCCACATCGGCTTTTTTTGGCCGATGCCACATCGGTTTTTTTTGGTCGATTTTCCTGCTTTCATTTCTTGTTTGTTTTTATTTGCAGCTGAATCGCACTGTCTTTTTCATATCTCGCTTTGTATATTTATTACATTTTTATTATACGTTACAACCCAGTGTTGCCTGATTAGGGGGTTTCTCATTAGATTTGTTTGGATTTTATGACAAATACTTAAGGGGACAATATTTTACAGATATTTTTAACCCGGCATCGGTGTGGTGGGGTATACCATACCCCAGAGGTTGTATTTTTGTAAATATTACGCCTATAAGTTTTTTGTGGGCACTATCGCTTTCAGTAGCTATTTATAACAGTCCAACCTTACAGATTTGCTATCCAAAAACAACTTGAGTTTTACCAGATTTCAGTCACATCCCGCTAAAGTTCATTGGGGTATGACATACCCCACCACACCAATAACGTAACTTTTTGTGTAAATGATTTTGAATTCAAATTGATACTTTTGATGGTCTAGTAGTCATCGATTTATTCAAAAACTCACCGTACGGAAACATAAGACGCAAATACGAACTGTTCAACTGCTACGTGCAAGAAAAGCTCCCAGTTCAGTATTCGCATTATATCGCCGTAGAAAACGAATGTCGTATGTTCCATTGAACTTAATAGCACATACGACAACCGTTTTCATCGTATCATATATTACAAAAAATATCATTATTTTTGTACATCATCATGATTCTGTCATTCCTTGAAATAATGCGAAGCTATACCAAAACGTCATCAGTACAGCACACAATGTTCGGTTTGCCTGAGAGCAAAAACCTTATACATCTTGCAAAAAATGCGCTAATTTGGAGACCCTGTATTTCGCTTCTCTTTCACCGTAGCTACCGAAAATTTTATGTCACATAAGGCTTGTCCACGAAATAACTTTTACATTTTCTATTATTAATAGCTACTAAATAAAATATTGAACTAATGTTTGTGTGAGTATTTATTATCTCTTATAACTCAAAGTTTGTGATAATGTACAAATATTTTAAAGTTCAATTGGATTTCTTACAAATCTACGTATTTTTGCTTTCAATCCCCTCATCAAATGTTGCACACCAGATTTTCCAATTTTTTTGGCCATACTGTTCCACTTTTTTATAAAATCAGTCTTTCCCTTAGCACGTTTTTTATATTTCAGTAAGTTTCGTTTCATTATTGCCCAAAATCGTTCGACTGGCCGAAGCTGTGGGCAATTTGGGGGATTGTGATTTTTCTCAACAACACGGATCGTATTCCTTTGGTACCACTCTTTGACAATTTCTGCATAGTGGACTGTTGCTAAGTCTGGCCAAAATAAAGGTGGAACAGCGTGCTCTCTGTACAATGGCAGAAGTCGTTTGTTGAGACATTCCTTCAAGTAAATTTTACTGTTAAGACTGCCAGTTGTAACAAAAGGACGAGTGTATTTGCCACAGCTGCATATGGCCTGCCAAACCATATACTTTTTACCATATTTGTCCATCCGTTTATACTTGAACCTTTTCATAACGCTACCCTTCAGGTATGCTGTGTAATATCCTCGACCTGGAAGCTGTTTGAAATCTTCTTTGACATACGTTTCGTCATCCATTAACACGCAGCCTTTAAAACGACACAGATTATTCGATAAACGTTTTCGGGCTCGATTTCTGGCACGCTTTTCCACTTCGGAGTTACGATTTGGCACTTTTTGAACAACGAAAGATTTGAGCTCGTAGTGTCTTTTAATTTTCGCAATGTATGATTTCGAAACTTCGAATTTTCGTGGCAAATCTCGTAAAGATTGGTTTGGATTTTTTTCCAGAGAAACTTTCACCTTACGAGCTATATCTTTATAGACGAAACCTTTTTTTCGTCCGGCTCCGAGGATACGGGATATGGACAGGTCCTTCTTGTATTTAATTACCACATTTCTAGCTGTTGCCCTGGAAACTTTGGCTAGTCTTCCCAACAATGCGTACGAAGCCGTTGGATTTTCGAAAAAGTGGGCAATTATTTTTTGTCGAATTTTCTCTTCTTTAGATGCCATTTTGATTGAATCACTTTGAATTTCAAAATACAATTGACCACTAATAGCTGAAATTTTACAGATTCTGAAAAGCGAATTTTTTTTTTAGAAATTTCGGTGCTTACTATACTTTTTTTCGTTTTACATTGTAAAAGTTATTTCGTGGACAAGCCTTAACTACATGTATGTCGTTTTTTAAACAGACTATGGTTTTTGGAAAATTATACAATGTAATTTTTTTAAACCCCATTTTATGAAGTCAACCTATAAATCTCAGTATTTTTCGTTTATTTTTCTTATATTTGTTATTTTCTTTTACAAATTGCTTGCACATTAAATTTTTTTGCATTTTCTTACGTAAAATTAAATGAGGAATAATATGTAATTGCTATCTTTTATATTTGTGTTGTTTCGTGGGGTTGGTGCTATATAAAGTTTTGGGGTATGTCATACCCCACCACACCAATAACGTAATTTTTTTTCACCACACCAACGCCGGGTTAATCTATTTTTGCTACATCAACACCTTGTTCAGCTATATTGGCTATTGGGTCTTTTGTTAATTGCTTGTGCCAAATAGAATGAGCAATTTTCATGAAATATTAATTTTATATGTTATAAATTTGGGGGAAATTTTAGTTTAATGTATTTAAATTCTGAATTTTCTTGTAATTTTATTTAGTTTTTAGTTGTTTATTTTCTCGTTTTTGTTTGTTAATTTGCGATGAATGTGATGAAATGTACTATATACGTAATAGTTCCTTTTGTTGTTTTATAAAATAAGCTGTGTTTTTGATTGAATTCATTTGTGTTTTTTTTCTATGGAATCGGCATCGGCATCGGCATCGGCCGATTTTCGGCCTTTTGACCGATTAATCGGCATCGGCTGAGAATTGGCCGATGCCGATTAATCGGCATCGGCATCGGCCAAAAAATTTGGAATCGGTCGGACTCTATGCTGCATATGTCTGCAGCGCCTCGTTGGCTCTTTGCTTGCGGTTCTTCAGCTCACAGTAGTATAGCGCATGGTTGTGCTCGTTGCTATACTTCGCTGCTAATGCCCTCATGATGGCACCGTAATCACTTCTTAACCATTCTGGAACTGATTTGATTACCTCAGCCGCAGGACCTTTCAGCGCCAGTGCCAACCTCCGACCTTTCCTGATATTTGTCCACTGATTTTCCAAAGCAGCCAAGTCGAATTGCAATTTAAATGTGTCGAACGGCGCAGCACCATCATAAGTAGGCACTTCTGTTCTGGCAGCAAAACCGTCCTGAACCGGTGGCAAACATTCTCGTGGCTGTACCTCTCGAAACCGTTCGTCTATCTTTCTGTGCATCGAATCTTCCAGACTGTCAACTCGTTTGTTCAAGGACTCATCCAGGTTGTCAACTCGTCTATTCAGGGATTCACCCATTTCGTCAACTCGTTTGTCCCAATCGTCTATTCGCGTCTCGAGATGCTCAACTTTCACATTCAGGCTATTGGAAATTTCCTCCACATTCTGCTCTATGCGCGCAGAATTTTCCGCCATTTCTCGATTTGCAGTCTCGACTCTTGCCGAAATTTCGAGATTCGTAGTTTCCAGCTTCGCTGACATTTCTCGATTTGCTGTCTCGACTTTTGCCGAAATTTCGAGATTCGTTGTTTCCAGCTTCGCTGCCATCTCTTGATTCGCAGTTTCCATTTTCGCTGCCATTTCACGGTTGGAAGTCTCGAACATGCCTTTAAGTGCAACCATTAGCTGGCTCATGTCCATTGCTTGTGGCGGCGCAGCCGCTGCAGTCGTACTTTGCATCGACGCCGCACCTGCAGGCGATTCCTCCATTTTGGCCGACGCCTCTTGTTCTTGCGCTCCGAACTCGTGCACAGTCCAATCGACGCCTCGTTCCTCACATGCTTCTCGCAAGCGCAACTGCAACTCCACCTTTCCGCCAGCAGTCTTCAGCTGGTCCACCTTCAGCAGCTCGAATTTCACCATGTCCGTGCTTTTATAATTTTATTTCTTTAGTTTTTTTTTTTTTTTTTTTTTTTTATCTTCAATTTTCCACAATCCCACTTCTGACACCAAATGTTACGAATACTAAGTCTAGTGGGCTGTCACGTATCTCTGGGTTGTGTGATTTGAAAATAAAACACAGTCAGTTTCTTAAACGCAGACAATAAAATACACCAACAGTCACTTTATTATTCACAGTTTACACTCTACTGTTCGTACACTTAATTATTCCGTGTGGCAACTTCACGTGTCAAAACCAGACTGACTCGTTGCCCGCATCCGGCCACCTTTTATACTCTGTCCGGCCATCGCGCAGATCGTTCCCGCACATTCCGGAGTGGACTAAATGCTTCCCGGATGATCGCGACCATTGTTGCCAGATTGGACTAAAAGTTATTATCGCGGCCGTCGTTGCCACATTCAATTATGGCACGGTGCGAAGCGGCAGGGTTGCTTTGCACAGCGACAGACTGTCTTATCGTTACAATATGTAAAGAACATATATTTGACTACTATATTGCAAAAAATTAAAGTGCACTTTTGTGCATTTTCTGAAATATTTACGTTTTAGTGCTTCAAAGTCAGTGCCAAATTTTGTGATTTCGCTTGATCTTCTTGGAGTAATGAATGTTGTGTTATCATGTGTTTCTGTTTTGTTTTTGTTATTCTACTGCAAGGCACTACAAATAAGGCACTGAGACTACTTCAACTCAAAAGTGTTACTTATGCGGTGCAACTAGAACACAATTCAACTTAATTGACGAAATGATTGCAAGAAATGTTGAAAGCACTGATCCTAATTTTGGACTGTCAGTACTGCATGGTTCGATACGATTTTTTTAAATGCCTTCTTCATTTATCGTACAAATTACCAATAAAAAAATGGTAAGTAAGGTCAGAAAACGAAACAAAAAAAAATATTCAAAAGGGATTTAGAGAGAAAGCAGGTTTGATTGTTGATCAACCGAAACCCGGATTCTGCAACTCAAATGATGGAAGTACGGCAAGAAGGTTCTTTCGAAACGCAGAGCTATCGTCTGAAATCACGAATGTTGACTTGAACTTGATAAAAAGGTTGCACGTTATACTGATAGTGGTTTCTTGTGGCCATGAGGTAGATATTGCAAAGTTTCGAAATTTCGCACATGATACTGCGAGATATTTTGTATCAAAGTATCCATGGTGCAATATGCCACCTACGGTGCACAAATTTCTAATTCATGGGCCAGAAATAATACACCACGCTCTGTTACCAATTGGCCAATTAACTGAGGAAGCTCAAGAAGCACTGAATAAAGAATTTAAAAAATACAGAGAACATTTTACACGCAAGACTAGCAGAGAAAAAAACAAATCATGATATTTTGCATCGAGTTCTTGTTGCTTCCGATCCAATTTTATCAAGTTTAAGAAACCTTCCTAAAAAAAAGATAAAAAGATAAAATCACCATCTGTAAAAACTTCAACAGATAATACTAATTTCCAGTCTGGTAATGATATTGCGTTTGATGATGATGATGATGATGATGATGATGATGATGATGATGATGATAATGATGATGATGATGACGATGATGATGATAATGATGATAATAAAAGCGATGACATTTAATAATTCTAGTGTGAGAAGCCCAAAACTTGAAATATTTACTTAAATTGAATAATTTAATAAACAAACAACAACAACAACAATATTTTTTTTTTCAATTTGTCTTATATATGCTTCATCTATGTAAAAAAATACTTTGCATTCATTTTAATAGCTCAGGAGAATTGATCGCCGTTTTCGATGCTCAATACCCCACTGTGCATCGTCCTCGTCCACCTTTGCCCACACAATCGCCTCGGAATTCGCTGGTATCTTCTGGTGTTGACACGAGACAACTTTCCTTACCGCCACGCTTCGCTCATAGCCAGTGTGCAGGGGGAATTCAACATTGGCATACCTCAGCACATTTTCTTTCAGGTCCAGCGTAAAACCGTGCCTAATCATGAAATTGACGCCGATAATCACGTCGTCCATTATATCCGCGACGATGAACTCATGTTCCATGCTGCTGTTGCCGATAGAAATTGTTTTTGTTACTTTCCCTCTTACCGGCGCACGCTCGCCAGTCGCAGTCCTCAGCTGTATGCCATGCAGTGGTTCCCAGTTCTTCAGAAGTTTCCTTTTTATGATCGAATATGACGCTCCAGTATCCAGTGTCAAGCTGCTGGGTTGTCGTTTCAGCTGTGAGACAAGGACGGTGGGGCAGCAGGTCGTGGGGATCAGCTCACGCCCCTTTGGGCTGACCCGTTTTAGTTTAACGACTCGTCGTCCTCAGCCCTGCGCTTGTTGGCTGGGCCTCGATTGTCAGTATTCCTCGCTTCAGGCGATTGCGATCGAGAACGGGAACGCCTTTTTCGTTGACGGCAGTCTCGCGATATGTGACCTTGCTTGCCACATGTCCAGCAAACAACTTTAGAGGAGACCACCCGTGGCCTGCCCGGTGTCTAAGAGCTTATGGCCTGGACCGGAATGTCGTTGTCCGACTTAATTTGGCGTATCCTTGCAGGTGCATACCGGCTGCTCCCAATCCATGTCGCCTCATATGTCATCGCGCTGGTCACCGTTTCCTTGAATGTCGGCTTGCCCATCATCAACGCACTGCGACGTGTCTCCGGATCATGAAGACCTTCAATGAACGACTCAATCTTCATCCTCTCAAGATCATCAGCGCCGAATTCCGGGTAGCACAACTGTACGAGCCGCTCAATGTCTGCTGCATATGTCTGCAGCGCCTCGTTGGCTCTTTGCTTGCGGTTCTTCAGCTCACAGTAGTATAGCGCATGGTTGTGCTCGTTGCTATACTTCGCTGCTAATGCCCTCATGATGGCACCGTAATCACTTCTTAACCATTCTGGAACTGATTTGATTACCTCAGCCGCAGGACCTTTCAGCGCCAGAGCCAATCTCCGACCCTTCCTGATATCGGTCCACTGATTTTCCAAAGCAGCCAAGTCGAATTGCAATTTAAATGTGTCGAACGGCGCAGCACCATCATAAGTAGGCACTTCTGTTCGGGTGGCGAAACTTTCCGGAACCGGCGGCAAACATTCTCGTGGCTGTACCTCTCTGCGCTTCCACTTGCGCTCCCAGGTGCTCCACCTTCACATCAAGCTTGTTGGAGATTTCTTCCACTTTCTGCTCCAAGCGCGCAGAATTTTCCTGAAGCTTGGTTTCCATTCGCTCTGCTACTTCTCGGTTCGCCGATTCCATTTTCACTATTTCTTGATTTGTAATTTCCAGTTTCGCTGCCATTTGCGCCGACATTTCGCGATTTTCATTTTGGCTGCCATTTCACGGCTGGAAGTCTCAAACATGCCTTTAAGTGCAACCATTAACTGGCTCATGTCCAATGCTTGTAGTGGCGCAGCCGCTGCAGTCGTACTTTGCAATGACGCAGCACCCAAAGGCGATTCCTCCACCTTGGCCGACGCCTCTAGCTCTTGCGTTCCGAACTCATGCGCAGCCCAATCGATGCCTCGTGATTCACACGCCTCTCGCAAGCGCAGTTGCAACTCCACCTTTCCGCCAGCAGTCGGCAAATTCCAGGCAGCCAGCTCCTTCTTCAGCTGGTCCACCTTCAGCAGCTCCAGTTCAACCATGTCTGTGTTTTTATAGTTTTTTTGTTTATCTTCAGTAACACAATCCGAACTTCCGACACCAAATGTTACGAAAATTCCAAGCTCGTCTTCCAAGGTTCGTTTTGATTGTGTTGAATATAAAATAACTGCAATTATTCAGCGCAAACGAAGTAAAACTAACAATCACTTTATTTACAGAATTACACTTTGCTTGTATCTACACTTGTTACCACTTTGCTTATTCAACTCCGACTCGACCCCTTGCGCTGCCACTGCTTCTTTTATACCAGTTTTCTTATCGCGCCGAAGTTTCTTGCAACTTCCAATTGGAAAGCGCTCGACCATTCTCGCACAGCCCATTTCTTCGAGAACCATCCTTGCCATATCGGACTATACCAAGCGAATTTTTAACAGTTTTGCTGTACTTCAAAGTGCATGCCTAAAAGTATGCTTGGAAAATATTCGTGCGGAGAAAAGCATTCCTGTAAAGTACGGCACGGAATTTCTCATCGTATCATGTTAATTCGCTTGCTATAATATGGCGAAGATGTTTCGTGAAAGGTGATGAGCTCTGCTAGAACAACCGAGATAGAAAGTACAACTGGAATGTGCAAGAAACTTCGGCGCGATAAGAAAACTAGTATAAAAACAACAGTGTGCAGCGCAAGGGGTCGAGTCTGTGTTGAGCAAGCAAAGAGGAAACATGCAGTAGTAGTAGTGTAAAGAAGTGACAAGTGTAAATTTGTAAATAAAGTGATTGTTAGTTTCTGACTGCGGTTTGCGCTAAATAATTGAAGTTGTTTTATTTTCAAACACAATCCAAACGAACCTTGGAATTTTAGTAACAATATATATATTGTATCAATATTTATATATTATATACATCAAAATTATGCCTGAACGAATCTATGGAATTATTGAGAAGATTACACCAGTGTAAGACTGAGAAAATTTGTATTATGCATATACAGCTTATGGACACAGCTTATGGTACACATTGGATATAATGAAAATATTTATGTACATATTCTTACTGACATGCTTTTATGTAAAATAATCGGTAATTTTACCCTGCGAGTATTTCTTTTTTGACAATTTCACAACCATTGCCTCGATTTCAAAAGCGACGTTGAAATGACGACGTGTGTGTTAAAATGAGGTAGATTGTTAATGAAATTTAATTTTCCAGTGCTGCTAAACGAAGTATTTTTCATACAAATCAAATAAAACTTGCTCAAAAACAGGGCTGTTAAACGGAGTTCAGCTAAGTGAAATGCAGCTAAAGGTGATATTTTCAAAGAAAATTCGGTTTACGAAGAAGGATTTTGGCCAAATCATGCAGCTAAGCAGAAAATTCACCTAAGCGAATAGGCAGCTAAACGGAATGTACTGTATATGCATAAATTTTTTTTATTTTTTTACAAATGTTTTTATAAAGAACCCAACTTTCAAATGAATTATTTTACTTTCACGATATGAAGTTTTTATTCAATTATAAAACTTGATAATTTCCAATACTTCGAAACAATTTCGGACCAACATAAAAATGTTAGAAAGTATTGGCCTTACCTTATATCTGCGCTATGCGGATGAAAGCACTGAATTAATCGATTTCCACGTATGTCAAAGAGCACACAAGCGCTGTCCTCATGTCCAGATACCAATAACCGGCCAGACGGATCGACACATACAGACGTAACCGGAGATCCATAGCTAGAACCCTTAATTGTTACCGGCAACACGGTATTCACGCATTCGTTAGTTCGTAGGTCCCAAAATCTTATTGATTTATCCTAAGATCATGTGTGCCGACGCAAAGTAAATAAAACATTTTATTTTATTATTTTAAAATGATTGAACTAAAAATTTTGAGTTGTGTCACTTTTGAAGTGGATGTGCGATATGTATATTTTTATATCTATATATATATATTTAAAGATAAGGCACTCTGTGTTGAATGCTTTTCTATGCACGAATGCTTCTCCAAGCATACTTTTAGGCATGAACTTTAAAGTACGGCAAATTTGGTATAATTCGCTTGGTATAGTCCGATATGGCAAGGATGGTTCGCGAAAGGTGATGAGCTTTGCTAGAACAATCGAGATATAAAGTAAAACTGGAATGTGCAAGAAACTTCGGCGCGATAAGAAAACTAGTAAAAAAGCAGCAGTGTGCAGCGCAAGGGATCGAGTCTGTACTGAGCAAGCAAAGGGGAAACAGGCAATAGTAGTAGTGTAAAGTAGTGACAAGTGTAAATTTGTAAATAAAGTGATTGTTAGTTTTTGACTGCGTTTGCGCTGAATAATTGAAGTCGTTTTATTTTCAAACACAATCCAAAAACGAACTCAGAGAACTTGGATTTTCGTAACATTTGGTGTCAGAAGTCAGGATTGTGTTTCTGAAGATAAACAAAAAAAATAAATAAAATTAAAAAAACGCAGACATGGTTAAACTCGAGCTGCTGAAGGTGGACCAACTGAAGAAAGAGCTGGCTACCTGGAATTTGCCGATTGCTGGCGGAAAGGAGAAGTTGCTTGCGCTTGCGAGAGGCGTGTGAATCACAAGGCATCGATTGGGCTGCACACGAGTTCGGAACGCAGGAACAAGAGGCGTCGGCCAAGGTGGAGGAATCGCCTTTGGGTGCTGCGTCATTGCAAAGTACGGCTGCAGCGGCTGGACCACTACAAGCATTGGACATAAGCCAGTTAATGATTGCACTTAAAGGCATGTTTGAGACTTCCAGCCGTGAAATGGCAGTCAAAATGAAAATCGCGAAATGTCGGCGCAAATGGAAGCGAAACTGGAAATTACAAATCAGGAGATCACTAAAATGGAAGCTGCAAGCCGGGAAATTTCGGCAAAAGTCGAGACTGCAAATCGAGAAATGGCATCGAAACTCGAAACTACGAATCAAGAAATATCGAAAATGGAATCGGCGAACCGAGAAGTAGCAGAGCGAATGGAAACCAAGCTTCAGGAAAATTCTGCGCGCTTGGAGCAGAAAGTGGAAGAAATCTCCAACAAGCTGAATGTGAAGGTGGAGCATCTGGGAGCTCAAATGGAACACTTGGACAAACGAGTCGACGACCTGGATGATTCCCTGAACAGACGAGTTGACGGTCTGGAGGATTCGGTGAACAGAAAAATCGACGAACGGCTTAGAGAGGTACAGCTGCAAGCAAGGGTGCAGTCGGTTGAGGAAAGTTTTGCCATAGAAGTGCCTACTTATGATGGTATCATACTACGTCGTTCGACACATTCAAACTACAATTCGATATGGCTGCCTTGGAGAGTCAGTGGACCGATGTTAGGAAAGGTCGGAGACTGATACTGGCTCTAAGAGTTCCCGCAGCTGAGGTAATAAAAACAGTTCCGGAAGGTTTGAGAGGTGATTACGGCACCGTCATAAGGGCGCTGGCAGCCAGATACAGTGACGAGCACAACAAAATGTTGTATTATTGCGAGCTGAAGAGCCGTAGACATGGGGCCAACGAGGCGCTGCAGACATATGCAGCAGACATTGAGCGGCTCGTACAGTTGTGCTACCCGGAATTCGGCGCTGATGACCTCGAGAGGATGAAGATGGAGTCATTTATTGAGGGTCTCCATGACCCAGAGACACGTCGCAGTGCGTTGATGATGGGCAAGCCGACATTTAAAGAGACGGTGACCAGCGCGATGACGTATGAGGCGGCCTGGAGGGGAAGTTTTTGCCATTCATCTGCGGAAAGGCGTTGAGCCCAATCTGGACGTGTCACGCAAAGCCAGACAGTGAGGTCGGAGGCACCAGCGGGGCTGCGGGCAGTGTCATCTAGAGTCAGTTGCTTGCGATGTGGCAAGCAAGGCCACATATCACGAGACTGCCATCTGCGAGAAAAGCGTTACGGACAACAGACGTCGCCAAGAAGGGCTGACGCTCTGTCACACCATTCGTGCAAAACCGAGCGCAGGCATAATTCGCAAGCAGAAAACGAGGGACAAATTGTGGATGTTCGGTCGGTAAGTGTTTTACAGGAGGAAGATTGGCTTGCGGAAAAGCTGCGCAAGGACCAGGAAGGAAGGATACGGATCTCGCGAAGATCATCAAAGGCAAAGCGCAGAGATTACAGCCGGATTAGCAGGAGATGGGTGGTGAGAGCCCGGTCGCGAAGGCTTAATGGGCACAGTGGCAAAGCCTACGTCTAAAGGATGGCTGCCTATACCGCGAGTGGGAGAGCAGGGATGGCAGAACCAGAAAGTCCCTAATAATGGTCCCAAAAGGCCGAATTGACGATGTCATCAAGGCAAACAATAATGACTCCAGTGGAGGGCACTTAGGCATCGCAAAAACTGTCGTCAAGATAAGAAGGCGGTTCTATTGGGTAGGATGCCAGGAGTCTGTCGCCGAGTGGATCAGAGGCTATGAGTGAGGCTTAAGTGCACTTTTTGTTGTGTTTTAGATGCATTAAAACAATAATGTTACGAATGCTAGTTCTAGTGGGCTAGTACGTATCTCTGGATTGCGTAATTTGAAAATAAAACACACTTAGTTTCTCAAACGCAGTCAATAAAATAAACCAATAATCACTTTATTTCACAGATTTACACTTCACTGTCTTTACACTTAAGTATTTGCTCAATTACTCCCTGTGACACCTTCACTAGTCAAAATCAGACTGACTCGCTGCGCCGCACCCGGCTGCCTTTTATACCTGTCCGGCCATCGCGCAGATCGTTCTCGCACATTCCAGAGTGGACTAAAGGTTTCCATGATGATCGCGACCATCGTTGCCAGGTTGAACTAAAAGTTTCCATTATCGCGGCCATCATTGCCAGATTGGACTAAAAGTTTCCATTCTCGCGGTCATCATTGCCAGGTTGAATTATGGCACGGCGCGTAGCGACAGGGTTGCTTTACACAGCGACAGACTGTCTTATCGTTACAATAATTTTCCTTATATTCGTATTTATTGACAACACACTCACAAAACGGTGCAGAATAGGTTTGCGTACAGAACTAACGGGAAGGCCGGCCGCATTAAAGGTATTGAATACAGAAAAACTTCTGTTTACTACCACCCTCCATATTATGGACAAATATAAACACACACCAATACAATTAAAGGCTTGTGGTGTCACGCAAAATATTCCATGCCGCAATACCATAAAAGCAAACAGGTTTTAATAGCTATTTGGCAAAATTTAAGCTTTTAAAATAATGCAAAGCTAGAAATCGAGAGCTTTTCAAATTATTTTTAATATGGCAGGTACTTTGTACAACGATGGCGAATATGAAATGGCTTTGGACCCAGAGTCAAATTAAAAAAAAAGTAAAAAATATATTCAGAAAAAACAAGATTAGGTATACAGTTTTATATATTGTTGTAAAAGATTTCACAGGCTACAATTTGCTAACAAACTTAATAATTATAATTTTAATAATTGACTGTCACGACAGACCGATACCACGACTAAGGCGTAGCTACCCGCAACCATCCGTGTTGTGCGTGCGAATTTGTACTGGGTTGGAAGGGACCTACAGTTTTATGCCGATTGCGAACGGCGAGTTGGGAGCTTTTTTCATAGTAATTTTTAGGTTTGCCATTTCCTGCTGAGAGGACAGCCGCCGAAAGACAAATTTTTTTTTTTTTTTTTTTTTTTCGGTGTTGACGTAACGGACATGCGGCTCAACGCACTAGCCTGCTAAGCCACGGCGGCTAACAAACTTCTTATACCTTAAAAATAGATTTTTTCGAAAAAAAATTCCGTTTTCGAAAAATTTGTAAACAAACATTTGTTTTCGCTTAAAACTTTATATTAGTACATACTACCAAAGAATAGGAAGTAATATAGAACGCGCATGTGGGCACAAAAGTGTTTTCGGTAGCTATGATGCGAGCGGGAAGAGCGAAACGTAGGCATTTGAGAATGTTAAGTTCATAACATTTTCTGTTAGATTTTCGTAGGACAACAGCAAAAAGCAATGTTATTGTTCGCAACGGCTTCACTCGTGTACATTGAAATGGTGGTTGTTGCAGCGTAGTGTTCGCTCAATCATTTTTTGCATGCATATTTCTTGATCTTGTTTGCCGAAGCGCAAGCAAAAAACAAACAACGAACCAAGGCATCGTCATCATCGTTTCAACGAAGATGACTCGGGATTCGCTAATGTTTTTGTTGTTGTCGATTATTGTGTGTATGCTTTTTTGTGTTCCCGATTGGTTTTGCTGCACAATTGCTATCATATTTCCATCAATCGAATCTTTGCGGTGTATTGCTTTTTGATGGCCAATCAAAGCGTTGGTTGATTTTAAAATTTGGCGGTTGATCCCAATTTAAAATGTTTACAAATAGTTTTACGTGGCGAGTTTGAAATAAAATTATTTGTTTATTTCACATGGTTGATTACAAGTTTGAGAATATAGAAAAACTACGAAAAAAAATTAACTGATTGCTATATTGACTGCAAAATTCGTAAAAAGATTGTACGGAAAACCTTAATAGGTCTATTGACTTTCAATATGTCGAAAGCACTACTAAAGCACTAAATAAAGAAATTAATAATAAGACAAGTATTTTGTCATAAGAAAACTGTGATTTAGGAATGCCTACGTTTAAAAATAGTATAAATATTCTACACCTGAATGGTTCCATGGCGAATGATGTGACCGTGAATTTACAATATAAGATTTTCTTAGTGTAGTTCTATTAAGCAAGCATTATAAGGGGGCAGTAAAAATAGTTCCAAAGAACGGGACGAAAAATTATTACGAGCTAATAAAAACGTCTTCCTTTCTTTCCAATTTCCCTTTTTAATTGTCTTTGTTGATTACTCATTATATATTTTTTATTGCCTGTAGCGATCATATAGGTCGCCATGCCAGCCATATTTTATTTTCTTTTCTATGATTTTGCGCACACTACAGTCGGCAGTG